>JAWHQI010000061.1:2841666-4068333 GCA_033032865.1 Dactylorhiza incarnata | reverse complement strand
CGCGAGTCTGAGCTCGCGGCTTTTACATAATATAGGCTTTGGCCGGTGAATAGCTGGTGTATTCAAACCGGGGGCGAACGTAAGGGGGGCAGGCCCCTACGGCGCCGGGACTCTACGGCGGAGGAGAAGGGCGAACCTTCAATCGACGACGGTGCGAAGTCCCCAGGGCAGGGCCCCGAGATGGCCGGTGAATAGCTGGTGTATTCAAACCGGGGGGAAACGTAAGGGGGGCAGGCCCCAACGACGCCGGGACTCTACGGCGGAGGAGAAGGGCGAACCTTCAATCGACGACGGTGCTAAGTCCCCAGGGCAGGGCCCCGAGATGGCCGGTGAATAGTTGGTGTATTCAAACCGGGGGCGAACGTAAGGGGGGCAGGCCCCTACGACGCTGGGACTCTACGGCGGAGGAGAAGGGCGAACCTTCAATCGACGGCGGTGCGAAGTCCCCGGGGCAGGGCCCCGAAATAAAGATCTTTCTTAATTGAATATAGATGTTGAAGCGTATATATATATATATTTTTATAGTAAAAATCATTTTGCGCATAGTTTTTGCAATACAAGATAAGTTTGCACGAGTCTGAGCTCGTGGTTTTGCATACAATACATAATATAGGATAAGTTTGCACGAGTCTAAGCTTGCGACTTTCTACTTGATAGAAGACTTGATGCTACTGATAGAAGCGGCGCAGGTTCTGGGCGTTCCAGGTGCGTGGTAGAGTCTTTCCTTCCGCTGTTCTGAGCCTGTATGTTCCGCGTTTTAAGATCGCAGTGACAACGTACGGACCTTCCCAGGTGGGTGAGAGTTTATCTCCTTGGGGGCCCTTTCCAGCCGCCTCGATGCTGCGTAGGACGAGATCTCCTATGTTGATTGGTCTGGGCTTCACCCTTCTATCATAGAGGCGGGCTACGCGCCTTTGGTAAGAGGCGGCATGCTGGGCGGCGTCGTCCCAGACTTCGGGGATTAGGTCAAGGTTTTCCCGAAGCAGCCCGTCATTCTTGCTGGGATCGAAAGTTAGCACTCGAGTGCTCGGAATGCCGATGTCGATGGGGATGACAACTTCAGTACCGTAACAGAGGTTATATGGCGTCTCTCCTGTGGGAGTCCTCTCTGTTGTCCGATATGCCCATAGTACGTTTGGGAGTGCGTCTACCCATTGTCCCCCATCTTCTTCCAGGCGCGTCTTCAACCCTTTGAGGATGGTGCGGTTCGTAACTTCTACTTGTCCGCTGGTTTGCGGATGTGCTACAGCGGTATGACGAAGGTTGATCTTCAGGTCCTCGCACATCTTAGTGAAGGACTTCCCGATGAACTGAGTGCCGTTGTCGGTAATGATTGTTGCTGGGATACCGAAGCGGCAGACGATGTTTTTCCAGACAAATTGTTTAGCGTTCTCTTCTGTGATTTTGGCTAGGGGTTCCGCTTCTATCCACTTGGTGAAGTAATTGATGGCTAGGATGATGAACTTTCTCTGTCCGGAAGCCAGAGGTAGGGGGCCAAGGAGGTCGATTCCCCATTGCGCGAACGGCCACGCACTTTGGAGTGTGGAGAGCGCGACCGGGGGCTGATGAGGCACGTTGGCATGCAGCTGACAGCTCCTGCATTTTTGGACCAGCTCGGCTGCGTCCCTCTTCATTGTTGGCCAATAGAAGCCTCGGCGTAGTATCTTTTGTGCCAACGCCTTTCCGCCCAGATGCTCTCCGCAGACTCCCTTGTGCACTTCTCTGAGGGCGTAGTCTGACTCGCCCGCCGGTAGGCATTTTAGATATGGTCCTGAGAATGCCCGCCCGTAGAGCTCCCCGTCCACGATAGTGAATGATGCCGCCCGCATCCGTAATCTTCGTGCCTCTAGGCGGTCTTCAGGGAGTTGTCCGTGCTCGAGGTAAGCTCGTAAGGGTGTCATCCAGGATGACTCTTCCTGGTGGATGGTTGCGATCTCCCACGGCCCTTGAATACTTGGAATCACGATCTCTTCTATTTGGCGTCTTCGAGACTGGTAGCTGGAAGGTGAAGTGGCGAGCTTGGATAGAGCATCAGCCCTGGAATTCTGCTCCCGGGGAATGTGTAGAATTTGATATGACGGGATCTTCTGGAGGAGTAATTTTGCAAATGCGAGGTATTTCGCCATCTGGTCGCTCTTGGCTTCGTAGTCTCCTTCGACTTGTGAGACTACGAGTTGAGAGTCTGCGTAGATAGTTAGGTTCTCTACTTTGCAATTGATGGCGAGTCGGAGACCGGCGATCAGCGCCTCGTACTCTGCAATGTTGTTTGTCGCGGGGAATTTCAACCGGAGGCCGTAATCCAAGGTGATCTCATCGGGACTTATGAGGAGCAGTCCCGCTCCGGCTCCTTCAGCTCCTGAGGCACCGTCGACATAGAGAGTCCAACGGGGGCTAGTGGTGTCTTCGACGGGAGCCGCTTCTGGTGGGATGGTGTACTCTACAACAAAGTCGGCGAGTACTTGTGATTTGATGTCTGGTCAGGGCAGGAATTGGATGTCAAACTCGCCGAGTTCTACGGCCCACTTCACTAGTCTTCCTGAGACTTCTGGTTTCTGGAGGATTGTTCGTAACGGGAGCTGAGTCAACACTTTCACTGTATGAGCCTGGAAGTAGGGCCGAAGCTTTCTGGCGGAGAAGACGAGGGCCAAGGCTGTCTTTTCTGCTGCCGGGTATCTGGTTTCGGTGTCGGTGAGGACCTTGCTGAGGTAGTAGACTGGTCGTTGTACCCCTCCTTCGTCTTGTATGAGTACCGAGCTGAGAGTCGTAGGTGAGACTGCTAGGTACAAGAACAGAGTCTCTCCGGGGACGGGTTTTGACAGAAGCGGTGGCGAAGCCAGGTACTGTTTGAGAAGTTCGAAGGCCGCCTGACACTCGTCAGTCCACTGGAACCCAGAGTGGCGCGCTCCCCGAAGAATTTTGAAGAAAGGGAGGTACTTGTCTCCTGTCCGCGACAAGAAATGAGATAACGCGGTGATCCTCCCGTTCAGACGTTGCACTTCCTTAATTGAACAAGGTGGCGACATATCCTCCAACGCCTTGATCTTCTCGGGGTTGGCCTCAATTCCCCGATGGGTTACCATGAAACCCAAGAACTTTCCCGCCGTCACACCAAATGCGCATTTGCTGGGGTTGAGCCGCATTTGGAAGCGACGGAGAAGCTGAAAGCACTTTCCCAAGTCTTTCAAGTGGTCGCAACGGTGGACGCTTTTGACTAACATGTCGTCCGCGTATACCTCCATCGTTTCTCCAATGAGGTTCTTGAAAACCTTGTTCATCAGTCTCTGATAGGTGGCTCTGGCGTTCTTAAGGCCGAACGACATCACTTTGTAGCAGTAGACTCCTCTATCGGTGCGGAAGGCGGTATGTTCCTCGTCCGCGGGATTCATCTTTATCTGGTTGTAGCCGGAGTAAGCATCCATGAAGCTAAGTAGCTCGTGGCTGGCCGTTGCGTCGACGAGCTGGTCAATCCTCGGGAGGGGGAAGCTATCTTTCGGGCATGCCTGGTTCAGGTTGTTGTAGTCGACGCACATTCTTCACTTCCCCGAGGCCTTTTTTACCATGACCACGTTGGAGAATCGTGCCTCCAGGAGTTTAGCTACCTCCTCTTCGATTGCCTTCAACCTCTCGGGGGGCAAAGTTCCTCTTCTTTTGAATTACAGGTCTACAGGCGGGGTTGATGTTTAGAGAGTGATAAATGACTTCGGGATCTACACCGGGCATGTCTTCTGGGCTCCAAGCGAAAATGTCTTTGTTCTCCTGCAGGAAGGTTGTGAACACTTCCCGCTCTTCTGGTGACAAGAGCGACCCGACCTGAACAGTCCGAGTTGGGTCTTGTTGGGAAAGCGGTACTTCTACTAGTCCTTCGACGGGTGCTCCTCGCTGCAGAGTAGCTTCGTCTCGCAGATCGAAGTTATTGATGTTGAGAGCGGTTGCCTTTGCTGGTTGAGCCTGCTTCAGATAGCAGGTTCTGGCTGCCTCTTGGTTTCCTCTTACGACCCCTATGCCAGCGGCGGTTGGGAACTTCATAGCCAGATGCGGAATAGATGGGACTGCCCCAGAGATAGACTGGAGCGGTCTCCCGAAGATGACATTATAGGCGGAAGTGGATTCCACCACCACTAACTGGATGTTGTACGTTGACTGTCTCGTAAACTCGCCCAATGTGACTGGGAGAGTGATCATGCCTTGAACAGGGACAAGTCGATTGTCGAAGCCGTAGATGGGCCCGCCCGCAGGGCTGAGCTGATCCTTTGTGAGCTTCATATTTTGCAAAGTAGAAAGGAACAGAACATCAACTGAGCTTCCGTTATCGACCAATATCCTCTTTACGTTAAAGCAAGGGTCCCCGATCCCTGCGCGATTACGAGGGGATCCTGGTGCGGTAGTCGTAATCCTTGTAGGTCTTCTTCCCCGAAAGCGATCGTAATGTCATGTTTGAGCTTCTTGTCTTCGTGGTCTCTCAGGGGTTTGGCTATTGAGAGGATTTGCGCCGCTAGGACGGGAGGTCCAGCGATCGTTTCGATTTCTCCCACCATCGACCTTCCTCCTTGCGCGCCCCGGGGGGCGGGAGGCAGTTCCCTTGCATCCCTAGGCTACTGAGGCTGATTGGGAACCTGACCTTGTAGGAATATCCCTAGGAGTCCTTGGCGGACGAGACGCTCGATTTTGTCTTTAAGTCTGGTACACTCTTCAGTGGTATGCCCGGTTCCCCGATGGAACTCGCAGTACCTGGACTGGTCGCCCCTTGGGTTTGTGGCAAACGCCCGAGGTGCGCGGAGTTCTGGGTTGTTTTGAATGGCGTAGAGTGCATTCGTTCTAGTAGTGTTCAACGGGGTGTAGGTCCTGGGCGGCTGCGGTCCCAGGTCTCTTCGGGGGTCACAGCGACGTTCGTCACCACGACGCTCCTCGCCGCGTCGTTCTTCTCGTCCGCGAGGGGCTTGATCTGATCCCCTCTTCCTTCCTTGGCTTCCTTCGAACTGCCGACGGTGTGCTTCGATGGCCTCGTCAGCAGCTATTTGAGCTTCAACTCGGTGAACGTGGTCAGGGTAACTTGGTACGGTTTCTCTCATGAGAGCTGAGTAGAAGCCGCTTGGGCGGAGTCCTCCAAGGAAAACTCCCCACAGGAGCTCAGGGTCAACTCCTGGGATCTGTCGAGCCTCCGTAGTGAAGCGTCGGAAAAAAATCTTTAAGTGTCTCTCCGTCGTTTTGGCGAATCCCTGAGATGTGGGAGGGATCTCGGACAATTCTGCGGTTGGCTATGAATTGGTCCACGAACTGCTGCGCCATTTCGGTGAAGTTGTTGATGGCCCCATTCCGCAGAGAGTGGAACCAAGTGCGTGCTTGCCCCTTCAAGGTTGCCGGGAACACCTGACAGAGGAGCTGATCAGGGGCACTGTAAATCCTCATAACGGTGGTGAAGTGATTGACATATTCCAACGGATCGTCCGTACCATCGAATGTCTCGATGCTGGGAAGCTTGAAACCATTCGGAATTGGAAGTTCCAAGACTTGAGGCAAAAACGGGGAGCCGTGGTGTGCGGGACGGCGGGCGAGAGTCGCGCGTCGTCCTGCTTGGGCGTAATCTTCTTCTATCATGTCACGTATTCCTCTCGCGTGGTTCTTTCCACTGCTCGGACGGGAGCAACTCTTCTTTGGCGGGGGTGATGGGGGTAAACCTCCGGTCCTCTGACCGGCGGAGCAGGGTGAGCGGAGCTTGCAGCGTCGGAGAAATCTTCAGAGACTTCATCTTCCCGAACGGCTCCCTCGACTGGAGCATGATTCTGAACTGGGGGTGGCGGAGCGTTTGACGCTGGAGGCTGAATGGGAACTCGAGGTGCCCCCAGGTTTCTCACGAGAGTTAGCATCTTGGCTTGTTGCTCTTCCATTTGCCGAATGCGCCCTTCCAGCACCGTCGCAGGCGTAAGCACTGCCTCTTCTGCGAGAGGCGCATTGATGAGTGAGTGGGAGGGAGCTGGGTCAACGTGCCCCTCCGGGATTGAACATTCAGTGGTGCGAGCACTTCTTCTGGCCATTGCAGTTGGCGGTAAGTGTCACTTTCAGTAATCTTTGATGAACTTTGGGAATTAGTTCCCACAGACGGCGCCAAACTATTGCGGGTCGCTTAGGGCTCTTGGTAGACCGGTTTACTCGAACCACCTTAGCTCGGGAGCGAACCAAGCGTGCAAACAGTCAATTTGAGATTCGTTGATTACACTGGGACTTTTTAGCGTGGAAAACCCGGAAAGGGTAAAAAACCACGTGGCCGGAGCTGTGCCGACCAAACTTCCACTATCTTCTGGGGGGTTACAATTAGAGACTTAGAAGTCGAGCGCGACAGACCGCTGCTCATTACAATAATAGAGAGAAAGAGAGAGAGGGAGAGGATTCCGAAGGTGACAGACCACCTCCAGAAAAACTAAGTCCTTTCTCCTTCTAAGAAAGGTGGAGAACAAAAGTAGAACGCCTTGAAGAACAAAATTGAGCGCGCTGAGTCGCCTTTCGGGAAGAAGGAAATCTTCGAGTCCGAAGGAGAATTCCGCGAAAGTCTGCAAGAAGCTCTCCCGGGTCCAAAATGCAAGGTCCTTTGAAATGAAGCCCTAGGGCTCCTTTTATAGCTTTGGCCGGGGGTAGCCCGGTAATTTTGCCGTTGTAACCACCGTAACCACCTGGCAGACGAATCATATTTTCTGGTTCAGAGCACACGGGTCGCCATTTTTCGTAATTGACCATCTTGCCCATCGGGCAGTTCGGGCAGTTTTGTTGGAGGCGAAGAAGGCGACAAGCTGTTCCAGAAATCTGAGAAACTGGAAAGACAAAAAGTGAGCATGCTAGAAAGACAAAATGTGAGAAGTCTGAAAAGATAAAAAGTGAGCTAAGCGCGCTCAGAAGCGTTCTGAGTGCGTAACGAACGGGGAATTGCTCTGAGTGGAGTCCGAAGCCAGAAAAGCGGGCGGCGAGCCGGAAGAGGGGGGACTCACCCCAACCTTGCTACAGGGGAGGGCGGTTCGACCGCCCCTAAAGGCGGGAGCGGCGCGGTCGCGCCCGAGGGAGGGGGCGACTCCTCCTGGCCGCACCCCAAGGGGATGCGGCGTGGCCGCACCCCAAAAAGGGGGGTGCGGCTTGGCCGCACCCCACATGGGGTGCGGTTTGGCCGCACCCCCCACTATGGGGGGTGCGGCTATTCGCACCCCACTAGTGGGGTGCGGGCTGACCGTACCCCAGCAGCGGGGTTCGGTCATGGCGGGGCGCGACGCGCGCTTCGTGCGTGCTTGCGTGTTGGCGGTGAAAATGGCGGGTTCGGCCTCCTCGACTCGGGCGATCATGCGTTGACCGTTGACCCCACCTTCTTTTAGTGGAGTTTTCCCTAGACGCACCCCAAGGCCTTTACAGATATATAACAGGTACAAACAAATCTATTAACGACAAATCGATATTGTTAATAGCAAATCAAATTTAAAATTAGAAAATTTGACATTTTTTTAACGATTGAGAGTTTTGAGGATAGTTACTAATCAAAGTGACCCAAAGAAAAAAAAAAGTAAATGATGAGTTTTTGCTTCTATAAAGACATAAAAAGTTGTTGAAGTGTTGATTCACCTAGTTTAGCTTTTTGAATAACCAAAGTCTAATCTATAAAGGAATAAAATTTTTTATTTCAGCATTTATGATTTAACCACAAAAGTTAACTGATAATCTCAATTTATGCATTAATAAAGTATAACAATTAAATTTTCTGCAAAATTATTATTTTTATTTTAATTTCTGACATTGTAATCTCAGGAGACTTTTGTTATGTTATATTACCTTTTGGAAATTTCCGAAAGATATGAAAATGATTATATACATATTATTGCAATTCTTTGTCGATTAACATTTATTGTACATGCACATATTGAATAAACAAATCATTATAGAATACTAAATAAACTATCATCATACATCCCATTTGGTTATTTGTAACCCACCGTTATTCGTAGCCCACAGAATTATAATTATACCTCGTATCGCTATTCGTACCCAAAACAATTTTAATTGATTTTATAGATAGAACTAGACATATACTGAACATTTTCGCACAAAAAATAAAGTTGTTCAAAAAATACATTGAAATGCATTTTTCCAACAAACATAATTCTGACCTATAATATTAAATTGAGAGAGAGAAAAAAGAACTCACCGGAGGGCAAGGAGTTCGCCTAAGCAGACGAAATGGACCGAAAAAATGATCTCGCCTGCCGAAAATTACACAGGGGGCGGTGCAATGGGGAGGTCGGGCGAGGGCTTCAGATACACGAAACAGGAGCGACGTCTTTCGGGCGTGAGCGAGAAAAAGATGAGGGGTACGAATATGTATTTTAGAGGCTCTAATAATGCCTTATTTTTGAAATAAAAGGTGTACAAATAGCCAAATAGAGTGTTTGATTATCACCTGAAAAAATTGAACAAATTAGATATAAGTGTACAACCCGTATTCGGTGAGTAAACCCAGCCTGGACCTAGCTCGCCCAGGGTAAGGCGAGGCGAGTACGTCCTCCCTTTCCCTTCTCGACGTGATTTCTCTTCTCGTTTCGTCAAGACGATGTGAACAGTCTGTCTCGACGACAAAACTAACAGAGTTCACCTGTGTGCTGCATCGCCTCCCACGCCCAAAGTTTCTTGCAGATCTACATTCAGATACATAGCATGAAATCTTTTTCTAATTTTGTTCGTACATGCTGTGAATTCTTCTAACTATTCCTTCCTGTTCTCTGTTCTAATTTTGTTCCTCTTCTCGAACTATTTTTAGCTATTTCACTGACGCATGTCAAGTGTTTGATGAAATACTCAGTAGTACATATGAATTGTTTATTAGTACATTATAAATTGTTTTGTAGTACATATGAATTGTTTGATTAATTCATCATTGCGTACAGCTTATAATGTCTATCTATGGTGTCTTAAAAGTAACTTAATGCGTGGTGTCAGCTTTTTTTCATGTGGACTATGAATTTAGTTTCTTAGATTTAAGTTTTATGCTCTTCGACTATTTTATATGATTATAATTGATTTGAGCATTAATCGATTCTTTTCTGTGCCCCGAGTCATACATGATCTCAAAACTCTCTTTTGCAACAGTTAGGCTTCGTTTAGCGCGGTGGCGGCGGTTGTGAATGCGGTGGTCATGAACCGCCGTTCATGAACGCTCGACCACACCTAAAAAAATTCATGCATTTTATGCCCATACTAGTTCATTTTCTTGGGTAGCGGTCATAACCTGTCTTGCCAAACATACATTCTATAATAATGACGTTTTTGACCAAACTCACCGAAGCAAATAAGTCGTGTGAAACGAGGGTCCGAATTTGGTGCGTTCAACGCATATAATAATAGGTGCGATATTAAATACCCCCATCACGCGTGGGCCACCTCATTTGAAACGCCTTTCTAGGGTTTTACGGCTTCTCCTCCGCGCGCGCGTGTAGATGGCATTGAAGTGGAGCGACTGTTGAAGAAACCATAGCCCCTTCAATTTAATACCAGCAGGTTTAACCTCTGCATTTGTCCGAAGAGAACCTTCCAAGCCGGCAAACATAGTAAATTTTCTCGCGAGATTAGTTCAGTGCAATGTGTCGCTTACCTTTCTGGCGAGATTAGTTCAGTGCTTTGAAGGTGAAACAATGTATAATACGGTCGTATTAGAGAGGAGGTTCTTTCAATTTTAGGAAGAGCACGATCGTATCTAAGCACTGTACAGTCGTATTGAAGCCATATCCCCATGTAGGCGGTTTTTATTTTTGATGAGTACTGGTAGTATCATTTATAAGAAATACGACCGTATGAAGGTTGAGTACGGTCGCGTTGAATACAGATACGACCCTAGTTAATTTGATTTTAGGATTTGATGTCGTATAAGAGAGGAGGTTCTTTCAATTTTGGATAGGGCACGATCGTATGTAAGAACTGTACAGTCATATTGAAGACATATCCCCTTGTAGGCATTTTAATTTTTGATGTGTAGTTGTACTCTCGGCTTGAAGAAATACGATCGTACTAATGTTCAATACGGTCGTATTGAATCCAGATACGACCCTAGTTTATTTGATTTTAAGTTTGAAGTTGAATAATCATTTATAAATACGGTCGTATTGGATAGGGCACGATCGTATATTTATAAATATGGTCGTATGTTAACAACATCTTACCATATTCCATTCGGTCTCCTTCTCATTGGCTACAGGCAAACTGTTATCTGTTTCCATGAACGATTTAATTTAAAGCCAGAGCCGAAAATGATGCTTCTACAATGCGGAGAATATAGATTAATATAAGAAATCGTGGTCGATGAGGAGGAAAAAATAAGGCTTACAAACCAGAGGTCGCTGGCGCAAACAAGGCATCAAGGTTACTCGCTATTATCTAAGAAAGCAGCACCTGCTCAGCGATTCTCCGGCGGAAGAACTGCCGGCGGGAGGCGAGTTTGAGAGAGAAGGCTTGCTCAGCAATGGTCGGGTTCGATGGCCGTGTTTGAGAGAGAAGGTAGTGTGAATGGGGGGATCACGGGAGGGAAAGTCGTGTGTTTGGGAGGGAAAGTCGGATTTTTTGGCGGAGAGAGGGGGTCCCGCGAGAAAAAAAACGTGTATTTATAATCGCACATATTAATAGGTGCGTTCAACGTAGGCCAAAAAATTTCGTGAAACGAAGCCTTAGTGTTCCGTAGAAAAAGTTTCATTATTCTGGTTTGTGCATCTCTTCTTAGTGCTTTCATTTTAACCATGGTTGTTCCTTTGTCCTATGACAACATTGAGAAGGAAGTTTGCTCGAAGCATTCGGAGGAGGATCGAAGTGGAATTCACTCCCCGTTGCCCCTAGCGGGTATATATAGGTAAAACCCTAGGAGTGTCTACGGGGATGGGTATCCGTGTACCCAACTGACCTGTTATACCTTCGAACCCGTTATTTGACCAAATATATGTTAGTTTTATTATTATTAATATGTCCGCGCGTGTCAGGACCGACTCGGAACGACCAGATGGGTTCCGTGTCACTAGGGATTTGCTCTACGCTGGAGATACTATAAATACTCATTCCACATGTTGATGAGGTATTGTGGACTATCTTGAGCGGAGCCTCAACATTCTCAAGATAGGAATTTAGGTTTTCCGCTCAAAATTTTTCCTGCAGTCTCTCTCGTTTCCGCCGCTCGCGATTTTTTCCCTCTCGGCCTTTCTGCTGTTCGTGAATCACAAGGAGGTCGCCGATCTTGGCTGCCATTCTCGTTCGCGATTTCCGTTCTCGCGATTTCTGAGTTCCCGTGCGCCGCTCTAGATCGTAGATCGCAAGAAAGACGCATCCCGAGAAGAACCCGATCCTGCCCTAGGCGACGACGGGAAGAAAGGCGTTCGGAAACTTTCTCGTTGTTCTCTCTTCATCCCTGTCGCAGATCTGAAGAAAGATCGTAGGACCTCTTCCTGCATCACTTGTCTTGGAAAGGATCGATCGGCAAGATTGCTGCCAGTGGATCGATCGGCTAGATCTGTGCTAGACTTCAGGATCGCATCTTCCTGTCGCCATTAGGATCGCAAGTTGCGAGATCCCGTCGATCCGATCGCAAGTCTTGAAGATCCAGGAGAAATTTCAGATCTCGCGCCCCGTTTGCAGATCTGCTTTGCCTTGATCTGCAGTGAACAGTCGAAGGAGGGTTGTTTTGTTTTCTGCGATTATTCTTCACAGATCCGTTGCCGTTGCCGCTCGGGTGGAGAAGCACAGGTGCCTTGATCGCCGGGGATTTGATCGCTAGTTCTGCTCACAAGGCCTTCGTCTTCCAGATCGGGATCTGTTACCTCCTCTCTTTTAGATCTGGTTTTTGGTTGCAAGTTTTTCATTAACAAATCAAACCATTATTTCTTGGAGGAATTTGCTGATCTGTCTTGGTTGCTGCGAGATTTTGCTGATTCCTTATTTCTTCATCTCTAGAAGAAATTTATTATATTTTGAAACTCATCAGATCAAATCTGCGAGGTCCGGACAGTGGAGCAACTTTGCTCTCAGATTTTTGCGAGGTCTGAACATTTGCTGGATTGGATCTGAAGTGCCCGATTCGTCTCCGCACGGCTCAGGTGACTTTGTTTCATTTTTTCTTGTCTAGAATTTATTTCTGTTTTAAATCTAGTGCAAGGACGATGAAAAGCGCGCTCGACGTCGCTATTCGTGAGGATGTGGATGCATATCAGTGGAGCAAAGACGAGAATTTTTGCAGGAATTACCTTCTAAACTCCCTAAATTCTCGCCTTGCCTTGACCTACAGAGCATGTAAGACCGCGAAAGAGATTTGGGACCGCGTGAACGCTCACTTTCAGTTCCTAGAACTAGAAATTATGCGTCACAAGCTAAAAGATGAACAATCTGAAACGGTCGATAATCAATTTGCGAGTCTAATTTTGAGCAAGCTGCCTCCCAAACAGAATACTGCAAACATGGTGGTCGATACTTCTGATCCCAAGTCCTTTGTGGCTATGATCGGGAGCAATCACCGCAGTGCGTCTTCTGAGTGGTGGCTGGACAGCGGTGCTACCTGTCATGTCACAAATGACAGAGGTCTTCTCTCAGAGGTCAGAGCAGTCCGAGACAGAGTCGAAAACTGCAATGGAGGAGAGACTGTCGTTACTCATGCTGGGACGGCACAGCTCGTCCTCTCTTCAGGTAAATCTTTAATATTGCAAAATGTTAAAGTAGTTCCTAATTTAACAAAGAACTTAATTTCTATGAGTTTGTTAGATAAGTCCGGAATGTCCTTCACAACCATTAGCGGTAGAATAACACTGTCTGTTAATTCACATTACTTTGGTTGCGCTTACTTAATCAATGGAATGTATAGACTTACTAGAAAACGAGTGCATAAATCAAGTGAGTTCGTCTCTGTTAGATCCAAAGCTACTTCACAATAGACTTGGACACGTTCACTATAAGAAGATGCGCGATCTAGCTAAGAGTCACAACATTCCGTTAGATTTCTCTATTCGATTTGATAGGTGCGAGGTTTGTGCCCAGACCAAAATAACTAGAAACCCTTACAAGACCGTTTCTAGGAGCACACAACTTTTGGAATTGATTCATTCCGACCTCTGTGACTTTCGGAGTCATGCCACTAGAGGAGGAAGGAAGTATCTAATTACCTTCATTGACGATTTCTCCAGATTTTGTCATGTCTACCTATTGAAATCGAAAGACGAGACATTCGAGACCTTCAAAATCTTCAAATCTCGGGTAGAAAACCAGTTAAATCTGAAGATTAAGAGACTTAGAAGTGATCGAGGAGGAGAATACACTGCAACTGGGTTTAAGGAGTTTTGTGCCACTGAGGGCATAATCCTTGAAACTACAACTCCTTACTCACCCCAATCAAATGGAGTTGCTGAGCGTAAGAATAGAACTTTGACAGAGATGTTAAAATCTATGCTCCTGACCGCTGGCATGCCCAATTCCTTCTGGGGGGAAGCAGTCCTTACTGCAAATCATATTCTGAATAGAGTGCCTCACTCAAAGCTCAGTTCTACTCCTTATGAGCTGTGGCATGACCATCCTTGTAGATATGACACTCTTAAGACTTGGGGCTGTATCGCCTATGTGCGTATACAAGATCTTAAAAGACCTAAGGTGGGACCTAGAACGACAACCTGTGTCTATCTAGGCAGTGCAGAAGACAGTGCAGCTGACCGATTTCTGGATCTATCCACTAATTCAGTGATAGAGTCTAGAGATGCTATTTTCTTTGAGCATAAATTTATCAAAGATCATGGCATGACCGTTCCTAGATCTACTGACATGATCTCAGAGTCTACGGTAGAACCCGAAGCTGGCCCCTCTGGCACTGCTCCCCAACCTCTAGAGGTCGAACGTATTCCTCTTAGAGTATCTACAAGAGATAGAATCCCTAAGGATTTTGGTGAGAACTTCGTCACCTACCACTTAGAGGATGATCCATTTTCCTATCAGGAAGCGATGAGATCGAGAGATGCGTTAATGTGGGCAGAAGTCATCGACGATGAGATGAACTCGCTGCTACAAAATAATACCTGGCATCTAGTGGACCTACCGAAAGGAGCTAAAGTCCTAGGATGCAAGTGGGTACTGAAGAAGAAGTTACATAGTGATGGGTCTATAGCCAGATACAAAGCACGTATAGTAGCTAAGGGTTATAAACAACAAGGGGGAATTGACTATTTTGATGTCTATTCACTTGTGTGTCACCTATTTACCATTAGAATTCTTCTCGCCTTAGCCTCTATCGAGAATTTCATCGTCCATCAAATGGACTTGAAAACAGCCTTTTTGAATGGAGAGCTAAATGAAGAGATCCACATGGCACAACCTGAAGGTTATGTCCATACAGATCTAAAGGATAAAGTGTGCAAACTTGATAAATCTATCTATGAGCTTAAACAAGAACCTAAGATGTGGCACATGAAGTTTGATCAAGTGGTAAAGAGCTTTGGATTTCAGTCCAGTCTATCAGATAAGTGTCTCTATTACCGCTCGATGTCAAACCAAACAGTCATCATATGCCTATATGTGGATGACATGTTGATCCCGGGGTCAGACCTAGCTGTCGTGAGGGATATTAAGTCCGCACTCGCCAAAGCGTTTGATATGAAGGACCTTGGTACCGTCGATACCCTACTAGGTATGAAAGTAAGAGTAGACAAGGGATGTGTCACTCTGAGTCAAGCTCACTACATAGAGCAGATTCTTAATACCTGAGGTTATAAAGATTGTAGGCCTGTTGAAACACCCACTGATCCGAACGTCAAACTGAGTCCGAATGAAGGGATAAGCGTTGATCAAGTCAAGTACTCAAAGATCATTGGAAGTCTCATGTACGCCACAAGCTGCACTAGACCTGACATTGCTTTCTCCGTAAGCATGCGAAGTCGCTTTACCAGTAGTCCAGGCAAAGAGCATTGGGATGCCCTAGATAGGCTGATGAAGTATCTCAAAGGTACTAAAGACCACGCTCTGTGCTACACTGGTCACCCTCCTACTTTGAAAGGGTACTCTGATGCCTCCTGGTGTTCAGAAGTTGCAAACAGCAAGTCCACAAGTGGATTTATATTCACATTGGGTGGCGCTGCAGTTACTTGGAAATCCAAGAGACATACTTGCATAGCTTTGTCGTCTATGGAAGCCGAGTTATTTGCCTTAGCTTCAGCTGGTGAAGAGGCAGACTGGATCAGGAATTTGATCTTAGACATTCCCTTGTCTAGAGTTCAAATCAATTCTTTAAGTCTGTTCTGTGATAATCAGGCAGCAGTCCAAGTTGTTAAGAATGTCCTCTTTAACACTAAGAGACGACATGTACGACTGAGACACGCTCTTTTGAATTATCTTAAAGAACAAGACATTATTACTTTGGTTGATGTGCGATCGAAGGATAATTTAGCTGATCCATTGACGAAAGGAATGCCCCGTGACCGTTCAATCATAACAGTGGGGGAAATGGGACTCAAAGTGGTTTGACACCAGTTTTAGTCGGAATGTTTTGATTCCTTCCTTTGTCAAATCTAGCATATTGTGCTCCGTTGGTGTTTTGGTTGCTGAGTACGAATTTCTGGTTGTTTGTTTCATTCCACATTTGATGATAACAACCTCATCCAGATTTGTCTTCCTTAACTAGGAGGAGAGTGTTATTCCACATTTGATAACAAGATCTGACTTGTTTTGGACCTTCTCCTGTTGATTGGTTCCATTCCACATTTGATGAGTTCCAATCAACCCTAGAAGAACAGTGACCAGGATATCACACATAGGAACACAGATATAGCTACGTTGTCCAGAAGTCTGAAATCGTTTCGTTTGGAAACAGTTAATAGATTCTGCGGTTAAACCTGAAATACTCTACCTATATCCTCTAAGCATAATTAAAGTACTACGTTCTTATATACAGAACTAGATACATGTACATTTTCCATAGTTGAATTCATTCTGAATTAAGTTCTCTGTTGGAAATTACAAGAAATGCTGCTGCAGGAGGAGCACATGCAGACTGTGATCCTGAAAAGGATGATCTGCTGGATGATGGTTTCTAGAGTATCTGTTTGGTTTTCTTTCTCTGACTTAGAGCACTGTTTAGCTCTCTTTACCTGTTTTGTTTGGACTATTTCTACTCCTTGTTAGTCACGAGACATTAGGTCTTCTGGTACCTATCTCTTTGACTGTACTTGGATTCTGATGTGATGCTGCTTAGTCCATGCTTTATTCTTATGCGTGCATACATACTTCTGTTTTCTTCAGTCCAACATGTTATAACAGATGCTTTCGGACACGGTTGTGTATTGAGTCGAACTGGTTGAACACTACACACACCAACCCTTTTCCAACGTCGGTATACCGCGGACATAGGAGGAGATTGTTAGTTTTATTATTATTAATATGTCCGCGCGTGTCAGGACCGACTCGGAACGACCCGATGGGTTCCGTGTCACTAGGGATTTGCTCTACGCTGGAGATACTATAAATACTCATTCCACATATTGATGAGGTATTGTGGACTATCTTGAGCGGAGCCTCAACAATATACATTAACAAACATAACTTATAAAACAAATAACATTAAGTTGTAAATAATATCAGTTTTGATTTCAAGTTCATACTTGATTTTCCAATATGCTGATTTTACAAACTTCAGTCCTTCTCGCCGGTCTCTCGTTGAGTTAGAGGCGTATTTGAAGTTGCCTTTGCACTGCATTCACAACTCTGCCCATTGTTGTTGCCCTTGACTCGTCCATAATTGCTCGCAAGTTCCATCGGGTGTCGTCTCCATCGATTTTCTAGTTAATTTTTAAGAGGAGATATTTAAGCTTTCATTCGGGTATCGTCGCCATCGATTTTCAACATTCGGATTAATTGTTTTTTTTTTGGTAATAAATGTCATAGGTCAAAGTGATGCCATTGAGATTTGTATGACAATCTGCTGGATTTAAATGATATTGTTCATGGATCCGAATGTTCAGTTGAGAATAGAAAGTCGACGGGACAAAACAACGCAATTTCTTATTGTTTATGGGCCAACTCTTCGGGGTGAAAAACATTTTCATAAAGTTTGCAGCGAAACCATTGAAAAATCCCAAACTTATTTTCGTTTATATGTTCTTTGTGCGGATATCTGCCAATTTATGGACAAAAAATGAAAGTTTTGCTTTAGGATTGCAACCACCTGATTAAACAGATTCAGTCAGAAGTAGGTGTGTTTTGATAGAGCATTTCAAGAGACTTCCTAATGAAACTTTGCTCCTGGTGAAATAAGGTCTGCATAGTGTTTTTATGCAATACCATACCATTGGAATCAAACAAAAATGGACAAAGATACACCTCCTACCACATAATCACCAGATCTGTCGAGCCTCGGATACCGCTCCCGGGTTTCGCACGGGGCGCCTGGGCAGCTTAGGGTCGACCCGTTTGAGGTATGCCCTCTGCGACATCTCTCCCCACTTCCGCAGTTCATGTAATTGTTCATGAGTCAGTGGGAGCTCGCCCGAGGTCGCCCCCACCAGAGGGGGGATGACCATCGACTCACGCCTAGGTCGGGCGGCGAACCGGACGGGAGGTCGACACGAGCACTCAGCCGAGTCCGCAACTCTCCGAGTTTCCCCAACGTCAGTCCGCACCGAGTCCCCGTGCTCGCCCAAGATCTCGTCAACATAGTCGCGCATCTGCGCCAACGCCTCTTCAACCCCCCAAGCTGGTGGCGAAGAACTTACCTTTGGACACGTCTTATTCAGCGACTCTACGCTCGATAGCTTCTCGCCCAGCCAACTTCCGTAACCGCCTCCCTTCAGGTACGCGTTTCCATTTCCCTCTTTTCCCTGCAGACTTTTTTGCGGCCAGCTCCCCGAGCCTTTTCATCTTGTGATGCGCCTCAGCCAACCACGCCTCCTCAGTGTCCGATTGCTGCCCCTATTCAGACGCTTCCTCCTCGAATTCCGCGACAGACCGCTCTTTCTCTGGCTCTGGCACAGCCAGGGTGTAACACCTCCCCTGCAATGACTATATAATATAGGTCCGGCCGGGACCCCACACCATATAATCGCCACAGCTTTAGTATTAAAAAGTGATATAGATCTAACCAACTCAAAACTCAGAACCAACACAACGGAAACATTAAATAAACCACAGAAGTTGTCCACATCTACATAAGAGTACCGCGGCCTTATGGCCTTACAAAGCCCATACTCAAGTCAAACAAACATGCCATAGAAAATGTCCAAAAGATCATAACAATCCTAAGCTACCTCGGCATGCAAGCCGGAACAGGTAAATACATCATAGTAAAGAAGGAAAACAGGAAAAGTGCACTTCATGAAGCTTAGGATTTTTTGGCCGGCGAGCTAGGTCCAACATGCGATCTTTGCCTTGCATCCAAATCACAAAGAGTGGTATAACGAGGGACAGCTTTGGCTGACCAACAACGGTGTAATAACACCCCTCCTCCCGGCCGTGCTAGCGGACCCCGGGGAACTATATCACCCTGCAAGTCAGCACTTCATATGCAAATGTAATAAACAGTAATAACATAAAAACGACAGGCATGAGTGTCACAATCATCATTCACGTTTCTATGTTGAGCAATGAAAGTAAGAGGATCTAGCAATGCAGTATGTATGCAAACCTGGATTTCACCCAAGACACCCTATGGCGTGTATGCTTCTAACACATCAATACACATCATCAATTCACAACAAACCAAGGGTACTTACCATTTCCCCACGGGCATGCAAGCCCAAGACCAAGAACTCCACTGAGACCTCACCCCTTACATGACTCATCTTGCCAACGGGCGTATCAGCATACTTGTTCTCGCCACAATCACTAAGCCAAAAAGCCAAGAACTCCACTGAGACCTCATCCCTTACATGGCTCATCTTGCCAACGGGCGCATCAGCACACTTGTTCTCGTCAGTTAGCCCAAAAGGAGACTTGTCTTGCCGAGACACTCTCCCCACATGAATCCAAACATTCACGGGCTAGCCAGCCAACCACAAAGACAAAGTCACACCTTCACATACAAGCGGCTTCACAAGCCATTCATCACCCATATAAGTTACCCTTTCCAAACCACCGTTCGTTCCCAGACGAAACATAAAGGCAACAACTACAACATTTTTGTCGTCATCGGATTTCTAACACAATTCCTAAAATGCACGTTAAGCAACATCACCGAATCAGACAACCGATCACGATTTCGGCTTCACCCACAATGCCTAATCCACTAACGGAGCGGATCTCTAGTGCAAAATCATGTCGGTGATGGACTCGATCAACCCGATGGTTCTTCTTGAACCAAGGCGACCCAACCCCTCTCATTTGAGAGATCTGGTGCCATAAATTTCAGAAAAGAGAAGGTAAAAGCAAAGATGCCATGTACGCATCCTAAAACTGGGAGGAGAGATGTCGTTACCCTAAGAGTTCTCTTCCTCGCCATGGATCGGTTGAAATGCACGGATAGAAAGAAGCGCCTTCTAGTCCTCTCCACGGATCTGGTCTCGGATCGGCGAACGGAGCTCCGGTGCTCCAACAATGGCGGATCTAACCTTCTTCTTCCTCCAAACCCTTCTCCTTTCCTTAGCCTCCAAAAGCACCCAAAAGACTTAACTTCTCTGCTCTATTAGAGCCTTAGGACGCACTTATCTGAACCTTAGGATCAAGATCTAAGAAGATCGGACGCCCAGAAAATCGCCACTTACGGATCTGGTTCCGTGGGCTAGCGCCGGCGCTAGCGCTACCGCCTGCGCTAGCCACTCGATGAAAACCCCTCGACGAAGAACAACTCAACGTCCCGACGGAACTTTATTTCCCGACTAAACGCTACCGCCTGGCGCTAGCGCTACCGCCTGCGCTAGCTCTTCGACGAATTCCCTCGACGAATTTAACTTGACGAACAATGTCGACACAAGGGCCTTACTCGACGGGACAACTAACGCCTGCGCTAGCTCCTAGCTATGAGTGCCTTGCCCTCCTCCTTGGGCAAACCAGCTCCCGTGCTTAGCAAAAACTGGGGTGTTACAACTCCACCCCCCTTACAAGAATTTCGTCCTCGAAATTTATGACTTTACCGAAAGCACAAATAACACACATACCTGAAACGAACAGTTCTGAAAAGTCATCTCGCGTCACTTGCTCGCGCTCCCACGAGAACTCGTCTCGTCCGCAATTATCCCAACGCACTTTTACCAGCTTTACCTCTTTGTTCCGCAACCGCCGGACTTCAGAATCCTCCACGCAAACCGGATGAACTACCGTCCTCAGATCTTCAGTTACAGGAACTGTCGAAGACTCAACAACATCTTCCGGCCCCATCAACGCTTTCCTCAACACCAAAACATGGAATACATCATGTAATCCGCTTAGTTCTACAGACAACGCCAACCGATAGGCCGCTTCGCTTATGCGCTCCGTAACCTCAAATGGACCCAAGTATCTCAGACTCAACTTCTTGAGTCGTCGAATCCGTGAAACACCTTTGAACGACTTGATCTTCAAGTAGACCATATCGCCCACCGCAAACTCCACATTTCTGTGACGCGCATTAAAAATACTTTGCCTGCCGATCCTGAGCAACCTTCATGCGCTCCTGGATCGTTCGCACCATCTCACATGCGTCTGCCACCACTTGTTTTCCTAACAGTTGGGTGTCTCCCGCCTCTATCCAAGACATCGACGTTCGACACCGCCTTCCATACAATGCCTCGTATGGTGTCATTTTGATGCTCGCCTGGAAACTATTATTGTAGGCAAACTCCACCATGAAGAGGTGGTCTTCCCAACTCTTACCGAAATCGGAGCACACATCCTCAACATGTCCTCCAACGTACGATTCGTTCTCTCGGTTTGACCATCGGTCTGCGGATGAAACGTGGTACTAAATTTCAATTTTGTGCCCAAACTTATCTGCGCTAACCTCCAATCCTTGGACGTGAACCGCCCATCGCGATCACTAACGATGCTCTTCGGAATTCCGTGCAATTGCACAATGTTACGAATGTAAATCTCTACGAGCTTCTCCACGTTATCGTCCTCCTGATTTGGAATGAAGTGGGCTACCTTGGTCAGACGATCCACAATCACCCAAATCGCATCGTTACCTTGTCGTGATCGAGGCAAACCATGCACAAAATCCATGGAGATGTCGTCGAATTTCCACTCGGGGATAGGAAGAGGTTTCAAGAATCCACCTGGCCTTTGGCATTCAGCCTTCACTAAGGCACACGTCTGACATCGGTTGACATACAAAGTTACATCCCGCTTCATCCCAAGCCACCAAAAAGATTTCTTCAAATCCAAGTACATCTTCGTACTTTCTGGATGAATGGAGTACTTCGTGAAGTGAGCCTCAAACATCAACTCCTCACGGAGCTTGCCAAAGCGAGGGACACACACCCTTCCATTTCTCTTTAGAAGTCCACCGACCATCTCCAAAGGACTGCCTTCGCTTTGGTGAGCTTCCAACGCCAATCGCTGACACTCTTCGTCTGCACAGGTTGCCTCTCGAATTCGATCTGCCAGATCACACTGCATCTCGATCCAGTTCAGCCGAGCCGCGCTGGACTCACCCTTAGCCACACACACAATGCCAAGAGACTCAAACTCTCGCACTAAACGCTTGTCATGTGCATTAATCCAATTTCCCTGCCCGGAATACTTCCTAATCAAGGCGTCAGCAACCACATTGGTCTTGCCTGGCGTATACTGAATCGATACGTCATAGTCCCCAAGGAACTCGACCCACATACGCTGCCTCATATTAAGATCCTTCTGATCTAAATGATACCTCAAGCTTTTGTGGTCCGTGAAGATTTCAACCTTCACACTATACACGTAGTGCCGCCACAACTTCAACGCAAAAATCACCGCCGCCAACTCCAAGTCGTGGATGGGGTAATTTCCCTCATGAGGCTTTAGCTGCCTCGACCCATAAGCTATCACGTTGCCATGCTGCACCAGCACGCAACCCAAACCGCAAACTGACGCGTCACTGAAAATCTGAAATCCTTCGGTCCCACTAGGAAGACTTAGGATTGGAGCAGACATCAATCTCTCCTTCAAGATCTCGAACGCACGGGCACACTCTGACGTCCATACAAACTTCTGGTCCTTTCGGGTAAGAGTGGTGAGGGGCAAAGCCATCCGCGAAAAGTTCTCAACGAACCTTCTGTAATAACCGGCTAGTCCAATGAAACTCCGGACTTCCGCCACGGTTCTCAGTACATGCCAATCTCTAATGGCTTCCACTTTCGCAGGATCCACTGTCACCCCATCTCCACTAATCACGTGACCTAAGAATGCCACTTTCCCGATCCAAAACTCGCACTTTGAGAACTTAGCATAAAGCTGGCTCTCCCTCAAAGTCTGCAACACTATTCTCAGATGAGACT
The DNA here is from genome assembly GCA_033032865.1 of Dactylorhiza incarnata. NCBI lineage: Eukaryota > Viridiplantae > Streptophyta > Magnoliopsida > Asparagales > Orchidaceae > Dactylorhiza > Dactylorhiza incarnata. The sequence goes on along the minus strand of JAWHQI010000061.1, from coordinate 4,045,927 downwards.
CATGCTCTGCCTTCGACTTCGAAAACACTAAGATGTCGTCGATGAACACCACCAAGAACAAATACAAGTATTGTCGAAACACTCGGTTCATTAAATCCATGAACACTGATGGCGCGCTCGTCAAACCGAACGACATCACCGAGAACTCAAAATGACCATACCTCGTCCCAAACGCCGTCTTGGGAATATCTTCTTCTCGAATCCTTAACTGATAGTAACCCGACTTCAAGTCCAACTTAGAATACACCGTCAACCCCACCAACTGATCGAACAAATCATCGATTCGCGGAATCGGGTACTTATTCTTGATGGTCAACTTATTCAACTCGTGATAGTCTATGCACAGCCACATACTACCATCCTTCTTTTTAACGAACAACATCGGCGCACTCCATGGTGAGGAGCTGGGCCTGATGTGCCCCTGCTCGAGCAACTCTTGCAACTGCACCTTTAGCTCAGCTAGTTCCTTCGGTGCCATCCTAAACGGAGGACGCGACACCGGCCTTGCACCTGACACCAACTCGATCGAAAAGTCGATTTCATGCTGAGGAGGCGGTCCCGGAAGCTCCTCAGGGAACACATCCTCGAATTCCTCCACCACCGGCACTTCTCCGATCGCCAACTTTGTGGAGTGAGTCTCCAACAAAGCTACAAATGCCTCACCCCCTCGATTCACCGCACGCACCATTTGCACGATAGAAATCAGGGAGCAAGCCACTCCGCATAGGCCCTCGAACTTGACTTCCGCTCTTCCTTCACTCCTTAATGTCACCACCTTCAACAGGCAGTCAATACTAGCTCACCGCTCTGCAAGCCAGTCCATCCCCATGATGATGTCAAATTCGGCTAATGGTAGGATCGCTGCTACCAACTCGAAATCAAACTCACAAATCCTCATCACAATGCGTCCTTTCCTTCCAGTGGTCATGAAAGACCCATTCGGCATGTGCACACTAAGCTCCGCCTCTGCCTCGACAGTCTCAACACCGCTCCTCCGAATAAAGCTTTCCGCGAGAAAAGAGTGTGACGCTCCCGTGTCGAACAACACTCTAGAGGGGTAGCCAGAAACTAGCACGAAGCCTAACACGCGTATAACGAATATGAAAGGTCGCAAACAGTTTAAAGCTATTAAACGAAACTCTGAACTTTCGTACCTGTCACCACGTCAGGTTGACGAATCGCTTCCTGCCGCCCGAGGTTGTACGCTCTAGGCTGCACATGAGGGAAACGAGAAGCACTGGACAGGAACGCACTGACTGCTCTTGCCTCTGCTCTGGCTCAACACCACTCTCGAAGCAGAACCAAGCTATGTGGCCCACTTTGCCACACTTGTAGCACGTCACTGGTCCCTTGGAACGGAACTCTCCAGACGCCGCACCGCTCCTCTCACCAGTCCTAAAAGGGCGGGACTTTTTCTTCCACCAACTTTTCTCAGACTTCCCCTGAGACTGAGATGGCTTACTTTCTCCATGCTTTGCCGTCAAGCCCTTGCGGCGCTGGGTTCGTTCCATATCGTTCTCCAAAGTTCGAGCAGCTTCAACTAACTCATTGAACCCCACATTCTTTAAGGCTAGCAGAGGTTGCCTTAAATTCTCTCTCAGACCCTGATAGAAGAGATTATCCCTCTCCTCATCATCTGTCATGGTCGTTCCCGCATAACGACCCAACCGAGTAAACTCCTACAAGTACTCGTCTACCGTCTTATCGCGCTGCACCAAGTGCAAGAACTGTCGCTGAAGGGCTAACCTCGTCGAAAAGGGGATACAGCATTTCAGGAAGGCATTCCCGAACTCTTCCATGGACGGGGCACGTCCAGGGAAATGGCGACCACTATGATTCACCCACCACAGCTTGGCATCGCCTTCTAACATAGATGCTGCGAACTGGGACTGCTTGTCCTCTGGGGTCTCTGCTGCTTTCAGGAGTTCCTGAATTCTCGCCAACCAATCCTCGGCGTCCGTCAGAGTGCCAACTCCTTTGAACGTCGGAGGATGGAAACTCAGATAGTACTTCATCTGAAGATCTCCTTGCCCAACCGCTCTCTCGGCTAACGGCTCTACCTGCCTTACTCCCACCTCCAGTGTCTCAGTACCCGGAGTAACAGGAGTCGCAGCCTGGACAACAGGCATCGCAATCTTTGGCATTGGCGCAACTTGAGCCGCCACCATCGCCTCCACTAGCATACGACAAAAGTCTTCCGGGGACACACCCATATTCATAAGGGCTGGGGTCGTGGCACTGCTTGCCAAAGGCTCCTCTTGTCGTCTCGACGTCCCCGCATCGTCGCCACCATCCTAGCATAAGCAAGGAAATATGAATCAAACTCTATTCTCAAGACTCGAACGCAAGGACACTCATGGTCCCGCAATCATATGTGGACAACTCCTTAACGCGATCCGAACACGTTAAACCTCAACAAGAATGCTAACCTCCCTCTGATACCAAATTGTAACACCTCCCCTACAATGACTATATAATATAGGTCCGGCCGGGACCCCACAACATATAATCGCCACAGCTTTAGTATTAAAAAGTGATATAGATCTAACCAACTCAAAACTCAGAACCAACACAGGGGAAACATTAAATAAACCACAGAAGTTGTCCACATCTACATAAGAGTATCGCGGCCTTATGGCCTTACAAAGGCAATACTCAAGTCAAACAAACATGGCATAGAAAATGTCCAAAAGATCATCACAATCCTAAGCTACTCGGCATGCAAGCCGGAACAGGTAATGACATCATAGTAAAGAAGGAAAACAGGAAAAGTGCACTTCATGAAGCTTAGGCCTTTTTGGCCGGCGAGCTAGGTCCAGCATGCGATCCTTGCCCTGCATCCAAATCACAAAGAGTGGTATAACGAGGGTCAGCTTTGGCTGACCAACAACGGTGTAACAATACTCCTCCTCCCGGCCGTCCTAGCGGACCCCGGGGAACTACATCACCCTGCAAGTCAACACTTCGTACGCAAATGTAATAAACAGTAATAACATAAAAACGCCAGGCATGAGTGTCACAATCATCATCCACGTTTCTATGTTGAGCAATGAAAGTAAGAGGATCTAGCAATGCAGCACGTATGCAAACCTGGGTTTCACCCAAGGCACCCTATGACGTGTATGCTTCTAACACATCAACACACATCATCAATTCACAACAAACCAAGGGTACTTACCATTTCCCCATGGGCATGCAAGCCCAAGGCCAAGAACTCCACTGAGACCTCACCCCTTACATGGCTCATCTTGCTAACAGGCGCATCAGCATACTTGTCCTCGCCATAATCACTAAGACAAAAGCCAAGAACTCCACTGAGACCTCACCCCTTACATGGCTCATCTTGCCAACGGGCGCATCAGCATACTTGTTCTCGTCAGTTAGCCCCAAAGGGGACTTGTCTTGCCGGGACACTCTCCCCACATGAATCCAAGCATTCACAGGCTAGCCAGCCGACCACAAAGACAAAGTCACACCTTCACATACAAGCGCCTTCACAAGCCATTCATCACCCATATAAGTTGTAACATCCCCCGACAGCTAGACCCCCCAGGTGAATCTGTCTTGACAAGGTCATGACAAGGCCTTGGTAGTGTAGAAATCCCTTTAACTTAGGCAAGATTAGGGTTGAAAGTGCCTTGGACTGCAAATAGCAATTTCTAGTGACCAAGCTTAGGGTTGGACTTTAGGGCCTCAACTTGACCATTTGACCCCACCATAGTATCCCTAACCCTTTAAGGGCCCCCTTAGGGCACCAAGGGCCCATTGGGGTCAACCAAAGAGGCCAAATTGACCAAAGTCAACCAAAACCCCAAATTAGTCAAAGTAGCCTAATTAGAGTCAATTGACCTTCACCATGCCAAATTGACCACTCATCTAGGTCTAAGATACCATAAGGGACCTAGTAGACCTAAAAGCCCCATCCTAGGGTCCCCCAATTGGTCAATTTGACCAAAAATCAAACTTGCCCAATTTAGGGCAAATCACTTGGATTTAGCCCAATCCCTTTGGGCTAAGCCCAAATTGATCACTTGACCAGCATGCTTGACTGATAATTAACCTAGGTGAGAGAGTAAAATCGGCCATGATGAGTAGGAGAGAGAAAAACCCAATTTTTGAGGAGAGAGAAGGTGGTGTTCATGGCCATTAAGGTGTTAAACCCCTTGGAATCCTCATTGATGACTCCTTTCATCTCCCCCGATGAACGTGGAGGGAATTCCAGGAGTTTCTGGAGGAATTAAAGACAGGGGGGATGTATTGTGGCCGGCCATAGGAATACCAAGAGGCCATTAATGACTCTTAGAGTTAGAGCCCTCCTCCCATTAAATTGGCCCTCCCATCAGCTCATATGGGAAAAGGAGTTGAAACCCCCCCTTCCCCGAGAGGATTGAGCTATCTGTGCAAGGATTTGGATGGTGCCAAAATCTCCAAGGAGGAGCAATGGTGGTCGACGGTGGAAGCAACAAATCGACCCCAAACAGGTCTGGTTCTCTTCCTCTCTCTTCAGTGGGTAGATCCCCTCAATCGGAGGCAAGGTTCGAGCTCAATCGGCTCTGGATCGGGCCAGCCAAGAAGCTCGAAATCGAGCTTGAAATTCCAACCTATAAACCTCGTTCCGGCCACTACCGGCCGGCCAACCGCACCTAATCGCTGTCCACCACCTCAACGGAGGTGGTGGTGGCATTGGCCGGCCAGGGAGATGCTCAGGTGGCCGGGAAAACAGGGCTGAAGTGCTCCAGGCGCGGGCTCTGTGAGCCCTTGGCTCATCGGGGAAGACAACCCCTCCACCGTCCGATCCTGCAGAATAAAACAAAAAAAATCAGAAATTAATAAATATAATTTAGTAATGCTTGTTATATGCTGATTCTAGATTTAATTTTAGAAATTATTTAGAGGCCATTTCAGAGAAAATGTTCAATATGAAAGTTGTAGGTATAAGCCCAAAATTTATTTCAAAATTGACTTCATCTCATTAGGAGGTCAGGTTTGACCCAAGTACCCATTTTAGTGCAAGGTTTGACTGAAATTTGAATGGATGCCCACACCTAACCACTAGTCCAAATGACTTGAAATTTGGACTAGGAATGAGTCATGCCTAGGACTACATCATATCCAAAAATGGAAATTTTTGGAGAAATTTTTCCTAAAGTTTTTGTACAAATTTAATAATCTTTACTCAGCCCTAGTCTGGCCCATTAAGGGCTATTTAGGGTAAATCACCCCTTGGTATTTTGAGTGGTCAAATCACCTCAACAGAGGCTGATATTTTGGCCACTGACCTTTTAGGTCATAACACACCCTCCAATGGAGTTTGGGGTGGTTTGGTATAGGGTAGCCCTAGAACCCTAGGGTAGGTCCCTTAGTGGGGATTTTTAGGGTTGTAAAGGACATGGGGATGTTTGTCCTTGGAGAGGAGAGTAATAAACTCCTCTGAGTTTTATGAGTGATGTAACACCCTCACAAGAAGTTTGGGTGGATTTGGGGAAGTATGGACCTTAATCCTAGGTTAAACCCTAAGGGGTGCAATTAGAGGTCAATGAATGAAGATGGGCCAAACCTTTATGGTTTGACCTGAAATTTTGGGGAGATGGTCATGATGACCAGAGAGTCCTTCTATGAGAAATTGGTGGGGTTTGGAGTTGCCAACCCTAGGGAATAAATCCTTGGGTAGATTTGTAAATATTTAGGTTTTGGGGATTTTGGAAAGATTAATACTTAGTGATTAACCCTCTTCTGTCACCAACTTAGTTTCAATGTTATTAATCCATGGAGATTCTATTAGAACCATTGGAAAATTTTTGGAGGTCCAAATTGTAATTACTCATATTGTTGGCAATTTTTGGGATGATTGATTTTAGGGTGTTAGTTTTCTGTAATCTCATGAAACTTTGCTGGATGTCATTTCATACCATTATGAACCCTCAGTAATTTTCTCATAATTTTGAGATTGATATTGTTGGTACTTCTAGTTCAATTTGGAATTAATTGCAGATATGTCTTTTGTAGAAATTACAAATGTAACCTCTATGGAATATAGTCAAATTTTGTAGGGATGAATAGTTTAGTATGAATCACCTATGTATAAATTTGCATAAGGTTAGGAGTTCATATGAGGGTACCTCCTTTGGAAATAATTGAAAATTAACGGGTTTTGGAATTTTTAATAATAGTAAACCTTGCTGGAATTTTCCTACAAATTCATATGTACTGATTATGAAGTACCCTTGATTTACGTAAAAAGTTTGGTAGGCAATGGAAGTCAGAAAAGTGCACTTGTAGTTCAAACCTTAGGAGGTTGTATTTTTGGAAAATTGCTTTAAATATTAATAATGTTGGGGAAAATACGATTCTCTGGAATTAATCTTATAACATCATGATAGACCTCCAGTAAATAGCTTGGGTCAGTTGGATGAAGATTTGGAGTACCTATAGTTGTGAGCTTCATATAATTAATTTGGTCTGCGTATAGTAAAACCGTGAAATTTGAGAATCAAGTGGATCCTTAGGAGGGATGCATGGGAGGTATGTGGTTTACCTAATTTAGTTGAGAATGTATGATGGTCAACAAGAAGGGTTATAGATGGTAAAGTGTGCTTGGTGAGTTGAGGGTAAAGTGGTGCTCGGGATTGACGAAGGATCGTCTTGGAAAGTCATAGCCATCTAGGGTTAATACAACTGTAATAACAAGGAGGGTGTTCTTAAGGGTAGATATCAACAGCACTAAGTGTCTTGAGAAAAGGGAACTTTGGGGTGTCATCCCATATCGGTTCTTAGTACTGTAGCGAGCCCCTTACAGGGTAACCCTCGGGAAGTCCAAGATTAACCATAAACCGTAAGAGTAAAAAATGTTATACAAGAATAACTTAATAATACACACACCCACAGCCCGTGGTTACGAGAAGTTAGTTGGTTTGATTTACGAGCAGTAGGCTCGGTGGATGAAGGAGCGGATTGGTGAGTCAGGTGAGCTTGTGACCCAGTAGTGTTTGAAGGTACGGACGGGTTGGTTCGGCGAGCCGATGGCTCGGCAGGTTATTGATGGCGGGCAGGTTAGCCCGGGGAGCTTATGGCTCAGAGGTAGGAAGTAGAACATGTTGCATGCGCATTGAAGGTGGCGAGTCTTCGGTATTGGACGGTCGTTCACACCGACGTCAATACGTTGACTCGGCGAGTGTGGTATTTACACTTAGCCTTGAAAGTCTGGCGGTCCAGTCAGCAAGAGTACGCAGATGCTCCGCGGGTTTTGCGAGAGGAGTACGATAGGTCTAGGTTAGGTAGTGTGAATACCAACCTAGAGGTGGGCGAGACCCAACCCACCGCTTCCGTTTGCCACTATGGGAGTATCCTGGGAGTCTAGCTCGCTTCAAAAAGGGGGAACTAAAGGTCTATGCGCATAGAGTCGTAGTGAGTGAGTCGTACTTGTATGAACATAGCATAATATCATACTTTGCATGTCATAGCATAAACATTGCATTCAACCCACCCCTAACGTATAAGTCGGTTATGGGACTTCTTATACGGTAGGCCCTGCTAAACGACCCCTTGGTCTATAGGTTTGTATGGGCATTCCTATAAATCAATGGTTACTTTTATATTACTTTTATATTACTTTACTTGCTATTCTACTTGCTGCTCTTTATATACTTTTTACCATGCTTTTAATTACTGCTTCAGTTATAAACGTACACATGTGTAGAGTAGAAACATTTCATGTACCACTGCCACCTGCTCTTTGTTATACCCCTTGCTGTCCTCCGCTTCATCCTCCCGCACGGTGCCTAGGAGCCATTGGGGGTGGGGTGGGGAACATAAGGCTTAGTCTTTTTGACTAACGGTCGGTGGACCATATCATTTTAGGCATACCGAATGGGAGAGAAACTGGTGCAACAGGATCCGACAGGGTGGGCCCCATGGCCATGCTACCATTATCACCAGCCGGGACATACTCGGGTCAGATGTCCTATGATGGGTGGAACCCCACCAGCTCAGCGACCAGGAGGCCGAAGGCAAAGACGTAGACGTGGTTTGCAAGGCAGCGACCGCAGGCCAAAAGAGAAGAAGCATTCAGTGTTGCACCACCAGTGGAGCACAGAGTCTGCAGAGGTGGGTCAGACTAGTTTGGGTCCTTCCGTTTCAGTGACGGTGGCGATTAGCTGTAGTTTTACCTTATGAGTGATCTTGTCGTGAGGTCATGATGTACAGGGCACGAGCCCTTTATTATTGTACCCCTTCGTAATCATTTATTCAGTTATATCATGTGGACGCTTATATTTCATGTTGATACTGTGGACTTGTCTTCTTTAATGTACTTTTCTTCGTGATCGATTTGGCCGGCAGGATCGGCGTTTTGTAGTGGCGACCTTCCCGAGTGAAGGTGTCACCGCAAAGCGGCGGTTCTGGGCCTAAGACCCGGATGTTTGAAAAAAAGGGGTCTTACAAGTGGTATCAGAGGGAACCTCGATCCGAAGAAAAGAAGTCCACAAACCCTGGGCCACCCCGCGCGAGCTTAGTTTGAGGACAAACTAGCAGCGGAAGCAGTGGTGTGCCCGTATGAGAATCACATCGAAAAACTCCACTTTTAACTGAATCTTCTTAGTCAATTTCCATTACGTGTGTCGAGTTTTCTTTTGTAGCCTGCGGCGAACCCTGCCCCCAGCAGGGAATACCTCCGGCTGCAAAGAACTCTTTAGATAGTCCTTTAGTCAATGAGTCAGACTCAACCCCACTAGGACACGTGACTTACTAGGACAATTTATACCATGACCTAGTCTGAAATAGATCGTAGGTATAGCTTTTGGTGAAGGTACGATGATACCCCAAAGAGGCTAGAGAAAGAGAGATTGACACATAAGTAGAATGATATGAGATAGACTCAATCCTCGTATCCGTGATGTGATTATATTAAGACAACCACCGTGGCAAACACCGAGGGTCGGATAAGAATTGAAGTCCAGAAGGGACCCGTTTGGGATTGGGTGACATGTTGACCCTGATAAGGTTGTCATAGAAGGTACCTAGAAGAGTCTAAGGTGTGGAGTACACCAGTTAGCCCCAAGATAGAACCCCAAGTCTAAGGTTGTATGCCCTAAGAATTGTTTGCATATTTGGGACGAATATAACTTGGTGATATTGAAGATACTCAGCCCAAAATAGATAGTGGCTTATCTTTTGTTTATTGGGGCGTACTCTTTTGTTTATTGGGGGCTTGTCTTTTGTTTATTGGGGCATACCCCTTTTGTTTATTGGGCAAATTAACGACGGACTTGGATTTCCCTTAGACTTAAGTTAGAAATTTTTTTTTGTGTCATGAACACTATGATTTTGAAGTCGATCTTACTCAATGTCACTTGGAAGAAGATGAGACGGTGTAACAGTATGTTTGGAATGATGACCGGCAGAAGTACCAGGACAATGGATAGACATCATTGATCGAACAACAACTTGACCTTAGTTGAATCATTGGAAATGTAAAGTCGCTAGGATTAATCACTTAGGCATGTCGATGTCCTAGTATAGAAGTTATGGACAGAAATTAGGTTGTACAAGTTGTAGTTATATTTGAAAGTTCTGGTAGTTTTGGGCATTCAGAAGTGATTAACTCATGAATCGTTATAAATCACGCCCTATCATGGTAGAAGATTTTATCTACAATAATAGCTTTATACCTTGGGAGCTTTGATGATAAATAACCAGAGATCTAAGACAATGACTTATTGGATTTACAATCTTGTGTTTGAGTTACTATGATAAGAACGATCCAAGTTTGTCTTGCTTAAGACGATTTGGGAGTGATCAAGACTAGCATAAGTGGAAGTGACAGGATTTTGGAGAAATAAACATGATGATTCTTCCTTGATAAAATTGACTTGTGAAAAACCCTAGGGTATCAAAATTTTGCTCATTATGAATCAAACTCCACGTGGAAAATGATCGGGAGTCATCTTACCATTATGATTGGTTAGCATATACTCATAAGGGTTCACAAGTGCACCCCCTTTATATTTAAGGATGATTAGGACGCTAGATGATTTGATTAGTCCCATCAATAGTAAGAACTAGAAAAGTTGTAGATTAGAGATGATTGATTAATCGGACGTACCTGGAGGAGTAAGAATTTGAGCGTGAGGAGAAAACTTTAGAGGCATAAGAGTCTGCCCAGGTTAGAGTGGAAGTTCAAGGATAGATTGACCAAGGTAGCTAGGTCACCCCGGTCAGGATAGATGATTCGACGGTGCGAGTCTTGCGACGCAAGAAGATTCCAAAGGTTAAGACATGTGGTAAAATTAGGGTCAGGAGGAGCACAACTTGGAGCCACTAGAGCTGGTGTGGCAGAGATAGTCAGTGCTCCCCGAGCCGGGAATAACTTCAATCCTTAGGGGGATGTTATGTTCAAGCACTTGCGGTAGAAGCCCCGTAAGCCTAACCTGAATTTCGAGGACGAAATTTTTTTTTGTTTATTGGGATTTGTAACATCCCCCAGACAGCTAGACCCCCCAGGTGAATCTGTCTTGACAAGGTCATGACAAGGCCTTGGTAGTGTAGAAATCCCTTTAACTTAGGCAAGATTAGGGTTGAAAGTGCCTTGGACTGCAAATAGCAATTTCTAGTGACCAAGCTTAGGGTTGGACTTTAGGGCCTCAACTTGACCATTTGACCCCACCATAGTATCCCTAACCCTTTAAGGGCCCCCTTAGGGCACCAAGGGCCCATTGGGGTCAACCAAAGAGGCCAAATTGACCAAAGTCAACCAAAACCCCAAATTGGTCAAAGTAGCCTAATTAGAGTCAATTGACCTTCACCATGCCAAATTGACCACTCATCTAGGTCTAAGATACCATAAGGGACCTAGTAGACCTAAAAGCCCCATACTAGGGTCCCCTAATTGGTCAATTTGACCAAAAGTCAAAGTTGCCCAATTTAGGACAAATCACTTGGATTAGGCCCAATCCCTTTGGGCTAAGCCCAAATTGATCACTTGACCAACATGCTTGACTGATAATTAACCTAGGTGAGAGAGTAAAATCAGCCATGATGAGTAGGAGAGAGAAAAACCCAATTTTGGAGGAGAGAGAAGGTGGTGTTCATGGCCATTAAGGTGTTAACCCCTTGGAATCCTCATTGATGACTCCTTTCATCTCCCCTGATGAACGTGGAGGGAATTCCAGGAGTTTCTGGAGGAATTGAAGACAGGGGGGGATGTATTGTGGTCGGCCATAGGAATACCAAGAGGCCATTAATGGCTCTTAGAGTTAGAGCCCTCCTCCCATTAAATTGGCCCTCCCATCAGCTTCATAAGGGAGAAAGGAGTTGAAACCCCCCCTTCCCCGAGAGGATTGAGCTATCTGTGCAAGGATTTGGATGGTGCCGAAATCTCCAAGGAGGAGCAATGGTGGTCGACGGTGGAAGCAACAAATCGACCCCAAACAGGTCTGGTTCTCTTCCTCTCTCTTCAGTGGGTAGATCCCCTCAATCAGAGGCAAGGTTTGAGCTCAATCGGCTCTGGATCGGGCCAGCCAAGAAGCTCGAAATTGAGCTTGAAATTCCAACCTATAAACCTCGTTCCGGCCACTACCGGCCGGCCAACCGCACCTAATCGCCGTCCACCACCTCAACGGAGGTGGTGGTGGCATTGGCCGGCCGGGGAGATGCTCAGGTGGCCGGGAAAACGGGGCTGAAGTGCTCCAGGCGCGGGCTCTGTGAGCCCTTGGCTCATCGGGGAAGACAACCCCTCCACCGTCCGATCCTGCAGAATAAAACAAAAAAAATCAGAAATTAATAAATATAATTTAGTAATGCTTGTTATATGCTGATTCTAGATTTAATTTTAGAAATTATTTAGAGGCCATTTCAGAGAAAATGTTCAATATGAAAGTTGTAGGTATAGGCCCAAAATTTATTTCAAAATTGACTTCATCTCATTAGAAGGTCAGGTTTGACCCCAGCACCCATTTTAGTGCAAGGTTTGACTGAACTTTGAATGGATGCCCACACCTAACCACTAGTCCAAATTACTTGAAATTTGGACTAGGAATGAGTCATGCCTAGGACTACATCATATCCAAAAATGGGAATTTTTGGAGAACTTTTTCCTAAAGTTTTTGTACAAATTTAATAATCTTTGCATAAATTATTTGGAGGGTCAAATGACCTCCAAACTCCACCAAATTTTGGGTGTTCTTAGGGTCATGATAAACCCCTGGTTAAAATTTCACCTCATTTGGAGGTGTTTTGGTTAGGATTTTACTCAGCCCTAGTCTGGCCCATTAAGGGCTATTTAGGGTAAATCACCCCCTTGGTATTTTGAGTGGTCAAATCACCTCAACAGAGGCTGATATTTTGGCCACTGACCTTTTAGGGCATAACACACCCTCCAATGGAGTTTGGGGTGGTTTGGTATAGGGTAGCCCTAGAACCCAAGGGTAGGTCCCTTAGTGGGGATTTTTAGGGTTGTAAAGGACATGGGGATGTTTGTCCTTGGAGAGGAGAGTAATAAACTCCTCTGAGTTCTATGAGTGATGTAACACCCTCACAAGAAGTTTGGGTGAATTTGGTGAAGTATGGACCTTAATCCTAGGTTAAACCCTAAGGGGTGCAATTAGAGGTCAATGAAGGAAGAGGGGTCAAACCTTTATGGTTTGACCTGAAATTTTGGGGAGATGGTCATGATGACCAGAGAGTCCTCCTATGAGAAATTGGTGGGGTTTGGAGTTGCCAACCCTAGGGAATAAATCCTTGGGTAGATTTGTAAATATTTAGGTTTAGGGGATTTTGGAAAGATTAATACTTAGTGATTAACCATCTTCTGTCACCAACTTAGTTTTGATGTTATTAATCCATGGAGATTCTATTAGAACCATTGGAAAACTTTTGGAGGTCCAAATTGTAATTACTCATATTGTTGGCAATTTTTGGGATGATTGATTTTAGGGTGTTAGTTTTCTGTAATCTCATGAAACTTTGCTGGATATCATTTCATACCATTATGAACCCTCAGTGATTTTCTCATAATTTTGGGATTGATATTTTTGGTACTTCTAGTTCAATTTGGAATTAATTGCAGACATGTCCATTGTAGAAATACAAATGTAACCTCTATGGAATATAGTCAAATTTTGTAGGGATGAATATGTTAGTATGAATCACTTCTGTATAAATTTGCATAAGGTTTGGAGTTCATATGAGGGTACCTCCTTTGGAAATAATTGAAAATTAATGGGTTTTGGAATTTTTAATAATAGTAAACCTTGCTGGAATTTTCCTACAAATTCATATGTACTGATTATGAGGTACCCTTGATTTATGTAAAAAGTTTGGTAGGCAATGAAAGTCAGAAAAGTGCACTTGTAGTTCAAACCTTAGGAGGTTGTATTTTTGAAAAATTGCTTTAAATATTAATAATGTTGGGGAAAATACGATTCTCTGGAATTAATCTTACAACATCATGATAGACCTCCAGTAAATAGCTTGGGTCAGTTGGACGAAGATTTGGAGTACCTATAGTTGTGAGCTTCATATAATTAATTTGGTCTGCGTATAGTAAAACCGTGAAATTTGAGAATCAAGTGGATCCTTAGGAGGGATGGGAGGTATGTGGTTTAACTAATTTATTTGAGAAGGTATGATGGTCAACAAGAAGGGTTATAGATGGTAAAGTGTGCTTGGTGAGTTGAGGGTAAAGTGGTGCTGGAAAGTGATAGCCATCTAGGGTTAATACAATTGTAATAACAAGGAGGGTGTTCTTAAGGGTAGATATCAACAGCACTAAGTGTCTTGAGAAAAAGGAACTTTGGGGTGTCATCCCATATCGGTTCCTAGTACCGTAGCGAGCCCCTTACAGGGTAACCCTCGGGAAGTCCAAGATTAACCATAAACCGTAAGAGTAAAAATGTTATACAAGAATAACTTAATAATACACACACCCACAGCCCGTGGTTACGAGAAGTTAGTTGGTTTGGTTTACGAGCAGTAGGCTCGGTGGATGAAGGAGCGGATTGCTGAGTCAGGTGAGCTTGTGACCCAGTAGTGTTTAAAGGTACGAACGGGTTGGTTCGGCGAGCCGATGGCTCGGCAGGTTATTGATGACGGGCAGGTTAGCCCGGGGAGCTTATGACTCAGAGGTAGGAAGTAGAACATGTTGCATGCGCGTTGAAGGTGGTGAGTCTTCGGTATTGGACGGTCGTTCACACCGACGTCAATACGTTGACTCGGCGAGTGTGGTATTTACACTTAGCCTTGAAAGTCTAGCGGTCCAGTCAGCAAGAGTACGCAGACGCTCCGCGGGTTTTGCGAGAGGCGCACGATAGGTCTAGGTTAGGTAGTGTGAATACCAACCTAGAGGTGGGCGAGGCCCAACCCACCACTTCCGTTTGCCACTACGGGAGTATCCTGGGAGTCTAGCTCGCTCCAAAAAGGGGGAACTAAAGGTCTATGCGCATAGAGTCGTGGTGAGTGAGTCGCACTTGTATGAACATAGCATAATATCATACTTTGCATGTCATAGCATAAACATTGCATTCAACCCACCCCTAACGTATAAGTCGGTTATGGGACTTCTTATACGGTAGGCCCTGCTAAACGACCCCTTGGTCTATAGGTTTGTATGGGCATTCCTATAAATCAATGGTTACTTTTTTATTACTTTACTTGCTATTATACTTGCTGCTTACTGCTCTTTATATACTTTTTACCATGCTTTTAATTACTGCTTCAGTTATAAATGTACACATGTGTAGAGTAGAAACATTTCATGTACCACTGCCACCTGCTCTTTGTTATACCCCTTGCTGTCCTCCGCTTCATCCTCCCGCACGATGCCTAGGAGCCATTGGGGGTGGGGTGGGGAACATAAGGCTTAGTATTTTTGACTAACGGTCGGTGGACCATATCATTTTAGGCATACCGAATGGGAGAGAAAATGGTGCAACAGGATCCGACAGGGTGGGCCCCATGCCATGCTACCATTGTCACCAGCCGGGACATACTCGGGTCAGATGTCCCATGATGGGTGGAACCCCACCAGCTTAGCGACCAGGAGGCCGAAGGCGAAGACGTAATTGTGGTTTGCAAGGCAGCGACCGCAGGCCAAAAGAGAAGAAACATTCAGTGTTGCAGCACCAGTGGAGCACAGAGTCTGCAGAGGTGGGTTAGACTAGTTTGGGTCCTTCCGTTTCAGTGACGGTGGCGATTAGCTGTAGTTTTACCTTATGAGTGATCTTGTAGTGAGGTCATGATGTACATGGCACGAGCCCTTTATTATTGTACCCCTTCGTAATCATTTATTCAGTTATATCATGTGGACGCTTATATTTCATGTTGATACTGTGGATTTGTCTTCTTTAATGTACTTTTCTTCGTGATCGATTTGGCCGGTAGGATTGGCGTTTTGTAGTGGCGACCTTCCCGAGTGAAGGTGTCACCGCAAAGCGGCGGTTTTGGGCCTAAGACCCGGATGTTTGAAAAGAAAAAAAATGGGGTCTTACATAAGTTACCCTTTCCAAACCACTGTTCGTTCCCACACAAAACATAAAGGAAACAACTACGACGTTTTCGCCGTCATCGGATTTCTAACAAAATCCCTAAAATGCACGTTAAGGAACATCACCGAATCGGACAACCGGTCACGATTTCGGCTTCACCCACAATGCCTAATCCACTAACGGAGCAGATCTCTAATGCAAAATCATGTCGGGGACGGACTCAATCAACCTGATGGTTCTTATTGAACCAAGGCGACCCAAACCCCTCTCATTTGAGAGATCCGGTGTCATAAATTTCAGAAAAGAGAAGGTAAAAGAAAAGATGCCATGCACGCATCCTAAAACCGGGAGGAGAGATGTCGTTACCCTAAAAGTTCTCTTCCTCGCCATGGATCGGTTGAAAGGCACAGATAGAAAGAAGCGCCTTCTAGTCTTCTCCACAGATCTGGTCTCGGATCGGCGAACGGAGCTCCGGTGCTCCAACAATGGTGGATCTAACCTTCTTCTTCCTCTAAACCCTTCTCCTTTCCTTAGCCTCCAAAAGCACCCAAAAGACTTAATGGTATGAGAATAGAACTTCTCTGCCATATTAGAGCCTTAGGACGCACTTATCTGAACCTTAGGATCAAGATCTAAGAAGATCGGACGCCCAGAAAATCGCCACTTACGGATCTGGTTCCGTGGGCTAGCGTCGGCGCTAGCGCTACCGCCTGCGCTATCCACTCGACGAAAACACCTCGACGAAGAACAACTCAACATCCCGACGGAACTTCATTTCCCGACGAAACGCTACCGCATGCGCTAGCTCTTCGACGAATTCCCTCGACGAATCCACCTCGACGAATTTAACTTGACGAACACTGTCGACACAAGGGCCTTACTCGACGGGACAGCTAACGCCTGCGCTAACGCTAGCGTCGGCGCTAGCTCCCAGCTACGAACTCCTTGCCCTCCTCCTTGGGCAAACCAGCTCCCGTGCTTAGCAAAAACTGGGGTGTTACACAGGGTGCCCGCTTCAACCCGCGGATCAACATGCATGACATCACCCGCGGATAAATTCTTGTCCGCTCCATTCACGGGATTCTTCTATGGCAGGATCGCCGATGTAATCGTCTCACCCCCAGGAGCCTGCTCCGCTGATGGTTCCTGGAGCAGGTTCCCTCTGGTATCCATTCTCTTTCCAGTCTTGTCCACCACTGCCGGCCCGACCACTGGATCGATCATCACCCTAAGCAAGTCTTGGGACACCGGACTCCGCGGAGTCCCCTCAACATCCATCTCGACGACCCCGTGCAGGTGTCCGATCTTTCGTCAGTCCGTCGGCGTACCCTCGTGGTGATGGTCTTCTTCAACTGCTTCGATATCCGCTTCTTTTCGGATGGACCCGAGGGAGGCTCATGCGGCTTCAGCCCCATCTCAGGAACATCAAGCATCTTGATAGGAGTTCCGGTGGCTGGAAGTTTAGCGAAGAGACCGCTCGTTGATGTTTTCTTCGCGGGCGCGGAGACCTTACCCGTCGTCGTCGGGGCCATAGCCTTCGAAGCCTCAATTTTCTTCGCCAGTAGCTCATCCAAAAGAGCCTTGTTGCGTCCAGCCATCATTTTGAAGATATGTTCGCAGCAAGAAGGGGAGAGCAATGCAGAATGGTCCAGATAGGCCTAGCCTAAGGCTATTTATAATTTTCGACAACACAAGAATCGTGTCGCGGTCTTTTAAGATTACCAGTAAACTTTTTTGAAGACCGTGCGGATTTCAAAATGTGCGGGGATCATGTTAACCTAAAATCCTGCTTCTGCTCTTCAGTCGACGAGTCTCGCCCTCTCGCTGATCGCAATTCCATCTTTCCTCTTCAGTCTTCGTGATCAGTTGGACCACATCACTTCGCCCTTCTGAATCAGAGCCGCGGAGCGCCGAAGCCGGACGTCTTCCTAATCCCTTCCCTTCCAGCCTTCCCTCATTCCCTTCTCGCAGTCTCACAGAAGAGACGGCATGCAGGCCGCAGAGACGCATCTCGCCGCTGTCGCAGAGACGCATCTCGCCTGCAGGCAAATCCTAAATCGTATTTGTTCTTTGTGTTGTTGCAATGTCTGGCAGTTGGGGTTGTGAGAAATTAATTTTTGAGATTTTAAGTAGTGATTAAAGTTCACTGAACTTCCTATTCCTAGTTGGGGAAGGGTGATTTGTGGCTGGCGATTACAGTTCCCGTCATAGAAATGGAAAGCAGAGCTGATCTAAATTAGAATGACTATATTTAGTCTTCTGGAGACTGGAAGATGGATGGTAGTGACTGGGATGATTAGATGTGAATTTTGGTTGCTGGAGTGAAGGATGGAAGGCAGGTTGTAAGACAGTGGTGGGATTCAGGTTATGGGAGGAGTTTGATGTTATCCTATCATTACTTTTGTTCAGAGAGTTAATACTGTGTTTACACTTTGATCATCACTGCTTAACATGCTCTTTGCTTTTATTTTGTTGCTTTAGGTTTGCCTATGTTGAAATTCGTGTCAATTATTCAAGTTTATAATATTGTGGGTTAAATTACATTATTCATCTTACATGTGTTTAATTACATTCAGGAAATCCATTTCTTGCGGCAAGGAAAGAAGGAGACGGACTTCTCGTTTCTTTTATACGGTTCTTCTCTGGCTATAGATTGTGCCTTAGGTTTTGCTCTCTTCTGCTCTATCTCCATTTATATTTATGTATTTTAAATTTTATGAGTGTTTTGAGATATTAGTCAATTAGTGGCATTTATTAATCTTCTGTATGCTTATTTTTCCCCCAGTTTCATCAGATTTCTCTGCTGTGTCCAGGTTCCGGCTATGACTGCGTATATTTTATGTGCATTTTTCGGAGTTCAAGTCCTTGTAGGTATTCTGAAGGTAAGAAGATTAGATCAGAGAGAAAGACTGATAACAGGGACTGCTTGAGCCGTTTGCAACCAATGCTTATTTTCTACTTTTTGGTATGTGATCCATTTTTTACATTTAATTTCCCATAATTTACGGTCCTTCATGTCGCCTTCTGTCCACTGTTCTCCACCAAACCGTGCTAATTGTAAGTAACCCCGACACGAGAACATGTATATATTGCTTCAGATGTTATAGCTGCAAGCGATATGTTCTTCTTTCTATTCTCATTTTGTACAGCTTTACTTTGGCCCCAAATATTATTACTACCCTGTAGCAATCCTTAGATGTTTGAGACCAGTGCAGTTGATTACTTTTAAGAAAACAAATATGAGGGAAATATAGATATGAGGTCATTCTCGTTGTTAAAGGAAATATAGATTTGATTTAGTTGCTGCTATTCTTTTGCTCTCCCAAAAAAAATTCGCTTTCTATTTACGATCGCCTCAGCCGCGCCACACGAACCGAAGTCCCTTTGTTATTTCAGAGCTGGGCAGTATGCTATTACTACAACTGACCACATTGTTGAAAATGTTGAAGTGGAAGTTTGGGAAGTTGGCGGTCTGGGGGGGAGACCGCGCGGTCTGGTCTAACCGCACGGTCTTGCGGTCTCTTCTGGCGGTCTGACCTCTCTGGTCTAGCCGCGGGTTTTTCGGCGTGACCGCCGTTCTTTTGTCCAAGGGTGCCGAGGTGAGGCCGCGCGGTCTGGTCGTGTGACCGCGTGGCGAGCTGTCTTCTGCTCGGGTTAACCGCGCGGTCTGGTGCTTGTGACCGCGTGGTGGGGGCAGCCCGGTCTGGTGGCTGTCCGGGTTCTTTGCTGTGCGCGTGGACTACGGTCTTCTTAGTCGCGCAGTCTCCGGGTTGTGTTCGCATGGCTGGTCCTTCGGCGATCAGCTGGCATATGCGGTCACAGGTGTTTGGCCGACTTAGCGGGCTGTTGCCCTAGTCGGTCTGGTGTGTTCGCGGTCTCTGGAGGAGGTCGGGTGGCGAACACTGGTGGTGGGCGGCTTCTTAGAGGAGTGACGATCTCTTTGTCTATGTTGGAGCTGGCGAGCTCACTAAGCAGAAAGCTCTGTTGCTGATCGCGCGGGTTGACCGGTCTGGTCGCGCGGTCAAGGGGTGGTGATCCTATCTCATATGGTGGTGACTGGATCAGGTCTCACGCCTATAAATATGAGCCACTGTAGCAGCAAATAAATCGCACCAAGTGTAAGCAGAACTCGCGGCTAGTTCTTGCGGTCTCATTTCTTCTGACCGGTCGGTCTTGCTGATTGGACTTCTTTTGTGCAGCTTCTGCGGATTGTGCGGGCAGCAACGGTCATCTCCTTTTCTGAAGGTGTTCAGGCGGTCTCGCGGCTTGCAGTGCGGGTTGCTGGAATTTGAGAGAATCAGTGGCAGATCGCGGGGTTCTCAGTTGGTGTTGTTCAAGTCGCTGGCAGGCAGTTCGGGCGGTCTCGTCTTCTAGTTGAGCGAACTGTCAGGTCGCGCGGTCAGGCGGTCTCAATTTGGCAGACCGCTGGTTATCTTTCAGCTTTGTTTTTTCTCCTGTTTTTGTGTACTGGCGAAATCATGTCTCGCCATGTATACCTCGCCTTGTAATGAAGCTTTCTGCTTGCATCAATAAAGATTGAAGTTGTTTTTCATGTGCTTCTGGTTGTTGGCTTGAACTTTGAGTTATACTATTCCTGCTCACTCTTAGATCTACGAAAATTTTTACACACATCACCCGGAAGTCCCACCTTTTCCATCTTTCTATTATCCATTGATTACAATGAAGTTCTATCAAGTATTACTAGCCTTCATAAAATCGATCTCAAATGATTGAAATAAATTATTACTGGTAATGATATGATACAATACAAATGAGATTTGATGTAATTTGGTCTGCTTTGACCCACTGGCCTGCTGTTATGATTTTCAAGCACAGTAGTAGTGATATTGGATCATGGGATTTGCATTCCATGGTGGCAGCTGCGGTAACACCTAGAGAAATCGATTATTGGAGGAGATATATTGTTTTCTCTGGCGGTGAGCTTCTGCAGATAATCAGACATATGAAGAAGGAGGAAGAAGCAGACCAAGGAGATACTACTGGTAATTACTACTGTCATCTTATATTTTGAGCTTTCAAGATTTCAAAATTTGACCCGGATCTTCATGATCGTCATAAAAATACTGAACCAGACCAACTGCCGCTATGTCTTGGTGATTCTTCTTGTTGGGTGCGTGTTGATAGCTTGGGGGATCAGTCTCT
The DNA here is from genome assembly GCA_033032865.1 of Dactylorhiza incarnata. Taxonomy (NCBI): domain Eukaryota; kingdom Viridiplantae; phylum Streptophyta; class Magnoliopsida; order Asparagales; family Orchidaceae; genus Dactylorhiza; species Dactylorhiza incarnata. The sequence goes on along the minus strand of JAWHQI010000061.1, from coordinate 4,025,288 downwards.
CTTTCAATGTTTGATATTAACATAAAGTTTATCTTCGTTGTTCTGCGTCTGTTCATTTTTTTTTCTTGCTTACATATATATTTTTCAGCACATTGAAGTTAATAAGCTTGTGAAAGGAAGGCCTCTGGATAATCTGGAGTTCATGCAATGGATGAAAAGATATTGTGATTCAGTCAACGGTGGCATGATGAATAAGTAATTTCTGTAACCCTTCCCTCATAATTTCGCCCTTATTCTCATTATTAATTCTCTTCATGTTCTGTCGTTGCAGCCTCCTCTAATTAGCTGCTTCTCCAAGAGACCAGCGGAAGAATTGCTTGTGGTCAACTCCCAACCGCCGTCCAGTTTCTTCAGGTAATCAAAAGCTGGATCAAACATTAACGTGCTTCTGATGAAGCTTTTTTGGCTTCTTATTTGCTGCATGCCTAAGATGAGATAAATATGACCACACATCGTAATCAAATCAGCTCTAAGATGAGATAAAATGCACTATAAACTAGTAAATTCACACCTCAGCCATTGCTTTGATTCTAAGCGTCGTGCTGCTAGTTAGGAGTGGTCTTCAGTTTTTGGAGATGGCCATCACTTTTTATTCTCTTGAACAGGAGCACAGTCAAGGATGTGTTCTTCAGTTGTTGGGGAGACTATCTCCATTAAACTTCCACAAGTGGAGAAAACAGGTAAGTTGAATGAAGTGGTACTGAAATAATTAACGAAGGGCATGGTTACTCACATCACATGGGGTGTCTCCCCACCTTGTTTGGTTTACAGGTCACTGTATTATTAAGTGAGTCTAAACCATGGTTTATTTTGATTTTAGTTTAAATTTTCGGATCTATTTGTGTTAGTGTATGGAGATCTGTGTATTTTCTACCAGCATTCAATCTACAGTAGCTGACTCTGTTTGTACTGCTATATTCATAGTCCTGCAACATAGTGGTCCCAGCTCCTGTCAATATTTGTCTATCATGCATTTATTTGTTGTAAGCTTCTTGATACATATTTTATTGACAGTTGATGAAGATGTGTTCAAAGTTCCCCTTGCCAGTTGGAAATTCTATCAATCATAACAGTAAAATGTAGAGAATAGTCCTTTGGAACAGGAGGCCTGTTTGGTAGATATGCCGACTAAAGCGTTAACAGTAACATCATTTGCTCTTCAATTTCTAAAGTTTTATTTAATTTACTGATCCACTCTTATATTCTAATTAAGGTTTCAGGTTCCAGAAATGGACGGGTTTTCAAAGGATGTTTCTAAGAATCCTGACAGAGACTGATATAAAAAAACAACAGGTTCATGAGTTGTCTGGAATATATGCTTGATTCATTTTCCATGTATTTTTGACGACTTATTGTGATAGTATTTGAACTTGACAGAAACCTCAACTAGATCAAAAAAGAACCGAGATGATGAAAGTACGGAAAAATCTTGAGGCAAAGTTGAAGAATTCAAGCTTATATTATGTGCAAAAGGAGATCGGCCGGAGTTGGTCGTATGGGAGAGGCCTCTTCGGGATGTTGCTCGTTGTGATGCAAAAGAAGGCTGCGTTCAGTTACAACATTCAGCTGATGATGGACGAGTGCAAGACTCTTTGCCGGTCATGAGACGTCGGACATGAGACCTTTTCTTTTTCAATATAGATATTTTTTAATGTATTCACTTTAATTATAGTGGAAAATAATATTACTATGTATTGAGTGGTTTGTGCTATCTCTCACCCTCCTTTTGTTCTATTAATAAAATACCAAATTTTATTTGCGATCGTGTATTAAATTTATTATTGTATCTAAATTTTTAAATGAAAATTTTATATAATTTTTTTGTGGAATTAAATAGAATTTAGTGCCGAGATATTTCGTCACTAAAATACACATTTAGTGACTGAATTAATTCAGTCCCTAAAACTTTATTTAGTGACCGAATCAGTTTGGTCACTAAAAGTTCATTTAGTGACCGAATCAATTTGGTCGCTGACAATATATTTAGTGACTGAACCAATTCGGTCACTGATATTACATTTAGTGACTGAATCCATTCGGTCACCAAAACTTCATTTAGTGATCGAATCAGTCTGGTCACTAAAAGTTTATTTAGTGACCGACCAAATTCGGTCACTGATATTATATTTAGTGGCCGAACCAATTCGGTCACTGATATTACATTTAGTGGTCAAATTAATTTGGTCACCAAAACTTCATTTGGTGACCAAGTCAATTTGGTCACTAAAACCTCTTTCAGTGGCTGTAATTATTTTGGCCACTAAATAGATACAATTAGTGACGAAAATCTTTTTGATCATTAATTACATTTAGTGGCGGGGCAATCGTGACCGTCTTGTGATGGACTGAAATTGGTCACTAATTGTCTTTAGTGACCAAAATCTAATCTTTAGTGACGAAAATTTCCGTCATGAAATGTGGGCATCTCACAGCACTCGGTGCCAGTTGGCTAGTATTTGAGTATGTTCCCTTGGAACCTGTAGATCATGAAATTAATACCGCACTAAGGTCATCTTTACTTAGACACATATATGAAGGTCCAGAAGTGAACTGCTTCAATATGTTGCGTATGGGTAAACAAATGTGTCAGTGAAAGAATCAGTCGGACTATTCCTTTACATTATAGCACATAACAAGAAGTTTCGCGATGTTGGAGTTACATGTCTCCGATCTATGAATACTATTAGTAGACACTTCAATATCGTGCTCAGAGCGATGTTGAAATTAGCTAGAGATTATATTAAGCTGCCAGAATCAAGATCGAATCATAGATGGATATGGTTCGAGAACTGCATTGGTGCATTAGATGGTACCCATGTACTTGTAACTGTGCCCACCGTAGATCATGGCAGATATAGAAATCGGAAGCAAGTAATAACGACTAATGTTTTGGGTGTTTGTGACAACCAAATGAAATTTTTATATGTTCTAGATGGTTGGGAAGGGTCATCATCAGATTCACGAGTGTTGCGCGACGCGCTAGAAAGAGAAGATCGATTTGAAGTACCTATTGGTAAACCTTACTTTTGTTAGTAACATTTCATTCAATTTCAATTAATTTTTCAGTAATTTATGACTAAAATATTCTGTTGATAGAATAAGTATTACCTGGTGTATGTCGGTTACACCAATGGTCCAGGTTTCCTTGCACCCTATCGATCAACACGTTATAGAAATCGGAAGCAAGTAATAACGACTAATGTTTTGGGTGTTTGTGACAACCAAATGAAATTTTTATATGTTCTACCTAGTTGGGAAGGCTCATCATCAGATTCACGAGTGTTGCGCGATGCGCTAGAAAGAGAAGATCGATTTGAAGTACCTATTGGTAAACCTTACTTTTGTTAGTAACATTTCATTCAATTTCAAATAATTTTTCAGTGATTTATGGCCAAAATATTCTATTGATGGAATAAGTAAGTATTACCTGGTGTACGCCGGTTACACCAATGGTCCAGGTTTCCTTGCACCCTATCGATCAACACGTTATAGAAATCGGAAGCAAGTAATAACGACTAATGTTTTGGGTGTTTGTGACAACCAAATGAAATTTTTATATGTTCTACCTAGTTGGGAAGGCTCATCATCAGATTCACGAGTGTTGCGCGATGCGCTAGAAAGAGAAGATCGATTTGAAGTACCTATTGGTAAACCTTACTTTTGTTAGTAACATTTCATTCAATTTCAAATAATTTTTCAGTGATTTATGGCCAAAATATTCTATTGATGGAATAAGTAAGTATTACCTGGTGTACGCCAGTTACACCAATGGTCCAGGTTTCCTTGCACCCTATCGATCAACACGTTATAGAAATCGGAAGCAAGTAATAACGACTAATGTTTTGGGTGTTTGTGACAACCAAATGAAATTTTTATATGTTCTACCTGGTTGAGAAGACTCATCATCAGATTCACGAGTGTTGCGCGACGCGCTAGAAAGAAAAGATCGATTTGAAGTACCTATTGGTAAACCTTACTTTTGTTAGTAACATTTCATTCAATTTCAATTAATTTTTCAGCAATTTATGACCAAAATATTCTGTTGATGGAATAAGTAAGTATTACCTGGTCTATGTCGGTTACACCAATGGTCCAGGTTTCCTTGCACCCTATCGATCAACATGTTATAGAAATCGGAAACAAGTAATAACGACTAATGTTTTGGGTGTTTGTGACAACCAAATGAAATTTTTATATGTTCTACCTAGTTGGGAAGGCTCATCATCAGATTCACGAGTGTTGCGCGACGCGCTAGAAAGAGAAGATCGATTTGAAGTACCTATTGGTAAACCTTACTTTTGTTAGTAACATTTCATTCAATTTCAATTAATTTTTCAGTAATTTAAGGCCAAAATATTCTGTTGATGGAATAAGTAAGTATTACCTGGTGTATGCCGGTTACACCAATGGTCCAGGTTTCCTTGCACCTTATCTATCAACACGTTATAGAAATCGGAAGCAAGTAATAACGACTAATGTTTTGGGCGTTTGTGACAACCAAATGAAATTTTTATATGTTTTACCTGGTTGGGAAGACACATCATCAGATTCACGAGTGTTGCGCGACGCGCTAGAAAGAGAAGATTGATTTGAAGTACCTATTGGTAAACCTTACTTTTGTTAGTAACATTTCATTCAATTTCAATTAATTCAATCAATTTTTCAGCAATTTATGACCAAAATATTCTGTTGATGGAATAAGTAAGTATTACCTGGTGTATGCCGGTTACACCAATGGTCCAGGTTTCCTTGCACCCTATCGATCAACACGTTATAGAAATCGGAAACAAGTAATAACGACTAATGTTTTGGGTGTTTGTGACAACCAAATGAAATTTTTATATATTCTACCTGGTTGGGAAGGCTCATCATCAGATTCACGAGTGTTGCGCGACACGCTAGAAAGAGAAGATCGATTTGAAGTACCTATTGGTAAACCTTACTTTTGTTAGTAACATTTCATTCAATTTCAATTAATTTTTCAGTAATTTATGACGAAAATATTCTGTTGATGGAATATGTAAGTATTACCTGGTGGATGTCGGTTACACTAATGGTCTAGGTTTTCTTGCACCGTATCGATCAACACGTCATCATCTACAGGAGTGGTCAACACAAGCAAACAACCCGACTAATTATAAAGAATTATTCAATTTGAGTCATGTCAAAGAACGAAATGTTATAGAGAGAACATATTGTTTGTTGATTAAACGTTGGACGATTCTTAGACAATCATCTTTCTTTCATATTAAGGTTCAGTGCGAAGTTAGTATGTATACATTCTTCTTTGCATTGAGCACCAGATTCTAATATAATTATATATTATAATTGCATGTGCAAATAATAAATGCATGATGCGTCTTACATAAATTTTTAATCGAAAGGAGACTAACTACTGATTCACAAATGCTCGTTGAGGTAGATGCTGACTTATTAGCTACAGAGGTTGCCGAAGAAGAAGAGATCTACAAATACGATGATAATATTAATCTGATACAGTCATCTAATGCATGAACACAATTTAGAGACAACTTAGCTATGAAAATGTTTGCATAATATCAAGCTCGTAGTTAGATTTAGTACTATATATATGCTTGTTTATCATCTTTTTGTACACTCATGGTTTATATCATTTTGTATGCACTTGGTTTATTATCTTTTTGTATGCTCATGGTTATAATTTTAATCCGATAGATATGAGTTCAGTTGTATTTTTTGGCAGATAATCTACAATGGATAGAAGTTCAGCAAAAGAAAAATCATACGTACATTGGACAATTGAAATGGATCACACTATGTCCGGTGTATTGCTAGAGGAGCATGGTAAAGGTCACAAAACACCGAATGGCTGGAAAGCGGCGACATTCACATCAGTAATTAAAGCAATGAAAGATTTACATAATTTGGACTTCACCAAGGAAAAGATCATGACCAGACTCAAGATCGACATAGAATAAATATTACAGGGAGGTGTCGGCAATGTTGGACACAAGTGGCTTCAGATGAGATTGAGAACGAAATATAGTGAAAGTTGAAGGTATATTCATTTATCGCATTATATATTTTTGTTTTAATTTTTTGACCTTAGTTCATGTTGATTACTTATTCTGTGCAGACTCATCCTACTGTGAAACACTACAGAGATAAGGTAATCATTAATTTTGCGGAGTTAAGGATATTATGCGGTAATGACAAGGCAACATGTTCTTTTGCGGCGACAGCAAACGAGACAGTCAATGAGTTGAATGGAGATTCATTTGGTGAAGAAAGCAATTTCCCAGCAGAGCCTACATCAGGTGGAAGCAGTATGGGTAGAAAGAGGAAGGCAACTCCTGGAAAGTCAATTGCAGACGCCATAACTAAAATGGTAGATAGTATGGAGCACGCGACGACTGCAATCATAAAAAGCAACGAAACACCCGTTGGTAACAAGTTTTGCTCAAATCTATGAATTTCATCCAGCTTCCGAACAACAGAATTGTCCAATTCCAATTCCTGCAGCTCAAAACCTTCATGCAACCAAACAACATAATTGGAATTCAGGAAAACCAAAACCTACTGGTTTTGTTTTTTACTGAATTCCAATTCTTCAAAACTAAGTCCTGCGATCCGAACAGATCGTTAGAGTAAAACACACTTTAAAAGAGCTCCTTGAGCAGCCACCATTCTTCCAGCTTTGGAGTTGCGATTGACTGCAGTGGTGGTGAGCAGAAATTTGGTCCGAGACTCGGACCTAAAATACGGTCCGGACCAATGAAATACATGAGAAGTCTTATGTTTTGTGGGGTCCGCGGTGTTTTGTGGGCCCCACTATTTCTTTTGTTCTCATTGATTTCCCAGACCGTGTTTTTTCTCCGAGTGGCGGATGAAATCTTTTTTCTAATGGTGGTGAAATGCGATTCTCCGGTATCAACTTCTACTTTTACAAGATAAATATCATGCACCAATATTATATGATTCAACAATATCACCCCAGTGCCTGTTTAACATCATGATTTAACAGTTGAGATGCAGGGGATTTGAAAAACAACTAATTTTATAATAAAAGAGAGATAAGATTGAAAAGTTAAATATTGCATAGCCATTAAGTGGTATTTTTTTTTTAATTGGCATATAACCACCACATGCAGTCCTCAAGTTGCATATAACAAATCATTGATAATACCGACTACTCGTTTCCAAAATGAGAAGACTCTTTTCCAAGAATCAAGATGTGAATGATATAAAGTATCAAATAAGATTTTATATTAAAAAAAATTAGTTATATTTATTTTTTAATTTAAAAATACACATAAGTCTCTAAACTTTCTAAAAAAATGAGAAGACTTCAGACGCCTCTTCCTCTTCGAAGATTTTGATCCATCCCACTTTTCTGCTCTGGAAGATCAATCAAGATGTCGATGATCTTAGGCGTCTTTGTTCGCAACTTCGTGGACAGGCTCGTGCTCTTCGTTGAGGAGAAGGCGGCGACGGTGCTCGGCGTTAAAAAGGAGCTCAAACGGCTGAAGACGAGGCTGCTGCTGATCGAAAATGTTTTGGAGGACGCCGAGCGGAGGAGTCTGGAAGACTTCGCCATTAAAAACTGGGTCAAGGAGCTCAAGGATTGCATGTATGATGCGGAGGACATCATCGATCTCTGCATTTACAAGGGCGCCCAGTTGCTGGATGAGCAGCCCTCCTCCTCATCTTCAAATCCTCCCCCGGTACGCCGCTTCTCTTTCATCTCCTGCTGCACCAATGTTCCACTTCGCTATGAGATCGGAGAAAGAATTAAGAGCCTCAATGATAGACTGGACGAGATCTACAAAGATAGGGTACAGTTTCACTTGGATCGGGACACTGATAAACCTAGGGTCACTGTCGTGAACCGACGCCAGACTTCTCCGGTGGAAGCTGAGCTTGACATTGTTGGAAGAGAGATTGAAGATGCTACAAAAGATCTTGTTAAGTTGATGACCGAAGGAGAAGTAAAGAGATGTCGTGTTTTTGCAATTACGGGAATGGGAGGGATAGGGAAGACCACCTTGGCCGGAAAAATTTTCAACCACTGGAAGATGCAAGCTAGGTTTCAAACCAAAGTATGGATCTGTATTTCACAGACTTATAATGAAATTGAGTTGCTGAAGCAAATGATTAGAGCTGCTGGGGTGAGTTATGGAGAGGCTACTACAAGAGCGGAGCTGGTGCCTGCACTTAAATCAGCTCTCTCTGGGAAGAGTATTTTTCTTGTGCTTGATGATGTGTGGAGATCTGATGTGTGGATTGATTTGTTTCGAATCCCGCTTCAAAGTGCACAATTTGATTCTTTGGTTTTAATCACCAGCAGAGATGAAAATGTTGCCAGGCAAATGGGAAGCATTCACATTCACCCAGTTATGCATCTTCCGGTTGAGACTGGCTGGAAAATGCTTACAAGAAGGCTTGTGATGATAGGTGGAAGAGATCAAGAAGAGATCTCCAACTTGAGGGAGATAGGCATTCAAATCATCAAAAAGTGTTCAGGCCTTCCGCTCGCAATCAAGGCCATGGCTGGGGTACTTACACAAAAGGAACCAGTAGCGAATGAGTGGAAGAAGGTACTTAACCATAATGGTTGGTCCAATGAAAAGCTTCATGAAGAGCTGAGGGGTGCCTTATACCTTAGCTATGATGACCTGTCCTCTTCTCTAAAGCAATGTTTCCTCTATTGCTCATTTTTCCCTGAGGATTTTGTCTTCTCCCGTGATGAGTTGGTTAGACTGTGGGTTGCCGAAGGGTTCATAAAAGATGAAGTTGATTCACTAATGGAAGACAAGGCAGAAGAGTACTATCACGAATTAACTCAGAGGAATCTTCTGCAGTTGAATCCACTTGACTACGGAGTTACTACTACATGCAAAATGCATGATATGTTTCGATCTCTTGCTCAAATTATATCTGGGGGTGAAAGTTTTTGCGAAAATATAATGAACGGAAGCAACATACCATCAAACAAGCTTCGTCGATTATCAATAACATGCAATGACAGTGGCAATGACAATTACAATGACAATGACAATGACAATGATGTGGGCATTCTTGATGCAATAACAAAGCAGAGATGTTTGAGAACTTTGTTATTTTTCTACGATGCATCGGTTAATCGTGGAAACTTTGCGAGATTTTTGCACCTACGTGTCTTGATTCTTACATCTTACAAGATAACAATCATTCCTAATGCAATAGGTGATATGTTTCACCTGAAATATCTTGCTCTGAACAAAACAAGAATAAAAAAATTGCCAGAATCAATTGGACATCTATCAAACTTACAGTATCTAAACCTCGAACACTGCACGCAATTGACAAATTTGCCACAAAGTATTACTAGGTTAGAAAATTTGAGGTCTTTGATTATATCTTATCATAGACTTGCTTTTATACCAAAAGGCATAGAGAGATTGAAGCAACTCAATCTCCTCAAGGGATTTTTTGTGGGAGATGATAGTGTCACTAGCCAGGTAGGAGAAAAACAAACAATAATGCATAGCACTTTGACAGATGTGAGCTCTCTTTCCAACCTAAGAATCCTCCACTTGTTCATGTTGGAGAGAGCCCGATCAGGCTCTTTAGTGCTTGGAGAATTATCTCAACTCAAGGATATACATTTGGAATGCTATAATGCAAGTCATAATCAACTTCTAAAGACTGAAGAGGAGATATCTCTTATTCAAAATCTCTTTGAGGAACTAATACCTCCTCAATTCCTTGAAAAACTCAACATAACAGGCTATTTTGGCCATGATTACCCGAAGTGGATAATGTCACAGTCATTGGGCTCACATCTTCCATATTTATCGACTTTGAAACTTGATAGCAACTCGTCATGTCCTTTGCTTCCTCCATTGGGTCAATTGCCAAATTTGCGAATTTTAAACATACACGATTCAAAAGAAGTCAAGTATATTGGGCCAGAATTTTTTGGTGGAGGATTGGCATCATCAACATCTCAGATAAGAACAGTATTCCCAAAGTTGCAACGACTCACATTATCTTTCATGTGGAACCTTGAAGAATGGTTTTTTTTTGATGAAAAAGAAGAAAATGATGATTTGCAGAAACTGATATTGTTTCCTCGCTTGCATGAATTGATTTTAATAAGTTGTTCTAAGTTGAGAGCCCTTCCACGCGGACTTGGGAGGATTAATTTGAAAAAGCTTACTATATTCAACGCTGATAGACTCAAGGAGGTGGACAATCTCCCTCGGGTAACTGAATGTATACAATTGTATGATAACAAAGGCTTGGAGAGGATCTCGAATCTTCCTGTACTAAAATTACTCATAGTTAAAGAGTGTTATTCTTTAACGTGTGTGGAGGGTTTAAATGGATTGCAACAACTTGACCTCCATTGTAAAATGATGAATGGCCTCCCGGGGTGGCTTTCGAGGCTTGCGAAAGAGCGGGGAAAAGGAGTTGAAGATCTTAATGGCGAAGATGATTTTTTGCTTAAGTTGGGGTGCAATAAAAATTTGCTTCAAAGATGCCTGCAAGGAGGCCATGATTGGCCTATCATCCAACAAATTCAGCGGGTGAATGCAGACGAAAAATGGGGGAAAGGCTATTTACGTTTTGTGAAGCAACCCTTCTTCTACGAGACCAATAGGGCACTCGGGGATGAGGAAGCTTCAGATATGGAACTCGAGAAAGAGGAATTAGAACGGATATAGGGTATGCATGGCAGGATATCTGTAATTAATTAGGAGTCGACTTGCACGTATATCATTATTAGGTGGTTGCGCAAATAAACTAAATGTATATTAGTGTGTCCTTATCTGAATCGATTCTTGATGATTTTGTAGATTTCGCTTCGTCCGGTCAAATTTGCCGCCTTTTTGCTTAGTTTGCTGATGCTTTTGACAGACGCTAATCTGAATCTGCTGCTTGAGTTTAACACTGGTTGCTGTTGTTTTTCCTATTGCTTCCTACACATGATTTTAGTAATTAATTCCAGTCAAATGATTTTGATAATTATTTCACGATTCTTGAGATGTTTGCCGAATGTAAACAAGAATTAGCTTGAAGACATTTCTTTACATGGAAAATAAAATAGTAAAATAGAGACACAGAGCTCCATCTTTCTTCACTTTAGCCAGCCCTGGCAAATAAATTTAGCATTATCAAATCCTCTTAATGCATGGACTTTCTTCCAGCTTCATACCTAATTTTTGATGTCCTAATACTGGTTATACCTTGTGGCTACTAAAGTAATTTAGCTCATAAGGGTCGTATTTATAGGTATCATCGGGCGACAAGAGCAGATTGCTACAACTCGATAGCGATCAGATAGACCTCTATCTAGCGCAGGGGCGGGGCTCACTTCAAGGGATAAGGTATATGCCCCATGCCGATACCTATAAATATGACCCATTGTCGAGGGGGATGGCAATGTTAACATCTCATAAAGGCTCTGATGTGAGCCGAGAGGGCAAATCTGAATTTTGCGCGCGAAATCACACTCGACGTTTGACTTCGAAAAAAGAGTCGTTAATCGTTATTTGAGAATGAAGTCTCAGATGTTTTACGATTAAGTTTAATATTGTGGCTCCAATTTAGCTAATTACAAACAACGTGCCAATTCATTTCAATTAGGATCATCGGATTTGGGGCACTAAGACCTTATGTGGGACTTCTATGGGAGAACGATGGCGATTGTGAATGTAATTATGAAAATAACATAAGGTTTGTGCTGGCGCAGCCACATATGTTATTTTTTCAAAATGAGAATTTAGGCAGATTTGGTTAAATGTTAGGGGCTGTGAAATTTGGCCAAAAACATTATCCTGCAAAATTTAAAGCTTGGCTAAACAGCCACTAAAACATTTCTGCCATAATTTCACACCATCACCGCTCAAACACAACAGTTGTCTCAAACAAACTATACCCGCATCTACTGTAGCATGATGGGGTCATCCACTGGATTCTATCAGGGTTCATAGGACGTCGTGAGACCCACAGACAATACGCCTAGATTTGTATGCGACCGAGTTGGAGGTTGGTTCAATGGCTTTTAGTTCGAGTTGGCTTATAGTTTGAGTTGGCATAATTACAAAATCTCTCCTCTATGATTTGAAATTACAAATACATCCCCAACAAGTTTGGCCCCCCCTCCCCCCAATATTAAACTTTATACAATTTTTTTATAGTCCGAATTGCCCTCTTTCTTTAAAAAAAAAAAATACAATCCTTAGGGCAGATTATAGCATAACCCTAAAAAAACAAAGCCAATTTTCATTTCCCACTCAACCGCGCCAGCTCCCAACACTTCAATAGTGTGTGCAGCTAGTAGTGCTTCTGCTCAAGAATCTGTGGGCGACAAAGTAGGGGATCAACGACTTCGACGGGACCTGCTAATAGGGAATTGCCGACTGTTCTAATGTCGATGGGGTTCAGCTCCAGACAACTTTGGTGACTTCATCGACAGAAGAGGTGTTTGTAAACAGGCCCAACTTATAGAGGATGTCTTTATAATTTCAAAAGAGAGGGGCGGTGGGAGGTCCAGGTAATTAATTAACCCTTTTTATACCCATTATTCAAGTCCTTCCTCCATTGTCAGTTTATCACTTCACTTGTGGTTGAGGAAGTGCTTCTAGAGTTGGAGAGTGAAGAAGCAAGAGGAGGCAGGGAGGAGAGAGACACCAAGGAGATGGTTCTACTTATAGGGATCAAATCTTGTGTGTTTCTTCGAGTGTTAAACTTAGCTATTTGTAGCTCAAAATATCGCGCATCAAAATAATTTGAGAACCAGCGAAAGATTCAATGAATTCAAAAGTGAGCAACTTTGAGAAGAAACATAAGTAAAAAAAGAATCATCCTCGAGCTCTTCACCCGGATCCAAATTTAGCCAATCCGAACTCTTCACGAGTTTTGCAGCAACCCCAAAGATGGCATGAAGGAAGAAAATAGCTCAAGAACCAGCTAAAGATTCAAAAAGTATACATGCTTTAGTTTTATTAAGAAACGGTTTTAAATACGAATTGTTGCTCAAGCTCATCAGGATCAAGGTTTAGCCAATCCAGATTCTTGCGGGGTTTTGGCGACAATGGAGACTGCGTGGAGGCCAGTTTTGAGCTCATAGTCCAAAAGACTGTACACCATTCGGTGACGCACCAGATTCTGCCCCTCAAACTTCTGGGATACACTTTTAATGTTGAAATGAGTCTCGCCGGCCTCTCCCTTCACAGTCGCGTGGCCGGCGTGCTGATACGATACATCCTCGACCTCCAACAAGCTCGTTTCCAAGGTGGACTGGAGCTTCTGCCTGATCCTGTTGGCTCTCGATAGCATGTTGGTGCTCCCCGAAGCCATTTTGGAAAGCCTGGGCCTGAATATGGAATAAAGAGAACACCATGGTTGTAAGAAATTATTGTTTAATGTTTTTTTTTTGCATTGTTAAAAATAGTCTTGTATTGGAAACCAGTGTAGCTTTGTGCATTTAATATAGATTTTGGCCCCTCTCTATACAACCAATTGGTTTTAGAGTGGCTGCATAGGTCTAAACATGATATAAGAGCAGGCTGGGACAAACGACTCACTTTCACATCACCCAACTAAAAAAAAGGAAATCAAAATATTAGAGGCCAAAGACCCAGCACACACATAATCATTTGAATATAGGAATTTGTAACATATTGTGGTAGAAGATCATTCTAGAAGACTAAGATTCAACAAGATGGACCACAAATATTATATTGTGACAACAAATCTGCAATCAACATCGCACAATCCAGTGCAGAATAATCGAAAAACACAGACTGCAAACATTTCATTAAAGAGAAGTTGAATAACATATTGATACGACACCTTACGTGACTATTGGTTGTTAGCTCATAAATATGCTTACCAATTGATTAAATAGCTGAAGTGTTTCAACAACTATATCCAAGCTGGGAATAGAGAATATTTGTCCACCAAATTGAAGATGGGAATTAATAAATCCCAAGTATTTTGGCAATTAGGCAAACCCTATATACACTCATTTTATAAGGGGCAAATGATGCTATAAGGGATTCACATAGGAGGAAGGCAATAGGAAGAACTGTATAAATAGCAAGAGGAATAGGCTCGTGAATCATCGTAGTTTTCACTTTTTTTCTTCTTGTTTTCTTCTTTTTCTATTTTTATTCTTTCCTTAACGTTTTTTCTTGTCCTTTTAAATGTGAGGGGTTGCTCGAAATATCCGGAGGAAGTCTAAGTGGAACTAACTCTCCGTTGTCTCCAGCTAGGTATATATAGCAGAATACCTAGGGTTTTCACACGCATAGCCTCCGAGCTCATTATTCGTCCGAATATACACTTACAATCTCCTCCTATATTCGTGACAAATAACGTAACGTTTCGGGGTGCTGGAGAGTAGACAAAATAATAAACAAACTAAACAAAGCATTTAGAATAGATCATACTAATCAACACATGAAAAGGTTTTTGCCTAAACGGCAAGTCAGAAAACCACAGATTCTATCCCAAAAATATAGTCTGAATAATTATTACAAAACATAACATGAAATAAAATGTTTGATGATTCTACTCGTCTAGTAGATCATCGTCATCCATGTCCATGTCTACATCTCCTCCATAATCTCCACTGTAGCCTGCAAGGAATTTCACGAGTCAGACTCTATGAATTCATAATCGTATGCAGTAACGTTTAAAGTAAATTAGCTCTTACTAAATGAGCTTAGCACTTCTAGCAACGGTGAAGTAACTCTGTCAGCATCTCATCCAGTCTAACTAGGACTAGACCCGCTATCTTACTCATTACTGATCACTATGTGCCTCACCAACACATGTGGGCACACATCACGTGCAACATTATCAAATGTGGAATAATGTGCTGTGACCAATAATGTTTAGATTAACATTTACAACGACTTTCAATTTCCAGTTGAATAATTCTTGAATCAACTTACAATGAGAAAGTTGTTTGGTTATCAAATGTCGAATAACCGGCACCAGACCATCTTGGGTTTTCATCAAGAAATTATTTGGGTTTTCAGTCTGTTTTTAGATGCTTGAATGTTGCGACTAGGTTCTCACTGTTAAAACATAAACTGCGGAGGAAAGTTTCATATTTCTATGAACTTTAATCCCATTTCCCCCGATATTTTGATTGTGAGAGCTCTATTCAATCCTTTGGTCAAAGGGTCTGCAATATTATCTTTCGATCTCACATCAATAAGGGACATAATCCCTTGACTTGTGACAGAGGTCAACCAGGATTGTTTCAGTCTGAGATGCCTTCTTTTGCCATTGAACAAAGTGTTCGTAGCAATCGTTTTAGTAGCCTGATTGTCGCAGTAAACTGCAACAGAACTCATTTTCAGGCTCGACAAAGGAATGCCCATCACCAAATCTCTCAGCCATTCGGCTTCTTCTCCTGCTGACGCAAGAGCGTAGAGTTCGGATTCCATAGAAGAGAGAGCAATACAAGATTGCCTCTTGGACTTAACCACTAGTGGACTTGCTGTCGTTTAATTCTGAGCACCATGATGCATCAGAATAACCTTTAAGAACTGAAGGCTGACCAGTGTAAACTAAAGCATACTTTTGAGTGTGTTTTAAGTATCGCATGAGCCTACCCAAGGCGTTCCAATGGTCTTTACCCGGATTACTAGTGAATCTGCACAACATGCCGACCGTAAAGGCTATGTCAGGTCTAATGCAGACCATGACATACATGAGGCTACCAAGCAGTTTAGAATAATCTAACTGTCTAACCATAGCTCCTTCATTGGGCTTTAGGCGGTTAGTGCAGTCGTATGATGTCTCAGATGCGCTACTGACACTGTATCCCCACGTGTCCAACAAGGACTTTATGTAGTGGCTTTGACTTAGGGAAATACCATTTTTCCCAAAGCTCACTTGCATGCCTAGTATAGTGTTAGCTACACCTAGGTCTTTAATGCTAAATTCTTTTATGAGATCTGACTTAACGTCATCCACTTCGGATTGATCAGACCCCAGAATAAGCATATCATCCACGTACAAGCATATTATGGCGACTTTATCCGATCTATTACGTATGTAAAGACATTTATCCGAAAGACTCGACATGAATCCCATGTTCTTTACACTATAGTCGAACTTCTCATGCCATAATTTCGGTGCTTGCTTTAGTCCGTATAAAGACTTAAGAAGTTTACAGACTTTCATTTCGTGACCGTCTACAATGAAACCTTAAGGTTGACTCATGTAGATCTCGTCGGTCAGATCTCCGTTCAAGAACGCAGTCTTAACATTCAACTGATGAACAACAAAGTGCTCAATAGATGCAATAGCAAGGAGAACCCGAATGGTTGCCAAGTGACACACGGGTGAGTAGACATCAAAGTAATCTACTCCGCTTACTTGTGTGAAACCTTTAGCCACCAGGCGTGCTTTATACTTAGCTACGCTACCATCAGGATTCAATTTCTTTTTCAGAACCCACTTACACCCTACGGTTTTAGCCCCTATTGACTTATCAACCAACGTCCAGGTGTTATTCTGAAGAAGAGAACTCATCTATTCAT
Organism: Dactylorhiza incarnata; assembly: GCA_033032865.1. NCBI lineage: Eukaryota > Viridiplantae > Streptophyta > Magnoliopsida > Asparagales > Orchidaceae > Dactylorhiza > Dactylorhiza incarnata. The sequence goes on along the minus strand of JAWHQI010000061.1, from coordinate 4,008,759 downwards.
CTATAGCTTCTTTCTAGAGTAGTGAATCCCTGGATCTCATCGCTTCCTTATAGGTGGATGGATCGGCCTCAACGTGGTAAGTCACAAAGTCACTACCGAAGGTTCGTGGAATTCGCTCTCTCACAGAAGTTCTCCAAGACTCTAGGCCAGAGTTATCTACCGGAACGGAATAGGAGGTGCTCGGTACTGAAGTAGGATCTTCTTCAGTAATAGTTACCTGCATACCTGGGATTGTTAAGTTCTTATCTTTGAGGAACTTATCCTCGAAGAACACCGCATTCCTAGATTCTATTATGATATTATTAGAAATATCAAGGAACCTATCTGCAGCACTATCCTCAGCACAATCTAGGTAGACACAAGTATTGGCCCTAGGTCCAACTTTAGGCCTTCTAGGGTCAGGAACCCTGACATAGGCTATACAACCCCAAGTCTTAAGTCGAGTAAATGACGGGGGTCTCTTAAACCAAAGCTCGTAGGGAGTAACCTCTAACTTAGCATGAGGGACTTTATTCAGAATGTGATTCGCGGTCAAGACTGCTTCACCCCAATAGGCGGAAGGCATGCCTGCAGTGAGCAGCATAGAGTTCAACATCTCTGTTAACGTTCTATTCTTGCGCTCGGCTATGCCGTTAGATTGGGGGGAGTAAGGAGCAGTGGTTTCTGCTATGATGCCCTGTGAAGCAAGGAAGCATCTGAACTCACTGGACATATATTGTCCTCCTCTATCACTCCTAAAACGTTTTATTTTCATGCTTAGTTGGTTTTCTACCCTGGTTTTGAAAAGACAAAACTTTTCAAACGCTTCATCTTTAGTTTTAAGCAACGAGATATGACAGAATCTCGTGCAGTTATCTATGAACGTGATCATATACTTCCTCCCACCTCTGGTGACAAAACTTTTAAAGTCACAAATATCGGAATGTATAAGCTCAAGAGGTGTTGTGCTCCTAGTAACCGTCCCAAAAGGTTTCCTAGTGATCTTAGTCTAAGCGCACACTTCGCATTTTTCAAGTGGAGACTTAGTGTCTAATGTGATCTTGTGAGTTCTAGCTACTTGGAACATTTTCCTGTAGTTGACGTGTCCTAGTCTCTCGTGTAGAGTCCTAGGGCTAACTAAGTTCAATTGAACTTGTTGGACTACCTCACTTGCTAGACTCAGACGGTACATCCTATTTTGGACATAAGCACATCCAAAATAGTGCGAGTTAACTGACAAAGTCACCCTGCCGCTATAGAAGCTAAGCGACATACCCGCATCACATAACAAACTAATAGACACTAAGTTAGCAGCTAGAGAAGGTATAAATTTGACATTCTTTAAAAATAAAGACTTACCTGAGGAGAGCAGCAGAGTTGCATTCCCCACCTTCAACACATCAGTTGTGCCTCCATTTGCTACAGTAACTGATTCCTTTGCATCCTTCAGCTCTGTCAAAAGATTAGCATTATTGCAAACGTGACACGTTGCCCCCGAATCCAGGTACCACTCCGTGCTGGCCTGCGCGTGTCCGACCATGGCAACAAAGTCGGATGGCTCAGCTTGGCGGACCAAATGGGCTTGGTTGCCTTCTTGTGGTGCCCGGGTTCTCTCTTTCCTCGGTTGCTTGCAGTCAGATGCGCAGTGTCCCCACTTGTTGCAGTTATAACATTTACCCTTAAATTTCTTAGAGGGTTTACTCGGGCCTGCAACCTGGGGGCTACTACGAGACGTTTTGGTCTTGGGAGGGGGCGGAGGCCGCTTGGAGCTTGAAATCATGTTGGCAGCAGCCTTCTGCTTGCCAACAGCTTCCAAAGCGTTCTTCGTCCTGTTCTCATCCTCAATGCGTATGAAACGCTTGAGGTCGTTTAGACCAACCTGCATCTTCTTGCGATACATTTCCGTTTTGAAATTGTACCACGAGGAGGGCAATTTATACACAATCGTGCCCGCAACAAAACTTTCGGGCAGACTGATGGACTCACTATGCAAGGAATCAATTAAAATTTCAAACTCTGATACCTGAGGGAGAATGACTTTCTCCTCGTCGAAGCTGAAAGAGTGGAACTTGTCCACTAGGTGCGTCTTGGACATGTCCTCCTCCTTCCTGAAGTGCTCCTGCAGCGCATCCCAGATCTCCTTTGCAGTGCTCATCTTCATGTAGGTCTGGGCCAGGCTGGGAGACAAACAGTTGAGCAGGTAGTCCCTGCAGAAGTCTTCATCTGAAAACCACTGGGCCTCATCAGCAGTCCCAACGACCTCAGCGCCATCGGACTGAACTGTGTAGTACACGTTCAGAAACTTCATCCCGAACTGAGTGTTCAACTTCCAGGTGTTGAACTCAGTCGCCGTGAACTTCTCCAGCTTTAGCATCGGAACGGGTGTCGAGAAGTTGTTCCCCTTCATCATTGTGCTTGGAGACGGCGGCGGCGGGAAGAGGCGGAAGGCGGCTGAGGGGGATCTGGAGGCACGGGAGAACAGGGGCGCACGGGCACTGTTGCTGAAGAGCGCACGGGCACTGTTGCTGAAGAGCGCACGGGCAGTGATCGTGCGTGAACTGCTGAGCGCACGATCAGCGGTCGTGCGCGAAGGAACTGTCTGGCTGCTGAAGAGCGCACGATCAGCGGTCGTGCGCGAAGGGTCGAGCACACGATCAGTGGTCGTGCGTGAACTCCCTTTCTTGCAAAGAACGGCTGCTTCAGACAGGCACACGAGCGGAGGTTCTGCGTGTCCTGGGCGCACGGGCAGCGGCTCTAGGGCACGGATCTTCCTTCAACAGCGGCAGATCTGGACTTCGGAGGCGGCGCAGCAGCAGATCTGGAGCTTCTTTCTCGGCGAACGACTGCGATGGAGGCGGCGACCTCCTTCACGCACGGCGACGGTGAAGAACCAGCGACCGAGGGCTTCCTCCTTGCTTACGGCGACGGGGAAGAAGGCAGCGAGTTGCGATGGAGAACGCGTGAGCAACTGGGGGCTTCGAGCTTCTCCGCGAACGGCAGCAGCAACCAAGCAGCGACAGCTACCTCCTTCTTCGATCGCGAGCGGCAACAGCAGCGGCGCACGCGAGCGGCGGCAGCAATGGCGCGATCGACGGGAGATGCGAAGGCGCGATCGAGCAGCGACTTCGATGCGGACGACGGGGGCGAGAGCGAACCCTAAGGCTCTGTTTCGAGATTGTGAGGGGTTGCTCGAAACATCCGGAGGAAGTCTAAGTGGAACTAACTCTCTGTTGCCTCCAGCTAGGTATATATAGCAGAATACCTAGGGTTTCCACACGCATAGCCCCCGAGCTCGTTATTCGTCCGAATATACACTTACATTAAAACAATCAATAGTCAAAATAGACGCAGTCAATCACAAATATAAAGCAACCGAAGGAAAACACAGAACCTAAACACAAAGGAATACATTATGGACATGAAAACCTCCCCTTCACCCGACCAAACACGAATTCACAAAACTCTGCAAATATAACATTGATATTATCCTAAGTAGGTCACGTTATAAGAAAAAACACTACATCAATTCATAACAAAATGTGATAGAGCAAAACGTCTAAGTAAACAAAATAATTAAGTACGATCAACAACAAGTAAGAAAAATACCATTCACCGTCTACATTAGGATCCCCGTGTTTGGAAATCAGGGAGTTGAAGTACATATGTGTTTATTAAACCAATTATTAACCCCGATAATGTTTTGTCAGCAAAACTAGACAAGAGAAGACATATTTTTAAGTAGGTAAGTAAAAGGTAAAGTCAAAAGGTCATAAACATAGAAACCTATGGTAGTAGCTGATAAGGCCGAGTAAGATATTGAGTTACTGGACAAGAGATCGGGTGTCCAGTCAATAATAGCCTAGATTTATCTGGATCGGCATGGATACAACCAACGGAAATTAACTGGTTTAGGTAGGCTGTCGATTCCTTTTTAAAACAACATATGGATATTTTAACAAAAAGAACTATCATGGAGAGTTTGCTAAACCTGTGAATTGATTGAAGCTTAAGATGCCGCCCCATTATAAATGAGAATGTCAATAAAAAAAAACACAGACTGAATTAATATCGGCCTAGAAAGTGGACATTCATGATGGCAAAACACATAATAGGTAAAGGCGTAAAGCGTACTAGCCTGCATTTGTCTAGAAAGTTGTTACAACAACATCCAGCTCATGTCAACATCGATAACCTAATTCTTGTTTATTGAGTTAATCTAGAAGGTCACTTACCAATAATTTGTATTGGATGAAAATCTGAGTGAGGGTCAAGTTTGAAAAACAAATGAGCAATACATAATTTGTCTAACACTCATCCACAATGTGGATTGGAAGCAATCTTCAATGGTAATAGAATTTAGAGCTTAGTAGTTGATGCAAAAAATATCATGAGTTATCTTTTGCTTACCAATATAAATAGTGAACAGAAAGGGCTTGTATTATGGAAAACAACAATGTTTGTCAACAAGGTATTAACCAATTTATTGATCTTTTATTGTTAACAGATGGTAACGATAACACTGACATAGAGGGTTGTAGGTGGATATCGTGGACATTTTTTGCATGTGGAGCTAGGTGTACAGGGTATAGAAAAAATTTGGCAAGAATATGGACGATGTCTAAAAGTAGGTCATGTGTAGGTGATGGGGTTTGGGTGGAAGGTGTGGCTACTAGTTGGTACGTTGAGGGAAAGGAATTGATGAGGATGGTGATGAAGTTGAGAGATAAAAGCTGATGGAAAGAGGGATGAGAGGCACTTGAGAAGATAATAATAGGATCATCGTGAAAAAAATGAGACAGATTCTTGTAATCGAGGGTGACTAGCGCCCAAGAAAACATCGACAACATTGAAGGGTAAAATAAATAGATAAACTAAAAAGAGGCTAAGAAGGAAACTAGCACAACTAGTAGCGTGCACTAGAAATATAGAATTATCATTGTCCAACTAAGACATTGAAGGAGATATTTGAGTAAACTATAGAGGGTGAAGCGCAAGTGCTTAGCAAGGCATTCTTGGATGAAGTTGTAGGTACTCCTTTTATCGATTTGGATTTCAACCAATAAAATCGATTAGGATTTCAACCAATAAACCGCAAATGTATCCTAAGATACACAAAGAATCCAGGCAAAGCTGGCCAGCGAGTGGCTGAAATGATATTTTTGAATAATCATTCAAGGTAGTGAATTGAAAAGTTTGGGTGAGTTGGGCTGGGGTTGTTTACATCATCTCATAAAAGCATATGCAATTTGGGATCACAACAGTGAGTGCATGAGAACTTTCATCGTAAGTATAAGACTTTTTCACAGCATGCTTGCATTTCATTTGGGGTAAAGCGGCAGATGGAAAAAATATATAGTAATGGTGGATGAGAACTGGAGAGTGAAGAAACTTGAAGACAGTAATAAACGAGGAGTTTGTTTTCTTGAAATATGGCAGGTACGTGAATTTAGATAAGTATGCTAGTTGGAAAGCTTGCACTTCGAGGACTAAATGTTTGAGGCTAAAAATGTAGTGATTGAGGATGAAGGAATCGGGTCATCAATGGTGTGTTGGCAAGTGTTTCAAAATAATTTGTGTAGGGAAGCACGGCAGTAGATTGGGTGAGTTTCATTACTAGGATTTTATATGGTATTTAAGTTTGCATGGCAGGATATCTGTAATTAATTAGGAGTTGACTTGCATGTATATTATTATTGGGTTGTTGCGCAAATAAACTAAATGTATATTAGTGTTTCCTGATCCGAATCGTTTCTTGATGATTTCGGGGATTTCGCCTTCTTGCTTAGTTTGCTGATGCTTTTGACAGAGGCTAATCCGCTGCTTGTTATGTTTCATGATTTGAGTTTAACACTGGTTGCAGTTGTTTTTTCCAATTGTTTCCTATACATGATTTTAGAAATTAATTCCAGTCAATTGATTTTGATCATTATTTGTAGATTCTTGAGATCCTTGCGGAATGTAAACAAGAATTAGCTCGAAGGCATTTCTTTACATGGAAAATAAAATAGTAAAATAGAGCTCCATCTTTTTTCACTTTAGCCCAAAACTTTTTTGAGGGATAGGGCATTTCATGGCTAACACTTTGGGTTCTTTAGATCTAATGGTGGTATGATGAGATAAAATTTTCCATTATAATAATTATTCTTTCCCTTGGCTTCAGGGGTGAACCACTTATGGATGAAGTGAGAAAATATAGGCAAAATACTCAAATCAGTCCCTTAAGTTTCGATATGATTTCAAATTGGTCCTTCAACTTACATTTGATTCAAATTAGTCCCTTATCTTTCACCCTCTCTCTCAAATAAATCCTAATTTTACTTTACCGTTAAGTATTAACGGACATCAAATGAGAATAAGGCGAAGTTAATTTTTATTTTGGCGTCTGTCAGTTCATCTTCGTTCACTGGACCTGCGTCAACTTCTTTGGCAGCTCGACTGTGTACAAATTCTCAATGCCTGAGCCATAGAGTGGTGTAACGTTCACCTTTTCCTTCCCTATCACAACATGCTCCTCATAAATCCCAGCCTTCACGTAGATGACATACCTCTCGGTGTACTTCTTCGGCATCGCATTCAGAGCATCGTTAATGGTCTTGAAGGCCCCACTCCCATCCTTCACCACCGTCACGTTCGGTTTAAGCACATTCTTCGCTTGCCGCCTCAGATGCCGATGAGTTTCCTTGCCGATGCACGTCAGGAAGCCGTCGGTGTGTAAAGAAATCCCTGCTTTCTCCTTCTCTTCCGCGAGATTCCGGCCGGCGATGCTGCTGACATCCAGCAGAGATAGAAACTTCGAGGCTGCGTCGATAATGGCGAGGACGTTGCTCGTCAGCTGGTTCCCCTGCTTCATCGCCGCCTCCATTCTTGTCCTCTCCTCTCCCTTGGGGAAAGAGTATAGTTCTTGATATAGCCTTTCTGATTCGGAAGATCTTCCAGTTTGTGCATGTCGATGCGGGACAAAGCCAACTTCAGCTCGTCGTAGGTATCGTTGAACAGGCTCCTGCAAAGATTGATGGTTGGTTTTACTCTCGGTTTGTCGGAGTTGATGAAGATTTCAGAGTAGTTGAAGCCTCGCTGCGCTGCGTTCGTGATGGCGAAGACGGCGGCGTGGATGAACTCCTGGATGAACAGTTGCGAAGCTTTCCACCGGCATAAAAGTAACTTCGCCTGATCCTCATTCCATTCCGCCGCCTAAGGTTTTCCCGACGAGCCATGATGAATCCAACCTCTGATGTCCGTTAATACTTAACGGTAAAGTAAAACAAGGACTTATATGAGAGAGATGTGAAAGATAAGAGACTAATTTGAATCAAATGTAAGTTGAAAGACCAATTGGAGCTCCTATAACTTTATGGGTGCATATCACTCCTGATAAGTCTTAATAAGCATTGTGAGGTTGAGCACCTTGGAAAATTTTGTAAAGTGTCTTGTGCAATCTATCAAAAAACATCACATAATTCTACTTCTTTTTAGTGCACCGGATCACAGAAATCTAATATAAAAACAATGATATGTGATCCACCAAGCAATACTTCACTCTATAATAAGTCTTTATAAGAATTCTGTGTGAAGCACCTTGGTAGTCCTACTATTTGTTGTGCATTAGAATTATTAGAAGTAATGTTACTTTGCACTTTGATGATGTTGTGTATATTCCATTAGTTTTTGCATGTGTCTTGATTATCACCTATGTATACTCTATCAAATCACAAATTATACACAGTATTGTCTTGTAAAAATCATCCACTCATGAGTATTGGAAACTGTAGAGAAATGGTATAAACCTTGTAGTATATTCACATGAGAGGTAAATACAAGTATGGATACACATATATAGGAAGAGAGAGGAGAAAGAAATCCTATACAAGAGATGTGGGACTAAAAGAGAGGAGAATAAATGGGCCTAATTAATGGGCATTTACACATGTTTTCCTATATTCTCTAACACTCCCCCGCAAGCTGGAGCGTATAAGTCGTAGGCACCCAGCTTGGATAAGAACTGGTGGTATAATGGCCGAGGAAGAGCTTTAGTCATGATATCAGCAACTTGTTTTGCAGCTGGGACATGTTCCAATTCTATCTTCTTTGACTGAACCTTTTCCCGGATGAAATGACAATCAACTTCAATATGCTTTGTCCGCTCATGAAACACAGGATTCTTGGCAATATGAATAGCAGCCTGACTGTCACAAAGAAGAGTTGCCGGAGAGGAGAGTTTGACACATAAATCTCCCAAAAGTCCTTCAAGCCAGGTTAATTTAGATGCGACAGCAGCCATAGCTCTATATTCAGCCTCAGCCGAGGAGCGAGCAACCACAACCTGTTTCTTGCTACGCCATGTTATAAGATGTCCACCAAAGTACGTACAAAAACCAGTCGTGGAACGCCTGTCAACTGGAGAGCCAACATATTCAGCATCCGAGTAAGCAAGAAGAGATGGCGAGGTGGATGGTTTGTAGACAAGGCCTTGTCCAGGAGCAGTTTTCAAGTATCGGAGAATGCGCTCAACAGCTTGGAGATGAGAAGTCCTCGGAGTGTGCATGAAGCGACTTACAACGCTGACGGCAAACGAAATATCTGGTCGAGTAACTGTAAGATAAATCAGCTTCCCAACCAAACGACGGTAGTACTCTGGATTCTCAAGGAGTTGATCAGTCTCAGAACCAGCTGCACATAACTTTTGGTTTGAATCCATAGGAGTATCTGCAGGTTTACAGCCAGAGAAACCTGCCTCTTGAAGTAAGTCAATGCAGTATTTCCGTTGGGACAGGACTAACCCATCGGGTCGACGAGCGACTTCAATTCCGAGGAAGTATCTAAAATTTCCAAGATCCTTCGTTTGAAACGCCGAGTTCAGATGCTCCTTGAGTTGTTGTATCCCAGAGATGTCGTCCCCAGTGATCAGGATATCATCAACATACACAAGGAGGATCACAGTTCCCGTGGGTCCTTCTTTGATGAATAGTGAGAAATCAGCAGAGCTTCGTCGAAAACCAAGTGCCAGTAGGACTTTGCAGAATTTATCAAACCAAGCTCTCGGAGATTGTTTGAGGCCATAGAGAGCTTTAAGAAGGCGACAAACATAGGTAGCACGAGACTCCCCCGTGATCTCAAACCCGGGAGGTTGGTACATATATACTTGCTCCTGTAGATCACCGTTCAAGAAGGCGTTCTTGATATCTAGCTGAAGAAGAGGCCAACGACAGTGGACAGCGACGGAGATCACCACACGAACGGTGTTTAACTTGGCGACGGGGGAGAAGGTTTCATCGTAGTCCAAGCCTTGTTGTTGAGTGAAACCGCGGGCGACGAGACGGGCCTTTAAGCGGTCAAGAGTCCCATCAGCATTTTGTTTGACAGCGAAGACCCATTTGCAGCTGACACAGTGTTGGCCAGGAGGAAGAGGTACCAACTCCCAAGTGTGATTGGCCCGGAGAGCAACCATCTCTTCTTCCATTGCAGCACGCCACCCCGGATGCTGTAGCGCTTCCTGCACAGAGTTAGGGAGGGAAATGGAAGAAAGAGAGGTAGCAAACCGGTGAAGAGGTGGAGATAGCCGGTGGAGAGACACGTGGTTTGCCATCGGATGAGCTGTAGAGGCAGAGGCCGGATCAACCGCTGAGGGAGAAGCATCGGTAGCCGAGGGCGCCTGACGGGGACCATCCTTAGATTTACGACGAGAGTATACTTGAATAATGGGAGGAGGCTGTTCAGTAGATGGAGATGGTGAAAGTACCGTAGGGGGCGGTGATGGTGAGGTAGTAGTGTCCGTCGGAACAAAGGGACGAACAGTAGTGGAAGGTAGTGTGCTTGGAACAGAGGGAGAGTGGAATGATTGGTCTTCACAGAACGTAACATCAGGTGAGACAATGGTATTGCCGGTGGTTGGAGAGTAGCACACGTATCCTTTTTGAGTCCGAGAATAGCCGACAAACATATACTTGGCAGCTCGTGGGGCAAGTTTATCAATAGGCGGACCGAGAAGGTGGGCGTAGCAGACGCAACCGAAGATGCGAGGTGGAATAGGAAAGAGGGGCGTGGAGGGGAAGAGGAGTGTCATGGGAGTGGCAAAGTTAAGGACGGAGGAGGGCATGCGGTTAATGAGATGGCAAGCAGTGGAGACAGCAAAGTTCCAGTATTCCGTAGGAACCCGCATTTGAACCATGAGTGCCCGAGCAACATCCAGAAGGTGACGATTTTTTCGTTCGGCAACGCCGTTTTGTTGGGGGGGGGGGGGTATAGGCACAAGACGTTTGGTGAATTATACCAAACTCTGTGCAGAGAGTAGAAAAGGAGCGGCCAGTGTACTCGCGAGCATTGTCAGTTCGAATGATTTTAAGTGTAGTGGAGAATTGTGTCCGTGATTCAGTCACAAAGGCACGAAATACAGATGGTAGCTCAGAGCGATCATGAAGTAAATATAACCAGGTAACACGAGAATAATCATCAATAAAAGTTACAAAATAACGATAGCCAGAAACACTTGGGACCTTATAAGGGCCCCATACATCAGAATGTACTAAAGATAATGGAGTCGTGCTCCGGGTACATGAAGGGGAAATAGAAGAGCGATGTTGCTTGCCATAGATGCAAGCTTCACAGGTAAACTCGTGAAGAGGTACATCAGGGAGAGCTTTGCGGAGGACTGGAAGAGGAGCATGCCCAAGTCGGCGATGCCAGTCAGCTGTGGAGACAGTCAGGAGAGTGGTAGGTGGGAGATCCAAGAGATAGAGCCCATTCATCAGCCGACCGCTACCAATGATACTCCGTGTGCGGCGATCCTGAAAAACAAAAGAAGAGGGAGAGAAGGTTACACAGCAATCAAGATCCTGTATCAAACGACTCACAGAGAGTAAGTTGAAAGAAGAGCCCGGAACATGAAGAACCGAGGAGAGCATTAGAGTGGGGGTGAGGTGCAGATCAGCAACACCAGCAACCGGAGTAGTAGCACCATTTGCAACAATAATAGACGGAGGGTGAGACGTCTGTATATACTGAGGTGGTTTCTGGGAGGTGATATGATGCGTTGCTCCAGAATCTACGATCCACTGGGAACAGTGAGATAGGCAGGTTATACCTTCAGTAGAGAAAGAAGCAACGGAGCCAGGAGAACGGCCAAGACTGCCTTGAAGCTGTTGGAACTGAGAGCGTAGGTCATCATATTCCTGTCGGGTAGGACCAAGCTGATCGGCTGGTGAAGACGCAGCAGGAGGTGCCGAAGTAGCAGCAAGGTGAGGAGGGAGACCATGCTTACGGTAGCAGGTTGTTTCACGATGACCGTCACGGCCACAGTAAGTACACTTTAAAGGAGGTCGGCCACCACGACCTCGTCCCCGAGACGGGGGACGGCCGCCGCGAGCAGAGGAACCAAGGGTAGGTGTTGGAAGGAGCGGCTGTTGGAGAAGAGCCGGAGAAAAACTGTGCGGAGCCTCAGATGGAGGTGTAACCTTGATAAGCATGGAGCAGACAACAGACAGAGACGGTGTGGTAGTAGAGGAGAGTATCTGAGCGCGAACGCTATGTAGATGAGGAGGTACGCTAGAGAGTAGCATAGCAATGGTCACTGCCTCTTTTTGTGATCGCTGAATAGCGAGATCCTGAGTGGGAGGCTGATGCTGAAGCCAAGCCTCATGAAGAGTCTTTGCCTTGGCGACATGAGAGAGCATGTCATCGGGTGCGCTAGGATTAAGATTCTGAAGGTCAGATATGATGTCATACAGATGTTGGAGACTGTTCTGCCCAGAGTAGAAGGCATGAAGTTCATCCCACATGGCTTTGGCGGTGTCATGATACATAGCCATCCTATACGGCTCCGAGTCCATGGAGTTGAGGAGCCACGTTTGGACACGACCATCATCCTTAAGCCAGTCAGTAGTAGGCTCAGTAGTAACCTGAGTTAAGTGATGAAGGAGCCCTTTGGTCTGTAAAACTCGACGCACCGAGTGCACCCATTCCACAAAGTTACGCTTTCCGGTAAGTGAGATAGTCGTAATTCGAAGTTCGTCACGAACATCGGAGATCGGAACAGCAGGCGGAGCAGGCGACGGAATGGCAGTGGAGGAGGAATCGTCGAGGGCCATTGGAAGGGAGGCCAATGGAAGATAGGCTGACTAGAGAGGAGCAGCGGCAATGCCGGGTAGACCGGCTGCAGCAGCGAACAGAGCAGAGCAGCGGTCAGGGCAGCGGTCTGGGCAGCGGTCTGGAGGGGCGTCCAGAGCAGAGCAGATCGCAGCGAGCAGAGACAGGAAGCTCGCTGGCGGAATGGTGGTCTGGCAGAGATCGCTAGCAGAGATCGCTAGGCAGAGATCGCTAGGTAGAGATCGGGCGAGCAGGTCGCAAGCCGCAGAAGAGACCGAACGGTAGGAGATCGGCAGCAGAGATCGCAGCAGAGATTGCTTAGCAGAGAACGAGTGAGCAGATCGCAGCGAGCGAGCAGGAGCGGAGATCGCAGCTAGCCTTTGCGAGCCTTTGCGGGAAGGAGAAGGCGGTGGGTCCCACGATGCAGGCTATAAAAGCCAGGAAGAGGAGAGGAAGCTTGGGGGGGTGCAATGCTGGAAGCAGAGGTTTTCGCAGCAGGGGAGCGGTCTCAGAAAAAGGAGACCGCGAGATTGCAGCGGGGGGGGGGGGGGGGGGGTCAGAAAAGTAGAGACCTCAAATTTTGGACCGAGTGCTCTGATACCATGTAGAGAAATGGTATAAACCTTGTAGTATATTCACTTGAGAGGTAAATACAAGTATGGATACACATATATAGGAAGAGAGAGGAGAAAGAAATCCTATACAAGAGATGTGAGACTAAAAGAGAGGAGAATAAATGGGCCTAATTAATGGGCCTTTACACATGTTTTCCTATATTCTCTAACAGAAACTATAGTAAAAATATATGACTTTCTACACAAATATGTAAATATACTATATGACGACGCATGATTGCTACAATATTTATTTATGCTTGAATTGCAACTCATCTTACATTGTATTGCTAAAATCTCTTTAGAGACATATTTTTCATGCTTGACAAATACAAGTTCAACCTTAATGACTATCTTTTACATAAAATAAATGAACACTTTCTCTTAGTTTATAATAGAAATTGTTATGTTATAATCAAGTTCTTATAACGCTAATATTTCTAATGATCTATTATTTCATAGAACTCCCACATAAAAGAATCATATAATTTTTATTTTCTCCATCCTTCTTATGATTCTTAGAACATGCATAAGCTCTTTAGTAATGAAATTTGGGATGGAAAAATTTGGCTTTGGTAATTATCGGTGGAGTTATGATGAAGACTAATTATATATGGTTAACTATATGTTTCATTAGTGTTTATTGGATTTAAATTGAATAAAACTGATATTTTACATAATTATTTTGTAATTTTAATGTTTGTTTAAGTGTGCAGGGCAAGTATTTACAATTTATAGAAAACGTTGACATTTTTTGCACATTTGGATAAGAAGAATAATGGGATCATCACTAATTTCAACCAAATGATGGTTTTGATTCTTGTCCTAACACGTGGCTGGCAGTTTGGAGCAAAAAGACGCACTTTTTTAACACGGCCATGGCACACGCTTGTGTGACCAGGGAATGTATCAGTTTTATTCAAATTTAGCATCTACACGCATACATGAGAGAAGCGGCATAATATTTGAGGCGCACGGCCAGTGCAAACGCCCATGTGCTAAGGGCATGTGCAATTCTAACTTCTGCCAACAAAGATTCTCTATAAATATAAGATTTTTACCTGAATAAGACATGCCTGATTCGATCCAGAAATGAGAGAAAATCCATATTAGAGAGGAACACTATGAAGAGAAGAAGAACCCATTGAGAAAGTAACCTACTTTAGTAAGTTTACATACATAATTTTATTCTTCTTCCTTCTCTCTTTGTGTGTATCTTGTTAGTGTTTGTTTATGTAATCATATACTTCTAAATGTTTGAGAAATATATATTTTCTTTGTCTGCTAAAATATAAATCTCCTTCTTTTTCTCTGCTTTCTATGATTTATCTAAGTTTATATTAGAATGAATCAGTAGTTCTAGAATATTGAGTCATATAAGTTACTAACAAGTAACAACTCATTCCATATGATTTTGGGGATTGTTATTAGTTTGATCATACTTTGGAAAAAATGGTAGGTTGATTTCCTGAAAGAATAAGAAACCTTATTCTTGTGTCTAGGATGTGCAAAACCTAGTGATAGGGTTCACAGAGCAATAAGGTGATCTTTAGGGGCCCCTACTCATAGTTCAAATCTCAGGTAGGTCTCCCTAAAATCATAGCTCTGGCGTCGTCTCGCCAAGGGAGATCAGAGTGGTGTGGATAATCTTTTGTTGATTTTTGATAAAAATATAGGACATTATGTATGGTGTATACTGGGAAAGAGATGTTCCTTAGTTTCCTCCATTTATGGAAGAAGAAAAAGGATATGACTCCTTGTGGCTACAAAATGGTTGCAAAAGCAGTTTGACGATGTAGAAGTGATCATGTTACAACATGAGACATATTTGAAGAAATTGGAGGAAACCATATTGGGCTTACTGTAGGCAGTTAATCTAAGAAAAAGTAAAGGGCTTAATAGAGAAAAATATAGCAAGGGAATTGAACAACCGACGATTAATAGTCGGTTAGGTATTATTGTATCTATTAATTTAGGACGTTGTTAGTAGCAAACCTTGAACGGATATTAGCAAATCATCAAAACTTAAAAAAATACGTGGTATTTGAAAATACGCCTTATAGGTGCATTTTTAGGAAAAGTGTTCAACATCAAAGTTGTAGATCTCGTCGAGATCTACAACTTTCGTGTTGAACATTTTGTCTAAAAATGTACGGGTTAGGCGTATTTTCAAAATGCACAAAACATTTCACAATAGTCTCGCGCATTTTGAAAATACGCTTAACCCGTGCATTTTTAGGCAAAATGTTCAACACGAAAGTTGTAGATCTCGACGAGATCTACAACTTTGATGTTGAACACTTTTCCTAAAAATACACCTATAAGACGTATTTTCAAAAAGCACGTATTTTCTTAAGTTTTGATGGTTTGCTAATATCCGTTCAAAGTTTGCTATTAACAACGTCCTTAATTTATCATTTCCTTTAAATAACGTGCAACCTGTTCATTATGCATAATTCATCAAAGAATTAGTTAGTAGCACTGCAAGACTAGAAGAGGAAAAAATTCTTAATTTAAGCAAGATCAATTCATAGAAATTGAGATCTAAAACTAAACCAATATTCCCATGGGATAGAAATTTTTATGCATTTTATCGTGGAAATATTTCTAGCATAATAGATATAAAATAAGGGAGTTGTTAAAGGCACCGCAGTTTTGGCTAGATGCACCACGTTTTCTACTAATTTTTTGCGCTTTCTGGAAATAAGTCTTGTACATGCATTTTTAGGAAAAGTGTTCAACACGGTAGTTGTAGATTTCGACGAGATCTACAACTTTCGTGTTGAACACTTTTCCTAAAAATGCATGTACAAGGCGTACTTTAGAAATACACCCAGATTTTGCGCCTTTTGGAAATACGTCTTGTACATGCATTTTTAAGAAAAGCGTTCAACACGAAAGTTGTAGATCTCGTCGAAATAAATAACTTTCGTGTTAAACACTTTTCCTAAAAATTCATGTACAAGGCTTATTTCTAACATGTGCGAAAAATTAGTAGAAAGTGTGGTGCACCTAGCCAAAACTGTGGTGCCTTTAACAACTCCCATAAAATAATCAAACTCTTCTCTTTAATGTAATGTATTTTGACTTATTTAAGTTACTACATTTATATAATCTTGATTCCACTGATGTTGTTGTACAACTTTTTGATACGATAAATTATCATGCTATGGGAATAGTAAAAAACGTAATGATTGATATAATATTCTCCGTAGATTTTATTGTTTTTGACATATAAGCTCTGTTTGGGGGGGGGGGGGACTTATTTTCACCGGTCAAGCGGTTACGATCGCATGAATCGAACCTTAATTAAGGTCTGATTCATGCGATTGTAACCGCTTGACCGGTGAAAATAAGTCCCCCCAAACGGAGCCATAATGTGATAAAAAACACCTATTTTTATAGGTAGACCTTTATAATTTGCTTATATTATCCTACAAACATTTGAAGAGCATCATTGACACAAAACTTATGTGTTTACAAAATCGTATTTTCTTTGTAAAATGTCATTAGACAACTTTTAGAGTTTGATGATCTCAAATTTATGATAGGTGTGATTGATGACCTAGTGTAGACATTTTCACCTGAACTCTTATGCAAGGATCCTTTACAACTATCTTTAACCGGAGACATTTCACCAAATATTGCGCATAAGAAAATTCTTTACCAATTAAACTTTTTGGATCAATATGATTCTGAACCACGAACCTTAAAATTTACATCACTAATTTAAATTCAGTAAATTATCATAAAAATTATATTGAAGAACCACCACCTATATTGGAGATGAAGAAACTTCCCAAACATTTGGAATATGCTTATTTAGAGGGAGACTCAAAATTAACTGTGTTTTTATCTTCCTGACTTTCTGACTATGAGAAGTTAAAGTTGTTAGAGGTTTTATACCCACAAATATGCTATAGCCTGAAAGATAACACATATTAAGGGCATTAATCCTATCTTCTGTACTCATAAGATTTTATTGGAAAATAATTATCATCCATTCAACCTCAACCTCCGCTAAATCCTAATATGAAATAAATTGTTAAAGCTGAAATTATTAAATTTGGGATGCGGGGATGATTTACCCCATTTCTGATAGTTCTTGGGTTAGTCCGGTATATGTGGTGCCTAACAAAGCGCTCTGTTGGATGGTCCCGGAAGCAGGCGCCGAGTTTTGCCTATTCAGAGCCTCCGCCTCCCTCTCGAGCTTGTCAATCCGCATTTGTGCGCATCTCCTTACACATGGCCTCCAGCTCCGTCTTCAACTCCTCCGGGGTGGTCGTCGCGGTCTCTGCAAAAGAAGCCACAACGTTAGAGGTAAGTTCATGACTTTTCTTTTTAAGACTAACCAAGGAAGGTAAGGGCGGATATACCCGTTATGTTCGCCGCAATCATTTCCTCAGAGCCCAGGTCGTCATCACCGAAGACATCCGCGAGGATGGCAGCCGTATTCACTCTAGCCGCCGCTGGTACATCCTCCCCAGCAGAGCCGAACTCGCTGAAGTCGATCTACCGAGCCTCGGATACCGCTCATGGGGTTCGCACGGGGCGCCTGGGCAGCTCAGGGTCGACCCGTTGGAGGTACGCCCTCTGCGACGCCTCACCCCACTTCCGCAGTTCATGTAATTGTGCATGAGTCAGGGGGCGCTCGCCCGAGGTCGCCCCCACCAGAGGGGGGATGACCATCGACTCACGCCTAGTTGGGGTGGCGTACCAGACAGGAGGTCAACGCGAGCACTCAGCCGAGTCCGCAACTCTCCGAGTCTCCCCAACATCAGTCTGCACCGAGTCCCCATGCTCGCCCAAGATCTCGGCAACATAGTCGCGCATCTGCGCCAAATCCTCTTCGAACCCCAAGCTGGCGACGAATTTACCTTTGGACGCCCGTAACGCGTCTTCTTCAGCGACTCTATGCTTGGCGGCTTCTCGCCGAGCCAACTTCCGTAGCCTCCTCCCTTCAGGTACGCGTTTCCATTTCCCTCTTTTCCCTGCAGACTTTTGTGCGGTCAGCGCCTCGAGCCTTTTCATCTTGTGATGTGCCTCGGCCAGCCACGCCTCCTTAGTGTCCGGTCGCTGCCCCTCTTCAGACGCTTCCTCTTCGGCTTCCACGACAGACCACTCTTTCTCTGGCTCCAGCACAGCCAGGGTGCCCACTTCAACCAGCGGATCAACATGCATGACATCACCCCCGGATAAATTCTTGTCTGCTCCATTCCCAGGATTCTCCTCTGGCAGGATCGCTGATGTAATCGCGTCACCCCCAGGAGTTTGCTCCGTTGACGGTTCCTGGAGCAGGTTCCCTCTGGTATCCGCTCTCTTTCCGGTCTTGTCCACCACTACCGGCCCGACCACTAGATCGATCATCACCCTAAGCAAGTTTTGGGACACCAGACTCCATGGAGTCTCCTCAACATCCATATCGACGACCCCCGTCCAGGTGTCCGATCTTTCGCCAGTCCGTCGGCATACCCTCGTGGTGATGGTCTTCTTCAGCTGCTTCAGTATTCGCTTATTTTCGGATGGACCCGAGGGAGGCTCATGCGGCTTCATCCCCATCTCAGGAACATCGAGCATCTTGATAGGTGTCCCGGTGGCTGGGAGTTTAGCGGAGATACCGCTCGTTGATGTTTTCTTCGCAGGCGCGAAGACCTTACCCCCCGTCGTTGGGGCCTTAGCCTTCGAAACCTCAGTTTTCTTCGCCAGTAGCTCATCCAAAAGAGCCTTGTTGCGGTCAACCATCATTTCGAATATATGTTCGCAGCAAGAAGGGGATCGAGATCAATGCAGAATGGTCTAGATAGGCCCAACCTAAGGCTATTTATAATTTTCAACAACACAAGAATCGAGTCGCAGTCTTCAAGATTACCAGTAAACTTTTTCGAAGTCCGCGCGGACATAAAAAGTGCGGGCATCATGTAAACCTTAAATCCTGCTTCCACAGACAGAGCCAAAGCCAGTCCAGTCCAGAGCTAGGACAAGCCTTTGGCATCCAGCAGTGTGGACGGGTACCTCCCTGGTAGTTGCACCCTCTCCAGCTCCAGAAGAATGGGAGGGTACATGCACGAACTCCTCCTCGCGTAGTTGGCATTTATTGCAACATTAATTGCCTCCAATCGTCTGGGCAGCCTATCTTTTTTGTATAAATATGGGGTCAAGGGTGCTTGGAAGGGACACAAAACTTGAGCTAGAATCTGCCCTGTAGTAGGTGCGGTTACAAGTTCCGAGTCATCGGTTGCCTTTAGATTATGTGCCTACTTGTGCCTTGTAATATCTTGCAATAGCCCTTCGAAATTAATAAAATCACCCCACGGTCAGTGCAATTCGCGATCAGGGGAAATCTGGTGTTCATCATTGGTATCGGCAACTCGCCTTTTCCGTGTTCTGTTCTCCCGACCCCTGTGGGTTAGTAACCGATTGTTTGCGGTTCCTGATTCTCCCGCTACCTTCTGACCCCGTCGCTGAGTGTGGAAGTTGGTGACAATTTTGTGAGAGGTTTGCTCGAAGCATCCGGAGGAGGATCAAGGTGGAATCCACTCCCCGTTGCCCCTAGCGGGTATATATAGGGAAAACCCTAGGAGTACCTACGGGGATGGGTATCCGTGTACCCAACTGACCCGTTATACCTTCGAACCCGTTATTTGACCAAATATACATTAACAATCTCCTCCTATATTTGTGACAAATAACGTATACGTTTCGAAGTGCAGAAAGTAGTAAAAGCAAAAAAAGGAGTTTTCGACTTAACATAAACAAGAGAGTTAGCACAATAAGTAACAGCAGAATTTTACACAAAATATCCAGAATAAAAAGTGCTACTCAGCAAATAGTCTGAAAACAAAAATGACAAGGATAAAACATATGATAATTCTACTCGTCTAGTAGATCATCAGCATCCATGTCAAATACTACTTTCTCTCATCCATCTCCACCATAGCCTGCAAGGAATTTCATGAGTTAGAAAACTCTATGAATTCATGAACATATGCAGTAACGTAGAAAGAGAACTAGCTCTTACATAAGTGAGCATAGAACCTGTAGCAATGGTAAAGTAACACTGTCAGCATCTCTATCTGGTTTAGCAGGAACCAGTCTAGTGTTGATTTTGTAAATCAACCGTTATCATATCCATTAGTGATTATTATGTGTCTCATCAACAAAAGTTGAATGATATGACACAACAACGTTTGCAATATTATCAGGTGTGGAATAATGTGCTATGATCATCAATGTTAGATAACCGACTACAACGACTTTCTATTTCCAGTTGGATAATTTTCGAATCAACTTACAATGAGAAAGATGCTTAGTTATCAAATGTGGAATAACATGCATCTAACCATCTTAGGTTTTCATCAAGAAATTATTTGGGGTTTTCAGTCTGTTATTTAGATGCTTGAATGTTGCGACTATAGGTTCTCACTATCAAAACATAAACTGCGGAGGAAAGTTTCATATTTCTATGAACTTTAGTCTCATCTCCCCCAATGTTTTTATTGTGAGAGCTCTATTCAAGCCTTTGGTCAAGGCGTCTGCAACATTATCTTTCGATCTCACATCAATCAGGGTCATAATCCCTTAACTTGTGAGTGAGGTCAACCAGGATTGTTTCAGCCTGAGATGCCTTCTTTTGCCATTGAACAAAGTGTTCGTAGCAATCGTTTTCGTAGCCTGATTGTCACAGTAAACTGCAACAGAACTCATTTTCAGGCTCGATAAAGGATTGTCCATCACCAAATCTCTTAACCACTCTGCTTCTTCGCCTGCTACAGCAAGAGCGTAGAGTTCAGATTTCATAGAAGAGAGTGCAATACAAGATTGCCTCTTGGACTTCCAGGCTACAGCTGCTCCTCCTAGTGTGAATACAAACCCACTAGTGGACTTGCTGTCGTTTAATTCCGAGCACCATGATGCATCAGAATAACCTTCAAGAACTGAAGGATGACCAGTGTAAACTAAAGCAAACTTTTGGGTGTGCTTTAAGTATCTCATTAGCCTATCTAAGGCGTTCCAATGGTCTTGGCCATGATTACTAGTGAATCTGCACAATATGCCGATCGTAAAGGCTATGTCAGGTCTAGTGCAGACCATAGCATACATGAGGCTACCAAGCAGTTTAGAATAATCTAACTGTCTAACCATAGCTCCGTCATTGGGCTTTAGGCGGTTAGTGTAGTCGTATGGTGTCTCAGATGCTCTACTGTCACTGTATCCCCACGTGTCCAACATGGACTTTATATAGTGGCTTTGACTTAGGGAGATGTCATTCTTCCCAAAGCTCACTTGCATGCCTAGTATAGTGTTAGCTACACCTAGGTCTTTTATGCTAAATTCTTTTATTAGGCCTGACTTAACGTCATCCACTTCGGATTGATTAGATCCTAGAATGAGCATATCATCTACGTACAAGCATATTATCGAGACTTTATCCGATCTATTACGTATGTAAAGACATTTATCCGAGAGACTCGACATGAATCTCATGTTCTTTACACTATAGTCGAACATCTCATGCCATAATTTCGGTGTTTGCTTTAGTCCGTATAAAGACTTAAGTAATTTACAGACTTTCGTTTCGTGACCGTCTACAATGAAACCTTCAGGTTGACTCATGTAGATCTCTTCGGTCAGATCTCCGCTCAAGAACGCAGTCTTAACATCCATTTGATGAACAGTAAAGTTCTCTATAGATGCAATAGCAAGGAGGGCCCTAATGGTTGCTAAGTGACACACGAGTGAGTAGACATCAAAATAATCTACTCTGCTTACTTGTGTGAAACTTTTAGCCACCAGGCGTGCTTTATACTTAGCTACGCTACCATCAGGATTTAGTTTCTTTTTCAGAATCCACTTACACCCTACGGTTTTAGCCCCTTTTGGCTTATCAACCAACGTCCATGTGTTATTCTGAAGTAGAGAATTCATCTCTTCATCAATAGCTTCTTTCCAGAGTAGGGAATCCCTAGATCTCATCGCGTCCTTATAGGTGGATGGATCAGCCTCAACGTGGCAAGTGACAAAGTCACTACCGAAGGTTCTGGGAATTCACTCTCTTAGAGAAGTTCTCCTAGACTCTAGGCCAGAGTTATCTACCGGAACGGAATAGGAGGTGCTCGGTACTGAAGTAGGATCATCTTCACTAATAGTTACTTGCATACCTGGGAGAGAAAGGTTCTTATCCTTGAGGAACTTATCTTCAAAGAACACTGCATCCCTAGATTCTATAACAACGTTATTAGAAATATCTAAGAATCTATCTGCAGCACTATCTTCAGCACAACCTAGGTAGACACATGTATTGGTCCTAGGTCCAATCTTAGACCATCTAGGGTCAGAAACCCTGACATAGGCTATACAGCCCCAGGTCTTAAGTCTAGTGAAAGACGGAGGTCTCTTAAACCAAAGCTCGTAGGGTGTAACCTCTAACTTGGCATGCAGAACTTTATTCAAAATGTGATTTGCAGTTAAGACTGCTTCTCCCCAATAAGCGGAAGGCATGCCAGCAGTCAGGAGCATAGATTTTAACATTTCTGTTAACGTGCGATTTTTACGCTCAGCAATGCCATTAGACTGGGGCGAGTAAGGAGCAGTGGTTTCTGCAATGATTCCATGTAGGGCAAGGAAATATTTGAACTCACTGGACATATATTCTCCTCCTCTATCACTTCTAAATCTTTTGATTCTCATGTCTAATTGGTTTTCTACCCTGGTTTTGAAAATACAAAAATTTTCAAACGCTTCATCTTTAGTTTTAAGGAGATAAATGTGACAAAACCTAGAACAATCATCTATAAAGGCGATCAAATACTTCCTGCCTCCTCTAGTGACAACTATTGAAGTCACATATGTCGGAATGTATTAGTTCTAAGGGTGTTGTGCTCCTAGTAACCGCACCAAAAGGTTTGCTAGTGATCTTAGTCTGAGCACACACTTCACATTTATCAGTTTTGACTATAGTGTCTAAAGCTATCTGGTGAGTTCTAGCAATTTAGAACATTTTCCTATAGTTTACGTGTCCTAGTCTCTCGTGTAGAGTCTTAGGGCTAACTAAGTTTGTTTGAACTTGTTGAACTATTTCGTTTGCTAGACTTAATCTGTACATCCTATTTTGGACGTATGCACATCCAAAATAGTGTGAGTTAACTGACAGTGTTACTCTATCGCTACAGAAAGTAAAAGACATACCAGCATCACATAGTAAACTAATAGACACTAAGTTAGCAGCTAAAGAAGGAATAAACTTAACATTCTTTAAAGTTGAAGTCTTAAGTGAGGATAGCAGCAAAGTTGCATTCCCCACCTTCAGCACGTCAGCTGTCTCACCGTTGGCAACGGTCACAGATTCTCTCGCATCAGTAAGACCTGTCATCAGAGTAGGGTTGTTGCAAACATGACATGTTGCCCCCGAGTCAAGGTACCACTCTGTACTGGCCTTTCCGTTTCCGACCATGGCAACAAAGTCGGATGGCTCAGTGAGACTAACCATGTTAGCATGGTTGCCTTCCTGTGGTGTCTTGCCCTTCTCCGTACGAGGAAGCCTGCAATCAGATGCGCTGTGTCCCCACTTGTTGCAGTTATAGCACTTGCCCTTAAATTTTTTGATTTGTTTACTTGGGCCTGCAACCTGGGAGCTACTAGGGTTGGGTTTTGACTTTCTAGGGTTCGGCACGCGCCTAGAGTTCGAAATCATGTTAGCAGCAGCCTTCTGCTTGCTAACGACTTCTAGAGCGTGTCGAGTCCTATTTTCGTCCTCAATGCGTATAAAACGCTTGAGTTCGTTCAAACTCACCTGCATCTTCTTGCGGTACATTTCAGTTTTGAAATTGTACCACGTAGAAGGCAACTTATATACAATTGTGCCAGCAACAAAGCTATCTGACAACGCAATATTCTCGCTATACAAGGAATCTACTAAAACTTCAAAGTTTGATACCTGAGGGAGAATGGCCTTCTCCTCGTCGAAGGTGAACGAGTGGAACTTGTCCACCAAGTGCGCCTTGGACAGGTCCTCTTCCTGCCTGAAGTGCTCCTGCAAAGCATCCCAGATGGTCTTAGCTGTCTTCAGCTTCATGTACGTCTTCGCCAGATTGGAAGACAGGCAGTTCAGCGGGTAGTCACGGCAGAAGTCTTCATCAGAAACCCACTGAGCCTCTTCAGCAGTCCCTACGACCTCAGCACCATTAGACTGAACTGTGTAGAACACGTTCAGAAACTTCATCCCGAACTGAGTATTCAACTTCCAGTCGTTAAACTCAGTCGCCGTGAACTTCTCCAGCTTTATCATCGGAACGGGGGACGCCATGTTGTTCCCCTTCATCATTGTGTGCCCGACAGACGAGAACAAGCCACCAGACAGAGGATTCAAAACTCTGTAGATAGCGCTGGTGGTAGCCTGGGCGGTAGCATGGGCGGTAGCCTGTTCGGCTGCTAGCTCCAGGCGCTAGTAGGTAACGCTGGCAGTAGTGCTTAGGGTTGCACTTCCTTGGTCTTGGAGACGGCGGCGGCGGGAGATCTGATGGCGGTTGAGGGGGATCTGGAGGCGGAGGCGGCGGCGCTACGGCAAATCTGGACGACGGAGGCGGCGACGCTGCGGATCTGAGGCGGGAGGCTATGGATCCGGCGAATCCGGCGACTGCACACGGCAGAGGGCACACGGCAGACCTGGATCCGGCGACCTCCTTCTTCGCTCACGGCGGCAGGGCCGATCCGCGAGAGCAGCGGCAGCGGCGGCTGCTGAGCGATCTTCTCCTTTCTTCTTCGACCGCGACAGAAGCGGCGAGAGGCCTTGATCGACGATCGCAAGCAGCAGCGGCGGGAGAAAAAGGCAGATCGCGAAAGCTCCTTCTTCGATCGCTAGCGGCAACAGCGAGAGCGGGGAAGACGCGATCTCTTCTCCGGGCGAACGACAGCAGCGACGACGGGGAAGACACCAAGCAGATCACGAAAACTTCGCGTGAACAGGAGCCGGGCGGACGGGAGCTCGGGAGCGAAACCTAGGGGTTGATTCGAGATTGTGAGAGGTTTACTCGAAGCATCCGGAGGAGGATCAAGGTGGAATCCACTCCCCTTGCTCCTAGCGGGTATATATAGGGAAAACCCTAGGAGTACCTGCGAGAATGTGTATCCATGTACCCAACTGACCCGGTATACCTTCGAACCCGTTATTTGACCAAATATACATTAACAAATTTTTGCACCAATAGTGAGGTTGCTTTCACATGATCTAAAAAAGGAAAAAAGTACATCGATCTGTCCTTTGAATGAGCAAGATGTAGCGAGGAAAACATGTATATTAAGAGGTCCAAATCAAACAAAAGTGCATCCTTTTCCTTGGAGAAAAATGGGAGATCGGGATCGTTAGTTTGTTGCCACATGGTTTGATATGTTTGATTTGCTTAAATATAGTGTTGAAAAAGATGTTATATTTTATTGTGTGTTACTGGTTCAAGAATAATACCACAACTGGTGTTGTTGGGGATGCCTTTGTTACTAGCAGACGAGTAGGTCTTG
This sequence comes from Dactylorhiza incarnata, assembly GCA_033032865.1. Taxonomy (NCBI): domain Eukaryota; kingdom Viridiplantae; phylum Streptophyta; class Magnoliopsida; order Asparagales; family Orchidaceae; genus Dactylorhiza; species Dactylorhiza incarnata. Next base: position 3,983,578 of record JAWHQI010000061.1, on the reverse strand, counting down.
GACCAAACATGTGGCAAGATTAATAATTCTTATCAACTAGTTTTGCTGAAATTTGAAACTCTAAGAGACCCCAAAAATTCTATCATAGTTGGTCTTGACAGACAATCAAATAAGACTGCGTTTGAGCATAAAACACACTTAAAAGCTTTTCTTAAATATTTCAGATATCTCTTAAAGGATGGTAGTCTTGATGAGAGCCAAAAATCAACGAATAGGGCGAATTTTCAGATATCTCTTAAGAGTAAAGCACACTTTAAAAGAGCTCCTTGAGCAGCCACCATTCTTCCAGCTTTGGAGTTGCGATTGACTGCAGTGGTGGTGAGCAGAAATTTGACCCGAGACTCGGACCTAAAATACGGTCCGGACTAATGAAATATAGGAGAAGCCTTGTGTTTTGTGGGGTCCGCGGTGCACAATAAATCTGTGCACCGTGGGCCCTACTATTTCTTTTGTTCTCATTGATTTCCCGGACCGTGTTTTTTCTCTGTGTGCCAAGGCGCACCCCCTTGCGGGGTGCGGCCAGGACGCACCCCCCTCCGCAATGGGATGCGGCCAAGCCCCCTCCCCCCTTTTTTCGCAGGGGGCTCGACCGAAGTCGCGCCCCTAGTCGGGTGCCACCGGAGCCCAATCCCCCTTTTTTGGGGGCGTGACTCCTCATTTCTCCGGGTTCCGGATTCCGCCCAGAACACTCCTGCGCTCGTTGCGCGCTCAGAACGCCTCTTAGCGCGCTCAGAATGCTCTCATGTTCGTTGCACGCTCAGAACGCCTCCTGACGCGCTCAGAACGCTCTCATGTTCCTTGCGCGCTCAAAACGCTTCTGAGCGCGCTCAGAACACTTCCACATTCCGGACACGCTCACTTTTTGTCTTTCTAATTTCTAAGATTACAGGACCCACTTGTCGCCTTTTTCACCTTCAACGAAGCTGCCCGAACTGCCCGAGGGGCGAGACGGTCATTTACGAAAAATAGCGATCTGTGTGCTCCAAATCGACCAACGTGATTCGCCCGTCAGGTGGTTACGGTGGTTACGACAGCAAAATTACCGGGCTACCCCCGACCAAAGCTATAAAAGGAGCCCAGAGCCTTCATTTGGAGGGGACCTTGCCTTCTGCACCCGGGAGAGCTCCTTTGAAGATTTCCACAGAATTCTCCTTCGGCGCTTGAAGATCTCCTTCGTGGACTTGAAGATCTTCTTCGTGGACTTGAAGATTTCCTCTCTCCCGAAAGGCGACTCAGCATTCTCACTTTTGTTCTCCCGAAAGGCGACTCAGCATTCTCACTTTTATTCCCCACCGTTCTCAGAAGGAAAAAGACTTAGTTTTCCGAGAGGTGGCTTGTCACCTTCAGAACTCTCTATCTCTATTATTGTAACGAGTGGCGGCCCGTCGCGCTCGAATTCTAAGTACCTAACTGTAAACTCTCAGAAGATAGTGAAGTTTGGTCGGCACAACTCCGGCCGCGTGATTTTTTACTTTTTCCGGGTTTTTCACGTTAAAAAGTCCCAGTGTACTCAACGAATTTCTAATTGACTGTTTGTATGCTCGGTTCGCTTCCGAGCTAAGGTGGTTCAATTCGACCGATCTACCAAAGCACTTGAGCGACCCGCAACAGTTTGGCGCCGTCTGTGGGAATGAATTCCCAACTACCGAGCGAAGGATTTCTGAACGCAACGCCCACTTCGCCCAAGTTCACGGAACCAACATGAGTGGACGCCTCCTCCGAACTATCCGACACATGCAGTTCCTCAATCCTGAAAGCCCGGCGAAAAGAGCGCTCATCGCTGCGCCCATCCTGCCCCAGTGGCTTGGATCAACCAGCAAGCCGACCCCTCTCGCGGCGGGACAGGATTCGAACGATGTCACATACCAGCAAAGGCGATCCCCCCTGTCAAAGTCAATCTTAGCATATCCAGTTCCATCATGGCTAAAGCTCCCACACTACAAGGAGTTTCGCGGAGCAGAGGACCCGTACGGGCACGTTAATCACTTCTTGATAATGATGCGGACGTTTGGACTTCCCGGCCAAATCAGCTGCAAAATCTTCTCCGAGACACTGCGCGGAGACGCCCTCCGCTGGTATCGATCTCTATCGAACGGAGCGATTCACAACTTCACCGAGTTGTCCCAACTGTTCGTTGAATAGCACGAAGCACGCGCAGAGAACCCAAGAAGAAGAACGAGAAGAGCCCAAGACGGACGAGTCGCCCCGCCCAGGGGAAGCGGACCAGAGCAGACAACAAGAGAGGATCTCCATAGGCTTTCATCGGGAGCGTCCCCGCGGATGGTTGGACTTCACATTAGACGCAAGCATAGGCAATCCGGCCTGTGAACTAAGGAGGGCGTTAATAACCCATCACATCTCGTTCAACATCCTGTACATGGCAGCCGTGGTGCGGCTCAAACTCTTAAGCGGGAACCTCAAGCTCAGAGCCAACGACGCAGAGCTCCCAGACGGAACTATGGTACCCACCATAGGAGTCGTCACCCTCCCCGTTCAAGTAGGGATGCACTCGGAACCAGTCCAATATGACGTTCAGTTCGTCATCGCAGAGGCAGACTCCCCCTACGACGCAATATTTGGGAGCCTCCTGCTCGACGCCCTGAATCACGACGTTTCCATGTTTGGACGCATGGCCAACAAAGGGAAAATCCTCAGGAATTCGATTCGTGGTCTCGACACAGCCGCAACCAAGCTCCCTTGGATCAACTACGACCCATCGCCAAATCCAAACTCTGAGGAGCATGGCACGTGGGGGGGGGGGGGGGGGGGGGGGGGGGGGGGGGGCTGTAAGACCCCCTTTTTTGCATTCTTTCCCGGGTCTTACCGCCCAGAACCGCCGTCTTGCGGCGAGACCATTACACCCAATGGTCGTCGCCACAATACGCCGATCCTGCCGGCTATTCATCATCATTCAGGCTAACTATAATCACAGTAATTGAAGTATTAAATGAAACAAGTCCACAAAATCACAATATATAATTATCTTCATACAAGATTACAAAGTCCACGATGAGAAAGAACTAAAAGAATAAAGGCTTACGCCCAGTACACGATATCCTTGCTACAAAAGTCTCTCGTCTCTACGTCTATGCGGAATCTATCGAACTTTGACATCACGCGTGTGTAGCTGCTGCTGCATTAACGGGTAGTGGTTGCTTTGCTTCATCCTGTACTCCTGACCTGTCTCCTGAACGGGGTCCTGCTGTTCTGACACATCATCCCTAAAATGATGAGGTCCACCGACCGTCAGTCTATAAGACTCAGTATATTCCTCACCGCCTCCACCCGCGACTCCTAGGCACCGCGCGGGAGGAGGAAGCGGAGGACATCAAAGGGTAAATCAAAAGCAGGTGACAAGTGGCTAGACTAGCATGGTATATAATTACTGAACATTTAATGATAACAATTCTATGCTAGTAAGAGTATGGTATGATAACAATAAGTAAAAGACAATATAAGTAAGAGAGCATGTAAAATAAATGAGAGCAGCTACGAATGTAACCTTAACTTATATGCACACACAAAAACACATAAGCTAAGAGATCTGACACTAAAGTAAACTCATCGTATAAAAGAGCTCATACTAATTTATACGATGAGGTCTCTGATTTATGCAAAAATGTGATGCCATGATATGCAATGCAATACAAATGCAAATGTGCAACTCACACACGCGACTCTGTACGTACAGACCTTTAGTTCCCACTTTTCGGAGGTAGCTAACCTCTCGGGCACCTCCCGTCATGATCAAACGGTGGCAGAGGAGCGGGCGTCTCCTCACCTAGGTGGGTAAGTCACACTACCAGACCTAGGCCCTAACGTACGCTGTGATACTGGTACCCGGTACTCACGAGCTCTTGCGTACTAATATTAGTCGTGAACATAAAGCCCGATCGGGCCGGCCTGGACCGGGCCCGATCGGGCTTTTTCGTACATCGGGCCGGGCCGGCCCGGTCCTCCCCTGGAATCGGGCCGGCCCGGGCCGGGCAGGCAGCACTTATGTGCTGCCTGCTCCGGCCCTTCAGGCCGGGCCGGGCAGGACCGGGCCGGTCTCGGGCCCGATCCGGGCCGGCCCGGTTTTTTTACTTTTTTAATTTAAAATTTAAATTTTTTAATTTTTATTTTTATAAATAATTAAATATTGAAATTTTGAACAAAAAATTTGAAAAAATCTAAGGTTAGAATTAGATTGTATTAATATTGAACAATTGGAACAAAAAATTTGGAACAAAAAAATTTATTAATATTGAAAATTTGGAACAAAAAATTTAAAATATTACAAAATTTAAGTCGTACAATTGTACAAAATAGAAAATTGAAAATACAAACCTATAACGGCTATGATTCTTATAAAATTTAATTAAAAAAAATTTACATATAAAAAATTACATTTAGAGTGCTCGATTTAATCATCTTGTAGATTCAATGCGTCCATTTCGTCTTCTATCTCCTCCGAGCTATCCTCCAATGCTGTTATGTGTTGCTTCTAAATATAACCTAATCGTGTCGCGCCTTAAAGTAATTCTACTAACCTTTTGGTATTTGGGCTGAAGCCCCCATATATGTACTCTATGCCGTCGTCATTGTCGAAGACGCTGAATGGCAGCCCACGTTTGATGACGAACTTCGCCTGCAGCTCTCGTTGTCGCATTTGATCGTACGTCCAAATCTGTTCGGCTCCAGAAATTTGGGCTTGACTTGACTCGGGAGGAGCTTGTTTCGACTCGCAAGACTTCTGGTGTCTAACGAGCGTCGAGTTGCCGCTGATGGATAGCAACTTCGAGCACATCTTGCAGCGCGCTTTTCTTTCGGTCCCGACTAGGACCATCTCGAAATGCTCTCAAATACTCGCTCTACGGTTGTGCTCCACCACTGAAGTTGTACTTTGGGAAGACGACGCTGGAGTTGTGGAGGACGACGCCATTGGGAGAGCTAAGAGAGAGAGAGAGAGAGAGAGAGAGAGAAAGAGAAAGAGAGAGAGAGAGAGAGGTGTGAGAAAAGAGAGAGGGGAGGGGGGTATTTATAGGATATTTTTTGTTTTTTTTAATTAAAAAATTAATTAAAAATTATTAAAAAAATATATATAAAAAAATGAGCAGCCAACGACTCTCTTGAGAGAGAGTCGTTGGCTGCTCTCTCATGGCAGCATGGCTGCCACGTGGCAGCCATGCTGCCATGATGAGCCTAACGGCTCTAATAAGAGCCGTTAGGCTCAATCAGGCCTAGCCCGAGACCGGATCGGGCTATGGCCGGCCCGGTCTCGGGCTAGCCTGATTTTCGGGCTTTACCCGGCCCGGACCGGGCCGGGTACCGGGTCGGGTAGCATGGCCAAACCGGGGCCCTTTCAGGGTCCCGGGTAAGGGCTCGGCCCGGTTCGGGCCTGAACCGGGCCGGGCTTGACCGGGCCTTGACTGGGCCGGTCTCGGGCCGGCCCGTCAGGCCCGGTTTTTATGTTCATGCCTACGTACTATACTAAATTGGCCAGGCAGGGTTTAGGGAATCCGTCCCGTCGGATGCGCAGTAAAATGACCTGACCCCTAATCAAACCACTAGCACTGTCGAGTCAACGATCTGCTGTCGGTGTGACGACTAAGCTAGAACCGAAGACCCACCACATCTTATGCACATGCGATTATGTATTATCTCTTACCACCGAGCCTTCAAGTAATTCTAAACCAACATTTATAAAAAAAATATCGAGCCAACCGCTCGCAGGACTATCTCAGTCCTTCCTTATAACCCGAGTCTACCGCTCGCAGGACTATCCCAGTCCTTATTTCTTTATAACCCGAGCCTACCGCTCGCAGGACTATCCCAATCCTCCCTTATAACCCGAGCCTACCGCTCGCAGGACTATCTCAGTCCTTCCTTATAACCCGGGCCTACCGCTCGCGGGACTATCCCAGTCCTTCCTTATAACCCGAGTCTACCGCTCGCAGGACTATCATAGTCCTTCCTTATAACCCGAGCCTACCGCTCGCAGGACTATCCCAGTCCTTCCTTATAACCCGAGCCTACCGCTCGCAGGACTATCCTAGTCCTTCCTTATAACCCGAGCTTACCGCTCGCAGGACTATCTCAGTCCTTATTTCTTTATAACCTGAGTCTACCGCTCGCAGGACTATCTCAGTCTTTCCTTATAACCCGAGCCTTCCGCTCGTAGGACTATCCTAGTCGTTCCTTATAACCCGAGCCTACCGCTCGCAGGACTATCCTATTCCTTATTTCTTTCCCTCCCATATTTGGGAGGGAGATTATGTTTCAAGTTCTCCTACTTTACTACTATTGTCTATTGTTAGTTGATCTTAGAAGCTTGAGGTGAATCATGGACTTCCCGTGGATTACTCGATGAAGGGCTCGCAACGGTACTAGGGAATGCGATGGTGACTGAAGCCTAAATCCCCCTTTTCAGGATATTTATTTTATTTAGTGGCTACTCATTCTTGTATGCTCATTTGCTCTCTAGTTGCTCTAAAATCCTAGGGTGGATTACCATTTGACTCGGGCAGACATGTGTCGGTGTTCTATTGAACACCGAACCATGTCATTCCTAGTGACCGGCTAATTCCTTGTGTTATCTCTCAATCACAACTTGCACTTCTTGCTAAGTCATTCTTCACCTTCCCTAATAGACCCTTGTCAAATTCCTGAATTGATAGTTTTACTAAACACACCCCCGTCTTCACTTCCGTTGACTGCCTTTGGTGATTAATCCTCCAACCTAATTGGGCATATGCAAATCTCTCAGAGTTAATAACTCTAGGGGTGGTGACCATAAGGAAGGGGTCCGAATCTATGTTTGCGGTTTCTACTGTTCGCAGACCAAGCTAGGATTGAACTAGGTTTGACTCTTAAGACGCAACCTTGGCCCTATCAAGTCCCAATGAGTTCCAAGTTCTTACCATAGGTTCACAATGAGAAACGATCTAAGAACCTCATATCGGGTCCGAATCTATGTTTGCAGTTTCTACTGTTCGCAGACCAAGGTGGGATTGAACTAGGTTTGACTCTTAATACGAAAGCTTGGTCCTATAATGTCCTAATGAGTTCCAAGTTCTTTTTCAACACTATATTTAAGCAAATCAAACATATCAAACCATATGACAACAAATAACGATCCCTATCTTCCATTTTTCTCCAAGGAAAAGGATGCACTTTTGTTTGATTTGGACCTCTTAGTATACATGTTTTCCTCGCTACTTCTTGCTCATTCAAAGGACAGATCGATGTACTTTTTCCTTTTTTAGATCATGTGAAAGCAACTTCACTATTGGTGCAAAAATTGTCATTCCACACTCGGTGACGGGGCCAGAAGGTAGCGGGAGAATCATGAACCAAAAACAATCGGTTACTAACTCACAGGGGTCGGGAGAACAGAACACGGAAAAGGCGAGTTGTCGATTTACTGGTTCAAGAATGATACCACAACTGGTGTTGTTGGGGGATGCCTTTGTGGCAAGATTAATAATTCTCATCAATTAGTTTTGCAGAAATTTGAAACTCTAAGAGATCACAAAAATTCTATCATAGCTGCTCTTGACAGACAATCAAATAAGACAGTTTGAGCATAAAACACACTTAAAAGCTTCTCTTAAATATTTCAGATATTTCTTAAAAGATTGTAGTCTTGATGAGAGCCAAAAATCACCGAATAGGTGGAATTTTTAGATATCTCTTAAGAGTAAAACACACTTTAAAAGAGCTCCTTGAGCCGCCACCATTCTTCCAGCTTTGAAGTTGTGATTGACCAATGAAATACAGGAGAAGTCTTGTGTTTTGTGGGGTCCGCGGTGCATAGTAAATCTGTGCACCGTGGGCCCCACTAATTCTTCTGTTGTCATCGGTTTCCCAGACCGTGTTTTTCGTCCGAATCGCGTACGATTTTTTTTCCTATTCTCCCATATCAACTTCTACATTTACGAGATAAATATCCTGCACCAATAATATATGATTCAACAATATCACCCCACTACCTGTTTAACATCATGATTTAACAGTTGAGATGCACGGGATTTGAAAAACAACTAAGTTTTTGAAAATATAATTAAACATTTTGAAAATTTTATAAAAATGAGAGATAAGATTGAAAAGTTAAATATTGCATCAGCATCAATTGGTATTTTTTAATTTTAATATACACATGGAGTCCTCAACTTGCATATAACAAATCATTGATAATACCAAATTGCCGACTACTCGTTTCCAAAATGAGAGAAGACTTCACGGGTCTCTTCGAAGAATCAAATTGTGAATTATATAAAAAATATTTAGTTACATTTATTTTTTAATTTAAAATAATGTATTTTGCTTTAACAATACAGGTGCTTCATTATGGCATCAACGTCAAGTGTTTTTTTTATTTCCTTTTAAAATACAGCATTGACCGACAACTCGTTTCCAAAAAATTGTGAAAAGACTTCACACGCCTCTTCGAAGATTTTGATCCATCCTTCTTTTCTGCTCTGGAAGATCAATCAAGATGTCGATGATCTTAGGCGTCTTTGTTCGCAACTTCGTGGACAGGCTCGTGCTCTTCGTTGAGGAGAAGGCGGCCACGGTGCTCAGCGTTAAAAAGGAACTCAAAAGGCTGAAGGCGAGACTGCTGCTGATTGAAAATGTTTTGGAGGACGCCGAGCGGAGGAGTCTGGAAGACTTCGCCATTAACAATTGGGTCAAGGAGCTCAAGGATGTCATGTATGATGCGGACGACGTCATGGATCTCTGCATGTACAGGGCCGCCCAGTTGCTGGATGAGCAGCCCTCCTCCTCGTCTTCAAATCCTCCCCCGGTACGCCGCTTCTCTTTCATCTCCTGCTGCACCAATGTTTCACTTCGCTATCAGATCGGCCAAAAAATTAAGAGCCTCAATGATAGACTTGACGAGATCTACAAAGACAGGGTCCAGTTTCACTTGGATCCCGACACTGATAAACCTAGGGTCACTGTCGTGAACCGCCGCCAGACTTCTCCGGTGGAAGCAGAGCTTGACATTGTTGGAAGAGAGATTGAAGATGCGACAAAAGATCTTGTTAAGTTGATGACCGAAGGAGAAGTAAAGAGATGTCGTGTTTTTGCAATTACAGGAATGGGAGGGATAGGGAAGACCACCTTGGCCGGGAAAATTTTTAATCACCGGAAGATGCAAACTAAATTTCAGATTAAAGCATGGATCTGTATTTCACAGACTTATAATGAAATTGAGTTGCTGAAGCAAATGATTAGAGTTGCTGGGGTGAGTTATGGAGAGGCTACTACAAGAGCGGAGCTGGTGCCTGCTCTTAAATCAGCTCTCTCTGGGAAGAGTATTTTTCTTGTGCTTGATGATGTATGGAGATCTGATGTGTGGACTGATTTGTTTCGAATCCCGCTTCAAAGTGCACAATTTGATTCTTTGGTTTTAATCACCAGCAGAGATGAAAATGTTGTCAGGCAAATGGGAAGCGTTCACATTCACCCAGTTATGCATCTTTCGGTTGAGACTGGCTGGGAAATGCTCACAAGAAGGCTTGTGATGATAGGTGGAAGAGATCTCCAACTTGAGGGAGATAGGCATTCAAATCATCAAAAAATGTTCAGGCCTTCCGCTTGCAATCAAGGCCATGGCTGGGTTACTTACAAAAAAGGAACCAGTAGCGAATGAGTGGAAGAAGGTACTTAACCATAATGGTTGGTCCAATGAAAAGCTTCATGAAGAGCTGAGGGGTGCCTTATACCTTAGCTATGATGACCTGCCATCTTCTCTAAAGCAATGTTTCCTCTATTGCTCCTTTTTTCCTGAGGATTTTGTCTTCTCCCGTGATGAGTTGGTTAGACTGTGGGTTGTCGAAGGGTTCATAAAAGATGAAGTTGATTCACTAATGGAAGACAAGGCAGAAGAGTACTATCACGAATTAACTCAAAGGAATCTTTTGCAGTTGAATCTACTTGACTACGGAGGTACTACTACATGCAAAATGCATGATATGTTTCGGTCTCTTGCTCAAATTATATCTGGGGGCGAAAGTTTTTGCGAAAATATAATGAATAGAAGCAGCATACCTTCAAGCAAGCTTCGTCGATTATCAATAACATGCAATGACAATGACAATGACAATGACAATGACAATGATCTGGGCATTCTTGATGCAATAACTAAACAGAGATATTTGAGAACTTTGTTATTTTTCTACGATGCATCGATTAATCTTGTAAACATTACGAGATTTTTGCACGTACGTGTCTTGATTCTTACATTTTACAAGATACCATTCATTCCTGATGCAATAGGCGATATGTTTCGCCTGAAATATCTTGCTCTGAACCACACAAATATAAAAAATTTGCCAAAATCAATTGGACGCCTATCAAACTTACAGTATCTAAACCTCGAGCACTGCACACAATTGACAAATTTGCCACAAAGTATTACTCGGTTAAAAAATTTGAGGTCTTTGATTTTACCTAGTTATTATAGTCTTGCTTTTATACCAAAAGGCATAGAGAGATTGAAGCAACTCAATCTCCTCAAGGGATTTTTTGTGGGAAATGATAGTGTCACTAGCCAGGTTGGAGAAAAGCAAACAATAATGCATAGCACTTTGACAGAGGTGAGCTCTCTTTCCAACCTAAGAATCCTCCACTTGTTCAAGTTGGAGAGAGCCCGATCAGGCTCTTTAGTGCTTGAAGAATTATCTCAACTCAAGGATATACATTTGGAATGCTATAATGCAAGTCATAATCAACTTCTAAAGACTGAAGAGGAGAGATCTCTTATTCAAAAGCTCTTTGAGGAACTAATACCTCCTCAATTCCTTGAAAAACTCAACATAACATGCTATTTTGGCTATGGTTACCCGAAGTGGATAATGTCACAGTCCTTGGGCTCACATCTTCCATATTTATCGACTTTGGAACTTGATAGCAACTTGTTATGTCCTTTGCTTCCTCCATTGGGTCAATTGCCAAATTTGCGAATTTTATACATACACAATTCAAAAGAAGTCAAACATATTGGGCCAGAATTTTTTGGTGGAGGAGTGACATCATCAACATCTCAGATAAGAACAGTATTCCCAAAGTTGCAACTGTTCAGAATATCTTTCATGTGGAACTTGGAAGAATGGATTTTTTCTGATGAAAAAGAAGAGAATGATGATTTGCAGAAACTGGTATTGTTTCCTCGCTTGCATGAGTTGGTTTTATCAGATTGTCCTAAGTTGAGAGCCCTTCCACGCGGACTTGAGAGGATTAATTTGAAAAAGCTTACTATATTCAACGCTGATAGACTCAAGGAGGTGGACAATCTCCCTCGGGTAACTGAATGTATACAATTGTATGATAACAAAGGCTTGGAGAGGATCTCGAATCTTCCTGTGCTAAAATTACTCATAGTTGAAAAGTGTTATTCTTTAACGTGTGTGGAGGGTTTAAATGGATTGCAACAGCTTAACCTCTTTAATAAAAGGATGAATGGCCTCCCGGGGTGGCTTTCGAGTCTTGCAAAAGAGCGAGGAAGAGGAGGTGAAGATCTTAATGCCGAAGATGATTTTTTGCTTCAGTTGAAGTGCAATAGAAATTTGCTTCGAAGATGCCTGCAAGGAGGCCATGATTGGCCTATCATCCAACAAATTCAGCGCGTGAATGCAGACCAAGAACGGGGGATAGGCTATTTGCGTTTTGTGAAGCAACCCTTTTTCTACGAGACCGATATAGCACTCGAGGTTGAGGAAGCTTCCAATATGGCATTCGAGGATGAGGAAGATCCAGATAATATTTGTTGATGCTTTTGACAGAGGCTAATCTGCTGCTTGTTATGTTTCATGATTTGAGTCTGCTGCTTGTTATGTTTCATGATTTGAGTTTAACACTGGTTGCAGTTGTTTTTCCCATTGTTTCCTGTACATGATTTTAGAAATTAATTCCAGTCAATTGATTTTGATCATTATTTCACGATTCTTGATATCCTTGCGGAATGTAAACAAGAATTGGCTGGAAGATATTTCTTTACATGGAAAATAAAATAGTAAAATAAAGCTCCATCTTTCTTCATTTGAGCCCAAAACTTTTTTCAGGAATAAGGCGTTTAAAGGCCAACACTTTGCGTTCTTTAGATCTAATATTAGTGGTATGATGAGATAAGAAAATATAGGGCGATGTTATTAGCAGTCCTGCGATGGCTATTCGCAGTCTTAAAATACATAAAATAACTATTCGCAGTTCTAAAAACAATAAAATTCATTGGAATGCGAATATCAATGGACTGCGTTTAGCTGTTATAGGACTACTTATACATTGCCCAAAATATATCATTCTGAAAATTGTCCATTAAGGGCCAGTTTAGGGAGGGCTTTTCAGAAAGGAGAAAGAGTGGTGGCAAAAGGATGGTAGGAAAAGATATTTTTCGAAAATGTCTACTCCAAAAGAAGATCTGTTTGGGAGAACTCCTTTTGCAGAAATTTTCAAAAATCAGAAGCATTTTATAAACTGTTTGACAAATCTCCGTTGCGATTACTTTTTTATTAAAAATGCAAGCCAGAGAAGAAAAATGCAAGCCCGGGGGAAAATGAGCGTCCGAGCGCGAATTTTTTACCCGGACGTGCAATTTTCGCCCGGGCGAGTATTTTTCTCCGTGATACGTATTTTTTGTCCCGGGCGCGCATTTTTCGGTCGTGCTCTCATTTTTCGTCGGTGCGCGCATTTTTCGCCTCGGGCGCGCATTTTACGCCCGTGCTCTCATTTTTCGCAGGTGTGCGCATTTTTCGGCCCGGGCACACATTTTTCGCCCGTGCTCTCATTTTTCGCCGGTGCGCGCATTTTTCGCTCGGGCGTGCATTTTTCGCCCGGGCGCGCATTTTTCGCCCGGGCGTGAATTGTTAAAACGAGATTTAAAATCATTTCTCAATGGCGCGTTTTTTCATACTAGATGTGTTTGTCACGTCCTAAATTTAGTGGTACATGATAATTTAAAGGCAATGTCACAATATATTAATAAAATTCGCGACATGTTAAAAACAATTTATTGTGCTAAACAACGAGCTCAAGATTTTAGAAAATTTTGTAAAGCACAAAATTTGAAATATTTGAAACCACAATTAGATATGCTTATTAGATGGAACTCAACCTATAAAATGTTAAAAAGAGCCGTTCTACAAAAAGATCTTCTAATGGAATATTATAGTTTGCTTAATATTGAACACGGTTTAGGTGAAACTGATTGGAATATTATAGAACATTATATAGATTTATTAAAGTGTTTTTATAGGGCCACCGTTTCTTTATCTGGAGTGTATTATCCAACGAGCGCATTAGTAATTGAACATTTCGTACATATCACAGAAAGATTTAGTTATTATAGGCAACACCAAGGTTGGGCTCCTTTAATTAAAATAATGGAAGAAATTTTTTTAAAATATTATAGAGATATACCACCTATGTTTTCGTGCGCCGCCGCTTTAAATCCGTTACTTAACTTAGAAGGCGTAGAAAATTTGATCGACGAAATCAATACTAATTTAACCTTAAATATAAATTATGATGAGGATGACCCCGTTAGTACTACAAGTTTTACTATTTTTTTACGCAAAGTTATAATTATTACAATAACTTTTACGGGTCACGACCCCGCGAAGAAATAACGCAACCCAAAACGAAGGATAGTCTTAAAAATAAAATTTTAGATTTAGCTTCTAGGAAAAAAGCGCGCACATCTGGTAGTTTAGATGAATTATGATTACATACAAAAACTCAATTTAGCGATTTTATGAGTTCGGACGAGATCGAAAACTTTGATCTCTTAAATTGGTGAAAATGTAAAGCTAATACCTATCCTGTTTTGGCCTATGTGGCCCGTGATTTATTAACTGTCGAAGCTAGTACAGTAGCTTCGGAGTCCACTTTTTCTCTTAGTGGCAGGGTTTTGAACGAGCGAAGGAGTCGGCTTAACGAAGATTCGCTGGAGATTTGCATATGCTACAAGGACTACTTGTACAGTTTAAAGAGGAAGTAACACATAACAACATTGGAGGATAGCTCGGAGGAGATAGAAGACGAAATGGACGCGTTGAATCTACAAGATGATTAAATCGAGCACTCTAAATGTACTTTTTTTTATATATGTAAATTTTTTTAATTAAATTTTATAAGAATCATAGCCTTCATATGTTTGTATTTTCAATTTTGTATTTTATACAATTGTACGACTTAAATTTTGTAATTTTTTAAATTTTTTGTTCCAAATTTTCAATATTAATAAAAATTTTTGTTCCAAATTTTTCGTTCCAATTGTTCAATATTAATACAATCTAATTCTAACCTTAAATTTTTTCAAATTTTTTAAATTTTTTGTTCAAAATTTCAAAATTTAATAATTTATAAAAAAAAAAAAAAAAAAATTTAAACTATAAATAAAAAAAAAAAAAAACGGGCCAGCCCGGATCAGGCCCGAGACCGGCCCGGTCCTGCCCGGCCCGCCCTGAAGGGCCGGAGCAGGCAGCACATAAGTGCTGCCTGCCCGGCCCGATTCCAGGGGAGGACCGGGCCGGCCCGGCCCGATGTAGGAAAAAGCCCGATCGGGCCCGGTCCAGGCCGGCCCGATCGGGCTTTATGTTCACGGAATTCAAAGGGTATTTTTTTTAAATTTTAATATAGAATAGATATGATTAAATGTGGTTCGGCTAAATATTAGAAATATCACCAATATTTTGCCCTATTTTTTAAGTCTCTCAACTTGCGCATATGAAAAATAAAGATAGGGTCCAGTTTTCCAAGCAAGATTTCCATTTCTTAAAGTTAGTCTGCGTAAGGAGCTCAATACCAAGACCTCTTGCATAACCTCCTTCCATTGTTATACCGCTGGTTAACTTGAACTTCCAGAAATCTCAAGCAAGATACTGAGGTTGATCGTTGCTCAAACCTTCTGTCCCTATGATACCATGTTGAAATTTTTCTAGCTCGGGTATCTAGAGATAGATTTCAGCTCAGATACCAAAGTAAAGAATCTAAGAAGCGGGAACCAGACGCAAGAACACTATAATCATTCCAAGTTAAGTAACCAGCAACAATAGTAGAGCAAAAATGATCTAGAATTAATCTATCTCTTTACAATACGAGGCATACATGGCGAGACATGATTCATCGGAATACAGGGAGAGACATTAGAGACAACAAACAACTGGCGAACAGTAAAAACTGAGATCGCCAAAGACCGCTGAGATGGTCAGACCGCACGCAACCACTGAGACTGCACGAATAGTACAGGTCGCCAACCTGCTACCTTCCACAGCCTCCAACTCAGACCGCGCGAGCTGTTGACGTATTAAGCTGTTGAAAAAACAACTTGTTCGCACTTCTTGATTGCCTGACCGCACGGTCGCATAATCACATAATCTTTCCACGAACAGAAAACAGAACTGCAAATGCTATCGCCTGACTGCAACTCTAGATCACCTGACCACTAGGTCGCCTGATGGCTGAGCTTGCTGCGAACAGTACAAGAACTAAAGGACAGATCACACAGAGGAAAATGTTGGATCTGTAGGCGCCCTTAGAGGGGGGTGAATAAGGGTTTTAAAAACTTTAAACTTTAATAGAAAAACTTTTGATATTTTGTTCGAAGTAATTTTAAATCAAAAGTAAAGAGATAATGAAATTAGAAATGAAATTTTGATATCAGAGAAGGAGGCGACGGTGCTCGGCGTTAAAAAGGAGCTCAAAAGGCTGAAGACGAGGCTGCTGCTGATCGAAAATGTTTTGGAGGACGCCGAGCGGAGGAGTTTGGAAGACTTCGCCATTAAAAACTGGGTCAAGGAGCTCAAGGATTTCATGTATGATGCCGACGACATCATGGATCTATGCATGTACAGGGCCGCCCAGTTGCTGGATGAGCAACCCTCCTCCTCGTGTTCAAATCCTCCCCGGGTACGCCGCTTCTCTTTCATCTCCTGCCGCACCAATGTTCCACTTCGCTATGAGATCGGCCAAAGAATTAAGAGCCTCAATGATAGACTTGACGAGATCTACAAAGATAGGGTCCAGTTTCACTTGGATCTGGACACTGATAAACCTAGGGTCACTGTCGTGAACCGCCACCAGACTTCTCCGGTGGAAGCAGAGTTTGACATTGTTGGAAGAGAGATTGAAGATGCGACAAAAGATCTTTTTAAGTCGATGACCGAAGGAGAAGTAAAGAGATGTCGTGTTTTTGTAATTACAGGAATGGGAGGGATAGGGAAGACCACCTTGGGCGGAAAAATTTTCAACCACTGGAAGATGCAAGCTAGGTTTCAGACCAAAGTATGGATCTGTATTTCACAGACTTATAATGAAATTGAGTTGCTCAAGCAAATGATTAGAGCTGCTGGGGTGAGTTATGGAGGGCTACTACAAGAGCGGAGTTGGTGCCTGCTCTTAAATCAACTCTCTCTGGGAAGAGTATTTTTCTTGTGCTTGATGATGTATGGAGATCTGATGTGTGGATTGATTTGTTTCGAATCCCGCTTCAAAGTGCACAATTTGATTCTTTGGTTTTAATCACCAGCAGAGATGAAAATGTTGCTAGACAAATGGGAAGCGTTCACATTCACCCAGTTATGCATCTTTCGGTTGAGACTGGCTGGGAAATGCTTACAAGAAGGCTTGTGATGATAGGTGGAAGAGATCAAGAAGAGATCTCCAACTTGAGGGAGATAGGCATTCAAATCATCAAAAAATGTTCAGGCCTTCCGCTCGCAATCAAGGCCATGGCTGGGGTACATACACAAAAGGAACCAGTAGCGAATGAGTGGAATAAGGTACTTAACCATAATGGTTGGTCCAATGAAAAGCTTCATGAAGAGCTAAGGGGTGCCTTATACCTTAGCTATGATGACCTGCCCTCTTCTCTAAAGTAATGTTTCCTCTATTGCTCCTTTTTTCCTGAGGATTTTGTCTTCTCCCGTGATGAGTTGGTTAGACTGTGGGTTGCCGAAGGGTTCATAAAAGATGAAGTTGATTCACTAATGGAAGACAAGGCAGAAGAGTACTATCACGAATTAACTCAGAGGAATCTGCTGCAGTTGAATCCACTTGACTACAGAGGTACTACTACATGCAAAATGCATGATATGTTTCGGTCTCTTGCTCAAATTATATCTGGGGGTGAAAGTTTTTGCGAAAATATAATGAACGGAAGCAACATACCATCAAGCAAGCTTCGTCGATTATCAATAACATGCAATAACAATGACAATTACAATTACAATGACAATGATGTGGGCATTCTTGATGCAATAACTAAGCAGAGATGTTTGAGAACTTTGTTATTTTTCTACGAGACATCAGTTAATCGTGGAAACTTTGCGAGATTTTTGCACCTACGTGTCTTGATTCTTACACCTTACAAGATAACAGTCATTCCTAATGCAATAGGCGATATGTTTCACCTGAAATATCTTGCTCTGAACAAAACAAGAATAAAAAAATTGCCAGAATCAATTGGACACCTATCAAACTTACAGTATCTAAACCTCGAGCACTGCACACAATTGACAAATTTGCCACAAAGTATTACTAGGTTAGAAAATTTGAGGTCTTTGATTATATCTTATCATACACTTGCTTTTATACCAAAAGGCATTGAGAGATTGAAGCAACTTAATCTCCTCAAGGGATTTTTTGTGGGAGATGATAGTGTCACTAGCCAGGTAGGAGAAAAGCAAACAATAATGCATAGCACTTTAACAGAGGTGAGCTCTCTTTCCAACCTAAGAATCCTCCACTTGTTCATGTTGGAGAGAGCCCGATCAGGCTCTTTAGTGCTTGAAGAATTATCTCATCTCAAGGATATACATTTGGAATGCTATAATGCAAGTCATAATCAACTTCTAAAGACTGAAGATGAGATATCTCTTATTCAAAAGCTCTTTGAGGAACTAATACCTCCTCAATTACTTGAAAAACTCAACATAACAGGCTATTTTGGCCATGATTACCCGAAGTGGATAATGTCACAGTCCTTGGGCTCACATCTTCCATATTTATCGACTTTGAAACTTGATAACAACTCGTCATATCCTTTACTTCCTCCATTGGGTCCATTGCCAAATTTGCGAATTTTAAACATACACGATTCAAAAGAAGTCAAGTATATTGGGCCAGAATTTTTTGGTGGAGGATTGGCATCATCAACATCTCAGATAAGAACAGTATTCCCAAAGTTGCAACGGCTCACATTATCTTTCATGTGGAACCTGGAAGAATGTTTTTTTTATGAAAAAGAAGAAAATGATGATTTGCAGAAATTGGTATTGTTTCCTCGCTTGCATGAATTGATTTTAATAAGTTGTTCTAAGTTGAGAGCCCTTCCACGCGGACTTGGGAGGATTAATTTGAAAAAGCTTACTATATTCAACGCTGATAGACTCAAGGAGATGGACAATCTCCCTCGGGTAACTGAATGTATACAATTGTATGAAAACAAAGGCTTGGAGAGGATCTCGAATCTTCCTGTACTAAAATTACTCATAGTTAAATAGTGTTATTCTTTAACGTGTGTGGAGGGTTTAAATGGATTGCAACAACTTGACCTCCATTGTAAAACGATGAATGGCCTCCCGGGGTGGCTTTCGAGGCTTGCGAAAGAGCGGGGAAAAGGAGTTGAAGATCTTAATGCCGAAGATGATTTTTTGCTTAAGTTGGGGTGCAATAAAAATTTGCTTCAAAGATGCCTGCAAGGAGGCCATGATTGGCCTATCATCCAACAAATTCAGCGGGTGAATGCAGACGAAAAATGGGGGGAAGGCTATTTGCATTTTGTGAAGCAACCCTTGTTCTACGAGACCAATATGGCATTCGAGGATGAGGAAGATTCCATTATGGCATCTGGGGATGAGGAGTCTTCGTTTGCATGGTTGGATTAGATTCGTTCTGCACAGGGCTGGTTGCAGTTGTTTCATTTGTCACCTTCTTGCTTAGTTTGCTGACTGACAGACACTAATCTGAATCTGCTGCTTGAGTTTAACACTGGTTGCAGTTGTTTTTCCTATTGCTTCCTACACATGATTTTAGTAATTTATTCTAATCAAATGATTTTGATCATTATTTCACGATTCTTGAGATCCTTAAGGAATGTAAACAAGAATTAGCTCGAAAAGTATTTCTTTACATGGAAAATAAAATAGTAAAATAAATCTTCATCTTTTTTCACTTCAGCCCAAAAACTTTTTTGAGGGATGGGTGTTTCAAGGCTAAAACTTTGGGTTCTTTAGATCTAATAGTGGTATAATGAGATAAAATTTTCCATAATAATAATAATAATTATTGTTTTCCTTAGCTTCAGGAGGGTGAACCACCTATGGAATGAAGTAAGAAAATATATTGTTCTGGAACCTGTCCTTTAAGTGGAATTTTTCTTCAAATCATCTTTATTATCGATTCTTGTTGCATTGGTATTTGTCAGGGATCAACGGATGAGATCCCATCAGCTGCGACTTTAGCCAGCCCTGGCAAATAAATTTAGCATTATCAAATCCTCTTAATGCATAACTTTGGTTATACTTTGTGGCTACTAAAGTAATTTAGCTCATAAGGGTCGTATTTATAGGTATCATCGGGCGACAAGAGCAGATTGCTACATCTCGATAGCGATCAAATAGACCTCTAGCGCAGGGGCGGGGCTCACTTCAAGGGATAAGGTATATGCCCCATGCCGATACCTATAAATATGACCCATTGTCGAGGGGGATGGCAATGTTAACATCTCATAAAGGCTCTAATGTGAGCCGAGAGGGCAAATCTGAATTTTGCGCGAGAAATCACTCTCAACGTTTGACTTTGAAAAAAGGAGTCGTTATTTGAGAATGAGAATGAAGTCTCAGATATTTTGAGGCAGGGAGGAGAGAGACCAAGGAGATGGTTCTACTTATAGGAATCAAATCTTGTGTGTTTCTTGAGTGTTAAACTTAGCTATTTGTAGCTCAAAATATCGCGCTTCAAAATAATTTGAGAATCAACTAAAGATTCAATGAATTCAAAAGTTAGCAACTTTGAGAAGAAACTAAAGTAAAAATAGAATCATCCTCGAGCTCTTCACCCGGATCCAAATTTAGCCAATCAGGACTCTTCACGAGTTTTGCAGCAACGCCAGAGATGGCATGAAGGAAGAAACTAGCTCAAGAACCGGCCAAAGATTCAACAAATACACATGCTTTAGTTTGATTAAGAAACAGTTTTAAATACGAATCGTAGCTCAAGTTCATCAGGATCAAGGTTTAGCCAATCCGGATTCTTGTGGGGTTTTGGCGACAATGGAGACTACGTGGAGACCTGTTTTGAGCTCATCGTCTAAAAGACTGTACACCATTCTGTGACGCTTCACCAGATTCTGCCCCTCAAACTTCGGGGATACCAATTTGATGTTGAAATGAGTCTCGCCGGCCTCTCCCTTCACAGCCGCGTGGCCGATGTGCTGATACGATACATCCTCGACCTCTAACAAGCTCGTTTCCAAGGCACACTGGAGCTTCTGCCTGATCCTGTTGGCTCTCGACAGCATGTTGGTGCTTCCCGAAGCCATTTCGGAAAGCCTGGGACTGAATATGGAATAAAGAGAACACCAGGGTTGTAAGAAATTGTTGTTTAATGATTTTTTTTTTGGTATTGTTAAAAATAGTCTTGTGTTGGAAACCAGTGTGGCTTTGTGCATTTAATATAGATTTGTCTAGAAAGTTGTTACAACAACATCCAGCTGATGTCAACATCGATAAGCTAATTCTTGTTTATTGAGTTAATCTAGAAGGTCACTTAACAATAATTTGTATTTGATGAAAATTTGAGTGAGGGTCAAGTTTGAAAAACAAATGAGAATCACATAATTTGTCGAACACTCATCCACAATGTGGATTGGAAGCAATCTTCAATGGTAATAGAATTTAGAGCTTAGTAGTTTTGCATCACGAGTTATTCTTTGCTTACCAATATAAATAGTGAACAGAAAGGGCTGTTGGAGAATGAGGCAACATGGAAAGGAGTAAAATAGCAAAACAAAGCAGGGAAGAAGAACATTGCAGAACTCTTCATTTCATTGATTCTCAAAAATGTAATTGATTCTTTTCTTCGATTGCAGGGGATACATTTATATAGCTAAGAAAGACAAGAGAAGGTTACATTCAATGCATTAATTAAAACTGCTTTGGCTTCCGCTTATTCAGGTTGCGCTTCTTCTCGTCTTCTTCACCATCAGGTAATGCCTTTGCCTCTTCTGCCGGCTGACTCTTTGGCTTCTGGTTAGCAGTAACGTCTTCTGCATTAAACATTTCAACACCCCCCATAATGCTGAGACTAAAGTTTTCCTGATGGCTAGATATGTATGGCTTGGCAATGGCTTTGTCATGATGTCTGCAAACTGTTTGTTTGTTGGACAGAAAAAGAGCTGCACTTGTTTTGTTTCCACCAAGCCTTTCAGGAAGTGAAACCTTAGCTCAATATGTTTTGTGCGATTGTGAAAGATTGGATTCTTCCCAATGCCAATGGCAGCAATGTTGTCACACCAAATATTGATAGGGGGAAACTTCCTGTGAGGCATAATATCTGTAAGGATCTTTTGCAGCCAAAGTCCTTCACAGGCTGCAGCACATGCTGCCACATACTCTGCTTCCGCTGTGGATAATGCGACAATCTTCTGCTTCCTGGAAGACCAGGAGATTACTTTGCTTCCAAAGAAGAAAATGAAACCACTCGTGCTTTTTCTATCTTCTCTATCTCCTCCCCAATCACTATCAGTGAAACCTGATAATTCAGTCTCTTCTTCTTGCTCGTACAGGAGCCCCAGATGTTTGGTTCCTTTCAGATACCGCAGAACTCTTTTTGCAGTGAGTAGATATTCTGGGGTAGGCTTTGTGAGATATCGAGACAGAATACTCACAGCATTTTCTATATCTGGCCTGGGGTTAGTGAGGTAGATTAGTGATCCCACAAGACTTCTATAATCTCCTTCCTGCACACCTTTTTGATGGCTAGTTTGAATGCAGTTAACACCAGTGGCCATAGGGGTTGTGACTGGGTTTGCTTCACACATCCCATATTTCTCTAATAACTTTTCTATGTACCTTTCTTGGTTGATAAAGATACTTCCAGGTTTTTGCTTAATCTGAAAACCTAGAAAGTATCTCATGAGACCGAGATCACTCATCTCATACTCTTTCTTCATAGTCTTCTTAAATTCTTCTACCACACTAGTTGATGACGTAACATCCCCCAGACAACTAGACCCCTAAGTTGGTTTTGTCATGACAAAACCATAGGAAGAGCCCAAGGCCATGTGAATTGAGGTGAGAAGAAGAAAACCACCTTGGTCTGCAAATAGCAATTTCCAATTACCAAGCTTAGGGTTGGACTTAGGGCCTCAACCTGACCATTTGACCCCACGTTAGTATCCCTAACCCATTAGGGGTCCCCTTAGGGCACCAAGGGCCCATTAGGGTCAACCAAAGAGGTCAAATTGACTAAAGTCAACCATAACCCTAAAATGGTCAAAGTAGCCTAATTAGAGTCAATTATCCTTCACCATGCCAAATTGACCACACATCTAGGTCAAAAATATCATGAGAGACCTAGTGGACCTAAAAGCCCTATCATGGGACCCCCAGTGGTGCAAATTGACCAAAATGCCCTTTTAGGTCAAAATGGCAATTCTTCACTAAGTGCCCTAATTGACCATCACCATATTAAATTGACCATACCCATAGTGTAATCATGTCATAGGGGACCCAGTGGACCAAAAAGCCCCATGACTGGGTCAACCCTAGGGCTCAATTTGACCAAAGTCAACTTAGCCTGTTTTGGTCAAACCAGCTTAAATTGGGTCAACTAAGGCTCATGTGACCAAATTGACCCCACCGGTAGTTTATAAACCTAATTTGGAATCCAATGGACCCAAAAGCCCCATCCTAGGGTCACCCAATTGGTCAATTTGACCAAAAGTCAAACTTGCTCAAACTAGGTCAAATCTCTTAAACCTAGCCAAATCCCTTTGGGCTAAGCCCAAATTGATCACTTGACCAACCTATTAGACTAGCATTAAACTCAGAGGGGGGGTAGAAAATCGGCCATGGTGAGTAGGAGAGAGAAAAACCCAATTTTAAGGAGAGAGAAAGAGGCCATTCATGGCCATTAAGGTGATACACCCCTTGGTATCCCTCCATTACTCTTCCATTCATCTTCTATGATGAATTTGAGGAGTTTCCAGCAGTTTCCACGAGTTATTGGGGGGCGGGAGAGTGAATAGGGTCGGCCAAGGGAGGGAGACCAAGAGGCCATTAATGGCTCTCTTGGTTAAAGCCTCCCTCCCCCTCAATTGAACCCCCCTTCATCTTCACAACCTTCAGAGGAGTGAAACCCCTCATTTTCCCGAAAGTTTAGAGCTCCCTATGCACAAGAAGCCATGGCACCCAAAGCTTGGAGAAGGAAAAATGGTGGCCGATGATTAGAGCCACCAAAACCCCCAAACAAGGTCCGGTTCTCCTCCTCTTCTCCAGTGGGTAGATCTAGATCGAATTAGGCAGAGAAATCGAGCTCAACTGAGCCGATACGGCGAGAAAAAAATTCAGATTTTCATGAAATCTCATGGTGGCGGGTTCGCCGGAAACCGCCCCTCCGGCGGCCGTGCCGCCGCCCGGCGATAGCCCCCACCTCAACGGAGGTGGTGGCGGTGGTGGCCGGCCAGGGAGGTGGCCGGCCAGGGAGGTGGCCGGGTGGCCGGGAAATGGTCTTGGAAAAAGCTACAGGAAATGGCAAGCTTTTGATGTTTTTCGGCCATATGAAGAAGATGAACAGTACCCCCTATTTTATTTTAATGTTTTATTTAATTGTTTTATTCATATTATTATGTAGTGAATGGTTTTAAATTTTAAAAATAGATAGAGTCCTCTACTGAAAAAGTGCCCAACATGAAAGTTGTAGGCCTTGACCCCTAGGATTATACAAAATTGGGTTCACCCCATTTGGAGTCCTGGTTTGACCTCAACACCCATTTTAGAGCAAAGTTTGACTGAACTTTGAATGGATTCCCACACCAAACCAGTAGTCCAAATGACATGAAATTTGGACTAGGAGTGAGCCATGCCTATGAATACATCATATCCAAAAATGAGAATTTTTGGAGAACTTTTTTCTAAAGTTTTTGAAAACATTTAATAATCTTTGCATAAATTATTTGGAGGGTCAAATGACCTCCAATCTCCACCAAATTTTGGTGGGGTGTTTTTAGGGCCATGCTGAACCCCTGGTTAAAATTTCACCTCATTTGGAGGTGTTTTGGTTAGGATTTTACTCAGCCCTAGTTTGGCCTATAAAGGGCTATTTAGGGTAATTCACCCCCTTGGTATTTGAGTGGTCAAATCAACTCAACAGAGGCTGATATTTTGGCCACTGACCTTTTAGGGCATAACAAACCCTCCAATGGAGTTTGGGGTGGTTTGGTGTATGGTAGCCCTAGAACCCTAGGGTAGGTCCCTTAGTGGTGATTTTTTTAGGGTTGTGAAGGACATAGGGGTGTTTGTCCTTAGAGAGGAGTGTAATAGACTCCTCTGAGTTCTATGAGTGGTATACCACCCTCACAAGAAGTTTGGGTGGATTTGGGGAAGTATGGACCCAAACCCTAGGGTAAACCCTAAGGGGTGCAATTAGAGGCCAATGAAGGAAGAGGGGTCAAACCTTAATGGTTTGACCTAAGATTTTGGAGAGTAGGTCATAGTGACCAGAGGAGCCTCCCTTGTGAAATTGAAGAGGTTTGGGGTTGTATACCTTAGTGAATAAATCATTGGGTAGAATTGTAAATATTTAGGTTTTGTCATTTAGGAAGAAATAATACTTAATGATTAACCATCTTCTGTCACCAACTTAGTTTTAATGTTAGTAATCTCTGGAGATTCTATTAGAACCATTAGAAAACTTTTGGAGCTCCAAATTGTAATTATTCATAATGTTGACAATTTTTGGGATGGTTATTTTTAGGGTGATAACTTTCTATAATTGCATGAAACTTGGCTGGATAACATTTCATACCATCATGGACCCACTGTATTTTTCTCATAATTTATGGATTAATATTTTTGGTACCTCTAGTTCAATTTGGAAATAATTGCAAATATATCCTTGAGGAAATTACAAATGTAACCTCTATAGAATATAGTCAAATTTTGTAGGGATGAATATTTTGGTATAAATCAACTCTGTATAAATTTTCATAATGGTTGGAGTTCATATGAGGGTACCTCCTTTGGAATTTATTGGAAATAAATGGGTTTTGGAATTTCTAAAAATAGTAAGTCTTGCTGGAATTTCCTAAAATTTCATATCTACTGATTACTAGGTACCTTTGAGTTATGTAAAAATTTCTGTAGGCATTGGAAGTCAGAAAAGTATACTTGTAGTTCAAATCTTAGGAAGTGGTATTTTAGGAAAAATGATTTAAATATTAATATTATTGGGAAAATTATGCAACTCTGGATTTGGTCTTAAATATGTAGCATGGACCTCCAATAAAATTGTTGAATCATAGGATTGAGTGTTTAGTGTACTCCCCTTCATGAGCATCAAAGCGTTGAAGATGGTCTACGTTAAGCAAATTGACAATTTTGGGGTTATAGACCAAATTGGATTATATTGATTGGAGATGTGAGAGTTTAATGGTGATCATTTGACTATGTGAGAATCCCTGGAGTTAATTAGAGTTTGATGATTCCTAGGGTGGTGGGGTGCCACCCTTGGGGTAGGTCGTCCTGGGATTGACGAAAGATCGTCTTTTGCCTTAGATCTTAAAGCACTTAGGCTTAATCCAGGTGAGACATTAAGAGGGTTTCTTATGGGTAGTAACCAATAATACTAAGTGTCTTGGGAAGGGGAACTTTGAGGTGTCATCCCATTGTAGTTCCTAGTACCGTAGCGAGCCCCTTACAGGGTAACCCTCGGGAAGTTCAAGACTAACCCTAATTTATAGAAATAAGACATTAACTAATAACACACCCCGTGGTGTCGGGAGATTGGTCGGTTTGGTGCTACGATCAGTAGGCTCGGTGGTTGTAAGAGCGGATTGCTAAGACCGGTGAGCTTGTGACTCAGTGGTGTTTGATGGCGGACAGGTTAGCCCGGGGAGCTTATGGCTCGGAGGTAGGAAGTAGAACATGTTGCATGTGCATTGAAGGTGGTCGGTCTTCGGTATTGGATGATCGTTCACACCGACGTCAATACGTTGACTCGGCAAGTGTGGTATTTACACTTAGCCTTAAAATTCTGGCGGTCCAGTCAGTAAGAGTACGCAGACGCTCCACGGGTTTTGTGGAGGCGTACGATAGGTCTAGGTTAGGTAGTGTGAATATCAAACTAGAGGTGGGCGAGGCCCAACCCACCGCTTCCGTTTGCCACTACCGGAGTATCATGGGAGTCTAGCTCGCTCCAAAAAGGGGGAACTAAAGGTCTATGCGCATAGAGTCGAAGTGGGTGGGTTGCACTGTATAAACATAGCATAACAGCATACCTTGCATGTCATAGCATAAACATTGCATTCAACCTACCCCTAACGTATAAGTCGGTTATGGGACTTCTTATACGGTAGGCCCTGCTAAACGACCCATTGGTCTATAAGGGTAATCCCTATAAATCAATGGTTACTTTTATATTACTTCACTTGCCATTATATATACTGCTTATTGTTCTTTACATGCACTTTACTATGCTTACTTACTGCTTCATATATATACACCTGTGTAGTTGTAGATCCGCCGTCACCTGCTTTTGTTTTTACCCCTTGAATGTCCTCCGCTTCCTCCTCCCCATACGGTGCCTAGGAGCCATTGGGGGAGGGGTGGGGAATTGGCTGAGTCTAGTTTGACTGACGGTCGGTGGACCATATCATTTTAGGGGTTCGAGGAGACGCAGCGACCAGGAGGCCGAAGGCGAAGACGTAGACGTGGATTGCGAGGCAGCGACCGCAGGCCAAAAGAGAAGAAGCATCCAGGGTTGCAGCACCAGTGGAGTACAGGGTCTGCAGGGATGGGTCAGACAAGTCTGAGTACTCTGGTTTCATTGTCGGTGACGATTAGCTTTAGTTTTACCTAGGAGATAGCTTTCGCGAGAGATCTTGTAGTGAGGAAATGATGTACAGGGCAAGAGCCCTTTATTTATTGTAACCCTTGTTATCTTTATTCAGTTATATCTGTGGACATTTACCTTTATGGTTTATATTTCATGTTGATTCTGTGGACTTGTCTTCTCTTTATTGAACTTTTCTTTGTGATCGATTTGGCCGGCAGGATCGGCGTTTTGTAGTGGCAACCTTCTCGAGCGAAGGTGTCACCGCAAAGCGGCGGTTTTGGGCCTAAGACCCGGTGGTTTTTGCAAAAAAAAAAATGGGGTCTTACAGATGATCCTATGAATATTAGATCATCAACATACAGACACAGAAGAAGGAAGTGGTTATCCTTGGTGAACTTTGTGTAGAGAGCTGCATCATTCTTGCTCCTTGTGTATTCATTTGCCAAGAAGTAGGAGTCTATTTTCTGATTCCAGGCCCTGGGAGCCTGCTTCAACCCATAGAGAGCCTTGTTTAACTTGTAGACTTTTTCTTCTTCTCCTTTCTTCACAAACCCCTCTGGCTGGCTAACATACACCTCCTCCTATATGCTTCCATTGAGGAATGTCGACTTAACATCAAGCTGATGGACTGGGAGACTGGCTTGGGCAGCAACAGCAAGCAAGGATCGAATAGTCTCCATCCTGACAACTGGAGCAAATGATTCTGTGTAGTCGATTCCTTGTTGTTGTGAGTATCCCTTAGCCACAATTCTTGCTTTGTATTTGGTGATATTGCCTTCTTCATCTTGCTTAATTTTGTATACCCATTTAAGATTTATGACTTTCTTGTTTGGAGGCTTTGGAACAAGCTCCCAGGTGGCATTCTTCTCTACCATATCTAGTTCTTCCTGCATTGCTTTTCTCCAGTTTGGATTGTTGGCAGCTTCATTGTAATCTTCAGGTTCTTCTTTGCTGAGAATGGCAACATCAGCATACTCATAAATTTCAGTTAGTAGTTTATACCTTGGGGGAAATGACGAGTCTTCATCAGAGTCAGCTTCAGCTGCTTGAATCTCCTGCTGGGTGTCCTCATCAGTGGAATAGGATGGCTGGACATGTTCAGCAACCACTTCTGATGCAGGACTGGAGAGACTGTCAACTGGATCAAGACAGGGTGAGTCCAATGAAGAATTCTGATCCCATTCCCAGGTTGCTTCCTCATCAAATATGACATCCCTGGAGATATGAAGTTGCTGGGTCAGTGGGTTGAGAATTCTTTATGCTTTGGAGTGCTGGATGTACCCCACAAATACTCCCTTTTCTGCTTTCATCTCAAGCTTCTTTCTTTCTTCTTTTGGAATGTGTCTGTAAGCAAGACACCCGAATGTCCTAAGATGTTGGACATTAGGTTTCTTCTTCTTCCACATTTCATATGGTGTGGATTCAGCCAAGCTCTTGGTGGGTGACCTGTTTGATACATACACGGCAGTGTTTGCTGCTTCTGCCCACATGTTCTCAGGTAACTTGAAGTGTTTCAACATGGCTCTCATCTTCTCTCCAACTGTTCTGTTCTTTCTTTCTATCACCCCATTTTGTTCTGGTGATCGAGGAGCGGTCAGATCTCTGACAATGCCATGAATTCGACAGTAATTCATGAACTCTTCTCCTGTGAATTCTCCTCCACGATCTGTTCTGAGCTTCTTAATGCTATGACCACTCTCCTTTTCAACTTGGGCTCTGAATTCTCTGAACTTGCTAAAAGCTTCTGATTTCTGTTTTAAGAAATATATCCAAGAAAACCTTGAGTAGTCATCGATTAGACAAAAATAATACCTCATTCCATCGGGTGAAGGAGTAGCAGCAGGCCACCACAGGTCAGCATGGATGAGCTCCAGTGGTTCTTCTGCTCTTCTGGTTGTCGAGTGTGGAAAGGGGAGCCGATGAGCCTTTGCATAAATGCAGTCTTCACATGGAAGATTGTCCTCTCTGAGTTCTGGTAATCCTTCAGCCATAGCTTTTTGTTTCAGTAGGCACAGATCTTTGTTGTTCAGGTGCCCAAATCTGTTGTGCCACAGAGATAGGGGAGTAGAGCATGACAGGGCTTGCTCTTGTGGTGATTCTAGTTCAAGAGGAAACATTTTATTTGCACTCATTTTGACTGAGGCTATGCAAATGCTTGTTTCCTTTTGACATATGTGGCAGCGATCTCCTTCAAAGATTATGGTGTACCCATTTCTCATGAGTTGCCCTACACTTAGCAGGCTTTGTGTGAGCATTGGTACATAGTGAACACCCTCTATGTGTCTTATGTATCCATCTCTGGATTTTACTGCCACTGTACCAGTGCCTTCTATGTACAACTTATTTCCATCCCCTAGTGTTACATGAGATTTGCTTGTTTTATTGATGTTAACAAAAATTGCTTGCATGATGACATGTGGTTGGAGCACCCACTGTCAATATACCAGGTTTCATGGTTAGTTTCTTCTAGATTCACCCCTGAAATTAGGAGTTTCTCTGTTGTATTAATGAATTTTGCCTCCTCCTTCTTTTCTTCTTTATCCTTGGACCAACAATCTTTTTGCATGTGTGTTGGCTTCTTGCACCGTTTGCACTTGTAGAAACAATCAATGGCATTATGATTTGTCCTCTTGCAAAGGGTGCAAAAAGGCTGGGAGTTGTTGTTACTGAATGTAACATCCCATTTCCTACTAGACCCCCTAACTTCAATTTAGGGTGTGACAAGTGGTGAGTGGGGTGAGTTTGCGCTAGATTGTAGCCTTAGGACTCCCAGGGTTAGGTGAACTCACATGTGGTCTACTATAAGGCTCAAGTCAACCTAGGTCAAACTAGCTCAACATGAACTCTCACTTGCAAGTTGACTCCTCCAAAAGATGATAAACACTCCAAGGAATGCTATAGACCCAAAAGCCCCATCATGGGGTCACCAATTGACCCAATTTGACCAAAGTCAAACTTGGGTCAACATAGGTCAAACCCTCCCCAATAAGTTCAATTGAACCCCAAAGCATGAAATTGACCTCACCCCTAGTCTTAGAACATCATAGGGGACCTAATTGACTCAAAAGCCCCATCATGGAGTCTTCAATTTGGCCAAATTGACCAAAGTCAACTTTTCCCCAATTTTGGTCAAAATCACACCTTTGGGTAAAATTGGCTCTCCTAGGCCCTCACCTTGACTCAACCAACCTTGGGTGGTGTCAATGGACTCAAGACCATCACATTGGACCAGTCAACACACCCAATTGTCCAAGTCAACCCAAAAGTCAACATAGGGTCACTTTTGCCTAAATTGGGCTTAATTGGGAATAATCCAATTTCCAATGGATTAAGGCCCTTATCCAAAGCCCATTTCTAAGCTCATAAGCACAATGACCACCCTTGCCCTCTGAATCCAACATGCAAACACATGCATGGGGGCAAAAATGGGTTTTCCCCCTTCCTCCATTAAGGACAAGAAGGTTTTGAGGAGGGCTTGCCATGTGGCCCTCCTCACCTCTGCCCAAAGTCCCCACTGAGCTCCTCCATAACTCCTCAGCCGATTTTGGGCTGAAATGGTGCCACTTGGTGGCTGGGAGGAGCATCCAAGGAGGAGGCCGAAATCACCAAGTCCAAAACCAGGTGACCAGCTCATTTCAGCCCAAACGAACCCTTCCATCAGCTTCAGAGGGTCGAGAGGAGTGGAGTTAGCCCTTTACAGTGAGACAAATGGTGGAGAATCGGGATTTCTGGGAGGATCGCCGGAGCTCGCCGCCGCCATGCTGCACCTCCTCAATACGCGCCCCCGAGCTCAACTAGGGTACGATTTCTCCCCCTCTCCCTCTGTGCTAGCATCTAGATCCATCTAGGAGAGAAATCGGGCTCAATTGGGCCCGATCCCATGTGAGATCGAGGGAGTTTTTCCGAGCTCTTTTTCTTGCTCGAGATCGCCGGAGACGGGCTCTCAGGCGGCCGTGCCGCCGTCAATCGATGGCCACCACCTCAACGGAGGTGGTGGAGGCGGTGGCCGGCGGTGGTGGGCCGTGGTTGGCCGGGAAATGGCCGGGGGAGTCGGCCCAGGCGAGATCGATCTCAGCCGTTGGCGAGCTGGGGACGATGAAAGGATGCCGCACATTTCTGCGCCGTGATTCGTGCATGATTTGATTTAATATATGTATATGTTAATATGAATTAATTTCATATGCTGTCACACCTTTATAACATAGCCTTGTTTAATTTTTTAGAGGCCTTTAGAAGCCTTATTTTGAAAAACGAAAAGAGACAAGTTTTGTAGATAAGGATGTCTACTTTCAGTAGAAATTTAGATCAAGTCATTTGGACCACTGTAGGGCCCACAGTAGCCATTCTTGTGAGGTTGGTCAGAACTTAAAAATACAATGGTTTGCATGTAAAAATTGAAGGCCCTAGAGGCCAGTTTTGCAAAAGAGAGCAGAGATAACTTTTGTAGAATTAAGAGTCTACTTTCATTTGACACCTTAATCAACAGATTTGGTGCACTATGGACATCAGGGCACCCATTTTCCTAGGACTGCTCCTTGTGTAGGGCAGAAATTAAAAGAGCTATAACTTTCAATTGGCTTAACCAAATCACTTGAATTTTCTATCATGCATGCATGGTATGAAGACTCGCCTAGGGTTAAATTTTGAGAATTTTTGGAGGTGTATTCATTGAGATATTCCAGTTATTAGTAAATGTAAATATTTGGTATTTAAAGAGTTGTGTAACTCCAAACACCCCCTAATTTGGAGGGTGGGCTCTCTATATATATCTAAATCTCTGGCTAAAATTTCATCACATGTGCATGAGTATTCTTCTCTGAATTTCAAAATGAAGTTAGGGTCTTAAGTGAAGAATTGGGGTGCTAATAGTCAATTTGGGCTTTTGAGCCTTTTGATGGAATGGATGGTGGGGATCACCTTGCAAGCTTATAAAACCTTAGGGTTAGTGTATGTCATGAGGATGTACATCTTTGTCATAAGTTTCATGATTTTTGGAAATTATTTTCCTAAAGTTTTTAATTAATTGATAATTGTCACACTTTTAAATTAATGGAATAATTTGAATAAAAAACGTAGGGTTAAATCCAATACTCTGGGAAATGGATCTTTGACTGGAAAGGCTCATTTAGGAATTTTGTTGGAATTTTTGGACTTCATTTATTTCTCTGAATTTGATTTATTTGGTTAGGTCAATTTATTCAAATATGACATTTAGGTCTCATATGCATTTGGAGAATTATGAAATTATTCTAGTAGGTTTCCTGGGTGGTTCTTTAGCTCTGTAAATTTTATCATAATTTTTAGATGAATTTTTGTGGTAATTATCAATTTATTGAGGAAAACCCCCTTTTGTAATTAATTAATTTAATGGGGGTAAAATAGTTTGTAAAATTCTAAATCTCTGGATTTAGTGTTTTTAGATGATTTTTATACTAGGATAATTTTCCCAGAATTTATAGAGACATATTAATGGTAGATGTAATGTAAACCCCTATTTGCACCCCATTTATGTTAAATAGAAATTATGGTCAAACATTCCTGTTAAAAATGTGAAACTTAGGATTTGATGTTCTTAGACCATTATTAAGCCATGATAATTTTCTCAGAATTTATTGAAGTATTAACATAGCACTTGTAGTGTAAACCCCTATACGCACACCAAATGTAACAAATGACAATTAAGGGTAAATACTCCTTGGATTAATATGAAACTTAGGCATTGCTGATTTTAGGTCAACAACATACTTCTGTGATATATTCAGATTTTATTGAGATCTGTAGGTGGTGGTTGTAGTGTAAACTCTTATTGACACACCACTTGTATTAAATGAATATTGTGGATAAATATTACCTGGAATATTATGAAACCTTGGGAATCTTATTATTATGTCATATATCATCTCTGGAAGAATATTTAGCAAGGTTGGACTCACTAGCTTGATACATCCTTTGTATTTTAGTTGAAGAAAATTGGTTAATGAATTTTTATAGAGGTCAAAAATTGTATGAAATAAACTTAATCTCTGGTCAACTCTTATTTTACCCATTATGAACCTATGATAATAATTAGAAGTCATTTGGAAGTAATTTGATCAAGGTTCCACCTTAGGAATCTAAGTTAGATGTATGTCATGGTCTGCGGATAGTAAAAACTCATTATGATGAATAGGTCAATATAATCATAAGGAAATCAGGAAGAATTGGATTACAACAAGAGATGAGTTTAGACCACCTGGAGGACTAAGAGTTATTAGAGTGAGTCCAAAAGATTGATTGCATAGGAGCGGGTTGAAACATAAGGCGTAGGTTATAAAGAGTAATGAGAGGGTGGAAGGTTAGGTCAGGGTAGCCGCCAAGGTTGTTAAATGTCCTGGAAAGGGGTTGAGCATCATCCCATCATATACCCTAGTACCTTGCGAACCCTTCACCGGGTAGCCCTCGCGAAGTCCAGGATCCACCCTAAACTTCCAAGTAGGATAATAACTAAACAGGAGTAGTCTAGTTAGGAGTTTAGAAGATGAGAGTGCTTGGTGAGCTGTGGGTAAGGCTGTGCTCGGGATTGACGAAAAATCGTCCTTCCCCTTAGAAAGTCATAAAGCGCTGAGGTTAATTCAAGTGAAATGATAAGAGGGTAATCTTATGGGTAGATATCAATAATACTAAGTGTCTTGGGAAAGGGAATTTTGGGGTGTCATCCCATTGTAGTTCCTAATACCGTAGCGAGCCCTTTACAGGGTAAACCTCGGGAACCTAAGATTAAACGTAAACCGTAGGGATAAGATGTTACAAGAATAATCTAATAACACACTCACCCACACCCCGTGGTTGCGGGAGCCTAGTCTGTTTGGTGATGCGAGCA
This sequence comes from Dactylorhiza incarnata, assembly GCA_033032865.1. Classification (NCBI taxonomy): domain Eukaryota; kingdom Viridiplantae; phylum Streptophyta; class Magnoliopsida; order Asparagales; family Orchidaceae; genus Dactylorhiza; species Dactylorhiza incarnata. The sequence continues at coordinate 3,949,677 of JAWHQI010000061.1, read as the reverse complement.
GTAAGCTCAGTGTTTGAAAGAGCGGATTGAAAGTCAGGTGAGCTTGCAACTCAGTAGAGTTTGTTGGAACGGACGGGTTGGTCCGGGGAGCCGGTGGCTCGGAAGGTTATCAATGACGGGCAGGTTAGCCCGGGGAGCTTATGGCTCGGAGATAGATTGTAGAACATGTTGCATGTGCATTGAAGGTGGTGGGTCTCCTGTATTGGACGGAAGTTCACACTGACGTCAATACGTTGACTCGGCAAGTGTGGTATATACACTTAGCCTAGAAAGTCTGGCGGTCCAGTCAGCAAGAGTACGCAGACGCTCCACAGTTTTGTGTTGAGGCGTACGATAGGTCTAGGTTAGGTAGTGTGAATACCAACCTAGAGGTGGGCGAGGCCCAACCCACCGCTTCCGTTTGCCACTACGGGAGTATCCGGGGAGTCTTGCTAGCTCCAAAAAGGGGGAACTAAAGGTCTATGCGCATAGAGTCGTAGTGTGTGAGTTGCACTTGCCTGAACATAGCATAACAACATACCTTGCATGACATAGCATGAACATTGCATTTCAACCCCTACCCCTATCGTATAAATTGGTATGAGACTTTTTATACGACAGGCCCTGCTAAACGACCCCTTGGTCTATAGGTTTGTATGGGCATTCCTATAAATCAATGGTTACTTTTAAATTACCTTACCTGCGTCGCACTGCTTCTTTATGCTTACTTCTTTCTCTGCTGCGATATTACTTTAATTTACTGCTTTTAGTACTGTTTACTGGTTCATATTGCTAGCATAGAACTTATATGTTATACTCTTGATAGCGTAGAATATCTGTCACCTACTTTTGATTACTCCACCTTGTTGTCCTCCGCTTCTTCCTCCCGCACGGTGCCTAGGAGTCGCGGGGGGAGGCGGGGACAAAGTCGTCTTTGTCTTTATGACTAACGGTCGGTGGTGACCGTAGGTAACCGAGGAACTGGAGCCCAGCTGGCAGGGGAGAAAGGACCTGAGTAATAGATGTCGTGCATTACTACCGCTACTAGACAGGTGTTCGATGAGAGATGTTTATGTTTGTAGTTTCCGCATAGATATATATAGTGAGAGAGAGAATTGTACTTCTTTTATTCATTCGGACTTTTAATGGGCATAAGCCCCTTTCTCTCTTTCTTTTCTTGTACTCATTGATGGACAGTTTTCATTTGGATATATATACATATACAGATGCGTGTGATTGTGGACTTATGTGCTAGTTTTACTTCTTATCTCTTGTTGGCCTAGTTGACCGTCCTTGTCGGCAGGATCGGCGCCTTGCGGAGATGGCTAACTTGTGTGCTAGCATCACCGTAAGGCGGCGGTTCTGGGCATAAGATCCGGGAACTCTTCCGGTGCGGGAGAGGGATCTTACACTGAATTCCTGGTATGGTCTTTGTTCATTTGGTCTACCTCTTCCCCTACCCCTCATGTTGGTTTTGGGGTTTCTTTGTGTGGATTTTTCAGTGACTTTAATTTTTGTTTGGAATGCTTGTTCTAGATCCCCACTGGATCTTTTTAACCTTTCCTCATGGGCTTGGAGAGATCCCATAAGTTCTGTGATGGAAAGGGTCTTAATGTTCTTTGTCTCTTCTATAGTAGTCACTATTGGATCAAATTTAGGAGGAAGGCACCTAAGGATTTTTGGTGCTATCTTCTTATCCTTGAGCTTATCTCCTAGACTCCTAATTTGATTCACAATTTCTAGTAAGCGAGAGACAAAAGCTTTTACTGATTCTCCTTCTTTCATGGCTATATTTTCAAAAAGCTTCCACTGATGTTGTAAGTTAATGTCTATTACCTTTGCTGAGCCCTGGAATTCTTCTTGGAGAATATCCCAGGCAATCTTTGAACTGGCTGCCGTCATTATCCTTGGGTAGATGCTTTTGCTTACTCCTTGATGCAGGATAAGGAGAGACTTTGCTTCTTGCTTGGCTTCTTCCCCGGCTGCTTTGAGCTTAGCTGGATCAGCATCTTTCTCTTTCCCACTGGATGCAGTGGCCGCATCTTTCTCTTTCCCACTGGATGCAGTGGCCGCCTCCTCCTTCCTCCCTTCTTTTACTAGCTCCCAGAGCCCTTGAGATTGAAGAAGAAGTCGAATATGGGTTGACCAAAATTCATAGCTTTCTCCATCAAAGATGGGAATGCCTGATTGGGTGTATTGAAACATTTGGGTGGTGATTTGAGTAGCCATATGATGAGTAGAGATAACGGGAAGAGATATATGAAGCTTGCTTGATTTGCCCACTCCCTCTGATGGCCTCACATTGAACAAACAACTGCTCTGATACCAATGTTGGAGAATGAGGCAACATGGAAAGGAGTAAAATAGCAAAACAAAGCAGGGAAGAAGAACATTGCAGAACACTTCATTTCATTGATTCTCAAAAATGTAATTGATTCTTTTCTTCGATTGCAGGGGATACATTTATATAGCTAAGAAAGACAAGAGAAGGTTACATTCAATGCATTAATTAAAACTGCTTTGGCTTCCGCTTATTCAGGTTGCGCTTCTTCTCGTCTTCTTCACCATCAGGTAATGCCATTGCCTCTTCTGCCGGCTGACTCTTTGGCTTTTGGTTAGCAGTAACGTCTTCTGCATTAAACATTTCAACAAGGGCTTGTATTATGGAAAACAACATTGTTTGTCAACAAGGTATTAACCAATTTATTGACCTTTTATTGTTAACAGATGGTAACGATAACACCGTACACTGACATAGAGGGTTGTAGGTGGATATCGTGGACATTTCTGTATGTGGAGCGAGGTGTATAGGGTATAGGAAAAAATTGGCAAGAATATGGACGATGTCTAAAAGTAGGTCATGCGTAGGTGATGGGCTTTTGGTGGAAGCACGACAGTAGATTAGGTGAGTTTAGAACTTGCATCTTGATGAATGATAAATTGTGAAGGACTAAAGCAAACCTCCAGTCGAAAATGAACATGTCTAAGCATATAAACTTGATATTGGCTACCCATGTGAAATGATGCAAGTTGCAACACAATGATGTTCGATATCGATATTGTGATAATTAAAAAAAAAACGGTTCCTCTGAAAATCCAACTTGAGGATTCGGTGTCATGAAAAAAGAGAGGAAAGTTGAGTTTTAGGGGTGTGTTTGTGGTGCGGTGACGGAGGTCTTAAAAGTATGATGCACTGAGTCAGAGGTGGTGGAGAAGATAGAAGCGAAGAAGATGCTGCGTTGGTCGGAGATGATGAAATGTGGCGGGTGTTGCGGTTGTATAAGAAGTGAGATTATAATCGACTTCATCTATCGTGCATAAGCGTACAATGTCAGACATCTTCAGAGATTGCGTCGACGAGTGATTGAAAATGGCAGTGTGTCGGCGACAACATCAACGAGAGCACCAAACCAGAGGCCATAACTTAAGAACTAGGGCAAACTCAAACTTTGACTGAGGTGATATGATGATTTCCAAAATCAAGGGGAAATTACACAATTTTCATACTTCCTATCAAGAGACTTTAAATTTTATAATAGTGATTTAGGGGCAATATTGTTTGATCCAGAGCCGTTTCCAAATATTCATATGACGCGCACTCGATTAAGACACGTGGGCAAAACATAACAACGTGATAACGAAGCAAGATTCCGCGAGGTGAGCATCGGGCGATCATTAGGAGAGCGTCAAAACTTACACTTCGCGGTAAAATTAAAGTGGGAAAGGTAAATGTTAGTACTCGATGCTGAATGTTTTACTCTTTCTGCTGCGTACGATGATGAACATTTTACTCTTTCTGCTACGTACGATGTTGAATGTCTAGAAGGACGAAGAAGATTGAAAGAGAAACCCGATTCGACAAGACTCCTCTAATCTCCAATTACCCCTTGCGCAATGGAGCATGTATAATGCCTTATTTTGATATTCATGATATCCCAATTATCTCATAATGAACTCCCAATGATGTCCTAGTGATGTCATAATTATCACCCAATTATCTCCCAATGATGTCCTAATGAGCTATCAGTGATCTACCAATGATCTCTCATGTTATTCAGTGCTCTCCCAATGATCTCCTAATGATACTATTACACACTCGGTGAAGAACCCGACAAGAGAGAGGCCGGTGGAGGTAGGGAAAGGAAGAAGAGGAGGGATCGAGAAGAAAATAGTTAGGGAGCAGCCCTAAATCTCATACATCCAAAAGATAACCCTAATGAACTCATACATGCCCCTTTATAACTGCAGGGGTGCGAATAACACTACTTCGGTGTGCCAATAGAAAAAGAACAACAACCTACAAAATAAAGATAAGCGCGTCCATCATGCGCCCTCGGTCTATTCCGCTCCAGGTGAAATAGATGTTGACGCCCTCCTACGCGTATAGACCTGTCAAGGTGTCTCATCGACGTGCATGTCCGTAATAATGTCGAAAATGTGTCTTGTCCTCAAGGCAGTAATTGGCGACTTGGCGGCGGAAGTCGTCCCGGGGTAGCCACGAAGCGTCGGAGTCTGGATGATTAGCCCAAGCGACAAGGACCTCCTCTGAGGTGGAGTCTCCCGGAATGAGGCAGTGGGGATCGAGTATCTTGGTCGGGTAGTACGGTACCTCGCCCGAGAGGTCAACGTCGACCGGGATGTGATCTGTGGTGGGATGCTCTCCTACCACACAACGCAGCTGAGAAACATGGAAGACTGGCGGCTCCCGGCGGGGAGGCGGTAGACGACCGCACTGATACACGCTAGCACCTCGAAGTGGCCGAAGAACCTGTGAGCGAGCTTCTGGTATAAATATAGGGTCAGGGGTGCTTCGAAGGGACACAGAACTTGAGCCAGAATCTGCCTTGTAGTAGTTGCGGTTATAAGTTCTGAGTCATCGGTTGCCTTTAGATTCTGTGCCTAATTGTGCCTTGTAATATCTTCTAATAGCCCTTCGGAATTAATAAAATCACCCCACGTTCAGTGCAATTCGCGATTGGGGGAAATCTGGTGTTCGCATCTGCTAGCGACAACTCACCTTTTCTGTGCTCTGTTTGCCCGACCTCTGTGGGTTAGTAACCGATTTTTTGCGGTTCCTGATTCTCCCGCTACCTTCTGCCACCGTCGTCGAGTGTGGAAGTTGGTGACAATTTTTGCACCAATAGTGAGTTGCTTTCACATGATCTAAAAAAGGAAAAAAGTACATCGATCTGTCCTTTGAATGAGCAGGATGTAGCGAGGAAAACATGTATACTAAGATGTCCAAATCAAACAAAAGTGCATCCTTTTCTTTGGAGAAAAATGGGAGATCGGGATCGTTAGTTTGTTGTCATATGGTTTGATATGTTTGATTTGTGAAATATTTAAAGTCGGAAGAACACGTCAACCAACAAGAGAATAAGGACACCAAAAAATGAACACAAACTTTCACAAATAATAACCCTAGGCAGCTAGTTACAAAAGAACAGGGCTGAAAACAAGTTGCATCCAACTTGATTCACAACATCCAATAGTAGTAAAGGAACTGGTCACGGACAGTGTCCGCTACTCCTCTGGAGCACACCACGTAGGTGATACTCGATGCTCGCTACCGTCGGCGTTAACTCCTAACGCCCAGTGTTAGCTCTCAAGACGCTGCTCGCACTCTTAGCTCGCTAGTCGCTACTAGTCGAAGCTCGCTACTCGCCACCTTAACGCCCGGCGTTAGCTCCTAACGCCCCGCGTTATCTCGCGATCAAGAAACTCTCCCTAGGTCTCTTGCCGAACTGACTCCGGGTTCGATGCTCGCTAGGTGAAGATGCTCGCCAGGTGAAGATGCTCGCCACTCTGAATGCATACTCTTAGAGGGGGGGTGCCCCTCCTATTTATAGAAAAAAGGAAGTCTTCTAGAAGCCGAGCTAACGCCGGCGTTAGCTCTAACGCGGGCGTTAGCTCACTTCAAAACTCTAGCATGATTTGCTTAAATATAGTGTTGAAAAAGATGTTACATTTTATTGTGTGTTACTGGTTCAAGAATGATACCACAACGGATGTTGTTGGGGGATGTCTTTGTTACTAGTAGACAATATAGGTCTTGGACCAAACAGGTGTCAAGATTAATAATTCTCATCAACTAGTTTTGCAGAAATTTGAAACTCTAAGAGACCCCAAAAAATCTATCACAGCTCCTCTTGATAGACAATCAATAAGACTAAGTTTGAGCATAAAACACACTTAAAAGTTTCTCTTAAATATTTCAGATGTCTCTTAAAGGATTGTAGTCTTGATGAGAGCCAAAAATCATTGAATATGGGGGGATTTTCAGCTCTCTTGGAGCAAAACACACTTTGGCTCTGTTTGGCGGAGCGGCTGCGGATCAGAGAGAGATTCCTGATCCGCAGCCGTGGTCTTTTTCCACTTTGGTGCAGATTACGCGCGCGCGGTTTGCAGCGCCTCCGCTCGAAATCAGCGAAAAAACGCGGGAGTTGAACCGCGGTTGCGGATCAACTCCTCCAACCGCCGCTCCTCCAATCTCCTCTCCTCCAACCTCCGCGCCAAACCGAGCCTTTAAAAGACCTCTTTGAGCAGCCACCATTCTTCCAGCTTTGGAGTTGCGATTGACTGCAGTGGTGGTGAGCAGAAATTCGGTCCGCGACTCGGACCTAAAACACGGTCCGGACCCATGAAATACAAGAGAAGCCTTGTGTTTTGTGGGGTCCCCGGTGCACTGTTCACCGTGGGCCCCACTAATTCTTCTGTTCTCATTGATTTCCCGGACCGTGTTTTTCGTCCGAGTCGCGGACGAAAAAATTTCCCATGGTGGTGAAGTGCGATTCTCCCGTGTCAACTTCTACTTTTACAAGATAAACAACATCACCTAGTACCTGTTTAACATCATGATTTAACAGTTGAGATGCAGGGGATTTGAAAAAAACTATTTTTTTATAAATATAATTAAACTTTTTGAAAATTTTATAATATTGAGAAATAAGATTGAAAAGTTAAATATTCCATGAGCATCAAGTGGTATTTTAATATACGGATGCAGTCCTCAAGTGGTACTTTTGGCCAAGGTTGTTAAGTGGAGAAAGGTTCGTCTTCCACCTCAGGTCGAGTTCGGCTCGACTAGAGGTGTTGAGTTTTTCTCCACCTCAGGTCGAGTTTAGCTCGACTTAAGGCGTTGAGCTTTCTCCACCTCCAGTTGAGCTCAGCTCACAGAAGGGTTGTTAAGTGGAGAAAGGTTCGCCTTCCACCTCAGGCCGAGTTTGGCTCGATTAGAGGTGTTGAGTTTTCCTCCACCTCAGGTCGAGTTTAGCTCGACTTAAGGTGTTGAGCTTTCTCCACCTCCAGTTGAGCTCGGCTCACAGGAAGGTTGTTAAGTGGAGAAAGGTCCGCCTTCCACCTCAGGTCGAGTTCGGCTCGACTAGAGGTGTTGAGTTTTCCTCCACCTCAGGTCGAGTTTAGCTCGACCTAAGGTATTGAGCTTTCTCCACCTCCAGTTGAGCTCGGCTCACAGGAGTGTTGTTAAGTGAAAAAAGGTTCGCCTTCCACCACAGGTCGAGTTTGGATCGACTAGAGGTGTGAGTTTTCCTCCACCTCAGGTCGAGTTTAGCTCGACCTAAGGTGTTGAGCTTTCTCCACCTCCAGTTGAGCTTGGCTCACAGGAGGGTTGTTTAGTGGAGAAAGGTTCGCATTCCACCTCAAGTCGAGTTCGGCTCGACTAGTGGTGTTGATTTTTCCTCCACCTCAGGTCGAGTTTAGCTCGACCTTAGGTGTTGAGCTTTCTCCACCTCCAGTTGAGCTTGGCTCACAGGAGGGCTGTTTAGTGGAGAAAGGTTCGCATTCCACCTCAGGTCGAGTTCGGCTCGACTAGTGGTGTTGATTTTTCCTCCACCTCAGGTCGAGTTTAGCTCGACCTAAGGTGTTGAGCTTTCTCCACCTCCAGTTGAGCTCGGCTCACAGGAGGGTGGTTAAGTGGAGAAAGGTTCGCCTTCCGTCTCAGGTCGAGTTCGGCTCGACTAGAGGTGTTGAGTTTTCCTCCACCTCATGTCGAGTTTAGCTCGACCTAAAGTGTTGAGCTTTCTCCACCTCCAGTTAAACTCGACTCACAGGAGGGTTGTTAAGTGGAGAAATGTTCGTCTTCCACCTCAGGTCGAGTTCGGCTCGACTAGAGGTGTTGAATTTTCCTCCACCTCAGGTCGAGTTTAGCCCGACCTAAGGTGTTGAGCTTTCTCCACCTCCAGTTGAGCTCGACTCATAGGAGGGTTGTTAAGTGGAGAAAGGTTCGTCTTCTGCCTCAAGTCAAGTTCAGCCGAAAAGCTTGGCAAGAGTAACCCGTTGGCAGGGCCCTCCGTGGATTATTCTAAAGCCCCACCTACTCGTCAAATAGGTGGGTTGGACTTTCTTTCCAAGCTTGAGATAAGCTCGAAAAGAGCGGGGATTGTGTACAACCCTCATATTTGTCGAGTCGGTGTGACCCGACGCGGATGAGGTCGTGATAAAGAGAATGGTCGTGACACGGAAGATTGACTAGTTGGAGGCCGTCGAGACCAAAAAAGAAGATTGACTAGTGGTCCACTCGCCCAAGGCAGGGGCGAGTGAGCCTATGGTTCACTCGCCCAGGGGTGGCGAGTGGACCATGGTCCACTCACCCAGGGGTGGTGAGGGGCGAGTGGACCTGTGGTCCACTCGCCCCGGGCACTCGGGAGAGTGGACCATGGGTCCACTCGCCCCTAAGGGGAGTGGACCGAGTGGTCCACTCGCCCAGCCCAGGCAGTGGACCATTCGGTCCACTCTCCTGACCCCCGACAAGGGGGGGGGGGGGGGGGAGTCTACGTCTAAACCTCCACTCGCCACCCCCTCCTATTTTGGTTGTTCATGTTCGTATTTGAGCTGCGGATAGCATAATCTTGGCTATCCGCGGCCCAATTTTGGGAAGTCTATAAATAGACCCTCATGAGCACCTTGGGAAGGGCTGGACTCCTCTCTCTCACGTGTGTCTTGTGAGCAAGCATCCCCTCCCCTCCTGTCAGTGAAGGTTGACGGTGAGGTGGTCCTTAGTGCCCTCCAAGGTGCCCAGGCTCAGCATTGGCTTGGGAGGGGAAGCTCTCTTTGAACTTCCGGGTGTGTGGTGGGACCTCCTCGTTGCAGCTTAAGGGATTTGTTTTAAGTTCCAACTATTCTTCAGGGGTAAGGTCTTTCGGTTCTCAGCAACTAGTCAAGGTTCTAGCTCAACTCAAGTAAGGGTCAGCTGCATACCCGTTGCGAACGTCGAGACCGGTTCTCTGGTTTCAACAACGCGCCTTCTTAAGCGACTCTATGCTCGACGGCTTCTCGCCGAGCCAACTTCCATAGCCGCCTCCCTTCAGGTACGCGTTTCCGTTTCCCTCTTTTCCCTTCAGACTTTTGTGCGGCCAGCTCCCGAGCCTTTTCATCTTGTAATGCGCCTAAGCCAGCCACGCCTCCTCAGTGTCCGGTCGCTGCCCCTCTTCAGATGCTTCCTCCCTGGATTCCACGACAGACCGCTCTTTCTCTGGCTCCAGCACAGCCAAAGTGCCCTCTTCAACCAGCAGATCAACATGCATGACATCACCCGCGGAGAAATTCGTGTCCGCTCCATTCACAGGATTCTTCTATGGCAGGATCGCCGATGTAATCACGTCACCCCCAGGAGTCTGCTCTGCTGACGGTTCCTGGAGTAGGTTCCCTCTGGTATCCGCTCTCTTTCCAATCTTGTCCACCACTACCGGCCCGACCACTGGATCGATCATCACCCTAAGCAAGTTTTGGGACACCGGACTCCACAGAGTCTCCTCAACATCCATCTCGACGACCCCGTGCAGGTGTCCGATCTTTCGCCAGTCCGTCGGTGTACCCTCGTGGTGATGTCTTCTTTAGCTGCTTTGGTATCCGCTTCTTTTCGGATGGACCCGAGGGAGGCTCATGCGGCTTCAGCCCCATCTCAGGAACATCGAGCATCTTGATAGGAGTCCCAGTGGCTGGGATTTTAGGCGAAGAAACCGCTCGTTGATGTTTTCTTCGCTGGAACGGAGACCTTACCCGTCGTCGTCGGGGCCTTAGCCTTCGAAACCTCAGTTTTCTTCGCCAGTAGCTCATCCAAAAGAGCCTTGTTGCGGTCAGCCATCATTTTGAAGATATGTTTGCAGCAAGAAGGGGAGAGCAATGCAGAATGGTCCAGATAGGCCTAGCCTAAGACTATTTATAATTTTCGACAGCACAAGAATCGAGTCGCAGTCTTCAAGATTACCAGTAAACTTTTTTGAAGTCCGCGCGGACTTAAAAATATGCGGGGATCATGTTAACCTAAAATCCTGCTTCCACAGACAGAGCCAAAGCTTGTCCTGTCCAGAGGTAGGACAAGCCTTTGGCATCCAACAGTGTGGACAGTTACCTCCCTGGTAGTTGCACCCTCTCCAGCTCCAGAAGAATGAGCGATTACGTGTTGAGTAACCGTGCGCTCCTAGCCGCTGGCCTAGCCTGTCATCCCTCAACAACCAGAGCCAGAGAAGTTTGGGAGAACACCCTTGGAGTCCGCCTGAACTCCCCTCTCTCCTTAGTTAGTAAAGGTTTGTGCGGTTAAAACCTATTGTAATTGCACGACCTCCTCTTCTCTCTTCCCTACCTGACTTCTCATGTACCCCGGGTAGTTGACATTTATTGCAGCAATAATTTCCCCCAATCGTCTGGGAAACCCATCTTTTTTGTATAAATATGGGGTTAGGGGTGCTTGGAAGGGACACAAAACTTGAGCCAGAATCGGCCATGTAGTATGTGCGGTTACAAGTTCTTAGTCATCGGTTGCCTTTAGATTCTGTGCCTACTTGTGTCTTGTAATATCTTGTAATAGCCCTTCGGAATTAATAAAATCACCCCACGGTCAGTGCAATTTGCAACCGGGGGAAATCTGGTATTCGCTGTTGCTATCGACAACTCGCCTTTTCCGTGTTCTGTTCTCCCGACCCCTGTGAGTTAGTAACCGATTGTTTTTTGTTCATGATTCTCCCGCTACCTTCTGGCCCCGTCACCGAGTGTGGAATGACAATTTTTGCACCAATAGTGAAGTTGCTTTCACATGATCTAAAAAAGGAAAAAGTACATCGATCTGTCCTTTGAATGAGCAAGAAGTAGCGAGGAAAACATGTATACTAAGAGGTCCAAATCAAACAAAAGTGCATCCTTTTCCTTGGAGAAAAATGGAAGATAGGGATCGTTATTTGTTGTCACATGATTTGATATGTTTGATTTGCTTAAATATAGTGTTGAAAAAGAGGTTACATTTTATTGTGCTACTGGTTCAAGAATGATACCACAACTGGTGTTGTTGGGGGATGCCTTTGTGGCAAGATTAATAATTCTCATCAATTAGTTTTGCAGAAATTTGAAACTCTAAGAGATCACAAAAATTCTATCATAGCTGCTCTTGACAGACAATCAAATAAGACAGTTTGAGCATAAAACACACTTAAAAGCTTCTCTTAAATATTTCAGATATTTCTTAAAAGATTGTAGTCTTGATGAGAGCCAAAAATCACCGAATAGGTGGAATTTTTAGATATCTCTTAAGAGTAAAACACACTTTAAAAGAGCTCCTTGAGCCGCCACCATTCTTCCAGCTTTGAAGTTGTGATTGACCAATGAAATACAGGAGAAGTCTTGTGTTTTGTGGGGTCCGCGGTGCATAGTAAATCTGTGCACCGTGGGCCCCACTAATTCTTCTGTTGTCATCGGTTTCCCAGACCGTGTTTTTCGTCCGAATCGCGTACGATTTTTTTTCCTATTCTCCCATATCAACTTCTACATTTACGAGATAAATATCCTGCACCAATAATATATGATTCAACAATATCACCCCACTACCTGTTTAACATCATGATTTAACAGTTGAGATGCACGGGATTTGAAAAACAACTAAGTTTTTGAAAATATAATTAAACATTTTGAAAATTTTATAAAAATGAGAGATAAGATTGAAAAGTTAAATATTGCATCAGCATCAATTGGTATTTTTTAATTTTAATATACACATGGAGTCCTCAACTTGCATATAACAAATCATTGATAATACCAAATTGCCGACTACTCGTTTCCAAAATGAGAGAAGACTTCACGGGTCTCTTCGAAGAATCAAATTGTGAATTATATAAAAAATATTTAGTTACATTTATTTTTTAATTTAAAATAATGTATTTTGCTTTAACAATACAGGTGCTTCATTATGGCATCAACGTCAAGTGTTTTTTTTATTTCCTTTTAAAATACAGCATTGACCGACAACTCGTTTCCAAAAAATTGTGAAAAGACTTCACACGCCTCTTCGAAGATTTTGATCCATCCTTCTTTTCTGCTCTGGAAGATCAATCAAGATGTCGATGATCTTAGGCGTCTTTGTTCGCAACTTCGTGGACAGGCTCGTGCTCTTCGTTGAGGAGAAGGCGGCCACGGTGCTCAGCGTTAAAAAGGAACTCAAAAGGCTGAAGGCGAGACTGCTGCTGATTGAAAATGTTTTGGAGGACGCCGAGCGGAGGAGTCTGGAAGACTTCGCCATTAACAATTGGGTCAAGGAGCTCAAGGATGTCATGTATGATGCGGACGACGTCATGGATCTCTGCATGTACAGGGCCGCCCAGTTGCTGGATGAGCAGCCCTCCTCCTCGTCTTCAAATCCTCCCCCGGTACGCCGCTTCTCTTTCATCTCCTGCTGCACCAATGTTTCACTTCGCTATCAGATCGGCCAAAAAATTAAGAGCCTCAATGATAGACTTGACGAGATCTACAAAGACAGGGTCCAGTTTCACTTGGATCCCGACACTGATAAACCTAGGGTCACTGTCGTGAACCGCCGCCAGACTTCTCCGGTGGAAGCAGAGCTTGACATTGTTGGAAGAGAGATTGAAGATGCGACAAAAGATCTTGTTAAGTTGATGACCGAAGGAGAAGTAAAGAGATGTCGTGTTTTTGCAATTACAGGAATGGGAGGGATAGGGAAGACCACCTTGGCCGGGAAAATTTTTAATCACCGGAAGATGCAAACTAAATTTCAGATTAAAGCATGGATCTGTATTTCACAGACTTATAATGAAATTGAGTTGCTGAAGCAAATGATTAGAGTTGCTGGGGTGAGTTATGGAGAGGCTACTACAAGAGCGGAGCTGGTGCCTGCTCTTAAATCAGCTCTCTCTGGGAAGAGTATTTTTCTTGTGCTTGATGATGTATGGAGATCTGATGTGTGGACTGATTTGTTTCGAATCCCGCTTCAAAGTGCACAATTTGATTCTTTGGTTTTAATCACCAGCAGAGATGAAAATGTTGTCAGGCAAATGGGAAGCGTTCACATTCACCCAGTTATGCATCTTTCGGTTGAGACTGGCTGGGAAATGCTCACAAGAAGGCTTGTGATGATAGGTGGAAGAGATCTCCAACTTGAGGGAGATAGGCATTCAAATCATCAAAAAATGTTCAGGCCTTCCGCTTGCAATCAAGGCCATGGCTGGGTTACTTACAAAAAAGGAACCAGTAGCGAATGAGTGGAAGAAGGTACTTAACCATAATGGTTGGTCCAATGAAAAGCTTCATGAAGAGCTGAGGGGTGCCTTATACCTTAGCTATGATGACCTGCCATCTTCTCTAAAGCAATGTTTCCTCTATTGCTCCTTTTTTCCTGAGGATTTTGTCTTCTCCCGTGATGAGTTGGTTAGACTGTGGGTTGTCGAAGGGTTCATAAAAGATGAAGTTGATTCACTAATGGAAGACAAGGCAGAAGAGTACTATCACGAATTAACTCAAAGGAATCTTTTGCAGTTGAATCCACTTGACTACGGAGGTACTACTACATGCAAAATGCATGATATGTTTCGGTCTCTTGCTCAAATTATATCCGGGGGCGAAAGTTTTTGCGAAAATATAATGAATAGAAGCAGCATACCATCAAGCAAGCTTCGTCGATTATCAATAACATGCAATGACAATGACAATGACAATGACAATGATCTGGGCATTCTTGATGCAATAACTAAGCAGAGATATTTGAGAACTTTGTTATTTTTCTACGATGCATCAATTAATCTTGTAAACATTACGAGATTTTTGCACGTACGTGTCTTGATTCTTACATTTTACAAGATACCATTCATTCCTGATGCAATAGGCGATATGTTTCGCCTGAAATATCTCGCTCTGAACCACACAAATATAAAAATTTTGCCAAAATCAATTGGACGCCTATCAAACTTACAGTATCTAAACCTCGAGCACTGCACACAATTGACAAATTTGCCACAAAGTATTACTTGGTTAAAAAATTTGAGGTCTTTGATTTTACCTAGTTGTTATAGCCTTGCTTTTATACCAAAAGGCATAGAGAGATTGAAGCAACTCAATCTCCTCAAGGGATTTTTTGTGGGAAATGATAGTGTCACTAGCCAGGTTGGAGAAAAGCAAACAATAATGCATAGCACTTTGACAGAGGTGAGCTCTCTTTCCAACCTAAGAATCCTCCACTTGTTCAAGTTGGAGAGAGCCCGATCAGGCTCTTTAGTGCTTGAAGAATTATCTCAACTCAAGGATATACATTTGCAATGCTATAATGCAAGACATAATCAACTTCCAAAGACTGAAGAGGAGAGATCTCTTATTCAAAAGCTCTTTGAGGAACTAATACCTCCTCAATTCCTTGAAAAACTCAACATAACATACTATTTTGGCTATGGTTACCCGAAGTGGATAATGTCACAGTCCTTGGGCTCACATCTTCCATATTTATCGACTTTGAAACTTGATAGCAACTTGTTATGTCCTTTGCTTCCTCCATTGGGTCAATTGCCAAATTTGCGAATTTTATACATACACAATTCAAAAGAAGTCAAACATATTGGGCCAGAATTTTTTGGTGGAGGAGTGACATCATCAACATCTCAGATAAGAACAGTATTCCCAAAGTTGCAACTGTTCAGAATATCTTTCATGTGGAACTTGGAAGAATGGATTTTTTCTGATGAAAAAGAAGAGAATGATGATTTGCAGAAACTGGTATTGTTTCCTCGCTTGCATGAGTTGGTTTTATCAGATTGTCCTAATTGAGAGCCCTTCCACGCGGACTTGAGAGGATTAATTTGAAAAAGCTTACTATATTCAACGCTGATAGACTCAAGGAGGTGGACAATCTCCCTCGGGTAACTGAATGTATACAATTGTATGATAACAAAGGCTTGGAGAGGATCTCGAATCTTCCTGTGCTAAAATTACTCATAGTTGAAAAGTGTTATTCTTTAACGTGTGTGGAGGGTTTAAATGGATTGCAACAGCTTGACCTCTTTAATAAAAGGATGAATGGCCTCCCGGGGTGGCTTTCGAGTCTTGCAAAAGAGCGAGGAAGAGGAGGTGAAGATCTTAATGCCGAAGATGATTTTTTGCTTCAGTTGAAGTGCAATAGAAATTTGCTTCGAAGATGCCTGCAAGGAGGCCATGATTGGCCTATCATCCAACAAATTCAGCGCGTGAATGCAGACCAAGAACGGGGGATAGGCTATTTGCGTTTTGTGAAGCAACCCTTTTTCTACGAGACCGATATAGCACTCGAGGTTGAGGAAGCTTCCAATATGGCATTCGAGGATGAGGAAGATCCAGATAATATTTGTTGATGCTTTTGACAGAGGCTAATCTGCTGCTTGTTATGTTTCATGATTTGAGTCTGCTGCTTGTTATGTTTCATGATTTGAGTCTGCTGCTTGTTATGTTTCATGATTTGAGTTTAACACTGGTTGCAGTTGTTTTTCCCATTGTTTCCTGTACATGATTTTAGAAATTAATTCCAGTCAATTGATTTTGATCATTATTTCACGATTCTTGATATCCTTGCGGAATGTAAACAAGAATTGGCTGGAAGATATTTCTTTACATGGAAAATAAAATAGTAAAATAAAGCTCCATCTTTCTTCATTTGAGCCCAAAACTTTTTTCAGGAATAAGGCGTTTAAAGGCCAACACTTTGCGTTCTTTAGATCTAATATTAGTGGTATGATGAGATAAGAAAATATAGGGCGATGTTATTAGCAGTCCTGCGATGGCTATTCGCAGTCCTAAAATACATAAAATAACTATTCGCAGTTCTAAAAACAATAAAATTCATTGGAATGCGAATATCAATGGACTGCGTTTAGCTGTTATAGGACTACTTATACATTGCCCAAAATATATCATTCTGAAAATTGTCCATTAAGGGCCAGTTTAGGGAGGGCTTTTCAGAAAGGAGAAAGAGTGGTGGCAAAAGGATGGTAGGAAAAGATGTTTTTCGAAAATGTCTACTCCAAAAGAAGATCTGTTTGGGAGAACTCCTTTTGCAGAAATTTTCAAAAATCAGAAGCATTTTATAAACTGTTTGACAAATCTCCGTTGCGGTGACTTTTTTATTAAAAATGCAAGCCAGAGAAGAAAAATGCAAGCCCGGGGGAAAATGAGCGTCCGAGCGCGAATTTTTTACCCGGACGTGCAATTTTCGCCCGGGCGAGTATTTTTCTCCGTGATACGTATTTTTTGTCCCGGGCGCGCATTTTTCGGTCGTGCTCTCATTTTTCGTCGGTGCGCGCATTTTTCGCCCCGGGCGCGCATTTTACGCCCGTGCTCTCATTTTTCGCAGGTGCGCGCATTTTTCGGCCCGGGCACACATTTTTCGCCCGTGCTCTCATTTTTCGCCGGTGCGCGCATTTTTCGCTCGGGCGTGCATTTTTCGCCCGGGCGCGCATTTTTCGCCCGGGCGTGAATTGTTAAAACGAGATTTAAAATCATTTCTCAACGGCGCATTTTTTCATACTAGATGTGTTTGTCACGTCCTAAATTTAGTGGTACATGATAGTTTAAAGGCAATGTCACAATATATTAATAAAATTCGCGACATGTTAAAAACAATTTATTGTGCTAAACAACGAGCTCAAGATTTTAGAAAATTTTGTAAAGCACAAAATTTGAAATATTTGAAACCACAATTAGATATGCTTATTAGATAGAACTCAACCTATAAAATGTTAAAAAGAGCCGTTCTACAAAAAGATCTTCTAATGGAATATTATAGTTTGCTTAATATTGAACACGATTTAGGTGAAACTGATTGGAATATTATAGAACATTATATAGATTTATTAAAGTGTTTTTATATGGCCACCGTTTCTTTATCTGGAGTGTATTATCCAACGAGCGCATTAGTAATTGAACATTTCGTACATATCACAGAAAGATTTAGTTATTATAGGCAACACCAAGGTTGAGCTCCTTTAATTAAAATAATGGAAGAAATTTTTTTAAAATATTATAGAGAAATACCGCTTATGTTTTCGTGCGCCGCCGCTTTAAATCCGTTACTTAACTTAGAAGGCGTAGAAAATTTGATCGACGAAATCAATACTAATCTAACCTTAAATATAAATTATGATGAGGATGACCCCGTTAGTACTACAAGTTTTACTATTTTTTTACGGAAAGTTATAATTATTACAATAACTTATACGGGTCACGACCCCGCGAAGAAATAACGCAACCCAAAACGAAGGATAGTCTTAAAAATAAAATTTTAGATTTAGCTTCTAGGAAAAAAGCGTGCACATCTGGTAGTTTAGATGAATTATGATTGTATACAGAAACTCAATTTAGCGATTTTATGAGTTCGGACGAGATCGAAAACTTCGATCTCTTAAATTGGTGGAAAGGTAAAGCTAATACCTATCCTGTTTTGGCCTATGTGGCCCGTGATTTATTAACTGTCCAAGCTAGTACAGTAGCTTCGGAGTCCACTTTTTCTCTTAGTGACAGGGTTTTGAACGAGCGGAGGAGCCGGCTTAACGAAGATTCGCTGGAGATTTGCATATGCTACAAGGACTACTTGTACAGTTTAAAGAGGAAGCAACACATAACAGCATTGGAGGATAGCTCGGAGGAGATAGAAGACGAAATGGACGCGTTGAATTTACAAGATGATTAAATCGAGCACTATAAATGTACTTTTTTTTATATATGTAAATTTTTTTAATTAAATTTTATAAGAATCATAGCCTTCATATGTTTGTATTTTCAATTTTGTATTTTATACAATTGTACGACTTAAATTTTGTAATTTTTTAAATTTTTTGTTCCAAATTTTCAGTATTAATAAAATTTTTTGTTCCAAATTTTTCGTTCCAATTGTTCAATATTAATACAATCTAATTCTAACCTTAAATTTTTTTCAATTTTTTGTTCAAAATTTCAATATTTAATAATTTATAAAAATAAAAATTAAAAAATTTAAACTATAAATTAAAAAATAAAAAAATCGGGCCAGCCCGGATCAGGCACGAGACCGGCCCGGTCCTGCCCGGCCCGGCCTGAAGGGCCGGAGCAGGCAGCACATAAGTGCTGCCTGCCCGGTCCGGCCCGGCCCGATTCCAGGGGAGGACCGGGCCGGCCCGGCCCGATGTAGGAAAAAGCCCGATCGGGCCCGGTCCAGGCCGGCCCGATCGGGCTTTATGTTCACGGAATTCAAAGGGTATTTTTTTTTTATTTTAATATAGAATAGATATGATTAAATTTGGTTCGGCTAAATATTAGAAATATCACCAATATTTTGCCCTATTTTTTAAGTCTCTCAACTTGCGCATATGAAAAATAAAGATAGAGAAGATTGTAACATTAAATGTGGCGTCAAGGTCAAGGAGTTTTTTTATTTAAATTTTAAAATACACATGAGTCTCTCATCAACTTGCGCGGAGCATTGACTGACAACTCGTTTCCAAAAAATTATGAAAAGACTTCACACGCCTCTTCAAAGATTTTGATCCATCCTTCTTTTCTGCTCTGAAAGATCAATCAAGATGGCGATGATCTTAGGCGTCTTTGTTCGCAACTTCGTGGACAGGCTCGTACTCTTCGTTGAGGAGAAGGCGGCGACGGTGCTCGGCGTTAAAAAGGAGCTCAAAAGGCTGAAGACGAGGCTGCTGCTGATCGAAAATGTTTTGGAGGACGCCGAGCGGAGGAGTTTGGAAGACTTCGCCATTAAAAACTGGGTCAAGGAGCTCAAGGATTTCATGTATGATGCCGACGACATCATGGATCTATGCATGTACAGGGCCGCCCAGTTGCTGGATGAGCAACCCTCCTCCTCGTGTTCAAATCCTCCCCGGGTACGCCGCTTCTCTTTCATCTCCTGCTGCACCAATGTTCCACTTCGCTATGAGATCGGCCAAAGAATTAAGAGCCTCAATGATAGACTTGATGAGATCTACAAAGATAGGGTCCAGTTTCACTTGGATCCGGACACTGATAAACCTAGGGTCACTGTCGTGAACCGCCACCAGACTTCTCCGGTGGAAGCAGAGTTTGACATTGTTGGAAGAGAGATTGAAGATGCGACAAAAGATCTTTTTAAGTCGATGACCGAAGGAGAAGTAAAGAGATGTCGTGTTTTTGTAATTACAGGAATGGGAGGGATAGGGAAGACCACCTTGGCCGGAAAAATTTTCAACCACTGGAAGATGCAAGCTAGGTTTCAGACCAAAGTATGGATCTGTATTTCACAGACTTATAATGAAATTGAGTTGCTCAAGCAAATGATTAGAGCTGCTGGGGTGAGTTATGGAGGGCTACTACAAGAGCGGAGCTGGTGCCTGCTCTTAAATCAGCTCTCTCTGGGAAGAGTATTTTTCTTGTGCTTGATGATGTATGGAGATCTGATGTGTGGATTGATTTGTTTCGAATCCCGCTTCAAAGTGCACAATTTGATTCTTTGGTTTTAATCACCAGCAGAGATGAAAATGTTGCCAGACAAATGGGAAGCGTTCACATTCACCCAGTTATGCATCTTTCGGTTGAGACTGGCTGGGAAATGCTTACAAGAAGGCTTGTGATGATAGGTGGAAGAGATCAAGAAGAGATCTCCAACTTGAGGGAGATAGGCATTCAAATCATCAAAAAATGTTCAGGCCTTCCGCTCGCAATCAAGGCCATGGCTGGGGTACTTACACAAACGGAACCAGTAGCGAATGAGTGGAATAAGGTACTTAACCAGAATGGTTGGTCCAATGAAAAGCTTCATGAAGAGCTAAGGGGTGCCTTATACCTTAGCTATGATGACCTGCCCTCTTCTCTAAAGTAATGTTTCCTCTATTGCTCCTTTTTTCCTGAGGATTTTGTCTTCTCCCGTGATGAGTTGGTTAGACTGTGGGTTGCCGAAGGGTTCATAAAAGATGAAGTTGATTCACTAATGGAAGACAAGGCAGAAGAGTACTATCACGAATTAACTCAGAGGAATCTTCTGCAGTTGAATCCACTTGACTACAGAGGTACTACTACATGCAAAATGCATGATATGTTTCGGTCTCTTGCTCAAATTATATCGATAAGCTAATTCTTGTTTATTGAGTTAATCTAGAAGGTCAACAACAACAACAACAACATAACCCATATAGTCCCCAATCATTGGGGGTATGGGCAGGGAAGATTGGAAACAGACCTAACCTTTGGCACTATGCACAAAGTGGCTTCTCTCAGAGGAGAAAGACCTAACCTTTGACAATAAATGCACAAAGTGGCTGCTCACAGAGTACCACTGAAATAGTGGCCCCCTATACCGTCGCTAGAAGGTCACTTAACAATAATTTGTATTTGATGAAAATCTGAGTGAGGGTCAAGTTTGAAAAACAAATGAGAATCACATAATTTGTCGAACACTCATCCACAATGTGGATTGGAAGCAATCTTCAATGGTAATAGAATTTAGAGCTTAGTAGTTTTGCATCACGAGTTATTCTTTGCTTACCAATATAAATAGTGAACAGAAAGGGCTTGTATTATGGAAAACAACATTGTTTGTCAACAAGGTATTAACCAATTTATTGACCTTTTATTGTTAACAGATGGTAACGATAACACCGTACACTGACATAGAGGGTTGTAGGTGGATATCGTGGACATTTTCTGTATGTGGAGCGAGGTGTATAGGGTATAGGAAAAAATTGGCAAGAATATGGACGATGTCTAAAAGTAGGTCATGCGTAGGTGATGGGGTTTTGGTGGAAGCACGACAGTAGATTAGGTGAGTGTAGAACTTGCATCTTGATGAATGATAAATTGTGAAGGACTAAAGCAAACCTCCAATCGAAAATGAACACGTCTAAGCATATAAACTTGATATTGGCTACCCATGTGAAATGATGCAAGTTGCAACACAATGATGTTCGATATCGATATTGTGATAATTAAAAAAATCGGTTCCTCTAAAAATCCAACTTGAGGATTGGGTGTCATCAAAAAAGAGAGGAAAGTTGAGTTTTAGGGGTGTGTTTGTGGTGCGGTGACGGAGGTCTTAAAAGTATGATGCACTGAGTCAGAGGTGGTGGAGAAGATAGAAGCGAAGAAGATGCTGCGTTGGTCGGAGATGATGAAATGTGGCGGGTGTTGCGGTTGTATAAGAAGTGAGATTATAATCGACTTCATCTATCGTGCATAAGCGTACAATGTCAGACATCTTCAGAGATTGCGTCGACGAGTGATTGAAAATGACAGTGTGTCGGTGACAACATCAACGAGAGCACCAAATCAGAGGCCATAACTTAAGAACTAGGGCAAACTCAAACTTTGACTGAGGTGATATGATGATTTCCAAAATCAAGGGGAAATTACACATTTTTCATACTTCCTATCAAGAGACTTTCAATTTTATAATAGTGATTTAGGGGCAATATTTTTTGATCGAGAGCCGTTTCCAAATATTCATATGACGCGCACTCGATTAAGACACGTGGGCAAAACATAACAACGTGATAACGAAGCGAGATTCCGCGAGGTGAGCATCGGGCGATCATTAGGAGAGCGTCAAAACTTACACTTCGCGGTAAAATTAAAGCGGGAAAGGTAAATGTTAGTACTCGATGCTAAATGTTTTACTCTTTCTGCTGTGTACGATGCTGAACATTTTACTCTTTCTGCTGCGTACGATGTTGAATGTCTAGAAGGACGAAGAAGATTGAAAGAGAAACCCGATTCGACAAGACTCCTCTAATCTCCAATTACCCCTTGCGCAATGGAGCAGGTATAATGCCTTATTTTGATATTCATGATATCCCAATTATCTCATAATGAACTCCCAATGATGTCCTAGTGATGTCCTAATTATCACCCAATTATCTCTCAAAGATGTCCTAATGAGCTATCAGTGATCTACCAATGATCTCTCATGTTATCCAATGCTCTCCCAATGCTCTCCCAATGATCTCCTAATGATACTATTACGCACTCAGTGAAGAACCCGACAAGAGAGGGGCTGGTGGAGGTAGGGAAAGGAAGAAGAGGAGGGATCGAGAAGAAAATAGTTAGGGAGCAGCCCTAAATCTCATACATCCAAAAGATAACCCTAATGAACTCATACATCCCCCTTTATAACTGCAGGGGTGCGAATAACACTACTTCGGCGTGCCAATAGAAAAAGAACAACAACCTACAAAATAAAGATAAGCGCGTCCATCATGCGCCCTCGGTCTATTCCGCTCCAGGTGAAATAGATGTTGACGCCCTCTTACGCGTATAGACCTGTCAAGGTGTCTCATCGACGTGCATGTCCGTAATAATGTCGAAAATGTGTCTTGTCCTCTAGGCAGTAATTGGCGAACTGACGGTGGAAGTCGTCCCGGGGTAGCCACGTAGCGTCGGAGTCTGGATGATTAGCCCAAGCGACAAGTACCTCCTCTGAGGTGGAGTCTCCCAGAATGAGGCAGCGGGGATCGAGTATCTTGGTCGGGTAGTACGGTGCCTCGCCCAAGAGGTCAACGTCGACCGGGATGTGATCCGTGGTGGGATGCTCTCCTACCACACAACGCAGCTGAGAAACATGGAAGACTGGCGGCTCCCGGTGGGGAGGCGGTAGACGACCGCACTGATACACGCTAGCACCTCGAAGTGGCCGAAGAACCTGGGAGCGAGCTTCTAGTATAAATATAGGGTCAGGGGTGCTTCGAAGGGACACGGAACTTGAGCCAGAATCTGCCTTGTAGTAGTTGCGGTTATAAGTTCTGAGTCATTGGTTGCCTTTAGATTCTGTGCCTACTTGTGCCTTGTAATATCTTCTAATAGCCCTTCGGAATTAATAAAATCACCCCACGGTCAGTGCAATTCGCGATTGTGGGAAATCTGGTGTTCGCATCTGCTAGCGACAACTCACCTTTTCTGTGCTCTGTTTGCCCGACCTCTGTGGGTTAGTAACCGATTTTTTGCGGTTCCTGATTCTCCCGCTACCTTCTGTCACCGTCGTCGAGTGTGGAAGTTGGTGACAATTTTTGCACCAATAGTGAGTTGCTTTCAAATGATCTAAAAAAGGAAAAAAGTACATCGATCTGTCCTTTGAATGAGCAATATGTAGCGAGGAAAACATGTATACAAAGATGTCCAAATCAAACAAAAGTGCATCCTTTTCTTTGGAGAAAAATGGGAGATCGGGATCGTTAGTTTGTTGTCATATGGTTTGATATGTTTGATTTGTGAAATATTTAAAGTCGGAAGAACACGTCAACCAACAAGGGAATAAGGACACAAGAGAATGAACACAAACTTTCACAAATAATAACTCTAGGCAGCTAGTTACAAAAGAACAGGGGTGAAAACAAGTTGCATCCAACTTGATTCACAACAGCCAATAGTAGTAAAGGAACTGGTCACGGACAGTGTCCGCTTCTCCTCCGTAGCACACCACGTAGGTGATACTCGCTGCTCGCTGCTGCCGGCGTAAACTCATAACGCCCAGCGTTAGCTCTCAAGACGCTACTCGCAAGCTCGTTGCTCGCACTCTCAGCTCGCTAGTCGCTACTAGTTGAAGCTCACTACTCCCCACCTTAATGCCCCCGCGTTAGCTCCTAATGCCCCGCGTTATCTCGCGATCAAGAAACTCTCCCTAGGTCGCTTGCCGAACTGACTCCGGGTTCGATGCTCGCTAGGTGAAGATGTTCGCCAGGTGAAGATGCTCGCCACTCTGAATGCATACTCTTAGAGGGGGGGTGCCCCTCCTATTTATAGAAAAAAGGAAGTCTTCTAGAAGCCGAGCTAACGCCAGCGTTAGCTCTAACGCGGGCGTTAGCTCACTTCAAAACTCTAGCATGATTTGCTTAAATATAGTGTTGAAAAAGATGTTACATTTTATTGTGTGTTACTGGTTCAAGAATGATACCACAACGGATGTTGTTGGGGGATGTATTTGTTACTAGTAGACAATATAGGTCTTGGACCAAACATGTGTCAAGATTAATAATTCTCATCAACTAGTTTTGCAGAAATTTGAAACTCTAAGGGTCCGTTCGGCACGCAGGTAATGACTTTCTGGAATTGGCTTTGGCCAGAAAACCAATATCTGCAGGAATTGGTTTTATGCATAAAACTAATTCTGCTGTTCGGTTGCAGGATGGAATTCAGTGAACAAAATTGGAATTGATATATGTAAGTTGTTCGGCTGCACGATGGAATTGGCTTTCTGGAATTCAAATTTTTAAAATTCAAATTTTTAAAAGCACGTGCCCGGGCGAAAAACGCGCGCCCGGGCGAAAATAGCGCGCCTGGGCAAAAAATGCGCCCCCGGGCTAAAATATCGCGCCAGGGCGAGGCTAAAATATCGCGCCAGGGCGAAATAAACGCGCCCGGGCGAAAAATCGCGCCCGGGCGAAAAAATCGCGCACGGGAGAAAAAATCGCGCATGGGAGAAATAAAACGCGCCCGGGCGAAAAAATCGTGCCCGAGCGAAAAAATCGCGCACGGTAGAAATAAAACGCGACCGGCGAAAAAATCGCACCCGGGCGAAAATATGCGCCCGGGCCAAATAAACGGGCCCGGGCGAAAAAATCGCGCCCGGGCGAAAAAATCGCGCTCGGGCGAAAAAATCGAGCCCGGGCGAAAAATTCGCGCCCGGGCGAAAAAATCTCGTCCGGGCGAAAAAATCGATCCCGGGCGAAAAATCGAGCCCGGGCGAAAAAATCGCGCCCGGGCGAAAAAATCGAGCCCGGGCGAAAAAATCGCGCCATAGGTGAAAAAATCGCGCCCTAGGCGAAAAAATCGCGCCCTAAGCGAAAAAATCGCGCCCGGACGAAAATATCGCGCCCGGGAGAAATAAATCGCGCCCGCGAGAAATAAATCGCGCCCGGGCGAAAAAAAAATCGCGCCCGGGCGAAAAATTGCGCCCGAGCGAAAAAATCGCGCCCGGGCAAAAAATCGAGAGCCCGGACGAAAAAATCGCGCCCAGGCGAAAAATCGCGCCCGGGCGAAAAAATCGCGCCCTAGGCGAAAAAAATCGCGCCCGGGTGAAAAAATCGCGCCCAGGCGAAAAAATCACGCCCGGGAGAAATAAAACGCGCCCGGGCGAAATAAACGCTCTCGGGCGAAATAAACGCGCCCTGGCGAAAAAATCGCGCCCGGGCGAAAATAAACAAACGCGCCCGAGCGAAAAAATCGCGCCCGGGCGAAAAAATCACGCCCGGGCGAAAAAAATTGCCCTTTAGACGAAAAAATCGCGCCAGGGCGAAAAAATCACGCCGTGCCGAAATAAACGCGCACGGGCGAAATAAACGCGCCCGGGCGAAAAAATTGCGCCCGGGCGAAAATCGCGCCCGGGCGAAAATATGCGCCCGGGTGAAATAAACGCGCCCGGATGAAAAACACCCTGCAGGAAAACGCACGCTCGGGCAAAAAATTCGCGCGTAGGTTGAAAAACTCTAGTGTAAACATTTGATTATGCGGAAAACCTATGGGCGGAGGTAAGAATTGCTATTTGATTTTTTAGTTCATAGTAAAAGCCATGGGCTTTCACATGAAAGCCAATATCCGCTTAAATTTCGTTGCGCCGAACACTAGAATTGGATTTCTAATCTCCAATGCCAATTCCAGAAAGCCAATTCCGTCCAAACGAACGGACCCTAAGAGATCCCAAAAAATCTATCATAGCTCCTCTTGATAGACAATCAATAAGACTAAGTTTGAGCATAAAACACACTTAAAAGCTTCTCTTAAATATTTCAGATATCTCTTAAAGGATTGTAGTCTTGATGAGAGCCAAAAATCACTGAATATGGGGGGATTTTCAGCTATCTCTTAGAGCAAAACACACTTTGACTCTGTTTGGCGGAGCGGCTGCGGATCAGAGAGAGATTCCTGATCCACATCCGTGGTCTTTTTCCAGTTTGGCGCAGATTACGCGCGCACGGTTTGCAGCGCCTCCGCTGGAAATCAGCGGAAAAACGCGGGAGTTGAACTGCGGCTACGTACACGCAGTTGCGGATCAACTCCTCCAACCGCCGCTCCTCCAATCTCCGCTCCTCCAACCTCCGGGCCAAACAGAGCCTTTAAAAGAGCTCTTTGAGCAGCCACCATTCTTCCGGCTTTGGAGTTGTGATTGACTGCAGTGGTGGTGAGCAGAAATTCGGTCCGCGACTCGGACCTAAAACAGGGTCCGGACCCATGAAATACAAGAGAAGCCTTGTGTTTTGTGGGGTCCGCGGTGCACGGTAAATCTGCTCACCGTGGGCCCCACTAATTCTTCTGTTCTCATTGATTTCTCATTGATTTCCCGGCTCGTGTTTTTCGTCCGAGTCGCGGACGAAAAAATGTCCTGGGCGGTGAAGTGCCGATTCTCCGGTATCAACTTCTACTTTTACAAGATAAACAATATCACCCAGTACCTGTTTAACATCATGATTTAACAGTTGAGATGCAGGGGATTTGAAAACAACTAATTTGTTATAAATATAATTAAACTTTTTGAAAATTTTATAATAATGAGAAATAAGATTGAAAAGTTAAATATTCCATCAGCATCAAGTGGTATTTTAATATACGCATGCAGTCCTCAAGTTGCATATAACAAATCATTGATAATACCGAATTGCCGACAACTCGTTTCCAAAAGAAAAAAAATTTGATGAGAAACTCCCACATAATAATAGGTGCGTGTGTAAGTAGTTTCATTTTACACGGAAGCGGGACCCACGCCATTTCGAAATATTTCGCGGCCAAACCCAAACCTCGCGATCTTTCTGTCGTCGTTCTCGCGCTGCAATAGCAGTTTCCTCCTCCTCCAAACGTCGTCGTCCTCATCCGCCGCCCTAATACCAGTTTCCTGCTCCTCCAAACGTCAGCGACCTGTCGCATTGCAGTTCTCCAGCGTTCAAAGTTGAAAGCGTGACGACGGGAGGCGGTATTCGACGGGAGAAGTCGTTTAAAGTCGAAAGTGTGCCGACGGGAGGCGGTATTCGACGGCAGAAGTTGTTCGACTGGAGGAGGTTGCCTTATAGGAATTTCAGATCTGAAATCTAAGATTATGGATCATGTCTCTAACTTGGTATGTTAAAATGTTTTCCTTGAACAACCAATTTATACTACCGTATTTTATATAATAATTGTAGTTTTTTTGAAGAAATACTGCTGCTTTCTTGAATGCTTTCCTTGAACAACCAATTTATACTATCCATTTTGTAAGGATTTCTATGTCTACTATTTCTGTAACTTGGTATGTCAGAATGCTTTCTTGAACAACCAATTCTTCAGTAAATTATAACAGTATTATTGGAGAAATACGTTTGCTTTTCCCTGTATAAAAGTACACAATATATAAAATACTGCCGTATTTTACATAATAATTGTAGTATTATTGAAGAAATAACGCTGCAATTGTAGTATTCTTGTAGAAATATTGTTTTATATGATTTTCTATGCCTACTATTATTGAAATAATTGTAGTATTCTTGGAGAAATACTGCTCTACCTCTGTAAATACCATTTGTCTTTGGACTGTAGTATTATTGCAGCAATTTTTTTTGGTTTAATGTAGCAAAGCTATGGAATCAACACTGCCCCATTTTATATACTTAATTCTGATGAAGAACCAACAGATTTGCCACCTAACAAAGTAGATCAGTCTGTCAACGCGGTATGTTATCACACTTTTCTAATGAACTTTAGATAGGTTTTCTATTTATTACTGTAAGCATAAAATTTTTACATGTATTCTTCAATACATGGAATAAATGTATGCGAGGATTCACCCATTTATAATATAATTCAGTCTGATGAAGAGGCAGGAAATGTACAGTCAGAGCAAGTTGATGATGCTTGTAACTCAGTATGTTCTGACCATATATTTATAAAAATATCTACGATCACCAGTATGTTAGTCTTGTTAAATTTTGTAATAATGGCTAACTGTAATAAATTTTATTGCTTCAATGCAGGGAACCAAGGAGGCAACAGTATTCCACACAGTTCATTCAGAAGAAGAGGCCTACAAAATGTACGTTGAGTATGCTCGAAATTTGGGTTTTGGTATACGAAAACAACATATTTATTATTGGACTCATACAAACATCATAAGGGGACGAGAATATTGTTGCTCGAGAGCAGGTCATAAGGTTATAAAACAGACAAGTGAGGTGGCAAGGAAGTTTCACCACCTTGATACTCGAACTGGATGTTTGGCGTGCATGTACTTCACTGTTGATAGAGAGGGCAAGAATTGAGAGATTTCGAAGTTTGTGGAAGAGCACAATCACCCACTTTCTCCACAAGTAGATTCACATTTCTTGCATGCTCATCGACATATATCTAATCATCAAGCATCTGTTATTAAAAATATGACTAGAGCAGGAATTCGAACTGTTGATGCATATAACTTCTTAGCAGAAGAAGTTGGCGGTGCACAGAATGTGTGGTTCTCTAAATTAGATGCATATAATTATGTACATCGAGAGAAAAGAGCACTAATAGACTCCGGCGATGCAAATCGGTTATTGGAAATATTTAAAGAGATACAGTGCAAGGACAACACGTTCTCTTTTGATGTGAAGCTAGATGAGTCCAACTGGCTCCGGAGTTTCTTTTGGATTGATGGACATGGGAAAATAGATTATGATTGTTATGGAGATGTTATTATTTTCGATACCACATATCGTATGAACAAGTATAATTTGGCATGTGCCCCATTTATTGCAGTGAACCACCATTGGCAAAACGTTTTTTGTTGGGGCGGCTTTTGTTGCAGAGGAGACGATTGAATCATTTTGCTGGGTTTTCGACTGTTTCTTAAAATATGTTGGTGGTAAGCAACCAATCACGATTTTCACAGATCAAGATCAAGCAATGTCAGTAGCTATTCAGCGAGTATTTACTTCAACTCGACATCGTTTGTGTCAATGACATATATCGAAAAAAGCTCCATCAAAGGTACCAACTTTCAATAAAGATAAGTATATTAGATCTTTATTTTACAATTGCATGAGCAAATGTGAGAATGAAATGGAATTTGAAAGTCATTGGAGAGAGATGATAGTGCGTGGGAACTTGCAAGATAATCGATGGCTAAATGATCTTTTCAACATTAGGATGAAGTGGTCCACCGCATATAACAAGGAAGTATTAGATCTTGGTATTTTATCAACGCAACGAAGTGAGTCCGCAAATAATCGTTTGCATGGATGCTCTAAATCAACAAGTTCACTTGTTGAATGCTTTCTTGGAATGAAGAATTTAATTTCTGGTTGGCGCAGAAACGAACACGAGGAGGACTTCAAATGTAAACAAGGAAGTATTACTCTTAAATTCCCAAACTGTTTAATACTAAAGCAAATGTCTAGAGTGTACACCCGAAAGATATATTTACTTTTTGAGAATGCTTATTTGGAAGCAGCAGTTAATTTGATGGTTGCTGATGAAACTCATTACGGAACAGATCATGTAGTATACAGTGTCCAAAATTGCCATGGTACTGAAGTTGGTAAGCAATGGTTTGTGACATTTGATACAAAGAATAATAATGTCGAATGCTCGTGTCGAGGTTTTGAAACAACAGGCCGTCAATGCAAACATATACTTAGAATTTATAATATCAGGAATGAGTAAGAAATTAAACAACAATATATACTCAAGCGATTTACATTACATGCAAAGAAGGGAATGTATCTACGACCGGACACTACATTGAATGACTGTGATTCTAATTTGATTTATACAAATCAAATTATGCGATACACTTATGATTTGTGTAATCGTATTACAAATTGTCAAATTGCCAAAGAACGTCTAATTAATGTGATAAATGATGTGGGTAAAACTCTAGAGGAAATGGTGGATCATGATGAGATGATTAACAAGGGAATCCCTACCTCAAATTACCAAGGTGCATACTTTGTCAAGGATCCAGCTTCTAGGCGACCTAAAGGGAGGCCTAATACTCGTTTGAAGAATTTTTTCGAGACGTCTTTGAAAAAAATAAGTAATTTTTCCTACATTT
Organism: Dactylorhiza incarnata; assembly: GCA_033032865.1. Taxonomy (NCBI): domain Eukaryota; kingdom Viridiplantae; phylum Streptophyta; class Magnoliopsida; order Asparagales; family Orchidaceae; genus Dactylorhiza; species Dactylorhiza incarnata. The sequence goes on along the minus strand of JAWHQI010000061.1, from coordinate 3,919,451 downwards.
TTTTTTCAAATTCAATGTTATGATTAGGTGCCTTACGTTTTAAATTTTCATACAGAGCGGAGTCGACCTTCAAAGAATAAAGGACCCATGAGAGTTGAAGATCATAAATTACAGGGGGACCAAAATTTCGCGGACTCTAATTCACTAACAACACCAGCTTTGGTGGACGAAACTAATGATTTTTCGATTAATGATGATTTTAGTATTAATATTCCTTTGCAATTTTAATTTATTACTGTTTTGTTTAAGTACTTAAAGCAGTAGACAGTATTACTGAAGAATGTTATATTAATATCTCTATTATGTTGGCTACTTTTGGTAGTGATTCACAAATACTGTCAATATAATACTGTCTATAGAGCAATAATACGGTCTGACATAGATCAGTCACCCGAGTTATATTGTACACAAATACTGTCAGTAATACTGTCAATTATGGATTATAATGTAATTAAATAAGTGTAGAAGATACCAATATACTAACAGTATTTGTAATATACTTTAGTATATAAGTGTAGTTGATACCCATATACTGACAGTATTTCTAATATACTGTCAGTATATTAGTGTCTCCTACTCTTATATACTGTCATAAATTATACTGTGAAGATTGTGATATAATTAATACTGTGAAGATTGTGAAAAACTGTCAGTACATCATAGTATTAGTAATCACGTCCAATATACTGTCAGTATATTTTGTTTGTTCAGCTCTAATATACTCTCATTATTAATACTGTAAAGAATGTGATAAATTATATCTATTTTCACCGAATTTATGAAAAATTAACATTATTTATTGTAAACGTATCATATTAATTATGAATTATACTGTCAATATATTAGTGTAGAATATACCAATATACTGACAGTATTTGTAATAAACAAATCTATTTGTCCATATATTGTGAAGAATGTGATAAATTTTATCTATTTTCACCGAATTTACATAAAAATGACAGTATTTTTGGTACACATATCATATTCATGTAGAAGATACATTTGTGTTGATAGTATCAACACAGTAGTTCAAAGCTAACTATATAAAATTATAACATTAAAGACATTGTTCAAATATGTAGCAAAATTGTAATTGTTCGAGACAAACCACAAACCCAGATATAACAACAATATTTATGTCTCAATTCATTCTAAAATGAAGTAGTGATAAGTCAGATCTTCAACTTCCCTACAGATCTTCAAATTAACAGAATGACTCGATGATATCAGCCGCTATTTCTGCCCGATAGGCTGTCATTTTTTTGTGCCAACTTTTGTTTCTTTTCCAGCAAATATTCCGCCTACTAACGATAGTTTTCATATACATCAAAACAAAAACTCCGCAGTCATTACCATTATCTTGTGTTGGAACTCCAGAGATAGGCTGGATAGGCCAATCAATAACATTTTCCGGTAGGCATTCTCCAACATCATCATACAGTATTTGAAGCTTCAAAAAAAATTTATTCTGTTAAAAAAAATAGAGTTACAAATAACCAAATTGGTAATTATAGACAGTTCATTGTTACCACTATGTCCACGGTCCTCAAATGCCTTCCGTCAGGCAACGAGTCATAAAACTCCCAAATTTCTTCCTTCATGTTGCCAACAAGTAATGCCCAGTGGGAATCAACATGAATAGGTATAAGCAGCAGATCCGAGTATTTAACAGTATCAGGTGTAATGTGGCCTGTTAACATTTGGGCATTCTTCACTGAAGCCTTTTTATATTGCTGCAAGTTTGGTATGAATACTGTCAGTTTAATCAGTATTAGTTCAAAAACTGTTTAATATTAGTGTTTCCGACAGTATTAATAACAAAATCATAGAAAGAAATAAGCAAAATAAAAATTTCATATTGAATCAAAAACCTTCATTCCTATTGGAATAAATACTGTTAGATATAAAAGTATTACTGAAAATACTGTTACATATTACAGTATTTATGACAAAAAACAATATAACAGTACATTGTTGTAATAGAAATTTATATTACAGCGGCTTATTAGTATTTAGCAAAGTAGAAAAATTTATATTAGACAGCAATTTTACAATTTCATATACATGCTAAAACATTACAATCCAATAGGTTTAAATAATGACAGTTTAATCAGTACTAGTTCAAAAACTTTTTAATATTACATTATTTTCGATAGGATATTAGTAACAATATCATATAAGGAAAAAAACCACATAACAATCTAATATAAATCCAAAACCTTCTAATCCAATAGGAAATAATACTGTAATTTGTAACAGTATTACTGAAAATACTGTTACAAATTACAGTATTTATGAGAAAATACTGTATTGCTTATTAACACAAATAAGGACATTACAAAATTTCATTGTACTATGGTTTAATTCATATTTACTTACGGCATGATTTGGGGAAATGTAAAGAAATGACTTCACCAAATGTGGATGTAGTGCATTTTGCTTGCCCAACACGAAACTATATGCATCTAAATGTATATCACTGAGCCACTCACTACCAAGTAGTTCTTCTATATCAGATCGACGCATAGTCACATTTCCTTGCTCGAACACAATGTCAGAACTACAAAAAAATATCGCAAAATTTTTTATGTTGTCCATATATTATTGATTAGATTTATTAAAAAAAAATTTACTAGAAGAATACCTGTCTTTGAATTGGACCATAAATCGGTCTATTACAGTCCGAACCTTTGCTGAAATCATATGTCTACCTGGAAATAGATATCCATTTACAGATGGAGAAAATATAACTTTTTTTGCCTTTTTGGACGCTGTTTAATTGCTTTAATCAAACTAGTTCTCTCAACAGTTTCTGGATTTTTCAAAGTATGCGGAGATGCTAAAAATTGAAGCGATGATAATGGGGTTGCAATCACTAATTGCCCATCAGGTGATGGTTCACGACCTGATGTTGGATTTAAAGGAGAGGTATGTTTTGAAGTCAACGCATCAATCCTTTCATCGCAGTAACGACGCAATTTCAACACTTCTTCATCCACATATTGACGGACTTCAACTATGCATTGCTGTATTCTAGAATCCATTTCTAAAATTATTTTCTTGGACTCTCTATCAAAAGCCTTCTTCATTTCCTTCCTCTTTAATTCTTGACTTTCCTTCTTATTCATTTCCTTTCTTCTTACCTGACTTTTGGTTAATTTACTACCCCCCACATCCTTAATTTTCTGTAATCTACTACTAACAAACCTCATTATATGCTTCTCAATACTATCCTTCTTTTCCACCTCCTCCTCTTCCACCTCCTCTGCCCCCTCTTCTTCTGTTGAAATACTCTCGAAATCTGATATTTCTTCTTCTTCAACTCCAAGAAGGTTCTCCTCAGATGGCAGAATATTCTCAAATACGCTACAAACCTACCAAAAAATTGTCACAATTATATGGAATTCTATTGAAAAAGTTTAATGTGAAATGTGAAAACACTAACCTTACTAGTACCACTTAGATTCAACTTTAATGATAAACAGTACTTAGCAGAAAAGCTCGTCTTAGAAGACCACCGGGAGAGTCGGGGTGTAGCTAAGGGATCAAAGCTTTCTGTAACCTTTGTTATCTCTAGGAACCATGCCTAACCAAAATAATTGTAAATAAGGATATTATTATTCATTTTTATAAAATTTGAATAATAATCAAGATTCAAATACATACCAAGAGCAACACAGAACATCCCTCCAAGTATCCTATACTATCTTCTGTAGCTTTTGTACATGCTTTTCTACTTAACAGTGAGAACTGGGCTTGCATAAATTTTTGCACTGTCCACCAAAGTTTTGTATACAACTCGGTATTTTAAAAAAATTTAGCGGAAAAAAGAACTTGCAAATTACATACTTAACCAAAGTGTCAACTCTCCTCTTCTCTACATCTTCTGACCAATCCTCTGCAGCTAGCATATCAATCTCTTCAATTAAATCCTTCTATTCGAAGGAAGAAAAAGGATGTCTTTGAAAATCAAACTCCACCCCCCCCCCCCCCCCCCCCCCGATTCGGTATTCCTAACAACAATGCTACATGATTTGGTGTGAACTTTACGTAAACCTTTCCAAGAAGGAAAGCTTGGTTCTTTGTTGAGTAGGATTTCATCAAGGTGGTGAGTAGTGGGATGTTCTGCTTTAGGTCTGGTATGGAAAACAATTGTAAAATGCCTGCTTGACGAAGTTCTGTCTTAGATCTCTCAGTAATTACATCTAGTAGTGGCTTCGCACGTTCTTTGAATGAAGAGACACCACATCTACAATTAAGAGTTTGGGAACGACTCATCTGCAAATAAAATTTACACATCTTTCTATTAATGTTTTGCAATTCAGAGGTAAGTCCAAAGATTAATCAGCAAAAATAAGGCAATATTTATGAAGTTACCTTACGCAGTATTGACAGTATTTTGCAAGTTACCAAATTTTAGTGTTAACAATTGTTATTTTGGAAGTTAATAACAATACGACAGTATTAACTGCAAGTAGGCAACAATACGACAGTATTTTATTGACAGTAGGCAACAATACAACAGTATTAACTGCAAGTACGAAACAATACGACAGTATTTTATTGACAGTAGGCAACAATACGACAGTATTTTGGAAGTTACCTTATCCCAAAACCAGTTGTTAGGTTGCAGTTTCAGTTATGCACCAGTTAAACCCCAGTATAACAATACGACAATATTAACTGCAAGTATGCAACAATACGACAGTATTAACTGAAAGTACGCAACAATACGACAGTATTTTGGAACTTACCTTGTCGCCAGAGTAAATGAAGCCGGAGTATTTTGTAATTTCCTGCATTATATACCTAATACAAAGTTAATTACGAGGGAATCAAAGTTTTCTGAATAGGAAGAAGTTGCAGAGCATCTAGGGTACATCACGGTAGGTAGGTTAATGTATAATGCCAAAGAAAACATACAAAGAGACCTTCGCCTAGTAATGTTCCTTTTTAATTCGGCGTCGTCGTTTAGGGAGATGAGTTTTAATACTTTTCGCCGGAGTAAATGAAGCCGCTTATCCAGAAGGAAGAGGAAGCGTCGTCGATATCGCCGTCGTCGGGGAGGATTTTTGAGTCGTGCGCGAGAAGATTTCGAAATGGCGTGGGTCCCGCTCCGTGTAAAATGAAACTACTTATATCCGCACCTATTATTAGGTGGGAGTTTCTCACCAAAAAATTTTTCTTTCCAAAATGAGAGAAGACTTCACGGGTCTCTTCGAAGAATCAAATTGTGAATTATATAAAGTATAAAATAAGATTTCATATTGAAAAAATTTAGTTATATTTATTTTTTTTAATTTAAAAATACACATCAGTCTCTCAACTTTCTAAAAAATAAGAGAAGACTTCAGACGCCTCTTCGAAGATTTTGATCCATCCCTTGCCTTCGCCTTCTGCTCTGGAAGAATCAAGATGTCGATGATCTTAAGCGCCTTTGTTGGCAGTTTCGTGGAGAGGCTCGTGCGCTTCGTTGAGGGGAAGGCGGCGTCGGTGCTGGGCATTAAAAAGGATCTCAAAAGGCTGAAGACGAGGCTGCTGCTAATCGAAAATGTTTTGGAGGACGCCGAGCGGAGGAGTCTGGAAGACTTCGCCATTAAAAACTGGGTCAAGGAGCTCAAGGATGTCATGTATGATGCGGACGACATCATGGATCTCTGCATGTACAAGGCCGCCCAGTTGCTGGATGAGCAGCCCTCCTCCTCGTCTTCAAATCCTCCCCCGGTACGCCGCTTCTCTTTCATCTCCTGCTGCACCAATGTTCCACTTCGCTATGAGATCGGCCAAAGAATTAAGAGCCTTAATGATAGACTGAATGAGATCTACAAAAATAAGGTGCAGTTCAGCTTGAATCGGGACACTGATAAACCTAGGGTCACAGTCGTGAACCGCAGCCAGACTTCTCCGGTGGAAGCAGAGTTTGACATTGTTGGAAGAGAGATTGAAGATGCGACAAAAGATCTAGTTAAGTTGATGACCGAGTCTGAAGGAGATGTAAATAGATGTCGTGTTTTTGCAATTACGGGAATGGGAGGGATAGGGAAGACCACCTTGGCTGGAAAAAATTTCAACCACTGGAAGATGCAAGCTAGGTTTCAGACCAAAGCATGGATCTGTATTTCACAGACTTATAATGAAATTGAGTTGCTGAAGCAAATGATTAGAGCTGTTGGGGTGAGTTATGAAGAGGCTACTACAAGAGCGGAGCTGGTGCCTGCACTTAAATCAGCTCTCTCTGGGAAGAGTATTTTTCTTGTGCTTGATGATGTGTGGAGATCTGATGTGTGGATTGATTTGTTTCGAATCCCACTTCAAAGTGCACAATTTGATTCTTTGGTTTTAATCACCAGCAGAGATGAAAATGTTGCCAGGCAAATGGGGAGCGTTCACATTCACCCAGTTATGCATCTTCCGGTTGAGACTGGCTGGGAAATGCTTACAAGAAGGCTTGTGATGATAGGTGGAAGAGAACAAGAAGAGATCTCCAACTTGAGGGAGATAGGCATTCAAATCATCAAAAAGTGTTCAGGCCTTCCGCTCGCAATCAAGGCCATGGTTGGGGTACTTACACAAAAGGAACCTGTAGCGAATGAGTGGAAGAAAGTACTTAACCATAATTGTTGGTCCAATGAAAAGCTTCATGAAGAGCTAAGGGGTGCCTTATACCTCAGCTATGATGACCTGCCCTCTTCTCTAAAGCAATGTTTCCTCTATTGCTCCTTTTTTCCTGAGGATTTTGTCTTCTCCCGTGATGAGTTGGTTAGACTGTGGGTTGTCGAAGGGTTCATAAAAGATGAAGTTGATTCACTAGTGGAAGACAAGGCAGATGAGTACTATCACGAATTAACTCAGAGGAATCTTTTGCAGTTGAATCCACTTGAGTATGATGGTGCTACTACATGCAAAATGCATGATATGTTTCGGTCTCTTGCTCAAATTATATATGGGGGTGAAAGTTTTTGCAGAAATTTAGTGGACGGAAGCAACATACCATCAAGTAAGCTTCGTCGATTATCAATAACAGGCAATGACAATGACAATGATGTGGGCATTCTTGATACAATAACTAAACAGAGATGTTTGAGAACTTTGTTATTTTTCTACAATGCATCGGTTAATCATGGAAACTTTGCGAGATTTTTGCACCTACGTGTCTTGATTCTTACATCTTACAAGATAACATTCATTCCTGATGCAATAGGCGATATGTTTCACCTGAAATATCTCGCTCTGAACAATACAAATATAAAAAAATTGCCAAAATCAATTGGACGCCTAGCAAACTTACAATATCTAAACCTCGAGCACTGCACGCAATTGAAAATTTTGCCACAAAGTATTACTTGGTTAAAAAATTTGAGGTCTTTGATTATATCTAGTTATTATAGACTTGCTTTTATACCAAAAGGCATAGAGAGATTGAAGCAACTCAATCTCCTCAAAGGATTTTTTGTGGGAGATGATAGTGTCATTAGCCAGGTAGGAGGAAAGCAAACAATAATGCATAGCACATTGACAGAGGTGAGCTCTCTTTCCAACCTAAGAATCCTCCACTTGTTCATGTTGGAGAGAGCCAGACCAGACTCTTTAGTGCTTGGAGAATTATCTCAACTCAAGGATATACATTTGTCATGCTATAATGCAGGACGTGATCAACTTCCAAAGACTGAAGAGGAGAGATCTCGTATTCAAAAGCTCTTTGAGGAACTAATACCTCCTCAATTTCTTGAAAAACTCAACATAACATGCTATTTTGGCCATGGTTACCCGAAGTGGATAATGTCACAGTCCTTGGACTCACATCTTCCATATTTATCGACTTTGGAACTTGTTCACAACTCGTTATGTCCTTTGCTTCCTCCATTGGGTCAATTGCCAAATTTGCAAATTTTATACATACACGATTCAAAAGAAGTCAAGCATATTGGGCCAGAATTTTTTGGTGGAGGAGTGACATCATCAACATCTCAGATAAGAACAGTATTCCCAAAGTTGCAACGACTCACATTATCTTTCATGTGGAACCTGGAAGAATGGTTTTTTTCTGATGAAAAAGAAGAGAATGATGATTTGCAGAAACTGGTATTGTTTCCTCGCTTGCATGAATTGGTTTTATCAGATTGTCCTAAGTTGAGAGCCCTTCCATGTGGACTTGGGAGGATTAATTTGAAAAAGCTTACTATATTCAGCGTTGATAGACTCAAGGAGGTGGACAATCTCCCTCGGGTAAATGAATGTATGCACTTGTATAATAACAAAGGCTTGGAGAGGATCTCGAATCTTCCTGTACTAAAATTACTCATAGTTGAAGAGTGTTATTCTTTAACGTGTGTGGAGGGTTTAAATGGATTGCCATTGCTTGACCTTCATAATAAAAGGATTAATGGCCTCCCAGGGCGGCTTTCGAGTCTTGCAAAAGAGTGGGAAAGAAGAAGTGAAGATCGATCTTAATGCCGAAGTTGATTTTTTGCTTCAGTTGAAGTGCAATAGAAATTTACTTCAAAGATGCCTGCAAGGAGGCCATGATTGGTCTATCATCCAACAAATTCAGCGGGTGAATGCATACCAAGAATGGGGGATAGGCTATTTGCGTTTTGTGAAGCAACCCTTCTTCTACGAGTCCAATATAGCACTCGAGGATGAGGAAGCTTCCAATATGGCATTCGAGGATGAGTCTTCATTTGAGTCTTCATTTGAATGGTTGGATTAGATTCGTTCTGCACAGGATGTGCTTTCATATTTTACTTGGGTCCGGAGTGTGGAGTCGGAGAGTGTTTATAAAGAGTTTCATTACTAGGATTTTATTTGTCAGAGATATATATGTGCATATATATGGTATTTAAGTTTGCATGGCAGGATATCTGTAATTAATTAGGAGTTGACTTGCATGTATATTATTATTGGGTGGTTGCGCAAAATAAACTAAATGTGTATATTAGTGTTTTCTGATCTGAATCGTTTCTTGATGATTTTGGGGATTTCGCCTTCTTGCTTAGTTTGCTGATGCTTTTGACAGAGGCTGATCCGCTGCTTGTTATGTTTCATGATTTGAGTTTAGCACTGGTTGCAGTTGTTTTTCCCATTATTTTCTGTACATGATTTTAGAAATTATTTCCAGTCAATTGATTTTGATTATTATTTGTAGATTCTTCAGATCCTTGCGGAATGTAAACAAGAATTATTAGCTCGAAGGCATTTCTTTACATGGAAAATAAAATAGAGCTCCATCTTTCTTCACTTGAGCCCAAATTTTTTTTCAGGAATAAGTCGTTTCAAAGCTAACACTTTGGGTTCTTTAGATCTAATAGTGGTATAATGAGATAAATTTTTCCATTATTATTATTTTCCTTAGCTTCAGGAGGGTGAACCACTTATGGATGAAGTAAGAAAATATACGGCGATGTCATTAGCAGTCCTGTGACGGCTATTCGCAGTCCTAAAAACACCTAAAATGGCTATTCGTAGTCCTAAAAACACTTAAATTCATTGGACTTCGAATATCAATGGACTGCGTTTAGCTGTTATTGGACTGGTTATAACATTGCCCAAAATATATCATTCTGGAACTTGTCCTTTAAGTGAGATCAGTTGATATTCAACTTTTCTTCAACTCATATTTATTATTATTACTTCAGGGATGAACAGATGAGATCCCATCATCTGCGACTTTAGCTAGCCCTGGCAAATAAATTTAGCAATATCAAATCTGCGACTTTAATGCATGAACTTTCTTCCAACTTCATACCTAATTTTTTGATGTCCTAATACTGGTTATATCTTGTGGCTACTCAAGTAATTTAGCTCACAAGGGTCGTATTTATAGGTATCATCGGGCGACAAGAGTAGCTTGCTACAGCTCGATAGCGATCAGATAGACCTCTAGCGTAGGGTCGAGGCTCACTTAAAGGGATAAGGTATATGCCCCATGCCAATACCTATAAATACAACCCATTGTTGAGGGGGATGACAATGCTAACAGCTCATAAAAGTTCTGATGTGAGCCGAGAGGGCAAATCTGAATTTTGCACGTGAAATCACTCTCGACGTTTGACTTCGAAAAAATTTAGTCGTTAATCGTTATTTGAGAATGAAGTCTCGGATGCTTTACGAGTCAATCCGTTCGCGGTATGCCTGCGTCCACAGGCTAAATCACAAATAATAATTTATGAATAAACGGTAATTAAAAATAGCGCGAATGTACGAGGCAAGCTTATAGTTAATTAGTTAGATCGCATATGGTTATGCTAATTAGCTGGAGCAATCGAGAACAGGAGGAGCATAAGCATGCTATGGTAGTAGTTGCGCTGATGGAGTTGCTCGTCGCAGAAATGTTGTCGCTCGAGTGGGCTGTCGGAGGGAAAACTACTGTTGACGACAACCCTAGCCAGTTGTGCGAAATATGCAAGAGGTGTGGGCCCAGAAATAATTGAAGCATGCGGGAATGAGATTGTACGGCCCCTAAGAACCCCAGAGCTGCATGCTAAGAAAATTTCATTAGTAATTTTTTTACCTAATTTTGGACTTTCTCTAGAAGAATATGAGCATTTATGTGAAGGACCAAAAAACATAAATAATTGATGAAAAATATCATATTTTTTTATAATTTTGTCATAATTATTCTTAATATGCTAATTAATTTAAATTAGGGAGTATAGCTTCATGAATTGGATAGTTAATTATAATGATTTAAGTTGGGCAATAGTATGGGCAGATCATTTTTGACTATCGGCAAATCTTGGATTTGAAGCGACGCCAATGCCAACGCCAACGCCATCGACGTCGCCGCCAACGCAATCGTCGCCACCGCCAACGCCATCGTCGTCGCCGCCAATGCCATCGTCGCCGCCAACTCCAACGCCGTCGCCTCCGCCAACGCCATCTTCGCCGCCGCCAACTCCAACGCCATCATCGCCTCCGCCAACGCCATCGTCACCGCCGCCAACGCCATTGTCGCTTCCGCCAACGCCATCGTCGCTTCCGCCAACGCCATCGTCACTGCCGCCAACGTCATCTTGGTCTGACATTAACATTCTCGGTCTGCCATTAAACTTGAGCTGCCATTAGCCAAAGTTCATTTGCCCACATCACCACCCTTTAAGTTTAATATTGTGGCTCCAATTTAGCTAATTACGAACAACGCGCCAATTCATTTCAATTAGGATCATCGGATTTGGGGCCCTAAGGCCTTATGTGGGACATCTATGGGAGAACGACGGCGATTGTGAATGTAATTATGAAAATAAAAACATTATCTTGTAAAATTTAAAGCTCTGTTAAACCGCCACTAAAACATTTCACGAGTTTTGCAGCAAAGATTCAACAAATATATCAAGAACCAGCTAAAGATTCAACAAATATACATGCTTTAGTTTGATTAAGAAACAGTTTTAAATACGAATCATAGCTCAAGCTCATCAGGATCAAGGTTTAGCCAATCCAGATTTTTAGAGGAATATCCCCAACCATTGAGTAGCGCGAAGGCCGAGCCATGCGAAAATAGATCAAGAACGAGCTAAAGATTCAACCGATTTGAAATGCCAAATTGGATCGGAAACAGAAATAGTTCGAATCAAGATTTAGTAAGTCCAGATTCTTGTGGGGTTTTGGCGACAATGGAGACTGCGTGGAGGCCTGTTTTGAGCTCATCATCTAAAAGACTGTACACCATTCGGTGACGCTTCACCAGATTCTGCCCCTCAAACTTCGGAGATACCAATTTGATGTTGAAATGAGTCTCGCCGGCCTCTCCCTTCACAGCCGCATGGCCAGCGTGCTGATACGATACATCCTCGACCTCCAGCAAGCTCGTTTCCAGGGCGGACTGGAGCTTCTGCCTGATCCTGTTGGCTCTCGATAGCATGTTGGTGCTTCGCGAAGCCATTTCGGAAAGCCTGGGCCTGAATATGGAATAAAGAGAACATCAGGGTTGTAAAAAATTATTGTTTAATGATTTTTTTGGTATCGTTAAAAATGTAGTCTAACATGATATAAGAGCAGACCAGGACAAACGACGCACTTTCATATCACCCAACTAAAAAAAAGGAAATCAAAATACTAGAGGCCAAAGACCCAGCACACACATAATCATTTGATTATAGGTTATAACCTTGGAGCAGATTAGGCCCAACGACCCGCAACCATGCCACCCAATTGAAACAATGAAGTCCACCTGTTAGAGGTCAAACCCTACAAGTGAGAGGCGTGTTAAGAATATACTCCCATTATTCTTGATATCAATGGGGGCGTGTGTGTGCGCGCGCCTGTGGGTGTGTGCGCGTGCGCGTGACAGCACACGAGAGATCTTTGTGCGACCACGACAGTACTCATGATATCTCTGTGCGTGTGTATGAGCGAGCGCGCGTGCGTGACAGTGCACGAGAGATCCCCATGCGACCGCAACAATACTCGTGATCGTCGGCAACACTAGTAGACAATGTAAGGTAGCAACAATGCTACTATGCACATGCATCCCGTGCACTATCATTTGTACATATATTTTAAAATCTATTACACTTTTTCATAAAAGGTAATTTAGTGCAATTTGTAAATAGTTGTTCGTGGAACACTCTTGGTTCAAATCTCACCATGTTTGTTACAATATTAATTTGATATTCAATAGTCAATTAGCCCAAGATCCTCCACTATCACACCATGACACAGCATGTTAAAATTAACCAACTTAACAAGATTTATGGACAGTACGGCAAGGCATTATAGTCATTCCTGATCCTAATTTGAAAAATTAACAAACAAGACATGATAAGTCTGAAGGTATAAGAAGAAACTGAAATAACCATTTTTGATACTAAGGAAAAGTTTAAATCACAATTACAAGACAAGAACAGCAAGCATAGAGGCTACAAAAAACAAATAGCCAAAGCCTTAATCCCACTTTTGGCAAGAACGCAAACACATTAACGTAGGGTTGATAATGAATCGAGTTTTTCTGAGTAGGTCTTAAACTTAAAAAAATTCCAATTGGAATTGTGAAGATACCTGAACTCAAGTCGTCCAGAAAAAAGGAGAGTTGACTGATTATGAATGAAATTTATATATATTTCAAGAGAAATCAAATTTCGATGTGAATGTCATCAATTTCGATTGCTAGTGTAATTGTTAAGATAAATTGTGCAAAGGCCCAATTCATTGGCCCAGTTAGAGCTCATTAAATCCTTAGGTGATAGTCTCACATCTTAGAATGGAGTTTAGACTTCACTCCTTCCTATATATATGTACAAATACTTGTAACTATTATCCTTTGTATAAGAAATTAATAAAATATTTAATTTTTCTCTCTCTCTCTTCCGTGTCTCTCTTCCCGCGGACTCGCCTTCCCGCACCTCCTGAGGACTCGATCTGTTTAATCATTGCTTTCTTCTGATCTTTGCGTGGCTCTCCCCCCCCCCCCCCTATGCTGCCTTTATAAGATTTCACATTGCCTGCTGGGAGCCACCGCCGCCCCTCCTGTCCGCTAGAGTTCGTGCCAGTTCACCTCAGCTCCCGCCCTCTATGAACTCGCTGCATTGAATCCGCTGCTCCTGTTCGCCATCCCCTACTCGCACTCCTGCTCGCGCAGCCTCGTTGATTCCCCCTCATGCGGACTTGCCTCTGTGATTGCTGGACCTCTCGCGGTCACCTATTCGTAAGCCCATCAACAGGGCCCGCGTCTCCTGAGCTCGTCAAGGCCGTGCTTTCCTGCTTCCTCTCTTGCTGAGCTCGCCGATCCCCTGTCGTGACCGTTGTATCCGCGCAGGGTCCTCTCCTGGAAGATTTATTATTTGGCCGCATCTCCTGAGAGTCCGTCGCGCCTCCTCTGCCCGTCGAGCATCTTCTGGCCGCGTCTCCTCTGCACGCCAAAATCTGCTTGCAACATTCCTCTGTCTGCAACGCATCCTCTGAACACCAAGATGTTCTGCCCGCGCCTCCTCTGCCCGCAGAGCTTCCTCTGGTGACGCCAAGTCTGACCGCAGAACTTCTCCTGGCCGCGCCAAGACTGCCCGCAACATAGTTGCCTCTCCAATCTGCGGCCTCTTGTCAGTGCTCTCCTCACTATCTGTTGTCTTCCTCTAACCCTCGTGGTTTCTCCTCTTTGTCGGTCATGGCATTGAATGATGCCTCATCTCTTCCGGCCTGTGCCGCGACTACTCTCCCTGAAGTTCGAGATGAGCTCCAGATCACTACTATCTCTCTTAGTGGCAGGAAGAATTTTGTCGAGTAGGTACACTCGGTACACCGCGTTCTCCAGACCAAAGGGCTTCTTCATCATCTTTCTAAGGCACAACCTACTGAGCCCACCGAGGAATGACTCCGCGATGATGGCGCGTCCAATCATGGATTCTGAACTCTATGGATAGTGAACCATATCGTATGACCATGTATCGTGAGGCGGACAAAGTCATGTGGGATGAACTTCACTCTCTATATTCTGGTAAAGACAGTCTGCAACACATGTTCGACATCTTCACGGACCTCCAGTCGCTTGAACCAGGAGTGGATGGCGACTTGACCTCCTTTGTTACGAGTCCAAAACTCTTGTCGATGTCTGGATTTAACATCAGCCTCTCACGTTGGATCTCGTCGCCCAACATGCCCAAAAAGAAGTTGTTGGCATCACCATGATAATGGCGCGTGTCCCTCCTCATCTCCACACCGTCCGTGTCAATATCCTTTCTTCCTCCACCATTCCCTCCCTCTCGGATGTGTGCTCCATGCTTTTAAAGGTGACATCCCCCCCCACCCCGATGCTCCCGGGACTATCTCTCCAGCTCTTCTCCAACACTCTTACACAACTTACCCCAGTCCTCCACCGGCTCGTGGGGCTCGCACTAGCTCTCGGGGCAGGGGTCGCAACAGCCGGACTCATCCCAAGTGTACTTATTGTGATCAGGATGGTCATCTTGAGGCTACTTGTTATCGTAAGCATGATGTGCCTCCACAACAGCATGCCTCCATTGCAGTCGATGCTCCTTCCACCACCCGCACAGATATTGATACATTGCGCACCCAGTTCTAGCATCTTCAGGGGTTGATCAGTCGTTCTTCTGGATTTGTTACGTCTATCTCCAACGAAGGTATCTCCAGTTTTTTCCCATAGACCAACTTGGATTGTGGACTCCGGGGCCACAAATCATATTATTCCACAGAAGCCTCCTCGGTACTTAGACTCTGTGTATCCTAAGTTCATCACAGTGGTCAATGGCGACACCACCCCAGTTTGCGGCTCTGGCAATGTGACCCTGACTTCATCTCTCTCTCTTCGCTCAGTTCTTCATGTTCCAAGCTCTCATTTTAATCTCCTTCCTATTAGTCGTCTTACCCAAGACCATGATTGCTCGATAGCCTTCTATTCCTCTTCCTTTGTTGTGCATGATTGACATACGCAGAATATGATTGGTAAAGTGCGACTATCTAACTGGCTCTACACTCTGGACATTTCCCTCACAGTTTTATCCTTTGTTACTACTGTTGATTGGCACCGGCGTCTCGGGCATGCTCCTCTCCCGATCCTCAAGAAAGCTCTTCCTGATCTATCCCTCGCCGACTTCACCTGCAAGTCTTGTATCTCCGGCAAACAACATCGTTCTTCTTTTCACTCTCGTTGTACTCGGAGCAGTGCTCCTTTTGCTTTAATTCATTCTAATATTTGGAGACCTTATAAAACAACTAGTGTTTCTAGTTATCATTATTTTTTTACATTTATTGATGATTACTCTCGCATGACTGGGTTTTACTTCGTGATCGCTCTGAACTAACTCGTGTGTTTCTCGCCTTTATTGATGAGACTCGTACTCAGTTCTCCAACTCTATTAAAGCTCTTCGGACCGACAATGCGCGTGAATATATGAGTCATGCTTATACACCCCAACAGAATAGCGTAGCTGAGCGCAAAAATCGTCACCTCCTTGAGGTTGCTCGCTCACTTATGTTCCAAATGAATGTTCCCAAACTTTATTGGAATTTCGCGGTTTCTATCGTCTGTTATCTCATCAATCGCATGCCCTCGTCTATTCTCAACTTTGCGACTCCCTTCGGTCTTCTCTTCCCATCCACACCGTCATTTCCCGTGATGTCTCGCGTCTTTGACTGCACCTGCTATGTTCACTGTCTAGGCCCCTTTACAGACAAGCTTGCTCCCCGAGCTACCAGATATATGTTCGTTGGATATTCCTGAACTCAGAAAAGCTATGTATGTTATTCTCTCGTCGATCGCAAGTTAGTTACATCTGCGGATGTGACCTTCCTCGAAGACCAGCCTTTTCACTCCTCACATATGGCCTCTCCAGCACCTCCTACACTACTGCGCCCTGTTGTTCCTGTCCACTCTACTCTTCCTCCTCTCCTTCACACTCCAGCAACCAAACCCCCCCAACCCACCGACTCTTCATGTGTACACTCGTCGTCCCCCTCGTTTATATGATCTGCAACAGTTACCCTGTACTGATGATGCTCCGCGACCAGCTGATCAAGCACCGACTTCTACTGCTAATTCCCTGTCTAATTACATTTCATTGCATCGACTATCTCCGATGCTTCACAAATTTGCAACTTCTTTGCCGTCAATTTTCACCTATATTTTTCTGCATGACTCTTCAGCATCTGGGGTGGTGGGCAACTATGGATGAGGAAATGACTGCTCTCAGGGTCAATCAAACTTGGGATCTTTTCCTTCTTCCTCCTGGCCAGACATGTGTGGGTTGTAAGTGGATCTTCGCCATCAAGCATGGTCCGGATGGGACGGTTGAAAGTCTAAAAGCTCGTCTTGTGGCTCGTGGTTTAACTCAACAACACGACCGCGACTACGACGAGACCTCACCCATCGCTAAATTGAATAATGTTTGTGTCTTGATCTCCCTGGTTGTTCATCGACAATGGCAGTTGCATTAATTGGACGTCAAAAATGTCTTTCTGAATGACGATCTCGTTGAGAATGTCTGCATGCAACTGCCTCCGGGTTTTGAGACCACTCGTCACTCGTCATCGCCCGACAAGCACAGTGATACTTTTGGTGTATGTTGATGATATTTTGATTACGAATGATGATCTCAAAGGCATACACATGATCAAGAAGTATTTGGCATCTGCATTCCAGACCAAAGATTTGGGAAATCTCCGGTACTTTCTTGGTATCGAGGTAGCCCGGCGTCCTGATGGTCTTGTCCTATTTCAACGGAAGTACTCTCTTGATCATCTTCATGATGCTGGCTACTCTGGATGCAAGCTCGTTGACACACCTATGGATGTCAATCACAAGCTCTGCGCTCATACCTCTGACTCTAATCAACTCCTTCCAAACCCGGCGTACTATCGTCGTCTTGTGGGGAAGCTGATTTATCTTACAGTTACGAGACCTGATATAACTTTTGTTGTTGGGGTTGTCTGTCGATTTATGAATACTCCACGGATCTCTCTAAGCACATCCTCCGATATCTGAAGACTGCTCATGAGCAAGGGCTTGTATAGAAGCTGATGAAACCTAAGTCGCACCCGTGTTTTGTTTTATTTCATGCATTTTTATTTTGTAGTGCATGTATTAACACATGCGTATTTTACTTCGCGCACTTTTACGGTCTATTAGGGTGATTGTCCAATAAGACCATGAATAAAAAGATCCGTCAAATTAGGGGACACATTAATTAAAGCAAGCATGCTCAAAATATAAGTAAAATAAGAGGAGATATTTTATATTAGTAAAAAATTGAAATGAGATTAAATAAATATTTGATTTCGTACCGTATTTGAAAATTTATTTTAAAGTTGAAAAATCAAAAGGAGAAGTTGCCTTAAAATTTAAGAGATTAATTTATCTCTTAAATACAATTAATTCTCTCTTGATTTACCTAACTAAGGCAGTCAGGCTCTTTCAATTAAATCTCTCTCTTAAAAGCCTAAATAAAACAGCCTACTTCCTTCTTTAAAAGCCCTTTATTCCTTGATTTTCATTTATTCTTCCTATTTTTATAAAAGACGGCATCTTCATTCCAAAAGACAGTTTGGACAAAAATCGGGACAGAGAACTTCTCTCTGTTTCCCGGTAGTCCAGCCCCTCTTCCCGCGTCGACCTAATTTGTTCCTAGCCGCTAACGCCGACTCGTCTTTCCTCACTATCACCGTTGCCAGCCTTCGTGGGCTTCGGCGAACCCAGTTCCACCTCCGTCCGGCCCTCTACCACCGCCGCTCCACCTGAGGCCGTGTCGACCATCACCAAGAAGCCGCCGCCATAACCGACCATCCTTGTGTGTCCATCTTCCCATTTTGCGATATCCAGCTACCTCCCCGAGCCACTTCAAATACCGATCTTCATTTCAGTCTCATCCGAACCGGTTACTGTTTTCCCGTGGTTTTCTCCAACTGTTGGTGACACCCTATGGTATACTTCGATACTCATCTCCTTGCTCGTTATGTGTTAGTATTATGATATGTTTTTATTTATTTGGTCTTAAAATTCAGAGCAAGCTTGCCCTTAATTAATTTAAAACCTATTTGTCGTCAATTTATTAAATGCCTGCTGTTTGATTTATTTTCTTGTGTGACTGTGGAGCGTTAATTATGTTCATTATTTGTTAACTTGTTTGGCTCATACGCGTGTTTACGAAACTGAGATCGTTTGCCGCTTTCGTTTGCTCGAGAACGTCACGCTAGCGCAACATTTTTTTGAAAAAGATCGCAAATTTTATTATTTAAAAATAATAGAGAATTCCGGTTTTTACATCACAAGCCTTCCTCTTCCTTATCTCTCATTGTTTACTCTGATGCTGACTATGCTGACTCTCTGGATGATCGTCGTTCCACAAGTGGATTTTGCACATACTTTGATGGACACCTTATTACTTGTCGAAGCAAGAAGCAATCTGTGGTTGCACGCTCATCTGCAGAAGTTGAGTATCGTTCAATGGCCTATGTCGTTTCTGAGATTACGTGGTTGGAAAGCCTTCTGAGAGACCTGGGTGTCAAACTCCTCTCCGACCACTCTATTTTGAGACATTCAACCTGCTATCCATATTGCCAAGAATCTACCAAGCACATCGAAGTCAATTGTAACTTTATTCGGGAAAAGGTTCAGCAAAAGAAATTGGAATTAAGACATGTTCCTTCCGCTTGGTAAATTGTTGGCATTCTTACCAAGGCCTTGCCGCGTTTACTATATTATTTGTTCTTGTTCAAGCTTGGTTCCTACGATTTGTATTCTCCAGCTAGCGGGGGAGTGTTAAGATAAATTATACAAATGCCCAATTCATTGGCCCAGTTAGAGCCCATTACATCCTTAGGAGGGAGTCTCACATCTTAGATTGAAGTTTAGACTTCAATCCTTCTTCCTATATATATATGTACAAATACTTGTAATCATTATACTTTGTATGAGAAATTATAAGCCTGTGAATCTTACTTTTTTTTTCTATTTTTCCATTTACTTTTATAAAGAAGAATTCATCAACTTTTCCCGGAAAAAACATGAGCATTTGGACATGGATTTGAAATGGTGGCCATCAATTTTCAGGTTAGTGCTTAGGTCATATACCATCTAAGCAGCATATTATTCAAGAAAAATAAGCATCAGCGTAGGGATTCATTTCAAATTTGTCAATAGTAAAACAAAATATTGTATGGTTAATGTTCAATTATACTAATGTTTACATAAAAAAATCGTGGTAACTTCAATTAAAATGATTTTCAAAATAAAAAATGGAATGGGTTTACCACTTTTTTACTGTTTATGGGAAGTCTTTTAAGCAAATTAAATGCAAGGTTGCAGACGTCGGAGACACAACAGATTAAATTTTTCATGTTGGTTTTAATATGTAGGGTAATATACCAGGGATATTTAATATATCCCAGAATCAAAGTCAATGATGGATGAGCGCATGAAAGAAAGTTAAGAGGAAGCAGAAAAATAGTTGAGAGATAGGGTACCACAAAACAGCACAGACAACAAAATGATTTCATTTAGGCTTCATTTGTTTTTGTTGTTGTTGATTGAAAGGGAGTTGTCAGAAATGGAGTTTGAAAAATGAGTTGTCTGTGAAAAATGGAGTTTGCAGTATAAAATTGATTGGGTAAAATTCAATTTGCAGAGCTGTTCAAAAAACAGAGTCAATAAACTGTTTGATAAAAATAGAGTTTTTGTACAACAGTTTTTTTAAGATAACTTTTTTTATCATTTTTGTGATACTATGATCAAATCAAATGGATTATACTTGAGAACCACAAATCATTAAAATGGTGGAGATGCAAGATATCATATGCGGATGAATCCAAAATCACAAATGACTGAAATGCAGAAAGTAAATAGGGAAAAAATAATTCTTAATAAGAAATGCAGAAAGTAAGATTCATGGAACAAAGAACAGGGCACTAGAAAGTAAGATTCAATTTTGTGACACAGTCCACTGTAAAATTAAAGATATTCGATCTGTAATTCTAAAATTAGATATGAGAAACTGATTATCCGGGTATCCTTTAATTTTTAAACTCTAAAGGACGGATCTGGGGTTAACAGTGTGTGATGATTTATCATTATATTAACACAATTCGCTAGCTCCAATGTTAAATCAAACATATTATATTTGTGATTATGAAATCAGAAAGGAGAAACAGATCATCCAAGTAGCCAAGTAGCCAAGTAGGTAGACAAGGTATGTGTTATGAACGAAGTTCTAAAAGAGAGGGAAAGAGCGAGAAAAGCTAAAGACGGCTAGAGGAAATTAGGGTTAGGAGGAGGAAGAAGAGGAATACCTTGATAGTCAATAACATCCCAACCAAAAGAGGGGGTCCGGGTATATTAATACCGGACCCCGGACCGGCCAGCAAGGGGCCGGCCGGCCCAATGGGGCTGAACCGAAATCGGTTCAGCCCCCCTTGGCCGATTTCAGCAAGAGGGGGCTGAACCGCTTGGTTCAGCCCCGTTGTCGCCTTCACCGTGCCTTTGCCTCCGCTTGTACCGACGCCCAAATAGACGGGCCTCGTCCGGGGGCGTAACATTCCCCTCCCCATCAAGAACCAGCTTGTCCCCAAGCTGGTAGTCGGGGTAGAGCTCCCGAAACTTCAGCAGGTCGACCCAAGTATTATGCTCGGACGAAAGATCCTTCCACTTGACCAACAGCTCTGGACAGTACGCCGTGCCACGGCGCTTCCACTTGACCACCAAAACATCCTCAGGAATTGGGCGCAGCTCGCCCCCAGTAGCAGCTTCAGGCAACACCGAACTTGCCTGAACAGCATCGCCAATCTTCCGTTTCAGCAAGGAGACATGAAAGGTGGGGTGAATCCTCGACCCCTCTGGTAAAGATAAAGTGTAAGCGACGGATCCGACCCGCCGAGTGATCCGGAAGGGACCATAGTAACGGGGTGCCAACTTCTGATTTGTCCGCTGGGCGACGGACAGCTGTCGATAGGGACGAAGTTTGAGAAAAACCTCATCCCCCACCTGAAACTCTCGCTCCGTCCGATGCCTATCCGCCTGAGCCTTCATCCGATCCTGAGCTGCCCGTAGATTCTCCCGCAAGGTGGCTAGCGTGCGGTCGCGATCGCGGAGGGCGCGGTCAACAGCGGCCACCGCGGTGCTACCCGGTTCGTAACTGCTCAGAGATGGTGGCGGTCGACCGTACACCACCTCAAACGGGGTTAACTTGCTCGCCGAGTGATAGGACGTGTTGAAGCAGTACTCAGCCCAATGTAGCCAACTCGTCCAGGTACGGGGCTCCTCCATAACGAAGCAGCGGAGATATGTCTCCACGCTCCGATTCACGACCTCCGTCTGGCCGTCCGTCTGTGGGTGGTGCGCTGTGCTGAAGCGCAAAGAAGTCCCCTGTAAGCAAAAAAGCTCCCGCCAGAAATTGCCAACAAAAGTAGGATCCCGATTCGAAATAATCGCCCGAGGGACGCCATGTAAGCGTACAATCTCCCGAACAAACAAAGTAGCCACGGACTCCCCAGTGTGCGGGTGGCTCAGGGCGATGAAGTGACAGTACTTGGACAACTTGTCCACAACCACCAAAATAACCGACTTACCCTTCGAACGCGGTAGCCCGTCAATAAAATCCATGGAGACCGTATCCCAGACCTGGTGTGGAATTTTTAGGGGAGTAAGAAGCCCGGCAGGAGAAGTGGTCTCATACTTCTGCCACTGACAAACATCACATTGGCGAACAAACGCCTGTATATCCTTCCGCATGCCCTTCCAAAACACATTAGCCCTGGCCCGCTGCAAAGTGCGAAGAACCCCAGCGTGGCCTCCCGTCGGTGTCGAATGGAACTCGTGCATCATTACCGTACGCCAAGTGGACTGAGAAGGTATGACCACCCGACCGTGGTAGTAGAGACGATCCTGCTGCAAATGATAGCCGGGGGTGGTCGCCCGGTCAGACCGCAAGTCCTCCAGAATAACGCGTAACTCAGGATCCCGCAGCACTTCCTCTTGAATCTCATCCAAAGACTCGAGCCGCGGTACCGATATGCTGGCCAACGCTCCCTCGGGCAACCTGGAAAGAGCATCCGCAACCAGATTGTCTTTCCCTTGCCGATAGACAATCTCGTAGTCGTACCCCAAGAGTTTGGTAACCCACTTCTGTTGAAGAGGGGAAGAGACCCGCTGATCCAAGAAATGCTTCAAGCTCTGATGGTCTGTCTTGATTTTAAAATGGCGGTCCAGCAGGTATGGCCTCCAGAGTGTCACCGCATGAATAATGGCCAGCATCTCCTTCTCATACGCCGAGAGGCCCAATGTCCTGGGAGCCAAGG
Organism: Dactylorhiza incarnata; assembly: GCA_033032865.1. NCBI lineage: Eukaryota > Viridiplantae > Streptophyta > Magnoliopsida > Asparagales > Orchidaceae > Dactylorhiza > Dactylorhiza incarnata. The sequence continues at coordinate 3,896,717 of JAWHQI010000061.1, read as the reverse complement.
CTTTGCTGTAGAAAGCAATCGGCCGCCCCTCCTGCATCAAGACGGCTCCCAGCCCAACTCCGGAGGCGTCCGTTTCCACGACGAACTCCTTGGTGAAATCCGGAAGTGCAAGGACCGGGGTAGTCGTCATCGCCAGCTTGAGTGCCTGAAAAGCCGCCTCTGCCTCATCGTGCCAAGAAAAGGCATCCTTTTGTAAGAGCTGTGTCAGTGGACGTGCGAGCTTCCCATAGTCACGCACGAAGCGCCTGTAGTAGCCTGTGAGAGCCAAGAAGCCCCGTAAGGCCCGAATGGTCTGGGGCTGCGGCCACGAGACCATACTAGCAATCTTCTTCGGGTCTGCCTTAACCCCTTCCGCGGAGACCAGATGGCCTAAATATTCAACTTCTTCCTGTCCAAAAGAGCACTTCGACCGTTTAGCAAATAACTGGTGTTTACGTAGGATGGAGAATACCTGGGCAACATGGTCCACGTGCTCCTCCCATGTCCGACTGTAAATCAAAATGTCATCGAAGAAATTAACACGAAGCGACGAAGAAGCGCCCGGAAGATTTCATTCATATTGGCCTGAAAGGTGGATGGACCACCGGTCAATCCATTGGCCATCACTAGGAACTCGTAGTGACCATCGTGGGTCCTGAAAGCCGTCTTGTGGACGTCGTCCTCCTTCATCAGAATCTGGTAGTATCCCGACCGCAGGTCCAATTTAGTATACCGGGTCGCACCCTGTAACTCATCCAACAGCTCCTCTATCAGTGAGATCGGAAACTTATCCTTCAGCGTAATACTGTTGAGGGCCCGGTAGTCAACACAGAACCTCCATGATGCATCCTTCTTCTTGACTAGGATAATAGGTGCCGAAAAGGAACTCGTGCTGGGTCGGATGATGCCAGCGTCGAGCATCTCCCGAACACTGCGCTCGATCTCTGCCTTCTGCATATGTGGATATTTGTAAGGTCGTACATTTGTCGGCTCTGCTCCAGTCTTGAGCACAATCTGATGATCGCGGAATCGTGATGGCGGAAGTGTATGCGGCTCCTGGAAGATGTCGGCATATTCTTCAACCAACGGCTGCAACTGGAGAGGTACCTCCCCTTGCCCGTGCTCGTCTGACCGCACCCCAAGAAGAACGGCCATTAGACTTCCTGTCTCTCCAAGCTGTTGTAGGCTGCGAAGACCAATTTCCTTCACGGGCGCTGATGTGATACCCTTCAAGCAAAACGGGTGCCCACCTTGCAGGAACTCCATCGTCATCTGATCCCAATCAAAAGTAACCCTCCGTAATTGTCGTAGCCACTGAACCCCCAGAACCATGTCTGACCCCCGAATGGGTAAGAGGTAGATATCTGTGCGGCCCACGTAGCCCTGCATCCGCAACTCCACTCCCCGCAGAACACCCTGGCACTGTAACTTACTGCCATCTGCTACCATGACCTGGAAGGCAGCCCCAGTATCCACTACGTGCCCCACCTGCTGAGCGACCTCCGGATGAATGAAATTGTGAGTGCTCCCGCTGTCCACCAGGATGGTCACCCGCTCCCGTCGGACCCTTCCCCCGAGCCGCATAGTGAGCGGTGGGGGGCTACACCCCTCCATGGCATGCACCGAAACACCAAGCTCCGTCAGGTCCAAGTCCCCTTCCAAATCCGGCTGCTCCTCCGAACTCAACTCGCCCTCCTCCTCCTGGTGTAGCATAAACACCTGGACCTTCTGACATTTGTGACCCAGCGTGAATTTCTCATCGCAGTTGAAACAAAGTCCCTTCTCCTTCCGTGCCTGTAACTCGCCCCACGAAAGTCGTGTCACCGTCGGTTTCCCGGCTCCCGCCGGCTCTCTCCGGGCTGGTGCCGGCGTGGCAGCAGTCCTTCCTGAGTAGCGGGTCCGTTGCCTGTTGAACCGCTCCTCGTGGATGCGGGCCAAACTAATGGCGTGGTTCAGACTTCGTGGCATGTAAGCATGAATCTCATCCCGCAAATGTTCCTTCAAGCCCGACACAAAACAGCTCTGAAGTGTCTTCTCCTCCCAGTGTACTTGGTTTGCCAGTTTCTCAAACTCAGTTCGGTATTTTGCTACCGTCCCCTTCTGTTGCAGCTTCTGCAGAGTGGCTTCTACATTCTCGTACTCCAAAGGCCCGAACCGAGCCGTAAACCCCTCCACAAAATCCGTCCATGGCACAAAATCTCTGTCTCGGAGGAACCACTGAGTCCACTGGAATGCGTCACCCTCCAGATGGAAGGACGCCAATTGTACCCACTGCGCTGCCGGAACATCCTGATAATAAAAGAATAATTCGGCCTTGTGAATCCATTCCAACGTGTCCCCTCCGTGAAAAGTTGGAAAATTCATACGCGTTAATTTCGGAGGGAGATACGCCCTTGGTGCGCCTTGTCCCCGCCATCCTTGATCATAACCCGCACCTGGGTGGACTTGATGTTGTCCGATCCACGGTGCTCCCGGTCCCATATGGCCTCCGCCGTATCCACCCGGCCAAGGGTTCGGTAGGAATCCCCCCGCACCTCCCGGAGGAAACCCCGTCGCCGCCGCCCGACCAAAAGCGGCCATGTTGTCGCCGCCAACCTCGCCGAACCCTCCAGGTGGCCCACCGAAGTCGCCGTGGCCGATCCGTCCCTGTCCGACCCCGCCATAGCCGGATCGGCCCCACCCGAGATCGCCCGGGCCGCAGAAACCCCCGCCCGAGTCGCGCGCTGCTCCGATGCCGCCGCCGCCTGTTGCAACCCCGATCCCGCCCGCGCGGCTTCCGCCGGCCTCGCCCGAGCCTCCTGGCTGCTGTACCGGCCCGATCCAGGGACTACGCGCCTGTCCCGCTCCTCCTTGGAGGCCCGGCGGAATTTCCGGGTGAGATCCCGAGTTATCGGACCCGGGATGCACCGATCCGCCGTTCTCATCGGCCGCCGGCCCTTTTCCTCTCAGATTTTGCACCAAGAGTGCTTTGATTTCATCCATGCGAGCGTCCATGCGTTCTTCCATTGATGTCTTCATGTGTTCCATCGAATCGGACAACCCCGCAAAATTTTCCTCTAGGGTTTCCAACCGCGAGATTTCCTCTTGCGTGCGAGTGGTAACCATGGCGGAGGAGATCCTCTGATACCAAATGTTATGAACGAAGTTCTAAAAGAGAGGGAAAGAGCGAGAAAAGCTAAAGACGGCTAGAGGAAATTAGGGTTAGGAGGAGGAAGAAGAGGAATACCTTGATAGTCAATAACATCCCAACCAAAAGAGGGGGTCCGGGCATATTAATACCGGACCCCGGACCGGCCAGCAAGGGGCCGGTCGGCCCAATGGGGCTGAACCGAAATCGGTTCAGCCCCCCTTGGCCGATTTCAGCAAGAGGGGGCTGAACCGCTTGGTTCAGCCCCGTTGTCGCCTTCACCGTGCCTTTGCCTCCGCTTGTACTGACGCCCAAATAGACGGGCCTCGTCCGGGGGCGTAACAGTATGCTTCAATTTTTAGAACTCCGAAGGAGAAATCTATGGTTTGCAGCACCAAAAAGGAATCGTCAGGAAACCTAGTTTAACCCCTAAACATGAGCTAAATCCATCGAACAATGAGAAATACAAACAATTGGCATAAGAATAACATGATTCAAAATCTAGAATCTTAAATATACGGGTAAAACTATTTCATTAATAGAAAGAGAGAGAGAGAGAGAGAGAGGGAGAGAGAACCAGCCATAGAATCCCATTAATATGCGGATAAGCGCGGGCGACCAAATCCTCCGACCTAGCTTCCTTGCAGATCTCGTAAATTTTCCTAATCTTGGTGCGAAACAAACCCATAAAATGAATGTGTAGAAAAATATCATGGAAATAAAAAATGGAAAGGGGCGGAAAGACCTTACGGATTGGAGGATGTAAGGATCCGAAGATGGATCGCTAGCAGTTGTGGAGTCTCTGGCGTTCGCGGAGAGCGATCGCAGGTGGAAATCCCAATCTCCGTCACCGTCGTCCGGTTTCGCCATTATTTTTTATGCCTGCGTTAAGCTCGTTGCTGCAACAGTGTGAGATTGAAGTCGTGGGGGATGGAGAAGAAATCGCATATCCCGACCTCGACGTAGCGGCGAGCCAGGTGACTGCCTAGAGATCGATCGGGATGGAGATGAGGAGCAGACGCGTCGGTCGGAATGTGCGGAACGGAGCTCTGTGCTGCGTATGGGATTTGACCTAGGTCGTGCTTAATTAAAAAACGGCGCATTCGTCTTTTTTATTCCCAAACACGTGTATGCGCGCTTCCTCCATTTTGAGCCTGCCGCACCGGAGCGAATCTTCTTAAACAAACGAGGCCTTGGTTGTCTACTAAACCATAGACGCTAATAAAATAAATTAAAAAATTCGGTCGATATACAGTCGGGGTATATCGGCCGATAAATCGGCGTATATAGCGGCCGATAGTTGATATATCGGTTGCTATATTCCAAAAGGATATTTTGCAAAAAAAATATTGGAGAGGTGTCGTTTTGTCCATGAAACCTTTATGTCGACCGTCATGTCGACCATGTCGGACGATATCCACAATATTGATCAAACGTAATTGGTTAATTAGGCAAATCCTATAATGCTCATGTTAATCACATATGCGGCCTAAGAAGAAAAAAAGGCGATATATTATAACACGAGAGAAGTCGAGCTCAAGGAGGGGGGAGGAAATCGAGGTACACACTTTTGTTCATATGGTATAGAGCAACACTTCAAAATCTATGGATTTTATGGCTCCTTAATTGTCGCGTGCCTTCGTCGCTTCCATTGTTAATTTTATTGTCGCTTCCGCCGTTGACTACATTGTCGTGAATGCTTCTATGCATCGAACTACCATATTTGTTACAGTGTTGACTTTTCTTAAAGGGACTCCAAGTAAGGGATTTTGTTCAAACAACTAACCAAGCGTTGTAGTATCTTAAAGGGACCGTAAAAAAAATTTATTCAAAAGGAATAAGATTGGCCATTAATGTAATGGGTACGATTACACTAAATAAAAACTGAAAAATACAATGTAATATATGAAAGTGCAAATAAACGAAAATCTGGACGCATCTGTGGAGTCGGATCGTCAATCCAAAGACGCCAAATATGGCAGGTGGCCAATCGGCTCAGAACGGGCCCAAAACTAATGCTCCACCGCGGGTCCGCGTCGCCGATCCTCATCATTCTCCCTAGCTTGAAAGAATTCATCTCCTAATTAATAGAGATCGGTATCCTCTCGGTGTATGTTGGGTAAGGATCAATGTGGTCCATCGAAGGTCGTTCAAATATCGACAATGACGGTGCATCCTCTCCAATGGTACTGGTGTGTCTGTCCGTCAGTTGTGGTTATGCACTTGTGGGACACGATATCAGTAAAGCTCTCATAAGTCAAATGATGTGTTGGTAATTCGGGTGCAATCGTTGGTGCAGACGGTGAAGTCATAGACGACTAATCCAAAGGCGGCTGGGGCTCAGGAGTGGATTAGGCGTGGGATTGGGGATGTAGTGGTGTAGGCTCCAGGTGGTCTCCACGATACGGGTCCACGTACTCGTGAAGCTCGTAGTATAGCATCAGGTCCGCAATATTAAATGCGGGATGGATACCATACTCTTATGGATATCAAGCTCATAGGCATTTGCTCTAACCCTTCTCGTGATTGTGTAGGGACTCATTCGCTTGGCGCTTAAATTGTAGCATACCACAAGGGAGCCTCTTAGAGTGGGTTTTCACCACCACTTGCTCGCCTTTATGAAATATCTTCTCCTGCATGTGGTTATCCACATGAGATTTATAAAATTCATTACCATTATTGATCCTTCGTCGAACCGACTCATGTGACCCATGCAAATGACGAACAAGCGACACAACAGACTCATACAAATGATGTAAATGAAGCGTAGCAGACACGACAAGCTCCCTAAGAGAAAATCTGATAACTAACTAACTATCGCTAAAACGAGGTGGCTTATCAGGAGGCTCTGGGTGGGGTGTAGAAATACTCATCGAGTGAGCGACGAGTATCAAAATGATTGCATGAAACAACATCACTCAAATACGAGCTCATAAAGTGTCAAATATCTCTCGGGGAATATGACGCGTCCAGAGGCTCACCTGAAGGTATGTATGAAAATTCTCCGCGAGTGCGCCTCACCCGAGAGAATAACGGAGACATTGACAATAGGATGCGGCTCTAGAGTGTGGTGAGTGCCTCTAATAAGAACAAACTCATTCGGTGGGTCGGCAACCGGTGGGTCCAAGAACTCATCAAGAGTGTGATGGGTCATAGGGTAGACTCTCAAAACATCGGGAATATTGTTAAATGTATTTAAAGAAAACTCTACATACTTTATGTTAAGCTCAGGATCCGCTCTCTGGTGCATGATCGGGGGTGAGAAAGAGGTGTCAATGATTCAGTAATTGTAAACGAGTCGCTCACCTGAGGCTCTGTTTGGTTGGGTTGTTGTTGATGGAAAGCTGCTAATTGAAAATGGAGTTTGAGAAAAGTGCTCTTTCTTCAAAACAGAGTTTTGATAAAAAACTATTTGGATGAAATGGAGTTTGCAGTGCTATTCAAGAAGCAGTTTTCAAATAACTATTTGACAAAATAGAGTTTTCAAAGAACTTAAAAAAATGAGAAATGAATTGATGATAGTGATAGGACCAGATAGGTAATTGTTAAAGAAATATTTAAAAAATGATTTATACAAACATAATAATAGTTCACAAAAAAGACAGCATAATAATTGATGGACTGCTCAGCTTGCCAACAATTATAGAACAGAGCCAACAAAATCTATGATGTAGAGCAGTTGCCAATATATCACCACAAACACCAAATAGATAGAAATATAAACCATGATGTAGAGCAGTTGCCAACATATCACCACAAACACCAAATAGATAGAAATATAAGCCATGCTAGAATTTACCCTCATTCATAAAATCTATGAGAGGAAGATGATAAAATCTGAAACAGATACATACAAAAAAAACTGAAACAGATCCATCACAAAAAAAAACTGAAACAGATCCATCACAAAAAAAAACTGAATCATTTTACAATCATCCATAGCTATTCGGCGAGCAGGTCAAAAAAAAATAAACCTAAATCGTTGCTGAAATTGGAGAAGAGGTGAACTTGCAATGGTCTCCCTTAAGCTTCAATTGGACGGACGGATCCTCCCGGGCCTTGATGGCCATCAACGATCTCCTTTCGGGAAGACGAACGGAGATGGACAATCGGTTCCATTGCGAGCAGATTTGGGCGAATGGTGGTCGGAGATGGACGTGATCTTCTGCGACGGCAACGGGAAGGGGAGGAAGCACCAACATCGCACGGGACGCCAACCGCACCGGATCTTATCAGCCCAACCAAACGCCACCTGAATCTCACCCTCATAAGAAAATGGTGGTTCATCAAGAGCTTCATCAAGGGGCTCGTCAAAGAATCCATCAATAGGATCATGATCCTTCAGATGAGTATCATCGTAAGGGGTAGTGTCCTCATGAACGGGTGAGGCTGCCACTACGAGGCCAACACTAAGCTCTTGACTCTCGGCTCTCGGTCGTGATGTGGCTCGGGACAACGACAGGGTAAGAGTAGGAAGAACCCGTACTCAGGAGTGGGTCTATAGTACAGTGTCAAGGAATGGGTATATAATTGAAGGAATAATTAGGTCGATATGGGGTGTAGGGGATGGATATACCATCACAGGATCACTGGGTCGCTCGTTCTCACTCTCTTGACCATACACACTAATCATAATAACGTCGCTCACCGCTTGTAACATAAGTTCATGATTAGGCTCAGCCTCATAATCAAGTGGGTACTGAACCTCATCAAGATGAGATGCATCAAAGTCAGGTATCAAGCCTCTCATACCAGTGGGAACACTAGTAGACGTGTTGGTAGCTCGACCTAAATCCCAAGGTTTTATCCTATTGGTTCTTTTAAAGATAGTTTTCAAGCGATCAAAGTGAGCATCAATACGATCAAATCGTTCAAGAAGCAATCGCTGAAATTCAGCTTCCGACATCTCAGTTTATGGAACACTATGATGATTTATACATGTGATGTTATCCTTATGATGGTGACCTCTATAGAGCTCCTGATAATCATCTAAATTGTCGTCCCTAACATAATCAAATTGTGTCTGAGGGTAGACGTGATCCCTACTGTTAGTTATTGGGTGCACTATTCCCAACACCTACGAACGTGCGGCGGCGGACGAGGATGATCAACATAACAGTATGAGGATCTCTCCTGAGAAGCTCTATGGAGTTGAGCATATACAAACTTTGATTCCTCAAATAGTGAAGAGGTCTAACGACGATGACCCAAACGATACTCAGCTTTATCACCATAAAATCGTGTTGAACGATCGTTATGACTTAGCCATAGATAGCATATCAACTCTGTGTGACCTATCACTACGTTTATAAATGTGTCATAAACCTTGGGTGATACCAACTGATGTACAGTAGGATGCGTGAGTGTGCGACTAAAATGCAATCCTAAGTGAGGTGCTAGGAGATATAATTTTATTACACTTGAATACTATATGTAAATATAACACATGCAAGACCCGACGGAGAAATCAAACAAAGCAATAAATAATTAAGGGCCTGTTTGAGAGAGCTTTTTAGAAAGGAGTGGTGACAAAAGGAGGGTAGGAAAATGAGTTTTTGGAAAATGTTTATTGCAAAAGGAGATCTGTTTGAGTGAACTCCTTTTACAGAGCTTTTCAGGAAGAAGAAACACTTTATAAACTGGTAGCGAAAACAAATGGGAGAAATCGCGCGGTGGCATTTTCCAGGAAATGGAAAGGAGGTAAAATGCACTCCCAAACGGGGTCTAAATCACGCACATATATTTTAAGACAATAATTCTTTAGGAAAGCAGGTTTAGGTTTTTCTTCGCGTGGAGGGAAAAAGCAAAAGAGCAAGAAGAATAGTTCCTGCAAATCACAAAATAATCTAGAACAAAATTCCACAATATTGTAGATCCCAAAGAGCATAAGTTTATATCACCATATTTTAATATTGAAAAACAAAGTTCCATACAAAAATGAGACACTCACATAATAAGGTGGTAACCATAGGCGTGGTAGATCCGGTGGTAGGAGACCTAGGTGGTTGTCCAGAGATGGCGGTGGCGGCGGAATGATGGAAAGGGCTTTGAAGGAAGGGTGTCGGTTAGGGGAATGATGTGGAGATGGCTGGTAGGCTGCTGGGTTGGATCTGAGAGGTGGGCTTGCTGAAAAGGGAAGGGCATGGGTTTCCAGAGGATGTGGAAAGATTTTGGTAGTAAGCTTGATTGATTTTGAGAAGGTTGAATGGGGCGTGGAGGGGGATGGGCGGGCTTGTCCTGGGAGGAAAAAAATGGCAGCAGTTTGGGCTTCTCCTGAGAGAGAAAAAAAACAGCTGTTTGGGCTTCATCTGGGAGACAAGACTGCGTCAATTTGGGTCTTTCCAGGGAGACAAGGCAGCGGTAGTTTTGGGCACTTCCTGGGAGAAAAAGGGCAGCGGTAGTTTTGGGCACTTCTTGGGAGAAAAAGGGCAGCGATAATTTTCCCGTGAGAGGGGGCTGGCGGGATTTTCAGAGGGCGTATGGAAAAGAAAAGAAGTTGCGGTTGTGAGGAGAATACAATGGATTACCTAGGAGTCGTCACCTAGTGCCTTACAGAGTCGTCATCGCGAGAGGATCACCAGATTCTGGGAATTCTTCTCCAAAATGCCCTCTCTTAGTGGTTGTCCCCATACTCATTTGTAATAAACTACCCTAGAGCATCCCTTACATCAACGGCTATGATTGTTCATTAATGTAACGGACCTGATTGCATTAAATAAAGACTGAAAATTACAATATAATATATGACAAGTGGCCAATCAGCCCTAAACGGGGCCAAAACTCATGCTCCACCGCGGCTACGCGTCGCCGATCCCCATCACTAATACTTGGGGCATATACAAAAGCTGATTATGCTAGATCGGTAATTACAAAAAATTACATGTCTTGAAGAAAATCTTATATCAGAAGAAACAAAATCAAAATATGGTGACAAGATTATGTGTCGAGGTAGAGTTTAGAGCATTTGCTCAGGTAATTTGTAATCATTGTGGTAGAAGATCATTCTAGAAGACTAAGGCTCTGTTTGGGAGGACGTCTGCGCTCCGGTGTGTTTGCAGTGAACGTCGCCGCCGTCCATGTCCCTATTTGTTTTTCCGCCTTTCCCCGCCGTTTCCAGCCGCCGCCCCCTACGAACGGCGAAATACCGTCATTACCTATCGCCGCCCCTACCTCTAGTCTGAAGCTCCAGCGTTCGTCTCCCTTCCCAGCCGCCGTCGGAGTCCCAAACAGACCCTAAGATTCAACGAGATGGACCACTAATGTTATATTATGACAACAAATCTGCAATCAATATCGCACGCAACCCTGTGCAAAATAATCGAAAAACACAAACTGACATACATTTCATTAAAGAGAAGTAGAATAACATATTGATATGATACTTTATGCGACTATTGGTTGTTAGCTCATAAATATGCTTACCAATTGATTAAATAGTTGAAGTGTTTCAACAACTATATTCAAGTTGGGAATAGAGAATATATGTTCACCAAATTTAAGAGTGGGAATTAATAAATCCAAAGTATTTTGGTAATTAGGCAAATCCTATATACACTCATTTTATAAGGGGCAGATGATGCTACAAGGGACTCACATAGGCGGAAGGCTATAGGAAGAACTGGGTAAATGATGTAATCTAAAAATGACAATTTGATTTTAAATAATAATTTTTTAGATCAGTTTAAAATATGTGGCTAGCGGAACTTTCTCAAAAACATAATGCTACAAGGGACTCACATAGGCGCTAGCAGAACATTCTCAAAAACATAATGCGACAATCGGCCTAGGGTTCGCACATGCACAAGAGGAGCTAACAAGAGAACGTTGAATAAGCATGAATTAATATTCCACAGGCTAGAAAATGAGCATATAAACAAGCATGATTTGAAATTTACGGCAAGAGGTAAGTGATAACTATGGCAAGCCCTGAAAATTAAAGACCAAATAAATATAACCATAAAATTAAACTAGCAGGAGGAGAGCATGAGGAGGAAGAGAGATATCCATTACAAATGTAGTGAAGAAATGGATGTAAGACTCTCTTGATCCTTGTAGGGAAGGATCGAAAAAGGTGGTCGGGAGTGGGGGGGAGATGGAGGTCAACAGAGCAATGGAGGCGGGACCTAGTCTCTGGCAAAGTCTAGAAGTAGGTCTCTGGCAAAGTCCAAAAGTAGGGGGAACAAGTGGCAGTTGATGGGATGAGAGAAGATCGACATAAGAGCCATCGAATCCACTGGCGACTGCGGCGGAGAGGTCGACGGAGCCCCATGGGGTGGCTGACGGCGGCGGCGTAGCGTGGAGACGAAAATTTGTCAGCTGGAATCGAGGACGGCAAGAGCTGCGTTGGACAGAAACTGAGCGAGAGTGATGTTAGTCATCTCGCTCACTCCTTTGGCTTCTCCGAGAAATTACTAACTAAGTGAATCTTGTCTTGTCTCCACTCAATTTATTCTTTCCACTACCTCCAGCTTAATCTCGAGGATAGAACGCATTAGCTTTGTCGATTCTGGAGACAACTCTTTGTTTATACTAACAAATCTTCTTATTTCCTAGAAACCATGACCTTTTCCCCATACTAAGATGATTGTATCCTTACTCAGTAGTTTTTTAATACATGCATCTGGACATATCCCTCTACAACTATATATGTAGCTGAGTAGGTGGCCTAACATAAATTTTGACGCCTTTCTCTCTGCCGTCATCTGACGGCCTTGGTGGACGAGACAGGCTCGACAACCTAGGCTCCACCAAAGGATGGCGACTGGGCCCCTGTTTAACTATATATAGCTTGGCTTGAGAACAATGAAGGCATCCTTTTTTTAGGGAATTATTTTCCTCCCTTCGATTTTACTCAGAATCAGGAGATCTTTGCGCTTTATGGAGGGGAGCATCTCTTGACAAGCTCCCTGGTGTGCGGTGGGACCTCTGGTGATTTCCAGCCACCCCCGTTGTTCTCAATCACCATAAGTAAGGTCACCCCGGTCACGGATATATCAAGGCCCAACACAATGATTCTAAATAATCTCTCATGTTATTCAATGATCTCCTAATGATATCCTGTGAATTGCCTTGAGGAATATTATGTTTTTTGAATCAACCTTTATTTAGATAAACAAATATAATATAAATGTTTTTCATTAGAGTAACATTTTACTGCTGTATCCATATAATAGGAATTCAGTAGTAGCATTTCGCTCGTATTTCCAATTGTTCAATCCTTGGAAAAAAACATAAAGCATTCATTACCAATATGCATGTACTATTGGATTCAATGTTCGCAAAGAGCATAAAAGGGGTATTGGCCTGAAACAAACATTTTGAAGAAATGTGAATATTATTGTTCTAAATTTGGATTAACAAGATTATCTACTGCGCTCGAATCTGCATTCAACTTTCATCGGTTGGATTCTGGGACCAATTGTCCTACCCTGATTGTCTTTAATGCTTATGTAGAAGGCAAAAATTTAATTGTCAGTAAGTTTGTTGAGAAACACAATCACCCTCTAGTAAGTGCCACCGAGCAACATACCCTGCAGTCAAATAAGTCGGTCACGGTTGACAAGGGTAGTATCTTAAAATCAATGTTTGAAGCAGAAATTAGAACTACATATGCATATAGCTACCATGCTGATGAAGCTTGTGGATCTCAGGATGTGAATTTTTGAAAAGGAATGCATATAATTATATTGAAAATAAAATAGGAGATCAAAGATAAATGGGAGATGCCGCAAGTCTATTGGAAATATTGAAAGGACGTCAAATTTCTGATACTATGTTCTCTTTCAATGTACAAGTTGATGTTGCTAACAAATTGACTAGTTTTATATGAATCGATGGTCAGAGTAAAATCGATTGTCGGTAAGTTTGTTGAGAAACACAACCACCCTTTAGTAAGTGCCACCGAGCAACATCTCCTACAATCAAATAAGTCGGTTGCGGTTGACAAGGGTAGTGTTTTAAAATCAATGTCTGAAGCAAAAATTAGAACTACAAATGCATATAGCTACCTTACCGATGAAGCTTGTGGATCGTAGAATGTGGGATTTTTGAAAAGGAATGCTTATAATTATATTGAAAAAAAATAGGAGATCAAAGATAAATGGGAGATGCCGCAAGTCTATTGGAAATATAGAAAGGACGTCAAATTTCTGATATTACGTTCTTTTTTATGTACAAGTTGATGATGGTAACAGATTCACTAGTTTTATATGAATCGATGGTCAGAGTAAAATTGATTATGAATGTTTTGGTGATGTACTTATAGGATGAATCGATATAATCTTGATTGCGCACCCTTTGTTGTTGTCAAGGTTGTCAAGATCAAGATCCTAGGTGGGATCATTTTGGGGGTTGGATCGGATCGTAGGATTGGATCGAGGAACGTAAGATCCTACTACATTCATAAAGTAAGAAGTAGACATCTAAGAATTAGGAAACAGAACAGTTCATGAAAATCTTAATGAAATTTGAAATTGAAAGAGTGCAGTAAACCAACGGTCCAAGAAAACATGGTTTTAGAAAGTTGGAATATAACCTGCAAGAGGATTTATGCCTGCCAATTAAAAGTGCTATAGAGAAACCCACCTCTCTAGGATAAATACTCGATATAAGTCCTTGGACAAGAGTACTGTAAAGTGTAAACATTAGAAAAAGTCAACATGGATGTCTCTATACTGTATCTATACTCAATAAACATCCCTATCATACTTTATCAAGATTTAGTAGTAATTCGGTAGCAGGAAATGTGTCTAACAGTACTCGATAAGTATTTGATTGTTGGAGGGTGTTGTGAATATTTGATTGTTTAAGTGTTGATCATGTATTGTAGGAGTGCCTACCAGTTGAAGGTTTTCAGCTTCCAGTGAAGAGAGAATATTACATCAAATGTTTGCCTCTGAAAACTTTGACATTTATTGATCGATATCAGGTCACTACCTTATCTAATATTTGATTCTTCTAGTTATTTCTTAGCCAACACATTATTTCTTCTCCATTAAAGCTTTATACTTGAAGTTATTTCACAAATAATTGAATACTGGATAAATATGCAAAATTTTCAGATAATAAGTTGGGAGCTAAAATCAATTTGTCCATCTATCACCAATATGAGAGGGATGTTTACTCAGTATGCTATAGAAAAGGCCACATGCTCGAGACTTGGAGCAAGAAAATGAAAGTAACGACAGAAATCGTATGCAACAGGGAGAAAATTACCTTAGAAAATGAAAGTAACGGCAAAAATCCAGTGACTGCGAGTTCGTCGGCCCGGTAGGGACGGGAGGACTTATGTCTGGAAGGTCTTTGGGAGTTCGTCGGCCTGGTAGGGACGGGATTTTGTCAGCCTGGTAGGGACGGGAGCGTCGGGAGGACGTCTGGAAGGCCTCTGTAAGCTCGTCTTGACGAAGAGAAGCCTCAACACGAGTCGACAGTAGGTGTCCCGTTCGGCAGTAAAGCAGGAAGAGGAGACAGGGTTTTGTTTTCGTAAGAGCGGACGGGTCGGGATTCAAGAAGCGCCAGCAGAAAAAATAAACAGGCGGAAGCGGAAATTATATTGGATCCGGATCGATAGGATCGAAACGCGATCCTACTGATCCTACGATCCGGATCGCGAACCCGAGGGATGAAGGCCTGATCTCAATCTTATATCAAATCCGAATCGAATTTCAGATTCGGGATCGTAGGATCGTACGATCCTACGATCCTAATAGCGTTGGTTGTTGTTAATCATCACTAGCAGAATATAGTTGTTGCGGTAGCCTATATCGTCGAGGAACAACTTAATCTTTTGTTCGGTTATTTGAAATATTTTTAAAATTAGTTGGTGGAAAGCAATTAAGCAACCACTAACAATCTACATTGATCAAGATCAAACAATGTCAGACGCTATTAATAGAGTGTTTTGTAAGAGCAGACATAGGTTATGTCAATGGTATATTGATAAGAAGACTCCTAAAGTGTCAACATTCAATACTGATCCAATAATGTGATCTTTGTTTTACACGTCTTGAAATAATGTGATACTGAAGAAGAATTTGAACTACATCGGCAAGAAATGATTACTCAATTTGACTTACATGGTAATAGGTTACGTTAAACAACTCACCTTGTAAGTACTTTGGGCATCCTCGAGTGTATAAGATCTTGTTGCGCTTCCAATATTAGAGACTTCTCCGAATAATCCTCGTTGTAAGGATTTTCTTCCAAGATAGGATCAATATCTGAAGAGGTAGGAGGATCCGTCATTGGGAACTCTTTAACAGGTGATGTAGACAATGGTTTGGTCAAGGCTTTATGCTCTAATATATGCTCAGTCAGGATTTTGTAACCTCATCAACACGATCGTTCAGCGCAACAGTACTATTTGTCATCTCATTAAAGCGTTCAAAAATCCTTGCTTCTAAATCTTGTAAATATTTCATAAAAGAGAAGGGAGGTGAAGGAGGGTTCAGTTTTCTTTTTTTGGCTGATGGTGACTCAAGCCCTCGCAAAATGGTGAACTGGTAAGGAGATATCCTTCCTCACCACATAAGATTTTCTTCTCACCCATTATGCAATCAAATTCATCTATCACTTACACGGCTACACAATTAAAAATAAACATTCCAACATTTACAAATAATACCACAAACTTTGGCGCACAAATTGTATAACAAACCTCCTCCGGTTTTAGGTTGCTCATCTGGGTAAACATTTCTTTAAGTGTAAATGAAATTTTATCGGGACATCGGTGAAAAGTCGAGGTCTACTCTTTCGATGCAAAGGTTGATTAAGAGATGTGAGCTGGAACCATATCTACACAATTACATATGCGTTAATGATGAACAATATTTATAACTATACATTAGTGTACTATAACAAACTTATAATTATTATATGAGAGCATCTGTACAAATACCCAATAGTTGTTTTGGTGTTTGAGTCGGTCAGATTGAGGAAGAGAACTAATCTTCATGTATATAGTCTTGAGGCTTAAAAGTAAAAAAGGCATGCACTGTCTTCGGCCAATAATATCTCTTTAATGCTACTGGGTCACTACATATAACTATTATTTTAAGTATATTTTATCTGCTGCAATAGAAGAAGATGCAACACTACTGTATTTAGATCAGATCTAACAACAGAGGGCGCAATCTCATTTAATGATCTTTTGAAGTCATCCTTTGTAGTACTTGAAAATGGTCTTGAATGGCCACTACAATCTAGCCCTAGATTTGGTAGTCGTAACACCATTGTCACTTCATCTACAGTAAATTTCAAGAATTCTAATCCAATGGAAAACGACTGCGTATCATCATCATAAAACATCATCAAAGTATACAGGAGAGGAATATTCTGCTGTAGTCTAGGAGCACTCAAAATCCTATAATAAATACCAGTCTCTTCTAAAATTCTGATACAGCCATCATCCAGTTTTGGCAATATATTGAACACACTTTCACAAAAAATTCTGAAAAGACACTTAGAACTGAGCATGTGATTTCTACCACCCTTAGCGGGTGTATTCACCATTATTTGCAAAACAAAGAATGCGTGGAGTTGGACATTATTATCATGTATGGAGAAATGTGGACCTCAATATTCCACCAATGATTTTTTTCAAAGCATTGCCACAACCCTAAACCCAGTTATACCATCAGCCAAAATGGTGAAAGAGGTGATCATTGATCATGCTACAGTGACGAGGATCGATATAGAATCATTGATCGTGCTGAAAAAATCATTTGGAGACTTGAGACTCGAAGAGTAGTTGAGGAAATATCATATACTTTGCTTAAATCGCCAGCAAAATGCAGGTCGGGTGGCCACTGAGGAATCTCTGATCGTTCTCCCAACAATCTCTGGTTGTTCGCTCAATGATCTCAACATGGTTCCCGTGAAGAGACGATCGTCGAGGATTCTCCGTCTGCTAGCCCTGAACGTTAACCTAAAACAGTTGGTTGAACACTAATAATATAATCGATAAGTCGATCTCCACATGTTCTTCTACTGCTCGCCCAATGCTCGCTCGTAGGTCTTTAAATAGTATATTGATGATCGTCCGGCGAAATCTCGCTCCGTAATCTTTAAATGATTAAATTGCGCTCGCCAGGTGCTCACTCAATGGTCACCCTGCTAAATCTCGCTCCGTTATCTTTAAATAGTTTTAACGCTCGCCTGATGATCGCCCCGCGGAATCTCACATTGTTATCTCTCTGTTATGTTTAGTCCATGTGTCTTAGACTCTGTTTGGCTCCACGTATTTGCGCCAGTGTGCCGTTACTTCTCCGACCGTCCTGCCAAACAAGCGAAATGATACCAGCAGTGTGAAAATCCACCGCTCCTGAATCGCGAAAAACCCGCGATTAGCAGTCGTGATTTCGAACCACGACAGCGCACCACCCGCTCCGCGATTTATCCGCTCGCGTTGATGTCGCTTCTCTTCCCCACCGTTTTCGTCATTCTCGCGCTGATTTTTAGAGCTTGATGAGCTGCATCGAGACCAGCGTACCGGCGACGAAAACTTCGAAGCTGGTTTCTCCGGGATAGAAAGAGAAGCTAGATCATTCCACGACAATTTATACACTGTCGGCGAAGATGGAGGTAGATGAAGGCGGAGGGAGATGATGAGAGGAGCGTCAGGGATTTCACCCTTTTCTCCACGTCCAAGGGGGAATGATCCGGCAAGTGATCCGACAGCACCCTGCTTCAAGTCCGGCGAGTGATCCGGCGGCACCCTGCTTCAAGTCCATCGAGTGATCCGGCGGCAAAAGCAAAGGTGAAAGTGTTGATAGTGGGTTTCACAATCACCTAAGGTTGAAAGCTTTTCTGATATCTGGCTGCAATTATTTATTGAACAATACATAATTTTTTCTTTGCTGCTTCATACCCCATTTCAAATTGTTCTGGCAATTGAATAGATGTTATAGTTTTTTTGTTGTGATTCACCAGATCCCAGCTTTAGAATTTCTTTCTCACGTTATTGACAAATTAACTACACACCGCACAGTTGTTTTGTCAAACAGCTTCTCTGTTTGAAACAATACTGTAAACGTTGTTTTTCCAAACAGTTTCACAGATTCTGTCATCACTCTGCAAAACAGTTGATTATGTTATCACTGCTTCTCACCACTGCTTCTCCGGTCACTGCAGCTGAGCCAACCCCAGACAGATTTAGAAATGGGCTCTGGGTCCAAAAAATTGTAATTTAGGGTCAAATCAGTGAGGTGAGAAGGTACCCTTTTCGAACCAGGGCGTCCCCCGGTGGTGGCTAGCTTACAACGAGGGAAGCGAAGGGCAATCACGGTACTAGTGTCGTGGGGCGCAGGTGCTAAGTTGTTGGCGGCTGAGGCGAGGTTGCTGCCTGCTATGGTGCTGTGAGATTCCAGGAAGGATTCATCTGCGACAACAAGCAGTGCGGGAACTGGGGATGTTTGCTAGGGCGGCATAGACAAAGTAGTAACAGAACACAAACATAAGGATAAGATCTGGAAGAGGCAAGCATGCCCCCACTATTCTACCAAATCTTACCACGCAAACAAATAAACACAAGCTCATTGGAACGATTTTAACATATTCCAAATCTAGAGAATGCCGCGGGAGTAGGAACAAACAAAGATCAAACACGTACCGTAACAAAAATCAGATTTGACAATTCCCCAAGAACGTCAGAACATATCACTAATCCCGAACAAAGGATAGTACCCGAAGGACCACTGAGATCGAATTTCAGTCAGATGTCTTGAGCGATTCGCCCTGTGAGGATCGGGGAAGACGACTGACTGTAAGGGAAGCCGGACCCTAGAAGCCTGATTTTGGAGTAGGATTTTACACTGATATTTAATTTTGACTTTCTGCACTAGTACCCTACAATTAGAAGAAAAAAAATTAGGTGCGCTCCACAAATTGTTATTCGCAGATCAACTTTTTCTAGTTTGTAAATTGTTATCCGCAGACCAATTTTAGACTTGAGCATTCGATATCTTTGTTCTCTTGAGTAGGGTCCGACAACGAAGGAACATCTCTGAAGACCTTCTGAGCACTTCAATGTGTGCACGGATCGTGACTCGTAAAATAAATGCACGAATAAAGACCGAGTTGAGAAAAAAAGACGATTTCTTCACCGTTCATGCGATTTCAGTTTGTTTGGGAGAGAGTAACCCTAGCTATATAAATCTTCCCAAACAAACCCTAGCTATCTAAATCTCTCAAACAAACCGAAATCGCTTGAACGGTGAAGAAATCGTATTTCTTCCTCAACTCGGTCTCTATCCGTGCATTTTTTTTACGAATCACGATCCATGCACACAATAAAGTGCTCAGAAGATCGTCAGAGATGTTCCTTCGTTGTCGGGTCCTGCTCAGGAGAACAAAAATATTGAATGCTCAAGTCTAAAATTGGTCTGCGGATAACAATTTGTAAACTAGAAAAGATTGATCTGCGAATAGCCATTTATGATCTGCAGCTAACAATTCCCAAATTTGTAGAGATCTGCTCGTCGAGATCTACAACTTTCGTGTTGAACACTTTTCCTAAAAATGCACGCACAAGGCGTATTTCCAAAAATTCTCTATAGTTACGCCCATGTTTCAATCAGGGCGGCAATACGCCTTGTGCATGCATTTTTAGGAAAAGTGTTCAACACGAAAGTTGTAGATTTTGACAAGATCTACAACTTTCATGTTAAACACTTTTCCTAAAAATGTATGTACAAGGCGTATTTCCAAAAGGCGCGTAATAACTCGTACAAATTGCGGTGCACATAGCCAAAACTGCGGTGCTTTTAACAGCTCCCTTTTTTTAAACTTAGTTCATATCGGGAGGTTATTCTCCCCATCGCTTTTGTTGGATTAACCATTAACGTAGCTCATTGTATCGAAGTTTTCTTTCTTTTTATTCATTTTAAAAACTTGGAGAATTAATTCTTTGTTTTTTTTTTCAAATTATTTAAGAATTAACTCATCTCAAAACTTGGATTCATATAGTTCATTTTATATTGAAGTCTATTCATGTATATATACGAGTGACAGGCTCGGGGGTCCGCCCGTACGACCAACCGCGACAATACTCCAATCGTGACAGGCACGTGACTCTTCTCCTATCAATTAATTAATGCAGCTTAAAATAAATACATTATCAATTAATAAATGCAGAAAGTAATTATACACCATTTTTAGATTTTTGTTAAAAAAATTTGCATCCTTATGCATATATCATGATAAATCAACTTTAATAAAATTGATGAGTTTAATGATAGCTCCGAGAAAATATCATTGACATGTCTAATGATAGTCTTCCTCGAAAAGATAGATGACATGCTCAATGATAGCCTACCATAGTTGGTATATGAGCTCCACTAAAAACTTTTTGGATTTTATAATTTTCATCATTATTTTTTTTATCTCGGGATATCGTGTAAAAAATCATCATTATGCATATATCATGTCAAATCAACTTTAATAAATTTGATAAGTTTAATAGTAGCTTCTACAAAATACCACTGACATGCCTAATGACTGTACAACCGTATTCGTCGAGGGTGGGCCCTCCCGCCGCTTAGACAGAAGTCAAAGTTCGGCAACGAAGACGGTATCAGTAAAGGGAGACTAGGTCCTGTTACTATTCGGGGAGGCGAGTATCCTGGATAATTCGCCAATATGGGCGAGTAGTCGTAAATGTCGCATAATCGGCGATGATGCTCTCAAAGTCGCATGACATGTATTATTTGGCAGGGCAGGGTAATCTCGCATACATATCTTCCCTCCACCCCATGATTTGTCTATAAATAGACTCACAGTGGTACCTGGAATGACACCTCGAAATCTTGAGAACCCCGCCTTTTTACTCTCAATCCTACTACTCTCCAAGTGGTGTCTTCATCGTACCTAGCTCTGCCCTTTGATTTTGGAGGGGAAGCTCTTCTAGACTTCTGGGTACGTAGCGGGACCTCCCTGCTGAAGCACCTAGGGTGTGCTTATATACATTTCAATTCTCTCTCTTATTCTTGTCATCAGATCTATGACGTTCGACAACGGGATCAGTAACCTTAGAATACATTTAGGTTCGAACATTTGAAGCTCAAATTTTCTTAGCTTCAACACTTTGGTGCGGTGAGCTTGGACGACAAGAGAAAGTTCTGATATCGAGTTGTTGCGACCGTCAATCGAAGAAGAGGAAATGATGGGGATCGAGCAACAAACTTTGTGGTTGGATCCGTTTGTGGCGTTTCTTGGTACCGACCAGTTTCAATGCAGAGGTGGAAGACAGAGGAACTTCAAATACAAGGAGGATAACTAATTGCTCCACGGTGGGGAGTTATATCGCAAGACCATCTCGAGCCCTATAGCCAGATGTGTCTCGGAGGCTGAAGTTTCGCAAGTGCTCGAAGAGATTCATTCGAGGGAGTGTGGAGGTCACTCGGGAACTGGCAATGTGGAGCAAAGAATCTTGAGGTAGGGCTATTTTTGGCCTACTATCAGTAAGGATGCCGAGTATTTCTCCAAGAAGTGTCCGAAGTGTCTTCTCTTCGCTCCTCTTCAACTGCACCTTGCTCAGCAACTTCGTTAGATTACGACCTTGTGGTCGTTTGCTATTTAGGGAATAGATCTAAATGGTCCCTTTCCTCAAGCAAGTGGGCAGAGGAAATTCATTCTGGTGATGATTGACTACTTCTCAAAGTGGATCAAAGACAAAGCGCTGGCCAAGACAGCATCACAAAGAGTGAAGAATTTCATTTGTGGAGTAATTGCTTGCAGATTCGGGATCCATCTAGCGATCGTCACCGACAATGGCCCGCAGTTTGCCATTTTGGAGCTGAACGACTTCTGCAATCACCTAGGGACAGATCTTCGATTCGCCTCCGTTCATCATGCTAGAAGTAACGGCCAGGTCGAAGCTGCAAATAAGTTTGTCATCAATCTTTTGAAGAAGAAAGTCGAGAATCTCAAAAGGATTTGGGCGGAGTAGCTTCTCTCGGTCATATGGGCTCTAACCACACCCAACTCGGCCATTGAGGAGACGCCTTTCAAACTGTCACATGGGCCAGAAGCTCTTATCCCAATGGAGTTCGAGGTCAGAAGCCCGATAGTAGTTGCGACAAAAGGGGGAGATGAGGAGTGACGCCTTGAAAATGAAGAAGCTCAAAAAATATTCCTCGATTACCTAGAGATCTTTGATACCTTGCTTCAGTCCGGCAGGAAGAGATCAAGAGAGATGGAGAGACACTTCGACAAGCATATTCGCACCAAACAATTTCAGCCAGACGATCTCGTCTTGAAGAAGAAAGTTGATGTGGCCGGAAGATCCGCTGTCGTCGGGAAGTTGGCCCCGAACTGGGAATGATCGTTCATCGTGCATGAAGCTCTCAAAATCGGAGGATACCGCCTACAAAATCACGAAGGGGAACTCCACGGGAACACATGGAGCGAAGATGACCTGAAAAGGTGCTACCCGTAAGGGGGGAAGGTTTTGTATATCTTTTGTATATATATAAATTTACTCATCCACACCCTTAAATATTAAGATTTATTATGTTTTTATGAATGGCTCAAGTATATTTTGGAGAAAAAAATATGCCCCCAGGAACGAGTTGGGAGGTGGACTTCCGACTCAACTTTCATAAAGTCCATAATGGGCGATGAGACGGTGCCTTGGGATAATATTGCATCCTCATTAGTCCAAGTATCTGCATTGACGACCAAGATCGATCAGCTCCCCCTTTAGCATGTTGGCTGACAATCCCTCGAGTGCACTTCTCATCCGTCTGGAAAATTTATCAGGAGAGAGCGAGTTCGGAGTCGTCCCCCAACCCGGTAGGAGGATTGATAAATAATGGTGTCGTAAACCCCGAAACGATATAATCTCAGCACATTGTCACCCAAAATCTCAGGTTTAAATTTGATATTTACTGTTGAAAAGTTGGCGGGGTTAATCTTTTTTACTTATTGATTGGCAGGGCAAAGAGCCTCCAAAAATGGAGTAGACAGTCATATGCCAGCACCGGCCACTAACCAGTTGTTGCAGGGGTTAGGATGCAGGCCTCGTATGTACTTTCTCCTTGTAAGACAATACCTCTGCAAGGTAGGCTAATATCAGCTCCCCACTTGTATGATGACCTAGATAGACCTCCCAACATTCTTTCCCTCCCCAGGTACTCTGCATAACAGCATGATCGCGAAAAGGAGAGTATGTGCACAACTCGTGAATACCAGTAGGCGAGTAAGCGCCTTACTCGCTTGGTACAATGGCGCGTAATCCACACAGATCTCGTTCGAGCCTAAGAGCCTAGCGAACACTCATCGCATTCGAGCCTAAGAGCATAGCAAGCACTCATCACGTTCGAACCTAAGAGCCTAGCGAGTATCGATTCGCGCCAATATGAAAAAAACAAGCAAGCGACAAGACATAGAAAACAGTCGAGCATGAATAATATTGTTCTCGTTTCCTTTAAAATAATCATTGTAAGTTGAAACATTACATCAAAACAAAAATGATGAATATACATTGCGAAAATAAGTCAAGAGCAAACTGCGACTGCCTAAAACCCGCACTGTGTGACTAACTGTCTGACGACGCATAGTTCGAGGAATCTGACGACTCGTCGTCCTCCTAAGCAAAAATCTCGGGAACGAGATCCTCCGTCGTCAAGTATGTGCCCTCCGGGGTAAGGTAGCCAGTAACCTGCAACTTGGTCAGTACTAGGTCTTATGCCGCAATGGCAATTTCCTGTCGCATCTTCGACAGCTCGATCAACAACACGCGCACCTCCTTCACCAAGCGAGAAGGTCCAGCTTCGGAAGATGGCCACGCATGGGCCTGAGACTCAAGCGTGGCAATGCGAAGGCGGGCTAAGGGAAAGCGCGCGTATAAAAGAGATCCAAAACCACCTCGTAGTCTTTGCTGGTAGAAGCCTTATCTTCGGTCAGCACTGCCCACTTCTTGGCCGCGGAATGCACCTTCTCGGACTCAGCGAGCGACTTCTCCAGTTGACGAAGCACCTTCATGAAGACCTCATTCTGCTCCACGGTCGTGAGGAAGTTCTAGGCCATACGATGCGAGTTCCATCGCTCGTAGCTGAGCCGCGAACCCTGGTCAGCAAGGTAGCGAGGAGAAGCCTCTTCGAGGAGCTTCACATCATCGCACTCGTACAAGCCGAACGAGACACGGTACACATCATTGTTCGGCTCTCCATCCTCGGTCTAGGAAGGAAGGCACGAGCTTAGGTGGACCTCATTCTTCTCCTGGTCCCAGGCGAGAAGAGGCTGAACGTGAAGGTTAGTGTTCCTCGCCCCTTGCCTGAAATTGGGATGCGCGCAAGGAATGTTGGACGAATCCTCGCTTGCTTCCTCTTGAATAATTTTGCGAGCAGCCGACTTTCCCCGCCACATCTTCCTCTTCTTTTGTGGAGGCCCAGGCGGTTCTGATCGTTGCACTTATTGAAGAATCTCGGTAGGAATGCCGAGATCAACAAAATCATCTTCTCCGGGCCGAAGACACCTCGATTGGGCAGTTGCAGGACTCCTCGACACTCCGCAGATGAGTGTGCTCGCCGAAGGAGTGGCCTTTCCAGCTAGAGGGGGATGGATGTGCACGGTGCGAGTTCCTGAAAATCAGCGCCATTAATCAACAATAGAAAAGACTAAGATCCATCAACTGCAAAGCAACGCAGCTTCCCCGAGAGAGAGAGATAGGGGAGTTAGTCTACTCGCTGTCGCCAGAAGACGGCGTCAAATTTTCGACCCTTTAGCGCTTTCCACAACACTTCTCGCGCCCCCTGCAGGATTGGGGACAGGAAGACTTCGGTCGCTGACTACTGCGGTCGGCGAGGAAGGGTGTCGAAGTCGCCTGACACAAAGATAAACCACTCGTTCCAACAGTGAACCTTGTTATATATGCCGACAAGCGAGCACATGTGGCTGCTAAAGTAGAGCACGCAGTCTTTAGTCACGTCGACGTCGTAGAAGACCTTCCGGAAGACGTTCACGTCGAATGAGATCCTCTCCGCGCGCAGGAATGACAAATGCCCAACGATACTCGCCTTGTAGCCCTATGGGAGAAATCGATGGATGAAGCTCTCCAACTCATCTTGGCGAGTAATCGGTTTTTTGAACTTCAACGCAATAAAAGTTTACGCGTAGCTCAAGCGGCGAGTTGTAGCCTCTGTTGGATCTGATGGCGCCCTTAGAGGGGAGTGAATAAGAGGTTTACTGTTTTTAAGATAAACTGACAGATTTTAAAGAAACAGAAAACTTTTTAGCATTGATGCTAACGCCTGGCGTTGACTAGTTAACGCCTGGCGTTCTCCCTCCAGAAAATATTTTGGCAGAAATAAACAAAGAGATTTTACTTGCACAATTTCAAATGAAATACAAATCCAGAAAAATAGATATACTGAAAAAAGAATTTTATATATCGCAAAATGATTACAAGGATAATATTTCAATAACATTTGAAATTGAGGCGACAAGTTGAAGATCTCTTTTTTGTTCCTTCACCGGTCCTTCTCCCAAGGACTGGTTGGCTATAGCCTATCTATCCCCAGATAAGGCCTCTAGCCACCCCTTAGATCTACTCTTGACCTAGTCGCCACGCACAAGGCGGCGAATTACCCCCTAAGCCGCACAAGGACCTAGTCGTCACACGCAAGGCGGAGATTTCACTACGGTTACAAGTAAATGAAAAGATAAAGATACAAATCAGAATAAAAGACTCTCTATATTGAAGAGTACTGAAAGAGATGTTGAAGACACGCTTTGATCATCATCGGAGTTGAAGCGAGCGTCCTTCTTCAAATTGATCGTTGCAAATCTCCTTCTCACTCTTGTTCCTCAATGGTGGTGTTGAGAGTTCTCTGAATTCGGGGATGAAATGATCTCTCAAAAGATTGGAGTGAAGGCTTCCAAAAAAAACTGTTGAACACCGAAATTAGGTCTTTAAATAGACATGGGAGCTAACGCTTGGCGTTAGATTTAACGTCAGCGTTAAGCATCGTGTCTGTCAGTTGCTGAAGTCGTGCAAAAAGTCGGGAGCGTGGCAGATCGAAGTTTCGTCGAACGAAACAAAATTCGTCGAACGCGCCTTCGTAGAACGGAGATAACTTCAATTCGTCGATCGCAGTTCCGTTCGTCGAACGCTCCAAATCGTCGACCGCAGTTCAGTTCGTCGAACGCAATAAGCCGAGCGCAGTTATCTTCAAAGCGTCGAGCGCAGTTCAGTTCGTCGAGCGCAGGAATTCATCGAGCGCGGTTATGTTCGTCGAACGAGATAAGTCGAGCTCAAGTTCGTCGAACACATTTAGTCGTGCAGCAGCTCATTCGTCGAACGGCTAACGCCAGCGTTAAGTCCTAACGCCTGGCGTTGACTCTGGTTTCTCGACGGATTCCTTCTCAACGACATTTCATCTCAGCGGATTCTTTTCTCGACGGATGTTAACGCGGGGTGTTAACTACTAACGCGGGGCGTTAGCTCTCTTTCCAGAGAATCCTCATCAAATAGCATCCTGTCCATAGGGTTATTTAACAATAGTACCTGCACACTTATAAACACAAGCAAGAACAACTACATAGTGTGATTTGTTATTCTCAAACTAAAAGATATGGAACACAAGCTCCAACAATTTCCCCCTTTTGATAATAACAAATCTACTAACAAGAAATAAAAATAGAGTAGTGTTTATAGTATATGATAAGCGTGATAATCATGCATACTCCCCCTATGTGAATACTCCCCCTACATGAATGCATGTCATAATGTACTCCCCCTAAATAATAGATTTCTCTAAGTTATTTCTTGAAATTAGTCTCTTCTCCCCCTTTTGTTATAATCAAAAGAAGATAGAGATGAGTAGTAGGAATTTGTTCTTTTGTGCACTCTGTAGAGATAATTGCAACTTTTTGAAAGTGAACACAGCGGAAGCAATATTTGAACATTGTTAAGAATTTGTAAGAACAAAAAACATAATAAGCGTTGTAAATCAAATAGGTAGATGTTTTGAAATGAAATACACAAGTTGCAAATACATTTGAATTTTGGAATATTTAGCAAGCAAGAATATATAATATCAATGGAAGATAGGTTTACAATGTAAAATAATTTGCAATTCAAGAAATCATAAACATTGTAAAGATCATGCTTTTCTATCTAGTGCATTTATTCATGATTGTAGAGAACGATGTAGGTAAGCTTTAAGTCCAATTCTCATGAGTGAAAGTATTATAATTGATAATGATGTATACAATAAATGTGTTTTGATAAAACATACAAGTGTAGAAATCAAACCACATGAAACTATGTAATGTAAGAGCATAAATTGAATTGAACAAAAACAACTTTACTTTCACAAATTTCAATGCACTATAGATTTTGTTTAAAGAGAAGTGGTGAAAATTTTGTTTGCACAAGACACTTTACAATTTTTTCCAAGGTGCTCAATCTCACAATGCTCATTAAGACTTATCAGGAGGTTCAAGTAGTGCTTGGTGGAGTTATCCTTGTCATTCATTTGTTGCTTTTTAGACTTAGTGACAAGGACTCCGAATTCACTTGTTTAGCAAACATAGTTTATATTTTGTTTTGAATTTTATTTACCACATTTCTCTAAATACAAGTGTATGAAAAACAAAGAATTCAAGAAAGAATTCAATGTTGTGTAGGTAAATTGTTTATGAAATTCAAAATAAGTTCTTATACTACACAACCATGTAAAAGTAAGATTTAAAAACACATGTATATTAACCAAAAAGTGTAAGTGAGAAAATCATTATCAAAGATAAAAACTTTACTCATACTTAGAGGCATGTAAAAGCATTTCGACATATGTTATCTATTCTCAAACTCTTTGCACATTTGAAGATAATTGATTTTGAAGGCATGATTAAATCAAAACAATGTTTTTAATGAAACTTGAAGATTTAAATTAAATATTGTAAATAATCTTGAACCAATATCTATATAATCATCCTTGAAATCAACATTTAAGCTTATAGTGATTTTTTGTTTTAAGTTTTGAAAGAAAACACACCCAAAATACCAACACAGTTGTAAAAACACACACAAAAAAATTCTGAGCATAGAAGCTAACGCCAGACGTTAACTTTTTAACGCCGAGACAGAACACCAATTTTTGATTTTTTGAAAAATATTTTTTATGATACATTTGTAATATAAATAGGCCTTCATACAGTTGAAATTTCAGACATTATGGAGTTGATATGATGACCTTTTTAGCGTGTTTTTGGTGGTTTTCCCATAGTTTTTAAATTTTTATTGATTTTTAATTTTTATAAAAAAATATTAAAGTACATAAAATAATTTGATAGCTTTTTATAAGGGTCAAAGTGACATTTCTAAGACACCTAATTCTAACCTAAGCATGTGGAAACGTGCATCGGGTAAAGGTTTGGTAAAAATGTCGGCAAGTTGTGATTCCGTCCCTATAAAGCTAATTTTAACATGTTCTTTCTTAATATGATCTCTAATGAAATGATGTCGGACATCTATATGTTTAGATCTAGAATGATGTACGGGATTATTTGTGAGATCTATAGCGCTCTTGTTGTCACACTTTAATTCAATGTTATTTAGATAAACACCAAAGTCTTCTAACGTTTGGGTCATCCATAATGCTTGTGCACAACAACTACCTAGTGCGATATATTCGGCCTCGGTGGTGGAGAGGGCAACAGAATTCTGTTTTCTACTCGACCATGATATAAGTGAAGGGCCTATAAAATGACACGTGTCACTAGTACTTTTACGATCTAATGAACATCTCGCATAGTCCGAATCAGAAAAACCGTGTAGAATAAAACAATTATTGTGAGGATACCATAAGCCTAATCTAGATGTTCCGATTAGATATCTAAAAATACGTTTAACCGCTTTTAAATATGATTCTTTTGGGTTAGCTTGAAATCTAGCACATAAGCAAACAAAAAACATAATATCGGGTCTAGATGCGCTTAAATAAAGCAATGAGCCTATCATTCCTCTATATAATGTTTGATCTATTGAAATACCAGCTTCATCTTTTCCTAACTTTAGTGATGCACTCATAGGAGTATTGGCTTGCTTTAGGTTTTCAAATCCAAATCTCTTAAGGATATCATGAACATATTTAGCTTGACAAATAAATATACCATCTTGTTTTTGTGAGATTTGAAATCCTAGAAAATAAGTGAGTTCTCCTACCAAGCTCATTTCAAATTCATTTTTCATCACTAAAATAACTTCATTACATAACTCTTCATTAGTGGCTCCAAAAATGATATCATCAACATAAATTTGCAATATAATCAAATCATTATCTACATGCTTAATGAAGAGTGTATTATCCGCACTTCCCATTTTATAACCGTGCTTTATCAAAAATAATGTCAATCTATCATGCCAAGCACGTGGCGCTTGCTTTAATCCATAAAGCGCTTTTTCTAACTTATACACATGATTAGGAAATTTTTCATTCACAAAACCGGGAGGTTGTTCTACATAAACTTCTTCTTTTATAATCCCATTTAGAAAGACACTTTTAACATCCATTTGAAATAATTTAAATCTTGTAAAACTCGCAAATGCAAGAAATATTCTAATTGATTCTAGGCGAGCAACGGGTGCAAAAGTTTCATCAAAATCTACCCCTTCGATTTGTGAATAACCTTGTGCAACAAGTCTTGCTTTATTCCTTGTTATCCTAGAGTCACCATCTAATTTATTTTGAAAATCCATTTGACTCCTATAACCGGATGATTAGATGACCTCTCTACTAAATTCCAAACCTTGTTACGTTCAAATTGATTTAATTCATCATTCATAGCTATAAACCAAAATTCATCATTTAAAGCGGTTGAAACATTTTTTTGGTTCTATTTCGGATATAAAACAAAGGTTTGAAAAAGACTCATGTAAAGAAGAATGAGTACTTACCCATTTTGATGGTTCTCCTATCACAAGCTCCTTTGGATGATCCTTAGTGAACTGCAACACGCTTGGAGGAACATATTCTATTATCTCATTTTATTTCTCCTCTTATTCTTCTTCTTATTCTTCTTCTTTTTCTCCAAGTGATTCATCATCCTCATGCTCCAAAGGGGAAATAGGTTCGTCTTCATTTCCTGTATGATTAGAATCTACACAAGGAACAAACTCATCAAATCTTACATGTATAGACTCTTCAACTACTTTAGTTTTTTTATTATATATTCTATGAGCCTTACTAGTTGAAGAGTAACCAATAAAAATTCCCTCATCGTATTTTTCATCAAATTTTCCTAGTGCATCCTTAGTGTTTAAAATGAAATATTTACAACCAAACACATGAAAATAAGATACATTATGTTTTCTTTTAAAGTAAAGCTCATAAGGTGTCAATTTTAAAATAGGACGAAGCATGACACGATTAATGATATAACATGAAGTATTAACCGCTTCGGCCCAAAATAATTTAGGCAACTCATATTCACAAAGCATAGTGTGTGCTAGCTCTTGAATGGTTCTATTTTTCCTCTCCACTACACCATTTTGTTGTGGGGTGCGAGGAGCGGAAAATTCATGTTTAATTCCTAAATCATCACAAAAAGAAGAAAATCTATCATTTTCAAATTCTCCTCCATGATCCGAACGTATGCATTTAATCTTTAAATCAAGTTCATTTTGAATACGAATGCATAGTTTAGAAAATTCAAGGAATGCATCGGATTTGGAAGATAGAAATAATGTCCAACAAAATCTAGAAAAATCATCAATTATTACAAACGTATATTTTCTACCTCCTAGACTAGAAGTGCTAACCGGTCCAAATAAATCCATATGAATTAATTGAAGATGTCTAGTGGTAGAAATTATATTTTTGCTCTTAAAAGAATTTTTTGAAAATTTTCCTTTTTGGCAAGGCGTACAAAGAGAAGATAAATTTCCATTAAGCATAGGTAATCCCTTAATTAATTTATCTTTTGATAATTTCAAAATAAGCTTGTGCTAGAATGACCAAGGCGCATATGCCAAAGTTCTAATTCTTCATTTTTAGAAATAAAACATTTTAAAGAAGAATTTGAAAGATTATTAAAAGTAATCATATAAACATTATGCATCCTAGTTGCGGTGAGTACGACATCATTTGTTTTAGAATTTATAATTTTACAAAGATTTGTAGATGATTTAAATAATACATTTAAACCTTTATCACACAATTGACTAATTGAAATTAGATTATGTTTTAATCCATCTAGATATAGAACATTTGAAATTGAGAAGGAATCGTTACCCACTGTACCGATGCCCATAATCCTTCCTTAACCGTTGTCACCAAATGTCACCATCCCTCCTTTCTTCATCTCAAGGCTAAGGAACTTTGCTTTGTTTCCCGTCATGTGTTTGGAGCATCCCGAGTCCAACTACCACACGTCATTTTTGTCCTTAGCCTGCCAACATACCTAAAAAGGAGATGAGAGTAAAGATCCGGATACCCAAGAGGTTCCTCCCATAGAATAGGTGGAAACCTTAGGCACCCAGATTTGCTTTATAGTATTGCGACCCTTTTTCTTACAAGAGTTTGAGGTGTGTCCAAATAAATGACATTTGACACACGCTATAAAAGGGGATGAGACCCTTTTTGAAGTTTTGAGTAAGCTCTTGCTAGAATATGAGGTAACATTTAAGTTTTTGAAATCATTATTACTAGAATTAATTTTTCTGGAATTATGGCTAACGCCGGCGTTGGGAGTTAACGCCTGGTGATAGCTTCCAGAACTATATCCAAGGTCTGATTTGTCATTCCCATGGCATTGGTTGGCCAAGATCATGTCCAGAGATCTTTGTCCAACTCCGAATTTTTTAATTGCCAAATTTAAATCATAAATACGGGCTTTGAGAGCGGTGTTTTCCGTTACCAACATAACGCACCGATTCGCAAAACTCTTCTTCCCATCCTCTATTTGAGAAAGATAGGCTTTTAAAGTTCTTTCCAAATCCTCATTCTCCTTAGTAAGAAGTTCAATAGTGGAGTGGGATTTAGAAAGAGCTTCTTCAAGTTCTTTCACTCTTGCCAAAGAGTTATTGCACTCTTGGCAAGATACCTTTTCTTTTCCCAATTGTTTAGATAATTTTTTATTTTCTTTTAACAAAAGTTTATTTTCAGAATTTAGAATGTCAATATCTTTTAAACTTTTATCAAAAAATTTGCATGTTTATAAATATTCAATATATAACTCATCATAAGAAGTAGGGAGAGTTACCTCAGTGTCGCTTTGGACACTGCATTCATCTTCAGATATCTTGTTACTCTTTCCCATTAGGCACATGTTTGCCTCTTCTTCATCACTAGTGGATGAGCCGCTTGAAACCTCGGAGGAGGAGTCATCCCATGTAGCCGCTTTTAGGACATTCTTCTTCAAATTTCCCTTGTGCCATTTTTCTTTACGCTCTTTCGGATATTTTGGGCACTTGCTTCAAATATGTCCGGTCTTTCTACAATAGTAGCATTCCGGTGGTGGTCGTTCATCATCGTCCTCGTCGCTTCCTTTCTCTTTCTTTGATGAAGATCCCTTTTTGATGAAATATTTCCGGAAGGTGTTTCTCCTTTCCGGATTCTTCATGAACTTTTTCACAAAAAGGCTCTCCTCGTCCTCTTCATCATCATCTTCATTTGCCTCCTTCTTTGACTTTAAGGCCAAACTCTTCTTCTTTGGCTCCAAGTTGTACTCTTATTATTGAATTTTGAGTTCAACCTCATGGGTCTTGAGGTTCCCAATAAGGCTCTCAATTTGGAGCTTTTTCAAGTCGTGCGATTCCGAGATAGCCATCACCTTTGGATTGAACTTTGGAGGGAGAGACCTTAGAATTTTTCTCACCAAGTCGCCGTTGGAGAACACCTTTCCAAGCACTTTTGAGTCGTTGGCGATTTTGGTGAACCTTGTGTACATAGAATCCACGTCTTCATCCGCCTCCATCCGAAATTTCTCATACTCGGATTCAAGTTGGAAGAGCTTTGAATCCTTCACCTGCGAAGTGCCTTCATGAGTAATTTCTAAAAGATTCCAAATATCATAAGCTGTTTCGCAAGCACAAGTTCTATTAAATTCCGTTCTATCCAAAGCACAAAATAACGCATTCATTCATCTCAACTTATCATTGTCATTCCATCTATCTCTAGGTTTTACCATAGTGACTTCTCCAACAACAAATGTTGGTGGAGAATAACTTTGTTCAACCATACCCCAAACGTCATTATCTAAAGCAGTTAGAAAACAACGCATTCTAGTTTTCCAATAATTATAAACAGTTCCAGTAAATAGTGGAGGTCTACTTATCCCTTGACCCTCCAAAAAGGCATGATCGTGATGCGCCATTATTCCCGGTTGTGAGATCGTTTTGGAATAACCTTGCTTTGATACCAAGTGTTGGATCTGATGGCGCCCTTAGAGGGGGGGGTGAATAAGGGGTTTACTGTTTGTAAGATAAACTGACAGATTTTAAAGAAACAGAAAACTTATTAGCATGGATGCTAACGCCTGGCGTTGACTAGTTAACGTCTGGCGTTATCCCTCCAGAAAATATTTTGGCAGAAATAAACAAAGAGATTTTACTTGCACAATTTCAAATGAAATACAAATCCAGAAAAATAGATATACTGAAAAAAGAATTTTATATATCACAAAATGATTACAAGAATAATATTTCAATAACGCTTGAAATTGAGGCGACAAGTTGAAGATCTCTTTTTTGTTCCTTCATCGGTCCTTCTCCCAAGGACTGGTTGGCTATAGCCTATCTATCCCCAGATAAGGCCTCTAGCCACCCCCTAGATCTACCCTTGACCTAGTCGCCACGCATAAGGCGGTGAATTACCCCCAAAGCCGCACAAGGACCTAGTCGCCACGCGCAAGGCGGCGATTTCACTACGGTTACTAGTAAATGAAAAGATAAAGATACAAATCAGAATAAAAGACTCCCTATATTGAAGAGTACTGAAGGAGATGTTGAAGACACGCTTTGATCATCATCGGAGTTGAAGCGAGCGTCCTTCTTCAAATTGACCGTTGCAAATCTCCTTCTCACTCTTGTTCCTCAATGGTGGTGTTGTGAGTTCTCTGAATTCGGGGATGAAATGCTCTCTCAAAAGATTGGAGTGAAGGCTTCCAAAAAAAACTGTTGAACACCGAAATCAGGTCTTTAAATAGACACAGGAGCTAACGCCTGGCGTTAGAGTTAACGCCAGCGTTAAGCATCGTGTCTGGCAGTTGCTGAAGTCGTGCAAAAAGTCGGGAGCGTGGCAGATCGAAATTTCGTCGAACGAAACAAAATTCGTCGAACGCGCCTTCGTCGAACGGAGATAACTTCAATTCGTCGATCGCAGTTCCGTTCGTCGAATGCTCCAAATCGTCGACCGCAGTTCAGTTCGTCGAACGCAATAAGCCGAGCGCAGTTATCTTCAAAGCATCGAGCGCAGTTCAGTTCGTCGAGCGCAGGAATTCGTCGAGTGCGGTTCTGTTCGTCGAACGAGATAAGTCTAGCTCAAGTTCGTCGAACACATTTAGTCGTGCGGCAGCTCATTCGTCGAACGGCTAACGCCAGCGTTAAGTCCTAACGCCTGGCGTTGACTCTGGTTTCTCGACGGATTCCTTCTCAACGACATTTCATCTCAGCGGATTCTTTTCTCGACGGATGTTAACGCGGGGCGTTAACTACTAACGCGGGCGTTAGCTCTCATTCCAGAGAATCCTCACCAAACAACATCTTGTTCATTGGGTTATTTAACAATAGTACCTGCACACTTATAAACACAAGCAAGATCAAATACATAGTGTGATTTGTTATTCTCAAACTAAGAGATATAGAACACAAGCTCCAACAGCCTCGTCTACTAGCGCTATCGAATTTGCGTGGAAGAGATAACACTGAAAAGTCGCACGTCATTACTCGCTGAATGAGAGTTGATCACAGAAAGCGCATCATTTCCAGACCCATACCTCATATTTATAGACATCGGAAGGGGGAGGGGTCTTGGCGCAAGTCGTGTGACGAGTACACTTAAAACTCGCAAAATACTTCAGAAGAACAAGACTCGCACGTCTAATCTCCTAGGCGAGTAACTACACAACTCACATACGTCAAAGTGCTATAAGAAACATTTTTATGCTACCCACAACATAGTCAAGCATACTCGCAACGAGAAATAAAATTCAAGATGCTCGCAATAAATGGGAAACGATAGAAATAAATTCAAGTTCTAATATTTACAAAGTACATAGTACAAGTCGCAAATAAAAAAGTCGCCAGCTTAAAGCATTGACAGATTCTCGCACCTATCTGAGGTCTTCACGTGATGCCCGGTCCACCCAATCTCGCCAACCAGACGAAGTTCTTCAGTCTCTCTCGTCATATGCTCCTTGATTCGGTGGATATGATCTTCCATCTGGGAAAGAGTGCCCATGGAGCCCATACTCGCGCATACTCCCGGAAGGTTGGCCTGAAGATGGCCATGCCTGTGCTCCAAATCGGCGATGCGCCTATCCAGCTCGTTGATCGCATAATATTTCACCTCCGAGACTTTCAGACGATGCTCAAATTCCTCGACCCGCGATACGCGCAGCTCCAATGTGGCAACTCTGTGATTCAACTCGCACGCTATCTTGCGGTCAAGCTTGGATTCGAACTCGAGGTAGGAGGTGGATGTTCTTATTTGTACTCGCGCAACGGCAAACCGACTACATCTATGAGAGCAGCTCCCAAAGAAGTCGCCCTAACTATGGAGGGAATCTTGTTAACGAGTGAGTAACTTCTTGTAAGAAAAACAACAGAGTGGAAGAGTTCAGTACCGGAGCGCGAGGTATAAGGACTCCGCCCTTATCGAGGAGAATCATGCCGAAGAGAATAGTGGTGAGGTGGCAGAGAGAGGTGAGGTGGAGGAAAACGATGAGGAGAGGGGCTTCGAAGACGCGATCCCCGCCGCACCCTAATCGACCCATGCAGTGAGAATGATCCGGCGGAGGCGATTGTGGGCGCGAGATGTCAGGACGCCGGGAAGGCGACTCCATGGAAGTCTTTCCGCGGTCCGGCGTCCTCAGAAGACCCCCACTCACAGGGGGCGCATTCGTCGAAGGTCGCCTACTGCCACTATCAGTGGAAGCTGCTGGAGGGTTAGATCCCGGGGGGGGGGGGGGGGGACATCGCGGAAGGGCGAGTGCCCGCGGGAAAAGGAGGTGGTGGATGATTAAGCAAATCTACAGCGAGAGCATGCACACTTCTCGCAGGGCTCATAGGGAGGCTGGTCTTCTTAGAGGACGAAGAAGCCGCTCCAGGGCGAACCTTCCTGCTGCCTAGATAAACATGCACGACATTACTACCCTCACCTCTTGACGAGAGCAGGGAGGTGTTCGGCAGAGTAGATCACAAAGGAGCGACATTCTGGAGGACCACGTCAGGGGTGGAGGAACTCAGCACGTCTAATGATTCCTAAGCCTGCGAGACTGTGCGAAAATAGAAGAAGAATTAATGCGAGCAACACATACATGCTTGATCGTCAGACCTGAGAAATATTTTCTAACCTCGCGGGGCGGGATCATAGTGAACCTGAGTTCGGGTCTTGTCCGGAGTTCTCGCAGATTCCTTCCCCGACGCGAGAGTTTTCATAACCTCGGACGCGAGATACTCGGACTCGTCCCCTAACCCAGCCTGATTTAGGGCCTCCCGGGATACCTCAAGGATGTCTTGCTCACTTTTTCTTTGAGGAATTTCAGTGGCGAGCAGTGGTTCTTTCGGCGCCTCCGTCAAAGTCCTTGTCCTCTTTGCCTTGCGAGTATCATCATCACCTGATCGACGAGTTTTAGGGGTGCTCTTCTTCAACAAGCCCAACAGTAGGGCAGTCTTGGCAGTGACTGCTTTAGGAGAAATCGGCATCTCGTGCATAGTCAGAAATGACGCCCCAAGAGCAAAGACCCCCTATTTATAGGCATCTGAAGGACTCGTCCGACAATACCAAGTAAGGTTAACTTCTCGCCAAAGCAGCTCGTCGAATCAAGGTTGAATGATTCTTTCTGAGCTCTATAAGATCTCAGAGCGAGGATTGTGTACAATCCGTATTCATCGAGGATGGGCCTCTCCCGCCGCATGGGCATAAGTCAAAGTCAAAGTTCGTCAACGAAGACGGTATCATCATAGTCAACAAAGTCAAAGTTCGTCAATGAAGTCGTAAATATCGCATATAGTCGTCGAGGATGCTCTCAAAGTCGCAAGGAAGGTATTCGGCAGGATAGGGTAATCTCACATACATACCCCCCCCCCATAATTTGTCTATAAATAGACCCCCAATGGTACCAAGAATGTCACCTTGAAATTTTGAGATCCCCCTTCTACTCTCAATTCTACTACTCTCCAAGTGGTGCCTTCCTCGTACTTAGCTCAACTCTTTGGTTTTAGAGGAGAAGCTCTTCTAGACTTCTAGCTAGGTATGCGGCAAAACCTCTCTGCTGAAGCACCTGAGGTGTGCTTATAGACAGTTCAGTTCTCTCTCATGTTCTTGCCATCAGATCTGTGACGTTCGACCGCGGGATCAGTAACTTTACACAACACGAACCTTAGATGTGCGTGATGTTAATTTTTCATAATGAGTTACAACAGTGTTACAATGTGTTAAAATTTCTCTCCATTAAGGTACTTGCAGGTTCTATTCTTTGGATGTGCGAGTGTTGGGGGATTTTTGGATCTATTTAAGATGTCTTTAAAAAAATGTTCACTGCATATTTATAGCATGGGGGGGGGGGGGGGGGGGGGGGGGTCTGCCTGCGGAGGACAGTCTCAAAATATACGGGTTACTCGCTTATGAAGTTTGGTAAAAATTGAAGTACAAAGAGTGGAGTGACCTTTGTAATGGTCGGCATGCAATTTGTAATGGTTGGTGAATACTCCTCTGGAGGTATGGGAGTACACTATAAATGAGATGGCTAGACGATGAGATCTCTGACTTGGGGGGGGGGGGGGGGGGGGGGGGGGAAGCTGCCCGCGGGCAGTCTAAAAAAATACGGGCTGCTCGCTTATAAAGTGTGGTAAAAATTGCTAAGTACAAAGAGCGGAGTGACCTATGTGATGGCATGCAATTTGTGATGGTTGGTGAGTACTCCTCTGGAGGTATGCGAGTACATTATAATTCAGATGGCTAGACGATGAGTTCTTTGACTTTGTGTGGGAAGCTAAGCTATCATCAAGGATAAATATGGCAAAATTTGGGCAGACAATATGATTCATTAATTAAGACTCTTTCAATTAATTTGAGTTTATGTACTCTATATATCTACAACAAATACATCAAATAGCAAGGTGGAGAATTGCTTGCTAAATGATGAAAATTGTTGCTAATTTAGATTATGAAGGAATTTAGGAACGAAATTGATTCATGGCCAATTTGAGCCTAGTTAAATTTAGCAAGGGTGGTTTTCCTTGCTAATCAACAACAAATAATCATCAACGAATTTATTGCTATCTAAATCAACAAGGAATACTATCTACCAAAAAAATTGAAGCTAATCATCATCAAATAATTTTGATCCTAATATTATCTAGCAATAAAATTGTTACAAACTTCGTTGCTAATAAATGTCAAATATTAAAATTAAAATTATTTAACAATAAAATGGTTTTTATAATTGAATTAACGATAATTTGTTATTTTCATATTTTTTAACAACAATTTAAATTAATATTTTTTATTACATAATTATTCAATTATTTAATAATAATACATCCAACAAAACAACCAATATAAATTTACTATCAATATGATCAAAAGTCATATACACAACTTGTCATTGATATAAATATATACAAAAATTGGCATACCAACAAACTTTGATACATCAATTTAGATACATAGCCAAACCGCAATACAAAATCAAAAATAAATCCACCAAAATATGATGACATGTATCAAAATTTTAAACAAAACAAAATGTGACAACTATGAGCGTGGAATCAACTGATCTGGACAATGACCGTTGTCGGAAGATTGGCGTTGAACCGGAGAAGAATCTTGATTTGGAGCTTGATATTGAGCTTGCGGATGATGACTTGGTATTCGAAAATAGTTGGGAGTTGCATAGTAGCCGGGAACTGGAGCTGAAAAATAACCAGAACCTGGAGCAGAGAATTGACTAGAAGTATATGATCCAGGAGAAGAGTATTGTCCATTTGTCCAGGAGAAAAGTGATGACTTTGATAAATTCCATGCACCTCTAAAGCAGTAGAAACAACATTTTTAATAATATCTTTAACAACATTATCTACTCTCTGTTCAAAACTATTGTTCATCTCCATTTGAAGTTTCTCTAATTCTTCAACACGGTCTTTGTACTTCTCAATTACAATTTGTGCATTGGTTCTTGAACTAGCACCATAGATGACACTCTCATTGTATGAATTGCCAAATCCATAGCAACGACCATTTTTAAGACCACTGGAAGCCTCAATCCATAAATCCAGATAATATGTGGAAGAAGCATTGGTAGAAGACAATATTGTTGTATCATTATTTTGAGATTGCTTCTCATTTAACTTCAGGGTGTAAGACTCCTATAAAGTAAATTAAAAATTATAATTAATAATGACATTAAGAAATAAGATATTAGCATATCTACTAAAAACTAACCATGAAAAAAAGACTTACAAATGTTTTCTTTGATTTCTTATCAACAAATGGTCCTCGTCCTTTATTGGTTCTATGAGTTCTGTTGAAAACATTTTCATGAGGAACCGGTAACCCCGCATTAGCATGAGCCTGCAGTGTTTTTAGCATACATGGCGATTAGCTGGTGGAGAAAATAATAAATATATCCAAACTATTAAAAAAGTGCAAACATGTTAAAGCTTCTAAAAAGAGACTAATTCATCCAGACCAAGATGTCGACTTCTAGGTATTGTCTTCTCTTTTATTTTCCTAATGTTCCTAGTGTTGTTGCCCTCTTTTCTATCCCAATCCCAGCCATCACCGCTCCCCTTGGACTGTTTATAGAATTACAGCACTAGCTGAACCCTTTAGCAGCCCTGCCACCAATTCCAGCCTTCCTAAACAGCTCCCGACCACTTCCACTAAACCCATTCAGCCTTCCCACTGATCCCGCTCCTTCGAGACACCAAACAACAACATTCCTAGATCACACCCCTCCCGTTTCTCCTTCCAAACAGCCACAACTCAGTCTAATTTCCGCCCAAACAGCCACAACTCAACCTAATTTCTGCCCAAACAGCCACAACTCAGCCTAGGTTCTGCACAAACAGCCACAAATATCCTTCCCTGCACCGCCACCACCTCTCCTACAGCCACCCCATCCAGCTCTCCTACAACCATGAACAACCCTTCCCACAGTCAGTTGTTTGTCTTGAAATTAATCAACATGATCATTAACTACATCCGTAATTACCTTTAAACGCCATAAACACCCCACCAAGCAATAGCATTTGAAATAGAAAAATTTGAACGCCAATATTAAAAGTTCAAATAAAAAACTGCGATGTCCAAAAGTTTAATCACTTACCATTCTATAAGCATGATGTGGAATGGAAATAGATCCTGTTGTACTTTTAACTACCCCAAGGCCATCTCTATCGGAGATTCTATTTTTGCGATTATTTGCTTGAAGATCTTTGTATTTATTAGCTACCCATATACTCCATAATTCTTCAAAAATTTCTTTTCGCATCCATGTCGGTGGAGGTGCAGACTTTGACTTTGTAACTTTTTGGATGCGCCTCATCTCTGAAGTCATTATTCTACTAAAATAACTCTTCCAAATTTTATATATTTGTTGTTCTGTTGATGGAGCACGCCAAGTAAATTTCTCCTACAATTATCATAAGATTTGAAGTTATGAACATTAATTTGACAAATAAATCAAGAAACAATTGGAAGATTTACCTTGAACATATTGAAGAAGTTTTGTTTTATATCATCTGGAATTTTACTAAATGTGGGCCAAACTCCGTTGAACCAACCTCTTAAACAGTTCAACATGGACCTAGGTGCAGCTATACTAATGAAGCTACAAATATAAAAACATATTAGAATATTATGAAAAGAAAAAATTGAATTATAATGGAAAATTTTGCCATTTTCCAACGATGATCAATATCTCTCGCCCGGCTTCATCACGCTCGACCTCATCTTTGCTATCTGAATTAGTTGGCTCTAGTTGGTCCAAAGGAGGATCCAAGCAATCATGTTGAGCAATATTCACCTCTTCAGATATGACTTGTTCAATATTCACCTTTTCAGATATATCATGCTCCTCATCCGTATCATTTTGTGAGTCAGAATCAGAGGTTGAGTGATTATTCACATCTTGCATTAAAAGATTCAGAAAAGGATCTTCGCGATTTCTTTTAGATAATAATCTACCTCCCCTTCCTCTAGTCCTCATCATGCTCGAAGAATGGAGTAAATCTTATTTAAGATGCTAGAAATAATTGACAACAACATTTAGAGCAAAAAAAATTCCAGTTCAAGATGCTAGCAATCATGTTCACAATGCGCTAGAAATAATTGACAATATTTAGAAAAACAACACTTAAGATGCTAGAAATAATTTACAACATTTAGAACAATGGTGATAAATAGTATATCTAAAAATAAATGTAGCTGGACAAATAGAGAACTAGAACACGAATCAACGTGAAATAAAAGATTTTCAACTTAAAAAGCTTACACAACTAGGTAGTTGATGGCTTGGAGGGTTTTCCCGGGGCTGGAATCGAAGTAGGTACTGAATTCTGGGCTCACATTAGTGATGTAGGTGCTGGACAACACATACCAAGGCTGAAAAGAACTTCCTGAAGATTGGCAGCAGCTATGAGAAGTGTTGGCAGCAGCTCGGGAGAGTTTTGGAGCAAGGGAGGGCAGATGAATGGGGAAATCCACCTGCTAGAAATCAACAGTCAATGCAAAAAAGTCTCAAACAAGTAATTGAATCATACCAGTAAAATGCTATACCAATGCATATACAGATGGGACTATAACTTCCACAACCATGACAATATACAACAAATGCTTCAAAAACAACAATTTGAAGTAGAATCAACCTTCAGGCATGGAAGTAAATGAAGATATAGGCTAGGTTTTGCGTAGCGTTTTTGCTCCGATAAGTTTGGACAAAAACACCACTGTCATAGAATGTATGTTTGCCTGACAATGGTCATGACTGCCATCAAGAAAAGAAAGCTAGTTTTAAACATAAAAGTGGATGAAGGTACTCGGGTAAGGTCGGGCAACATTTAATATTAAAAAGTGAAGTAAACCCAAAGAAATAAGCAAATACCTTTCACAATCAAAAGCTGGTGGTATCCATCAAACAGTAAAAATGAATAACATAATATTGAAATAACACAAAATAAAAGTTAGAGTATTGAAGATGGATACACTCAACATATTCTTCCACAGTTATATCCGCAGGATGCCGATTCGGCGTTGGATCGAGTTAATAATAGACCGAAGACTGCATATAACACGAAGCTTCTACGAATTTTGGATAGAGGTAACAGAATCTAGCAGCATGTGCCTGCTACAGAAAAAATACATACAATAGGAAAGTAGAATAGAATAGAATATATGTTTTGATTGGCATCAGCTCAGATTGGCATCAGCTCAGATTGCATGGAATAAAAACTAAACTATGACCCCGCAACAGGCCAGCAGCCGGTGGATAATCATCCCCGATTTCTCCAATCTTGCCTAGTCAGCCACGACTGGGTCCCAATAAACAAACTCGTGCCGCCAAATACTGCTCGAAAAAGTTCTACAGAACTCGTCCATTACAGCTGTTAAAAAGGATGCCGATCAATGGACGGTTGCTGCCGAATAGCGCTTCTGAACCTACGCGGTCTTACTGTTATCGGCTCTTGAATCGGCATTCGCCTGGGCGGGGTACAAACTCAAGCATTCTTCCCAAACTTCTTGATTCCAAAGGCTTTCTAAGGATGGTTGAAGATGCAAAAAGATCATTCCTTTTAGAACAGTGCATGCATTTACTACTTGGAAGCTTCTACACACACGGTTCTAAATGGAATATGGTGGGGATTAGAGTTATTGTCTGACAGAATTTGAATGGAAGCTCCTCAAATGAGTTGCATCAAATTGATTTATAATAAAGAACTCAATTCATGAACTTGGTTACAATGCAATGAGTTATTGTCTGACACAGAGATTTTGCTCTGGTGACCGCTACCGCAACGGAGCCTAAGATACAACAATCATGACCCCCACCCACCCACACACACAAACAGGCCCTTGGCTTATCATGCATGATTAATGACATAAGTATCAACATTTTTAATTTCTTACCGTGTCAATTCCCGTCCGAGAAAATAAATAAGGGTTCGTTCGTTTGCACATTTTTTTTGAAAGGTTTTCATCAATAACCCTGCAGCAGGATGACAACACAAATGGGTCCACATCTCAGAAATTTCAAAAAAGGATAATGTTGTATATAATTTTATTGATTTGGGGAAGCAAACTCATAAACAAAAAACAGATACCTCTTTGAGACCATGTTTCATGATACTGCAAAACTTTCTTTGTAATTACTCCTCTTAGAATAAAAACCAAGTGCCTTGGCTGTACAACTTGACTTGAATCAACAAAAATAGCTATCTTCTCATAGTCTATGGCATCTTCAAAAGGTAACTCAATATGTCACTCACAATTACCGGGATGCACAAACTAACAGTTGCATCAAAAAGTCAACACGCTGAAGGAGTGTCTCCAGCAAGATGTAATTAGCAAAACTTTGATGAATGCATGCCATGTGTTGCCATGCGCCTGCTCTCCCTTGATTGTGCTCCATGTAAGCAAAACTTTGATCGGCAAAACATTACTAAAATAATATGTTCCAAATGAAATTTTATGGAATTTAAGTCAAAAGAGAACAAGAGAGCTTGGATCAAACACAAACGATCAAATGTCTTCATCCTCTGATGGGTCCACATCATTTAATTCATCAGAATCAATATTTTTTTCAACATCCCTCCTTGATTGTTGTAATTCATCGGGGCATACTTCTTCCGCTTGACAATGAATATTGCTTAGAATAGGAACATCATCTAATACAACATGGGTTGGATTAGTAGTTGACTCCTCTTGGTAGAATTCCTCTAGTGGTGTTTGTTGATAATGCATGTGAGTATAATTTATCTCATATGTGCTTCTTGCTTTAACCTTAAAAACAGTGCGCCAACGACGATCAATTGTTTTCTTTCTCCAAGGATATGACGTGTAGTATACTTGATGACATTGGGAAGCAAGCACAAAGGGGTTATCTTCGGCCATGCTACGATCATTATTAATATCAATAATCTTATATCTTGGATGAACCTTTGTTCCTCGTTTTCCAGTGTCAAACCATTTACACTTGAACATCACTATAGTATTGGCAACAGACCCTAAAAAACTCAGCTCAAGAATTTCCATCAGCTCTCCATAATAGTCTTCACTAGAATCATCATAATAACTTCCATTAACACAGACGCCACTGTTCATTGTAGATTTCGTTTCTCCATACTCGAGTGTGTGGAATCTATATCCATTCACTATACACCCATTCCAAGTTTTGGCAATGCTACTAAATCCGCGTGCAAAGACTTTTATTTCATTGTCTGTTATTTGGTTGACTGGATTCTCAACCTATTAAGCAAAAAAAATGATT
The DNA here is from genome assembly GCA_033032865.1 of Dactylorhiza incarnata. Lineage (NCBI taxonomy): Eukaryota > Viridiplantae > Streptophyta > Magnoliopsida > Asparagales > Orchidaceae > Dactylorhiza > Dactylorhiza incarnata. The sequence goes on along the minus strand of JAWHQI010000061.1, from coordinate 3,851,962 downwards.
TTTTGATCTTAGCACGAGCAATATATAGTAAATAATCACATAACTTATAATAACATATCAACTTACATATTCTTCAAACCATTTGGCAAAATCTTTATCGCGCATAACTCCTAATGCCTTAGGAGTTAGATTCGGTATTTGAGCTCGTTGTTCAACATCATAAAGTCTGCAAAGCATACTTTGTGATCGCTTTTGAATAACAATGAAGGCAATGAAGAAATATTAATTATGATGTTACTTACTCAACATATTCAGCTACTTCTGGACAATTCAACATAATATAGATTGTGCATGCGGCCTTTTTAGTTGAAGTTAAAATGCGCTTGTGCTCGTTTGGGCTAAAGAGTCTACTAGAAGAATTAAACATAGATATGCGACTACATGGTTCAACTTGATTGATCATATTATCATTACGCCCAATAATTGTAGATCTTTTTTCCACATTAGGAGCAAAGAAATGAGCGCAAAAGGTAGAAGTTTCTTCAATCAAGTAAGCTTCAATAATTGATCCTTCTATACGTGCCTTGTTCTTTACTTTGCGTTTCAATGTGTTCAAACACCTGATATACACATATATATAATATGAAATAAAAAAATAGGTTCAATGATTTTACCTCTCAAAAGGATGCATCCATCGATACTGAACAGGCCCACCAACCCTTGCTTCATATGCCAAATGTATTGGCAAATGCTCCATTGAATCAAAAAAAGCTGGAGGAAATATCTTCTCAAGCTTACATAATATTATGACTATGTTCTCCTCCATTTTTTTCATATTTGATTCATACAGAATAGTTGAACACAGGTCTCTAAAAAATTGGCTTAATTCAGTTAAGTCATTCCATATAAATTCTGGTAATAAATCTCGAAATGCAAGAAGAAGCAACCTCTCCATAAAAACATGACAGTCGTGACTCTTCATTCCATACATACTACAATTTGGATGCATACCCATCCGGAAGTCTCAAGTTTTTTATCCACCTCAAAATAATATCTCTTTCATCCTTAGATAATGCATAACTTGCCTTAGGTTTATAAACTTTTCCATTCACCTCTTTGAGCTCAAGATCTCGACGCTTACATATATTCTGGAGGTCTAGACGAGCTTTAACATTATATCTGGTCTTACCTTTTACATCCATAATAGTGTTAAATACATTATCAAACACATTTTTTTCAATGTGCATTACATCAAGATTATGACGTATTAAATTTTTTTTCCAATATGGCAAGTCCCAAAAAATACTTCTTTTCAACCAATTATGAGATTCACCAAACCCTTCCAATCTATACTTGTCCTTTGTCTTACCAAAATCAATGTCTGGTAATGCTGCAACTATTGCCTCGAGCTCATGACCAGTTAAGTGAATGAGAGGTGTATCTGTCTCAATCCTTCCCTTAGTGAAGTTGTCTTTTTGATATCTATAAGGATGATCTAAAGGCAAAAATAAACGATGACAATAAAAAAAACATGGTTTCCTACCATGTTTGAGTCTAAATGACTTGATATGATTCATGCAATATGGACATGCTAGTTTACCATGTGTACTCCAACCTAACAACATTCCATATGTAGGAAAGTCACTGATGGTCCACATTAATGCTGCTCTCATCAAAAAATTTTGTTTTGTAGAGATGTCATAAGTCTCAACCCCAGAACTCCATAGTGTATTCAACTCATCTATCAAAGGTTGTAAATATACATCCAAGCTATTACCTGGACTCTTTGGACCTGACACGAGTAAGGTAAGAAACAAATAAGGTCTATCCATACACATCCATGAAGGTAAATTGTAAGGTGTGAGAATACCCGGCCAACAAGAATAAGGTTTAGATCCTTGATTATGTGGATTAAAACCATCAGTTGAAAGCCCAAGTCTGATATTTCGTGGCTCGGCTGAAAATATTGATTCAGTTCGATCAAAGTGCTTCCAAGCTTCGCCGTCCCTCGGATGGCATAATTTTCCCTCCTCACTAATGTTTTCCTTGTGCTATCTCATATGTTCTGCAGTGACTGTAGACATATACAACCTTTGTAGCCTTGGCGTAAGTGGTAAATAACTCAATTGTTTAAATGGTATAGGTTTACGCTTTTTTTCCCACATTTATTCCTAGGCTTAAACTTAGGGTGGTGACATATCCGACATTCTTGTAACACTTCATCACACTTCCAATACAACATACAATCATTTTCGCATGCATCAATCTTTTGAAGTCCAAGGCCTAGAGGAGCAACCATCTTCTTGCATGAATAAAAGCTATCAGGTAACATATGTCCCTTAGGCAACATCCGACCAAATACCTTTAAAAATTGATTAAAATGTTTCACGCTTAAATTTGACTCAGAAGAGTTCTGTCAATGCTGACAACACTGAATAATTCTCGCAACCAGGCCAAAGAGGACTATCAGCAGCATCCTTCATGTCAAAGAATTTCTTTGTCATCGGGTTAGGATCTTGTGGTTCATCCCTAATATTCCAATTAAATTCAGGACCAGCAACATCAACAACCATATCCCTCAAAGAATTTTGTTGCTCTTCAATGACTCTCTGCTCAAACATAATCTGCTCATGCATACGAATAGTAGAGACTTTAGTGGATGGTTCATCCCAATGTGGTTCCCCTTGCCTAACCCAATTAATATAATCACGTTCAAATCCTCTAGAGATAAGGTGAAAATTAACCATATCAGGCACAATAAATATCAAGCTCCTACAATCACAACACGGGCATCAAATTTTTCCTTGATCCATATATCCAGGATATTGTTGGCACAATTCAATGAATCCCTTCACACCCATTATGTACTCATCTGTAATACCATATCCTCCTGGACAAACACGATTTTTAATCCATCCCCTATCCGGATGCATGATTGTTATTCTGCATACACAACATACAAAATTATTATTCACTATATATTTATTATAAACTCTTGTACAAGTCATCACGTTCAATTAAACATCACATAAAGCTGCAATATAATTTTAATAACAAATGTCGTAACTGTGCGTGATTTAAATACTAAAGTCTAAATATAAGATGACTAACAAGGAAACATATTAAAGTCTACACACACACACACACACACACACATGGAAGTAAATATATCCAGTTATAACATCTTAAGTGAAAGTAGTCCATTATAGTTGTGCGCATGCTTGCTAATTTAATCTATGAGAAACCTAACAATTAAACCCTAATCTATGAGAAACCCTAATCATGAAGTTGTAATGTGGTTTACAATTAAACCGCGATTCAAAAAAATTCGTTTATCAAAACCTATGTTTTGATTTTGTCTACTTGTAGAACAACAATGAAGTTGTATTTTTCATACTGAATACACTTGTGAGGGATGCCCTATAAATAACCATATATAAATATATATGATAGATACACAACTATAGTGTTACATTAGTACACTAATTCAAATATTTCTCATTATAATAGTATAGATAATGTTGAAACAACAATTACATGCCTGTGAGGAGGTTTGTCAACAAAGAAAAAATTCACATACACAAAAAAAAAGTCAAAAATTTCTTGTGTGGTAATGAAGAGATCAATTCTAATTTATGCCTTTCAATAGGGTTTAGTTCAAAATGAATTTGAATTCCAATTCTGTTTTCAAGCATAATAATCGAACAACATAATTGGAATTTGATCTTCAATCCCAATTTCAGGGACCTTAATTTCGTCCAAACAGACGGACTTTAGGAAACTTGAGATAGTTGGAGTTCATAGGTTTACAAAAATGAAAGAACAAGAATCAACAAAGTTAATTGTACAAAAACTTAAATGATCATTATAATGATATAGGTGGAGGGGCCCATGGCATATATTATGTGCAAAGGTTGGATGAGTTTCTCGTTGTGAGACTATATTCTTAACACTTATTAAGAGGGAGAAGAGAGATAGTGGCTGGATGAGTTTCTCGTTGCAAAGGCTAGATGAGTTTCCAAGGTAAAAATGGTATATCGAAGTAGTTTTGACAATTCAGTAATGTTGTTATTTCCCTTTTTAAGTCTTTATCTATTTCGACCCGATATGAAAAGAAGTTATCTACATGAAGGAAATTGTCATAGTAGAAGTATAGAGGACCATGCAATTATGTCGACAACAATTTGAAATTGCAATTATTTGGCGACTCTTGTCGAGAAATCTCTTGCTTGCAACTAGTTTTTTCTTTTCCTCTATCTAGCTGCCAGAAGCAATTTTTGCTAATTGTTATCTTCATTTCCCTTTTTTTAGCAGCAAAATAAATAAATTATACCTTGGTAAGAAAGGTAAGATGAGTTTCAAGTTGTAAAATTTCAATCATTTGTTAGACACATCAATTATAGGAATGCTTTTTTTGCCTCCATCCTTAAATTCTTGTTTGTTAATTTATCATTTCAAATGGTAATGAAGAAAAAAATGCCCTAGAGAGTGATGATCTTGTGTGGTGTCCAAGAAGAAAAACATTGCAGCATATATCAACAAATTAGGGCATTTGAATGAAATTGGAAGTGCTGAAAAGGAGAAATCAAACCTAGGAATGGAGTGAACAAAGCATCAAACATTACCTTGGGAGATCGTCCACCTAAGAATGGAGGCACTGGAGGTTATCTTCGGGCGAGCTGGGCGTCTCTTTTAGGGCACGGTGGCCGGAGCAGAGCAATGGGAGGAGGGCGATTGGACCACCTAAGAATGGCGGCACTAGAGGTATCTTCGGGAGAGCTGGGCGACTCTTCTAGGGCACGGTGATGGGAGCAGAGCAACAAGAGGGGGGCGAATAGAGTAGCGCAACGGGAAGATGTCTCTTGGAGTGGGGCGGAAGGAATGCAACGGGAGGAGGGCGACGGGAGGAGGGTGACGGGAGGAGGGCGACGCAAGGAAGGCGACGGGAGAAAGCCATGGGAGCAGAAATTATGAAATGAGGAGGCTTGGGGAAGATGAATGAAAAGAATATTATTATAAAAAATGGTGCTAAAATTTTGGAGGGAATTTTTTATTTTCCCTCCATACATTTTGGGGGGAGATTAATCATCAATGAATTGTGAGCACAAAATATTTCCTTCCTAACTATCAAGTGATATTTTACAACAAATATATTTGATTCTAAATCTTCAACAAAAATATTCGTTGCTAATCTTGTATCAAAAGACCAAAATCATATACGTAGCTAAATTTGTTGCCAATTAGCAACAAATTGCAATGTCTTCATAATTTTTGTTCCTAATTACATTTTTGTTGTAGAGATATATTATTGATGTTCTATATCATTCATGTATTATATATATAATTTTTTTTGACAAAATCATTCATATATTATATATATATTGAATTGTTAAACTAAAAAATAATTTTGTTTACCTTGTGGGTTTGGTAATATCTTAGTATTTTGTATATCAATCAGTAGACATTTGTTATGATATTATTTTACACTTGAGAGGTTTCTATGTATTTAAAATCATTTTAATGCAACTTTAACTTGAGTTTAAATTATTAATTCAACGAATAATAATTTTGAAAAAAATGGGGTCCACAGCAATTAGTTAGTTGTTCAAACCATTCTAAATTAATGGGCTAATTATTGTGGGCCATTTAATCCCGCTAGTTAATATAGTAAGGTTTAATTTGCTTGAAATTATTGGATCTATGATTCTATGTGCACGATATGCACGGCGGTACCGGTCAAAAACGCGGTAGTTATGAAACGTCATCGTTTGTGAACGCCCGACATCATCTAGGAGAACTTCATTCATCATATATTGAAAATTAGTTTTCTTTTTTTTGTGCCCGCAGTCATTTTGGCTATTCGTAGCCAATATTTTGGATTATATGTACATTCCTATCAATTACTTTTAATATTATTTAATGACAGTCTATTCTTATTAATTATTTAATGGCAGTCTATCATAGTAGGTGTAGGAGATCTACAAATTTTTTTTTGGATTATATAGATTTCTATCAATACTTTAAATATTGGAATATGATGTAATTAATTACATTGACATTGTATTTTAGATTTAACAATTTTGCATGTATTATAAATCTAAGAATATATTTGACTTTTTTTAATGTTTTAACTACAAGCAACTCTTACCATTATATATAGTATTAACTAATTAACGTTAATAAGAACTTTATAATCCTTTTATCTTTTTAAATTTTAAATTTTATTTAATTACAGTGAATTTAAATACCATATCTATAGTATTATTTATCAACAGTTTACTAATTAAAATATTAATTAATAAAATTTAACATTTTGCACAGATCATGACAACATCTCCCGTGGGGTGAAATATAAAAAACCAAAATATATAACAATATAATGTCGGGAATCAAGAGATAAGGAGGCCACAATTATTAAAGATAAATAAATGAAAAATTCCTTAACCAAGAAATTAAGTCCATAATAATTTTTTTTTTATTTTGCAATTTGCACCCATTAATTCAACCCGAAACATGCGCAAATACATGCATATCCCTATTATTACCCCCAACAAAAGCAAATACACTACAGATTAAACCAAGAAAACTCTCTTGCAACCACCGCCGCCGCCGCCGCCACCACACCACCACCACAGCTTTCAACAATGGCGATCGTTCATATCTACAACTTAATTTCCTGAACTCGAAATCTACAACTTCCAAACATCAGAAACCGATTCCAGCGACGACCAGCTCTGCAATTAACCAGCTGAAATTAACCAAATTTTATGATCTTGATGTTCTTCTTCTTCTCCACATTTTCTTCCGGCTGCCGGATTTTCAGTTCTAACACGGAGGAAGTGAGGAGAGGTAGAGGAAGAGTGAGAGACAACTAACAGAGAAGAAAGAGAGCAGGAAAAACTAGTTAAGTCTTCCGAGTTCACAACTTCTAATTTGCAGCGCGAAATCGATCCAGATAAAATCCTGGGGCCTATAAGTATCAGCGGGGCTCGTCGTTTCTCCTGCTGGCGGCTGCCGCCGCGGCCGCCGCTGCAGGCGAACCGGACAAAGAGGCGAGGAGGTTGAGATGGCCCTGCGCCATGGGAAGGTAGTTCCCAACCCTAGCCGCCGACGCTTCCCCCATCAGCTGCGCGGCGGTGGCGTACCTCCCGGAGATTGCCGGCGACGGCATGATGATCTCCGGCGCCCCGAAGCTCCAGAGCTGGCCGAAGTCCGGTCGCGCCGGAACGGCCCAGAAACCTCCGGCGGGACCTAAGGTTTGCGCCATGGAGGCTATGCCTGCCCCGCCGCATCCGCCGTCTTTAGTGCCACCGTCGGAGTCTTCCTCGGAGTGGATCCGCTTCCCGAGTATGAAGGGCGCGGGCGCCATCGATTGCGGCAGAAGGTGGGCCCCGTGGAAGGGGGCTACGGACGAGGCGGGTTTGTGTTCCACCGGGGCGCATGCGGAGGAGCGCAGGGAGGTGGAGACGGTAGAGAAGGATGCCGGAGTGGTTCCGGTTCCGGTGGCGGCGAAGATGGAAGGCTCGGCCTGTCGGAGGAGCCACTCGATGGTTTGACCGTCCGATTTATGCCCCAGCTCTCGCGTGAGCTGGAAGACGCGGGCGGCGCAGATTATCGGCATCCGGATCCGACGGCCACGGCCGTCGACCTTGCTGTGTCTGTCCTTCGACGGTAGCTTCTTCACTACTAAAGCCCCATTCGTCGCCCCGCTCCCGCCGGCGCTCCCGCCGCTGATCACCACTGCCGTCGATGTTTTCCCAGTCCCTAGGTCTGTCGCCCCTCCGTCCGCCGCCGCTGCCGGCATCGCACTGCAATAGTAGTTCTTTTTGCTGGCCTGGCCGAGAAGCAAGGGAAAGGAAATTAATGGCGCAGGAGGGCGGGGAAGAAAGAGAGAAGAGAGAGACGCTCTAATCATTGAGCGGCAGGAGAGTGTGGAGGCAAAGGAAAGAGCACATGGGAACGTGGGACCCACGTACCCACGGTCACCCAATAACTTGCAGCCACGACTCGCTTCCACTTCAGGGTCCGGCAGCCAGGCTATAGGAAATTCAGACCAACCCCCAATATTTCTGTTTAATTACGAACACTGCCACAAATGATTTTTTTACCAGGAAAATAGTAAAATATAATATAGTTAAACTCGCACCAATTAGACATTTTGATTGTATTTCACTCAATAATTCTTAAATTATATATATATTTTTAATCGTATTTCGTACTCATTTATTAATTCAACGAACATGGACGCAGAAAAAGAGATGAACCTTACGTGAAAAGTAAAATGGGAAATGAAATATATATAAGTATATTCAGAAAATTTAATCAATAAATATATGCAAATATGTATTTTTGTATAGTAGGTCGAAAAATAGAAAAATATATCTAAATTTTAACGAAATTTTTGTTCTATATGCCTATATATAGAAAATATTTACATTTTCAAGGACTTTTTTGAACAAAAAAATTATTATGCAAAATTATAACGTCATGTAAAATCGAACTCATGTCATGTCACTTAAAACAATAAGACCAAAAAATAAATGAATAGTTATAAATGAATAGTTATAATATATAATATATATAAGATCAAAAAATAATTTTAATTAATTTTGATTAGTGAAAATAATTTTTTAAATTCAATGTGGGTGTTCATCACATTAGGAACTATGTGGGTCTGCCACTAAAAATAGGGCCGATCATCCACTTGCAAGAATATACTAATATAAGTTGTCAAAATTAGAATGAACTCAAGATGATGAAATTGATGAGAGCATCATGCATGCTAGGCTAGTGACCACCTAGGTTGCATGCAAGTGTAGGTGTGGCAAGATTTGACATGTTCTTAAATATCCCGACAATATCTATGAATTTAGGCAGCATCTCCTGCGTTGATTACAGTGCACACGCCACTTATCATAGTCTAAGTTATCTCTCTGTCATCATCATCATCATTATCTCATCTTCAATTCGTGTCGTCCTTATCGACATGTATCTTTTGCTGCATCAAGTGCTGCAATAAACACAAGATTTAGTAAGAGCTAGTCGTCCCATGATCGCTTAAGTCGTCATGCTTACACCTATCTTGTCTATCCTAGCAATCCATCGTCACCCTCCATTTGTAACTCTCAAATCATCCGTGGAGATAATACATAATGTATGTCAATGCCAAAATTATTTGATGAACGTGTTTATTACTATGAATATTTTGGGTAATTTTCTTCGGGACGACGTAAATCCAGTCAAGGATTTTGAATAAAATGCGGGAAATAAAATACGATGTGATTTAGGTTGCATCAACTGCCCAACACTCAGAACCGTAGAGCATTGCTGATGTAATTGTAGTACGATAAAACTTGCCTTTAAGTTTTAATGGTACTTTACAATCACATAAGATCTCAGACGCGCCTCTCCACTTCAACCAACCTGCTTGGATTCTATGTATCACATCTTTATCTATACCTCCATCTTTGTGAATTATCGATCCCAGATATTTAAAGCACTCACTGCGGGAGATATTTAAAGCACTCACCTCCAAATTCTATGTATCACATCTTTATCTACACCTCTCATTCTTTACTTTTTTTATTTTTTGCTTCCAAAAAAGACCAAGGATCCATTTGGCGTGCGTTTTTGCTCCTGTGAGTTTGGACAAAAAAGCAAAGTCATAAAATATGCATTTGACATCAATGGTTATGAATGTCACCAAGAAAAAAAAAACTAAATTTGAACATAAAAATGAACGGAGTCTTATGTGAGTTCGGACGTTCACGAACGACTGTTCGTAACAACCGTGTTCACGGCTGTCACTGCTGTGCCAAACTAGCCCCAAGTCAAATATTTTTATGGTTAATCGTATATGTTGTTGGGTCTTTCCAATTCAATTGGTACGCTTATTTTGTTTACGTGGGAGACGGTTTTTGAAATGTTTATATTCTGTTGACATGGGAAAAACTACACCTTGGAGATTGTTGAGGTCAACTGATCACATGCTATGCTTTAGCCAAGGGCCTTTTTGACACGGCAGTGGCGGTCATGAACACGGTGGCTACGAACCATTGTTCGTGAGCGCCCAACCTCACCTGAGGAATTTCATCCACTTTCATGTTCAAATTTTTTTCCATGTTATGCAAAACAATATATTTTATGACAATTGTCTTTTTTTAAGCGTTATTGCGCCAAATAGGCCCCAAGTCATTGGTTTGCTTAAGCTAGCGGAATGAATTTTTATGAATCTGAAATTGTGAACGACGCTTATTGTTGAATATTTTGTACGTAGTATATAAGTCCGCCCGTGCCGAGATCGACTCGATAGTAATCCGAGAGTTTCGTGTAACTGGGCAAGGCTCTACGCTGAAAATACTATAAATACATATTCCAAACATGATATATAGTGTATTCGTAGAATACTTTGAGCGGAGAGCCACAACACTTATGACTACATTAGAATGATGAAACATTTATTTAAATGAGAATGCAAATGATAAAAGTTTCTATTGAAATCTAGTGACGGTCATAATGAATATAAGAGTCGATCGAAAATGTGGTCGCAAGGGTTACGTGAAGCAGTACTAAAGCGAGTCCGTCAACGGATTTTCGTGAAGGACGGTGCCGGCCGGTGGAATTCGAGCGGTGAGGAAAGTGGCGTTCCGGACGGAGAACCTTGATCAGTTGAACGTCAGACGACAATGCACGAGCTTGAGGAAGTAGATGAGGAGCTTAATGGAATAAAAAAAAACAATGCTCGACCAGATGAACGGGGAAAATGTAGTTTAAAAGGGCGACGTTGGTAAAAAAATGGAAATAAAAAATACTCAATGGATGACCGACACAACCATTGTTCAGTACTCGATAACTCTCATTATGATTTATGGGTGCATGTATACATACATAAATACATGGATGAAGACTTATGATACACAGAATGCGTTTTAATTAGGGGTGCAACTCGGATTGGTTTGGTTCGGATTCACCAAAAATCAAAAACCGGCCCATATAGGTTCGGTTCAAAACTATTGGAACCGGAATCAACCACGGTCCTAAAGTACAGAACTGGATCCGAACCGTTCACTTTTGTTCGGTTCCGGTTCGATTTTCGGTTCTGCCCATTTCTCAAAATAATTAAAAATTTACTTTTTTAACTCATGATTTTTTGTCATACAACTATCAATGTCTCAAAATAATCGAATTATTACTCTCTACTATAACATTGAATCCATACAACTAAACGAGTTTACAAATTATTTTTCTTTAGGTATACAACTATATTCTCAATACGATTATAATCGTTCTTTCGATTTTTTTTCTTTAGCATTGATTTTTTGGTTCTCGGGTCGGTTCTGGGTACCCGACTTGTGGAATTACCAGGAACCGAACTGAATTGTCGGTTAGGTATTATGGGAACCAGACCTGAATCAGACATATTTGGAACCGACCCGAACCGTTCAATTCGGTTCGGTTCCAGTCCGATTGTTGGTCTTCGGTTATTTTTGCACACCCCTAATACTTAGGTTGCACATAAAGAGATGAACTATATACATCAACCCAAACTAGCTAAATCAATTAGAACTAATGTTCATTGTAATAGCACGGGGTTTGACTGCTGCAAAGAAACGAAAACTTGCTTTGAACATAAAATTGGATGAAGTTCCTTAGCTGAGGTCGGGCGTTCATGAACGAAGATACATAATCACTGCGTTCATGATCACCACCTCCGTGCCAAACGGAGCCAAGGTCTCAGAAGCATTCGTTGGAACATTTAGCTGAAATTATCTGCCAATAGCTATGGTAGGTGGTCATTAGACATGTTAGTGGTATTTTGAAGGAGCTATCATTAAACCTATCAAATTTATTAAAATTGATTTGACATTAATTACTGTGGATGAAGATTTTTTTAACAAAAATTAAAAAGTGATGTATAAGTGTATAACTACTCTCGTCATTAATCAATTGATAGTATATTTATTTTAAATTGTATTAATTAATTGATACTAGCGAAGCCCCGTGCCTTAGGCCTGTAAGCAAAAACCAACCGAACCGTCAAATCGAACCGAACCAAACCAAACCGCACGGTTTGGTTCTAGGTCGCGGTTCGGTCATGGTTTTGATTTTAGAAAAACCATACGGTTCGGTTCGGTTCGTGGTTTTATGTGGCAAACCGAACCGAGTAGAACCGAACCGTAGTGTATACAAATATTTAATTTTTTTTATATTTTAATCTTTGCATAAGACTCATAGTGAACCGTACTGTATTTATATTTCATTAAACTATTAATTACATCTCATATTATATTTTTATATTTCATTAAACCGTAGTGTATTTATATTTTATATTCCCGAAGTGCGGAACTCTCCTGGATGGCTGGAGCTAGGTTTTCTGAATTGCTCCACGCTGTTGATTTCTCCTCATCCCGCCGACGCCGAGTCGCCGCTCCTCATCCCGCCGACGCCGAGTCGCCGCTCCTCATCCCGTCGGGCGCCGGCCGCCGCGCTCATCGCAGGTGAGCCCTCTTCCTCTTCTCTGTAATAAGCTTTCATTGTTCATATTATCTTCTGGACTCATTTCACAGGCAAGCCCATCCAGCACAGATCTTGCTTCTTGTGGCACTTGATAGAGTGGTTTTTGTCCTATGAATACTTCTCTAATCTAGATCTTTCTCCAAACAAACAATGTTGATGAATATTTCATTTCCATTCATATTTTCAGCTTGAATAACAATACATCTAAGTTGTCTACTTTTTTTATATATTATTGGTTAATTAAAAGATTTGATTTTGGAGTAATGAAATGGTTGGGTGATAGGAAATTATGAATTATGTTCACTGTTCAGGCATCACTTGCATCACATTATTTAATTCATGTTTTCAACTTGTATCACATTATTTAAATCACTAAAACCGAACTGAACTGAGTCGAACCATTCAGTTTGGTTTGGTTCGGTTTCAATGTTTTGGCGGTTCAGTTCAGTTCCAAATTTTTTGAACCACATAGGGGTGGTTCGGTTTACGATTTTACTGAAAAACCAAACCATACCGAACCATTACAGGCCTACCGTGCCTCTTACGATCGGAGTGAAGCATGTGTCTGTCACTCGTGTATATATGGATGTTGAGCCAAAAATTTCACTTTATTTTCTGTAAGTTGAACCGGCTTTATTTTTAATATAAATGGAGAGCGGCTCGGTCGACAACTGACGGAGACCGGTCCTTAATGGCCAAGGTTCTCTCGTCACTTTCACCACCATGGCGGTGGCTCAGACGGACAGCTGGGCGATGCACTGCAACCACCAGCACCGTCGCTTTCTTCCCACCAGGTGCGGATAGCGATCCACCTGTAGGCATGGACTGAAAGCGGTAACTTGACCTCCATGGGACCTGGCGTTAGAGTTACCACTTCTACGCGGGCGTATACAAAAAGTTTCAAGAAAAGAACCAGTTTCGTTGAACACGTGCACATTGGGAAATTGTGCCATTCCGAATTGAAGGAGGTTAAAAATGAAAAAGTGGCAAACTAATTTTAACTTTTAAGTTTTAAGTGAAAATATTTTTTATTTTGATGAATATGTATTTATTCATATTAAAAAAAGGTTGATATTAGCAGTCCGGAACTGGCTATTGGCAGTCCACCGCTATTCGTAGTTCATAAATTTTATTTGCAGTCCAAAATTATATTTGCACCTTACTCTCATCCTAAATAAGCGAAACACTTTGCTGATTTATTAAGCACTAGAAGTCTAGAGAAACATATTACAGACTCTAAAACAATTTAAAAATCTAGCAGAAAAAAAAGTTAAATGACATACACAAAGGAATCAACTTTAAATCAAGTTAAATGGCTTGCAAACCTTCCTCTAACTAGAAAACTGACTATTTTTGGGGATTTTTGCTGGATAATTTCTATCTTTTTTGAAGAAAGTGAATCTAAGAGGAGGAAAGACGACGCGATCGATAGAACTACGGCTAGGGTTTAGGCAACGAGAGGAGAGAGATGGAGAGGAGGAGATTATTCGATGGGGTGCGATTATAGAGAATTGGACTGCAAATATAATTAGGATTTATACAATTTTTGGGGTGCGAATATCGATAATTGGACTGCTAATAAAAAACATACGATGGAATGTACGCAAATATTAATTAATTAAAAAAAAATTAGTAGAGTTCATTTTCTTCGTCATGGGCAAGAATAAATTATCGCTGGTCCACAAAAATGCTCGGAAGGCGATCAATAAGCCGAGCCCGGGCCCAATCAAGAAGCTCTTGGTTATGATCTATATTCACCACCCCCTTTAAATTATTGATTTTGATTGAATTGTTGGCATCATAAATAGTTCAAGGAGCCCCACTTTGACAATTAACCTAGGAGGTAAAACTCTATTGACCATATTACTTGATTTAGTTGACCATGTCTTTTAAAAATCTTATTTGGTCCACTAATTGTGGGATCTTGTTGACTATTATCAGTCAACAATCATAAGCTGCTCTAAGTCAAGCTTCTTTGACTTTTATAAGAAATCAATGGACATATGTGACATGTACAACATCATACATCTTCATCACCAATGCACGCACCCACTCATGACTAGGCGGACCTAGGTGCAGACACACCCGGGCACGTGCTCGGGTGTGTTTTTGCGTATTTTCTGCTGTGGGTCCTATAATCTAGCGCTTTTGCACCTCCTCCTTTCAGCGCAAGCTACTCGGCGAAACGGTGAGTCGGCGACCTAGAGATTCTCCTCCTTTCTCATTTCTTTGGGAGATACTCGAGGAGACGGTTCTAAGTTCTTCGTGCTTCGACGATCTTGTTCGGTTTCGAGCTTTGACCTAGCTGTGCGCTTTTCCTCGGCCAAGACCAAGAACTGCAAAAGCCTATTGCAGCCTTTTCCGCTTCCCACTTCTTTCAACGATGGAATAAGGTATCTTCATTCCAATCGCCTAATGGTGCTATATATTCCCCGTCATACTCGAGCAAACAACTGGGTAGGTTTTCTATTTGGAAAACAGGAAAACGAAGCAAATCTGCTCTTGCTCAAAGAGAGGATCCAAAAACGGTGCATAAATGTCGGAGTCAAAGAGCAAGCCATTTGTACAGCTTTTCTCCTTCGAGCGGCAGGGTCCGAGCTTTCTTCCTCGCGACTTTGCAACTTCGCCTCCAACATATTTTCTTCTGCAATCTGCAATTGGTCGTGAGTTAGGTAAGGATTTTGACACCTCAACGCGCTCGGGGCGTTAGGATCGCGCCACGTCTACAATCCATGGGAGGTGTTCATTCCTATTTTGTGGCTTGTCCAGTTTAGGAATAAGATTTGTGTAGTTATTCTCCCTATTAATTGGACCGGATATTATTTTCTTTTTGAGAAGGAGAATTGATTATGAAATCCCCTAATGATGGTGATTTCATATTTTTTGGAATGCTATTTCCGGGCAATTCATGTTGGCCACCCATTTATTTGGGTATTAATTGTGGCCGGTTATCCTATTACTTAATTAGGAGTTATGTCCTAAATTTGATGTTTTTTGTTTGTTGCTATTTATATGGGGGGGATCTAGCCTTGGCTGAATACATGCCTCCAAGGAGAAAATACCTCCATTCGTCAGAGGGGCGTTCAGCGGCGGCGGTGTTGTTTCCAGGCGGAGGCGATCCAGGCGGAGGCGATCCAGGCGGACGACTGTCCAGGCGGAGGCGATCCAGGCGGACGACTGTCCAGGCGGAGGTGATCCAGGCGGCGGCGGCAGAAGGTTGATCCCGGCGTGCGGCGGCGGCGGGACTTAGTCCCGGTGGCAGAGCGGCAACGCACGACGGTCGTCCAGCGGAGGCGACGTGGTGGGGTCATCCAGAGCGGCAAGGCGGCGGTGGCAGCAGCGGTTGCAGGCGGCAGCAGTTCGGTTAGTGCCAGCCTGCCAGGGAGATATCGCCCGGCGATATCTCCGGCGACAGCCTCGGCGATAGCTCCAGAAGAAGTTTTGTTCTTGGTTTGTTTTTGAATTATTTCAATTTGTACTCTTGTAACTCCTGATTTATAGTGGATTTGTCCGGCGCGCTCTCCCCGTGGAGTAGGAGTCCCATACTCCGAACCACGTAATCTTTTGTGTCGTCTGTGTATGCTAGAATCTCGTTCCGTTTTATTTTGCGCGATACTGGTTCTTGCTCATTCGTAAAATTCCGTTGCGCTACCGCGGCTTAACTCGATCCGATTTCACAACAATTGGTATCAGAGCCAGGTTCCGCGGGGGTGATCGTCTGGACGTTCCGGTTTTCTGATTTGGGTCAATGGTGGGTGACGACATTGGTCCGCTCCCTATCTTCCCAGATCGGTTCCGCGAATATCATCTTGATCGCCCAGTAGCTTTGCGAGCAAGACAATGTCGGCAAAATTCGAGATTTCTAGGTACGACGGCAAGATTGATTTTGGCCTTTGGCAGAAGCGCATAAAGGCCGTTCTCGTCCAGCAAGGTCTTCACAAGGCTCTCCTCGGCAAGGAGAAGTCCGGGAAGAAGGACGACGAATGGGAGGAGCTCGATCTGAAGGCCATCAGCACGATTCAGCTGTGTTTGGCCGATGAGGTGATGTACAACGTGGTGGATGCTGAGACGACGGAGAATCTGTGGAAGAAACCGGAGGAGCTGTACATGTCGAAGTCTCTCACGAATAAGCTCTACGTGAAGAGACAGTTGTACAGCTTGAGGATGTCCGAGAGCAATCAGTTACTGGAGCACATGAACGTGTTCAACAGACTTATCTCCCAGTTGCGTAGCATGGACGTTAAGGTCGAGGAGGAAGACCAGGCTCTGCTCCTGTTGTCTTCATTGTCGAAGTCCTTCGATCATCTGGTCACCACGATTCTGTATGGGAAGGACACCCTGAAGATGGAAGAAGTGATGACGACGCTGCTCTCTAATGAAACGAGGAGCAAGTCAGGCCCTAGGGCCGACGAGGGCTTATTCGTGAAGAGCAATGACACATTGAGTGGTAGATCGAGAGGGAAAGGCAAGAGGGAAGACCGACCTAGGGTAAAGTCCGTAGGCAGGAACACGTGTCACTACTGTAAAGAGGAAGGGCACTGGAAGGACAAGTGTCCGAAGTTGAAGCTCAAGGAACAGGCGCATGCGCCAGATTTGGCTGCGGTGGCATCTGAGGATGAGAGCGACGCCGACGCTCTTCATGCTGCACCCAGCAGTGAGACCACAGGTTCCTGGATCTTGGATACAGGATGCACGTTCCACATGTGCCCAAACAGAAAGTGGTTCTCCAGCTTTAGGCAATGTGAGGGTGGTCGAGTTCGGATGGGGAACGTTTCAGAGTGCGAGGTATCGGGAGTCGGTAACATCAGGATCAGGATGTTTGACGGAGTGGTTAGGACCCTCTCCGACGTTCGGTATGTGCCCGATTTGAGGAAGAGTTTGATTTCGTTAGGCACTTTGGAGGCCGCTGGGTATTCTTTTATCAGCAGCGGCGGATATTTGGAGGTCAAGAGAGGCGCGCAGACAGTCTTGAGAGGAGAGCGTTTCGGGTCGCTCTATAGACTGATTGGCACCACAACTGCCAGGGGAGGTGCGTAGAGGGAGGACCTTGGCGGAGATAAAGTTTTCGCATCCGTGGGCGGAGAGTCATCTCAGGAGAGCCCAGACACCGCAAAGAGAGCCATCCGGCTCAAGGGTCCCACCAGGGAACTCATGATCACTCCGGAGAAGGTGGAGTCGCACAGTAAGAGGTTGAGTGCGAGTCGTCTTGCAAAAGACTCGGTCTATCGGGCAAGGGCGAAGCACGTCGGGGTGCGCCACCAGGAGTTGAGGAAGTTCGGTAGAGGTGGAGGCAGGAAGTTGCGGGAGATATCCTTGAGGGATATTAGTACGGACTTGCGAGGAAGTCCATCGACTGGAGTCAAGTTCAAGAGCGGTCTTGACTTGACTCATTCTGATGCGCGTTGATCGCGGTCAGGCCCCAGGGAGAGGGGGCTCGTAGTCGCCGGTAGTGGAGATTTAAGCTGAAGGTGGAGTTACGTTCGTCAAGGTAGAGTTTTGTTCGCGTTAGGCGTCAAGGTGGAGATTGTTAGGATTTTGACACCTCAACGCGCTCGGGGCGTTAGGATCGCGCCACGTCTACGATCCATGGGAGGTGTTCATTCCTATTTTGTGGCTTGTCCAGTTTAGGAATAAGATTTGTGTAGTTATTCTCCCTATTAATTGGACCGGATATTATTTTCTTTTTGAGAAGGAGAATTGATTATGAAATCCCCTAATGATGGTGATTTTCATATTTTTTGGAATGCTATTTCCGGGCAATTCATGTTGGCCACCCATTTATTTGGGTATTAATTGTGGCCGGTTATCCTATTACTTAATTAGGAGTTATGTCCTAAATTTGATGTTTTTTGTCTGTTGCTATTTATATGGGTGTTGAAACCAGCAACTGGTCTCTTGAGTTCGGACCCACTGGGGGTGTAGCCGATGCTTATTTCTCCCTCACTAGACTCTCTTGACGGTGGATGCTGGAAACGGAATAGACCCAAGGCTGAAGCGAGGAGGTCCCGCCACACACCCGGAAGATCTTAGAGAGCTTCCCCTCCCAAACCAAAGCTCAACCGGGCACCTTGGAGGGCACTGCTGCCAACCAAAACTAGCCTAGAGGAGAGGATTCTCTAAAATCGGATCTCCTCCAAGGTGCCCTTAAGGGTCTATTTATAGTTTTCCTAGGCTGGTCTGTAAATAGCCTGGCTCCGCCTTTTAATTTTACTAACCGCACCCCAAATTGGTCTGCTAATAGCCTAACTCCGCTGTTCCGAGGGGCTATTTGCAGCCCACCAGGGGTATCCTGGTCATTTTCCCCTCACACCCATTTGGGCGAATGGTCCGTGAGGGCACCATTCGCTGGGCACCCGCCTGTCTGGGCGAATGCCCACGCTTCTGGGCGAGTGGTCCCCTGGCTGGGCGAATGCTCTCATTTCTGGGCGAGTGGTCCGTGAGGGCACCACTCGCCTAGCGTCTTCTTTCCTATAGCTTACCTCCACCATCTTGAGGGCATTTTTACCTCACTTAGCCTGGGCGAGTGACCCGGCGAATGATCCGGACGACCCAGGTTTCGCCAGTTGGCTGGGGGGCCCACTCGGCGAATACGGGTTGTACACAATCCCCGCTCTTTACGAGCGGTTCCTACGATCGTAAAGAACAGTCCAACCCTGTATTCGGTGAGTGCCTGCTGACTGGATCCATGAGATTCCGTGGGTCCCACCGCCACCTTATATATATATCCTCATGTCAGGTTTTCCTGGACCACTCTCTCATCTCGGCTCGGAGTTCCTCCACTTCCCAATGTCTTTCCACAAACCTTCTGCGAAACCCCTCTCGCGAGAGATGATCGACCGCCTAGCTGCGGCCCAAGCTGCGACTGCCCCCAGAGCATCCAAATTTGCTCCCTGGCTAATGTCTAAACGGGATCCGAGCGCCCCCTATGTCTCGCGTCGAGCCAAGACGATTCGACTGAATCGTCAGAGAGGCGAGACTGCTTCGGAGTCTCCGGCGGATACTCCACCGGCGGATACCCTGGCGGATGCCCTTCCGGACCCCGCGGTGCTGGTATGAGGATTCTTCTTGTCTCCATATGGTTCCTGTCCCTTACCCTGCATTTATTCCGACCATTCGCAGGGGGCTTTGGTACCTGAGGACGGCCATGAGGCCGTTCTGAGCAGTGTGGTGGTGCCACCTCCCGCGGACGAGATACCTCCTCCCGATTCGGATCTTGCTCCTCCGCCTCCTACTGGAGAGACTGTACCCCAATCTCGTGAGTTGTGAACCTTCTCGCTACTCCTTTTTATGTTGTCGGCTACTAACCACTATCTTTTCGCAGCCCTCAACACTAGCGTCCCGCTGCGGGACTCCATTCCTCCCAGTCCCCCTGCTCAGGTGAACCTTTCTGCCACCGCGAATGAACGGAGGGTCTCCCCTGAGCGAGAGCTGGATCAGCATCTCTGTGCTGATGACCGTGCGGAGGCTCCGACCCCTTCTTCACAGCCTTACCGTCCAGGAAAGGGAAAGGTCTTACCTCCCGCCTGGCTGTTTGGGACGCACCCGCATTCGTCTCGTCCTTCGGGTCACCCGGATCCCATCCCAGGTCAGTTCACTCACCCGCCTCTATTGCACTCGCATACTTTATCACCGCTAATCCTAGTTGTGATTCCGCAGGCTATCGAGAAGCCTCCCCCTTCGACTCCTACTACGAGGGGGGAGAGGGAATGCTCTCGCCTCTCCCTTCCCCTGGGGATCTCGCTGACTTCCTGGGTGATTCCTCGGATCACGCGACCCTGAAGGATCGGATCTCAGAGGTCCTGGGGAAGCTTATCCATATCCAGCGAAACGTCGCCGGTCAGGTGGATGAGGTGCGGCTGGGAGTCACACGGGAGCTGAAGGACCTTCGACGAAGTCACTCGCATCTTCTCGCGGCGGTGGAGCGACTGGGGGGGTGAAGGAGGGGAGTTGTCTCCCGCAAGGCATGCCGCGCGAGCCCGGGACCAACTCCACCTTGCTTCCCAGGAAATCACCAGTATGCTCGCGCACTACCGCCCGCGAGCGCCCACGGAAGCTGGGTCGCGAAAGCGAGGTCGGTGGGTCTGGGAGGAGATCTGACATACCCAACGTCCATCCCTCTTGTTGTTTTCTTTTCTTTCCTTGTGCTGCGAACGTTGAACATTGTTTTTATCTGTAATAATTTTTCTATGCTTTGCGAATGCTTCTTTATTCATTTTTCGCATCTCCTAACTCTGCTTGGGTTTTGCCGAGTGATAACCTTTAGCCGGATGCTCTTCCTATTTCGTTGCGTAGCCGCGGAATGAATAGACATAGGGCATTTGCCATTAATGGGCGAGAGGGACCGGCTCGGGCTTCGAGGCGTCGGGAGGGCGCGCTGGCTATCCGCACACCCGAGGTCTCGAAAGTCCAAACGTCGTTTAGTCCCTCTATAAATAGGTCTCTCAACCACCGTATTAAATACCTAACCATCCGCTTTCCTTCCCTGCGCTAGCACTCGCGCTTCTTCCTCGTCTGCTGCTCCTCTTTTCTTCTTCATTCGCAAAAATGGGCGGCGATGCGGAAGGCAGAGCCAAGTGCGCCAGCGCATTCGCCAACCACGTCTTCGATTCCTGCGACCTCTCTGAGGAGGCTTACCTGTCGGTGCTTATTTCTCCCTCACTAGACTCTCTTGACGGTGGATGCTGGAAACGGAATAGACCCAAGGCTGAAGCGAGGAGGTCCCGCCACACACCCGGAAGATCTTAGAGAGCTTCCCCTCCCAAACCAAAGCTCAACCGGGCACCTTGGAGGGCACTGCTGCCAACCAAAACTAGCCTAGAGGAGAGGATTCTCTAAAATCGGATCTCCTCCAAGGTGCCCTTAAGGGTCTATTTATAGTTTTCCTAGGCTGGTCTGTAAATAGCCTGGCTCCGCCTTTTAATTTTACTAACCGCACCCCAAATTGGTCTGCTAATAGCCTAACTCCGCTGTTCCGAGGGGCTATTTGCAGCCCACCAGGGGTATCCTGGTCATTTTCCCCTCACACCCATTTGGGCGAATGGTCCGTGAGGGCACCATTCGCTGGGCACCCGCCTGTCTGGGCGAATGCCCACGCTTCTGGGCGAGTGGTCCCCTGGCTGGGCGAATGCTCTCATTTCTGGGCGAGTGGTCCGTGAGGGCACCACTCGCCTAGCGTCTTCTTTCCTATAGCTTACCTCCACCATCTTGAGGGCATTTTTACCTCACTTAGCCTGGGCGAGTGACCCGGCGAATGATCCGGACGACCCAGGTTTCGCCAGTTGGCTGTGGGGGCCCACTCGGCGAATACGGGTTGTACAATGGGGGGGATCTAGCCTTGGCTGAATACATGCCTCCAAGGAGAAAATACCTCCATTCGTCAGAGGGGCGTTCGGCGGCGGCGGTGTTGTTTCCAGGCGGAGGCGATCCAGGCGGACGACTGTCCAGGCGGAGGCGATCCAGGCGGACGACTGTCCAGGCGGAGGTGATCCAGGCGGCGGCGGCAGAAGGTTGATCCTGGCGTGCGGCGGCGGCGGGACTTGGTCCCGGTGGCAGAGCGGCAACGCACGACGGTCGTCCAGCGGAGGCGACGTGGTGGGGTCATCCAGAGCGGCAAGGCGGCGGTGGCAGCAGCGGTTGCAGGCGGCAGCAGTTCGGTTAGTGCCAGCCTGCCAGGGAGATATCGCTCGGCGATATCTCCGGCGACAGCCTCGGCGATAGCTCCAGAAGAAGTTTTGTTCTTGGTTTGTTTTTGAATTATTTCAATTTGTACTCTTGTAACTCCTGATTTATAGTGGATTTGTCCGGCGCGCTCTCCCCGTGGAGTAGGAGTCCCATACTCCGAACCACGTAATCTTTTGTGTCGTCTGTGTATGCTAGAATCTCGTTCCGTTTTATTTTGCGCGATACTGGTTCTTGCTCATTCGTAAAATTCCGTTGCGCTACCGCGGCTTAACTCGATCCGATTTCACAACAGGTATCTTCATTCTCTTAATTCAGCATCCCTATTTCTTCATTCTTGATTTTGTGTTGTTTTGTTTGGTTATTAGAGTACAATGTGAATCTTTTATATATTCTCTTAAATTTTAGATTTTAAAGTTCTTATCCATTCTCTCAATTCTGTAAGCCTGAACTCCTGTCGGGAAGCAGCTGTCAGCACAAATGTAGATCTTGAACCTCTGATCTCACCGATTCATTTTCCGGTCAGGTTCTTAGAACTTTGATTATTTGCAAATATTCCTGTAAAGTTGCAAAAAGATTTTTTTCATTTTGATTCTTGCCACTACAACAATTGTGTTTTACAGCAATAGCCTTATAAAAACGACGCCACGTTTTTTGCAAAAAACGTGGCTAATTAATGTTAGCCACGTTTTTTGCAAAAAACGTGGCTAATGTTAGCAGCATTTTCTTTAAAAAATGCGGCTAATACTATATAATCTGTAGCGACGTTTTTATTAAAAAAAAACGTCGCGGAATGCTTCCGCGACGATTCATACTGCGACGGCTTTGCGACGTTTCTTAAAACGCCGCGAAAACATTCGAGATGTTTGAAAAACGTCGCCATAGCCTTATAAAAACGACGCCATAGGCGAGTTATCTTGTAGTGTGCGAAGTTTCCTGCAATGTCTTATACTTAAATTTTTATTGTGCCCGAGTAGGACAAAAATTCTAGTTCCGCCACAGACTAGTCATCTATACTTCACAATTTAATGAATTCTCGTCGACACGAAGTGCTCGATAATTTATTTTTATTTAAGTGACTTGATTATAGATAGTTAGTCCATATACTTTCAATTCCCTATGAACTCTAAAACACGCAGCTGAGACATTACTATTTAGGGTCATGCGTTTAGAGTGAGGGAATGTTGTCTTGCTCAATTTCTTCCACTCCATATATGCATGTCTTGATTGAGACTTAAGTGGCGTTTGGTTGGGCTTTTTGCCTGTGGTGCGGCTGAACCGCTCCGCAATTTATGGCATAAGCAGCGTTTGGCGCGACTTATTTTGAAAACATCGGTTAATTGAATCCGCTGTTTTGTGTTAAAACCCGTCCGCTGTTTTTTTGCCCGTTCAGCCGCAGCCGCAGCCTCAAAATCGATTTTCTGGATTTCCGCCTCCGCAACCTTCCGCCCCGCGCGCCCCTGCTACCCTCCCGCTAGGGTTCGATCTTCTCCCCCATCGCCATCCAAGCTCGCGGTCTGCTCCTCCCATGCTGACGAAGCAGAGGACCTTCTCCTCTCTCGCCACGCCACCATCTCCTCTCTCGCCGACGAAGCAGAGGACCTTCTCCTCCCTCGCCGACGAAGCACGCCACCTACTCCTCTCTTGTCGATAAAGCAGGACACCTTCTCCTCCATTGTCGCAGCAAAGTTCACCGACGCTGGTATAAAATTCCTCCATTCTTTCCGTTTTTACCTCTGGTTAGGGTCTATTTACTTTTTTGTTTTGCGGTTTTTACACAGGTTTTCATGATTAGTGTTTAGACCACCTTCTCCTCCGTAGATCTGTTTATGTTTTTAGATCTGAAGTTTCACTAATGCTTGGTAATATCTGATTATGTGTTCATGATTAGTGTTTAAGGGTCTGTTTTTTTTGGGATCAATTGTATGAATCTAGAATGTAGAACGAGATGTCGGGTAACTGGTTCAAGTATATATTTTGGGGGGAAAAAAATTTCACTCAAAACTCCGTTTTGTTTCCAAACAACTTTTTCAAAACTCCATTTTACAAACTCCATTTCACTCAAACAGTTTTTAAACAAAACTCCGTTTTCCAGAATCAGCACTTTTCCTATCAGCAACAGCCCATCAGCAGCTTTCCATCAGCAACAGCCCAACCAAACAGAGCCTTAGGGTCCGTTTGGCACCACATTTTTGCTCCGGTGAGTGTGGATAAAACTATCACTATCATAGAATGTGTTTAGCATACAGTTATGACCGCCCAAAAAAAATTTAATTTCGAACATAAAATTAGATGAAGTTACTTAGGTGAGATCGGGCGCTAACGAACGATAGTTCATAACTACCGTGTTCACGATCGCCATGCCGTGCCAAACGAACCCTTAGTTTGTAAGTATATAAATCAAAATGTGGTCGAATTATCTATGTGACACAAATTAATTATGAGAATCAATATTTAAATATTACATTCTTTTACGCATGCTATCACTACAATATTTTCGGCCTTTAGCAACACTTGAAAACTGTTGCCTAAAACTACAAAGTATTGCCTAAAGTGTATTGATATAGGAAACATTTAAAAAATGTTCCCAGTAATGGATTAGGGAACATTTACTGAATATTGCGTCAAAAGTGTTGCCTAAAGTTACAACTATATGGCAACAGTTATAAACTGTTCTCTATTTTATGTTTAGGGAACATTTAACACATGTTGCAAAATTAAGTGTTGCCAAAGACCAAAAATATTGTAGTGCTCAGAAGGTCGTTGAACATCTCGTTGTCGGGCTCTGCTCAGGAGAACGAAGACATCAATTGCTCAAGTTTAAAATTGATCTGCGTGTAACAATTTGGACACTCAAATAAAGTGGAAAATAGTTGATCCACGAATTATGGCCTGCGAATAACAATTGCCTTATATTTATCATTATGGGACAATTTTCATCTTTATTATTTAGGGTATGCTCTGATTTACTTGCGCATCTTCTAAAAGCCCAAGCTAAGTAAATTAATTCATCATTATTGATGTGCACCCGTATAGTTATGGGCTGCGTTTAGAGAAAAACACCACTAAAGAGAAGTGGTGGTAGTGGAGTCAAAGGTCCATCACGTGAGCGCAGGAATCGAAAAATCCGCCGCCAGACCCACGCCCCGCCGAACATCGCGCATCACCGTAACCGCACCCCACTAGTGGGGTGCGGTTAGTCCGCACCTCACTAGTGGGGTGCGGATAGCCGCACCCTCATCATAAGGGGGTGCTGCCTAACCGCACCCCATGGAGGGTGCGGCTAAGCCGCACCCCCATGGGGTGTGGCCGGCCATGCCGCACCCCCTATGGGGTGCGGCCGGTCGCACCCCCTTAGGGTACGGCCATGCCGCACCCCTATGGGGTGCGACCATGCCGCACCCCCTATGGGGTGCGGCCGGCCGCATCCCCTTGAGGGATACGGCCCGGGCGCACCCCCTTAGGGTGCGGCCTAACCACACCCCTTGGGTGCGGTCAAGTCCCCTCCCCGTGGAGGGGTTTGGGCGCATCCCCCCTCCCCAAGCTCGATGTGCGCCCTTTGGGCCCCGGATTCCGCTCAGAGCACTCCCGCGCTCGTAACATGCTCAGAATGTCTCTAAGCGCGTTCGGAGCACTTCCGTGTTCGTTGCACGCTCAGAACGCTTCTGAGCGCACTTGCGCGCCCGGAACACTTCCGCATTTCTGACATGCTCACATTTTGTCTTTCTGACAGGCTCACATTTTGTCTTTCTAGCATGCTCACATTTTGTCTTTCTAGCTTCTCAGATTTCAGGAACAATTCGTCGCCTTCTTCGCCTCCAACAAAGCTGCCCAAACTGCCCGAACTGCCCGAACTGCCCGAACTGCCCGAGGAGCAAGATGGTCATTTACGAAAAATGGCGATCTGTGTGCTCCGAACTGGAAAATATGATTCGCCCGCCAGGTGGTTACGGTGGTTACAACAGCGAAATTACCGGGCTACCCCCGGCCAAAGCTATAAAAGGAGCCCCAGGGCTTCATTTCAGAGGACTTTGCCTTCTGCACCCGGGAGAGCTCCATGAAGATTTTCACGAAATTCTCCTTCGGCGCTTGAAGATCTCCTTCGTGGACTTGAAAATTTCCTTCATCCCGAAAGGAGACCCAGCATTCTCACTTTTGTTCTCCGGAGCATCTCACTTTTGTTCTCCCGGAAGGCGACTCAGCATTCTCACTTTTGTTCTCCAGTATTCTCAGAAGGAAAAAGACTTAGTTTTTCTGGAGGTGGTCTGTCACCTTCGGAACCCTCTCCCTCTCTCTCTCCCTCTATTATTGTAACGAGCAGCGGCCTGTCGCTCTCGAGTTCTAAGTCCCTAATTGTAACCCCCCCAGAAGATAGTGGAAGTTTGGTCGGCACAGCTCCGACCGCGTGGTTTTTTACCCTTTCCGGGTTTTCCACGTTAAAAAGTCTCAGTGTACTCAACTAATCTTTAATTGACTGTTTGCGCGCTCGGTTCGCTTCCGAGCTAAGGTGGTTCAATTCAATCGGTCTACCAAAGCACCCGAGCGACCCGCAATAGTTTGGCGCCGTCTGTGGGAAACGATTCCCAAAACTCTTTAAAGGCCAACTGCAATGGCAAGGAAGAGTGCTCGCACTACTGAAGTATCAATGTCGGAGGGACGCATCGACCCATCTCCCTCCCACTCGCTTATCAATGCACCTCCCAGAGA
Source organism: Dactylorhiza incarnata (assembly GCA_033032865.1). NCBI lineage: Eukaryota > Viridiplantae > Streptophyta > Magnoliopsida > Asparagales > Orchidaceae > Dactylorhiza > Dactylorhiza incarnata. Next base: position 3,825,121 of record JAWHQI010000061.1, on the reverse strand, counting down.
AGGGGCAGTTCCTGCGCCCGCAGCAGGGCTGGAAGGGCGCTTGCAGCAGATTGAAGAACAGCAAGCCGAGATGTTGGCTCTCGTAAGGAATCTCGGGGCTCCTCAAGTTCCAATTCAGCCGTCGGCATTGAACGTGCCGCCGCCCCCAGCTCCGAGTCATGCCCCGAACAAAGAGGCCATTCGGGAGGAAGAAGCTTCAGAAGGATCCTCCAACGCAGCAGGCTCCGCTCACCCTGCCCCGCCAGCTAGAGGCCAAGAAGCTGACCATCGTCACCATCACCCAGGAAGAGCTGCCCCTGATCGAGCAATCGAAAGAACCACGCGGGAGGAAATACGCGATATGATAGAAGAAGAGTACGTCCAAGCAGGGCGACGCGCAGCTCTCGCCCGCCGTCCCGCACACCACGGCTCCCCACTATCGCCTCAAGTCCTGGCCCATCCAATTCCGAATGGATTTAAGCTTCCCAACATGGAGACATTCGACGGGACGGACGATCTGTTGGAACATGTCAATCACTTCACCACTGTCATGAGGATTTACAGCGCCCCTGATCAACTCCTCTGTCAGGTGTTCCCGACAACCTTGAAGGGACAAGCGCGCACTTGGTTCCACTCCCTGCGGAATGGAGTCATCAACAACTTCACAGAAATGGCGCAGCAGTTCGTAGACCAATTCATCGCCAACCGCAGAATTGTCCGAGATCCCTCCCATCTCTCAGGGATCCGCCAAAACGACGGAGAAACACTCAAAGATTTTTTCCGACGCTTCACTACGGAGGCTCGACATATCCCAGGAGTTGACCCTGAGCTTCTGCGGGGAGTTTTCCTTAGAGGACTCCGCTCAAGTGGCTTCTACTCAGCTCTCATGAGAGAAACTGTGCCAAGTTACCCCGACCTCGTTCACGGAGTTGAGGCTCAAATAGCTGCCGACGAGGCCATCGAGGCACACCGCCGGCAGTTCGAAGGTAGCCAAGGAAGGAAAAGGGGGTCGGATCAAGCCCCTCGCGGATGAGAAGAACGACGTTGAAAGAAATCGTTGTCTACCTAAATCACCTAAGGGGGGGGGGGGGGGGGGGGTGAATAGGTGATCTCTATTGCGATTGCGGGAAAACAAATTAAGTACATACACAACAAGAAAAATCACAGCACAGAGACACAAGATTTATAGAGGTTCCCCAAGGTGGGTACTCCTCTCTCCCGCTTCGCCTATCTAGCACTTCGGGCTAGCGTCGGCAACTTCGCCAAAACTCGGATTTATCAACAAATCCTACACTCGGAGACAACGGCTCCTACAAACTCGGAGAACAACCTCTCCTACAAAAGCACTCGGAGATAAACTCCTACAACTCGGAGCAAACTACTCCTACAAAATAACTCGGAGAAAAATCTCCTACAAGAATCAAATAGAGTTTGAAATAAAATACTTATATTAAACCTCAACAGAGATTAACTTCAGATCTTGGAAAAACTGAGTCTTCTTCTTCCTTGAGAACGAAAGCTTGGATCTTCAAAGATTTGGAAGAAAGGAAACTCGACAAACCTGATCTGAATAGGCCCTTTGATTTTCTTGAAAAGATCTTCAAAAAATATGGAGCAGCAAATAAATCAAAGGCCTTCTTATCTGAGAAATCTCTAACAACACTGAAGAACGAGTCTTGAGGGCGCAGAAGTTAGATCTCAGAAAAACTTGTTCAGCGAGCAAGAAGGAAGACGGCTGGGTTCTTCTTTTCCAATCGGGTTGAAATTAATTGACTTACCCTAAAGTAAGAGATTATTTATAGGAAGAACTCCAACGGCTAGGGCGACAGACAGGGAATGATCGACACGTGTGCTGCACATGGCGGCCAACCCTAATTTTCAAAAACGAAACATATTTTTGAAATCCGTCTGTCCGTCATTCGTCGAGACTTCACGTGAACATTCGACGAATTGACTTAGCCATTAAAAAGATTGAACAACCCATGAAAAGCACCTTCTATTTTCATTCGTCGGGATTCGTCGGGCGTTCTCGAGAACATTCGACGAATTGACTTAGCCGCACAATTTCCTTCACAAAGCTGCCTTTTTGACTTCTGTCAGCATTCGTCGATATTCGTCGGGAGTTCACAAGAACATTTGACGAATAGACTTAGCCGCAAAATTTTCTTCTTCAAACTGGAAAACTGGCTTCTATCTGGATTCGTCGACATTCATCGGGAGTTCATAAGAACATTCGACGACTGGACTTAGCCACAGAAATTTCTTCTTTCAACTGGAAATTTGGCTTCTGTCTAGATTCGTCGAGATTCATCGGAACTTCACGTGACATCTCGACGAATTGACTCAGCAAAAAATTTCTTTCCTCCTGAAAGCCTGCTCCACTCCTCAACCTTGAAAGCCTTCAGTTATGAGAATATGAAGTGCACCCCAAAAGAGAGATTACACATGGACCAACACTTTGTTCTACACAATGAGGGATTACATTGTCTAGAACTGTGTTTAGTGATCCATTGCAACCTGACTTTGGTGTGTACTTAGCATTAATACCTGTCACAACACATCTAAAGAGAATTCATCAAATACATACTCAATTCAATTTAGTTCACTAGGGGACACCTTCAAATCCAGGTAATTGTGGATACAATACTCAACAATCTCCCCCTATTTGAAGATGTCATAACCCTATTGTACAACCCTCATATTTCCCGAGTCGGTGTGACCCGACCCGGATGAGACCAAGACAGTGAAGGTGGTCGAGACGGGCAAAACGACCACGCATAAGCGGCCGAGACCAATCAAGGCAAAGAGAGGCCACAGGCGATGCGGGGGGAGCACCCGCTCCCCCGACTCCCTTCGGGCGAGTGGGAGGATGTAAGACCCCAAAATACATGTGCATGCAAAAATACCAAAAAGGAACAAAAGTTGAAGTCAGGGAGTTAGCGCCAGGCGCTAGCGCTAGCGCCGGCGGTAGCGTATCTTAGCGGTACCGACTCAAGGCTAGAGCCAGGCGCTAGCACTAGCGCCGGCGGTAGCGGGAAAATTACATATAGCTCGAAATCCGACTCTTCAGCTCATATTTTCTGAAATCCTCTCAAGAGCTGAGGGCAGAGGGTTGGGAGCAAGGAGGGAGATCCATTGGCGTTACGCTTTCGTCGTGCCAGGAGGGAGATAGCATCTGCGTGCTTGTGCCACCGCAGATTCCAGCCAATCAAATCCCCTCTCAGTTCTATGGCGCCAAAACGACCAGCGAGGGTAACGATTCTCCTCCCTAATCCTTGGACATGTACGTCCTTTGATTTGCATGCGTTTTGGAATACTTCTACTAATTAGTAGATCGGCTATTCCGGTGGGTTGAAGTGATTTCCCCACAAATTGCATATAGAGTCCGGAACGGTATTACGGACATAGGCATACTGTGTGAAGCCCATCCGGACAGGTCGAGCCAGATTGGTGATGATTAGTGCGTGTAAAGTGCCAGAAACAATTCCGTGTACGTGCTGTGATTCGGGTCATGTGACTGTTGTTGTACAGAAAATAGGACCTAGAGGTGTTTCCCAGGCTGTACCCGAAATTTGGTGGCAGAACTGAGTTCTGTCACTAGCGCCGGGCGCTAGCGTTAGCGCCGACGGTAGATCCAGGTGAGATACCAGTGTTGATGTCTGGAGGTGGTTTCCCAGAGGTGGCAGTACAGATTTCTGTTACTAGTGCCGGGCAGAACTAAGTTCTGTTGCTAGCGCCGGGCGCTAGTGCTAGCGCCGGCGGTAGCGCCCAGCACGCAATTTGTGTGATTCAGTGTTACCCAATGTCCTGGGGACTGGATAGATAGCAGATAAAGCTGTGGAATTTGCAAAGCCCAGCTTTAAGTGTCGGGCACAATGTGACGCTTACCCGTATCGTGCAGAGTTGAATCACGATAATTGAGCACGGGCCTAGCTTATCCGAACCCACCCATAGTAGTGGTGAAGAGGTCGCACCTCGGTGCACCGGACTACGGAAGAGTGCCGGAACTTTGTGTGTACGGCCTAGCTCAATTTGCTTGTCTAAGTTGAAATAGGACTTAGCGTAAGGGCGTAACTCAGGGAGTATGTCAAAGTGTGCCTTGAGAGCACGACGCGGGTGGCTTGGTTTGCCTCCGTTGGTGTTGTTTGCGGTTATATATATATATATATGATGTTGAGTCTTACTAGCAGGGAAGGAGCACCGCCGCCCCGAGTGTGGGGCGGGGTCGTTATAAATCTTGGTCAGCTAAAGCTGACCGGTTGCTTGTTTTCCCACCAATTGGTGGATTTGCTTATACAGGTCTCGGTGAGACTAGCGGGAGATAGCGGGCTGAAGCCCCTGCTGCTGTGCTGTGCTGGCCCTTGAAGGCAAAGCTTTTGTTTACTTTTGTTCATGTGTGGTCGGCCTACGTGCCGATGTTTGGAAGCCACTTAGATGATGTAAACAAACTCATGTAAATAACTCTTGTTGTATTTCATTCCTAGTAGTAATGTGGACTTGTTATAAACTGGTTTTAAGTGAAAATAAATATGCTTCCGTTATGCGGCTCTGATGCTGAGATAGTTATAGTTTTAACTGTTTAAATGCTAATTTTAGTAACGCGCTCTTCTGTTCGTTTCATATGACGTGGGGTCCCGACCGGACCTACTGTTATATGCTATGTAACAGGGAGGGTGTTACAGAGAAGCCTCCCACTCGCCATTCACCCGGGCGAGTGGGAGAGACCCTCCCACTCGCCGGACGAGTGGGAGGGTCCCTCCCACTCGCCGGCCACCTTGAGGGGGAGTGAGAGGGGGCCCTCCCACTCGCCACCCCCTTTGGGCGAGTGGGAGGAACTCTCCCACTCGCCCGGTACATTGGGGGGAGGCCGGTATGGCCTCCCGTGAGGGGGGAAGTGGGCATCTCGGGTCCCACTCACCTCTCCTCACGCGTTGATCATTCGTGGTCATGGTTGGACCGCAGATAGCCGGATCTTGGCTATCCGCAGTCCATTTTTGGGAAAGTCTATAAATAGACCCCCATGGGCACCTTGGGAAGGGTTGGTCACTACCCCCCCCCCCCCCCCCCCTCGTGTGTGTCTTGTGAGCAAGCACCCCCCTCCCTTGTCATCCTTCAGCTGACAGTGAGGTGGTTCTTAGTGCCCTCCAAGGTGCCCAGGCTCAGCATTGGCTTGGGAGGGGAAGTTCTGAGTGGGCTTCCGGGTGTGCGGTGGGACCTCCACGCTGAAGCTTAAGGGGTCTGTTCCTAGACTCCAGTTGTTATCAAGTCCAAGTCTCTTAGTTCTTAGTGACCGGTCAAGAGTCAAGGCTTAGGTCAAGTAAGGGTTAGTCGCAACCCCCTTTCGAACGCTGAAACCGGGAAACTGTTTTCAACATTCTGGTGCGGTGAGCGTGGAAGCGACTAGTTCGGAAAACTCTGAGCCAAGTCTCATGGCTGGAAGCGACGAGTTGGGAGACCCGCCTCCACCTTGCGAGTATGTGAAGAAGAGCGACTTCGACGAATTCAGCAAGAGGATCCTGGTGTTCATGCAGGCAGCATCCTCCGCTCGCGGCGAGTGCTCAACACCACCTGCACCTAGGATCCCCTCACTCCCCCTAGTGGAAGTGAGAAGCAGTCAACAAGAGAAGGGGCCAGCCTCGGAGGAGGGCTTGAGCCTCCAGGCGCGAGTGCTCTTCAACAGTTCGCCCCGGACCAGCTGCCCCGGCGGGGAAGTGATGGGAGCACCTCCCCCAACCAAGAAGAATGGAGAAGCCCTTTCTGCGAGCTGGTCATGTCAGCCCCCGTTCCGGATGGGTTTCGCGATCCTGTCATGTCCTACTACGAGGGGGATAGCGATCCTCTCCAGCATCTTCAGTGGTTCGAGGACATGACCACGATCAGGCAAATATCGGACGCCTTCATGTGCAGGCTTTTCGCCGTCACGTTCCAGGGAAAGGCGAGGGATTGATTCCACTCGCTTCCGGCGGGAACCATCTACCGCTTCGAGGATTTGCGTCGAAGTTTCTTGTTAAGGTTCTCTACCTCGAAGAAGAGGAGGAAGAGCATGGAGGCCTTGTTCGCAGTCAGGCAAAAGCCAGGGGAGACGCTGGCTAGCTACATGGATAGGTTCCAGGCGGAGGTCCTTCTTGTCGTCGAAGTGCCCGGGCACACCCTGCAGCTAGCCTTCACCCTTGGGCTGCAGCCTGGGCTGTTTCGGATGAGTCTGACTCGGGACCCTCCCCTGTCTTTCGAAGAGCTGATGAAGCGTGCTGATCGGGAGACCGAGTGTGAGGCTACCAATCAGGAGTTTGTGGCTAGGTTAGCCGAGGTAGCAGAGGAGGAAAGGAGAGAGCGTGGAGGAAGAAAGAAGGAGGAAGTGAGGAGTCAAGAACAACAGGGACCTCCCGTTGGGCAGGAGCAAGGCTGGAAGTCGCAACCGACAGCCGCCCGACCAGCTTGGAGGTCACAGGTTGGTCCCACTCAGGGCCAAGGAAGGGGCCACTTCCAAGGAGGAGGGGGTTATCAGGGGAGGCACGTGCGGTTCCACCCGGCAGGGTGGCAACAGAACTCGGGACCACTGCAAGTCTAGCCCCTGCAAGCCATGGCCATCGGCCGGAAGAAAGGTGGAAGGAAGAGGGAGGGTTGGGAGAAACGGGGGGGGGGGGGCGAGCTGGCGCTGCTATACTGTGACTTCCATCAGCAAGAAGGTCACGCGACCGCGGCTTGCCCAGAGTTCCTCGAGATGAGGGAAGGAGGAAGAGTCCCAGCAGGGGGAAGCAGTTGTGTCTGGAAGGACCGCGGGCAGGGGAGAAGGGGAAGAACAAGGAAGAGGATGATCCGTGTGAAGAGAGGGTCGATGTAGGGGCCCTGGGAGGGATCAGGGTCATCCACGGGGGAGCAGGCAAAGAGGCCACCCGGAAGGGGAGCCTCCACACCATATACCGTCAGAGCATCGCTTCGACCTCCCGATCCCCACCTCCAAGCGAGAAGATTACCTTCTCAACCCAAGACCTGCCGGCCCATGAGGACCCTTTCTGCGACGCGCTGGTCATCAAGGTGGCAATCGAGAACTTCACCGTCTCCCGAATCCTAGTCGACAACGGGAGCTCGGTGAATGTGGTGTTCAAAAAGGCATTTGAAGGGATGAAGGTGGAAGCAAGGCGAGTGCTGGCATCGGATGGACCACTCTTCGGATTCTTCGGGGAGAGGAAGGAGGTGGAAGGAGGAGTCGAACTCCTCGTCACCCTGGGGGGAACTTCAAAGAACTGCCGGTTCGTCATTGTGGATGCGCCGAGCAGTTACAACGCCATCTTTGGGCGTCCCCTCATCAGCGCGTACAAGTGCGTGCCCTCCTCCTACCATCAGTGCCTGAAGTACAACTCCGGAGAGCTCCAGGTGAGAGTCAGAGGGGATCCCCGAGAGGCGCGCCAGTGTTATGTTACTGCGGTCAACACGGTCGGATGGATGCAAGCAGCTGAGGAAGTGGAAGAAGCGATGACAGAGATGACCAAGGAGCAGGCAGCCGAGTGAACCCGGAATGGGCGGGGTGTAAGGAAGTGCCCAGGGAGGGGCGAGGTGTAACAGCGTGCCCAGATAGGGGCGAAGTTTAGTAAAGTGCCCGGATGGGGGCGAGATGTAAAGAGGGGCCCAGAAAAGGGCGAGGTGTAACAGGATGCCCAAGAGGGCATAGCGTAGGCAAGTTGTAATAGGTAAAAACTATGAATGAGAAAGGGGTTCTGGAAGGATATCCAGGTTCAAAAGCCCTGGCTAGGGACCCTCCGCCGGGCTAAGTCATGCCAGTAGATGAGGGACGCATCGGGACAACCCGCTGCTTGGTAATTGGATTGGGAAGGCGTTGAGTTCCTCTGCCTCCAGGTGAAGGTAAGCACCTAGGACGCGGATGAGTACTTCCACCTCCAATCGGTAATTGGGTTGGGAAGGCGTTGAGTTCCTCCACCTCCAGGTGCGCTAAGCATCAGGGACGTGGATGGGTACTTCCACCTCCAGTCAGATTGGGAAGGCGTTGAGTTCCTCTGCCTCTAGGTGAAGGTAAGCACCTAGGACGCGGATGGGTACTTCCACCTCCAATCGGTAATTGGGATTGGGAAGGCATTGAGTTCCTCCACCTCCAGGTGCGCTAAGCATCAAGGACGCGGATGGGTACTTCCACCTCCAGTCAGATTGGGAAGGCGTTGAGTTCCTCTGCCTCCAGGTGAAGGTAAGCACCTAGGACGCGGATGGGTACTTCCACCTCCAATCGGTAAGGGGACTGGGAAGGCGTTGAGTTCCTCCACCTCCAGGTGCGCTAAGCATCAAGGACGCGGATGGGTACTTCCACCTCCAGTCAGGTTGGGAAGGCGTTGAGTTCCTCTGCCTCCAGGTGAAGGTAAGCACCTAGGACGCGGATGGGTACTTCCACCTCCAATCGGTAAGGGGACTGGGAAGGCGTTGAGTTCCTCCACCTCCAGGTGCGCTAAGCATCAAGGACGCGGATGGGTACTTCCACCTCCAGTCAGGCTGGGAAGGCGTTGAGTTCCTCTGCCTTCAGGCAAGCTAAGCCCCTAGGACATGGATGGGTACTTCCGCCTCCAATGAGATTGGGAAGGCGTTGAGTTCCTCTGTCTCCAAGTGAGCTGAGCACCTAGAATGTGGATGGGTACTTCCACCTCCAGTCAGGCTGGGAAGGCGTTGAGTTCCTCTGCCTCCAAGTGAGCTAAGCACCTAAGACGTGGATGGGTACTTCCACCTCCAGTCAGATTGGGAAGGCGTTGAGTTCCTCTGCCTCCGGGTGAAGGTAAGCACTCAGGGTGCAGGTGGGTACTTACACCTCCAATTGTTAGGATCCCAGACTAAAAAAGGGGGTGGGGCACTCCCCAGACTCAGTCATGTCGGCAGACGGGAGACTCATCGGGCCAGTCAACCACTCGGCGATCGATTCGAGTAAGGTATCAAGTCCTCAAGCAGTAAAAGGAGAAAGTAAGCTGAGGAAATTCGTTTAAGTGACTACTGATTCATTGATAACATATGTTACATGAGTTGTTGCTTTACTCTTACTAGTACACGCAGGCTTGAAGGAAAAAAGCAAACACAAGAAGTACATAGATCCCATGAGGACCGGGGGAAAAGAAGAAGTCACAGGCCACCCTCACGACCGTGGAGAGTAGCCGCTGCTGCTAGGGGGCGAGCCGGATCGCCCAGGTGAAGGAAAGAACTCAGGCAGGATGTCGCTGGCGGAGACCCCCCTCCAGCTATCTCGAAGAGCATCCACGTCATGGAGGCGACTCACCGTGGCTCGGGCCGTTGACGTCATGATTCTCCTCTGACCGCGCTCGACTTCAGCAGGTCGAGGTGGGACCGGCATCACCGCCCTCGAAGGTGCACTTCCTTCTCCTCTCCCTTCCCTTAACTTCCTATGAGCTTCGGCAAGCTGAGCCCTCAGGTCCTGCACCTCCTGGTCCGACTCCTCGCATCATCTCCTGAGCGAGTCGGCGGCACCGGGTCCCTGCAGGCCGGCAAGGCAAATGAATTAGAACCTACGAATAAGAAGGAATTAAAAAGAGAAGGAAAATTCATTAAGGTGGGCACGAACCAAGCCTCCGGATGACTCCTCCAGGAGTCTCTCAGCAGTGGCCAAGCGAGCCGCAAGGTCAGTGGCCTTCTCTTCCGCATCCAGCTTCAACGCATCCGCCCGCATCGACCTGTGCGAGAGACTAAGACCTCGGCGGGCGGCCATGTGGGAGAGCTCGGTCGCGCGGAGTTGGGCCTGGGAGCTCGCATACGCAAGGTCACGCATGTACATCTCCTTTTAGGATGCAGCGTCCTGCCAACCGTAGATGCCATAAATAAAGCTATGTGTCGTGTCGTCAATGACGTCCCCTTCGACCCACGAAGGTCGCTGGGAGGAGAAGGAAACCCGGTTCATCGTTTCATCCCAATAGATGACGGTCTCGCCGAGAAGGTCCGTGGCCTTCCCCCCCATCTCAAAGTTGGGGTGGTTGGCCAACGCATTGGGGTCACTCGGTTCCCCCCTCTCCATAGCCGGCGCCCCGGAGTCCCTCCGGCAGATGACTTTTCCTCGCCGCATCCTCGGTCCCTTCAGTGGGGAGGAGGGCACGCCCTCCTCTCCCACCTGTTCCTTATCCGTCCTCTGCCTCGACCCGGACACCTTCGGAGCCGAGGCAGAGGCGGCTACGACCTCCCCGACGAGCCCATGGGCGAGGGAGGAACTTCCCCCCGCAAAGGGGGGGGGGGGGGGTGTCGAGGAAGGGACTGTTCACCTGCACAAGTTAGGATGGGTTAAACAACCATAGGAAGAAATGAACCATAAAGGAGACGAGTTGGTGAGGTCCAAGTACCTGTCCCTGGCTCCACGTAGGTGAGCCGATTAATGTTCCTCCGGAGATGCTCAACCTCGAAGCTCGCACCCTTAAGGAAGCGGTGCAGCTCAGCGGCCTCCCCACATAGCGAGGGGGGTCTGCAGACCTTCTCAGGTCTCTGTGTGGGGGAAAAAGGGATGCCGTCCAGATCACCCCGAACGAACACAAATGAGTCATTCCAGTGATGGACCTTGTTGGAGGTCTCATGCACGTCCACGTGTGTGCCGGTCAAGAAGCAAACCTCATCGGCTGTTGCTCGGAAGATAAAGACCTTGCGGAACACGCTCAGGTCGAACACCGCCCTCTCCTCCCGCAGGTAGCACGCGTAAGCTGTCAACATCGAAATCGCATTCGTATTGACTTGAGCCGGGACTACGCCGAAGTAGTCCAGGAACTCCTTCACCTAAGGCCACAAGGGCAGCCGTAGCCCAGCCTCAAAGTGAGAGAGGGGGAATGCAAGCCAATCATCGTAAAAGGAGTTGATGGTCTCACCCCCTGATGGGCGTTTGCATGACCACCCCTCGGGGAGGTAGGAACTTCTGAAGGCCGAGAGGTCCTCCTTGGATACCTTTCCCACAGGGAAAGAACACCCTGAAAAGTTGGCCGCGTTCTGCTCTCGGCCATTCCTCTTGACAGGTGGGCAGTTGGATGCCATCTTGCAGGAGTGAAAGGAAGGGGTAGAGCTGGCTATGGGAGTAAGGCAAGGCAAGGGGAGAGAGGAAGGTGAGGACCTAGAGGTAGAAGGGGGCGTATTTATAGGGGGGATAAAAGAGAAGGCGAGTGGACCGTGGGTCCATTCGCCCAAAGGCATGGAGGGGGAGTGGACCAGGTGGTCCACTCGCCCCGAGTGAGTGGACCGCAAGGCCCACTCGCCCCGAGCACAGGCGAGTGGACCTTGAGGTCCACTCACCCGGTGCACGGGGCTGGACCTCATGGTCCACTCGCCCGGCAGAGGAGGGAGGGCCCTGCGGTCCTCTCGCCTAGTGTAAGGATACGGACCGAGAGGTCCCCTTCACCTACGCCTCCCCCTGACACCTCCTGACCGCTTCGTCCCCGGATCGTCCTTTCGAGGCCTCTATCTCCTGCCCGTTAGTCAGTTGTTTCAATATCATTACGATCACCATACATGATAGTTAACCAATAGATAGCCACTCAAGCAGGACATAAATCAGCGGGGTTATTAAAGCAAACGTAAGAGAGACATAACGAAACAAACAGTTCAGTCGCGAAGCAGACGAACTGCTATGGCGAGCCGATCCTTATTATTACATAACAAATAGTAGATCCCCGAAAAAGGGGTAACTAACGCGCCGTCCACTTCCAGTAGCCCTGGTCCTGGGTGAAGGGGACCCCCCACGCGTGGATTCGAAGCATGCCTTGGCTGAGGAGATCTCCTCGCCCACGGTACGCACGGAGGCCTCCACACGGTGAAAGTGATCCTCGAACGGTGTCGTCATGCCCCCGAATGCGAGCCGGACCTCTCCCCGTAGGAGGTTGAGTTCGGCCTCCAACCACTCGACCCGACGCTCCAACACGCAAACACGGGCGAGGGGGTCGGGTCCGGAAGACAGCCTCCCCTCCCGCAGCTCCTGGGTAAGGGTCTCCAAGCGGCTCAGACGCTCGAAGACGTCGGATCGGTCCTCGACGGGCTCCATGACTGCAGTAGGAGAGCGGGGTGGCGCCGAGACTTCCCTTTGGCTCGATTGACCTGTCGAAGTCTGGTTCCCTCCAGCAGAAGAGTCATCGTGAGCAGTCGAGAAGGTGGCAGGTTCCCGAGCGAGAGAGACAGGACTCACCCGAGCGTATGCACCCGTTCCCTCTACCATTCTTCGGACCCCCTCGAGGTCCTCCGCGAGAAGCTGTGGCCAATTAAGAAACACGTCACCATGGTCAGGTACAATCGCAGGTGTGAAAATAGAGATTAGGGAAGAACCAATACCGTATCCATATCCAGGCCTCGGACGAATTCAGTCGCCCCGTGAGAGGATGACGACGCAAACTCCTTCACCAACTCGGGGCGGGACTTCTTCCGAGGTGATCGCACCGCGGACCGGGTAGGAGAGGACGAAGGGCCATGCATTAGAGTTTTAAGCTCCGTCAGGTCGGACGGACCCTTCCCAGTGAGAGCCTTGATGCGAGCCCTGAAGTCTCGAGGTGGATCCATCTGGTTCAAGAGGGGAAGTAGGGGGAGCTCCCAGGAATGGTGCTCTTCTTACCCCCTCTTTGAGGGGGTTTTATATAGCCATCGGGCAGAGCCCTCCAAAGATTCCCTCCGGGTCACACCCACTCGTCCAATAGGAGGGTTGGACTTTCTTTCCGAGCTTGGGACAAGCTCGCAAAGAGCGGGGATTGTGTACAACCCTCATATTTCCCGAGTCGGTGTGACCCGACCCGAATGAGACCAAGACAGTGAAGGTGGTCGAGACGGGCAAAACGACCATGCATAAGCGGCCGAGACCAATCAAGGCAAAGAGAGGCCACAGGGGACGCGGGGGGAGCACCCGCTCCCCCGACTCCCTTCGGGCGAGTGGGAGGAGCCTCCCACTCGCCATTCACCCGGGCGAGTGGGAGAGACCCTCCCACTCGCCGGGCGAGTGGGTGGATCCCTCCCACTCGCCGGCCACCTTGAGGGGGAGTGGGAGGGGGCCCTCCCACTCGCCACCCCCTTTGGGCGAGTGGGAGGAACTCTCCCACTCGACCAGTACATTGGGGGGAGGCCGGTATGGCCTCCCGTGAGGGGGGAAGTGGGCATCTCGGGTCCCACTCGCCTCTCCTCACGCGTTGATCATTCGTGGTCATGGTTGGACTGCGGATAGCCGGATCTTGGCTATCCGCATTCCATTTTTGGGAAAGTCTATAAATAGACCCCCATGGGCACCTTGGGAAGGGTTGGTCACTACCCCCCCCCCCCCCCCCCCCCCCCCCCCTCACATGTGTCTTGTGAGCAAGCACCCCCCCTCCCTTGTCATCCTTCAGCTGACAGTGAGGTGGTTCTTAGTGCCCTCCAAGGTGCCCAGGCTCAGCATTGGCTTGGGAGGGGAAGTTCCGAGTGGGCTTCCGGGTGTGCGGTGGGACCTCCACGCTGAAGCTTAAGGGGTCTGTTCCTAGACTCCAGTTGTTATCAAGTCCAAGTATCTTAGTTCTTAGTGACCGGTCAAGAGTCAAGGCTTAGGTCAAGTAAGGGTTAGTTGCAACCCCCTTTCGAACGCTGAAACCGGGAAACTGGTTTCAACACCTATGCACTAAGTTGAATTGCACAGAAAGTATAATTGAATAAAAACAGCACAACCAGGTAGTAATAATTAAAGAGAGAATCAATGTTTATCCAAACACAAATATATATATATGTATAAACAAAGAAAAACAGCATGATTCCAGAACAGCTCAGCTCATGCTTGATCCTTGCCTTTCAGCTTTCCAAAAATTCTGTCCACTGCTTCAGCTCTCTTTTTCTGTTCAGATTCCATTCTTTCAAAAAATGCCTTTCGCTTAGGCCAATATTTATCAGGAGCAGTTTCTTTAGATCCACCTGTCTTGAATTGAATTGTCCTTTTAGTTGTTCTCTTTTTGAATTTGTCCCATTCATCCTGGCTGTAATGATCACTGACACTTTCATGATGCTTACTAACAAGGTTGAAAGCTGTAAGAATGATATTCTTTGAAGTGGGACTCCAGCTTTCTTGGAAATTTCTTGGAGGAGGCCTATCATAGAATTCTCTGATCTTCTTATGAGGATTAGACTTTTTTGCAGAAGGTTTATTACCAAAAATCTTCCTTTTTAAAGACTTTTCAGAAGATTCAGGAACCTTGGAGCTTTCAAGCACTGGATCATCCCAGAACTCTTGGTAGGTAGAGGCTGGAATATCTGCTTCAGCAAAATCAGAATCCTCAACAGGAATTGGAGAAGAACTTGGAGCACTTAGACCTGGAGCACCTGGCATTTTGTCCACAACAGTGAATCCAAGCATGCCTGCAACCTCCTTGAACAGCCAGCTTGTAGATTCATGAGTGTACCAATTTACATCTACAACATTTTGTAATATGTCCTCCTTAAGCTCTTGCATCTTGGAAAATACATTTCCATCCAAATCATTCACTCTACCAGCACTTTCCTCTATCTTAGACACAATACTCTCCTCCCCCTTTATGACATCTTCATGTAGGAGGGTATAGAGTTTGGCCAGTTGCCTTTCAACTTGATCATCCAGAAAATTAAGCCCTTGATCATGAGAAACTCCTAGAGCTGTTTGAGCAGTATTCAGATGAAGAACATTTTCAGCAACCTGATGCAAGTTATTTAGAGCATGCCCAACTCCTTTATTAGTGTGGTCCAATGCTTTTCCTGTATTTGTCATCCAGGCTTCTTGATCACTTTTGAATTTGCCCATTTCATGCCTCATGTCAGTCATTTCCTGCCTCAAAGCATTATCAACAATATCAATCTTCTGATAAACTTTCTTGATAGACTTATCAAAGTGCTCAGTCTGAGCTTGCAGCAAACCTGCAATAGACTGCATCAGAGAGGAGTGAGATCTCTCTCCAGTTTCAAAAACTTCAGGAGAGACTCTATCAGCTACAAAACTTGTAGACTGTGCTTGCTCATCAAGCACTGTTGCTCTTGGAGATTGTCTCAAAATACTTTCTGGAGGGGGCAAGAGCAGCACAGGAGGGACTGCAGATTCACCCATAAATATGTCTTCCTGTTCTTTCTGTAAGGTCTCTTTTTCCAAAACCCGCTCGGGTACTTGAAAACTCGAGCCTCTCCCGCATCGCACGGTTGAGGTGGACCTTCGCCCAGAATCGCTGCCTTGCGGTGTCACCAACACTCGGGTTGACTAACACCGCTCAGCACCAACCCTGCCGGCTATACGATCATAAGTAAAATATGCCAAAAAGTAAGTACATAAAAGAAGGCATGTCCACAATCACAACATCATAAATAATGAAAACAGAAAGTCCATAAGAGAAGTATAATTAAAGGGGCTTAAACCCGATACATGTGCAAAGTAATGTACTATCTCTCTCTCTCTACAACATGCGGAAGTCTACAACAAAAGCTCTCAAAAAGCGAAAATCTAACTATCTAATCATTAACCTGTGGCGTCGTGGTAGTGCGCTGCATCTGCTGCTCAGGTCCTGCCATCTCGTCCTGCTGCGCGCGGGACAACTCTGCCTCCTCGGACTCCTGCGGTCACACCGACCGTTAGTCATAAAGACTAAGCCGTTTTGTCCTCGCCTCCCTCCACGACTCCTAGGCACCGAGCGGGAGGAAGAATCGGAGGACAAACAAGGGGTAAACAAGAAGGTGGTGACATGACACTACTCTAGCAGGTATAAGTAAAGCAGTAAAATCTAGCTAGCAGTATAGTGCAGGTATAAGGCAGTAAAGTAGAGTAATGAAGTAAGCAGTAAGTAGAAAGGAAACGCAGTGCAGTAAGTAAATCTAAACTATCATCACAGATTCGTACCTTAACTTATATGAACGCCCATACGACATATAAGTTAAGATGTCCAGGTAACCCATCATATAAAAGAGCCCATACTAATTTATATGATGGGGGTATGCTATGTGTATGTTATGTTATGCTATGATTATGATGTTTTAATGAAATTATGCAATGAGACTCACCCACACGACTCTATGCGCACAGACCTTTATAGTTCCCAATTTGTTTGAAAGGAAGCCAACCTTTCGGGTACCGACCGTCGTGGCTCACAGTGGCAGTGGATCAGGCACTCCACATCCTAGGCGGGTATGGTCACTACCAAGCCTAGACCTCATGTACGCCTCAACGCTAAGAACACAACAACGGAGCTCCTTCGTACTCTTGCTGGAATCCACCAGACTTTAAGGTCGGGGTGGGTTATTAGGGATTGTCCTCCAGACCGCGGTACTCAAACTTACCGGCCCTCTAAACCACACCCTCACCCGAGTCAACGTACTACTGTCGGTGACACGACTAGCCTAGTACCGAAGACTCGCCACTAATTGAATAAGTAATAGGTATTAACATGCCCACCCGAGCTTCCAGCTCAGGGACTAACACACCAGCTGATCCAACCCACCTCCTTCCCGGAGGAGGTCCATACCAGTCTGCATATCCACTTAGGCTACTCTTGCCTACAATTTAGTTCGTGTTATATTTAGGGTGAATCTTGGACTTCCCGCGGTGTACTCCATAAGGGGCCCCTAACGGTACTACAGATCAATGGGCTCAACCCCACAATCCTCTTCAAGACAATTACTTTAGTTGGTGATCAATGTTTGGTTCACCCTTCATCATTACATATAGTTAAAGTGACTTAGCTCATCCCCCGTCCCACCTAATCGGGTTGGACGTACCTTCATTCCTTCTACGTTAACTCCAGCACCACCCCACAAGTATCCCTAGGATTGACCCTCCTTGAATCATGGTGTGATACATCTCATTTACTGATTGGATATACCTCCTAAACCTCACTTAGGGGTCTGAATTGTCTAGAACTCAAAATTCTGTTTTTACTAAACGCAGACCACAAATTTGAACTATCCATCAACCCCATAAGGGAACCCTTCTAAAATTCATCACCAGGGTCTCTAATAATTATCTAAGGTTCCCACTGACCGTAATAGGGTATGCTCCAATTTCCATAATTTTCCATATTAAATTGGTATTTAATATAATTTAAAGTAGTTAAGGCCTTAAGCCAAATTACACATGAACTACCCTCAAAATGACTATACATGCTACATGAAAATTATCAGTAAAATAATATCCCATATCAAGGTGGTTCACTGAGTATAATGACCCTAGGATGTCATTTGGCCTACTATATCATCATAATTGTATAATTACCAAAATGCCACTTTAATTAGGAAAAATAGTATTTCATTTCTGAAAATTCTCCAAAAATTACCAAGTGTCCAAATGGGGTCCTAGAGTCCTCTGCCAAATTATTTTGTCATTAACATGTGATTTGATATTTTACAATGATTAAGCATTCAAAGGTAGCAATTACCAATTTCTACATGAGGTACTTGAATTACACATCTACAAGCTTCCAAACTGTTGTCATGGGCACATATTAACATAAAATAACAGATTCCCAAGTATCATAACATTGCCCTATGATTTGGTATTTTAAAAGGATTAAATACTCAAGTAATGTAAATCTCAATTTCTACATGAAGTATATGAAATACAATTTCAATAGCTTCCAAACAATTATCATGGGTATAGCTTAACCTAAAATCACAGATCACCAAATATCATGACAAATCCCTATGATTTGATATTTTAAAAAGATTAAAAACTTAAGTAATGTAAATCTCAATTTCTACATGAAGTATATGAAATACAATTTCAATAGCTTCCAAACAATTATCATGAGTATATAATAGCATTGAATGACAGTTAACCAAATATCACATTTTTGCCCCATGATTTGATATTTTTCAAAATTAAATTCCCTTAAGCTAGCAAGTACTTAAAAATTCCTACACAAGGAATGAAACTTCAATAAATTATAACAAAATTACTATAGCACAATTTCATCCCTAATACATCCACTGATAGTATAACAAAGTCATACAAGATCATATGACCTTGCATATTATTTTATTAAGGAAAGGGGGCACTTTCATTTATTAGGAAGAAATACACCTAAATACCCCTAAAAATTCTCATTTAATTTACTAAGTTAATTTATGCTCCTACAAACATATTTACACAGTCCCAAGCCATGGCAAGAACATTTGTTCCTATGTTCTTCACAAATCCCCACTTTGCACCCTTAAGGATTCACCCTTAGGGTTTTAGGTCACACCACCCTAATGGATCCAAATGGACCATTAGGGTGTGACACCAGCATTTGTATATACATATCCACATAGCCAACATGATAGGAGGAGGCTAACACACTCAACTCCTCAAAATGGCCTAAGCCTAATTTGACCCTTAAAGGCCCTCATTAGGGTTTCCATTTTTCCATGTCAAATCAACTTCAAATGGAGTGATATTTTAGGTAGGCACTACTCATGTAAAAAAGAGTATGCCACCAATGTTTGGTGTCATTTGGACATCATATGCTCCAAAAATCAACATAATTTAAATAATCTAATTACCACAAAAACCCTATGCAAAAGTGTCCACCAAGAGCTGCCCCTTTGGCAGGTGGTGCCCCTAGGGTATACCAACCCATGGTTAAAAGCACAGCTCCATAGATGAAGGGGTTTGACCTAGGCAATTTTTCTAATGGACTGACCTAGTGTAGGACCAGTCCTAGTAAAACAGCTCCCTAGGGAGCTGTATGTCACCAAATGACCTAAACTCAAAGCCAAATGAAAGTTAAGACCAAGGCCTACAACTTTCATGTTGGGCACTTTTTCTAGATCGGCCTCTAAGAGGCCTTAATTTTTATTTGAAGTGCACTGAGTTTTTGAGGCAGAAAAACAAGTGTAATGAATTAAATAAAAGCATGGAATAATGATTCTGCACGAATCTTAAAGCAGATCCGAGAATCCCCCTTCATCTTCTTCCTCCAGCCAACGGCTGAGATCAGCCAGAGCTGGGCAAACTTGCTCTCCTATTTCCCGTCCATCCCAGCTCCTCCCCGGCCAACCACCACCACCAACACCTTCGTGGTGGTCGGGGCTATGGATTCCCGGCGACATGGCGGCCGGAGGTGGTGTTTTCCGGCGATCCTAGCATGGCCGAAAATCTCCATTTTCCATGGATTTGAGGTTTTGATCCCGGCCCAATTGAGCCCGAACCTTCAAATAAAATAGAGGGGAAGCTAGCATAGAGGGAGAGGAGGAGAAACGAACCTTAAAGGTGGCACGGTGGCGGCGACGGCGATGGTTTGCCATGGATGCACCTCTCTCTGGCGAGCTTGCCCAAGACTTCGGTTTTCCATCGTTTTACTTGATCCAGGAGTCGATTCCAACTGCTTTCCTACCTCTGAAGCTGATGGGAGAGTTGTTTTGAGGTGGGGTGGCTTGTATAGGGAGTATTCAAAAGGAGGCTCACGAATTTCTCTTGGGCTGCCACCCCCTTGCTGCCATCTCTGCTTTTCAGCCCTTTCCAGGTGTTCCCAGCAATCATCTAAGTCCCTAGGTGGCTGAGGTGGAGTGTGTTAAGGAGAAATTCACCTTTTGCTTTCTCTTTAAGCTTTATGCTTTTTGATCAACTTTTGGTCCCCCCCTCCATTGATTTAATCAAGCTCATTGTGTAGTTCAGTCTAGGGCTGATGGCAAGACCTATGTCCATGATTAATTGGTTAATTAATTGGTGTTGGGGTTCATTTCACTTTAGGCTTGAAATTCACCTTTAATGGGCTATGTTGACCATGGTTGACTTTGGTCAACCAAGGTGAGTGGGTTGACCCCACTTGGGGGTCATGGGTCCCTTAACATCACCCAACATAGGTTGGTCCATGGTGGGGCTCCAATTGGTTCAATTTAATCAAAGGGTGTAGATTTGACCAAAATTGGGTAAAGTTTGACTTTGGTCAATTGGGGTCAATTGGTCCCACCATGATGGGGCTTTTTGGTCCATTGGGTTCCTTAAGGTGTTTAGAGTGTGGTGGTAAGGTCAATTTGAACATTTGAGGGTCAATTGAACCATAATTGACTTGATTTGGTTAATGTTGACCTAATGTTGACTTTGGTCAATTTCATGCAATTGGGTCCCACCCAAGTGCAATTTCCATGGTTATGGTCTTCCTTAGTGGTTAGGGTGGTATGGGGGAGGTCAATTTGGTGAATTGAGGGTCAATTGGCCTAAGGGAGTGGTATTGGGCTATGTTGATTTTGTGCCCTTGGTGTGCACTTAGCACACTCCACTTGGTCCAAGGGCCTTAGTGGCCATTCTGCACACCACCCATGCCCTAACACCATCTAGGGGTCTAGAAGGATTGGGGATGTTACACTTTCTCCCCCTCAGCCAAGGACATCCTCTTGGCAAACTCCAACTGAGCACCAAAACTGCCCTTGTCCAAAGCATCAGATTTCTCAGACTGTGCAACTGATTTCCTTGATGCAGAGTGTTCAGATGCAGTATCTGGCAAGTTTTCATGATGATCTGAATGTGAGACAAACTCTGCAGGGGATCTTCTTGAGTCTTCTAGCATAGCAACTTCATCTTCAGTAGCAGATTTCCCTTGACCTTCCAGGTCAGGAACAGTATCAGGAACAGTAGGACTAACTGGATCAACATACACTGGATCAGTATGAACTGGATCAATTTCACTGGGAGGAATTTCCTTTGAAGCAGCACCACTTGCAACAATGTCTCTTGGGGTTGGAGGCTCCCCCTCAACATGTTCACCTCTGCCCTGATCAGGAGCAGTACTAGGTCCACTACCCCTTGAGGGTTGACCTTCTTCATGAGTCCTATTCTCATTCTGCACAGGGTCCTCATCACCACTAACAACATTCTTGACTCCACCCTTTGGAATGACCCTTTCCCATTTGGAGAAAATAGAGGAGTTGATTTTCTTAGTGTGATGGATGTAGATACCTCTTCCAAGATTGAAAAAATCTGGATTACTACCATTCAGCAACAAACTAATAATTCTTCCAAAATTAGGGGCATAAAAGCTGTCTTTAATTTTCTCAAAAAGAACTTCACCAAAATTAAAACTCTTTCTACAAATGATAGCTGTGTGAATCTTAAAGGCTTCTTCAGATAGGTAGTCATGTGAACCTACCTTGCACAATAAGACTTTTCCCAAAATATCACACAGAAGCTTACCTCCGTCACTCATGAATTTTCTTCTTATCTTTGAACCTTCATCAAGAATGCCACAGAATCTTTTGGCCTGGAGAAAGTCTTCAACATACACTTCCTCTGTTTCGACTTCAGGCATCCTCAAGATCCTGTTGATGCCACTAGCTTTCAAAACTATTTTACAAGACCTGATGCAGCTCTTTATCTTCTTGCCTTGACCAGAGATTTTTGCAAATCTGTAGAACTCAAGAACGTCTTGTTCGAGAATTTTAGCCGGCTCTTCCAAGACATAACTGAGCCCGGCGACATCAAGCATCAAAATAATGTTTCTGAACTCATCTGAAGTAGTTCGAAAGCTACCTCGCACCAGCTCTCCACCTGAATGCAGACCTCCAGCGGCTTTGGGCGCCATCGAGCTTGACGAAATCGGGGAAGAGAAACAGTGTTTTCTCGAGGGAGACGGAGAGACGGGAAGGGTTTCACGGAAGAGTGCGTGGAATCACGTGTTCTCTTTGTTTTTATATATATAAAATAAATTTAGGCGCGTACCTGATTTCACGGATGGCTCTTGGGATCCAATAAATTGAATTTGATAATAAGACTTTTCAAGGAGACGTATCCGAGAAGATAAAAGAAATTGACCCGTGATATCTCGTGAAATTCCAATATTCTTGTCCTCATGATTCCTTGTTAAGCATTCCAAGTTCCATTTTGAAGAAATTGAACTTGGTCTCGTCCAGATGCTTCGTAAAAATATCTGCAATTTGTTTGTCAGTATTAACATATAACAAATTAATATCCTTACTCTCAACATGTTCCCGGATGAAGTGGTAGCGAAGCTCGATGTGCTTCGTTCTGCTGTGAGAGACTGGATTATTTGCTATGGCAATAGCACTTGAGGAGTCACAGAACATGGGGATTTCTGTGAGCTTTAAATTATAGTCCTCAAGCTGATTCTTTATCCACAAAAGTTGTGCACAGCAACTGCCGGCAGAGATATACTCCGATTCAGCAGTTGATATTGCAACATAATTTTGCTTCTTGCTACTCCATGACACAAGCCTTTTTCCCAAGAATTGGCAAGTTCCTGAAGTACTCTTTCTATCATCTTTGCTACCTGCAAAATCAGCATCTGAAAAACCAATTAGTTCAAAATCATTGCTTCTCGGGTACCATAAGCCGAGATTTGGTGTACCCTTAAGGTATCTCAAAATCCTCTTTGCAGCGGCATAATGAGATTCCTTACAGTTCACCTGATACCTGGCACAAACACATGTTGAAAACATTATATCGGGCCTACTGGCAGTAAGGTAGAGAAAGGACCCAATTATGCTTCTGTACTTGGTTTCATCAAAAGGTTTCCCTTTCTCATCCTTGTCCAGAGACATACTTGAGCCCATTGGAGTCCTCATAGAGGTTGCACTCTCCATTCCAAATTTCTTAAGGAGCTCTTTGGTGAACTTAGTCTGAGAGATGAAGATTCCATCTTCAGATTGGTGCACCTGGAGTCCTAAGAAATATTTCAGCTCTCCCATGCTGCTCATTTCAAACTTACCTTGCATCAAGCTAGAAAACTTTTGCAAAGTTTGTCATCTGTAGAACCAAATATAATATCATCGACATAGATTTGCACAAGCAAAATCTCGCCTTTCACTTCCCTAAGAAACAATGTCTTATCTATTGTTCCTCTTGTGAATTTGTTCTCAAGAAGGAACCTAGACAATGTCTCATACCAGGTTCGGGGTGCCTGTTTGAGACCATACAAAGCTTTATGTAAATAATATACATGATCAGGAATGTTAGAATCTACAAAACCTGGAGGCTGAGCTACATATACTTCCTCTTTAAGGTCTCCATTCAGGAAGGCTAACTTCACATCCATCTGGAAAACCTTAAAGACCTTATATGCAGCATATGCCAGAAATAATCTGATGGCTTCAAGTCTTGCTACTGGTGCAAAGGTCTGATCAAAATCAATCTCTTCTTCTTGCATGTATCCTTTTGCAACCAGTCTTGCTTTGTTCTTTGTAATGATGCCCTTTTCATCAAGCTTGTTCCGGTAGACCCATTTGGTTCCAATCACATTTTGTTCTTTGGGTATTGGTACTAACTCCCAAACTTTACATCTCTTGAATTGGTTGAGCTCTTCTTGCATAGCAAGGATCCAAGATGGATCGGTGTTTGCTTCTTCAAACTTTTTCAGCTCAATCTGTGAAAGAAAACTTAAATGTAAAACTTCGTTAGTTGTACCTCTTCTCGTTAGAACTCTGCTTGAAGGATCTCCGATAATCTGATCAGCTGGATGATCTCTTGAATATCTGACTCCCAAGTTATTTACATTTTCAGGAGCAACTTGAGGTTCAGCCACCTCTGAAATATCTTCTTCTTCATGAACTTCTTGTTCATCTTCAGAGTGATCCGAGATCTCTTCTGCCAACTTTGGAGCATCATTTGTGGTGTTTACTCCATCTTGCATAGAGAGTTCCTTTAGCTTTTCACCTGCATCTTCAATGAACACAGTAGACGAGTTGCTATGCAGCAGGCTCGTCTCATCAAATACAACATGGACTGTTTCCTCTACCACCAGAGTTTTCTTATTGAAAATTCTATATGCCTTACTATGGCTACTATATCCTACGAAAATACCTTCAAAACATTTTTCACTAAACTTGGTTGTAGGATGCTTCCCATTGTTAAGTACATAACATTTACTGTCAAAAATTCTAAAATATGAAATCTTTGGTTTTCTGCCCTTTAGAATCTCATATGGGGTCTTACGATGGTTCTTATTGATGAGTGCTCTGTTTTGCACATGGCAAGCTGTGTTGATAGCTTCTGCCCAGAAATATTCTGGAAGAGCAGAATCACTCAACATAGACCTGCCAGCTTCTATGAGGGTTCTATTCTTTCTCTCGGCTACTCCATTTTGCTGTGGAGTACGAGGAGAGGAAAACTCATGGGAGATACCTTGACTTTCACAAAACTCTGTCATGGCCCCAGACTGAAATTCTGTTCCATGGTCACTTCTGATTTTGACCACTGAACAGTCAAGTTCATTCTGAATAAGCTTGACAAAATTAGTGAATATGACGAAGGTTTCTAACTTAAGTTTTAGAAAGAACACCCATGCAAACCGGGAATAATCATCAACAATAACCAAGGTGTAAGCTTTCCCACCTAAGCTTCTAACTGACATTGGACCAAATAAGTCCATATGCAGCAGATGAAGACATCTGGTAGAATTATTGCCAATTATGCTCTTAAAGCTAGCCTTTGTTTGCTTACCCATTTGGCAAGCATAGCAGTGGATTTCTTTAATGCATTTAACTTTGGGGACATCCCTTACCAGGTTGTGAGAAAATAACATAGATATAGTTTTGAAATTAATATGTGCTAGTCTCTTGTGCCATTGGTCACAATGAGATGCACTATCTTTGGCAACAAAACACACTGGGGTAGAAGACTGTAAGCATATAAAATCTAAACAGTAAATACCACTACTCCTAGAGCCTGTTAAAATAGTTTCCGCAGACACGGACATCTTTATCAGGCATCTATCTCTAAAGAACTCAACGGTATAGCCTTTGTCACACAGTTGGCTTATGCTAATCAGATTGTATTTCAATCCTTTCACATGAGCTACACGTGTGAAAACGACTGAGCCGTTGGTTATTGAACCATAACCAATAATAATACCTCGTTCAGATCCGCCAAACTTTACTTTAGGCCCGTTCTCAACTAGAACATAATCCTGAAGTAATCTTCTACTCCCGGTCATATGCCGAGAGCATCCGCTGTCCAAATACCAGATAGGAATTTCATTGGCCTTTGGACATTCCTGCAAACACGATCAATACCCCTTAGGAGCCCAAACATTTTTGGGCCCTTGGTTCCTTGTTAGTGGAACACCACTTGGAACATTAACTTTGCAAGTGGTCGGTCTTGCACTGTTAACTCGTGGAGTTCTTGGCACAGTATGATTGAACCAACAATCTATGGCAAAATGACCAATTTTGCCACAACACCAGCATTCAAATCTATTGTATCTCCTCTTTGTGTTCTGCTGAGCCTTTTGAACGGGTGGCTTTGCAGGAGGAGCAACCTTGGAGGTAGAAGCCTCGTTGGTGCAACATACACAATTCTTAGGCACAATAGGCTTGACCTGCGGTGCTTTCTTAGCATTTGATCCATGAACGAATGGTCCATGATGCTTCAATTGAACTTCCTCATAAGGAGCCTTGAGGGAGCTAGAACCAAGGTTTCTGGGTCTGGTCCACACTGAGTTCACCTTAGCAGGCTCAACATGGGTTGGTCTGCTGAAGTGACCATACATGCTCTCAAAATCATAGGTGTTCGTAGGAAAAATCACCTTCTTGAAAGTTGGAGCACACTATGGACCCTTACCCTTTGCTTTAGCAGCTCTTCTTTTGGCTGACTTACTTAGGTTCTTTTCAGCAGCATGACCCAAACCACTACTACCAGAACCAGCAGTGAAAGTGTCTATGATAAGCAAAGCTGTCTTGGGTTTAGAGAAGTTCATTGTGATCTTCTTTTCAGCCTCAAGCTGTTTCATCAAATCATTGATAATTTCACTCTTCTGAATGCCTGCTGAAGTGGCCTCGGAGAGAGCAATCTTCAAGGATAAGATTTCATCCCTGAGTAGGTTAGATTCTTCAATCTCCTTTCTCAGGTTTGATTCTTGATCCTTTAGGGATTGAATCTCCTTTGATTGAGTTTTAACAAGCTTTCGACACTTATTAAACCCCTTCAACATTTCCTCATACTTAGCAGTCAACTCAGAATCCTCTTCCGAATAGTAGTTTTCATTTGCATCAGATGTTGTTTCTGAACACGAAAGAGGTGTAGAAGATAATACCTGACCGGTGAAAGGAACAACATCTTTGTCATCATCTGACATGGCCATTAGACTGTAGAAACAGTCTTTTATGAGACCTTTTCCTCTATATTGACCAAATTGGTCTTCTGTATCGGGTTGAGACATCAATCCAAAGAATGCCTCTTCATCTGAGTTAGACTCATTTGTGTCACTATCACTCAGAGTCTTGGACTTCTTGGCAACAAAACTCTTCTCCTCTTTCTTCTTTCCTTTGAAGGACTTCTTTTCTTCTTTTCTTGAAGATTCCTTCTTCTTGTGTGGGCAATCAGCTATCATGTGCCCTGGCTTTTTACAACAATAACAAATGGGTTCAGCATAATCGTGTTTGTTCGGTTTAGAATCATACCTGTCATTTCTGTCACGGTGTGATCTCCTGTGATCTATTTAGGAAGATGAGCCTTTTCTCGTTTGTCTCCTCTTGTTAAGCAACTTTTTGAATTGCTTGGAGAGGAGGGAGAATTCTCCTTCAGATAGTTCTGATTCTTCAGAAGTGTTTTCAGCTTTATCCTCAGAAGACTCATCTCTCACATGGGACAGGGCCCTGCTTCTCCGGGAGCTTTCAGCCTTTAGAGCAATGGGCTTTTCCTTGCCAGAGCTCCTACTGCTTTCCTCTTCTGACTTCCTGATATTCAACTTCAGCTCATGGGAAAGCATCTTCCCATATAGAATCTGTGGCTCCGTAGTAGCCAACTTACCATATTCTCTGATAGCTATCACCTTGGGGTCCCATTCCTTAGACAGGGATCTAAGGAATTTATCGTTCAGCTCACCCATGGTGAATTCTCTTCCATAGTTTCTCAGACCATTTACAATTTAGAAGAATTTCTCGTAGGTGTCAGAAATTGTGTCTTTGCCTTGTTTCTTGAAGGCTTCGTATTCTTGGTTCAGCAAAGACTTTCTGCCATCTCGAACTTCTTCAGTACCTTCCATCAAAACCACAATAGAATCCCACATCTCTTTTGCAGACTTGCAGTGAATCAGATTTTGTAACATTGAATCATCAATTGCACCTGCTATGATGTGATTTGCTTTCTTGTCCAGAGTGACAAGTGCAATTTCATCCTTTGTCATGTCCATCAATTTCTTTGGCACCTGTTTGGTGGCATCAATGGTAGAAGCAACCATGGGAATATGGGGACCTTCCTTAACTATCTGGGAGATACGGGGATCATTTGCTTCCATGTAGAAAATAACTCTTTCTTTCCACATGGGGAAATTTTCCTTAGTGCAAACTGGGAGCTTGGAGGAAAACCTTTCCATGCCTCTGTCCATAAAGAGAGATCTTGACAACGAAGAGGGATCTTTAATCTAGGTGTTAACCTCTTAAAGATAACCTTGCTTTGATACCAATTGAAAGAAATCGTTGTCTACCTAAATCACCTAAAGGGGGGGGGGGGGGGGGGGGGGGTGAATAGGTGATCTCTACTGCGATTGCGGAATAAAAATTAAGTGCACACACAACAAGAAAAATCACAGCACAGAGACACAAGATTTATAGAGGTTCCCCAAGGTGGGTACTCCTCTCTCCCGCTTCGCCTATCTAGCACTTCGGGCTAGCGTCGACAACTTCGCCAAAACTCGGATTTATCAACAAATCCTACACTCGGAGACAACAGCTCCTACAAACTCGGAGAACAACCTCTCCTACAAAAGCACTCGGAGATAAACTCCTACAACTCGGAGCAAACTACTCCTACAAAATAACTCGGAGAAAAATCTCCTACAAGAATCAAATAGAGTTTGAAATAAAATACTTCTATTAAACCTCAACAGAGATTAACTTCAGATCTTGGAAAAACTGAGTCTTCTTCTTCCTTGAGAATGAAAGCTTGGATCTTCAAAGATTTGGAAGAAAGGAAACTCGGCAAACCTGATCTGAATAGGCCCTTTGATTTTCTTGAAAAGATCTTCAAAAAATATGGAGCAGCAAATAAATCAAAGGCCTTCTTATCTGAGAAATCTCTAACAACACTGAAGAACGAGTCTTGAGGGCGCAGAAGTTAGATCCCAGAAAAACTTGTTCAGTGAGCAAGAAGGAAGACGGCTGGGTTCTTCTTTTTCAATCGGGTTGAAATTAATTGACTTACCCTAAAATAAGAGATTATTTATAGGAAGAACTCCAACGGCTAGGGCGGCAGACAGGGAATGATCGACACGTGTGCTGCACATGGCGGACAACCCTAATTTTCAAAAATGAAACATATTTTTGAAATCTGTCTGTCTGTCATTCGTCGAGACTTCACGTGAACATTCGACTTAACCATTAAAAAAATTGAACAACCCATGAAAAGCACCTTCTGTTTTCATTCGTCGGGATTCGTCGGGCGTTCTCGAGAACATTCGACGAATTGACTTAGCCGCACAATTTCCTTCACAAAGCTGCCTTTTTGACTTCTGTCAGCATTCGTCGATATTCGTCGGGAGTTCACGAGAATATTCGACGAATAGACTTAGCCGCAGAATTTTCTTCTTCAAACTGGAAAACTGGCTTCTGTCTGGATTCGTCGACATTCATCAGGAGTTTATGAGAACATTCGACGAATGGACTTAACCACAGAAATTTCTTCTTTCAATTGGAAATTTGGCTTCTGTCTGGATTCGTCGAGATTCATCGGAACTTCACGTGACATCTCGACGAATTGACTCAGCAAAAAATTTCTTTCCTCATGAAAGCCTGCTCCACTCCTCAACCTTGAAAGCCTTCAGTTATGAGAATATGAAGTGCACCCCAAAAGAGAGATTGCACATGGACCAATATTTTGTTCTACACAATGAGGGATTACATTGTCTAGAACTGTGTTTAGTGATCCATTGCAACCTGACTTTGGTGTGCACTTAGCATTAATACATGTCACAACACATCTAAAGAGAATTCATCAAATACATACTCAATTCAATTTAGTTCACTAGGGGACACCTTCAAATCCAGGTGATTGTGGATACCATACCCAACAGACGCGGCGAGGAGCACCGCGGTGACGAATGTCATCGCAATCCCCGAAGAGACCTGGGACCGCAGCCGCCTAGGATCTACACCCCGTTGAACACTACTAGAATGAATGCGCTCTACGCCATTCAGAACAACCCAGAGCTCCGCGCACCTCGGGCGTTAGCCCCAAACCCGAGGGGCGATCAGTCCAGGTACTGCGAGTTCTATCGAGGAATCGGGCATACCACTGAGGAATGCACCAGACTTAAAGACGAGATCGAGCGCCTCATCCGCCAGGGACTACTGGGAAGATTCCTACAAGGCCAGATTCCCAATCAGCCCCGACAACCTAGGGAGGCAAGGGAGCAGCCCCCCGCTCCCCGAAGCGCAGGCGGAGGAAGGCCGATGGTGGGGGAAATCGAAATGATCGTCGGACCTCCCATCTTAGCATCGCAAATCCTCTCAATTGCCCAACCCATAAGAGACCACGAAGACAAGAAGCTCAAGCAGGACATTACGATTGCTTTCAGAGAAGAAGATTTGCAAGGGTTGCGGCTCCCACACCAGGATCCACTCATGATTAGCGCAGGGATTGGGGACCCTTGCTTCAAGGTGAAGAGAATACTGGTCGATAACGGGAGCTCAGTTGATGTTCTGTTCCTTTCCACTCTGCAGAATATGAAGCTCACGAAAGATCAGCTCAGCCCTGCAGCCGGGCCCGTCTACGGCTTCGACAACAGACCTGTCCCAGTTCAAGGCATGATCACTCTCCCAGTCACGCTGGGCGAGTTTCCAAGACAATCAACATACAACATCCAGTTCGTGGTGGTGGAATCCACCTCCGCCTATAATGCCATCTTCGGGATACCGCTCCAGTCTATCTTCGGAGCAGTCCCATCCATTCTGCATCTGGCTATGAAGTTCCCAACCGCCGCAGGCATAGGGGTCGTAAGAGGAGACCAAGAGGCATCCAGAACCTGCTATCTGAAGCAGGCTCAACCAGCGAAGGCAACCACTCTCAATATCAATAACTTTGATCTGCGAGACGAAGCTACTTTGCAGCGAGGAGCGCCCGTTGAAGGACTAGTAGAAATACCACTCTCCCAGCAAGATCCGACTCGGACTATTCAGGTCGGGTCGCTCTTGTCGCAAGAAGAACGAGAAGAGTTCACAACCTTCCTTCAGGAGAACGAAGACATCTTCGCCTGGAGCCCGAAAGACATGCTCGGGGTAGATCATGAAGTCATTTATCACTCTTTAAACATCAACCCTGCCTGCAGGCCTGTAATTCAAAAGAAGAGGAACTTTGCCCCCGAACGGTTGAAGGCGATCAAGGAGGAAGTAGCTAAACTCCTGGAGGCACGATTCATACGCGAAGCGGAATACCCCACGTGGCTTGCCAACGTGGTCATGGTAAAAAAGGCCTCGAGGAAATGGCGAATGTGCGTCTACTACAACAATCTGAACCAGGCATGCTCAAAAGACAGCTTCCCCCTCCCGAGGATTGACCAGCTCGTCGACGCGACGACCGACCATGAGCTACTCAGCTTCATGGACGCTTATTCAGGTTACAACCAGATAAAGATGAACCTCGCGGATGAGGAACATACCACCTTCCGCACCGACAGAGGAGTCTACTGCTACAAGGTGATGCCATTCGGCCTTAAAAATGCCGGAGCCACCTATCAAAGGCTGGTTAACAAGGTCTTCAAGAATCTCATCGGGGAAACGATGGAGGTTTACGTGGACGACATGCTGGTAAAGAGTGTCCACCATTGCGACCACTTGAGGGACTTGGGAAAGTGTTTTCAGCTTCTTCGCCTCTTCCAGATGCGGCTCAACCCCAGTAAATGCGCGTTTGGTGTGACGGCGGGGAAGTTCTTAGGTTTCATGGTAACCCATCGGGGAATTGAGGCCAACCCCGAAAAGATCAAGGCATTGGGGGATATGTCACCAGCTCGCTCAATTAAGGAAGTGCAACGCCTGCACGGGAGGATTGCTGCGTTATCCCGTTTCTTGTCACGGACAGGAGACAAATACCTCCCTTTCTTCAAAATTCTCCGGGGAGCACGCCACTCCGGTTTCCAGTGGACTAACGAGTGTCAGGTGGCCTTCGAGCTTCTCAAACAATATCTGGCTTCACCACCGCTTCTATCAAAGCCCACCCCCGGAGAAACTTTGTTCTTATACCTGGCAGTGTCGCCTACGGCCCTTAGCTCGCTGCTCGTGAAAGATGAAGGAGGGGTGCAACGACCCATCTACTACCTAAGCAAAGTCCTCACCGACACCGAAACCAGATATCGGGCAGCAGACAAGACAACCTTGGCTCTTGTTTTCTCAACAAGAAAGCTTCGGCCCTACTTCCAGGCTCATACAGTAAAAGTGTTGACACAGCTCCCGCTACGGGCAATCCTCCAGAAACCGGAAGACTCAGGGAGACTAGAAAAGTGGGCCGTAGAACTCGGCGAGTTTGACATCCAATTCCCGCCTCGACCTGACATCAAGTCACAAGTACTCGCCGACTTTGTTGTATAGTGCACCATCCCACCAGAAACAACTCTTGTCGAGGATGCCACTAGCCCCCGTTGGACTCTCTATGTCGACGGTGCCTCAGGGGCTGAAGGGGCCGAGAAGGATTGCTCCTCATAAGTCCCGATGAGATCACCTTGGATTATGGTCTCCGGTTAAAATTCTCCGCAACAAATAATGTTGCATAGTACGAGGCGCTAATCGCCGGTCTCCGGCTTGCCATCGATTGCGAAGCAGAGAACCTGGCGATTTACACAGACACTCAACTCGTAGTCTCGCAAGTCGAAGGAGACTACGATGCTAAGAGCGACCAGATAACGAAATACCTCGCGCTCGCAAAATTACTCCTTCAGAAGATCTCGTCATATCAAATTCTACACATCCCCCGGGAGCAGAATTCCAGGGAAGATGCTCTATCCAAGCTCGCCGCTTCACCCTCTAGCTACCAATCTCGAAGACGCCGAATCGAAGAGATCGTGGTTCCAAGTATTCAAGGTCCATGAGAGATCGCAACCATCCACCAGGAAGAGTCATCCTGGATGGCCCCATTACGAGCTTACCTCGAGCACGGACACCTCCCTGAAGATCGCTTAGAAGCATGAAGGTTGCGGATGCGGGCGACATCATTCACCATTATAAACGGAGAGCTTTACAAGCGGGCGTTCTCAGGACCATATCTAAAGTGCCTACCGGCAGACGAGCCGGACTACGCCCTCAGAGAAGTGCACGGGGGGGGGGGGGGGGGGGGGGGGGGGGGGGGTCTGCGGAGAACACCTAGGCGGGAAGGCGTTGGCACAAAAGGTACTACGCCAAGGTCTCTATTGGCCAACAATGAAGAGGGACGCAGTCGAACTAGTCCAAAAATGCAGGAGCTGTCAACTGCATGCCAACGTACCTCATCAGCCCCCGGTCACACTCTCCGCACTCCAAAGTGTGTGGCCATTCGTACAATGGGGAATCGACCTCCTCGGCCCCCTACCTCTAGCATCCGGGCAGAGGAAGTTTATCATCCTACCCATCGATTACTTCACCAAGTGGGTAGAAGCAGAACCCCTAGCCAAAATCACAGAAGAGAACGCCAAACAATTTGTCTGGAAGAACATCGTCTGCCGCTTCGGTATCCCAGCAACAATCATTGCCGACAACGACACTCAATTCACCGGGAAGTCCTTCACCAAGATGTGCGAGGACCTGAAGATCAACTTTCGTCATACTGCCGCAGCACATCCGCAAGCCAACGGACAAGTAGAAGTCACGAATCGCACAATCCTCAAAGGGTTGAAGACGCGCTTAGAAGAAGCTGGAGGACAATGGGTAGATGCACTCCCAAATGTACTATGGGCGTACCGCACAACGGAAAGGACCCCTACAGGAGAAACGTCTTACAACCTCTGTTACGGTACTGAAGCTGTCATCCCCATCGACGTCGGCCTTCCGAGCACTCGAGTGCTAACCTTCGATCCCAGCAAGAATGACGGGCTGCTTCGGGAAAATCTCGAACTAATCCCCGAAGTTCGGGACGACACCGCCCAACGTACCGCATCCTACCAAAGGTGTGTAGCCCGAATCTATTACAGGAGGGTGAAGCCTAGACCAATCAACGTAGGAGATCTCGTCCTACGCAGCATCGAGGCAGCCGACAAAGGCCCCCAAGGAGATAAGATCTCACCGACCTGGGAAGGCCCATACGTTGTCACTACAGTTGTAAGGCCCGGAACATACAGGCTCAGAACGGCGGAAGGGAAGACTCACCTGGAATGCCCAGAACCTGCCCCGCTTTTATCAGTAATACAAAGTCTTCTATCACGCAAAAAGTCGCGAACCCAGGCTCGTGCAAATTTATCTTATATTACCTATCATGTACTAAGCCGCGAGCTCAGACTCGCGCAAACTTATCTTATGTTATCTATTGTATGCAAAGCCGCGAGCTCAGACTCGTGCAAACTTATCTTACATTATGTACTATATGCAAAGCCGCGAGCTCAGACTCGTGCGAACTTATCTTGTATTGCAAAAACTATGCGCAAAATAATTTTTTACTATAAGAATATATATATGCTTTAACACATATATTCAATTATGAAAGATCTTTATTTCGGGGCCCTGCCCCGGGGACTTCGCACCGCCGTCGATTGAAGGTTCGACCTTCTCCTCCGCCGTAGAGTCCGGCGTCGTAGGGGCCTGCCCCCCTAGCGTTTGCCCCCGGTTTGAATACACCAGCTATTCACCAGCCATCTCGGGGCCCTGCCCCGGGGACTTCGCACCGCCGTCGATTGAAGGTTCGCCCTTCTCCTCCGCCGTAGAGTCCCGGCGTCGTAGGAGCCTGCCTCCCTTATGTTCGCCCCTGTTTTGAATACACCAGCTATTCACCGGCCATCTCGGGGCCCTGCCCCGGGGACTTCGCACTGCCGTCGATTGAAGGTTCGCCCTTCTCCTCCGCCGTAGAGTCCCGGCGTCGTAAGGGCCTGCCCCCCTTACGTTCGCCCTCGGTTTGAATACACCCGCTCTTCACCGGCCAAATTTATTATGTAAAAGTCGCGAGCCCAGACTCGTGCAAATTTATAAAAAGCCGTGAGCTCAGACTCACGCCAACTAATCTAACATTTTGTGGACACCCACCAAGCTACTCAGGTACCGACACTAAATGGCGGGCTCACCGCAATCTCCAACACAACCGCTGGACAGCACTCCTACAACCTATCAAAGCAAGACATAAGTTTCTCTCACAACAAGGGGCGGGCCACAACCCCTAGCACGTCACGCAGAGATAACAATGACCAAAGCCACCCCAGAAAAATCAAAACCTCCAAAATCCTCCGCACAAAGATCCGGACTCCGAAGGTTTGGGGGGCTTATAATGTGAACCCGTATAGTTATGGGCTACGTTTAGAGAAAAACCCCACTAAAGAGAAGTGGTGGTAGCGGAGTCAAAGGTCCATCACGTGTGCGCAGGAATCAAAAAATCTGCCGCCAGACCCACGCCCTGCCGAACATCGCGCATCACCATAACTGCACCCCACTAGTGGGGTGCGGTTAGTCCGCACCTCACTAGTGGGGTGCGGATAGCCGCACCCTCATCATGAGGGGGTGCGGCCAAGCCGCACCCCCATGGGGTGCGGCCGGCCATGCCGCACCCCCTATGGGGTCCGGCCGGCCAAGCCGCACCCCCTTAGGGTGTGGCCATGCCGCACCCCCTATGGGGTGCGGACGGCCGCATCCCCTTGAGAGATACGGCCCGGGCGCACCCCCTTAGGGTGCGGCCTAACCACACCCCTTGGGTGCGGTCAAGTCCCCTCCCCGTGGAGGGGTTCGAGTGCGTCCCCCTCACCAAGCTCGATGTGCGCCCTTTGGGCCCCAGATTTCGCTCAGAGCACTCCCGCGCTCGTAACATGCTCAGAACGCCTCTAAGCGCGTTCAGAGCACTTCCGTGTTCGTTGCACGCTCAGAACGCTTCTGAGCGCGCTTGCGCGCCCAGAACACGTTCGCATTTCTGACATGCTCACATTTTGTCTTTCTGACAGGCTCACATTTTGTCTTTCTAGCATGCTCACATTTTGTCTTTCTAGCTTCTCGGATTTCAGGAACAATCCGTCGCCTTCTTCGCCTCCAACAAAGCTACCCGAACTGCCCGAACTGCCCGAGGGGCAAGATGGTCATTTACGAAAAATGGCGATCCATGTGCTCCGAACCGAAAAATATGATTCGTCCGCCAGGTGGTTACGATGGTTACAACGGCGAAATTACCGGGCTACTCCCGGCCAAAGCTATAAAAGGAGCCCCAGGGCTTCATTTCAGAGGACCTTGCCTTCTGCACCCAGGAGAGCTCCTTGAAGATTTTCACGGAATTCTCCTTCGACGCTTGAAGATCTCCTTCGTGGACTTGAAAATTTCTTTCATCCCGAAAGGCGACCCAGCATTCTCACTTTTGTTCTCCGGAGCTGTACAACCCCGATGTTCGCCAGAAAGTCAGATGGTTCACACCCAAGAAGGCGAGCCGAGATGGGCGAACCCCGGTGAGGCGAGCCGAGAGGGGCGAACCCCGGTGAGGCGAGCCAAGACAGGCGAGCCCGCCTAGAACAAGTGCGGATAGCAATTCTGGGGCTCGCCGAGGCAAGACAGGTGAGCCCGCCTAGAACAAGTGCGGATAGCAATTCTGGGGCTCGCCGAGGCAAGACAGGCGAGTCCGCCCAGGGTAAGTGCAAATAGCAATTCTGAGGCTCGCCAACCCAGGGGCTCGCGAGCTCCACTTGCAAGGGAGGTCGTGAAGCGGGCTGGCTCGCCCAGTATAAGTTCAGGAAGGGATTTTTACCAGGAGGGGGTCGGTGGTCTGCGGTTAGTCTCTCCAAACAGCGGAGTTTGGCTGTTAGCAGACCCATCCGGTGTGCGGATAGTAAGAATAGACAGCGGGATTTGGCTATTGACAGACCACAAAACTAAAATCTATAAATAGACCTCAAAGGGCACCTTGGAGGGGGACCGGTTCAGAATCTTTGAGCCTTCTTCTCTCCTTAGGTCGCTTTGGGTTGGGCTCTCTAGCTCTCCAAGGTGCCCGAGTCTTAGCTTTGGCTTGGGAGGGGAAGCACTCAACGATCTTCCGGGTTAGCGGAGGGACCTCCTTGCTAAGACTAGGGTCTTCGTTCTTTGTCCGAGTTATTCGCCTACCTCTTCCGAGGGATCAGTAAGGGCTAGCTGCCCCTCGATTCGTTGAGGGCCCCGAGCTCCACAAGAGACCGAGAAATCGGTTTCAACAGGAGCGTCTCACTTTTGTTCTCCTGGAAGGCGACTCAGCATTCTCAATTTTGTTCTCCAGTATTCTCAGAAGGAAAAAGACTTAGTTTTTCTGGAGGTGGCCTGTCATCTTCGGAACTCTCTCCCTCTCTCTCTCTCCCTCTATTATTGTAACGAGCAGGGGTCTGACGCGGCGACAGTCGGGGTGGTTCAGGCGAGCACCGCCCTCGCAAGTGCAGTCCCGACGAGCTCAAGTTTGGCGAGCGAGCTTGGGGGGCGAGTGGAGCCAGGAAGAGTGACAGGAGGGGGAAGCCCCTTTTGCGAGCTGGTGCTTTCCGCACCCGTCCCAGGGGATTTGGAGAGTGGGATCGGGTGTACTACAACGGTAGAGATGACCCTGTCCAGCACCTGCAGAGTTTCGAAGACTCGGTCTCCATCAGGCCGATGTCAGATGCCTTCAAGTGTCGGCTCTTTGCCGTCACCCTCAAGGAGAAGGCCAGGGACTGGTTCCATCAGCTCCCTGCAGGGTCAATCTACGCGTTCGAGGATTTGCGCCGAAGTTTTTTGCTGAGGTTCTCGACCTCAAAAAAGAGGAAGAAGGATGCTGATTCCCTCTTCGCCGTGAAGCAGGAGCCCAGGGAGTCACTGGCTCAGTATGCCGATCGGTTCCAGAAGGAAGTGCAGCTCACTCAGGAGATGCCTGGGTTTGCACTCCAACTCGCCTTCACGGTCGGGTTGAAAGAGAGTTTCTTCAAGATGGCGTTGAAGAGAAAAGCCCCCGTCTCCTATGAAGAGCTGATGGAGAGGGTGTCAGAGGAAGTCGCGAGTGAGGAAGCCAACCCGGAGCTCACCAAGAGGCTAGCAAAGCTCAGTGAGCCGGAGGTGAGGCAGCAGGAGGTCAGGAGAAGGGAAGAGCCCCGGGCCCCGGAGGGGGGATGGAGGCCGCAAGGTGGAGGAATGCAAGGGCAGGGAAGGGGTTACGGCCCAGGAAGGGGTAACCATATCGGAGGTCAATGGAGGCCCCCCAGTTAGGGTGGAGGCGGGGTCCGATGCAAATGCCTCCCCCTCTCCAACAGGCCATGACAATTGGACGGGGAAGAGGAAGAGGAAGAGGAAGGAGAGGAGAGGTGGAAACGACAGCCACTAGGAGGAGAAGGAATAGGGTGGCAGAGGCCGATGCAGGGGAGGTGACGTTGCCATATTGTATCTTCCATGATGAGGAAGGTCACTCAACGGACACCTGCCCGGAGTTCCTGGAAGTGAAGAGGGGCAGAGCGCCCGCGCCACAGCAGCTGCAGCCGGTGAGGATTGTGGAGGTCGAACCTCGAGAGGAGGATGAGGAGAGGTGTGAGGATAGAGCCGATAGGGGGAATAAAGGAGGGATCAGGGTGATCCATGGGGGGGGGGGGGGGGTAGGGGTGGAGGCGACCCGCAAGGCTAGCCTCCATACCATCTACCGCCGGAGCGTGGCTTCAACCTCCACTGCTCCGCCCCCGGCCAAAAAAATCATTTTCACCCAGAAGGACATGCCGGGCTATGAGGACCCGTTCTGCGACGCGCTGGTCATTCAGACGGCGATCGAGAACTTCACCGTCTCCCGAATCCTAGTGGACAACGGGAGTTCGGTCAACGTCATCTTCAAAAAGGCGTTTGACATGATGGAGGTAGAGCCCAGAAGGGTGTTGGCCTCGGATGGCCCTCTGTTTGGATTCTCGGGGGAAAGGAAAGAAGTAGAAGGGGGAGTAGGACTTCATGTGATCCTGGGTGGGCAGTCCAGGAACTGCCGTTTTGTCATAGTGGACGCTCCAAGCAGCTACATCGCCATCTTCGGACGGCCACTCATCAGCGCGTTCCGTTGTGTCCCCTCCACCTTTCATCAATGCCTTAAGTTCAACGACGGAGGGGTTCAGGTGCGGATCAGGGGGGATCCCAAGGTGGCAAGGCAGTGCTACGTGACGGCTGTCAACACCATCTCTTGGATGGGAGAAGCGGAGGAGTGGGATAAGATGATGGAGGAGGCGGCCGAAGCCGGAGGTAAGGAGGTAGCCGAGGAAAAGTCAGAGGGGGATGAAGTCCGTGCCCAGGAAGGGGTAGCTGAGGGACCCCGGGCGGAAAGAGAGGAAGAGGAAGAGAAGGCCCAGGAGGGAGGGGCGGAGGAGCTGATGGTGGTAGAGAAGGAGGTCGAGGAAGGAACCCAGGCTCCCGCTTGTGCCATGGAGGAGAGGGCTTGGGGAGAGTAGTCCCGGCTGGAGGCTATGGACGAGGTCGTGGAGCTCGAGGTCACCACCCGGCTAGGGGTGGTAGAGAAGGTCCGGGTCAGCGGAGGACTCAACCCGGAAGATCAAGCGGAGATCCTGGCGTGCGTGCAGAAGAATATAGACGCCTTCGCTTGGAGCGCCGCGGAAATGCCCGGGATCGACGCGGATGTGGGTTGCCATCACCTCAACCTCGACCCCGACACCCGCCCTATCCGCCAGAAAAAAGGGCCACCGCCGACAAGCTGGAAGGGCCCATCCGCGAGGAGGTGAACAAACTCCTACAGGCAGGCTTTGTAACGGAGATCCAGTATCCAAGCTGGGTCTCCAACGTCATTATGGTAAAGAAGGGAGGAGGTAAATGGAGGATGTGTATCGACTTTTCTTTACTTAATAAATCATGCCCTAAGGATTGTTACCCCCTGCCTAGGATCGACGCGCTGGTTGACTCAGCCGTCGGTTTTCCTGTGATGTCTTTCTTAGATGCTTTTTCAGGTTACCATCAAATCCGCATGCACCCCCCGGACATCAAGGATGTCTCCTTCATCACGGGGGATGGATGCTACTGTTATAAGATGATGTCGTTCAGGCTCAAGAATGCAGGTGCCACATACCAAAGGATGATGGACGGAGTCTTCCGCGAGCAGAAGGGAAGAAACTTGGAGGTTTATGTTGACGACCTCATGGTAAAGAGCCGAGACCTTGGGTCTCACCTCCGGGACCTTGAGGAGACGTTCAGGACCCTGCGGCGCTACAAGATGAAACTCAATCCCTTGAAATGTGTCTTCGGGGCAAGCCGAGGAAAGTTCCTAGGCCACTTACTCACCCCCGCAGGAGTGGAGCCTAACCCGGACAAGGTTAAGGCGGTAATGGAGTTGGGGTCGCCGAGGAATCCGAAGGAAGTTCAGAGCCTTACAGGGAAGTTGGCTGGGCTCAGCAGGTTCCTCTCCAAGGCAGGGGAAAAGTGTGCGCCTTTCTTCAAGGTGCTACGGGGGAACAAGAAGTTTGAGTGGACCCGGGAGTGCGAGGAGACCTTCCAGGCTCTAAAGGAACAGCTCACCCGAACCCCTCTGCTCCAGGGGCCGAGGCTAGGAGAAGACCTATCCCTGTACCTGGGAGTAGGGTCCGAAGCAGTAAGTTCTGTGTTGATTCGGGAGGAGAGGAAGAAGCAGTTCCCTATCTACTACGTCAGCCGAGTGCTGAAGAAAGCAGAGCTCCGGTACCCGATCCTGGAAAGGTTAGCCTTCGCATTGGTGGTGTCGGCCCGGAGGCTCCGACCTTACTTCCAAGCCCACTCAATCAAGGTAGTGACGGACCACCCGCTCCGTAAAATCATGGAGGGGGTGGAGCACTCGGGAAGGTTGGCAAAGTGGTCCGTGGAGTTAAGTGAATTCAATATCACGTTCGTGCCCAGGACGTCCATCAGGGCTCAGGTGGTGGCAGACTTCATGCCCGACTATGCGGCCGAGGTGGGGGAGCACGAGCCGCCTCCCCCAGAGGCATGCAAGATGTTGGTGGACGGAGCGTCGGGAAAATACTCCTATGGAGGGGGGATAGTCCTGGTAAGTCCTCAGGGGACTCGGATTGAGCAAGCCTTAAACATCCATTTCCCAATTACCAACAACCAGGCTGAGTACGAGGCAGTGATAGCGGGCCTTCGGCTGGCCCAGGAACTAGGGGTGCAGGACGTGGAGGTCTCCACGGACTCCATGGTGGTAGCATGCCAAATCAAGGGGGAGTTTGAAGCGAAGGACCCGACCCTCCAGCTATACCTGGAGAAGGTTAAGGGGGTCATCGGGCAGTTCCGCACCTTCTCCATCAAGCACGTGCCGAGGGAGGAGAGCACCCAGGCGGATCTCTTAGCCAAGTTCGGTCCCCGAGCGGGAGGGACAGCTTCAGAACTCTTCCGACCCTCCATCGAGGAAGGAGAATTGATGGAGGTGGATCAACGAGCCTCATGGATGGATCCGTTCATCACCTTCCTATCCTCCGGGCAGTTCCCTGGAGAGGACGTGGACAAGAGGCGCTTCAGGTATAAGTCCGCTTATTACTCCTTGCATGCAGGAGGGCTATATAGAAAAACTCTCTCGGGACTCCTGGGCCGTTGTGTTTCCGAGGAGAAGGTTCCGAGAGTCTTGGAAGAAATCCACTCTGGGGAGTGCGGCAGTCACTCCGGGAGTCAGACCCTGGAGGGAAGGGTGTTGAGGCAAGGCTACTTCTGGCCCACTCTCAGCAAGGACGCGGTGGAGTTCGCGAGGAAGTGTCCGAAGTGCCAGCTCTATGCTCCGCTCCAACTCCTCCCAGCTCAAAGGCTCCGGACCATCACGGCTCCCTGACCCTTCGCCATATGGGGGTTAGACCTGGTCGATCCCTTCCCCCAAGCCAGCGGCCAGAGGAAGTTCCTGCTGGTCATGATCGACTACTTCTCCAAGTGGGTAGAAGTGAAAGCACTCGCTAAGGTAACCTCTCAGGTGGTAAGGAATTTTGTGTGGGGAGAGATAATTTGCAGGCACGGGCTACCTCTAGCTATAGTGACGGACAATCGGCTGCAGTTTGCTAGTGGAGAGTTTGTTGGCTTTTGCACTCAGCTCGGCATTGACCTCAGGTTCGCATCGGTCCACCACCCGAGGAGCAATGGGCAGGTGGAGGCGGCGAACAAAATAATCGTTAACTTATTAAAAAAGAAAGTGGAGAACCTTCGGGGAAACTGGGTAGAACAGCTACCCTCCGTCCTCTGGGCCGTGAGGACTACTCCGAACACCGCCACCGGGGAGACTCTGTTCAAGCTCTCTCACGGGTCCGAGGCCGTTCTCCCCATAGAGTTTGAGGTAAAGACCCCCCGGGTGATCGCTGCAAGCGAGTGAGATGAAGAATGGCTAGAAGATAACAGTGCAGAGCAGAGGCTATCTTTGGACCTGGTGGAAGAACTCCGGGACTTGGCCACCATCAGGCAGGAAGAGGTCAAACGACGGATGGCTCGATATTTTGACAAACATATCCGGATCAAGCACTTTCAGAAAGGAGACCTAGTCCTGAAGAAGGTGGATGCGGCCGGCAGAGGAGCCGCGGTGGGTAAACTTAACCCCAACTGGGAGGGTCCATATATTGTAAGCAAGGTGCTCAAGTCGGGGGGGGGGGGGGGGTATCACCTCCAGGATGTGGAAGGGGTGCCCCTCGACCGAGCCCGGAGTGGGGATGACTTAAAACGATTTTACCCTTGAAAGCTTTATTATGTTGTTTGATGAATGTCTTACTCCTTTTTATGATGCTTATAACTACTGTCGTGCCAGCGTGACAAAGGTTGTATATGTTGGTACTAGAATGCCTCAGATCGATTCCGCTCCCGGGCTCCCACCTAGACGGGGGGTTCAGGTTGATCTCTGGAGAGGCTGGCAAGGTTGGATATGTTGGTGCTGGAATGCCTCAGATCGATTCCGCTCCCGGGCTCTCACCTAGACGGGGGGTTCAGGTTGATCTCTGGAGAGGCTGACAAGGTTGGATATGTTGGTGCTGGAATGCCCCAGATCGATTCCTCTCCCGGGCTCTCACCTAGACGGGGGGTTCAGGTTGATCTCTGGAGAGGCTGGCAAGGTTGGATATGTTGGTGCTGGAATTCCCCAGATCGATTCCGCTCCCGGGCTCTCACCTAGATGGGGGGTTCAGGTTGATCTCTGGAGAGGCTGGAAAGGTTGGATATGTTGGTGCTGGAATGCCCCAGATCGATTTTGCTCCCGGGCTCTCACCTGGACGGGGGGTTCAGGTTGATCTCTGGAGAGGCTGGCAAGGTTGGATATGTTGGTGCTGGAATGCCCCAGATCGATTCCGCTCCTGGGCTCTCACCTAGACGGGGGGTTCAGGTTGATCTCTGGAGAGGCTGGCAAGGTTGGATATGTTGGTGTTGGAATGCCCCAGATCGATTCCGCTCCCGGGCTCTCACCTAGACGGGGGGTTTAGGTTGATCTCTGGAGAGGCTGGCAAGGTTGGATATGTTGGTGCTGGAATGCCCCAGATCGATTCCGCTCCCGGGCTCTCACCTAGACGGGGGGTTCAGGTTGATCTCTGGAGAGGCTGGCAAGGTTGGATATGTTGGTGCTAGAATGCCCCAGATCGATTCCGCTCCCGGGCTCTCACCTAGACGGGGGGTTCAGGTTGATCTCTGGAGAGGATGGCAAGGTTGGATATGTTGGTGCTGGAATGCCCCAGATCGATTCCGCTCCCGGGCTCTCACCTAGACGGAGGGTTCAGGTTGATCTCTGGAGAGGCTGGCAAGGTTGGATATGTTGGTGCTGGAATGCCCCAGATCGATTCCGCTCCCGGGCTCTCACCTAGACGGGGGGTTCAGGTTGATGTCTGGAGAGGCTGGCAAGGTTGGATATGATGGTGCTGGAATGCCCCAGATCGATTCCGCTCCCGGGCTCTCACCTACACGGGGGGTTCAAGTTGATCTCTGGAGAGGCTGGCAATATGGGTCACGGTCTGAAGGTAACAGGTTGAGGTGTTAGAGCCAGAAGGGCTTGGTTCGCAAAATTGAAAGGGTTGAGGCTGGTAAGGCCTAAGGTAACAGGTTGAGGTGTTAGAGCCAGAAGGGCTTGGTTCGCAAAATTGAAAGGGTTGAGGCTGGTAAGGCCTAAGGTAACAGGTTGAGGTGTTAGAGCCAGAAGGGCTTGGTTCGCAAAATTGAAAGGGTTGAGGCTGGT
Source organism: Dactylorhiza incarnata (assembly GCA_033032865.1). NCBI lineage: Eukaryota > Viridiplantae > Streptophyta > Magnoliopsida > Asparagales > Orchidaceae > Dactylorhiza > Dactylorhiza incarnata. The sequence continues at coordinate 3,782,043 of JAWHQI010000061.1, read as the reverse complement.
AAGGCCTAAGGTAACAGGTTGAGGTGTTAGAGCCAGAAGGGCTTGGTTCGCAAAATTGAAAGGGTTGAGGTTGGTAATGCCTAAGGTAACAGGTTGAGGTGTTAGAGCCAGAAGGGCTTGGTTCGCAAAATTGAAAGGGTTGAGGCTGGCAAGGCCTAAGGTAGCGGGTTGAGATACTAAAGTCAGGGAGTTTTAGTTCGCAGGATGCCTATGTTTGAGTTCGCCAAGGTCGGGTTCGCCGGGCAGTATCCGCGGGCGGCAACAGCCCGGGTTCGCGAGATCCATAAGAGGAGAACCTTGGCGAGGCGAGCCCAGACACACGCATTCGCGAGCCCCCCAGAAGCACTGCCGCATAACAACTAGTCATGAGAGTTCAAAAGAAAGAGATCAAGTGCGAGAGAAAAAAGAAACGCGAGCATGTGCATAAATACTAACGAAAAAATCATAACTATCATTCCCCAAGATTTTTCTATGTTCGGCGGCGATCTCTCCAGCCCAAAAAGAATAATATACATTCGAAAGAAAGAGGGAGAAGGGAAGCTAAGGGGGTTCATTCTGGGGGGCCCTCGCCATTCTTGCGAGCCCCCAACCATGGCGCCAAGTCGAAGAGGTCCGAGCAGACGTCTTCGGCTGTAAACTCCATCGCGTCTTCAGCTAGTAGACTCGCGTTCTTAAGGGTCGTGAAGACGAGGTTAGCGAACTCCTGTGCATCTCGCCGCCTCTGTTCCTCGCTTTCGGCAACCCTCTGTTGAGACCCGGCTCGCCCAGGAGAAGGAGGTAGCACGTTGCGAACCAGCTCGTCCACCCGAGCCTTCAGCATGGTATTCTCCAACTCTAGCTCGCCGTTGCGAGCGAGAAGCTTGGTTGCTACGTCGGCATCCTGAGTTAGCATCAAATGAGTTAGACAAAGGTCGGAGGTCGCGAACAGCAAAGAAAGGAGGCCCAAGGGCCGCTTACCATCTTGCCCTGCATCCCGGCGAGAAGGCTTTCCGACGCCTCCTCTCTCTCCTTAAGACCTTTGATCTCCTCGCGAGCTCTCTTAAGCTCCTCCCTGTACGCGCGGATATCCCTATCCGCCTGCAGATAATGGCGCCCCGCCATGTGTGCGAGCTCCGTCGAGCGGAACTGGGCTCGCATTTCTTCGTAGACCAGTTGCCTTGGCCCCATCTCTTTATAGGCGGCGGCGTCCTCGCGGCCGTATAAGCCGAAGGAGATAGAGAACACCTCCTCCCCGGCCTTACCAAGCTCCACCCAGGAGGGGTGAAGGGTGGAGCAGGAAATCCGGTTGGCGTTAGGATCCCAAGCGAGCAGGGGCTCGCCGAGGATATCAGAAACCTTCTCACCTGGACCGAAGTTCTTGTGGCCCTTGGGTTGGGGGGTTGCGGAAGAGCTCCCAGCGCCCTGGCTCGCCAAGGGGTCCGGTTGTTTCGCAGGGGAAGGGGGCGAGCCGTCGGTCTCGCTCAGATCAACGACCGCGCTCTTGTCCTTGACAGCGAGAGTTTTTCCCTTTGACTTCTTGGAAGAGGGTTGCGAACCAGGCTGACTCGCAGACGGAGGCCGCTTCTTGCCGGATCCAATGGTAGGAAGATCGCTGCAAGCCTCTGCCGCCGCGGTCGCGAGTGTGTCCGCCGTAAGCGTGGTGCCTTGCGCGTGCGGAGGATTGACGGGGATCTCGCGCTCGCCTGTAGAATAAGAGCGCTACACAGCGAAGAAAAGAAAAGGGGGATAGGGCGAAAGCGAGCCATACCTTCCCCTTGAGGAACCCGAGTAGCGAGTCGACATTGCGCCTCAGATGGGCGACCTCGAAGTTTTTCCCAGAAAGGTAGTTGAGGAGTTTGGCGTCGGCGCCGCTCAGCGAGCTCGGAGGGCGGTAGGTGGCGTCATCCCGTTGAAGAGGAGTGAAGTGGAGGTTACCGAAAGGTCCCTTCACCAAAATGAATTTCTGAGTCCAGTAGTGACTCTTGTTCACCGTCTCGCAAACGGTGACGTGCTGACTCGTGAAATAAGTAGTCCCGTCCCGGAAGGCGCAGAAAGAGAACACTTTGCGAATGCGACAATATTCGCGATCGCATTCGGGGTCAGCTGGCTGGACAGCACCCCATAGTACCGTAGCACCTGCAAGGAACAGAGGATGAAAAAGTTGCGATAGCGAGCAGGGAGCGGCGAGAGGGCTAAGCAAAGTACCTGACGAATCTCAGGCCATAAGGGGAGTCGCAACCCATTCGCGAAGTGAGCAATGGGGATCGCGAGCTCGCCGGCCTCGGTCTCGTTCAGCGTAGCTCTCTCGCTTGGACAGCGAGCCGAATAACCCTCCGGGAGATAGCGATCCACGGCATATTTGTACTCCTCTGCCGTGATGTTCGCGCAGTAGAATTCATGAGCTTGAAACGCTGAGGCGCATCGTGACCGCCCCTCGCTCTCGCCATCTGCTCCCATTGAAGAATTTGTTCGCAGCGATCCAGGAAGAAGCGACCTGCAAATAGTGTACGCGAGTGCAAGCTTGCGAGAACGGAAAGGAGTATAGAGGCGAGAGGATTGGGGAAATAAATGCGGCGGATGGAAATGTGAATCCGAACTATTTATAGGAAAATAGAACGGGCACAGGAATCGAAGCGTCGGGAGTGCGGATAGTGAAAATAAAGCAGATTTCTACTCGAATAAGACTACAACCTTGCGAGTCCGGGTTCGCCACTGCGCGGTAACTGAACCCCGCCTGAGGCCGGCCCGTGAGGAAAAGGGGGTCTGGGCGCAACGTCGCCCAGAAGTTCGCGAGCGCTCCACAAAGGCAATCATATCAAACACAGCGAACGAGCAGAATAAGCCACAGGCGCACCACAAAAATAAGGGGCAAAACAAAAAATGATAAAAGGCGAGTCACGATGGACACGCGAGTATTATCACACCACAAATATCGTTCAACAGAAGCATCATGAAAGAAATGAAAGCAAGGGGACATTAAAAACAAGCCCACGGCAGGCTCAGGGGTAAGGAAGCCATTTCCAGCGACCCCGACCTCGATTCCCCGCGCGCGGCGGCACTCTCGGATAGTGGTATTCGCGAAGTACTTTGAGCTCGCGCAGGATCAGGTGTGCTTGGTCCTCGCCCCGCGAGATGTGCACGCCGGGCAAGGTAACGTCTGCACGAGTCACCAGCCCCGCCTCGGCGAGCAAGCGCGCATTCACGTCCTCCATCGCGGCGAATCTCTCGTTGAAGGAAGCTCGGTCCGCGTCATACCGCTCCTCCAGCTCGCGCAGCATCATACCATGTTTCTGAAGCACCTCTGACACCCGTCTCTTCATTCGCGCGGGGTCGCCCGGGTTGCCCAAGAAGTCTTCCATCTGGCTCGGTGAGGGCGGCGGTGACATCTCCACCCTCCCATGCTCTGACTCAGGCGTGGCTTCTGAAATTTCTGCGAAGGAAAAGTTAGTAGGATCAGGGATCGAGCGAGAAAGTGAGCCCGCACAAATGTACTAACCTTGGGAGAAGGGGGACTCGCGACGTTGCTTGCGAGAGGACTCCGGTCGGCCCTGGAAGTTTTCGCGGAACCCTCGGACGTGGGGTTTCCCCAGACCAGGGGGATACACCACCCTCTCCGCGACCTGGGCGCCGTCGAGAAGCGAGCCGCCTGGGCTTCGCCTGCCCACAATACCGAAGCCCGGGGTCTCCACGTTAACCTTAGGCGGAATCGGCGAGCGCACCGGTGTGGAGCCTCTCTTCTCGGGGCTCGGCGGTGGGGTATCTACATAGGCCATAAACGCGGGGATATCGCATAGACTAAATAGGAGATAAAGGTACTTATGACTTACGGGGTTGCGAGAGAGGCGCCTGTTGGATCGAGGTCCCAATCCCAGCACCTAGCGATCCCAGCCTCGCGGGGGACGGAGCATGAGAAGAGGTCAGCGTAAGGCCCGCCATGCGTTCCTCAGGTGGAGGATTCTGCGAGGGGAGAAGGAATGAGTAGGGAGTCGATATAAAAAAACCTAGACGAAAAATACCTGTTGCGCGAGCCCGGTATTCGGCGGCGGGGGCGAGGCAGGAGGTGACGACACGTCCTCCCCCTGCGACCTCCAAACCGTCTTGGCTTTCTTAGACTGGGGGGAAGGGAATATGGCGGGGTTGAACATCCAGGCGCTGCGCTCAGCGGCCTGGGCCTTCGCCATCTCTCTGGAAGCCTTCAGTCGATCCCGCGCGCTCGGCTTGGAAGACATTCTGGAGAAAGGTTGTTATCAGCGAGTAAGAAGGGGAAGGGAAAGCTTGATCACTAACCATGATGGACAGTATTTATAGTTTTGGGCATAGGACCCACCAAAAGATTCCCGCCACGTCAGCTGAATCGGCGAACACCATGGGTTGGATGTTTCTTCGCGAGCTTAAGACAACCTCGCGAAGAGCGGGGATTGTGTATAACCCCGATGTTCGCCAGGAAGTCAGATGGTTCACACCCAAGAAGGCGAGCCGAGATGGGCGAACCCCGGTGAGGCGAGCCGAGATGGGCGAACCCCGGTGAGGCGAGCCGAGAGGGGCGAACCCCGGTGAGGCGAGCCAAGACAGGCGAGCCCGCCTAGAACAAGTGCGGATAGCAATTCTGGGGCTCGTCGAGGCAAGACAGGCGAGCCCGCCTAGAACAAGTGCGGATAGCAATTCTGGGGCTCGCCGAGGCAAGACAGGCGAGTCCGCCCAGGGTAAGTGCGGATAGCAATTCTGGGGCTCGCCAACCCAGGGGCTCGCGAGCTCCACTCGCAAGGGAGGTCGCGAAGCGGGCTGGCTCGCCCAGTATAAGTTCAGGAAGGGATTTTTACCGGGAGGCCCCCGGTGGTCTGCGGTTAGTCTCTCCAAACAGCGAAGTTTGGCTGTTAGCAGACCCATCCGGTGTGCGGATAGTAAGAATAGACAGCGGGATTTGGCTATTGACAGACCACAAAACTAAAATCTATAAATAGACCTCAAAGGGCACCTTGGAGGGGGACCGGTTCAGAATCTTTGAGCCTTCTTCTCTCCTTAGGTCGCTTTGGGTTGGGCTCTCTAGCTCTCCAAGGTGCCCGAGTCTTAGCTTTGGCTTTGGAGGGGAAGCGCTCAACGATCTTCCGGGTTAGCGGAGGGACGTCCTTGCTAAGATAAGGGTCTTCGTTTTTTGTCCGAGTTATTCGCCTACCTCTTCCGAGGGATCAGTAAGGGCTAGTTGCCCCTCGATTCGTTGAGGGCCCCGAGCTCCACAAGAGACCGAGAAATCGGTTTCAACAGGAGCGTCTCACTTTTGTTCTCCCGGAAGGCGACTCAGCAGTCTCACTTTTGTTCTCCAGTATTCTCAGAAGGAAAAAAGACTTAGTTTTTCTGGAGGTGGCCTGTCACCTTCGGAACTCTCTCCCTCTCTCTCTCTCCCTCTATTATTTTAACGAGCAGCGGCCTGTCGCGCTCGAGTTCTAAGTCCCTAATTGTAACCCCCCAGAAAATAGTGGAAGTTTGGTCGGCACAGCTCCGTCCGCGTGGTTTTTTACCCTTTCCGGGTTTTCCACGTTAAAAAGTCTCAGTGTACTCAACGAATCTCTAATTGACTGTTTGCGCACTCGGTTCACTTCCGAGCTAAGGTGGTTCAATTCGATCGGTCTACCAAAGCACCCGAGCGACCCGCAACAATTATTTTATACTAATTTATCGAATATAGTTAATGAAAATCATAAAATTCTCGTAACAGCTGTCGCGACAGCAACATCGCAACAAAATTTTACACTTACCACTAAATTAATTTAAAAAAATCATTAAACAAATTATCAGTACGCTCCAAAATACCATAATTTAAATATTAATATGAAGAGGCGTTAACGTGCTCAAATTCGACGAAAGCAAAGTTCTGCTCAATAATTAGCGCAATTATAACCTCCCGGATTTTTTTATGATTATTATATTAATTCTTCTCCTCCAGAAATTAAATATTAATCTTTTTTTTTTCAGAAATTAATTAATAAAATTAATGGCTGGGAACGTTACAGCTCTTGATTGGCTTATATTATAGTTCATCGTGTATCATCCGACAAAGTCACTGTCCCCACGAAATCTGGTCCATGGGGTCTGCATTTCTATTTTTCTTCTTATTTTATTTTTAATAATAATAATAATAATAATAATAATAAATAAATAGCCTATTATTGCTGGCCGTTAGCACATATAAATAACGCAGCTCAATTCTAGAATATCTTTGAAAATTACAGCAGGCGCACGCAATCTACTGCTCCCATTAGTTATTAAATATTTTTGAAATATAGAACAAAAAGTGATTTAGAACAAAAATAAAAATGTAACACGTATAACATGATATGTTAATGAATTATTTAGTACAAGTGATTGGTGTGCACCCATATATTTATAGGTATTTTTGGGGTGCGTTTAGAGAATGCTTCACTAAGGAGAAGTGAGGTTAGTGGGGTCAAAAGTCCAACCCATGATATTTACACTCTACCGACGCCATGCGCAATCAAGACCGCACCCCACCATTGAGGAGCGATTAGTCTGCCCTCACTAATGGGGTGCGGATAACCACACCCCCCATTGAGGGGGGTGCGACCAAACCGCACCCCCATAGGGGTGCGGCAAGTCAAGCCGCACCCCTATAGGGGTGCGGCCAAGCCCCCGGTGGGGTGCGACCGAACACCCCCCCCCCCCCCCCCCCCCCCACGCTTTGTGGGGGATGCGGCTGAAACTGCGCCCCCTCGGCAGATGCGGTCAGAGCCCGCTTTTCCTTTAGGGGCGCGACTTCTCATCTTCCCGTTCGTTGCGTGTTCAGAACGCTCCCGCGTTCGTTGCGCGCTCAGAACAGTCCCACGTTTGCTGCGCGCTCAAAACGCTCCCGCGTTCGTTGCGAGCTTAGAACGCTTTCTCGCGCGCTCAGAACGCTTTCTCGCGCGCTCAGAACGCTTCCACATTCCCGACACGCGCACAGTTAACGTCATTTCCTAATTTCTCAGATTGCATGTCTCGTTTGTCGCCTTCATCACCTTCAACGAAGCTCTCCGAACTACCCGAACTGCCTAAAGGGCGAGACGGTCATTTACGAAAAATGACGATCCGTGTTCTACAAATCGGCGAACGTGAATCGCCCGCCAGGTGGTTACGGTGACTACGACGATAAAATTACCGGGCTACCCCCGACCAAAACTATAAAGGGAGCTCAGGGCTTTCATTTCAAGACATTTTGCCTTCTCCACCCGAGAGAACTCTTTTGAAGATTTCCTTGGAATTCTCTTTTAGCGCTCGAAGATCTCCTTCGGCCTTCGAAGATCTCCTTTGAGGCTTCGAAGATCTCCTTCGTGGACTTGGAGGTTTTCTTCACTCAGGAAGTTTATCTTCCTATGTTATCTGGGAACCTTCGGATCCTGAAAGACGACTCAAAAGTCTCACTTTTATTCCCGCTACTGTTCTAAGAAGAAGAAGTACTTAGCTTTCCGAGAGGTGGTCTGTCACCCTCTGAGTTCTCTCTCTAACATTGTACCGAGCAGCGGTCTGTCGCACTCGAATTCTAAGTTTCCAATTGTAACCCCCCAAAAGATAGTGGAAGTTGGCCGGCACAACTCCGACCGCGTGGTTTTTCATCATTTCTGGGTTTCCTACGTTAAAAGTCCTCGTGTCACTCATAAACTCATTCATTGACTGTTTGTGCGCTCGGTCCGCTTCCGAGCTAATGCGGTTCAATTCGACCGGTCTACCAGAGCACCTGAGTGACCCGCAACAGTTTGGCGGCGTCTGTGGGAAGGTGTTCCCAAAACTCTAGGAAGAAGTTCTAGAGCCAGAATTTGATTCGCAATAATATTCAACAATGGTTAGAAGAAGTGTCAGGACCACCAAAGGATCAATCCCCGAGGGACGTGTCGACCCACCTCCCTCGCGTTCACTCATGAACGAGCCCCTTGGGGATGAACCAAAAAGTGCTTCTGTGGTAACACTAGAAGGACGCGTACGTCAAATGGAGGAGCATCAAACTGAGATGCTGACTCTGCTAAGGAACCTCGAGGATCCTCAAGCTCCCGCTCCACCTCTGATACCAAATGCTCCATTCCATCCAGCCCTGAACCATGCTCCGATCGAAGTAGCGGCTCGGGAAGATAATGTCCCAGAAGAACTTTCGGATTCAGCAAGCTCCGCTCATCCCGCTCGAGCGCCGGAAGGTGACCACCATCACCAACAGCAAAAAAGAATTGGCCCACCGCAAGCAATCACAAGGGCCACTCGAGAAGAACTCCACAATGTAATAGCGGAAGAGCATGATCAGGTTGGGCGGCGCGCAACTTTCGCTCGCCATCCCCCGCACAACGGCTCCCCGTTAGCGCCTCACGTTCTGGCTCACCCAATTCCCCATGGCTTCAAGCTCCCCAACATAGAGACGTTCGATGAGACGGACAACCCATTGGAGCATGTCAACCATTTCACTAATATCATGAGAATCTACAACGCTCGAGATCAAATCCTATGCCAAGTGTTTCCAGCAACCTTGAAAGGACAAGCACACACTTGGTTCCACTCCATGCAAGAAGGAACCATAAACAGATTCGCATGGATGGCGCGACAGTTCACAGACCAGTTCATCGCCAATCACAGAATTATCCGAGACCCCTCTCTTTCAGGAATCCGCCAGAACGACGGAGAAACACTCAGGGATTTCTGTCGCCGCTACACCACAGAGGCCAGACAAATCCCGGGAGTTGATCCCGAACTCCTGCGAGGCATATTTCTTGGGGGCTCCGTCCAAGTGGTTTTTACTCATCCTTGATGAGGGAAATTGTGTCAAGTTATCCCGATCTCGTTCATCGAGTAGAAGATCAAATAGCTGTAGATGAGGCTATCAAAGTGCACCGACAACAGTTTGAAGGCAGCCAGAAAAGGAAAAGAGGACTAGAGCAAGCCTCAGGAAGGCCCGAAGTGCGGCGTAGCAAAGAACGTCGCTTTGATGAACACTGTCGCAATTCCCAGAGAGATCTGAATCCACGACCGCCCAGAGTGTACACCTCGTTGAACACCAGCAGAACCAACGTGCTCTACGCCATCCAAGATAACCCAGAACTTCACAGGCAAAGGGTGCCTCTCCCGAATCCAAGAAGCGACCAATCGAAGTACTTCGAGTTCCACTGAGGTACCAGGCATACCACCGAAGAATGTTCCAGACTTAAGGATGAGATTGAGCGCCTCGTCCGTCAGAGACTTCTGTGAAGATTTCTGCAGGGTCAGATTCCCAACCAACCTCAACCACATAGGGTGGCAAGGGAACAACCCCCCGCTAAACTATCGTCGGACCCCCCCGGTCTAGCCGCACAAATTCTCTCAATTGCCAAACACCCCAGAGACCACGAAGACAAGAAGCTCAAACAGGATATCACAATCACTTTCGGGGAAGAGGATCTGCAAGGGCTACGGCTACCGCCGATCGAAGGTCAGCCCTTCTCCCCGTAGTAAGGTCCTGACGTCGTAAGTGCCTGCCCCTCTTACGGTCGTCCATGATTTGAACGCATACGCTCTTCACCGGCCACTTTGGGGCCCTGCCCCTGGACTTCACACTGTCGCCGATCGAAGGTCAGCCCTTCTCCCCACAGAAAGGTCCCGACGTCGTAAGGGCCTACCCCTCTTACCGTCGTCAATGGTTTGAACGCACACGCTTTTCATTGGCCATCCTGGGGCCTGATCCCCTGACCAACGCTTCAACAATGACTAAAATGATAGAGTCACAATACACAAAGGCGCCATCACAACGCAGTACATAGCAAGAAGTGCCTAGCAGAACAGGAAATGGCAGCGACCTCACACTCATCCTCCAACAACGATGCCAACCCAAGACATCACGAAGATGGCAATGATCGGAATTGCCGCAGAAAAATCAAAACCTCTGAACTCCTCCGCGCAGTAATCCGGACTCCGAAAGTTTGAGGGGCTTATGATATGCACCCGTACATTTATAGGCACTCCTGAGGTGCGTTTAGAGAATGCTCCACTAAGGAGATCTGGGGTTAGGGGGGTAAAAAGTCCAACCCATGATCATGGCAGTGGAGGAATCCACCGCGGACAATTTACGCTCTACCGGCGCCATGCGTAGTCAAGACCGCACCCCACCATTGAGGAGCAGTTAGTCCGCACCCCACTAGTAAGGTACGGGTAACCACACCCCCATTGAGGGGGTGCGACCAAACCGCACCCCCATAGGGGTGCCCCAAGCCGCACCCCTATAGGGGTGCAACCAAGCCGCCCTATAGGGGTGCGGCCAAGCCGCACCCTTCATTGGGGTGCAGCCAAGCCGCACCCCATATGGGTGCGGCCAAACCGCACCCCTTGGGGGTACGGCCAAGCCGCACCGCCCTTGGGGTGCGGCCAAGCCGCACCCCCTTTGAGGGCGAGGTCAAGCCGCACCGCCCTTGGGGTGCGGCCAAGCCGCACCCCCTTGGTGGTGCGGCCAAGCCGCAACCCCCTTGGGGTGCGGCCAAGCCGCACCCCCCTTCAGGTGCGGCCAAACCACACCCCTTGGGTGCGGCCAGGCCGCTCTCCCCCCGGTGGGGTACGGTCGAACACCCCCCCCATGTTGGACATATGTGTCACAACCCTTTTGTTTGAGAATAAAAAATCCCATATTGTATTTAATCTTGCTTGTCGTGTATTTATAGTGTGCAGGAACTATATGTGCAATACTCCACAGGTAGAAAGCAGCTTGGAACCAAAATTTTGAACTGGAGCACTACCGCCAGCGCTAGTGGATACCGCAGGCGTTAGCGCTACCGCAGGCGCTAAGAGCTACAGCCTGGCGCTATCTCCAGATCGTGAACAACGCCACGCCGCAACGGTTTCGTAACCGTCTCTACACGAATGCTACCGCAGGCGTTAGGAGCTAGCGCAGACGCTATCTCGAAGTTCTATAAATTGGAGATTTCTCTCTCATTTTGCACACTCATCCAAAATAGAATTCCCGTGCCAAATTTCAAGAGTTGTTACTCTGCCGAAAAGTCATCTCCCACTCAAAGCTAAAGAAGATTTCTGGAGAAGGAAGCCATCACACTGCATCCGAAGAACGATTGCTTCAACCTCACTTATGCTACAGCGGTCCTTCATCATCAACTCCAGAAAATCTCATAGAGAGAGTTTTTATTCGTATTATTTCTTTATTGTGAATCTTTATAGATAAATCGCCTTGTGTTGGCGACTAAGACCTTGCGCGGCTTAGGGGGGATTCGCCGCGTGTGTTGGCAACTAGGTCTAGGAGATTAGATCTAGGGGTGCTCAATGCCATATCCGGGGAAGGATTGGCTAGAGCGGCTTGAGGCCATATCCGGGGAAGGATATGCTAAAGTCAACCGGTTCGTGGGGATATGAGTCATTATAGAAAAGGAAAAAGTATTTGTATTTGCACGCCTCCGATTTCTAGCGATATTGAAATCAAATTTATGAAAACACCTTTTTTATATAATACAATCATATCTCTATTTGTGTTTACTTGATTTCTTTCATTTGACATTCATTCATATATTGCAAATTATTTTCAGCTAAATTGTTATTTCACTCACTTATTTTTAAAACAATTTAGTAAATTTCATAAACGAATAAAAAAAATTTTATTCCCTTATTCACCCCCCCTCTAAGAGCGCATATCGATCCAACACCCCATGCTTTGCGGGGGATGCGACCGAAACCGCACCCCCTGGCAGATGCGGTCGGAGCCCGCTTTCCCTTTAGGGGGCGCACTTTCTCATCTCCCCATTCATTGCGCGCTCAGAACGCTCCCGCGTTCGTTGCACGCTCAGAACGCCCCCGCGTTCGTTGCGCGCTCAGAACGCCCCCGCGTTCGTTGCGCGCTCAGAACGCCCCCGCATTCGTTGCGCGCTCAGAACGCCCCCGCGTTCGTTCCACGCTCAGAACGCTCCCGCGTTCGTTGCGCGCTCAGAACGCTCCCGCGTTCGTTGCGCGCTCATAACGCTCCCGCGTTCGTTGCGCGCTCAGAACACTTCCACGTTCAAGACATGCGCGCAGTTAACATTTCCTAATTTCTCAGACTACAGATCTCGTTTGTCGCCTTCATCACCTTTAACGAAGCTGCCCGAATTGCCCAACCTACCCGAACTGCCCGAAGGGCGAGACAGTCATTTACGAAAAATGGCGATCCGTGTGCTCCAAACCGGCGAACGTGATTCCCCGTCAGGTGGTTACGGTGGTTACGATGACAAAATTACCGGGCTACCCCCAACCAAAGCTATAAAAGGAGCCAATGGCCTTCATTTCAAGACACATTGCCTTCTGCACCCGAGAAAACTCCTTTGACGATTTCCTTGGAATTCTCCTTCGGCGCTCGAAGATCTCCTTCAAGGCTTCGAAGATCTCCTTCGTGAACTTGGAGATTTCCTTCACTTTGGAAGTCTATCTTCCTAAGTGATCTGGGAACCTCCGGATCCCGAAAGGCGACTCAACAGTCTCACTTTTGTTCCTGCTACCGTTCTCAGAAGAAGTACTTAACTTTCCGAGAGGTGACTTGTCACCCTCGGAGCTCCCTCTCTCCCTCTCTAACATTGTAACGAGCAGCGACCTGTCGCACTCGAATTCTAAGTTTCCAATTGTAACCCCCTAGAAGATAGTGGAAGTTGGCCGGCACAGCTCCGACCGCGTGGGTTTTCACCCTTTCCGGGTTTTCCACGTTAAAAGTCCTCGTGTCACTCATCGACTCATTCATTGACTGTTTGCGCGCTCAGTTCGCTTCCGAGCTAAGGTGGTTCAATTCAACCGGTCTACCAGAGCACCCGAGCGACCCGACACATTGATATTTTGAATTCTGAATGCAAATTATTTTTTGTTTTGAGCTGCGAATAACAACATGATGTACAAGTAGCGGTTTAGAAGCTGCATATATTAAAGTGATGCATATATCAATCCCAATGACCACACCATGAATTTTTTTTTTCATGCCAAAATGTAAGAAAAACACCGAGATTTCTTTGCTTCGAAACAATAGTTCCACAGAATCACAACATCAACACCATCTTCATCCTCAAATGAAGAGGATGAATTGAAACACCAAGATTCAAAACTCTGCAACTTACAAAGCTTTAACCATTAAGATCTCATAAACATAACACGTCATCACTTCGTCCTTCCGAAGCCCAACGTGAGCTCAAGATCATCCCGCCCCAACCTCATGAATCCTCTCCCCCTCCTATGGCTTCACCCTTCGATTCTCAAATTTGAAATCGGCGACACTTCGGCCTGCAATCAACGCAGACTCCGGAGCAGCTAGCACGCGAAAATAGTGCTGATTTGATTAGGAGAGGAACATTGTTGAAGAACACTTTACCATTCTGGATATGAGCTTCATTTCCAAATCGATGATGATTCATGGCCGGAGAAACCGGAAGAACGATGAATCGGTGCCGACGGCGGCGTCGTTCGCGAGATGCGGTGGATCGCGAGATGGAGGTGGCCAGATGCGGGAGTTCGCCTTCAGGTAGGTCGCCCGGGTGCGCACATAATAAAGCAGATAAATTGTTTAAAATTTTCATTTAGGTGTGCACATGACCGATTCTGGTGTGCACTTAACAATTAACATCACCCTAATTATACAACTGTGATGATTACATCATGCTAATGCTTTGATCGCGCGCCATGCGGTCGTTAAAGTAATGAAATAAAATTTAGGTGAGTTACTCTCACCTAAGATCATGGTGAGAGGAGCGCATCTCAGCCATTGATAGCTCTAAATATTGCTGTATTTATGAATAATAAATAATGTCAGTATTTTCCCTACCGTCGGATCTAAGATCATATGGCTGTATTTACCTCCCACCTAAAATTAGGTGAGAACGCACCTAAGTATTTATCTAAAGTAATACATTAGTGGAAGTGTTGAGGCCGAGGTACATAATGCCGCGTCGGATTGACAATAAGTAAAATTAAAACAGTTTTGGCTATCCGCACCGCAATTTCTATGAGTTATTATGCGCCTTTTGGAAATACGTATTGTACATGCATTTTTAGGAAAAGTGTTCAACACTAAAGTTGTAGATCTCGTCGAGATCTATAAATTTAATGTTGAGCACTTTTCCTAAAAATGCATGTACAAGGCGTATTTCAAAATTTTCACTATAGTTACGCCCATATTTCAATCAGGACGGCAATACGGCTTGTGCGTATATTTTTAGGAAAAATGTTCAACACGAAAGTTGTATATCTCGACGAGATCTACAACTTTCGTGTTGAACATTTTTCCTAAAAATGCATGCATAAGATGTATTTCCAAAAGACGCATAATAACTCATAGAAATTGCGTGCGGATAGCTAAAACTGCAGTGCGTTATATTGCCGTGCTTTGGTTTTAAATTTTAAATGATGGCTTTTAAATTAATATAAATTATTGTATTATCCATACGATATATCATATTAATGAGCTATATGCACACAACCTTTATGAGAAAAAGACTTAATAATTTTTTGATGTGTCTTATCACGGGTGTACACACATCTATTTTTGGTGTTTCTTTAACACCACTCAATAAAAAAAAATGTAATGGTGTGGACCATTGCACTCTAAGGGAATATCATTATTTTTTTTTAAAAGTATATCTATATAATAATGAGTGACAATGCTTGGGAGGCTCCGTGCCCCGCACGACAGTACCTCAGCCACGACGGTACTCCGGATCGACGACGCTCGCATTTCCTCCAATGCACGACAAAATGAGGCAACAAGCGTAGTACCGTGCTCTTGAGGGATTGTGAGCGGTGTGAGCGCCGTCCAACTACGGTACCATCGTGGTCGGGGTACCGTCGCGTGGGTTACGGTGGGCCTTCGTGCATTTCCACAATAGTTAAGTCGAACTGTTCGGTCTAACCGAAGACTTTCCTCGACATACTCGCCGAGTCAATTCCAGCGATTGTTCTCGCACAATTATGAGTCCGTTTGATCCTAACGAACGTCGGAACGCACGAGCGCGCAGGACCATGCACTCCCGCGCGGCGGCCGTGCCACGCTCGAGCAAAGTGCGCGCGCCAGCGCAAGTGTCCCACGACACTATGCGGAGTGCTGCACGTGAGTGCGGCGCACGACACAGCACAAGAGTACTATGCGCGACACCCCATGCCCAAAGGGGGCACTGATTCATTTCAGCGCTCAAACTCAAACTGGGCGCTGAAATGAATCAACGACGCCCAAACTGGGCGCTGAAATGAATCAACGCCCAATCTTGGCACTTATTGGAGGCAGTGTGCGCGCCTCCGTGCAATCCTCTGCACGCATGCCCTTGCCCGCCGCCGTCACCGTCGCAACCGCCTCCGCCACCATCACCACCGCCACCACCATCACCACCGCCGCCACCGACACTCATCCTTCCAATCAGCACGCGCTCCCCGCATGTCTGTTCCTTCTTTAAGTCCACTTAGCATGCACTCCCCGCGTGCCCGCTCGGACAACAAATCTGTTCCAGTGCGTGCGCCCGCGCTCAGCTCAGCACGTGTACGTTCCCCGCGTGCCCGCTCGGACAACGAGTCTGCTCCAGTGCGTGCCGCCACACTTTGCCCAGCACGCGCTTCCTGCATGCCCACTCCGACAACAAGTTTGTTCCAGTGCGCGCCTCCGCGCTTCCTTCAACACGCGCTTTCCGCATGCCCGCTTCAACAACGAGTCTGCTCCAGTGCGTGCCTCCACGCTCTGCTCAACATGCGTTTCCTGAGTGACTGCTCCGACAACGAGTCTGCTCCAATGCGCGCATCCACGCTCCGCTCAACACGCGCTTCCCGCGTGCCCGCTCCGACAATGAGTTTGCTCCAGTGCGTGCACCCGCGTTTCGCTCAGCACGCGCTTCACACGTGTCTGCTCTGACAACAAGTCTGCTCCAGCGCACGCCTCCGCGCTTCACTCAGCACGTGCTTCCCGCGTGCCCGCTCCACTTTCAAGACTGCTCCTAAAGGCGCTCCGCTTCGATTAAAGAATATGCTCCGCATCGCTTAGCTTCATCAAACACCGACACTTAGAAACATCTTGTAAACGAGAAGCGACCTGCCACCCTCTGAAAATACTAACTCATATACTCAGCTACAACTAGTGAATTTCGTTAGAACTGAGCCTGACCAAGTGGTTTTTTCCCTTTCGAGTTTTTTTCACGTAAATCATTTCAATATCCTGCTGTTGGTTCTCTTTTTGACTGTTTGCACGCTTAGCTCACTCTCAAGCTAAGACGACCCGACTCCTCCGATCTATGAGAGTGCTAAGCGACCGGCAACACAATAAATAAAAAATATTTTTTGGATAAATAAACCATCCATCGATAAGATACATACTGTGCACAAAAAGCATTTGCAAGTTGCAACAGTCAAAACACTACTGTGGACGATCAGATACCAATATACCATGCACAGGCACGTGCCTGTCCAATCAGTATATAAATTAATTTAACAATATAAGTGTTGGAAAAATATTAAATGTTTTATTCACACTTGTATTAAAAAGGGCGCTGCTATTAGCACCGCAGTTTTGGCTAGTTGCACCGCAGTTTTTTCTAATTTTTTACGCCTTTTAGAAATACGCCTTGTACATGCATTTTTAGAAAAATTGTCCAACACAAAGTTGTAGATTTCAACGAGATCTACAACTTTCGTGTTGAACAATTTTCCTAAAAATGCATGTACAAGGCGTACTTTGGAAATACGCTCAGGTTTCGCGCCTTTTGGAAATACGCCTTGTACATGCATGTTTAGGAAAAGTGTTCAGCACAAAAGTTGTAGATCTCGTCGAAATCTACAACTTTCGTGTTGGACAATTTTCCTAAAAATGCATGTACATGGCGTATTTCCAAAAGACACAAAAAATTAGGAGAAAGTGCGATGCGACGCCAAAACTGCGGTGCTAATAGCCGCGCCCTTATAAAAAAGGCAAAATACCTATTTCAGTCCCCAACTTTTAACACCTTTAATATTTCAGTCCCAAACCTTTTAGTTTGAGTAAATTAGTCCCAAACCTTTTCAATACTTTTCTTTTCAGTCATTTATTAACATCAGCCCATTAATACTAACGAAAAATGTCAAAAGACAATTAAAATTACAATAACCTGTCAGAAATATAAATGTTGGCATTAATGGGCTGGTGATAATAGATGTTGGATATTTATAGTGGATATTAATAACTGCTGGATATTGTAATTTTAATTGTGTTTTGACATTTTCCGTTAGTATTAATGGGCTTGTGTTAATAAAAGAAAAGTATTGAAAAGGTTTGTGACTAATTTACTCAAACTAAAAAATTTGGGACTGAAATATTAAAAGTGTTAAAAGTTGGGGACTGAAATAGGTATAATATATGTTCTCTCAGAATTCAAGCAAGTATGATTTATGATGTGACAAACAAAACGCAAAGAACATACTTTCATTTGGCGCGGCATTTTGGCCGAGCGTTTGGGGCAAACGCCGCCGGACGGCGGGTAACCAAACGCCCTCCGGCAGCGTTTGCTTCGGCTCGACCCGCCGCGCCCTGAAAAACGCAGCTAAACGCCGCGGCTGGAACCCTTCCTCCCCACCTCCGGTTCGAACTCTCCGGCTCCACCCGCCATCGGCTCCCGCCACCGCCGAATCAAACAAAGCCTTCCATAGGCTCCATTTGGCACGGTGGCGGCGGTCGTGAACATGATGGTTATGAACCGTCGTTCGTGACCGCCCGACCTCACCTAAGGAACTTCATCCACTTTTATGTTCAAAACTAGAATTTTTTTCTTGGTGGTGGTCATAAGTCATAACCATTGTGATGCCAAACATAAATTTTATAATTGTAGAATTTTTATCCAAACTCACCGGAGCAAAAATGCCGCGCCAAACGGAGCCTAAAATCACTCTCTGAACACCCAACACGAACAAAACATACACTGAAATCTGAACAAGAACATACATGGAAGTAGCCTCACATTACATTGAACATTGAGCGCTGAACACGCACAAAATACTTGTACTCAAAGAACACAGAACAAATAACGCACTTAAAACACACATTTCACGTAGAACACACTCAGAACGCACTTTGCACCAAACAGAATGTAACACAAAACACACGGAACACACACACACACACAAAACACACATACAAAAGACAACACAAAACACACACGGAACACATAACACGTAACACAACACAGAACACACATACAAAACACACAATCATTTCGGTATAAGCACAAAACGCACACAAATTATTCTTTTAACATAATCATTCTTTAACTTATCTTAAAAAAGCAGAAAAAAACATTATTAGATGAATTAAAGCTCACTTGAAGGTGAAAACTATATAAAATCATACAAAAATGATCGCAGAACACCAAAATGGTAGAACATCATTCATTTCAGTCATCAGTTTGAACATTTTCCGCTGTACATTAGGAAATTTGATGAATATTCTCAAGCAAAAGTTAGCGAGAACATAGAGAAAACATTATAAGCACATGCACATTTATGAATTATGCATGCGTAGATAAAGCAAAAGCATATTCACAGGAACTACCGCAGCTGACTGGCTGCAAGTAACCGTTCAGGAATTGCTTGGAACAACATTAAAGAAGTGATAAACCTCATCCTCATCGAGGACGGCGACTTCGGTCGAGCAAACCGAGCAACAGACTGGACGAAATATCTCATCATTACCGAGATCTTGATGAATCTCGCCAGAATCTTTACGCGTCTTGAGTTTTCTCTTCTTCGTCGTTTGCTCTCTTAATATTTGATCGCTTCGGACATTGCAGTTCACAACAAACATGGCCCTGTACTGAGTGATATATTTCTCATGCCTGCAGTATTCAATTCAAAGCTGCTTCAAGAACTGCAGAAAGTTTTAACAAATTTTAATTCATACAACAGATAAAACATTTTTTTCAAGAACCACAACCATTTTTTTTGCTTCTCCGTCATGGTAGGGTGAGCGCTGCGTACCTCAATAATAAACTCCTTAGCCTCTCATTTGACTCCTGATCCAAATCCGGACATGGGCGTCGACCGAGAAAGGAAATTTGCTTCTCCAACTTTAGCACGTCGATGTCCCTAATCACTCAATTGAAAGTAATTCAAGAATAACATTCCTGCCTTATTATTACATTGATCCCCTATTTATACACAAGAGGGGAAACCCAATATCAGAACTGGAGATGTGAGACTAAATATAAGGAGGAGGGCGCTAAACGCACACCACTATGTACTATTTACACACCAAATATGTTCCCCCTCAAGGTGGGCGAAAGATATCCACCAAGCCCATCTTGTCACACAATCTACATAAGTCCAGTGAGCTAAGTCCTTTGGTTAGACAATCAGCCACTTGCTCCTTCGTAGCAACATGTCTCAGCTTTAGCGTTCCACTATCCAGTTTTTCTTTGATGAAGAATCTATCGATCTCTATATGCTTGGTTCTGTCATGTTGGACGGGGTTGTTTGCAATGCTAGTAGCTGCCTTGCTATCACACCACAATGTCATTTTTTTACCGTGATCCATCCTGAGTTCCGCCAGCAGGGCTTTCAGCCATAACATCTCTCCTACACCTAAGGCCATGACCCTGTATTCTGCATCGACTGTAAATCTCGCAACTACAACCCGCTTCTTGGTTTTCCAGGAGACAAGGTTGCCTCCCACAAACATACAATATCCCGATGTAGACCTCCTGTCATCTGCACAGCTAGCCCAGTCAGAGTCACAATAACCCTCAATGTTTAGATGCCCATTTTTCGGAAGATCAGACCCTTTCCAGGTGCGCTCTTCAGATATCGAAGAATCTGATAAACGACATCCAAGTGACCATCCATCAGATCATGCATATAACGAGCTACCACGCTTACGGCGAAAGATATTTCGGGACGGGTGTGACCGAGATAAATCAGGCGGCCCACCAGCCTCTGGTACCTTTCTCTATCAGTTGGTTCTCCTGCCTCCGCACCGAGCTTAGACTTCTGATCAATAGGTGAGATGGCAGGCCTGCAACCCAGCATGCCTGTCTCTTTGAGTAGGTCCAACACATTTCCGTTGAGATGGAACAATTCCTTGTTCGCCGCAGGCTACCTCAATCCCAGGAAATATCTTAGCTGACCTAAGTCTTTTACTTCAAATTCCTTGCCCAATCTTCTCGTAAGTTGAGCAATTTCACTCTCGTCGTCACCTGTGATAATCATATCATCCACATACACAACAAGTATTGTAATGTGAACTCCATGTTTCTTGAAGAACAAGGTATGGTCAGCATTGGTCTGTTGGTATCCCATGGTTACCATGATTCTTCTGAACCTGTCAAACCAAACTCAAGGAGACAGCTTCAGCCCATAAAGTGACTTCTTGAGTCTATACACTTTCCCCTCTGTTTGTCTTGTGCCAAAGCCCGGTGGTATCTCCATGTATACTTCTTCCAACAGATCCCCATAAAGAAAGACATTTTTTATGTCAAGCTGGTGTAGTTTCCATCCCCCATTCGCCGACAAAGATATCAGTGTCCGCACCATGCTCATCTTTGCGATGGGTGCAAAGGTCTCATCATAGTCGATACCATAAGTCTGACTGTACCCCTTTGCAACCAATCGGGTCTTGTAGCGCTCAACCCGACCTTCTGGGTTCTGTTTCACCGTAAAAACCCATTTGCACCAAAGAACCTTTTTTCCCGGTGGTAGAGATACCATATTCCAGGTGTTGTTCTTTTCCAATGCCCCGAGTTCTTCTAGCATCGCAACTTTCCACTGTGGATCTTCCTTAGACCCCTGACAACACTTAGGAAGAGAGACATTGTCCAATGATGCAATGAATGCTCCATGCGTAAGTGATATTTGAGAGTAAGAAACAAATGGGCGATATCATGAGCAAAGCCAAATCGATCTAGTGAGACTCGCATTTCTGCGGGAACTCCGTCTTACCGGTATGGGAGAGGAAGTAGGAAGTAGGAAGAGGAGGAATTATAGCACCTGTGATCTCAGAGGCTGAGGTGAATGGAGTAGGTGTCTCAGGAGTCAGAGTAGCAGAAGACAAGGGACTTGACACAAGTGACACTGTAGACATTATAGATTCTTTCTGCAGGCCTCTTCGTGTATGCATTCTTAGCTCCCCCTGAACCTGAGGTTCACCAGTGATAGATTCCTTCTCCTGTATTGGTGCCACAGCTAACTCCATACCCTTTTTTCAGAAGGATAATGGATATTTATAATCCCCTCACTACTACTACCATCTTCCCCCTCCCGCCTCATACCTTCTGTAACGAGCGATTCCCCAAGAGGCGAGGCAACCAGAGAGGAATAATGTGGCTCCAACTCTCTAAATGTGACATCCATACTAATGAATAACTTTCTCTCTACCGGACACCAACACACATACCCCTTTTGGGTGGCTGAATACCCTACAAACGCACACTTTAGAGCTTTAAGATCCAACTTTCTCACATTTGGTCTTCGGTCCTACACGAAGCATGTGCAACCAAAGGTCTTGAGAGGAAGAATATCTCCATTCTTCCCTTGTAGTATCTCAATCGGGGACTTCCACTCCAATACCCATGAGGGCATTCGATTGATCAAATAGGTTGTTGTGAGGACAACTTGCCCCCACAAGTATTTTGACACCTTCATTGATATCATCATGCTCCGAGTCACTTCCAGAAGGTGTCGGTTCTTTCGCTCGGCTACACCATTCTGCTCTAGTGTGTACGGACAAGTCGTTTGATGTAGTATTCCATGTGAGGATAAGTACTCTGCAAATGCTCTGTTGGTGTATTATGTCTCATTGTCAGACCTTAACCTTTTTACGACCGCACCGTACTGGGTTTGAATTCTTTTATGGAAATCTTTAAAGCAAGTAAGCACATCACTTTTATTTTTCATCAAGTAAAGCCAAGTCACACGAGAGAAACAATCAATAAAGGACACAAAATATCGAAAGTCATTCACAGTAGTTATGGGACAAGACCCCCAAACATCCGAATGTATCAAATCAAATGGAGCAACACTTTTATTATCAGAACTGGGATAAGAGTTTCTAGTGTGTTTCCCAAACTCACATGCATCACAGACAAGTTTACTATGATGAGCTTTCTTAAATAAAGAGGGATACATTTGACTTAAAGTCAAAAAAGAGGGATGACCCAGACGCCGATGATAAAGAAGAAGCAACTCCTCTACGCTCCTCCGAACTCCCGCAGAATCCTCTACCAATGCGGAAAGAGCTGAGTCCATACTTTCCTTATTCATATACCACAAGCCACTATGCCATGTGCCAGTCCCAAGTCTTCTGCCGGTCTCCTTCTCCTGGAAGATCACCTTCGAAATATCAAACAAAACAATACATTTTAATTGAGATATAATTGCATTAATGGATAGAAGATCACAGGAAATGATGGAGCATGCAAAACATTGGACATAGTTAAAGTGTTGGTACATTGTACGGTACCCTTACCAACCACTGGCTGAGTTGTGCCATCGACAGTCTGGATGCGCTTTGGGACTACTAGGGGAGTATATGAAAAGTATTCTCTAGTATCCCTAGTGACATGTCGAGAGGCACCCGAATCGACTATCCAATCTAGTGAACTAGTATTGGATATAGCTGTGAGGGCAAGAGTTTTATCAGTACCTGTGGTTGAGTGAGCGA
Source organism: Dactylorhiza incarnata (assembly GCA_033032865.1). Taxonomy (NCBI): domain Eukaryota; kingdom Viridiplantae; phylum Streptophyta; class Magnoliopsida; order Asparagales; family Orchidaceae; genus Dactylorhiza; species Dactylorhiza incarnata. The sequence continues at coordinate 3,759,458 of JAWHQI010000061.1, read as the reverse complement.
ATGAGGCAATGTTACCCCTTGATGAAGCTGGAGTGAATGCGTCATCTATCACGCCCTTTTGCTTTCTCTGCACCAGATGGGAGTAAGCATTCATAATCTCCTGCTCCTCTGAGTAACTCATATCGGCCATACTTCCGTCTACCTCGTCCTCGGTTACCATCAGATTTGCACGGTAAGCTCCTCTTCCACCGCCTCTGCGACCGCCACGCCCACGACCTCGACTTCCAAGTTTTCCCCGTCCACCTACATCCCGCTCCCTTGGTGGCTTGGGGCAAGCCAGTCGCAGATGACCTGTCTCACCACAGTTGTAACATCGCAGATGACCTGTCTCACCACAGTTGTAACATTGTCGTGTTTCACCCTTGTATCCCGTGTGCCCATGATTGGTTACTACTATGGCTGATTTCGCCCCGGCGGGTGCAATTGTATTAGATTGAAGTCGAATCCTGCTCTCCTCCTGCATCATAGCTGAGATTGTCTCATCCAGGGTAGGTATCTTTGGCTGAGCGGGCAACATTGCACTCCTTGGCTCAAATGTCGGGTTCAACCCCCTCATAAAGTGAATAGACCTCTATTGAGCATCTCTCTCCCCTTTTGTGCATTCAGGATCTTTGCAGCATGCAGCATGTGCGAAGTAATCATAGTCTACCCACAATCGCTCCAAATCCGCGGCATACTCTTGAATCAAACGATCTCCTTGGGTTACAGTCTCTATCTCCCGCTCGATCTGAAACACGCGCATGTTGTTGTCGACTCCTGCGTAGAGCCTCTGTAGCTTCCCCCAAACATTGCTTACAATCTCTATGCCATCCACCGTGATGGCGATAGACGCAACCATTGAATTTAGGAGCCAATTGTGTAACGAACTATGCTTAGTCTTCCACTCATTGTACCCATCCGAGTCCTTCTCTGACTACTCCCTCTCGCCGGTCAGATAACCCTCCAGGTTCCTTTCGGAGAGTGCTCACTTGACCCGTCGCGACCAACTCAAGTATGTTGCTGGTCCATCGAGCTTCAGCTCTACAGGAGGGAGATCTAGCTTTATAGGGGGCGGTTGCGATTGAGCGGATCCCTCACCTTTGGACACCCGTAGGAAGTCAAAGAACACCTTGAAGTCTGCCTCTTCAATTTTGGCAACTAATTTCTCCATGAGCGCGTTATCGCAGCCCGCACACTCCTTCCGTATGCTCTTGCCTGCTCGCGGCTAAGCACTGTCGCAGCCCGCACGCTCTTGCCGTGTGCGTCTGCCGCGGTTCCGCTCCACATGCGTGCGCCTGCCGCGGTTCCGTGTGTTCCATGCACTCGCACTGTACGCGACTGCCGCAATTTCGCGCACTGCCGCAATTTCGCGCACTGCCGCGATCCCGTGCCACTCGCTCTGTACGCTCCGCCGCGTTCCTGTCGCGCTCAAGTGCTCGCGGCACTGTCGCGCACCGTGCGCGCCTGTTGCGCTCGCGGCACTACCGCACTGCTGCGTGCTGCGGAGGTTGCGCGTCTGCTGCGCTGCTGCGTGATGCGGCGGTTGCGCACCTGCCGCGTGTCGTGCGCGCACCTGACGCGGTTCCTCTACCGTGGTTCTGCCTCCGCGGTTCCGCTTCCGCTTCCCTGCCGAGCACTGTGCGCGCCTTGCTGCGGATTCTTTGCGCTCCAATCCTCCCGCAATCCAATCCGCGGATCATCCTGCTTTGATACCAAATTGAAAGTAATTCAAGAATAACATTCCTGCTTTATTATTATATTGATCCCCTATTTATACACAAGAGGGGAAATCCAATATCAGAACCGGAGATGTGGGACTAAATATAAGGAGGAGGGCGCTAAACGCACACCACTATGTACTATTTACACACCAAATATCAACACACTCGGAAATTATGCCTAGGTTTTTCCGTGTGACTCTGCGGCGACTCCCCAACTACTCCATGCAATCTTCCGACTCCAACGAGTTTTTTTTTTCAATTCTTAGGTCACAATTTCTCCCCAAATAGCTTCTTTTTCAAATCTTCCTTCTTAGGTCACAATTTCTCCTAAAAATAACTTCTCTTTCAAATCTTCTCCATTTTCCAATGCAACCAACTGCCATCTCTCTCTTGCAGGCTACTGCGGTTTACAAATTGTATCCTTCTGCTACCCTTCTCAATTTCTCTCTTCCGGAGTGCACAATTTTTCGTCAGATGCAATATACAAGCCACTACTCCACTGAAGAAGAATACATAGAGAACAAATTCCAGAAGGCAGTCTTCGTAATCTGAGGCCCAGTTCGCTTGGGTAGATATGGGAGATATGAATTGGAATTAAACCCCAAATTCCAATTTCGATGTTCAGCTGCTCCAAATTTTCGGTAGGCATTGGAATTGGACTTAATTCTATAAGAATTGAAAATAGCTTAATTTTGCCCCCCCCCCCCCCCAAATTCCGACCTAACAAGGTCCGATTTCCTAATTCCGCTCGAGCTCTTCAATCTTCTCTATTCTCGCGAATGACAATGGAAGATACCTCATCCATTTCGCGGGCGAGATAGCTCTTCCTTCCTCAAGACCTTCTCCGACGACGAAAAGCACTCGTTCCTCTCCACCGGAGGTTGCTAGGTCATTACTACCCCACCTACTGACCACGCTTGCAGCAGCCAGGTGTCTCCACCGATGCTTCTTCGACCTGATCCCCCGGCCAGGATACCACATGAGGGCAACATCATGCCCCATTACACCAAGATGACATGGATGATCCCCTAGACTGACTCACCAAATGCGAACATTTTTTTAGTCATAAACAGACACCAGTGATGGAATGGATCACTTTGGCTTCCTTCCACATGCTCGATACCGCGTGACTTCAAGCGGGCCTGCAACATGCGCTTTGACCCCGGATTCGCAGCAACCCCCTGGGGCCCCTCACGACGTTACGCTAGGCAGGGCCGATTAATGACTATCTAGAATAATTTCAGATTCTTCTTGCGTATGTCGCGATGCCCCCTGAGATGTAGGTCGCCATCTTTACCGCTGGGCTCCCCGATCGACTACGTTTGGACGTCGAATTCCCAAGTTTTATTGGCCCATAGAGCCTTCACTTTGTCATCATCGCCACCCTCCATCCCAAATGTTGGAGAGCCTCCTGTACATAAGATATTTCAAGTTGATTAGGAGTAGGGTTGCAAGCGGTTCGGTTTGGACCAAAACCAAACCGATGCGCGTCGTTTTGTTTTGATTTTTTGGTCGTTAACTTGGTTTGATTTTCGGTTTTCAGTTTTACTAATTAAAATAATTATGCTAATTAAAAAAGAAATGTTATTAAGATTTGTTTACGAATGATATATTATAGTTAACATCTCATATTGCATGAAAAATATATGATTGAAGATTTTTATTGTAAATGAGTAAAAAATAGAAAAAGATATTGAAAAACCACCACAATACATTATTTACTTATTTTTGATAGATAAATGTGTACATAGAAAAATTAATTTAGATCCAAATAATATTAAAACCATTCAAATGGTAGAATTTATATGCATTATTTAGCTAATAACAACAATTGAAAGATCATTATTACTAATATTTTTACTTGTATTATTAATCAATGCGATTTAGTTTTTGAACATGAAACTTGAAACTGAACGGAAGCGTTCATGTCAGTGTAAAATCGGTTTGGTTTGGGCAATTTGGGTGGTTCGGCCGGTTTTCGATTTTTTATGCACACCACTAATTGTGGGTTGTTTTCCATAGATTTTGATAATAAAACAAAAATCGATTGCGAGTCTCTGCAATTAATGAGCGAAAGACATGCATGATCTCAGAACCATTACATTACAAATACACCCACGTGATGCAAGGATGATCATCGATAAATGTAGCAAATTAACGATATGCAGATGGATTAACAATTTTATATAGACACCAAATGTTCGAATGAATTAATGAAAATGGAGCATCGATCCTAAAAATGGCGGCGAAAATTGAACGATGTGGTTTTCCGTAGATGCAAGATTCACATGTGAAATTAGAAAAAATATAATTTGGAAGGGCTTTCTATAAATTTGGGAGAGGTGCAAGATCAAGATGCTGGTGCTAGTCAACAGAAGTGATGGAAGATAGTGTTGATGGAGGTAAATCTAGAATGTAGAGCTCATTCGACAGTCGTCCCTGCCAATGATATGCGTTCAACAATCTTGCACCACAATGGAAGAAGAAGAGAAAGTTATGGAGCAGTTGTGATCGTGAGTAATACGACTAACAGAGAGAAAATTAAACTGTGAACTAGGAACATGAAGTACAAAACAGAGAAATCAATGAGGTATGATGCACGTCTCCAGATCCGCTAACCAGGGTGGTTTCTCCATTAACAACAATGATGAACTTGGGGTAAATGGTGTTCATATACCATGAGGATTTCTATGAAGTAATATGATTTGTGGGGCCAGAGTCCACTGTTTAAGAGAGTCTACGGGAGATACATGCCATACCTTTCATTTGACGCATATGCAATGGGCCCAGAGGTTTGAATAGCCAGCCCCCAAAAACTCTGTTCAGATCGAAATGTGCTGGGAGTGTCCACTGCGGGAGAAGCTTGATGAGGGTTTTGCTGTTGCTAGGGAAACCTATGCTTCCTATAGCAAATTGTCTCAGTGTGAATTACTCTGGCACAATAGGTACACAAGAAGGTCTTTGTCCCTTATAATGATTTTGGTTATCTCGCTCGCCACCCCCTCAAGAGCCCATGCAACCTCCACCATGTCCAGTAGGGGGGGGGGGGGGGGGCTGCAGTAGAGTGTTGGAGATGGGCAATAGATGGAGTCACGAAGACATCGGTGGTGGGGGAAATGACCTTCTGAACCATCGAGCAAACGTCCGGAAAGGATGAGATAGTTGGAGAAGACAAAACATTGACTTGAACATCGTAGAGATGTGATGGTATTCTAACCATCATCATAACTATATCAATTGCTTCCTTCTGAGCCCCTACAGGTTGCCATATCAAGAGTAAGAGGCTGGTGTTGAATCCATGCCTAAACGAGAGTCTTGTAATGAGCCATGAATGATATCAGATCACCATCCATACCACTTTCAATAGTCGTCCCAAAGTAAGCCGAACAAATGCTGAAGGCTATCTTTGCCAGAGTAAAAAGGACTTTAGTTCATCCCACATAGCATTTGCGATTTCATGATTCATTGCCATGTGATATGGCTCGTTCTCCATAGAGTTCAATATCCAGGACTGAACGTGATCATCATCATGAAGTCATTGCTCAATAGTCTCGGTTGGGGGGGGGGGGGGGGGGGGGGGGGGGGACCTAAGGTCTGATGATGAAGGGGACCCTTAGTCTGGAGTACTCGGCGCACCGAATGAACCCACTCAACAAAGTTCTTCTTTCCAATAAGGGAAATAATGGTGATATTCAACTCATCTCTTATTTTATACATGGGAACGAGAACAGAACAAACCGGACTGGTAGATGAAGCTGAAGCAGCATTTTCAGCCATTTCATAAACAATAAAGAGAGCAAGAGTGATGGTGTGCGCGTCTATTCCCGCAGGAGGCGGTGAACCCTCGCTCGGACGTTCGATCCGAGCCCACGGTTGCGTCCGGATCGCCGTTGCGAGTCGAGTTACTATATTTATTTTTGTATTTTGGGTTTTATTTGGCGCCGATCGGACCGGACGTTATGAGCCGTCCGTTTCGGGATGCCCTAGTCATGTTATTATATATTGAGCGTATGGGGGCTGATTGAGGGATCGATGTTTTGGGAGAAGAAGTCCAAAACCGTCGGTCATCCCGTGCGGCGTGAAGCTCGACCGGTGCTACCATTCCTCCTCCTTGGTGTGACTCCAAGGTGATTCCCTTCCCCCGTTCCCCCTCCTTCCTCCGTAGTCTCCCTTCCTGCGCCTGTTCCTGCACCTCCCCGCCCACCTACATCTCTTCCCTCACCTCCCAGCCCGCCGCCAACCTCTTCCCTCACCTCCCAGCCCGCCGCCAACCTCTTCCCTCACCTCCCAGCCCGCCACCTGCCTATCCCCTCACCTCCCCCCCTCGCTGGAAACTCTTCCCAAGCCCCACCAGTCCGCCGCCGACCTGCTCCCTTCTTCCCCTCGCCGGAAGCCCTTCCCCTCCACCTTCTCCAGCCCTCTACCACCTCGTATCCCTTTCTCCATTCCTCCTACAGCCACAACCCGCCGATTTCCCTCACCGGAAACCCCTTCCCCACCTTCTCCAGCCCGCTACCACTCCATCTCCCCTTCCCCTTCTTCCCACTACAGCAATCAGACCGCATCTATCCCTATTTACCCTTCCCGCACCCTCATCCCGCCCTTGTCCCGTCGATTCACCAGCCGCCGCCACTTCAGAAGCCTCAACCAGCCCCTACTCGCCTCTATTTGCACGTGTAAGTCGTTGTATTGGAGTTTTATTGTCTATTGTTGTTTATCTGGCATCCTATTTGTGTGGTTGTTAATTTTATATGCTTAGTACTGTAAGTCATACCACTTGCGGGGTTTATTCTGCTTGCGCTTAATTATTTGCGACTCAGTTGTTGGTAAAAAAATTTATCTGTTTTCTCTTTACTCAAAGTTTGTGAAAATTTGTGTTGCTGCTCATAATATAATAGTTAATTGCTGTTGCAACTTTGTGCGGACCGCCTCTTGCATTTTATCATATCGCATTAGGTTTGCATCTAGCGTGTCCATCTACCGTGGTCTACCACTGCATCAAATTGGTATCAGAGCCCAAGGTTTGGGCCACATTTATATGCGTAGTGGTAGGTCTTATAGAGTCTTTAGCTTCATTTATGTCTAGCTATCGTCGTCGTTCGTCTCCTCTATTTGGGGATCCCGAATCCACCTATGGCCGATCTCATAGAGCCCCTTTAGAAGAACCCTCATGTTATTATGATAATTATTATCGCTCATCGCACACCACTCTTAGAGATCGTGTTGACCCTTCGACGCAATTCCATTATGCTAGATACGATCACCTCGACGAGAGGTCCTCACGTTATCATCGTTACACCTCTCCGCGACGTTATGATGATAGAGTTGACTATCGTTCAGGTCGTCGTCGTTACACATCTCCTCTAGTTGAAAAATCTGAGTTCGGATATGCGCAACCACCACTGCACGTTCGTAGAACCCATACCCACCCACGAGCACAATCTGATTATGTTAAGAAGTATTGTCTTGATGACCCTCAGGAACCCTATAGAGATCACCATCGCCAGGATCACAACACATGTCGAGACCCTCCTAGTGTTCCACAAATAGAGTTGCCTGAGGCCGAATTTCAGCGGTTAGTTCTTGCCCAGTTTGATCGCTTACACGCTCATTTTGATCACAGGAGATCTGCCTTAGGAGAACTCAATAGGAGAAAAACTAGGGATTTAGGTCAAGTCATCAATGCAACTAGTAGTGCTCCCACCAACATGAGAGGCCCGACACCTGATTTTGATTCATCTTGTCCGGATGAGACTCAGTTCCCACTTGATTTTGGAGTCGAGTCTGATCATGAACTAATGATACATGTGGAGAGTGATACTAGTATGACTAGTGAGCATGGTTACGAGAGTGAGGACGAGCGGCCCAGTGACACGGTGATGGTATATCCATCCTCCGCACCTCACTTAGACTCAGTGCCTCCTTTGGCTAGGGATCCGGTCCTCGACACTATACCGATTGACCCACACTTGAGTAGAGACTCTTCCCACTCTGCCCCGGTCATTATCCCGAGTCACATCACTACTGAGATCCGAGATCATAGTGTTGGCTTCATAGTGACTTCCCCACCCACTTACGAGGACACTACCTCTATCAGTGCTACTTATCTGGAGGATCATCCCACTATTATTGACCTCATTGTTGAACCTCCGGATAGGCCTCCTGATGAGCCACTACTCCCTTGGAAGGTTCATGAGGCTAGCATTGACTTTGTTGTGGGTTCCATACTTGATCCCATGGACACTACCGTTATTGGTGCTTTCCCCTTGGAGGGCCATCCTGACATTGTTGACCCCATTGGAATTAAGCCCCCGAGAGGCTCATTTGACGATCTTCCCCTCCCAAAAGGCATTCACTTTAGTTTGGTTGGTTTGTGTCATCACGTGCGCGATGAATTTTCGTATACACCTCCTGGTGAGCCACCTGACTGGCTTCATCATTTGATAGGTACCCATCACACCCGTGCGTCGTGCTTCTGTGTCACCATCCACGATGTTCCTAAGGGTGATGGCGTCATTCACGCCGAAATTTTCTATCGACCACCCAGGGAGCCTCCTGATTGGCCGCCCCATGTTAGAGATACCCAAGTCATTGTCGGGCTTTCCCTTAGGAAGTGTGTCGAGTATGTCGTGCTTCATTCACATCATTTGCATAAGTCTGTTGGGTCGTTTGTTTATCATTTGCATGTGCATGCACTTCATGAGTCGGTCCGTAAAAAAATTGCAGCTAGTAATGATTATTATAAAGACCGAGCAGACCAACACAGACGTGAACAAATTTTTGAGGCGGGAGAGCAGGTGTTGATTCGCATTCGGCCAGAGAGGCTCCCACAAGGGCCTGCGAAGAAACTAAGCGCTCGCCGAATGGGCCCCTACACAGTCGTGCGGCGGATTGGTACGAACGCATATGAGATCGACATTCCTCATGGTATGGGCATCAGCCGAGTATTCAACGTAGAAGATTTAACTCCATACTACGAGGAGCGCGTGTATGTGGATCCTTTCTCCACACCCCCACCTGAGCTTTTGCCACCTGTGATCCCTGCCAGCCCTTCCCCATCCCCACCTGAGGAGTCACTCCAGGAGGTTCACCAGGCACCAGCGACGATTCCACCCATCCAGCAGTCAGACAGAGATACATTACAATCAGAGACACTGATTCCTACCGGCAACATATTTCAGATCATGGGCCACGATTTCTACACCGTTGGCGGGCGACCCATTGTCCGCTATCTTGTTCGCTGGAGCGGTCGTCCGATTTACGACGCTACTTGGATTTCTTCAGAGGAGCTCGAGAGACTCGCCCCGCACCTACGTCGAGAGTACGATCATCTTCACTCACCGAAGATGAGTGCTTTCAAGCCGGGGAGAGTTGATGGCGTGCGCGTCTATTCCCGCAGGAGGCGGTGAACCCTCGCTCGGACGTTCGATCCGAGCCCACGGTTGCGTCCGGATCGCCGTTGCGAGTCGAGTTACTATATTTATTTTTGTATTTTGGGTTTTATTTGGCGCCGATCGGACCGGACGTTATGAGCCGTCCGTTTCGGGATGCCCTAGTCATGTTATTATATATTGAGCGTATGGGGGCTGATTGAGGGATCGATGTTTTGGGAGAAGAAGTCCAAAACCGTCGGTCATCCCGTGCGGCGTGAAGCTCGACCGGTGCTACCATTCCTCCTCCTTGGTGTGACTCCAAGGTGATTCCCTTCCCCCGTTCCCCCTCCTTCCTCCGTAGTCTGCCTTCCTGCGCCTGTTCCTGCACCTCCCCGCCCACCTACATCTCTTCCCTCACCTCCCATCCCGCCTTCAACCTCTTCCCTCACCTCCCAGCCCGCCGCCAACCTCTTCCCTCACCTCCCAGCCCGCCACCTGCCTATCCCCTCACCTCCCCCCCGCTGGAAACTCTTCCCAAGCCCCACCAGTCCGCCGCCGACCTGCTCCCTTCTTCCCCTCGCCGGAAGCCCTTCCCCTCCACCTTCTCCAGCCCTCTACCACCTCGTATCCCCTTCTCCATTCCTCCTACAGCCACAGCCCTCCGATTTCCCTCACCGGAAACCCCTTCCCCACCTTCTCCAGCCCGCTACCACTCCATCTCCCCTTCCCCTTCTTCCCACTACAGCAATCAGACCGCCGCTATCCCTATTTACCCTTCCCGCACCCTCATCCCGCCCTTGTCCCGTCGATTCACCAGCCGCCGCCACTTCAGAAGCCTCAACCAGCCCCTACTCGCCTCTATTTGCACGTGTAAGTCGTTGCATTGAAGTTTTATTGTCTATTGTTGTTTATCTGGCATCCTATTTGTGTGGTTGTTAATTTTATATGCTTAGTACTGTAAGTCATAGCACTTGCGGGGTTTGTTCTGCTTGCGCTTAATTATTTGCGGCTCAGTTGTTTGCAAAAAAAATTATCTGTTTTCTCTTTACTCAAAGTTTGTGAAAATTTGTGTTGCTGCTCATAATATAATAGTTAATTGCTGTTGCAACTTTGTGCGGACCGCCTCTTGCATTTTATCATATCGCATTAGGTTTGCATCTAGCGTGTCCATCTACCGTGGTCTACCACTGCATCAAAGAGGAAGCCTCAAAGATGAAATTGTTCATGGCAATAACTCAAGTTTGTAAACTCGAAGGTAAGTGAGATCGAGCTAGGTGCAAATGCAATCATACAATCAGATAAGAGTGCTTTTTACGAGCAAATGGTGTGAGCTCGAGAGCTTAGTAGCATATGCAAGCACAATCGCTCGTGAACTCGTAGACCACCGAGATCGAGCTACCCAGCAACACAAGTGAAATCACGAGATCGAGTATGAGAACCCAAACAAGAGCTAGGAGACCGAGTACTCGGCGAGTGCCGGGCGCGAGAGCAGAAAATCAAGAACGAGCTCGCGAAGTGATTGATCCAAAACTCGGCGATGGTGTAGTGAGTTCTCACAAGGTCAGTTGATCGTCTAGGAGAATAGTCGACTGCAAGGTCGGCGAGCACTCGCATCAACCAACGACTGCATCTGTGACGAACACTGGATGTCGACGACTACGATTGTGATTGCGAGAACAATCGACTGCAAGATCCAATCCCTAAGGTCTCAGTGACAGAAGGAGAAAACTTGCTCCATGGATACTGAAGCGAGAACCAGTGAACAAAAAATGTGAGGTTTGCGAACAAAAAAAGTGAGGTTTGCGACAAAAAAAATGTGAGGTTTGCGAACAAAAACCTGCGAGCTTTAGTGAGCTCAAGCGAGATCAGCTGCGAGATCCAGTGATCTCAAGCGCGAGTCGGGGGAGCAATGCAGAGAGAATATCAAGAATCGTATTCTGGCTCTGATACCATGTGAAAAACGCCGAAACAACGTAACAATCTTATTGCTTCATGTTAAAAAGAACTACAAGTATATGTACACATATTTACAGCTATGAGGAGTCCCAATGGGCCATTGTAAGTGGGACTTTGCATTGGGCTTCTATACACCTCAAAAAGTGTCAAGGTAAATTTGTTGAACTAGGCACATTGAGATAACTTTAGACCATATAAAGAATTCTTTAGTCTTTAGACTAACCCAGACTCTCCTTAGAGACAAAATGAGGTGGTTGTTGCACGTAAACTTCATCATCTAGGTTATCGTGAACGAAAACGTTCTTCATGTCAATTTGTTTGATAGGTCAACCATGAATAAAGGTAATTTTGGCGACATAAAGAGACATATCGATGTAATCAAAGAGTAAAACCTGACTGAATCCCTTTTCCATTAGACGAACATTCAATAATCCTCAATGTAGCATTTGAGCAAGTAGACTCAACGGCAACTAAAATGTGACATAGGATGATAGGTCATCACCCAAGGTTCGCAACCAGGTGAACTCCAAAATCATGTCTATGCCGCCGAGATCAAAAGCATATAAATCCGTCATAAGGTTGCAGTACCCCACTATAAATCTTAAGCTGGAGCAAGGGCTGCATGTTGGTCGATGGCATCCCTCCCCCAAGCGTGAACACCCGAGTCGTAGTAGTAAAGATGGCCAAGTGGTCCACCAACGTTTGTGAAATAAAATTGTGGCTAGTGTCGTTGTCAGTCATCACCATGATCGACGCGCCCCGGAGGAGCCCCGAACGTTTCATTGTCTACGGTCCAGAGATCCCCCCTCGAGAGATTAGGTCGAATTTGCCTCGAAATCTTGTATTAAACCACTGTCATTTTATCTCAGTTGACATTAGTGCAATTGGCACGAGGAGAGGCTTGTGCAATGCTAGAAGGTGGCATAAGTGGATGTGAAAAATGTGTAGCATCTTCAAGTGCAAAGGAATCATCGACCATAGGAGTAATTAGTGCATGCATAGGCTCCAAAGGTGTTATTACAATGTTCTCCGACTGATAACGACTTCTTCGATGCAACAAGTTCGGGTGAGGACGCATAAATGGGAGTAGGAACTGGGAGAACCCCAATCCCATACCCAATTAATGAGAGAGATGAACCAAATAAGTGTAGACTCAAATAAGGTAACATCCATTAGATGAAAAACAAAGTGCAGAGAATGGCAAAGTTACCATATCTGACTATGGGATATCAAAAAAGACATACTCAATGGATTTATGTGATAATTTATCATGACCACCAGATAAATCATGACCAAAGTACGTACATCCTAACACTCGGGGAGATAATTGGTACAAAAGATAATTAAGAAAAATAATAGAGAAGAGGGCATGTCATTTTATAAGATAGCATGACATCAAGTTTTTATCATTCCAAACTGAGACCGAAAATGTATATAAATAAAGAGAGTGTGAGTTGTCTCAAGAAGGTGTACTCTTCATCAGCAACCTTTGCACTATTGGTAGCCCTGGATGTACTAGTTTACTTTGAAGCAACAATAATGAACTGGTGGCCGGGCGAGCAAACATCGGAGAGAATGTAACAAGATAGTAGAAAACTTCGAATTCATGACATACACCAATCACCGGTTTGGTCTCCAAATCTTAAATACAAATGGAGTGGTAAAGATTACAATAAAATAATGATTTTGAATAAGCTTATGAATGAAGATTAGATTAAAAGAAAGTTTTGAAACAAAAATAGCATGTTGTAGTTTAGAAATGGTATAGACATTAAAATCCAATTCCTAGTACCGACGAGATAGATTCATCAACAAGAATAAAATTAGTAGCTTAAAAAAGTTTATGGAGTGGGTAAAAAATGGTGGCATAATATGACATAATCAAATACACAAATCAAGAATCCATGTGTGAGAAGACATCGACAAAATGTAAGGAGAGTAGAAGATAATGCACTAGGACATTCGCGCAGGAGGCGTTGATCGGATCGACCACCCTCTTCATTATAAATATGAGCTGATGCTTTCAGTTTGAGACATTGTGTATTTTGTGAGTGATTCAAGAATCTACAATCAACTCGTGGTGCGACGCCGCGAAACCCCGGGGTGCGACGACCGATTATTTTCATTTTTTCTTTTATTTCCCATGAGCCCTCATTTATTACTCCTAATTCCCACTCATCCAACCCTAATCACACGACCACTTCCAAAGCAACTGCCGAATCACTATCCCTTTCCTCACGGGAAAGCCGCCGGTAGCCTCAGATCCATTACAAGCGCCCCTTCTCCCACCTCCTTCCGAGCCGCATTCGACTAGGTCCCCTCTTCTCGATCTCACTTCAGCCACGCCTTCCCCTCCCGACCCAGTAAACCCTCGACACTTCTTCCCCATTTCCGACTTGAGGCAACACGAATCACCAGGGTGTAATCATAGAGGCAACACGAATCACCCGAGACTAAATTTTAATAAGATTCATGATGGAAACACCCTCTACGATCAGAGAGATATAATAAAGTAAAGCTCAGGTCTACCTTTGTCCAGATGAACTAGAGGATATGAACTATAGAGAGAGGACAAACCTCTAGAGTTAAGGATGAGTGTAAAAACAGAGGAGTGTCTTAAAAGTACTATGCAATATGGAGATACCACGTAGACTTAAAAGTAAACTAGGGTGGTTTGGGCATGCACAATGAAGGTTAGAAAACTGACCACTTAAACGAGTAGCTAGAGTTAGTATTAAAAGATTAGGTAGAAGTAAAGGTAGATCTAAGGAAATATTGACAGAAGTTGTTCAAAATGATTTGCATATTTCAATCTAACACCTTGGGCAACACTCAATATGAAGATTGAAATATGAGGATTCTTAAAGCCGATCCTAAATGATGAAGATCATCCGTGCCACACTGAGCATGCATATTAAGACCAGTTCAGGGTCGATTCACTACTGACAGTTATTAAATCATCATTCGGACAATCGAAACACGTAATCCCGTTTCCCCTACAGCGCACTCTGACTCCCACTCTCCCCTGCAACGCCTTTTGACCCCCAATTCCCACTACAATACCCCTCCTTCCACCCTCACTCACCTCTACGACCCCTCTCTAATCCACACTTACCCTCCAGGCTTCATCTCCTTTCCGAGTACCACCCACACCCCGTCCAAGCTCTTCTCTCCACCAACATACATCAACCAACTTCCGATTGTCATTACGCCCCTAGTGCCTGGTGAGTAGTTGTTTTCATTTTTTTGACATTATACAGACATTGCTATATCCGTTTAAAGATATTCACTGTTGTGTTTTTTTTATTTCATTGAGCATGTACTGAGTTTTCACTCAATAATTAATTTTATTGCATCAACATTGTTTTGCAATCACCACTTACCACCCTAAAATGAAATCGCTATACCCAACTGGTATTTAAGTGTAAAGTTTCTTAATTAGTGCAATCCAAGGTCGGATATTGTTGCTTCATAAATCATTTAATTGCATTACACTAGTATTAAGAATAGTTACTTGTTTACTTTATTCAATAGTTGCGGGTCTTCCTGCATTTTACATTTGTCATATAGAATTAAATCCGCGTCAGACTCTATAGTCTTGTCCTGCGTAACTAAATGGTTGCCATAAAGTTATTTATGATGTTGATAATGACAAAGATGATGATGGCAACAAAGGTAATTGGTACTCAAACAACATGAGAGTTCAGCTGAAAAGCAGAATATGTAGTTATGCCCATAGGGTGCAGGAGAAGGTAACATAGGAAAAGGAGCAAATGCATATCTAATTAAAGTTCATCAAGAAAGAATTTCCAGATTGACGGTAGAATACCTTTGACAATCAAAGCATAGAGTAGTGAAACAAGCAGGGCAGCTAAGCACAGCATCAGAACTCCTCCCTTTTCTGTGTTTATTTATCCATCGTTGATCCTTTTCATCAAGCAAAGGATCATAAAACTCCGGCTTAATAGAGTAGTCTATCTCATCATCACTGGAAACTGAGAAATGATTACAAGTACATGAAAACTGAAAAGCATGCTTGCATTCGCAACAAGAGAATACATAAATTAAATTTCAGCATATATTCATGAATCCAACGTATATTTAAAAGTATAAATATTGCAATAATTTCTTCTTAAATACTGAATTAAATTGTAACTACAAAATAGCAGATAATGCTGCAAATCTAAGAATAGCAGTTAGAACCAGGGGCGAACCCACATAGGGTCTAGTGTGGGCGGCCGCCCACACTGAATTCTAAAAACATTATTTTTCAGTAACAGAAAACAGGGTAATTTACTATGACAGATATGTTACATAATAATAAATATACTGTAATATTTTTGTGAAAATATTCATCTTAGCTCAGCTGGTAGAGAGTGATGTTTTCAATTAGATGGTCTTGGGTTCGATTCTTAATGTCAACAATTTTTAAAGTTTTTTTATTTTATAAAGAAGTTTGTTGTTATTGTTTAAGAATTTAGTTATAAATAAGTTCGTGGTTGTGTTGTTAAATTTTTTATATAAATAAGTTTGATTTTTTATTAAAGTTTTTATTTATAAATAAGTTAGTTATTAATTTTTTTTATAAACAAACTTGTTTAAATTTTTTGATAAACAAGTTTTTTTGTTAAGTTATTGTGTGATAATATCAAAAAAATTTAAAATGAATGGTGGTATTCATGTAATATAGACATATTTTTTGTGTGAAATTAATATAATATAGACATATTTTTGTTATATTTGTCGATTTATTTTTTTGAATAATTTTGTACTCCGCTCATACATAATAAATTTTTTGCGTCCGCCACTGGTTAGAACGATAGTAAGTTTCATGCTAAGGAACCTAGAACAGTAACCTAATATTATGAGCATCCCCATTGATGTAAATCTAAAGAATCTATTAGAACATAGATAATTCAGGCACCCCATGCTATTGTTCTTGAATGAGCTCGTTGATCTCCGCTCAGAGGATCATCTCTGCCGGCTATCGATCTTCCTCCCCAAAATGATCACAAAAATTGATATTAGAGCAAGCAACCCTACGACCCGCTCAACAGTCGCTTCCGATTCCGGCTTCATGAAGAAACATAGTGACTGCTACTATGGCCTCATAGGAAAAGCCACCTTATTTGCGACACGATGATATAGGGGTCGCAGGAGCAAAATGAACGCTTTAGCTAGCTTCTAGAATCGTTCTGGCAGCCTAACCAACAAGATCGTCCTTGCCGCAACAGATTACTTGCTTGCCTCTGCCACACCTCTGCTACCAGGATCAAAACTCGGCCCAACGACAACACCATCTTCCCCGACAACCCCATTGAAGTTGTACCACCAATCACTGATACCAATCAATCCAACAACAATGATTACATCCCGGGCCGCTCCATGCCTCTTCCACGGACCGCTCATCGTTCCTCCACGACACCACAGGTGTTTCCTCCGATGTGTACTCTACTGCTACAAGCTCATTCCCGACGGTCCGAAGATGATGAAAAAATGGTCTTCACCTTACTCGATCCTTGAGGACAAAGATTCCATGAAGGGGGTGCAATTGTTGTGTCAAGAAACGATTGGGGAGGGTGGAAACGTCTGTTAGAGTTGTTATTCATTTTAGTTTGAACCAATGGAAATATTGTAATTCAGACACCTCATGCTAGTTCTATAAATAAATAGCCCTGGTGTCTGATAATGGACAAATGATGAAGTTTTCCCTAAGTTAAGTCTCTCTCTGCCTATCTACTTGTTTCTTCTCCCTTTATTGCATTGTTCTTGATTGGGCTTGTTGATCTCATCTCTAAGGATCATCTCCAGCGGCCATCGATTTTACTCCGCAAAAAGATCACAACATCTTTATTATAGCTTATGAAGCCCATAATACAGGCATCAACCATCTCCTCATCTAGAAAAATTCTCTGGTCTGCTAGTATTACAAATGCTCTAAGATCTCCCAGTCTTTATTCTAATGGAACCATCATGTTCAGTATTTATGGTGATAGTTCCTAGTGGAAATACTAATCTAGGAGCTATTGGATGGCAAGCTATTGCCAGTGTCGTTGAATGATGGAATGTCGAGGCGAGGGTGGAGCGAAGGAGGCAGACAAGTCAGCAGGTCCACGGGAAACGGCTTGCTTGGGGATCCCAGGGCGAAAGCAACATTGGGTCGGTGGTTATCCCTACTACATGTTGCGAAGCAATTCTAAAATGGACGTGAACGCTCATCTTGGGAATCGAGGCGAGTGTTGATGGTGTTGAGGGCACATTCGATGGAATCCATGCGGTTGTTCGCCATTTTGTGCGTCTTGGGCATAAGAGCCAGATGACAGAAGTTGTAAGGACGGACGGAGACGCTCGGGAAGGAGTGTTCAGGACAAGGACTACTGGCCTAGGGGTGGACAACACTTTGTGTCAAAGCATCCAATTACTGGAGTACCGCGGACAGAGGTTTAGGGTGGTCGGAAGGAGGGATGGATCATCGCGGTAGACCGTAAGGAAGGATTGCTAAAATGAGGTGCAACTAGAATGAACGCCAGAGATGGCCGGTGGAGTCTAGGGCAACAGGAAGGAGGGTCAAATCGGCTCAAAGGATGGGCTGCAAAAACGTCGCTAGGACCAACTGCAAGATCTGTTCGTGGTGATCAATGTGCATAGCAATGTCATGTAGGTATGGACAACGAAATGAAAGCGTGCAATCTCAATCTTGCGAGGGGGGACTTGTCTCGCCCCCTATATCAACAATTTCTCTCCAAGTTTGGAGCCTACGACTTGTACGCTCTAGCTTGCGAGGGAGTATTGAATAAAAGCCCATGTATTTAAGCCCATTCGACCTCTCTCCTTTAGTCCCACATCTTGAGTTGTACTTAGCTCTCCCCCCCTCTCTATATAAAAGGATACCCACTGTTCAATGTAAGATATATATAATTTACGAGAATAATAAAATAATACTCTTTTTATTCTCTAATTTACAAGATGAAAGCACTAAAGAAGAATAGAACCTAGGAACCGACTACACTTCTAGAAGGCAGTGAGATGTAGATGAGTCTTCTCAATTAAACAAACTTAAGATGGAAGCATTGAAAAATACACAATGAGACTCGTTGCTAAGATATATGCTCAAACTCATGAGACTGACTATTCAGAGACATTTCTCCTTTTTTTTGCTAAAATGAATTCAATCCAAGAAACTTTATCACGTCTTGTTAGCCTTGATTGGCCCCTACATCAATTTAATGCTAAAAATGCATTAGTATATGGAATCTTCAGGAATAAGTTTTTATGAAAGTTGCCTATAGATCCCAAGCCAAAGGAAAATTTTGCATACTAAAATATGTCTATGTATGGTTAAAAACAATCTCCTCGGGACTTTTTTTAACATTTTAGAAAGTAGTAGTCTTTTTGTGTATTATTAAAGTGATGCTGACTACATAATTTGAATTGAAAGAATGGGCAGAGATTATAGATCTGATCGTATGTGTTAATGATATCATTATTTTTTCGAGAATAGCGCTGAAGGAATTAATCAATTCAAGCATAAGTTGGCTAATGAATCATAGATCAAGGATTTGGGGGTACTGCAATATTTTTTTATAATTGAAGTTGCAAGATTAAAGCATGATGTTCAATCCGGTATGTCGGGTGCAAGTCAGTTGTTACCCGCATTGAAGTAAATCATCATAAAAAGACGAAATGGAGATGGAAGGAGTGCATTCTGATGGATAGATATTAGGATTTGTTGGTCATTTAAACTACATCTCTCATAGGCATCCACACGTCACTTATGTTAGTTAGCATTGTTAGTAAATTTAAAGTAGTCAATTAGTACTCATTGTCTCACAGAGTCAGTTGTTACTTAATTCCGATGGATTCAGTTAACGATTTTTAATGGCTTCTCACATGTTGATTAAGCAAGAACTTGTGGTGATAGATGCTCCACTTGTAGAATGTGTGCTTTTATCGGGAGGAACATTGTCGTATAGAGAAGTAAGAGAGAAGATATTGTCCCTAAATCAAGTGTTGCAGCTGAATTTTGTGTAACAAAAGGAGTATATGAGCTTATCTGGGCAAGTGGTTGCTATCATAATTGGGGTTAACTTTCTTATCTATTGAGGAATATCACTGTGACAATCAATCGGCAATCATTTGTTCCTCTTGTGGCAAGTTGAGGAGTGCAATTTTTTTTCACATTACTTCACATAAGCAGCTATAAATAGAGGCCTTCTCATTATAATGAGTGAATATATCTTACCGGATCCTTTAGTATTCACCCCCACAGCAACAACAACAAAATTTGAGACCACCCCTAAGCTTGCATTTACTTTTGTTGAAAAACAATACTCTCAGTTAAGCAATTAAGTAATTGACTGAAGTTTCCCATGTAGTTGTTCAATTTCACTGCTCGAAAATACTTCCCCCTTTTCACATTAGTTTAATAAACCATGTTTCTACAGTTTCAATCACTCTCACGCTCCAATTGCATCCAACTAAATAGTGAAAGAAACAAATTATACCACTTCATAAAACATATTTTGTAATTTAAAGCAACTAAACAATCATCCTCGAAATGAAATTCCTCCTCATCTCAATCCAACGGGCAACATTATTATCACAACGAACAATGGAGAGAGAAAAGTAGGGCTACCCTACAGAAACCAATTAGGCTTTCTGAAAAATCAGATACGGGAGGAACTCCGATCTAAAGACTCGTTGAAAAGAACGAAAGATAACAGTCGAAGAGAATGGTTCTGCTGAGGATAATGGAGGGAAAGTGTTGTACCGGGTTCCCATGGATCGTCCGGCGGCGGTTCCGAGCCGCCCTCCAATGGCCGCTGCTCCAACGCTGGGATATCTGCACTCGCTTCTTGCATCTCCCAGCGCAGCACTGTGCCTGGAGGAGGAGGAAGTACTACAAGTTGCCAGAAACCACGCGGCCTCTCGAAACTTTTGTGCCCGCGCAATCATGATCGGGCTCGTTTTGTGACTATTTTGATGTATTTAGAAATTTTAAGGCAATTGTTAAAGGAAAATTCATTATAAACCTAAATTCTTAAAAATCAACTCATTTTTTCTTCGGTCGTTTTTTCGTACGCAAATCTTACCTCCCGGGCCGCAAATCGCAGACCATCAGCGAATCGCGGAATGGAGAAGATGATGTCGCCTCTCCTACCGCCTCTCCCGTCGCCTCTCACACAGTCTCTCCCATGGAGACGATGTCGCCTCTCACGCGGACTCTCCCATTGCCGGTCGTTTGCGAGGCTGATCGATTTGCTTGTAGGTTTCATGACCACCATTGGAGGCAATAAATCTCTTTCGGAGATGCTCCCATGAAGACGATGCTTGCAGGTTCCTTGCTGTTATGTTGGACCTGAAGCTTCTGTAGCATCTTCTCTTTCACACTGTGGACTGAGCCAGTTTCTGCTTCATACTGCCTTCTTCAACCACTAATCCTGTATTGGAATCTATTGAATTTCATGTCGTGATGTATTGGTTTGTTGTTAACAATTTGGTTTGCACCAAGTATTTTCAAAATATATGATTTGTTGTTAACAATGATTTGCGGATAGCCAAATTTGATTTGCCTTTAACAATTCCCAAATTTAATGACTGATTTCCAATTAGATTGGTGTTAAAGGTATACCAAATATCAAACATCAAATATTATTTTATGTCCCCTAATGATAGATGCACGCCATATAATTTTAAATGCACCTCATTTTATTAAATGCGCACTACTTCCAAATTTTTTTAAGAATATTTGTCATTGCATCAAACAAGGAAGAACCCATATGAATTATATAGACTCTTGATGACTTCTCCTAATAATAAGAGTGCATCTTAATATTCAATTCTAAGTAGATAGAATCATAGAATTATGAAATTAGTTGTTCAAGTTACAAAGAGCACAAAAATAAAGTATTCAAAACTTATTTGTAACGATATCGGCTTGTTGTCACGGAGGAAATAGAAAATATTAAAATTAGTTTTATATTTTTTTGCAAAAAATATATTTAGTAGCCTAAATGAGCCAATGTAGAGATTATATATCTGAATGATGGTTGAGTAGTGCAAATTCTACGTAAAAGGAGATGCGAGCCTAAAATCGTAGCGGCCAATTTTGACTGGAATGCAATGAACTACACCTAGCAGGAACACAAAACTACTATGTAATCAACCAAGCATACCCGTATCACAAAATCACTTTGAAGCAGCTCGAACATACATTCAACGAGCCTAAGGAATCATACGAGGGCAGAATTGGGAGGTAACACTGAGCGAAGAAGATGCAGCGCTGGAATCCTGAGGTCGACATTGGGCGAAGAACCGTGCTTCAACAAAAATGCAGTGCTGGAATCCTGAGGGTGGTGTCAAGTCGAGGGAATTTTTGTTGGTACGTGTAACATACCAATCTTTAGGTGCGAGGATAAATAACATTTTCTCACGCATGAGACCTGCCTCATTTCGCAAATTCGAAAACGCTCACTGCCTCGCTTCTTCCGGTTTTCCGCGAAGGGTGATTTTTGGGAGGCAGAATTTGCGCGACTGTAATCACCGGCGACCCACCGACCGACTTCCTTTGGCCATAAAAGGTACACACCATCACTCCTCTCTGGTTTCACGGGCAATAATATTATTTCGTTTATAATGACTCGAAATGGTTGTCGTTGATTCGCTTGTTTAGGGTGTGGATAAAGCATGAAATTTTATTTCTTAGGGTTGCTTTTCAATTTTGCTCATATATGTTGTTCAGTAGATGCAACCATGATATTATTTCGTTTACATTTCAATGTTATGTCGATGCCCTAGCTGACTGAAAATGGTTGTCGTTGATTCGTCTGTTTAGGGTTTAGGGTTGGGATAATGAACGGAATTTAATTTCTTATGGTTGGTCTTCAATTTTATTCCTGCATGTTGTTCAGTGGATCTAATTGTATGTCTTCACGGTGTAGCTGTATTGATGCTTTTGGTTTATAATATACAGTCTTATGTTCTCTATTAGGGTTGCATACCACATGAAATGTCATCACTCCTCTTTTCTGTCACGAGATATGATGTTCTTATGGTTAGAGCTAAATGCAATGTTAATGACCTTGCTACTAGTAGATAGTCGGTCGTCCACTTTTTCATTGATTTATGAATAAAATGTCCGTGATACGTTGTTTAGGGTTGACGGTTAGTCTTAAATTAAGATGATGCGCTTATTGTTCATTAGATGCAACCGTATATTCTGCGAGTGCATCTGTATTGCTTCTTCTGATTCATTTGATGCAGTCTTATTACTATTTATGACTCATTTTTTTAAATTCTAAAACTGTATTATCTAAGTATGCAAACATATTTCTCTTTGCAAATGACTGAGAGTCCTTACCTGAATTGTAGGTGTATTGTTTCTTCATTTAAGGACCGAGCACAATCATTTTTCAATGTGATCAGCAATCATTCAAAGGCTGTGTTACAAGAAGCTGAAGTGCTTCAGCTATTTTCCATTCCCGATCTAAATCAAAATATTTCACTATTAGTCACCTTGTTAAGGTCTTACTCTCTTACGAGGAGGGCTTTTCTATTAGGAATGACTTACATGAAAATCACTGTAAATCGAGTTGTACAGATGTTGGGACTTCCGAACACCGGCCTAGAATTCAATTTCAGTAGGAGCCCGCTAGCTAATTATGAGCAAAAGGACATCTACCCATGATTCATGAGAGAGTTTTTGCAGTTGACAACTACAGATTGGTCTGAGGAGGTCGAGTCACAAATGATTAATACATTAGTTAAATATGTTTTGCACAAGTTTTTTTTCTCTTTAAAGATATTTAAAGTTTCTGCATGTCTTCATAACTTTGGAGAACTTGAAGAATTTAGAAAATATAATTGTCCAAAGGCGGTGCATAAGTTTTTACACTCTCAATTTCAACAATTAAGTCGAAATGCATCAAAGAAGGAAGCTAAGAAGAGTTTATGATATTTGGAGGGCAGTTGTATTCTTATTGTGGTAAGTGAGAATAACAAAAAAAATTATTCCACTCATCACATATTTTGAAGTTATATCTTCTTTTTGTAGGCATGGTTTTATGAGATCACTAATTTTCGGCAGACTGTTGATTATAGTTTAGGAATACTTTAATTCACTACCAAGTGCAGCCAATTTACGTGCGCTTTCGAAAGTGGTAATATACACATCTCTATCTATTTCAAGTGATAAATTTATAATGACTAATGAGTTGTTTGTGCAGATTAATTTTCTTTATGACGGCGCTAGCAACATGTTGTTCGAAAGAATTTTGGATTGGCCAATAATTCCTGTGCCTGGACTGCCCACACAATCTAATGACGATGACTGCAATGTCTTTGTGCTTAAGTACATGAGGAGTATAGTTGTCACTTCGAGAGTTAATTGGAAAAAAACACCAAAAGGGGCAGACACAAATGCTCAAATTTCGGGCAGAAATTGCAGTTGAATTCTTTGAAACATTTCTGAACATTTCTTCTTTACATTAGTTGTTCACTAACATGATTATATTTTTGTGACCCAATTGGTCTTTTAGGACCTAGGTGAACATGAAGATTTGATTGAATGAATTACATTTTGTTTTGTGTTACTTATTTCTATTAGAAGTGATGTAAAAAAAATATAGTTGTTAGTTATTTTGCTATTAATTAAGGATCTGATTAGTTGTTTTGATATAGTTGCTATTAATGACATGTAACAAAAAGATAGCTGTTATTTTTATTAGTTGTCTTGATGTAACAAAAATTTTGTTTTGGCAGACACTAATATTTCTATTAAGGACCTGATTTTTTTTTACTGTAATTGAATGAATATAGCTGAACAGCTATATGTTTTGTACTCATTTCTATTAAAAGTGATTTAACAAAAATATAGTTGTTATTACGTGTTTGTTAAACTTTGCCAAGTAGATTAGGCTTTAATCATTCAATTTTTTGCTGCTATTTCGTCCCCCCCTGCAAGGTCGTGAAAGATCGATATTAACATTTTTTATTGCACCAGATTTGCAAATACGTATGTATTTGCAAAAATACGATCATAGTACTTTTATTTTTTGTACGTGGTTTGGAAATACAGTCCCTTCCCGTTTGCGATCCAATGCAGGATTTACGGTTACTAACAATTATTTAGTGCTCTATCTCACAGTCAGGCATGGTGCAACTGACCATTGTGGAATTTAATTTTTTTTTATGGATAACCCAGTTTAGGAGGCTCTTAGAGTATGACTTGTTGATGCATATTTGGACAATTAACTGGTTCGGAGGCTTAACGAGTCGTTTCAGGTACACGGATACATGATACCCGTAGATACTCCAAGGTTTTGCCTATTTATACTCACCTGGATGCAACGGATAGTTGATTCCACTTTGATCCACACCCGGATGCTTCGAGCGACACAACATGACATTGACAACAATTATACAATTAGACTTCCATAGAGAC
Organism: Dactylorhiza incarnata; assembly: GCA_033032865.1. NCBI lineage: Eukaryota > Viridiplantae > Streptophyta > Magnoliopsida > Asparagales > Orchidaceae > Dactylorhiza > Dactylorhiza incarnata. Next base: position 3,734,988 of record JAWHQI010000061.1, on the reverse strand, counting down.
TGACAACCCTACTTTCATAGCATGTTTAGCTTCAAACTTTTATAATACATTGATCATTAAAGTGAATTTCCATCTTCTGGAATCTTAAATGTTGGTATATTTTTATTGTTAAAATGTTTGGAGGATTCATGGACTCAATTGGAGTTTTTGATTAATAGTTAATTTTGTATTACGAAAAAAGCTCAGGTTTATTTCTGTGTGCTAGGATTGTGTGGTGTTTCAAAATATAAATTATTCCTTACTATGTGAATGAGAATTTATAAGCTTATAACAATAAAGGTTCTCCTCTATATCTCTTGTTTGCCAAAGTATTTGTTTGGCTTCAACGTGTTCACACAATGGGAGTACTTGGTAAGGAAATTGCTCTGAAAGATATTTAAGCCAAACTAAGGCTTTGTTTGGCGCCGTGGTCATGAACCGTCGTTCGTGAACGCCCGACCTCACCTAAAAAAATTCATGCATTTAATGCTCAAAACTAGTTTATTTTCTTGGTAGCGGTCGTAACTTTTGTCTTGCCAAACATACAATCTATGATAACGGTGTTTTTGACCAAACTCACAGGAGCAAATAAGCCGCGACAAACGAAGCCTAAGTCTGCAAATTGTCGATCAGAGCAGATACATCGATTATTATGTTGGGCAAGTTTTATGCTATCTATCTGGAGTCGGCTTTTAGAACATTATATGCCGATTACTGTTTAAATTGATAACTTTTTGGCCTAAGCATTTCTGCTTCTGACCAGCTCGTGGAATGTCTTTAGCCCTCTTAATCATGATATCATTATTGTAGGAAAAAGCAAAAGCTTGTATATTTCTTGTATTGAATACAAAAGGAGAGTACATATTTATAGGAGAGAGAAGAGAGAGAGAAATCCTATACACAATGTGGGACTAAAGAAAACTAGAAGAGAAGTAAATGGGCCACTAAATGGGCCAAACCTATGAGCTATTTCAACACTCCCCCGCAAGTTGGAGCGTACAAATCGTATGCACCAAGCTTGGATAAGCATTGATAGAAGAGGGTACTGGACAGTGCCTTTGTGAGGACATCCGCAACTTGTTCAGTACCAGAGACATGTTTTAGCTCGATCTTCTTCATTTGTACTTTCTCCCGGATAAAGTGGCAGTCGACCTCGATATGCTTGGTTCTTTCATGGAAGACCGGGTTCTTGGCAATATGCATAGCAGCCTGACTGTCGCAGAGTAGAAGAGCAGGAGCAGGAAGTTTTACCCCAAGATCCGTGAGAAGACTTTCAAGCCATGTAAGTTCAGAGACCGCAGATGCCATTGCCCTGTATTCTGCTTCTGCTGAGGAGCGCGCAACCACTGCTTGTTTCTTGCTACGCCAGGTGATCAAATGTCCTCCGAAGTATGTACAGAAGCCACTGGTTGACCTACGATCATCCAGAGAGCCGGCATAGTTTTAGATATCGGAGAATCCGAGATATCGGAGAATCCGTTCCACAGCCTGAAGATGAGAAGAACGAGGGGCGTGCATGTAACGGCTGACAATACCGACAACGAAGGAGATATCTGGTCTTGTAACAGTCAGATAGATCAATTTTCCTACCAGACGGCGATAGTACTCCGGGTTTTGGAGCAAGAGATCAGAGTCAGAGGACTGAGCACAAATCTTGTGATTTGCGTCCATTGGAGTGTTGATGGGTTTGCAGCCGGAGTAGCCTGCATCATGAAGAAGATTGAGGCAATACTTTCTCTGAGATAGAACAAGGCCATCTGGTCGCCTGGCTACCTCCAGGCCCAGGAAGTAATGAAGATTCCTAGATCTTTTGTTTGGAACACGGAGCTGAGTTGTTGCTTGATCGCCTGAATTCCTTTTGATTCGTTGCCTGTGATAATGATATCATCAACATAGACTAGAAGGAGAACAGTGCTTGTTGCCTGGTGGCTAGTAAACAGGGAGAAGTCAGCTGAGCTCCGAGTAAATCATGCTTCACGAAGGACCTTGCTGAGCTTGTCGAACCATGCTCGAGGAGACTGTTTGAGACCATAGAGAGACCGCAAAAGATGACAGACTTTCGGGGTCCGAGACTCCCCCGTGGTCTCAAACCCGGGCGGCTGCTGCATGTATACCGTTTCAGTGAGATCATCGTTTAGGAAGGCGTTCTTAATATCCAGTTGATGTAAGGGCCATTGGCGGTGCACAACAACTGAGAGAATAACCCGTACGGTGTTCAGTTTGGCGACGGGAGAGAAGGTTTCGTCGTAGTCCAAACCTTGTTGCTGGGTGTAGCCGCGAGCCACCAGGCGAGCTTTTAAACGGTCAATGGTCCCATCCGCAGCATGCTTGATGACAAAGACCCATTTGCAACCAACAGTTTTCTGGCCAGGTGGAAGATCCACCAGTTGCCAGGTCTGGTTTGCCCACAACGCGGCCATTTCTTCTTCCATGGCGGCACGCCAGCCAGGATGTTGAAGTGCCTCCTGCACAGAGTTAGGAACTGCAACCGACGATAAAGAAGTGGCCAATGTATGAAGTGGAGGGGAGAGACGATGCAGTGATACGTAGCTCGCCATTGGCTGAGCGGTGGACTCTGTTACCGGATCAGCAGGACTTGGAGCACCAGAGGACGAGGACGACTGCGCAGGGGCAACGGGGCGGGAGTTGCGACGGGAATAGACCTGGATAAGAGGTGGACGACAGGGAGGCGGAGTAGGGAGTGGTTGTGGTAGAGGTGTTGGAGGAGGTGTGTTAACCGGGAGGATGGGCCGCATGACAGGTTGTGGGAGAGTAGGTGCTGGAGAATGTGTTTCTGGAGCTGGAAAGAATGGCAGGTCTTCCCGGAAGATTACGTCAGCGGACACCGAAATTTTTCGAGTGAGAGGAGAATAATAGACGTAGCCTTTCTGTGTATGGGAGTAGCCAACAAACATTTGCTTAGTCGCTCTGGGATCTAGTTTGTCCGTAGATGGTCCCAAGGAGTGAACGTAACACGTACACCCGAAGATTCGAGGTGTGAGAGGGAAGGCAGGAGTAGAGGGAAAGAGAAGACTGAACGGACTGGCATTGTTGAGTGCGGAGGAGGGGAGGCGGTTGATAATGAAGCAGGCGGTAGAGATCGCAATGTTCCAATAGATCTTCGGAACGTTCATGTGAATCATGATCGAGCGGGCCATATTAAGGAGATGTCGGTTCTTTCGTTCGGCCACACCGTTTTGTTGAGGGGTGTAGGCACATGAGGTTTGATGAATAATCCCGAATTCTGAGCATAAGCTCGAAAACTCATTGCCGGTGTATTCGCGAGCATTATCGGTGCGTAGCGTTTTGACGGTGGTGGAGAAGTGAGTGCGGGTTTCAAGGATAAATGCCTTAAACACACGAGGTAATTCAGAGCGTTCGCGAAGTAAGTATAGCCATGTTGTGCGGGAGTAATCATCAATAAAAGTAATGAAATAGCGAAATCCAGAGATACTACAAATTTTATAGGGACCCCAGATATCTGAATGAATAAGATCAAAAGGAGCAGAGCTCCGAGTACAATTTGCAGGAAAAGATGAACGCGGTTGTTTGCCGAGAATACATGATTCACATTGAAATGCATGAAAAGATACATCGGGTAGTACCTTCTTGAGGATGGGGAGGGGAGCATGGCCGAGACGCTGATGCCAGTCAGCAGAAGAGACAGAGGCGAGGATGGTGGGAGAATCATCGAGAAGGTAGAGCCCGTTGCGCAGCTGCCCTTTACCAATGGTAGTCCCCGTCCGTCGATCCTGTATCAGAAAAGAAGAACGTGAAAAAGTGACAGAGCAATCCAAATCAGTAGTTAGACGGCTAACAGAGAGTAAGTTAAACGGGGAGCCCGGAACATGGAGTGCCGAGCGGAGAGAGATGGATGGGCTGACAGATAGGTCAGCTGAGCCGGACACAGAGACAGTCGCTCCATTGGCCACAGTGATATATTTTGGATGAGGAGCACCCGAATATGTTGGTGGCGGAAGAGAGGTGATATGATGAGTGGCACCCGAATCCACTATCCAGCGAGGACTAGTGGAGAGACAAACGATACCTGGGCTGGATACGGAGGCGACTGAGGCAGGTGGAGTCATCATCCCTTGGAGTTGCTGGAACTGTAGGCGGAGTGCCTCAAGATCGGCACGAGAGACCGAGGAGCTATCTTCAACGACTGCTGCAGTCGGTCGTGGAGGAGGAGGATTGCCCGTCTTCCGAAACCAGGTGGACTCATAATGGCCATCACGACCACAGAAGGAGCACTTCGGCCATCCTCGTCCACCACGGCCCCTTCCACGGTAGGTAGACCGACCTCCTCGGCTAGAAGGAGGAGGAAACGAAGGAGCAGGGACATTTTGGAGAAGAGCCGGTGAGGGAGGAGCAAGAGCCTCCAGAGGTTGTGATACTTTGAGTAGCATGGAGCAGACAGCCGATAAGGATGGAGTGGGAGTCGAGGCCAGGACTTGTGCCCGAATACTCAGAAGATGTGGAGGAACACGGGCCATTAACAGAGCAATGCAGACGACATCTCTTTGCGCGCGCTGAGTAGCTAGATCAGCGGTGGGCGGCTGGTGTTGAAGCCACGCTTCGGAGAGTGACTTGACCCGAGCGACAACAGAGGTAATGTTCGGTCCACTGGTGTCCAGAGCCTGAAGATCAGAGATAATGTCGAAGAGACTTTGAAGACTGTCCTTGTCGGAGTATAAAGAGTGGAGCTCGTCCCACATCCCTTTGGCCGTGGGCAGGTACATGACCATTTCATATGGTTCGCCCTCTAAAGAGTTAAGGATCCAGGTCTGGACCCGACCATCAGTCTTGAGCCACTCAGGAGGTGTAGTCGTCGGGGGATCATCGGTAAGATGAGCGAGAAGACCCTTGGCCTGGAGGACCCGGCGGATCGAGTGACCCCAAGGAATGAAGTTTTTCTTCCCGGAGAGGGAGATAGTAGTAATTCGCAACTCATCACGAAGCTCACTAGGAGTGTGCAGATTACTCCCGCTCACGGGAGTGTGCTGTTGGGCGGCCTCAGTAGGCAAAGTCGAGGAGTTCGCAGATGAGCCCATTAGAGAGAGCGGTGGTCTGAAGAGAAGAGAGCAAGCCGGCAGGAAGGAGAGCTGGGCCGCAGGAGAGAGCTTGCTGCTGGAGATCGCTTGAGGGAGATCGCTGGAAGAGGCAGCGGCAGGGAGAAGAGCGCTGCTGAGAGAGCGTGCTGCTGGAGACCGCAGAGGAGATCGCTGAAGATTGCTGCTGAGGAGCACGCTGCTGGAGAGCTAATTGCGGAAGATAGACCGCTGGAGAGCTCGCTGCGAGCAGATTGCGCGAGAATACCGCTGGAGACCGCGGAGATTGCTGCGGAGATAGACCACTGGAGACCGCGCTGGAGACCGCGGAGATCGGCGGTCGGAGAGCGCTGGAGATTGCTGCTATGAGATCGCTACTCGATCGCTGTGGAGATCGGCGGTATGAGATCGCGGCGGAGATCGCTACCAGAGCTGCGGAGGAGAGACCGGTGCGGGAGATCGCTGCTGCTCGCTGCTGGAGATCGCTGTGGAGGATTCCAGGGGACGCCGGCGGAGATCGCTGCGGAGGAGAGACCGGTAGGGAAGAGGAGCCCACATACAGCGGGAACCTATAAGAAGGCCCGAGGAGGAGGCTGGATAGGAAGATTTCGCGGGGAGGGCGGGCAGGGAGCGGTCTGGAAATTGGAGACCGGAAAAAGGGGGGGGGGGGGCGGTCAGGAAAAATAGTGACCGGAAAAAAAAATTAAACCTGCTCTGATACCATGTAGGAAAAAACAAAAGCTTGTATATTTCTTGTATTGAATACAAAAGGAGAGTACGTATTTATAGGAGAGAGAAGAGAGAGAGAAATCCTATACACAATGTGGGACTAAAGAAAACTAGAAGAGAAGTAAATGGGCCACTAAATGGGCCAAACCTATGGGCTATTTCAACAATTATAAAGGAGAAAGTGTACCGTAAATGCAATTAATTCTCAAATAAGCATGTTTTTAGTATTTAATTTAGACTCAAGATCAACATGGTCGCATAAAGAAGACTTAAGTATAGTTGAAAACAAATATTACAATTAACCATTTAAACACATTTATAGAGAAGTCATCATTTATATAGAAATCGTTGTTTATCAACAGAAGCTGGAGTTGGTACTGATTTTGAATCTATCTCGCAAGAAGTAAGGTTCATGAAATTATGCTCCTTCAGTTGTTCTAACACGTCAATTATCATAGGGTCTTTGCCTTTGGCAGCGTGTGCCCCGTCTATTAAACATAAAAAGTAGAATTAGCATACATATATAATAATTACAAATATATAATGACATGTTATCATTACTTGTTTTTTGGCGAAGTACTCCCAATAATTCTTCAAACGAGCATTTGATGTCCCTTTAGGTCGCATTGACGGTGGATCTTATACAACACTTTTACCTTTGTAATTGTTGTCAGGGATTCCCTTCTTAATCTTCTCATCGTAGTCCATCATATCTTCTAGACTTTTACCCATATTGTTCATCACATTCACAAGAAAGTCTTTCGCTAGTTGACAATTTTCAATTCGTTGGCATAAGTCATAAGTGTAACACATCATTTGGTTTCTATAAAGGCATTGGAATCACAATCATTCGATGTTGTGGACTGGCAAAGATAGATTCCTTTTTTGATCTACAAAGTAAATTTCTTAAGAAGGTATTTTGTTGGAATACGCTATACATTTTGAATATTGTACACACGTAAAACATGTTTACATAGCAATCCCTTTGTTTGAAAAACCCTACAACAACACTCTACATCGTAACTCATTGTATCTACTTTCACAATCCATTGCTTATCAACATCTATTTCATCGCAATGTCTTATGTTATATACAAGCTGATCTTGTTCGTACCTAACCTCCTCTCCAGCCATCAAACCGACTGCACCTTCCATAAATGTCTGCTCAAAGATGGGATAGACTTTTCTTTTAAAGACTTTAGACATTTATTTAAGTAATACATAATTTTTGAATTTTAGGATGATACTGTCTTGCTTACATTTAAAGTATTCATCATGTTCACTCTTTCGCCAGCCTAAAATCAATTTTCTATTCCAACAAAGCATTCAACAAGTGAACTGATTGCTTTTGAGCATCCATGCAAGTCATTATTAATCGATTCACTCCGTTGGGTGGATAAATGCCAAGATCTATTTGTTCTACTTCATTCTGATTTTGTAATAATCATCCGGTCATCGATTCTCATGCAAGTTACCCATGGTTATCATCTCTCCCCAATATCTCTCAAACTCCATTTACTACCGTATTTGCTCATGCAAACATAAAACAATGATCTAATATGCTTGTCATTGTTGAAAGTTGGTACCTTCGATGATGCTTTTATAGAAATGTGTCATTGGCACAAACATTGTCGAGTAGCGGGGAAAACTCTCTCAATAGTCGCTTCCATTGCCTGATCTTGATTCGTAAAAATGGTGGTTGGTTGTTTACCGCCAAAAAACCTTAAAAAGTATCAAAAACACAACAAAAGAATCAATCGTTTCCTCTGTAATAAATGCTCCGCCAACAAAAATGTCCTGCTAGTGGTGGTTCTCCGCAATGAAGGGGGTACAAGCCAAATTGTACTTGTTCAGCCTATAAGCGCTGTCAAAAATGACGACATCACCAAAATAATCGTAATCTAGTTTTCAATGCCCGTCAATCCAAAAGAAACTGTGCAACATATTCATTCCATCTTTCTGCACATCAAAAGAAAATATATTGCCATCCAACTGTCTCTTTTTAAATATTTCCAATAACCTTTCCGTGCCTCCATTTTCTATCACCACCCTTCTTTCTCGATGTACAAAGTTGAATGTATGTATATGTCTTAGAGAACACAACATTTTGAGAACCGCCAACTTTTTCCGCTAAGAAGTTAAATACGTAACAGTTTTAATTCCTACTCCCGTCATATTCTTGATAAGTGTTGTTTGGCCATCAGATATATGCCGATGTTATCTCAACAAATTTGTATCTTTTGGTAATGCAAGCAGATGATTGTGTTCTTCAACAAATTTGGACACCTCCCAATTCTTCCCCTCTTGATCAACGGTGAAGTGTATGCAAGCCAAACATCCGATACAGATATCCAGTTTATGAAACTTCTTTTGCACATCAGTTGTCGGTTTGGAAATCTTATGACCTGCTTTGGCACAAAAATACTCTCTTCCCTTGATGATAATTGTACACATCCAATAATGAATATGTTGTTTTCAAACACTGAAACCACTGTTGCGAGCATACTTAGAATACATTGCATATGCCTCTTCATCAAAATGAACAATGGGGAAACACAACAGTCTCCTTGTTGGCATGCAAAAAATGAAGGTACAATTGCTGGCAACTCAAGGTCGGGTAGATTACAACATGGTACAGTATAAAATACGATCATAATCCAACCTTATTTTCACAAATACGATTGTTTACACAACCAATCCGACCGTTATTTCAGACATGCATATGCTATGCCACTGAACAAATAATGCACAATAGAGAAAACAAAAAAGATAGTAAAACACATGGAAAAGAGGAGTAAATAACTTACAGTATCCATTGCCTCCTTTTGGATTTCCGCAGTTCGTCGGTTGACATGGTAAATAGATTTGTCCTTATTTTCGCTGATTTCAATCTCCAGTCGAAGAGAAAAGCCGATAACAAACACTGGAGTAAGATATTGTTAATATAATGACCTAGAGAAGTGATTGTGATTCGCAGTCAAATGTGGAGAACTACCTGAAAAACCAGTGAGGAATCGCTAGATGGGTTTTACGCATAGTAGGTCTGCTACGCTTTTCAACGGAGATGAGCTATAGATGTCTCGGTTCCGGCGGTGAAAGTGCATGTTATGATCTTCTTCTTCGTGCCATTGGTGGGAAAGAGAATTTTCGAGTGGAGGAGGAGAAAAGTTAGTGTGCGACGTGAGCAAAAAAGAATGTATTTATTCTCGCACATAGTGAAAGGAATGTTACACGTACCAACAAAAATTTCTCAAGTCGAGGGCGACGACATCAGACGGATGGTGAAGTAGTCGGCGGAGGTGAAAACAACGAGGAGCTAGCTTCGGTCTTGCGGCACTGAGAGTTATCGGGGCAAAACGATGAGGGTTTAAGTTTACTATTACTGACCTGCATTTAGTGTTATAGATTGAAGGGAAATAATGTGAGTTTTTTTAAAGGCGGTGTGCACATAGAGAGCTTTGGTGTGGCCTTAACATCACTCACAAAAAAATGTAAAGACTGATTTAAAAAGAGAATTGATATTCGCAATCCACTATTAGGCTATTCGCGGTCCAAAAGTAAAAGAAAAATTCCTCACTTCTAATTCCTTTATTTACATGCTAGCACCCTGCTCGGTGGGGAAACCCGAACTCATCTTTGTTGGACCTCCCCACCGGCCCTCTCCTCTGGTCCCCCATCTTTGAGACTCACCGACGTCGACGGCTCGCCGGAATCCTTTTTCCTACACGGTCGAGAATCCGATGACTCACTGTACCCCGGCGTGGTCCGCTCCATCCACCCGGACTGCAATGTTTTCCTCCACAAGCTCGGTGGCGGCCGTGTTGATTGGTGCGAAGATGAATTGCATTCATCAAGTGATTTCTGCAACAAATCCTTCGACCGAGACGGGATCTCGCCTTCACCAAGCATCACCGGTAGAAGAGAACTTCTTCTCCGTAGCCAGGTATTTCAGAGACGGGCTTCGATTGTTTGTCGGAAAGCCAAAATCTCCCACCATTTCTTGCGGTTTGAAGAAGGGGTGAATCGAAACCACCGGAAGAACCCGCTCACCATCGGAGAAAGCGGGAGGAAACGACATCTGGGATGCGAAATGGAGGAGAGGAGTTCAAAAACCCTATCGCGAGTACGGTGCGAGCATAAAAATAAAAGATTTAAAAAGGACTTTCTCTTACATTTAGACCGCAAATAGCAATTACCTAAAATTAGGGGCGGATTCTATTGTCTATAAAATGAGTTTTAGCTGATTGTTACGAATCACTCAATCCCTTCTTATTAAATATTTATTTGATTGCGAAGATTTCCTAACACTTACAAAAACTCCCAAAAACTTGGGTCAAACCATTGAGAGAGAGAGAGAGAGAGAGAGAGAGAGAGAGAGAGAGAGAGAGAGAGAGAGAGAGAGAGAGAATTAGATTTAAGGCATTGCAGTATGTTCTAGATTATGTATGTTCAAAATTTCCATATGCATATTGCTTGCATCTGACCACTTCAAACCTTGGGTCAAACCATCTGAGTACTTCAAACCTTTTTTTTAAATGGGTGGTTTATCTGTTTCCAAGAACTCCCAGAGAGTATCTTTTTGACACTAGTATTTTTCCTACCATCGGAAAATCAAACACCTCAAAAAATAACTGTGACAATGTGAATATAGAGCAAATGATCAAATATCCTTCTCGATGTTTAATTGGAAGATGTACCGGTCTTGCCGTCGAGTGAGAATATACGCCTTACTCTGTGTGAATCCATTCACAACAATAAATATTTTCGAGCACGGGATGTTGAGTCACCAAGGAATGCCCAAGGTCTCAATTCTAATGAGATGAGTTGTTACATTGTGATAGATGGAGTCAATTTATACATTTTAGATTACATAAAGAAGTTTAAAAAAATTCAAATTACCAACTCAAATATTTACACATCATTCTGAACTCCACAATCAAAATCAAACTGTGTTGGCACATGATAGACAGATTGGGTTGTTATTTGGGCAGAAAATTGGTCGCCGTCCAGTGCCCTAAGCAGATTCCTGGGACGCTTCAGCGCTATTCTCGAGCAATGGACGCTTGTTCGATCTCTCGACTGCGGGAATGCCGTGTTCACTAGCTTCGTTAAATCGGTCGACAGCATGAAGGAAGATGCCTGCATAACATGCAATATTCTTAGGAATAGGATGGTGGCATTTACAGCAAGGAGCTCTACCTCTAAATTGAGAAAAAATTGAGAAAAAAATGCAGAAAACAAAGAACACAACGTTTTACACAATTTTTTGGTTTTCAACCTTCTTCTCAACACAAGTTGCAAAAACAGTAGAAACATGTGTGTAATGTGGGAAGGGCAACATAATTGAAGTTAAAAAGTATAAGAGAGCGAATAAAGTTAGTCGTTCGAATTTAGAATTAGATACAACATTGAGATGAATAGCATGAAAAAGGGGTCACAAAGCTGAGCAAACTATCCAGAGTAAATTGTTAAAATTTAAAACTACATGCAACATTGAGATGAAAAGCATAGAAGGGGGTCACAAAGCTAAAATTGATGATGATGGTGAGGATGATGAAGATAAGTTCAAACATACCTACAAACCATATGGATGCCGCAATGAATAGAATGGATGTCAATATAAGAGCACTTAGCCGCCAGTTGTTAATATGATCCTGCACAAAAAAAACATGCATTTAGAGAGTTGATTAATGGTTCGTTTGGCATGTCTTTGCTCCGGTGAGTTTGGACAAAAACGTCAACATCATAAAATGTGTTTGGCATGACAATGGTTATGACCGCCACCAAGAAAAAAACTAATTTTGAACATAAAAGTGGATGGAGTTTTTTAGGTGCGGTCAAGCGTTCACGAACGACGGTTCATAACCACCACTGCCGTGCCAAACGGACCCAAAATAACCGAGTGATTTTCTTATTTAGTACCTCGACAAATGTGAATAAAGAAAAAAAGACTCCACGTTGAACATACATAAAATGTCGAAATATCAAGTCATTACTCGTGCCACAAGAGCTTGAAACATCAAGCATCAAGGATAAAAAGTTGTCAAGCCTTCTACAATGAACTGTTTGAATCATATGTATATAAAACATAGCTCAGGAGCACAGCAATGCTCAAATAAAGACATAATGATTATTGATGCTGTTAGAAACTACGAAATTCAACCCAAAACAAATATGTTGCTGGTGAAGGGATCCAGCATCTAAATTTAGTGCACAAGTCTACATGAGTTTCCTGATTTTAGACTATATTCTCAATACATTATCTTCCGTGTAGATTTTTTGACATTTGACATATGACACTGACTTTTTTTTTAATAATTTGGTGATGTGTGAATGAACCATTAGGCCTAGTTAACTCTGATTTTATGTTAGAATCAATGCATTTAATCTCAAAACCAATTGGTTATATGTGGAGGGGGCTAGGATCTATATAAGTGCACAAGACCATATGAGCTTCCCAACAACAACAACAGAACCCATATAGTCCCCAATCATTGGGGGCCATATGAGCTTCCCAATGTGAGATTATATTCTCCACAAATGTATAGACAGTATTTACTTAGGGATGCCTATAAAATAAGTTTGCTTCTAATAAAATGTGGGTAATGCAAGCATAACTGCATAAAAATATTTCCATCACATGTCTTTATAATACAGTTGTACAACAAGAAACACACAACCAACCTGTAAAACTCCAACCAACGGTGAGGATGGGACATCGCCAAAAATGTGGATTGAAACAGTGGAGATCGCCATGGAAAGTGGTCTTAAGCTAGGGTTCACACAATGAAGACAGACATAATTCACAGGGGCCTGCACAATAAGCCAAAGTTTAATGCAGATTTAAAAAACATTTAAGAACATAATTATAAAAAGGCTTACAAAAGAAAATCCATAGCAAGTCCCAAACGTATTAGAATTGCTTAAACCTAGCTGGATGCCTATATTGGGGCAATATACAACTAATGTGTACAATGCTTACAAAAAAAAAATCTATCAAGTGTGTGAATATGCGGGCCTAGTGGTGGTTGGCCTCTGCAATGGTGCCATATCAGGTTGGTAACAGGCAAAAGAAACCTACATCTTACGAAAGGTTTGAAGAAGAAAACAACAAGAAAAAACACAGAAACATGTGCAAGGATCATGATAGGGTGTCTCCTCTCATAGGCTTTATTTACATGCAAATTACAAGCATACAAAAAATTTATGAAATGGCAGAGACAAATGAATCCATAATGCATGCCAAACAAAGAAAAAAATACCGATTAAAAGTGATGAAAAATCTATTGCTTTGAGCAATTACAGTCTGAACACATTGTCGAATTCATATGCACATGAACAAGATGATTTTTTCAAGCAAGGTACAATGGATGAAGACAGTTTATGATGACCTATTCTCAGAGTCAAGTAAGAAAATATTTCTCCTACAGATGAGTCCAAATGTTATAAAGCCGGCACCGAATAGTCAGGGATAGGGATAGTGATTATGACGCCAATGATGATGTGAGTCCAAATAAGTAAAAAAATTTGTATATCTTAAAATAGGTAATACCTGAAAATTTTAACTATTTAACTGCATCAAAACTCTCTGTGTGTGTGTGTGTGGGGGGGGGGGGGGGGGGGGGGGGCACAAAGCATCCCCGCGCAGAGAGGGTCCGCGGTAAGGGTCCCACCACAAGGGTGAAATGTAGGCAAACCTTACCATGCATTTTTGCAAGAGGCTGCTTCCAGGACTAGAATCCGTGGCGTCAAGGTCACACGACAACACCTTAACCAAAACGCCAAATTTAATAATAATAATAATTATTATTATTATATATATCATGGTTGGAAAGAGAGGGAAGCAAATGGATAGAAAAAGAATCAGGGTAGAGAACTAGATCAAAACTACTTAGAGAAAATAACTAGTGAATTATGAACCTTCAGAATATGTTAGATTTGATAAATACATCAAATAGTCCAAAATAACCACAAATAGGAAGTACGCATTCACTACCAGATATTAATTAACAAGCTCCATTAGGACATCAGCGTGCAAGTTTTTTGGCCTATACCTGTGTAGCAAAGACCAGAAGCTCTCCAATACTGAAGAGCACTATAAATCCATACAAATTCCTGAAGCAGAAGGCACCGAAACAAAAACCTGCCCCAAGAAAAGTTGCGCTAGAGAGAAGCTGCCACAAGAAGTCCAATTCTGATTAGATAACCATTATGCTTTGATCATATTAGTAATATCACTAGTTTTAATCAACTTAAGAAATGAATACAATAATAAGAACGTGTCTGAATTGAAAGAGAAGTATCAAGTCATATAAAGAAAAAATAAAGGCATAAATTCTTTGGTGTTCTTTGCCATGAGTCTGCACTAGGGAATAAAAAGTAGTTGATAATTGATCAACATCAAAAACTACAACATTCTAATGAGATCTAAATACATAACCTGAACACGAAAACAAAATGATATCTACAACAGCAGATGATTAAGGCCCCCTGTTCTATTATACGCATTTGCAGAAACAACTGCTAGTTCAAAAGTTTACGTCAGAAAGTTTCTGCTCATAAAACTTGACATCAGCTTGCAAAAATAGATAATAAAAAGGTAGATTAAATAGATGAGAACGATTATAAATTTTCTTCCATAGTTCAACGTAAGTGTGATCCACATATGCATATATTTTGATCTACCAGTGGCGAGATGCTCATTTCAATGATAATGCTGTATAGTAAGTAAAATTCTCAGTTTTATAGGTCATCAGTCATTTATAATGCATGTCATCCTACTATTTCTATCCATCATGCGCAACTAAGTCTACACTTATAACTTTAATATCTCATCAGTTTGCAGAGTATTTGACTGAGATAAGTGCATTCGACAAAGAAACTGCATGTCTTTTCTTCTAGCATGTACAATAATATACCTTAAAAGCATTAGAGATCGTAGACTGCATCCGGTCAAGAATGTAACCACCAGCTAATGTTCCAAAAATTCCGCATACTATTGTTATTCCACCAAACATCAAATCTGCATTGTCCTGATTTAATAAAAGAAACAAAAGAAATTACAAAGAAAGAATGTAGCTGCCAGAACTTGGTAAACGATACCACAAGGATGCAGTAATGTACAAATAGAAGTAAAATAAGTATCTAGGAATCAACGAATGAAGGAGGCTCACTAGAATAAAATATTAGGGCACTTGCTAAAGTGTTTCAAGCCAACCATAGAACAGTTTTACTGACCTCTTTTTGGTGTAAATATTTCAATTTCACATACAGAGGTTTCTTCAAACTACACAATAATTGGGTAATGGAAGGGATATAGGTGGCATAATTGCCTCAAACGATTGTTAAGACTTAACACATACACTATAAGTTCAAATACAAGAAACAACTTCCAATTAAGGCTGCACAAATCAACCATCCTTAATCCAATTATTTAGTAGAGCCTTGTACCCTATAAATTGCTCCTGAACACTAGAGATGTCATTTTAATGCTACAAATATCCTTTTTCAAGCTTAGACATTTTGGTAAGGATGACTGCATGACCATCTGAAACTTGCTATTCATCAGACAAAGTCAAAACAACTCAACGGTATGAAATCAACTTAATAGGATGATGATTAACTATATTAACAACTAACAGAATATATTTGTTTACTTTTCATTTGGACCATCTCCAAGAGAATATATCTATTTTAAAATAAAATTACGTATACTAAGAAAAAAATTAATTAGCATTGTACAAAAGCCATTTAACGGCCTGGCTCAAAATAAATTAGACCATTTATTCAATTAAATCTAAAGCCTGTAATGACGAGAAGCTAGAAGATAAAAAATGAATGAACAAAGAGAGCACATTTGTCATAGGCGGATACAAAATTGTTAGCTTTGCAACAAGGAAACAGAGTTCATTACATTATAAGACCGATACATAAGACAAAAAAAATCAAAACCGAAGGCCTAAAAGATTTAGAAAGAGTAACCTTAAAGTCAAGAAAAAGGAATGCTATATCACGAAGTTACTGGTTTGTGTTATCGAAACTCTTTTTTAGAGGTATGCAGTCTGCTGGAGCAAACATAAATTTTAACTCCATATTTTCAGAAACGCATCCCTATTACACTTCCACAAAGACAGTTTACAGTTTAAACATGTTGAACATAATGACATTCCTCATATTGAGAACAATTTCACAACCCACTCAAAAAAGATTTTATTGGGAAGTAAGAAAAAAAAGTCCAGTCATCCAGTGTCCTTTTAAGGTTGGAACTAATATCAAATAAGTTTTCATTTCTATTAACTGAAAATAATACCAGACTCAAATGTTTTAGGCCTTGGATGTTTTGCAGGTATGGAAGTTGTCATGCATGATATCTCTCAACAATGAGGTATGAGATTAGGTAATACCCCAAATAGTAAAACGTTACTTCAAATATAAACAGAGTACCACATTGTAGTAAAAATTAATTAACTTTGTCGCGGAGTAAAAAAACAATGTCTTCATTTGGTAATCTAGATTGGTGTCAACTTTAGAAGATCTGTCTCGTTCAAAGATTTAATATCGATAAAAAAGGGGGGCAGCCCGGTGCACAAATCATCCCCACATAGCGAGGGTCCGGGGAAGGGTCCCATCATAAGGGTGAAATGCAGACAAACCTTAACCTGCATTTTTGCAAGAGGCTGCTTCCAAGGCTCGGGTTCTTCCAAGACTAGAACCCATGACCTCAAGGTCACACGGCAACACCTTAACCGGTGTGCCAAGGCTCCCCTTCTACAGATTTAATATCAATAAATGCAAAATAAGAAATAAAGTTTCGAGGTCATAGATGTTTCGAAACTATATAATATCTCTATCATGACACAATTAAGTTAGTAAATTATGCACCAAGATTAATCAAACTCCACTAGTCTAATATAGTAAAGTAGCTCACCATGTGATAAATGTCATGGCCAGCCTTGGGTCCCCAGTATGAATAAGCTCCTATAACAAAGTTGTACGCTATATAGCCTGGAACGACATGGATGTTTTCTCAGTCATCTCATCATAATTTAGATATAGCTTACAATGAGAAATGTAATACTGGAAGGATTATTCTGAAGCTTTATTTAACAAATATTGAAGATTTGTAGTGCTTGGATGTGAGAATTTATGATAAAGTAATGTGTAAGAGTTTTGTTACTGTGTTAACCTGACATTTCTTCTAAGTTTTATGTCCTCAAATTACAATAGAGTGTTGCATTGTCCGCAAGGTAATGGAAATCTAAAAAGAAATGGTGAGGACACAGCCTTAATAACTCTTATTAATTAAATATCATAATGTAGGACACACCCTTAATAACTCTTATTAATTAAACATCATAATGTACCGAATTTTTGAAATGCTGATGATCTGTACTGATTTTATGTGAAAGTTAATATTCAAGCTGTAACAATGTTTGTGTTAGTATGTGATAGGGATCGGCGTTGGACTACGGGCGACCACTATTCGGCGGGGTTTGCTTTTGTGTACTCACACAGGAGGCGTTGATCGGATCGACGATCCGAAACCACAAGCGCGTCCGGAGCGCCATTTTAGTATTTCTATGTTTTTTGGGGGACTTATATTTAGTGTTTTAGGATATTGAGCGTAACGACAAATCATAGCCGTTCATACCGGGTGCCCAACCGCCCCCTTCATTAGAAATAAGGGTGGATGCTGTCATTTGGGGGGCATTGTTGATTTTGTGAGCGAATCCAGAACCAACAGTCTTATCGTAGTGCGACGCCGCGAGATCCTGGGGTGCGACGTCTCGGTTATTTTTCAGTTTTCTAGCATGTCCCTCCGTAAATCCTTCTACTGTGAAAACTGCAAATCATACGACTTCTCCTCCCTTGTTTCCACCATAACAGACAATTCCTCATCCTAGCCGCTAACTGCAAACCCATCTTCTTCGCCAGTCATGCATCCCAAACCTTTCCCTCTCCCGCATGCTTCTCGTTTGCACAGCCTTACGGCTCGCCCTCACGCGATCATCCTGCGGATCGTCTCCTTCACGTAAGTCGCAAAACCACCTCCAAACCGCAAGCAGTAACCCCTCCCATTCCTGTACCGCTCGATCAAAGCCACCTTCCTCCCGCACGATTTCTTCCCCACTATCGCAAGCCATTGATCCAGCTCAGACCACGATAACTCCTCCCAATCCCTCAAGCAAAGCATCGCAAATCGATCCCCTCTACAATATCATTCCTCCTTCTCGATCCAGCCTGCAACACAGTTAGCCTCCCTCACCTCCATTCCCGTCATCTACCGCACGCTCCACCCTCCTACTGCCAAACTGTGTACGACTCCCTGTTTCTGTCGCATTCCCCCATTATTTCACCCGCGCCACTTGTTGATTACTCCATTACAGCCACCGTCTTCATCGCTGGGAAGCCATACCAATTGTCGCTACCAAATTCCTTCGCTTGTGAGTATTATTGTATTGTGTTACTTTTTTGTATTGAATATTGGATGGACATGCTATAATTGCTTGGGTATTGAAACTTGTTGTGCTATTGTTTTATTTTCCTATTTCTTATAAGTTACTATTTGTGAAATTGTAGTTGAAAGCACTCTTAAGTGAAAGCGAGCGTGATCTTGCTTACACACCGGATATTGAAGTTCATATTGTGTCGATTTGCTTAACTTTCATAATTTTATTTGATAAAATTCTATTTCGGAATTAGTTAAAACATACAAGCATCATATAGATTGGGTTTGTTCGCGTCCATTCCGCATATTCACTTAGGATTACTGATGGAGATCGACGACTTTTGGATCATCAGATGGATAATCAGAGACCGCCATCACGTTCGTCGCGATTTTTCACATTTTTTTATGTATTTTATTTTATTTTACTGGTATTTTGAGAATTAGGTTAATTTATCCGTAAGGCGATCGTGACCATCGAATAATTTTAACCTAATTCACCCTTTCTTTTATATCCACCAGCAGCCGCATGGAAGAAAATTGAGAGTTTAGGTTTTGAGAAAGAACTGCTCAGTCTACGGAGTTGTCGACGCCTCCCCCCCCCCCTTGGTGTTGACGCCGGGAGCCTCTACCACCGCCACTGGTGCCGACGCCAGCACCTCCATTAGCCATCTTCTCTTCCTCCTGTGAGCTTTTTGCAGCCTCCTCTGCTGCCAGTTCTCGTCCAGGCCGCCTGTCTCGCCTCTTGGCAGTCCGGTAAAGCCCCTATTTTTGCCTAGCTTCCCTCTCAGACATCAAAATCCCCACGATCCCATCCCAGCAGCCCCCCTTCCCCCTGTCTGTCCCTCGCCCCCCCCCCCCCCCCATTCCGGCCTCCACTCGCCAGACAGCCACCCACAACCCCCTAACTTCCTTCCCAGCAGCCTCCAATCCCCTTCCAGCCCTTAACCATCCCTATTCCGTCCTTTATCCGCCCGACAACCACCCACAACCTCTCTAAATTCCTTCCCCGCAACCTCCAACATTCCTACAACCCATTTACAACCAATACCAGCCCCTCCATTCCCCCTAAAGCCTTCAAACATCACCTACCAACCACGACCAACCCTTATCCCCCTCCTACAATCCGTCCAGCCATCCTAAACAGCCCCCGATCCCCTTCTTCAACCCTAATTCAACCCCAAACAACATCGTTTACACTTCCGAACAGCCACCACCGTCGCTGACATCAATTACTTGGTGAGATTTTACTTTCCAGTGTTCATTTCTTCCCATTGTATGGATAGCTTGTATTGTTAGTAATATTTGGCTTGAATTAATTTGATTGCCGTATCATTTTATTGACGGATGACTCCGTTATTAAATTGAGTGATCAAGATATTTCCCGCACTTAGTGTTTTAAATATCTAGGATTGATAGTTCAAAAAGATGGAGGTGTAGATAAAGATGTGATACGTAGAATCCAAGCAGGTTGGTGGAAGTGGAGAGGCGCATCTGGGATCTTATGTGATCGTAATGTACCAATAAAACTTAAAGGCAAGTTTTACCGTGCTGCAATTAGACCAGCGATGCTCCATGGTTTTGAGTGTTGGGCAGTAAATTGTGTACATGAGCAAAAAATGGGAGTTGCGGAAATGAGAATGCTTAGGTGGATGTGTGGACACACGAGACTGGATAAAATTGGGAATGACTATATCAGGGGATAAGACAGGAGTGACACCAATTATAGAGAAGATGCGAGAAGCTCGACTAAGATGGTTCAGACATGTACAAAGGAGACCATTAGAGGCACCTGTTAGGCGTTGTGAGAGTTTAGTCACTAGGCATGTTAACGAGGAAGGGGTAGACCAATAAAGACTTGGAATGAAATTATAAGGAACGACATGATGTACTTAGGCATTAGTGAGATTATGACTAAAGATAGGGCATAATGGCGACAAAGGATCCATATAGCTGACCCCACTATAGTGGGATAAAGGCTTGAGTGTTGTTGTTTGTTGTTTTATCTCTCTATTGACGCACAAAAATTATTCGCTTCGCTTTTCAAGTTCAGGAACTCCCAATTAATTTTGCAATAGTCGCTTAATTACTAAACTTGATTGTTTGTGCTTGGGATTAAAAGCGTGAGAATTTTAAAATTAACATTATTGCATGTTGGAACCCATCACTTAATTGCATGTTGGAACCCATCACATGAATGAACTACTCACATTCTCATTAGGTTTAAGGTTTGTAGGGTTGTGTGAGCTTGCATCTTTTCCCGCATCTTTATGGGTCGTTGTTGGTAGATTGTATTTTGTAGTGATTGTTTGCATGACATCTTGGGTTAGGGCTTTGCGTCGTCACGTCCACCTATAGATTCATCCCGCGTCAATTACATTAGTGTCGGCACAGCCCCGCACAGCCTACCCCATGTCATTATGATAGTGCACCAAATATCTCTTCCAAGTTGTATCAGTCTAAATTACAATTAATTGGCATAGCCGCATAATTGATTTTTTTGAAAAGGACCTGGGCAAAATAACTGATACGTTCCCAATTCGGAACTACGTGGATATGGATGAAAACTTCCCTAAGGCTTGCGCCTGAAAAGGAAGGGGAGGGGGGGGGGGGGGGCGGAACTCTGTCAAGCGGCAGGAAAATAGGGCAGGGAGAAGACAGAAATAACACACTAACACACAATCAATTCATTCGATAGATGTTATTACACGAGTACAGGGGATACTTATAATGAGAGCTCTGCAATTGCAAGCAGTTACACGATTTAAATAGGTAACACAGGCGAGAATAGTTATCCGAAGCGTAAGCGGGGACAATTAGACGGATACTACACAAAACGCACATAACGGCTTCAACAACTACTGACCGTTCATGCTTACATTCAAATGATTGCAGGAAAAGGTATGTATCAATACCCTCTCCTTCAAAGATCCTTGACCTCAAGGATCATACGAAGGTGAACGCTTCGTCCTTTGTGCATAATAGGTGCACGCTCAGTTAATTCTTTTCACTGAATATCCCCCAACCACATTGCTGCAATATAATGAATTACATGTTTATTTAACAAAATAGGTGCACGCTCAGTTAGTTCTTTTCACTGAATATATTTTACAGTCCTGAGCACAATCAGGTTCATGGCCTATAAAAATGATGACAAGAGAAGCTCAGAAAATGGCAGCGTAATATCAGTAATTTTTTAATAAGAAAAAATGACAGTTTCCAATCATTTATATTGTGTGCTGGTAGTTTCTAGAAAGAGATATAGCATAGAGCGACAAAAAATCCAAAACGATTTAGTTAATGGGTTATATGTATATTGAATGTCAGGATGCATGCATATCAAATTGGTGAAGTCAGAGTAATTTGTATGGCTACGGAAGAGATGCTTGATCTTTTGGCGGTGCATCGATATTCGATATGTTAACTTAGCTAATCTCCTTCCTGCTCGGTGTTTGCGGTTGAGTGCAACAAGGAAAAAAGGAGGATCATAAAGCCATGATATGTTGATTGCAGCGCGAAAAAGGGAGGAGCGACAACATTGAGTAGTTCGGTTGCGGGGAGGATCGAACCTCCGATTTGTGCGTAGTTCGGCAGCCCGTAATGTCGTCGGATGTGGAGGTGGAGACAGGGATACAAGAGGAACCGAGCTCAACACGCAGAGAATGCGAGAGGAGAGGAAGAAGGGGAGCCATGCTCAACCCTAACCCTAGAAATTGAGGAAGAAAAAGAGAGAACTAGAGAGAGAAATAGAAACTTGGTTACTTTCATTCATAACTCATACAATGACCCAAGGGGTTTATTTAAAGACTTACAAGTGGCATGAGTGTAAATACCCTAAAATAAAAGTAGATACGCAAAATACTAAAACATGATGACTCTAATTAGTCGTAACTACGACTAGACTTGAAATAACATACATAAAGACACATAAATGAAATATGCGTAAATGGTGACGGATGATAAGGACGCATAACACAATACTCTTATTCATTGTTTGAAGCTCAAAAAATCAACGTGATTTGAGTATTTGCCGACTTGCTCTTGCAAGTGGATAAGTTGATTTAAGCTTAATCAGTGGTCGAGGAATCGGCATTGATGGAGAGGGGGAATTCATCCAGATTAGAGAAAATTCTTAGGGGGTTTTAAACATAAACGTTCAGGAAAATAAACATGACAACAACTCAAATTGTAATAAGGTAAGGCAGAGCAGAAAATACCGAGAACATTTATGACATAAACTTTTTCAGCCAAGAGCATCTTCACGTCTCTCCAAAATCTAGTGATTTGAGCCGAAAAATTCTTAACAGATCTACAGAAAAATTGAAAGAGAAGCTCATGAAATATCCATGCATCTGCTACATAAGATCAAAATATTACAGAAGGTGAAGTGGAATCAGCAGAAATATTGCTAGCAGAAAAGCATTCAATTTTTATTAAAAGGAAATTGCCAACAGAAAAAATTACACAATTTTACCCTGATCTAGCCGGATTGAGAAAACTAACTTGCAAGAAAACAAAGTTATGAAATATATAGCAACTCCTAAAGCTGTTGTTTTTCAATGTTAGGCAAGATAAGAAATGAGCATTGCAAATTGAATCTTCAGCGTATTGGAAGAAACCTTACTGAAGAAACTCAAATAATTATTAATCATACATTGTTCTAATCACAAGTCAGAGATCCCCTGTTATAGAAACAGGATGCTACCTAAACAAAAAGGCTAAATAAAGCATAATTAAGATAAAAGTCTCATACTCATTATTATTCAAACCAATTTAAATTAAAATATAAAGAAAATTCGAGCAAAATAACTAATGGCACTTAAAAAGCAGTGAAAATTACTTCAGTTCGACCCTGTTAATGGTTAATTCGACTACTTGAACTTTGCCTATGTGAAACTGAGTTTAGGCAACTTTAGTACACCTATATTGATCATTTTTGTTAGGATTTCTATAAGGAAGACGTGTTCTGAGATGACAGACATGCAATGGGAGACTTAGTAGGCCAAATGCATGTTGAGCTGTCCCAGTGATAATTATGCTCATAATATTAATTTTAGATGAAATATGTATCTTATTTTCAACTTCAAAGGTATTATGATAGGCTTCATCAAAATTCCTGGACTCAAGAAGTTTGTATTCATTTCTTATTTTGAGGTTGAAGACTTCACAAATTTGGTGTTACTATATTTCTTCCTGTAAATCACATCTAAATTGTTATTGAAAACAAATTATTATTATATATGTATAATACATTGAAACTCCCCCCTCTTTACATAAAGTAGAGGGGTTACAACAATCTCCAATTGGAGATGCGAGACTAAAGAAAAGTAATGAATACTATGGGCCCTATAGTAGTCCAATTATAATGCGATTTAACATAGACTTTAGCACTCCCCCTCAAGCAAGAGCATATATATCAACCATGCCCAAGTTGATACACATCAAAGAAACATGAGGGTAAAGGTTTGGTGAATATGTCAGCTAGTTCGGGTAAAAATCATATCAGTCCCTAAGGTTTCAAGTCAATGTCAAATTAGTCCCTGAAGTTTTAGTTGTGTCAAAATAGTCCTTGAACTTCTCATATAGGGACCTTTTTTAGCCCTTGAATAACACTCAAAATGAAACCAAATGTTGGCCAAAAGGATTAAAGTGACACAACTTAAAAGTTTAGGGACTAAATTGACATTTCCTTGTAACCTCAGGGACAAAATGATTTTTGTCTCAGCTAGTTCTATTCTTTGGTTAATGTAACAAACGGAATGCATATGGGCCATTGAGGATTTCCTCTCACTTTTGCTGACAATTTCTTTCTACTTTCTATATGGTTTATCTAATTTTTGGATATACATATACTTATATATATACATATACTTATATATACATATACATATATATATACATATATATACATATATATATATATATATGTAACGCCCTGGTCTACTGTGAGTGCGCTACAGGTCTGCAGACCAGTGACCCCAACCCATCTCCACGGATCTGATTGGCCGCAACCGCTAATTCCAATGGCTAGTTGTTGAAGCTGGGTCTTGAACCTCAGACTTCCTAGATAAGGGTGCTCTAAACTGGTCCTCATCACCAACTGAGCAGCGGCTAATCAGATCCGTGGAGATGAGGACAAGTTTAAAGCACCCTTATCTGGGAAGTCTGGGGTTCAAGCCCCAACCTCAACAACCCGCCATTGGAATTAACGGTTGCGGCCAATAATATCCGTGGAGATGGGTTAGGGTCACTGGTCTGCAGACCTGTAGCGCACCCACGATAGACCGGGACGTTACAATATATATATATATATATATAATTGTCTTATTGTCAATCACATAGGCAGAGGTGTGTTGTACATTTCTCCTTAGTCATTCAGAAAAGTTCTAAGCCATTTTATTTACAATCTGCTTGTGTCATTTCACAACACTCTGCTTCTGCATTTCTTGCACTGTCATGTGACAGTTCTTCCTCCAAAGAATGTACAATAACCAAAATTGGACTTTCTATCAATGTTATATCATCAACACTGTTGGTGTTAAAGTATGCTTCAATATGCAAATGACCATTTTTCCAGAACAATATCCCCTGCCAGGAGAACCTTTAATGTACTTCAAAATCTTCATAGTTGTACTGAGGTTGACATTCTCTAGAAGTATGCATGAACTGACTATTTTTCCCACTATAAAAAGATGTCAGGTCTTGTAACAATGAGGTATATTTGTTTCCAAACAATGCGTTTATATCGAATGACACCATGGAGTAATGGTGTTTCATTCCATAGATTGTCAATTCCCATAGGTATAGGAGGGCGAGTAGGCTTTGCATTTAGTAAGTATATCTCTTAAGAAAATCCAAAGCATATTTCCTCCGGCATAGTACAACTCCTTTGTTGCTTAAGGAAATCTCTATACCAAGAAAGTATCAAGGAGTTCTCATATCCTTCACCATGAAGTGCTTCCTCAGATATACTTTGGTGCCTTTTATGTCAAGCGCAAGATTACCATTGAGAAGAATATCATCAACATAAACCGCAGGATCGGTAAGGCCAATGGCTTTCTTTCTCAAGAACACTGAGTGGTCTGCATGACTACGATGAATATCAATAGTATGAATGACCTGACTGAACTTGTGGGGCTTCGTTTCAGCCCATAGATGGTCTTCTTGAGTTTGGGTACTTGATACTCCCTCTGATAAACGTACCTTGGAGGTTACTTCATATACACCGTTTCTTTGAGTTTTTTATACAAGATGTCATTCTTGACATCAAGGAGCAGCGTGGGTCAATCCTTATTGGCAGCAACAAAGAATAATTTGTATAAAGCTAATATAAGCCACGGTAAAGAATGCGTCAAAGAAGTTAACATCATATGTCTAAGTAAAGTCCTTGGTGATAAGCCTAGAATTGTAATTGTCAACTTAACCATTCAGAAGAAATTTTATGATGAAGATCCAATGATATCCAACAATATAACCACCTGGGGGTGTAGGGACAAGGCTCTGGGTATCACGAGAAAGAAGAGCAAGTATTTCTTCATCCATAGTTGCTTTCTAGCAGCGGATGTCCAAAGATTCTTTATATGATGAAGGAATAATGGTGGCAAACAATTCTATCACAATTCACAAACTTGCTGTAAGAAATACTTAAATTTTGAAAGGATGCCACATTGGCAATAAAATGTTTAGTACAACACCTGACACCCTTCCGTGAGCAATAGGGAGATCGACATCCAATACCACTAATGGAGTGGATTGTTCCGAAGGAGGAGATGCTGATTTGAGAACTATGGTATGGACAACAAGGGTGGAAGGAGGGATGAGGTCATGAGAAAGATGATGCCGATGAAAAGTATGAAATATGGGAGGTCAGGAAGGAGAAGAATGTAGAGTGGGTTGGGATCAAGGTGCGGGGAATGAAAGATAGGTATAGAGGTGGAGGATGGAATATTAGAAGGTACATTAGGATCGAGGGAAATATGTTTTCTTTTCTCAGTGAAATAAGTGGATTTGAAAAACGTGATGTCAACAGTGAGCATATACATATTGATGTATGGTGAGAGGATCAATGTAGTGAGCAAGCTCTCAGAGGTTGTTTTGTGGAAGCTGCTGATCCAAGCTCTCAGAGATTGATTGAGGCATAAAGAGTTTTAATAAGTTTACATACTCCCCCTTAGAGCCGCTAGGAGAAAATTCGGGAGGTATAGACATATAGAATTCTTCTTCCAAGTTTTCATGAAGGAAAGCGTTCTTCACGTCTAATTGGTTAACATCTCATCCCTTACATGCAACACAAGATAGCAAGACCCCTATAGAGTTCGTCTTTGCCACATGAGCAAAGGTTTCTTGATAGTCATTCATCGGGGTTTGAGTGTATCCTCTTGCCACAAGTCTTGCTTTGAACCTTTCCACAATGCCTATAGAATTCTTCTTCACAATGAACACCCATTTAGAACCAATTGTCTTCTTTCCTTTTGAAAGGTGTGTCAAATCCCATGTATGGTCCTTTTCTAAAGCAGATATTTCCTCATCCATTGCAACATTCCACTTGTGGACCAAGAGCCTCCTATCATGAAAACGAGACAGAGACAGAGGCAAAAGAAGATACAAAAGCTCTATGTCAAGGAGTTAGAGAGTCATAAGAAACATAATAAGATAAATGGTGTTTGGTGCAACATCTGATACCTTTGTTGAGAGCAACTGAAAGCTCAGAGGACTCTGAAGATGGATTGGGCACTAGTTCTGGCAGTATGAGATGACCTTGTGTGTTTGGTCCCATGCATCTTCCGGTGTCTTGCAATTCCTGTTGTTTAGGAGGGAGCTCCCCCTGGCAGAGAGTCTCGTCAGGACAATGAGTATGAGTGCGAATAGAGTATGGCAGAGGAATCAGTAAGGAGAGAGTGGATGAAAAGTAATATCCATCATAGCAAACACCTTTTTTGTAGGAGGGTGATAATATTTATGCCCTTTTTGAATAAGAGAGTGCCTAAGGAACACACATTTGAGAGTACGAGGGTCAAGTTTAGACCGACCCATGGAATTTAAGTGAGGAAAGCACACACAATAAAAGATTTTGTGTTGAAGGTGAGCAACGGGGTTTTGTTTCCTAAAACTCGAGCAGGTATGCGGTTGATAAGATATGTAGCCGTGAGAACGGAATCACCCCAATAAAATTTGGGAATATGCATAACGAACAGTAAACATCGAGCAATCTCTAACATTGACGATTTTTCCTCCCCAACCACCATATCACGAGTAAGGGAGTAAACACGGGATGTTTGATGAATAATACCAAGTCGGCATGGTAGCACTCAAACTGGGAGTTGATATACTCCCGACCATTATCACTTTAATTGCAGTAACAAATTGGGTAGAATCCAATTTATGAAAATTTTGAAAAATAAGGAACACCTCATTCTTATTACACATCAAACAAACCCCAACAGTACGAGAAAAACAATGAATAAATGTGGCAAATCAATGACATCAAGAAATAACACTAACAAAGGTCCTCAAACATCAATATGAACGATGGGAAAAGGAGTAGTACTTGGTAATGAAACCTGATTAATAGAAATACGATAATGTTTAACTACAAAGCAGATATCACAACCAAGAATTAAAAAAAAAAGTCAGAGAAACATCGGGGAATAAATGATGCATGGTTGTGGGATGGAATGGAGAGCAAAATACTGAAGAATAAGAAACATAAATTGAAGTTGAGTGTAAAGCCCCGTTTTCCCTGTTGTGCTAAGAAAAGACTATTTTATGCTCTGAATAAGTCGAGGGCTGAGTTCAGCAGGTTGTGGGATGGCCTAGAGAGTAAAATACTGAACTTTTAAAGTTATACGCCCTGTTACATGCATAACATGGTCGTGTAAGCCCTAATTCGACGGAAGACAATTTCTAGTCGACGCATGACCTGAGAAGTCAAAGCACAGGTTACACATCCCAAGTACACACTCTGTACCAAGGGCGTGTTCACCCAATTTGTGTGCTTCTCGATGTACGTTGGGAAGTCAGCGTACGTCGAATAGTGTAGGAGGTACACACCCCTGGTAAACGTCGTGTAACCAAGGCGTGCTGCATAGTTTTTTAAGTATGCCGAGTTTGGAGTTCCCTGCGTACGTCGAATGGTGGGACGGTGCTGCATGGCGGTACATGCCCCTGGTACATGTCGTGAAACCAGGGCGTGTACTGTAATACGCTATTTTAAGTCCGTTTCGAGCCTTTTGGCCGTGGGATCTAAGATTCGACGACTAGAGGAGATTTCTGGAGACTTGAGATTTAATCCCTCATTTTATCTTTTACGTTTTCTCTCTTATGGTGAAAAGAAGAAGTGAAAAAAGAGAGGCTTGAGGAAGAAGGAGGCACCGACAGAGATCTGTGAGCCCGATCCAACTTCGGCAATGGCTATATCTCACCTCCACGGTCATTAACCACTCATTTTCTTGAGTCTTTCAGAGCCAGAAAGGAAGGGACGAAAGTAACAGTCTATTTCTCCAAAGGTCTTGGGACTCGACTTCTTGTATGCTTGCTTTGATATGATTTTTGGTACTTCATTCTCACTAATTAGTGGGATTCGAAGCAACACGGTGTGGGACCGCGTCCTCGTCATGCTTAGTTTGCACATGCTTGTTGTTCGATTTCGGGCGATATGGCATTGTGGTGAAGCTGAGGAAGCCTTTTTGGCGTATCTGGTGATGTTTGTTTGCAACGATCATCTAGAAGACACTTGTATGCGTAAACGGATAATTATTTGTGTATGTGAAAGTGTTCGCTTGCGGGATGTGAATCGGGTATGGTCATAGCCGTGGGAATCCCATGTAGGATTTGGGGCTTTTATGGATTTACACCGATTTGAGGTATTTACCCCGTAGAGGAATGTGAAAGTAACAAGAATAAAATATATGATTTGATGATCGTGGATAAGAAATTATTTGTGGCTTTGAATGTTGAATTTGATTGTCACGACTAATGGGGTTGGGTACTAACTCCGATTTGAGATAGACTCGTGATAGGATAATAATGCGCTATGTTGATGGCGATGGTGAATTACTAATCATGAGAAATGATCTTAATTGATGATAGACTCCCCGTGATGGAGTGTCACGGTATTATTGGTGGATTGAATCAATGTTGTGAAATATTATCTCCAATATATGAAATTTTCCCTCTAATGGGATGTCGAGGTCTTTGTAATGATATTGGGTGTGAAATCAAGGGAACATGGTTAACTCCAAAGTGAGATAAATTTGATGAATCCCCGTAGTAGATTAGAATGGTCTTGTATGACACTATTGAGAATGATTAGATCTCCACGTGGAGTGTGTGGTAGATTCAATAGTTGTATAACATGCTTGCTTATAAGCATATATATATATGTTTGTGATTGATGGAATACAAACAAAGACATGACAGTTTTGGGTTGAGAAATTATGAATAAGATCAATGACTAATAGTCATGATACTTAAGTTCTAAAGTGATGAACTAGATGTGTAACATGTTTGATTAATTACTTGCTTGTGTATTGATTGTGACTGAGAATAGGCACAGTCCGCGCCGCACCCGCATCATGCAGTTCGGCAGGAAAATGACTTTTTGGTATGATCTCGTTTCCATGGTGATTAAAAATAGGCACAGGCCGCCCCGCACCATGTAATTCGACATCATATAACGATACGTGGGAAAAAGTCATTTGACTGGCACGAAAAGAGAGAACCGACAGAAGTAAAATCACACCCTCATCGTGTAATTCGGCAGGCAACAAACTTTTTGTTAAGCGATCGTTTACATAGTGATCTGAGCAACGGGATGAGGCTGAAACGAACTTGCACCGTGTAGTTCATCATGAGATGGATCCTCTTATATGATATTTACATGGGACAGGTTGTAGTATCGAGTGACCGTCCGAATCGATAAATGCTCAGTGTATTTGGGGTTTGCAAACCCAAATCTGTGTGTTACGAGTGCACTATATATATGTGGTATGATTGATGATTAGCCGAAGGACGACGTTACTATGTTTAAAACGAGAACTGGTTGAAGGGACCAGTGATCTAGGTATACTTCGCCGCACCCGCAACTTCGTAGTTCGACATGAAAATATGTATGACATGCCATTTATACAGCAAGAGAACGACAATGTGCATTATGTTTTGATTTGGCCGTACATTATAGGAATTATTAGTGTGATCCATGTTTGCTATGTTAGGCGCCTCCATGAAGACGAGGATTGATGGCTATTTACTATGGTTACAGTAGCTTAAGACATGGTAATCCGCTACTAGGAGTAGAGTGCATGAATAAGATATACATTCTCTAGCTCATGTGTGCATAGTAATCCCCTCTGCTTCATGTTTAACATAGAGATATGTTTGATGTCTGTGACACCTCACCTTGCTTGTTGTTTACCGCTTTGTTTTGCTTGTTGCTATGTGGGCGAATGAGGAGGTGATGTGGATCTCAGATGTATGGTCATGCATCAATAGTTGAAAACCCTGCATCTCTTCAATAGAGAAACTAGATGACTGGGTAGTAGAGTCAGGTCAAACTCTCCCAGGAGAACTGTCCTCTGGAACCTTAGTCAAGTGAGCCGAGTGAAATGAGGGAAGGTGTCTCCCTTGAGATCTATTATGGCCAAGACCTTGTGATGCAGATCCCCCTGTGGTGAGGAAATCCATGCAGCCTGACGCACGTCTCCGGAGTATGACGAGTCTTCCCGCAATATTCATAAGTCAAGTGATCTTTATTTGATGGCTTTGGCATGAAGTCACGAGAAAATTCGGTCTCCGAAATTGTGTTGAGTGGCTGTTAATATTGACCCCTCAATAACGGCATCTGAGTTCTTGCACTTAGCTATATACCTCTGAAAAGAAGAAATATGGACACGCCCAAGAATTTGAACCTTGAAAATCTCTGTGTAGCCCGTGAAAAAAAATTAAAAACATGGTCGTGATCCTCACACGCCATGATCAAAAGCTATTTCACATTGCAGACCCTGATAAGAGAGTCAAGATGGCCACTCTTGATATAGCTGAGTGAATTTAAGATAATAAACCTACGAGGGAGTTGAATTAAATGTTTGTAAAATATTGTAAAAGACACATTATAAAAGGCCCATTTAATTTCTCTTGTTTAGGTTCACTCACTTGGTGCATATATAGGGGGCACCTCCTTGTAATAAGATATTCTCATTATTTTTCCATCTGACTTGGTATCATATGGGAAAAAATGGGAGCTGTGGTTTGTGGTTCGTGTCCACTTGTCTCTCGTGCGAGCTCTACCTCCATCATGCATCTCCTTCTAGTGCGGTCTTCTCACGTGATTCCTCCGATCTAGGGCATTAGCCGCAAGACAGTGTGTTTCTTCCCCGTGATGCAGGCGCTGCGTGCTGTGCGAACTCTCTCGCGAGTTGTCTCCCCATAACGTTCTTCCCTTGGGACATCTCCCGCGAAGATTTTCCCTGCGGCGCTCCTCCCATGCAGTCTCTTCGTTTGTGAGCCCTTTCGATGCGGGCTCTGCAAGATGTGCGGCCTCGTTCTAGTGCTCGACAACCTCCTCTATCGTGCGGACTTCTTCCCCAGCTGCGTGGCCTTCTTCCCAGATGCGCAAACTTCTTCTCAGTGCTCGACGGCCTCTTCCATCGCGTTGACTTCTTTCCCAGCTATGCAACCTTCTTTCTTGTGTCGTGGACTTCTTTCCAGTGTTGTACAGACTTCTTCCCAGTGCTCGGCGGAGTCTTCCATCGTCCAGGCTTCTTCCCAGCTTGGCGGCCTCTTCCCCTTTGGTGCGGTCTTTGCTTGTGCGGCCTCGAGAGATTGGTGCGATCCTTTTTTTTCCTATGGCTAACTCCTCGGACATGAGCGTTCAGTCTCCCTCCTCACTTATCCCTCCTTCGGGTGGTGATTTCACCCGACCACATGGTTCCTCTGGTTCCTTACTGATTACAACTGTTCCTTTGGATGGAACAAATTATTTGGAATGGTCTCGCGCTGCACAATATGCTATCAGGAACCATCAACTTTATGGGTACATCGACGGGACGATTGTTCAGCTTCACAGTACTAATCCAGGTTAGCGAAAGTGGGAAGCCGACAATTCCCTAGTTGTCTCGTGGTTGCTTCACTCGATGTTTCCCTTGGTCTATCGTAGCTACATGTTGATGGGCTCCGTCTTTGACATCTGGACATGGGCTCGTGAGACTTATTCACAGCTTGGTAGTTCTACCTAGATATACGAGCTCACTTGGCGTCTCCTTGAACTCAAACAAGAAACTTCTTCTGTTTCCACTCACTTCTCCGAGTTCGAACACCTCTAACAAGAGTTAGACTACTTTTAGGACTTCGCCTCCGCTTGCACTTTTGATGCTCGGGCCTTAAAAACCAAGGAAGATCGTTATCGACTTCATGTCTTCCTCAC
This sequence comes from Dactylorhiza incarnata, assembly GCA_033032865.1. Taxonomy (NCBI): domain Eukaryota; kingdom Viridiplantae; phylum Streptophyta; class Magnoliopsida; order Asparagales; family Orchidaceae; genus Dactylorhiza; species Dactylorhiza incarnata. The sequence goes on along the minus strand of JAWHQI010000061.1, from coordinate 3,702,366 downwards.
GGGCCTTAATATAGAGTTCGACATGGTGTGCACTCATGCTTTGAACTGGAAACCTTCTACCTCTCTTCGGGAAGCCTTCAGTATATAGAACGAAGATCGTCGTCGTACTCTCAACTCCGATCGTGGTTCCGATCGCTCCGCCTTTTCTGGTCTTCTTCGACCTCCTCCTTCCTCTTTGTCTCTCAAGCTGCACAATTACAATGGAAAACAGGGTGATGCTCGGGACTCCTGCTTCCGTCTCCATCCTCATCTTGCACCTTCGCATAAAAGCTCTCGTGGTCGTGGTCCCTTTTCCCCACCAAATCCTTTTGTCGTTGCTCACACTACTGAAGCTGTTCTTGGTCGGCTTCCCTCTGACAGTCTTTCCTCGGAGGAATGTTTGAGCCATCTCATGCACACTCATGTTTCTTCCCCTACTGTTGCTTTTGAAGTCGTTGGTCCGCCCAGCGCCAAGTTGCTTTTTATTGACTCATGGGAGACTGATCACATGACAGGAACATCATCAAGTTTTACCTCTTACATCCCCTCTTCGAGTGTTATAAGGTTGTCATCGCCAATGACTTACTCTCACCAATTGCTGGCAAGGGGACCATAATTTGTTCCTTTGTCATGCCCCTCACCTTAGTGTTGCATGCCCCTGCTTTTCCTCGCAATATGTTATTTATTAGTTGTCTGACTATATCATTAAATTGTTCTATCACTTTCTCTCATGATGGTTGTGTTATTCAGGATCTGGCAACGAAGCAGCATATTGGCAGTGGTAGGAACTACGGGGGGTTGTACATCTTAGACTGTTAGACTAGGGTTCCAAGAAGAGAGGTTTAGGGGGAGAGGGGGAGAAGAGAGGGAGGAAAAGGATGAGAGAAGTTCAAAATACCATAATATTTCCGCATGCTCGAAACAAGGGTTCCTCGGGTTTATATAATACCCGGTGCATAAAGGAAAATACAATAGTGCGCAATAAAAATAAAGTCCAACGCCGCTCTCATGCATCGGCGCGCGTGCCGCGTTCCCTCCTTCGATAGACGCGCCACACCGGAGGCCGCCCCTCGCCTTCGCCGCCCCCCTCGCCATCCGTAACAATGCCGCCCACTGGGAAATTTGGCTTGTCCCCAAGACAAAAATCTGGAAACTGCTGTTGCAGCTCGACACGGTCGACCCACGCCGCCTCTGAGTCGGGGAGATCCTGCCATAGAACCAAGACCTGCTCCACTGCCTGGTCAGCTCGTTGTGCCGTGCGTGTGTCGATGATGCGCTGGGGTTGAACTGCCGGCGGAATAGTGCCTGGATCCGGTGGTGGAAGCGCCCCTTCGATCGGATGATCCCCAATCACCGGCTTGAGCTGTGAGACGTGGAATACCGGGTGGATACGGCTCCCGGGCGGGAGGCGGTAGGCCTGGGTGCCTACTCGGGCAAGGATCTCAAAGGGACCATAGAATTTGGCCGCCAACTTGGACTGTGTCCGCGAAACAGCCGAGACTTGGCGTTGCGGGCGTAGCTTGGGGAAGACAGAGTCCCCCTTGCTGAACTGAACGTCCCGACGATGGCGGTTGGCCGCAATCGTCATCAGGTCCTGGGCGCGCTGAAGGTGCTGACGTAGCTGCTGGAGTATGGAGTCCCGATCTCGAAGTAGACTGTCTACTGCGGCCACCGCGCACTCCCCCGGAAGGGTGCGGCTCAAGACTGGGAGGGGGGGGGGGGGGGGGCGCCCGTAGACGACTTCAAACGGAGTAGTGCCGGTACTAGAGTGGAAGGCGGTGTTGAAGGAGTATTCTGCCCAAGACAGCCACTCCCCCTATGCTCGCGGGTGGTCACACACAAAACACCGCAGGTAGGTCTTGAGGCACCAGCTCATGACCTCAGATTGGCCATTTGTCTGTGGGTGGTATGCAATGCTCATGCGTAGCTGTGTACCCTGCATCCTGAAGAGAGCCTGCCAGAAGGCGCTGAGAAAAAGCGGGTCACGATCACTGACAATGGAGCGTGGTATCCCATGCAGGCGGACGATGCCATCGACGAAGGCCGCGGCGACAAGAGGGGCCGTGAACGGGTGGCGGAGCGGGATGAAGTGTGCTTACTTGGACAAACGGTCCACTACCACCAGAATACAATCCCAAGTCTTGGAACGGGGCAGGCGAGAGATGAAGTCCATGGAGATGTCTTCCCAGATCTGGGTGGGGATGGGTAATGGCTGAAGGAGACCCCCAGGAAAGGTAGCCTCGTACTTGGCCCGCTGACACGGGAGGCACGCTGCGACGAAGGCCTTGACCTTCTGAAACATGCCGGGCCAATAAAGTGAGGCCGCGAGGCGGCAGTACGTCCGAAAGGCGCCTGCGTGTCCTCCCTCAGAAGTGGCGTGGAACTCGGCGAGTAGGCGCGGGATCAGCTGAGACGAGGTGGGAATCACGAGGCGCTGTTGGTAATGGAGTCGACCCCCCACAAGGTGGTACGGTGGGCAAGATGATGGGTCAGCCCGAAGTGCTCGCACGATCTTCTGAAGAGTGAGGTCAGCGGCCACCTCCCGCTGTAATATGTCGGCCTCCTCCCAATAAGGACGCAAAATGGCCGCCAGGTGGGCTGTCTGCGGGTGGCGGGATAGAGCGTCGGCTGCCCGGTTGGACGTGCCGGCCCGAAACTCAATGTCGAAGTCATACCCAAGGAGCTTGGCCACCCAGATTTGCTGTGTCGGGGTGGCGATCTTCTGATGGAGCAGGTAGCGAAGACTATGATGGTCCGTCCGTACGGTGAAGTGGCGGCCCAGCAGGTATGGGCGCCAATGCTGAACAGCGAGAACTAAGGCCATCAACTCAGACTCATAGGCAGAGCGGGGCAGAACGGTGGAGGAAAATGTCCGACTGAAGTAGGCTATAGGTTGCCCGGTCTGCATCAAAACTGCGCCAACTCCGGTGCCTGATGCGTCGCATTCCACCACAAACGGCTGCGAGAAGTCTGGCATGGCAAGAACGGGGGCGGTACTCAAAGCTCGTTGAAGGGCTCGAAAGGCGCCGTCGGCTAGGAGTGTCCACTGAAATCTTCCCGCCTCTTCCTTCTTCAACAACTCGGAGAGCGGCTTTGCGAGCTTGTCGTAATCCCGGATGAACCGACGATAATAGTCGGTGAGGCCCAAGAACCCGCGGACGTCGCGGAGGGAGCGGGGAGTGGGCCACTGAAGGACGGCCTGCACCTTCTCCGAATCCATGGCCACCCCATTGGCCGAAATAGTATGGCCCAAATAGTTGACCTCCGTCTGGCCGAAGACACACTTCTTGGGATTCACGCAGAAAGCGTTCTCCCGGAGGGTGGTGAGGGTGGCGCGAAGGTGATCCAAGTGAGCCTGACATGATGAACTGTACATAAGAATATCATCGAAGAATACCAAGATGTACCTGCGCAGAGCCGGGCGGAACAAGTCGTTCATGGTCGCCTGAAAGGTGGCGGGAGCGTTCGTCAGGCCAAAAGGCATGACTAAAGACTCATAATGGCTGTCGTGGGTGCGGAACACCGTCTTGGGTACGTCCTCCTCGCGTACCCGTATCTGGTGGTAGCCGACCCGAAGGTCCAGCTTAGAAAAGAAGACCGCGCCCTGCAGCTCATCCAAAAGCTCCTGAATGACGGGGATCGGGTACTTGTCGGGGACCGTGGCCTTGTTGAGCTCACGGTATTCCACACAAAAATGCCAACTCCCGTCCTTTTTGCGGACCAGTAGGACGGGGCTCGAGAACGGGCTGGAACTGGGGCGCATGATACCTGCGGAGAGCATGTCCCGGACAAGCGCCTCGATCTCGCCCTTCTGGGCGTGGCCGTAACGGTACGGTCGGACTGAGATGGCGGTCACCCCCTCTCGTAGCGGAATATGATGATCTGTAGGCCGAGGCGGGGGAAAACGTGTTCCGTCGGCGAAAACCTTCGGAAATCCGTCTAGAATGGCCTGCAATGCTGGAGCGGGTGGAGGTGGTGGGTTGGTTGTGTCCGCTATGTGCCATAATGCGTCCGCCCACTCCACCTCAGAGGACTTCTGCAGAGACTGAAGAGAGACGGCGCGACGGAGAAGGGAGGCCTCGCCTTGCAGGAGGCGGAATGTCCCCCCACAGAGGAAGTGCATCGTCATGCGGTTCCAATTGACGTTGACGTCCCCGAGAGTCCGTAGCCACGCCACGCACAGAATGACATCGACTCCGCCCAGAGGGAAAGCGTAAAAGTCGGCGTGGAAAGGAGTCTGATCCAGCATGAGTGTAAGGCATGTACAGAGGCCTCCGGTAGCCCGCCGGTGGCCGTCCCCAAGGCAGACTGTAAAGCGATCGGCGGCTTGCACCGGAAGAGCCAAGCGATCCACCAGAAACTGAGAAATGAAGTTGTGGCTGGCGCCACTGTCGACCATCACAACTACCGAGGTCCCTTGGAGAAGTCCCCGCATCTTCATCGTCTGAGGGCCCGAAATCCCGCCGACCACAAAGAACGGAAAGTCCAGACGGTGAAAGGTGGCGCCAGGCGGATCCTCGGTGGTGTTGTCGGCCTCCAGCGCCTCAAAATTTGCCAAGGTCACCTCCGGTTCCTCCTCGCCGATGAGGACTCGAAGGGTTTTGAGCGGGCAATCATGTGTGAGCGTATAAGGTTGCTTGCATCGGAAACAGAGACCCTTAGATCGAAGGTCGTTGTATTCCTGGTTGGAGAGCCATGTATGGGTTGCGGGCCAGGGGGGGCGCGGCTGAGGTGCTGCCCGTCCCGGGCCGAGGGTCGGGCGGTGGCGGGGGAGGGAATGTAGGAGGCCGAGGTGGCGGTCGCGACGCGGCGGCGGGGGGTGGGGGTGGGGGTGGGCGGCCGGGCTTAGACGGCCGCGACAGGAATTCCGCCTCAACCAAGCGGGCAAGATCCATGGCCTCCGTCAAGGAGGGGGGGGGGGGGGGGGGGGTATGTGTACGGACCCGAGCCCGGATGTGAGGGCGCAATCCATGCATAAAGAAACTGAGGCAGTGGTCTGGCGGAAGGCCAGGGACGTGGGTCGCGAGGGCGATGAACTCATCGGAGTAATCGCCCAGGGTGCCCGTCTGGCGGATGCCGCAGAGCCACTCCACAGCAGTGCCGGAGTAGCGGGAGTCGTATCAGCTGATGAGGTTTTGTTGGAGGGCCGACCATTGCAGTGTCGGGTTGGTTTGGCGGAGCCAGCGGACCCAGTGGAGAGCGGAACCCTCCATTCCTTCGATAGATGCGCCACACCGGAGTCCGCCCCTCGCCTTCGCCGTCCCCCTCGCCATCCGTAACATAGACCATCCTCCGGCTCAAGCTCTCTTCAGTACCACTCCAACTTTCTCCATGCCTCCTTGTCCATCACCTGCGGATGTGCGTCGATGGCATCAACGTCTTGGACATCCCTCTTCCAGCTATCTTCTCAAGTTATTTCCTATGTTTTCAAGCTCTCTGGGCCATTTTGTCTGTAATGAATGTGAACTTTCTAAACATGTACGACATAGTTCGAATAATTCTTCTTCTCCTAGTATGGTTCCTTTTGATGTAATTCATACTTATGTTTGGGGACCATCCCCTGTAATTTTTTCTCTGATTACCGATGGTTTGTGATTTTTATTAATTGCTTCCCTCGCTCTAATTGGGTGCATTTATTAAAAAGAAAAAATGAGGTCCTTGATTGTTTTCGTCTTTTTGACACCATGGTAGCTACTCAATTTGGTAGCACTATTTGTGTGCTTTGTAGTGGCAATGGGGGTGAGTACAATGATTGTGGTGCTTTTAGCACTTATCTTAAATACCAAGGGATTCTTCATAAGAAAACACGTGTCAACACCTCTGCTCAGAATGGTGTAGTTGAACGTAAGAATAAGTATCTCCCGAGTTTACCAGATCTCTTATTCACACCATGAATCTTCCCAAGTCCAATTGGGGTTATGCGGTTCTCACCACTGCTTACCTCATCAATCGTTTACTCTCCAACACCTTATAGTATGCCCCTCTCTTATCCCTTTTGTCTACTAAATGCATTGTCCACACCTCTCATCTATCTTTATGTGTGTTTGGGTGTGTTTGCTTCGTTCATGTTCATTAACAACATCGTGATAAATTGGATGCGCGTTTCCTACAGTGTGTCTTTATTGATTACTCTGCAATTACGAAAGGGTATCAGTGATTATCCTCCCTCTCGACGGTTCTACTACACAATGGACGTGATGTTTCGTGAGGAGGCACAATATTTTGGTTCTCGTCAGGGGGAGGACACTGTTGTCGATGAATATCATCTTCCTCTCCCTATTGCGGACGCACAATCACCTCCTATTGCGGCCTCCCAATCACCACTTATGCCTACCTCTAACATATCTTGTCCCGCAAATCCATCTATTGTGGACTCGCAATCACATCTTATGCCTGCCTCCTCCAGCGAATCCAACTTTCGAGAGTCTCATTCCTCCTCTTCCTTTGGTTTATCACAAACGTAACCCTGGCGTTACGGTGTTACAACCCCGGGTCATTCCTCCACCGCAGGTATGCTCTTCAGACTCGGGTTCTAATGATGAGCACCCCATCTTGAGGTTCTGATAACCACACCTTTAAAAAGGCAATATTAGCACCCTGTTTGTTTAATCTCAGGATCAGGTAGCAGACATCTTTACCAAGTGCCTATGCTCTGATATTTTCAAGGACAACATTATCAAGTTGAGAATGTTCAACATATAATCTCATCATGAGGGGGAGAGTTGAATTAAATATTTGTAAAATATTATAAAAGGCTCATTATAAAAGACCCATTTATTTTCTCTTATTTAGGTTCACTATCTTGGTGTATATATAGGGGGCGCCTCCTTGTAATAAGATATTCTCCTCATTATTTTTCCATCTGACTGGGGGCGATCAGTTTGTTGGAGTAGAAATATCTTGCATCTCAGCTGAAGGATCTGGGCTGCATTCCCTTTGTGTATGTACACTCAATTTGCTTCCATATAACTATATCAATATTTGGTAAGAGATAATTACGAGCAACTCCTGCATGAAGCTCATAAGTCTTGACATAACTAAGGAGTTCTCAGACTCCCATTGAGGCCAAGTCATAGAGGTCTTTGCAGGTTCTCTGGTGGAGCCATTGATATAGCCAAGGGGGGCCCAACTCATAAGGGACAAAGTACTAGAGCGAGACCATGATAGGTAGTCCGTATCATCCAAATAAATCATGGTGATCTGTATTACATTATGGTCCTGACTAGCACGGGTAGATCTAGAGGGAGTCACAAAACCACCATCATCAATCACGATTAGCATGAAGAAACACCGGAGAGTTCATCGGAAAGATCGTCAAAGACCGCCACGAAAAAACACCACCAATAAGATGCTAGGGAACCCATGTGAAATAGTTCTCAAAGAGCAGAGGTCAAAAAAAGGAACAATTTCAGAGTTACCGGCCTTCATTTCCTCAAGCAAGAAAAATTTAGATTTGGTTTTGTAGAGAATCCAAACGTTGGAACATGATGGAAATCAAATATGTTGATAAGAAGGGGAAGACAACACCCTCCACATATGAAGCTAATTAGTCGTCGGAACAGGACTCATCATTGCATCCCGTCAGCCAAGCGTCAATCAGCTAACAGGATCGGGTCTGCCAACAGATGCAGGATGGATCGGCGAGATGCAGTCACGAGCTCGGCTACAGATGAGGGTTGGGAGGATGACGACTCGATGATGGATGTGGGATGGATTGGCAAAACAAAACAGGCGAGAGGCAAGAGAAACTCGAGGAAGAAGGGTATCAAGCTCTAATACAATGTTGGAAGAAAGGAGATAATAGAATAATTCATCACCTCTAATATGTTAGAGGAGTTACATGATAAAGGGTGGAAAGCGGAAAATAATTATACATATACCAACAATCATCAACTAGATTGTTGACGAATATTACTTCAAGCAGTGGATAGCTTTTCATTCCCCAGTAAGATTTGTAAGAATTTTTACAACATATACACAAATAAAAAAATATACATTATATTGTATTGTATGCATTCGTTGAATGCTTAACAACAGACTAAGTCATCATGTTTGAAAATCAGCTAAATTTTGGTCAAAGTATAAATTTAACTCGTTATTAAAATCCAGAGAATCAGAACAGAGACACTAATAAAATCACAATGAATTGTCACTCAAACACATACTGAAACTTTAAGAACACATTGATAAGATACTAACATGCATATCAAAGTTGAATTCCAAGTCCGTCGCTATTATGTGTATTTCACCCATAAGGGTATTTGTGTCTTTTGTAATTGTTTCCCTACTCTATATATATGAGTAGTGGGTATTATCATTCTATACAATATTATCATTTGGTTTCAACTTGGTATCAGAGGAAATCGCACGCCCTAATCGCCCACTCTCGCTCCCGCTCATATTTCGTGTACGCCGCTTCCGCTCGCCCCCCCCCGTATACGCCGCTCGCCGCTCACCCGAATCGCCCGCTCGCCTCTCCTCACTGGGAGTTTGAGAGTCGTCTGCGCCTCTCCTCCCCTCTAATGCCGCCCTAGGCACCGGCTATGGTTGCTAGGGACGGTACCTCTCTCTTCCGTCTCAATGTCTGCGGCTCTTCTGTTTTTCCACTGAGCTGTCGCTGATCTGTCGCTGTTTGCCGCTGCTGATGCCGCTGATTTGACGCTGTTGGCAAAATCTGACGCTGATCTGCCGCTGATCTGCAGTTGTCGTTGGTTTGCCACTGCCGCTTCTTCCGCTGATTTGCTTCTTCCTTGCTGACGCTGAACTGCTCCATCTTGCCGAGGTTCTCTGCTGCTGCTCCATCTTGCCGAGGTCCCCTGCTGCCGCTGAGCTGCTCCTTCTTCCTTCCATTGCTGTCTCGAGATGCTTGGACAGCCATTACTGTGCTACACCTAGTCCTCTTCTTCTGTTGGTCAACCTCTCTATTCCATGGGGGATTCTACTGGGTCTTCGATACCGACGAGTGAAGTCATGCCACAGATGGGTGACCCTCAGCGGGCCCATGGACACTCCGGCTCTTTGAAGATTACCACCGTTCCCCTGGATGGGACAAACTATTTGGAATGGTCCCGTGCTGCCCAACATGTGATTCGCAGTCATCAGATGTTCGGCTACATCGATGGGACGGTTAAGCAACCCCCAAAGGAGGACCCTACTTGGAAACGCTGGGACTCCGAGAATTCTCTGGTGGTATCATGGCTTCTTCACTCCATGTCCCCCAAGGTTTATCACAGTTATATGCTCTTGGATTCTGCGTATGAGATCTGGACCCGAGCTAAAGACACCTACTCACAGATTGGTAGTTCCACCCATATCTACGAGCTAACCCGTCGCATTTTGGAACTTCGCCAGGGATCTATGACCGTTTCTGCTTACTTCTCGGAGTTTGAAAGGCTCTATCAGGAGTTGGACTTCTTCGAGCAGTTCACTGCCTCCTGCACGGCCGACGCCGTGAAACTGCAGGAGAAGGAAAACCGATACCGTTTGCATGTTTTCCTGATGGGGCTGAACATGGAGTCTGATACTGTCCGAACTCACATTTTACATCGATCACCCCTTCCGTCCCTGAGGGAAGCCTTCAGCATGGTTCTTGGAGATGATGACCGACGTCGATCCCTCAGCACGACTGCTCCCACTGTGGATCGGTCTGCCTTTGCGAGTGTTGGCAGTATGGGTCGTGGGAGTTCCAGCAATACCAGCACAATTTCTACGTGTGATCACTGTGGTCGCCGGGGGCATTCTCGGGAGGTGTGCTTCAAGCTTCATCCGCACCTTATCCCTCCGGGATCTGGACGTGGACGTGGACGTGGACCTGGACGTGGTGGATACCGTCATAGTGGCACTCGATTTCAGGATGCGGCCTACTCCACAGAGGTTCAGGAGGACCATCCCGGTCAGCTTCCCAGTCATTTTACCACATCTGAATTGGATGCTCTTCGACGTCTGTTGCACTCCCAGCCTGATTCTTCAATGAGTGGGACTTCTACTTCATTTGCTACCGCCTCTATGCCAGCTGCCCACTCTGCCGCGACTCCTTCGTCTGAGTGGATCATTGACTCCGGTGCTACTGATCACATGACCGGGTCACCCACAGGTTTTTCTTCCAATATTCCCTTGTCTGGTAAGGATAAAGTTGTCTCGGCGAATGACACTTTATCCCCTATTGCTGGAAAGGGGAACATCTCTTGTTCCTCTTCCCTTTCGCTTACTTCTGTTTTGCATGTCCCTTCGTTCCCTCGCAGTCTCCTTTCTATTAGCAACCTTACCAAATCTCTTAACTGTTCGGTAACTTTTTTCCCTGATTCTTGTGTCTTTCAGGAACTGGGTACGAGGCGGTGCATTGGCAGTGGTAGGAACTGTGGTGGTCTATACTATCTGGATACTACTCACTCTGCTCTCTCTTCTTCCGCTGCCGCTACTGTGACCGATGCTCAACGCTGGCACTTGCGTCTGGGTCATCCGTCTCTTGTTTATCTTAAAAAATTGTTTCCTGCTTTATCTCCTTTTGTTCAGAATTTAAAATGTGATGTATGTGTGATGTCTAAACATGTTCGACACTCGTTTTCTCGGTTATCTTCACCTAGTAGTACGCCATTTGCTATTATACATTCGGATGTTTGGGGACCATCCCCTGTTATCTCTTTATCTGGTTATAGATGGTTTGTTACCTTTGTTGACTGTTTTTCCAGGACTACCTGGGTTTATCTGTTAAAAAAAAAGGTGAAGTTTCTTCTGTCTTTCAGAGTTTTCATAAGATGGTACAGACTCAATTTGGTGGTACCATTCGCGTTCTTCGTAGTGACAATGGTGGGGAATATGATGACCGTGGGGCGTTCGGGGTCTACCTTTCGAGTCAAGGTATTATCCATCAAACCACGCGTGTCTACACGTCCACCCAAAATGGTATGGCAGAACGAAAAAAACCGGCATCTTCTTGATGTTGCTCGTTGTCTCCTCACCACCATGCATCTCCCAAAATCTTATTGGGGTGATGCTATTCTCACGGCCACCCATCTTATCAACCGTCTTCCCTCCCGTGTTCTCGACTACCTGACTCCTTTGGCGCGCCTCTCCACTACGTCTGTTATCCATACTTCCTCTCTCCCACCCCGCATATTTGGGTGTGTTTGTTTTGTGCATGTTCACAAGCCCCTTCGGGATAAGCTAGACCCTCGTGCTCTCCGATGTGTCTTCCTTGGTTACTCCACCACCACTAAAGGGTATCGGTGTTATCACCTGCCTACCAGACGTTTTTTCTGCACCAGGGATGTCACGTTTCGCGAAGAGGAACCTTATTATGTGGCCTCGACTCCTCTTCGTAGTCAGGGGGAGAATGATGCCATTAGTGTTCCTGTTCCTCTTCCTCTTGCTCCTGTTCCTCTTGCACCAGTTACTGTTACTCCTATATCTTCTCCACCTTCTCCATCTACCACGTCATCCACTCCTCATACACCTACATCTACACCTTTTCCTACATACCATCATCCATCCCTCATCACTCCCCTGCCTCATGTCTATCATCGCCGAAAACCAGATACTCTGTCCACTGCTGCTCCGCCACTGCCAATGCCGTCGTCGGACTCAGATTCTGACGCTGACTTACATGTTCCCATTGCTCTGCTAAGAGGTAAGGCTGTATGTACGGAACATCCTATTTCTAATCATGTTGGTTATGATCATCTCTCTAAGCTCCATCAAGCATTTATATCTTCCTTGTCCGAAATCTCTATTCCTAAGACGTGGAAGGAAGCGGTTGGTATTCCTGAATGGGCACAAGCAATGAAGGAAGAAATGTCCGCCTTGGAGAAGAATCATACATGGGATGTTACAGCTCTCCCTCCAGGCAAGAAACCCATTGGTTCTAAATGGGTCTTCTCAGTCAAGCAGAATCAGGATGGGAAAGTTGAGCGATATAAAGCTAGGTTGGTTGCTCGTGGTTACACTCAGACTTGGGGAGTTGATTACCAGGAGACCTTTGCTCCGGTGGCAAAGATGAACTCTATTCGTGTGATCATATCATGCGCTGTGATCTTAGATTGGGAACTCCACCAACTGGACATCAAGAATGCGTTCCTTCATGGTGATCTTAAGGAAGAAGTGTACATGGCCTTTCCCCCAGGATTTGTGAAAAAGGGACAAGAAGGTCTCGTTTGTCGCCTATGGAGGTCGTTGTATGGGTGAAGCAGTCTCCAAGGGAATGGTTCGGGAGATTTCACAAGGCTATGATCAAGTTTGGTTATAAGCAGGGACACTCAGATCATACATTGTTTACCTGGAGGAATGAAGGGAAAATCGTTGTGCTCATCGTCTATGTTGATGATATTGTGGTCACTGGAAATGACCCGGAGGAAATTACTAAGCTGAAGGCTCTTCTGTCAGCTGAGTTCGAAGTAAAGGACCTGGGAAGGCTTCATTACTTCCTAGGAATTGAAGTTACCCGTTCGGATAAGGGTGTCTTTATCTCACAACGCAAATATGTGTTAGACCTGCTAAAGGAGACCGGTATGCTTGGTTGTGCTCCTGCTAACACACCTATGGAGGAGAACCATGAGATTGATGAAGATAGGAATGGTGATCGGATTGATGCTTCCAGTTATCAGAGATTGGTGGGAAAACTTCTATACCTCTCACATACGCGTCCTGACATTACATATGCCGTTGGAATTTTGAGTAGGTATATGCATGCCCCAAGAGCCAGACACCGGGATGCCGCCTTTCGTGTCCTCCGGTACTTGAAGAAGGCTCCCGGCCTGGGGCTAATGTTCTCAAAGAATGATCATTTAAAGATTGATGTCTTCACCGATGCGGACTGGGCTGGTAGTCGTGAGGATCGGAAATCTACAACAGGTTACTGCACATTCGTCGGAGGAAACTTGGTCACGTGGCGGAGCAAGAAACAAAATGTGGTGGCAAGATCTAGCGCAGAGGCGGAGTACCGGGCAATGTCCCAAGGTCTGTGCGAAGGTCTGTGGTTGCGTATCTTATTGCAGGATCTTGGGCTTCTGAAGGACATACCCATCTCATTGTACTGTGATAACAAAGCCGCTATCAGCATAGCTCATAATCCAGTGCAGCATGACAGGGCCAAGCATGTTGAGGTTGAACGCCACTTTATCAAAGATCATCTTGAAAAAGGAAGCTTAGTTACTCCCTTCGTCCACTCTAGAGACCAGTTGGCTGACGTCTTCACTAAGAGTTTGGGATCCGATGCCTTCACTGATGATATCCTTAAGCTTGGAATGGAAAATATCTATCGTCCGACTTGAGGGGGAGAGTTGAATTCCAAGTCCGTCGCTATTATGTGTATTTCACCCATAAGGGTATTTGTGTCTTTTGTAATTGCTTCCCTACTCTATATATATGAGTAGTGGGTATTATCATTCTATACAATATTATCATTTGGTTTCAACTATCAACACAATTGGTCTTTATATCAACATCAAGCCTACGGGCTAATCATGGTTAGATTAGTTTAATAATGGAGATTTGACTCTTCTCTGTAATCACAAGCAGACTAGCCGAGACTGTGGCCTGGCACATTGTGCATGACTGCCACAGATTCTGAATATTATCAGGCTCAAGGAATGAAATCTATAAAAGCATGCAGAATTAAGGTAGCAAGTGTTAAATTTTGAATCAACATAACCCACAAGGAAGACTTCTGTGATTTTGAATTGATTCTTTTGACGTCAATGCCATCACAATTAACTGATACTGCATGTTTTGAACTTTGTCCACCTGCAATAAAGGGGAAAATAGTAAAGGATTGTAACAATTCGAGGGGAAAAGAAGAGGGGAATCTCTTGAATAAACCATCATGCCCAATTCATTCATAATATCTATGACATGGTTCCTTTTATAGACTAAGGGGTTTAGTTAAATTCTAACAAACTATGAAAAATGATAAGATCTAAGAAAAGAAAATACAATACTTGAATAAAAGTAAATGCTTGAATGAATGGAATTAAAAGGAATCTTATAACCGAGAGTAATAAATAAAGAGCTATAATGGTAGTCTCTCTCTCTCTCTCTCTCTCTCTCTCTCTCTCTCTCTCTCTCTCTCTCTCTCTCTCTCTCTCTCTATCTATCTATCTATATATATATATATATATATATATATATATGTTGAAATAGCCCATAAGCTTTGGCCCATTTAGTGGCCCATTTAGTGGCCCTTTTTGATTCTCTTATATTTAGTCCCACATTGTGTATAGATTTTTCCTCTCTCTTCTCTCTCCTATAAATATGTACTCTCCTTTGTATACAAAAAAAGAAATACAAGATACGCATTGCGTTTTTCTACATGGTATCAGAGCGGTGACGATTTCTCCGCTATTCGAACCGCCCGCCTCTTTTTGACAGCAGGCCGTGCGGTCTCCTTTTTTTTCACGATCGCTGCCCGCTCCCCAGCGTAGTTCCCCCCCTCCGCTACTCTGCCCTTCTTCGCTCTTTATAGAATTCGCCGCTTGTGGGACCCTTCGCTGCTGAGCTCGCAGCCCGCCCCGTCCAGACCGCAAGTCCGCACGACCTCCTCTCCCGACAGCCTGCCCTCAAGTTCTGCAGCTTGCTCGCTGTCTGCCCGCTCCAGCCCTCACGGCGCTCTGTGCGATCTGCTCCAAACCGCGATCTGCTCCAAAACCGCGATCACGCCCGCGCTCTGTGCGATCTGTCTGCCCGCTCCAGCCCTCCTGGCGCACTGTGCGATCTGCTCCAGACCGCGATCTGCTCTAGACCGCGATCAAGCCCGCGCGTGGTGCTCGCACACCAATCCGCGATCTGCTCCTGCCGAGTTCGCGATTTGCTCCTGCCAAGCCCTACCAGATCGCCAGTGATCGCTCCGGCCTCCTTTCCAGACAACGCGACCTCCTCTCTGCTCGCTCCGGCCTCATCTCCAGACGCAGACCGCCAGTAGCGATCTCACAACGCTCTCTCAGTCGCAGCTCGCCAGAAGCGATCTCTCTCGCGATCACTCCCGCAGAAATCAGCCCGCATCGATCTCTCAACAGCTCGCCAGTCCGCCTCCTGCGGTCTCTCCATCCAGCAAGCTCCCTCTGCCGATCTCGTGGGCTCTCCGGCGACCTTCCCTCAGTCGCAGCTCGCTCGACCTCTTGATCCCTGCGGCTTCTCTTCGTGCTCGCTACCGGCGTCTCTCCCTGCCGAGCTTCCTGCCGGTCTTCTCAGCAAGCCGCCCAACTGTCCCTGATCAGCTGCTCGCCCGGCCTCTTTCTGTCGGTCTCCTCCTAGCAGCCCGCCGTCCTAATTCCTTCAATAATGGGATCCTCCGTGGACTCAACCACGGTGCCTGTCTCGCCTCAGCCTGCCAACCTGGGTCAGCCCCCAGAACTCCGTGATGAGCTGCGCATTACTACTCTATCCCTCTCCGGGAAGAAAAACTTCATTCCTTGGGGTCACTCAATCCGCCGGGTCCTCCAGGCCAAGGGTCTTCTCGCTCATCTTACCGATGATCCTCCAGCCTCTCCTCCTCCTGAGTGGCTCAAGACTGATGGTCGGGTCCAGACCTGGATCCTTAATTCTTTGGAGGGAGAACCATATGAAATGGTCATGTACCTGCCCACGGCCAAAGGGATGTGGGACGAGCTCCACTCCTTATACTCTGGGAAGGACAGACTTCAGAGTCTCTTCGACATTATCTCTGATCTTCAAGCTCTGGACACCAGTGGACCAAACATTACCTCTGTTGTCGCTCGGGTCAAGTCTCTCTCCGAAGCATGGCTTCAACACCAGCCGCCCACATCTGATCTTGCCACTCAGCGAGCGCAAAGGGAGGCCGTCTGCATTGCTCTTCTCATGGCTCGTGTTCCTCCACATCTTCTGAGTATTCGGGCACAAGTCTTGGCCTCGTCTCCCACTCCCTCCTTATCGGCTGTCTGCTCCATGCTACTCCGAGTATCACAACCTCCAGAGGCCCCTGCTCCTCCCTCACCGGCTCTTCTACAAAATATCCCTTCCCCTTCACTTCCTCCTCCTTCTAGCCGAGGGGGTCGGTCGGCCTACCGTGGAAGGGGCCGTGGTGGCCGAGGACGGCCGAAGTGCTCGTTCTGTGGTCGCGATGGCCATTATGAGTCAACCTGCTTTCGGAAGACTGGCAACCCTCCTCCTCCACGACCGACTGCTGCAGTCGTTGACGATAGCTCCTCGGCCTCTCGTGCCGACCTTGAGGCTCTCCGCCTACAGTTCCAGCACCTCCAAGGGATGATGACTCCACCTGCCTCGGTCGCCTCCGTCTCCAGCCCAGGTATCGTTTGTCTCTCCACTAGTCCTCGATGGATAGTGGATTCGGGTGACACTCATCATATCACCTCTCTTCAACCGCCAAGATATTCAGGTGCTCCTCATCCGAAGTGTATCACTGTGGCCAATGGGGCGACTGTCTCTGTGTCCGGCTCCGCTGACCTATCCCTCAACCCATCCATTTCTCTCCGCTCGCCACTCCATGTTCCGGGCTCCCCATTTAACTTACTCTCTGTTAGCCGCCTCACTACTGATTTGGATTGCTCTGTCACTTTTTCACGCTCTTCTTTTCTGATACAGGATCGACGGACGGGGACTACCATTGGTAAAGGACAACTGCGCAACGGGCTCTACATTCTCGACGACTCTCCCACCATCCTCGCCTCTGTCTCTTCTGCTGACTGGCATCAGCGTCTCGGCCATGCTCCCCTCCCCATCCTCCAGAAGGCACTACCCGATGTATCTTTTCCTGCTTTTAAATGTGAATCATGTATTTTCGGCAAACAGCCGCGTTCATCTTTTTCTGCAAATTGTACTCGGAGCTCCGCTCCTTTTGATCTTATACATTCAGATATCTGGGGACCCTATAAAATTTGTAGTATCTCTGGATACCGTTATTTCATTACCTTTATTGATGACTACTCCCGCACAACTTGGCTATACTTGCTTCGCGAACGCTCGGAATTACCTCGTGTGTTTAAAGCATTTCTCCGTGAAACCCGCACTCACTTCTCTACATCCGTCAAAACACTACGCACAGATAATGCTCGCGAATACACCGGCAATGAGTTTTCGAGCCTATGCTCTGAATTCGGGATTATTCATCAAACATCATGTGCCTACACCCCTCAACAAAATGGTGTGTCCGAAAGAAAGAACCGACATCTCCTTGATATGGCCCGCTCGATTATGATTCACATGAACGTTCCGAAGATCTATTGGAACTTTGCGATCTCTACCGCCTGCTTCATTATCAACCGCCTTCCCTCCTCTATACTCAACAATGTCAGTCCGTTCAGTCTTCTCTTTCCCTCTACTCCTGCCTTCCCGCTCACACCTCGAATCTTCGGATGTACGTGTTACGTTCACTCCATGGGACCATCTACGGACAAACTCGATCCCAGAGCGACTAAGCAAATGTTTGTTGGCTACTCCCATACTCAGAAGGGCTACATCTGTTATTCCCCTCTCACTCGAAAAATTTCGGTATCCGCTGACGTCACCTTCCGGGAAGACCTGTCATTCTTTCCCGCTCCAACAACACATTCTACATCACCTACTCTCCCACAACCTGTTATGCGACCCATCATCCCGGTTAGCACACCTCCTCCAACACCTCTCCCTGAATCACTGCCTACTCCGCCTACCGACCGGCCACCCTTTATCCAAGTCTATTCCCGTCGAAACTCCCGCACCGTGGCCCCTGCGCAGTCGTCCTCGCCTTCTGGTGCTCCAAGTCCTGCTGATCCGGTAACAGAATCCACCGCTCATCCATTGGCGAGCTACGTATCACTGCATCGTCTCTCTCCTCCACTTCATACTCTGGCCACTTCTTTATCGTCGGTTGCAGTTCCTAACTCTGTGCAGGAGGCTCTTCAACATCCTGGTTGGCGTGCCGCCATGGAAGAAGAAATGGCCGCATTGTGGGCAAACCAGACCTGGCAACTGGTGGATCTTCCCCCTGGTCAGAAAATTGTTGGTTGCAAATGGGTCTTTGTCATCAAGCACGCTGCGGATGGGACCATTGACCGTTTAAAAGCTCTCCTGGTGGCTCGCGGCTACACCCAGCAACAAGGTTTGGACTACGACGAAACCTTCTCTCCCGTCGCCAAACTGAACACCGTACGGGTTCTTCTCTCCGTCACTGTGCACCGCCTATGGCCCTTACATCAACTGGATATTAAGAACGCCTTCTTAAACGACGATCTTACTGAAACGGTGTACATGCAGCAGCCGCCCGGGTTTGAGACCACGGGGGAGTCTCGGACCCCGAAAGTTTGTCATCTTTTGCGGTCTCTCTATGGTCTCAAACAGTCTCCTCGAGCATGGTTCGACAAGCTCAGCAAGGTCCTTCGTGAAGCAGGATTTACTCGGAGCTCGGCTGACTTCTCCTTGTTTACTCGCCACCAGGCAACAGGCACTGTTCTCCTTCTAGTCTATGTTGATGATATCATTATCACAGGCAACGATTCAAAAGGAATTCAGGCAATCAAGCAACAACTCAGCTCCGTGTTCCAAACAAAAGATCTGGGGAATCTTCATTACTTCCTGGGCCTGGAGGTAGCCAGACGACCAGATGGACTTGTTTTATCTCAGAGAAAGTATTGCCTCGATCTTCTTCATGATGCAGGCTACTCCGGCTGCAAACCCATCAACACTCCAATGGACGCAAACCACAAGATTTGTGCTCAGTCCTCTGACTCTGATCTCTTGCTCCAGAACCCGGAGTACTATCGCCGTCTGGTAGGAAAATTGATCTATTTGACTGTTACAAGACCAGATATCTACTTCGCTGTCGGTATTGTCAGCCGTTACATGCACGCCCCTCGTTCCTCTCACCTTCAGGCTGTGGAACGGATTCTCCGATATCTGAAAGCTGCTCCTGGTCAAGGCTTGGTATACAAGACCTCATCCTCAACTCCAACACTGGTGGCATACTCGGATGCTGACTATGCCGGATCTCTGGATGATCGTCGGTCAACCAGTGGCTTCTGTACGTACTTCCGAGGACATTTGATCACCTGGCGTAGCAAGAAACAAGCAGTGGTTGCGCGCTCCTCAGCAGAAGCAGAATACAGGGCAATGGCATCTGTGGTCTCTGAACTTACCTGGCTTGAAAGTCTTCTCACGGATCTTGGGGTAAAACTTCCCGCTCCTGCTCTTCTACTCTGCGACAGTCAGGCTGCTATACATATTGCCAAGAACCCGGTTTTCCACGAAAGAACCAAGCATATCGAGGTCGACTGCCACTTCATCCGGGAGAAAGTACAAATGAAGAAGATCGAGCTAAAACACGTCCCTGGTACTGAACAAGTTGCGGATGTCCTCACAAAGGCACTGTCCAGTACCCTCTTCTATCAATGCTTATCCAAGCTTGGTGCATACGATTTGTACGCTCCAGCTTGCGGGGGAGTGTTGAAATAGCCCATAAGCTTTGGCCCATTTAGTGGCCCTTTTTGATTCTCTTATATTTAGTCCCACATTGTATATAGATTTTTCCTCTCTCTTCTCTCTCCTATAAATATGTACTCTCCTTTGTATACAAAAAAAGAAATACAAGATACGCATTGCGTTTTTCTACAATATACATACACACACACACGGGTTAATAAACAACTTTCATCAGGACTTACACCAGAAAGTTTATCTGTAGATGGCTTCACCTCACAATAAATATTATAGCCCAATGAAATAAAACAAAATAGCAATCTATGATTTGCTTGACCAGAAGATGCAACATTTTGTTCATTGATGTAATACTAACATGCAAAGAAAAATAGCATAGGTTACTCAAGAGTCCATAACATGCGTACAAGAATATCATATGTTTTTTCTAAGAACCCTTTACCATCTATAATATCGTTCTCTCCCAAGACTTCCTCCTTTAGCTTTGATGAAATAAATCCTGAAAAAACAAATTCAAAAATTAATGAATTAAGCTTTACTAACAAAAGATAAGCACATCAAGCAAGCCAGCACCTCTCAGTTGCAACGGCTTTATAACAAAGCCAAGAATAGCGAATGGAAGCATCAAGATTGCCTCTCCTAAGAATGCATAACGCCAATGAAGACTATTCCCAACCTGAATTGATATGTAAATCAAATAAAAACACATGTTGCACATCATAAACCAATATATGCTATGAGCACATAAAATCAAGTTTCCCACTGTGCAGGAAACAACTAGAAATACTGAACTCTGCCATAAAAATCAAGAATCATCAACATTGATTGTGAAATTTATGGATGGCGAGTGACACAAAAGCTAAAAATATTTATCGGATTGAAAAGTTCTTACAATAACACCATATTTAAAGAACACGATAGTTACGAAAACTAGTGCAATATTGATGAAAATTCCCTTTTAATGGACAAAATGTTGTTTGTTTGTCACTTGATTATACGTGTCAATTTTATGGTGAAATACATGTGTGGTGTAATCTAAATTCCAAGAGAAGGATTTTGCTCACGTAATTATTAAGCATCACGTAATTATTAGGCGTTGTTGGCACTTAATTAGAGCTCATGTTGTGTGTTGTGCCTTCGTGATATATGTTGACACAATTGTTCAGGTCATATAGTGTCTTATATTGGTATACTTGTGTGTGACGCATTAACATTTGAATTTAACTTTATGCTTATAGTAGCATTAAACATTATTATGTCATATTTAGTCATGTTTAAACATGTAAACTTTTCTTTGCATATTCTTATCATCGATAGTTGCAACATTTCTTATATGACATGCTCGAGGGATGGAGTTACTAGCTCGGTAACGGCTGACCCTCATTATCTACCATATATGCATGGAAACAAGCTTAAGAAGATGGTTGGCACGATCACTTCATATGCAGAAGTATTCATTTAGTGCTTTTTAGATTCTTATGTACTTTTTATTCAGTTGTTTATGTGGCTTAGTTGTTGATGGGGATCACGACACATGAGTCTACACGACGATTGAAGCCGTTCATTTTATGTAGATGTCGGATGTCATTTACATAATGTATTTTGAGGACCGTCATACTCGGAGAATATTACCGCGCGAAGAAGATCCGGCAAGGGGAGGGCCGGCGGAGAGGAAGAGAGAAGGAGGCTAGGGTTGAGAGGGAAGAAACAGTGGAATGAAATTCTTGTATTCTGAGTTGCCCTAATCCGGGCTAGACATACATATATATAAAGACCAATAACACGAGACACATCACGTGGATACACACATGCTCGAATATAAAATAAAGGTATATTCAACTCTCCCCCCTCAAGTTTGGAATATATATTGATCATTCCCAACTTGTCAGTATTGTTCTGGAAGTTGTCACTACTTAACCCCTTGGTGAAAACATCGGCTAGTTGATCATATGAGCTCACAAAAGGAGTGTAGATGTTTCCCTTGTCAAGATGATCTTTAATGAAATGTCTGTCAACTTCAACATGTTTTGTTATGTCATGCTGTACAGGATTGTGCGCGATACTGATGGTTGCCTTGTTGTCGCAGCAGACAGTAACTGGTTTGTTCACCTGGAGGCCCATATCTTAAAGAATAGTCTTCAACCACAATCCCTCACACACTCCTTGTGCCATAGCCCTATATTCTGCTTCAGCACTTGAGCGAGCGACAACATTCTGCTTCTTGCTCTTCCAAGAGACCAGGTTCCCTCCCACAAACGAGCAATATCCAGTAGTAGACTTTCTATTATCTTGACTGCCGGCCCAATCAACATCAGTAAACACCTCAATTTCCAATGTTTGGTTAGCTTTGAACATAATTCCTCGTCCTGGTGTCTTCTTGAGGTATCGCAATACTCTGACTGCGCCTGCTGATGGCGAACTGAGGGAGAGTGCATAAATCTGCTTAGGACCCCTACAACGTATGTAATGTCAGGGCGAGTATGAGATAAATATATGAGCCTGCCAACCAAGCGTAGGTATTTAGAAGCATCAACTTTCTCCCCGCTCATATCCGCATCAATCTTGTGATTAGCTTCAATTGGAGTATCCACGGGAGCACACCCTAGCATCCCAGTCTCATCCAGAAGGTCAAGGGTATACTTCCTCTGAGAGATGAAGATCCCTCGTTGAGACCTCACTACTTCAATTCCCAAGAAGTATTTCAGCCTCCCCAGATCCTTGACTTCAAATTCCATACCCAGTTGTTTCTTCAAGTGAATAATCTCATCCAGGTCATCGCCAGTAACGATGATGTCATCCACATATACAATGAGAATAAAAACCTGCACTCCTCTTCTCTTGATAAAGAGAGTATGATCAGCTTGTCCTTGAGTGTAGCCAAGTTTAAGCATGGTCTTGTTAAAACGTCCAAACCACGCTCTCGGAGACTGTTTCAGGCCATACAAGGATTTCTGCAGACGACAGACCTTCCTATTGGATCCTTCGGTAACGAAGCCCGGGGGGATATTCATGTAGACCTCTTCTTCCAGATCACCATGTAAGAACGCATTCTTGACATCGAGTTGTTGTAGCTCTCATCCACGACTAGCAGCACAAGAGAGAAACACACGAATTGAGTTCATCTTAGCAACAGGGGCAAATGTCTCTTGGTAGTCAATGCCTTGAGCCTGGGTATACCCTTGAGCCACCAAGCGAGCTTTGTACCGCTCCACCACCCCATCTTGATTCTGTTTAACCGTGAAGATCCACCGGGACCCAACAGTTCGCTTTCCAGGAGGAAGACTAGCCAGCCGCCGTGTTTCATTTTTTTCCAAGGCACACAGTTCCTCCTCCATTGCCTGTTTCCACTCAGGTATCTGAACAACCTCCTGCCATGTCTTAGGAATCATAATAGATGAAAGAGATGAGATAAAGGCTTTATGGGCCTGAAAGAGGTGAGTATAACAGATGTAGTTGGCAATGGGGAGTTTGGTGTCGCCCCTTTTACCAATAAGACGAGCAAGAGGAACATGGAGGTCATCATCTGAATCTGGAGCGGAAACAGTCACCGGCACTGGCGAAACATCCACAGCCTGCACTTGCTCAACAGTCCTGGGACGACGGGAGTATGTGTATAATGTAGGAGGAGCGGAGGGAGCAACAGGAGCAGTAGACGGACTATGGGAAGGAGAAATATGAGGAGTGGCAACAATCAGAAGAGGAGATGCGATGGTCTCATCACTACTCGTCTCCCCCTAACCAGGACCAAAGTACGACTCCCCCTCACGAAATGTAACATCAACAGTGCAATAGTAGCGACGAGTCGGAGGGTGATAACACTGATACCCTTTGGTAGTAGGAGAGTACCCAATGAAAACACATCGGAGGGAAAGCACATCCAGTTTATCCCGATGTGGGGTTTGAACGTAGACAAAACAAACAGAGCCAAAGATACAGGGGGTAAGATGAGAGGTGTGGACGATGTGGTTCTTGGCAAGACGGGAGAGAGACGTATCATAGGAGAGGGTGCGAGACGGAAGACGGTTGATGAGATGAGCAGCCGTGAGAACGACATCACCCCAGTAGGATTTGGGAAGGTGCATAGTAAGGAGTAAACACCGAGCCACCTCCAGCAAGTGCCTGTTTTTCCGTTCGGCGACCCCATTTTGAGTGGAAGTGTGGACACATGTAGTTTGATGTATAATGCCATGATCGGCAAGATAGGCGCCAAACGCGCCCCGATCATCATATTCCCCACCATTATCACTACGAAACACACGAATTGTACCGTCAAATTGTTGGACTACCATTTTATGAAATGACTGAAAAGAAGAAAGCACATAACTTTTTTTTATTAGATAAAGCCACGTAGTGCGATAGTGACAATCAATAAACGTAACAAATCATTTATAACCAGATAAAGATAACACCGGGGAAGGACCCCATACATCAGAATGAATAACATCAAATGGAAATAAACTAGGAAAAGACAGATGACTACTACTCTGACGAACATGTTTAGATTGTTCACATGCGTCACAAGATAACGACTGAATTAAATGACGAAAAATAAGAAATAACTTAGTAAGATATAAAGCAGACGGATGGCCAAGGCGCTGATGCCAGCGACGGATGTCATGGAGAGTCGGAGATCTGGTGGATGAAAGAGCACTAGGAGAGGTCTGGTCCAGCAAGTACAGTCCGTCAACGTTCCTACCACTGCCAAGCGTCCGCCTCGTATCCAGATCTTGAAACACACAAGCATCCCGAAAAAAGTTATAGAGCATTTTAACGAGGTAGTCAAGTGACTAATGGAAAACAGATTGCGAGGAAAAGACGGGACATGCAAAACCGAGGACAGAGATAGATCAGGAGAACAAGCAACAGTCCCTTTATCAACAATGGCAGAGAGAGCTATTAGCAGCAATAACCTTATCACGACCAGAAAGAGGAGTATATGAGGTAAAACCTGAGGCAGAACCAGTCATATGGTCTGTCGCACCCGAGTCGATAATCCACTCAGAAGGTGATGAAGACACAGCATGAACACTGGACAGACCTGAAGTAGCAACAGCAGTGTGAGAGCCAGCAGTAGTAGAGTTAGTCTGGGAGCGCAACATACATTGGAAAGCCTCTAACTCGACAGCAGACAGGCCGCCAGAGATGTCCTCCACAACCTCAGTAGAGTGCGCAGAATACTGAGTGCGATCACCAGATTGACGGCCACCACCACGATACACACCTCTACCACGAGCACTAGAACCCCGACCAGCAGGGGCAAGGTGTGGGTGGAGACGAAAGCAAGAGTCTTTGGTATGACCTTTCTTCCCACAATGGCTGCAAACAGGGGGGGGGGGGGACCGCGAGAAATCCCAGCGAGCGCAGAGTGATCAGTAGCGGAGCCAAGAGTGCGACGACGATTCTCATCACTGAGAAGCATGTTGAAGGCCTCCCTAAGAGAGGGAAGAGGCTCACGATGAAGGACATGCAAGCGAACAACGTCAAACTCCATGTTGAGGCTCATAAGGAAGACGTGAACCCGTAATCGATCTTTCTCTTTCTGAAGGGCATGTGCATCAGCAGTACAAGCAACAATAAAGGCGTTGAAGAAATCCAGCTCCTGAGAAAGACGCTCAAACTCAGAATAGTAGGCAGAAACGGTCATAGTACCCTGCTTCAGCTCCAGAACACGGCGAGTGAGCTCATACACTTGCATCAAACTGCAGGCCTGAGAGTAGGTATCACAAGCCCGGGTCCAAATATCATATGCGGAGTCCAACAACATATAACTGCGATACACCTGAGGGACATCGAGTGAAGTAACCACGAGACAACCAAGGAATTGTCTGCATCCGAATTTCTCCATGAGGGATCGGTACGTGGTGGCTCAATAGTGGTACCATCAATATGTCCGTATAACTGGTGACTGCGAATAACATGTTGGACTGCCCTAGACCATTCCAGGTAATTCATGCCATCCAAGGCAACAACAGTAATCTTCAACGAGCCAGACTGGCCATGACTCCGAGGAGTATCGGCAAAGGTACCAGAGAGAACACCGGAGCCAGACTGGCCATGACTCTGAGGAGGATCGGCAGAGATACCGGAAAAAACCCCGGCTGGGGAACTAGCGGAGGTATTGGATGGATCCCCCATCAGAGAGACAACGATCTCTCAAATCAGACAAAACCACATCCTACGGGTGTCACTTAGATCATGCCGCCGGAGAAGACACCGGAGGATGTGAGTTCGAGGTCTCCGGCAGTCCTCATGGAGGACAAAACAGCCGGAGACACAGGGGGGGGGGGGGGGCGGATGGCCGGGCGGAGAGGACCGCCGAAGAGGCTCCCGGCGCTGAAGAGAGAAGAGGAGCCCGGCCCGGTGCTGAAGAGAGAAGAAGCGTCTGGTGCTCGGCGGCTAGCGAGAGGACGAGGCGGGCGAGACCGACGAACGAGGCGAGCGAGCGAGCGCGGGCGGTCGAGTGAGTGAGCGAGGCGGGCGAGACGATCGGAAGAGGTGCGCGAGATGGGCGAACGAGACGATCGAGCGCCGCGTGCGGGATTGGGAGAAACCTAGCTCTGATACCAAGTGGAATGGAATTCTTGTATTCTGAGTTGCCCTAATCTAGGCTAGACATACATATATAAAGACCAATAACACGTGACACATCACGTGGATACACACATGCTCGAATACAAAATAAAGGTATATTCAACTGAAACAAGGGAGCAACCCTTTTTTAATTCATATCCAACACAAAGAAAATACAAGGTCCACATGCCCTCTTATAGTGGCGAGGAGCAAATACAAAAGGAAACAACGAAAATAGGAAATAATGAAAATAAGAAATAACCCAAACATAACAACATATCTAAATAGGAAATAAACCAAACATAGCAACATATTTAATATTAAATATCTTCGACGCTTGCCATAGCCGGCTTCTCCCCGTTGACACCAACCGGGCCCACCTTCTCCACCGACGTCGGTTCCCCCTGCTTGTAGACCTGTCATGTTCGCGCTTCGTCGTGCATATCTGTAACATTGTCGCCGTCTGAAAAATTTGTCTTGTCCTCAAGGCAGAAGTTGGGAAACTGACGGCGGAAATAATCTCACAGCAGCCAAGTGGCCTCGGACGGGGGACAGTGGCGCCACGCCACAAGGATCTCCTCTGGGGCTGCATCTCCGGGAAGGTGGTGGCGGCGTCCTAGAATGATGTGTGGATATATTGCAGCGGAGTCGGAGTAGTCAAGATCCGTCGGAATGTGGTCCAAAGTTGGATGATCGCCGATGACGCGACGAAGCTGAGAGACATGGAATACTGGGTGGATGCGGATCCCCTCGGGAAGTTGGATCTTGTAGGCGACGGCCCCAATCCGGACCATGACGGTGAACGGCCCAAAGAAACGCGGCGCGAGTTTGGGGCAAGGGCGCTTGGCGACCGTGAGTTGGCGGTAAGGGTGGAGCTTGATGAAGACCTTCACGCCGACTTGGAAGGACAGATCCCGACGCTTTCGGTTGGAGAAGAATGTCATTTTTGCTTGGGCCCGGCGAAGATGATGTTTGAGACTGTCCAGAATGATGTCCCGGTCTTGGAGGTGGTCGTCCAAACTCGGTACGACGCACTCTCCGGGTAGGTGGCGCACTACATCTGGTGGTGGTCGGCCATAGACAGCTTCAAATGGTGTTGATCCTGATGCGTGGTGGTAGGCGGTGTTGTATGAATACTCGGCCCAACCCAGCCATTTGGACCACGTGCCCGGTCTCTCACCAATGAAACAGCGTAGGTAAGTCTCCAAGCAACGGTTGAGAACCCCTGATTGGCCATCCGTTTGGGGATGGTATGCGGAGCTCATGCGGAGGTGTGTGTCTTGAAGGCGGAATAGGGATGTCCAGAAACTGCTCAAAAAGAGGGGATCGCGATCACTCACAATCGATCGTGGGAACCCATGGAGTTGCACGACTCCGGAGATGAAGCTGTCGGCTACACTCATTGTCGTGTACGGATGCTGGAGAGGAATAACGTGCGCGTACTTGGAGAGTCGGTCCACCGCGATAAGGACGCAATCGAATCCTTTGGACCGGGGAAGTCGTGTGATGAAATCCATAGCAATGTCCTCCCAAATTCGATCCGGAATGGGTAGGGGTTGAAGCAACCCGTCCGGAAACATTGCCTCGTACTTCGCCTTTTGGCATGGGAGACAGGTGGCCACGTGGTTTTTGACTTGCTTGAACATGTTCGACCAGTACATGGAGGCCACCAAGCGCCGGTAGGTGCGGAAAGCTCCTGCGTGGCCTCCAGTTGGTATAGCATGGAACTCGGCGATGAGGCGCGGAATGGGAGAGGTCGCGGATAGCACTAGGCGGCCCCGGTAAAAGAGCCGGCCGCCCACCAGGGAGAAAGGAGGGTGGCCTTCCAGGTTGGCGATGAGGGACGTTCGGATGGCCACAAGGTGCGGGTCGTTCTCGACGTCGTTTTGAATTGATTCTGCATCCTCCCAGACCGGCCTGGAGATGGCCCGGAGTTCCGGGGAATGTACTTGCCAGGAGAGAGCGTCCGCCGCCCGGTTGGTGCGGCCTGGTCAAAATTCGATGGAGAAGTCGTACCCAAGGAGCTTTGCCACCCAAAGTTGTTGTGCTGGTGTAGCGATCTTCTGCTGAAGGAGGTACCACAAGCTATGATGATCGGTGCGGACGACAAAGGCGCGGCCCAGAAGGTACGGACGCCGGTGTTGCACTGCCAGGACAAGTGCCATGGGCTCGTTCTCATATGTCGAACGACTCCGAATGGTGGTGGAGAATGCTCGGCTATAGTAGGCGATGGGACGGTTACCCTGCATGAGGACCACACCCACCCCGGTGCCCGAGGCATCGCACTCTACGATGAAGGGTTGAGTGAAGTCGGGCATGGCCAGAACTGAGCCATTCACAAGAGCGGCCTTAAGGGCGGTGAATGCGGACATGGCCGCTGGAGTCCATGAAAACGGTCCCTCTTCTATAGATTTGAGCAACTGTGTGAGGGGCCGAGCCAAGGTGTCGTACCCCTGAATGAAACGGCGGTAGTAACCGGTGAGGCGCAAAAAACCCCAGACATCCCGAAGAGAGGTGGGGGTCGGCCAATGTAGAACCGCCGTGACTTTGTCGTCGTCCATGGCCACTCCCTGGGCTGAGATCGTATGGCCCACGTAGCTAACGGTGGTTGCCCCGAACGAGCACTTCTTGCGGTGGAGGACCAGATGATGCTAACGAATTGTCTCGAGCGTTTGGCGAACATGACATAAATGCTCCTGCCAGGATGAGCTATATGCCAAAATATCATAAAAAAAATAAGGACTTGTTGTGGGAGTACCACTCGAAAGATGTCGTTCATGGTGGCTTGGAAGGTGTCCGGAGCATTAGTTAGCCCGAAGGACATGACCAAAAACTCGTAGTACCCATCATGCGTCTGAAACGTTGTCTTTGGTACATCTTCCGGCCGCACCCGGATTTGGTGGTACCCCGCCCGGAGGTCAAGCTTCGTGAAAAAGGCGGCGCCGTGGAGATCGTCCAAAAGCTCCTGGATGACTGGAATGGGGTATTTGTCTGGGACTGTGGCCTTGTTTAATTCTCGATAGTCGACACAAGAACGCCAACTCCCGTCTTTTTTTCGCACGAGGAAGACCGGGCTGGAGAAAGGGTTGCGCTGGGGCGGATGAGGCCGCCCATGAGCATCTCCCGCACCAGGCATTCGATCTCGTCCTTCTGGGAATGCCCATAACGGTAGGGCCGGATGGATACGGCCGCGGTGTGGGGCTGGAGCGGAATGGCATGGTCGGTGGCTCGCATCGGAGGTAGGCCCACAGGAGTCGTAAACACGTCAGAGAACTCCTCGAGGAGAAGACGGAGGTCTGGTGAAAGCACCGGGGTGGCCGCCGGCTCGGCCTGTCGCTGCCAAAGCCACGCAGAGAATGCCACATCAGTCGTGCGTTGGATGGCACAGAAGGAAACCGGTGTTCAGAGCAGAGTGGAGTCGCCGACGAGGTGGCAGGGTGGCCCCTCCCAGCAAAACTGCATAGACATCTCGGCCCAGTTGACCCGAACGTCGCCCAAAGTTGCTAGCCATACTATGTAAGGCCCCCCTCCCGGAACACAAGACACGGCCGAGGGGAGTCCTATGCCCAGGATAGCCGCCTTGCGGAAGTGCCAGCACACGGGATAGCCACCTCCACAAGACGCCTATCCTGTCGGCTATTCTCAAATATCATCATGTCAACCCATTAATAATATAAAAACAACAGAAGCCACAATTCACAAGTAAATTTTTCCAAAATAACAGGTAGCTACAAAAGCTCCTGAGAAACATCAGAGTACATATTGCCCTAAGGCTACATCTCAAACACTCGCTCACATCAGTCACTAACGGTAGCGAAGGTATCATCGTCGTAGGCCCTGTCACCCTGGCCTGGCTGTCCTCCTGTGTCGTACGTTGCTGCTCCACCTGAGAGTGCTCCTAAAAATAGTGGTGTAACAACCGTTAGTCATAAAGACTAAGTGGCTTCACATCCTCTCCCCCGGTGACTCTTAGGCACCGGGCGGAAGGAAAGAGGAGATCGCTGCAATATAATCAGTATATATACAAGCAGGTGGTATATGACAGTGTAATAAGAGAGCAGCATATGTATAGAGCAACAAGAAATACTAGCATGTATAAAAGAACAACATCTAGTAGTATAGTCAGCAACAAGTATAATAGAGCAAGTATATACAAACTGAATCAAACTTAACTTATAAGGATGCACATACAAACTTATAAGTTAAGGGTCTTTTGTTATATAAGTAAATCATCATATAAAGGTATCCATACAAGTTTATATGATGAGGATCTTATGCGGTGCAATGCAATGAATGTATGTATGATGACTCACCCATGATTTACACACGCACTCTGATTATCTATATCGACATAGACTTGTACTTGCCACTTTTTGAGGGTAGCTAACCACTCAGACACCTCACGTCGTGGCCAGACGAAGACTGTGGAACGGGCTTCTCCACTACTAGGTGGGTATGCACACTACCAGACTTAGGCCTTACGTACGCCTCAACGCTAAGAACATAACAATGGAGCTCCTGCGTACTCTTGCTCGACAAACTAGCCGAGTCTTATGACGCGGAAGGGGTCTTGGGAAGTAAACACCAAGAACCCAGCCCAACCGGTCATTGGCATGGAAGGGGTCTTTGGAAATAAGCACAAAGAGCCCAGCCCAACCGGCCAAGATCTATCTGCCAGCTCCCGTCGGTGTGACGATCGGAGAGCCCGTAGATCTGCCACAATCAATCCTCCAACAAGGATCATTATGCAATTGTGTGAACCTATGCACACCCAAGTAATTTTTCATGCTCAACCCGTGCTATCAAGCACCCAGGGACTCCCCACCAAGTCCATAACACATGTTAATATTACAAGTTCAAACGATGATAACTAGCATCTAAGGACCTACCAACCGGGTCCTGAACATAGCACCTTAGGATATAACCCTATCCTATAATTCACACCAGACCGTCACTGCTACCAATACCGAGTTATCATAACTCTTGTGCAGTGGTACATGTGTGAAAGGGAAATAATATCTTTGATCCTATGGGACTACTTGTGCGCGCAATGCCATGTTCGAGTTCACTATACAAATCTGCCCAGACACATTAACCATACCAATCTTCGTGCTCGATTCACGGCCTGCTTTGAACACAATTGAATTCATAAGCA
This sequence comes from Dactylorhiza incarnata, assembly GCA_033032865.1. Classification (NCBI taxonomy): domain Eukaryota; kingdom Viridiplantae; phylum Streptophyta; class Magnoliopsida; order Asparagales; family Orchidaceae; genus Dactylorhiza; species Dactylorhiza incarnata. The sequence continues at coordinate 3,671,285 of JAWHQI010000061.1, read as the reverse complement.
TCATTCGATCACGCTTAGTCAATACCAATCATCTCACGCCCGTTCTCTTTAAGGATCATCAATCATAATTTCTACTAAGCGGTTATCACAAATCTAACTCTCTGATAGATTATCAAGTGATATATGGTACGGTTTTATGCACGTTTCCAAATTCCTTGTCTAAAAGATCAACTTAACATTTCCTTTCAGCATAATAAATTATAACGACATATTTAATTCATAACTTATTTCAAAACCAAATCATCTGAAACTTCTACCATAGATCATAAATAAGGCTTGAATCATTCCTACCAAATTTCGGCATCATTGTGTTACACAATACTTAATTATAGTACTTAACAATTAAATGGTACGACAGGCAAATCTATGGCAAATATGTTTCCTAAAATTCTTAGATTAAACAGGGGTGATCACAACATCATCAGGCACATTTGGCGCGGCGGTGGCTGGCGGCGTTTGCGGCAAACACCGCCGCAAGGCGCGTAACCAAATGGCGGGTGGCAGCATTTGCCGCGTTTGCACCCGCCGCGCCATGAGAAACGGAGCAAAAGCTCCGTTTCGATCCCCCGCCTCCGCCCTCCGGTTCGAAATTGCCGGGTGTACCCGCCGGTTCTTGCCCGCCACCGCCGCGCCAAATAAAGCCTAAAACATTAAAACTCTGTACATATCCATTAATGTTTACTAAAACAGGATTTCTGGGAGCTACAGACCACCAAAAATAATGTGCCACCCCATTCCGAAAAGGTATCGCCAAGGGCTACAACTTTCGTGTTGAGCCCAAGGTCCAGAAATAAGCCTAACCTATCTAAAATCTGGTTTGAACCTAGAAGTGAAAATCTGGACAGCAAACTATCATGTACATAAACCGAATAAGATTCTATTCAACCATTTTCGATTTTACTTTGCCGGAGCTACAGAGCTCCCCTGAAAACCCACAACCACTCATTGGAAAGGTCTTTCCGAGGGCTACAACTTTTGTGTTGAGCCCGAAGCCTGGATCTAGCTGGAACATGCCTAAAAAGTGGCTTGAACACAACTGCGCAAATAAAATAGATCCAGATTGTTCTGCAGATAACAAATCAGCACAGCTCTTAAAGAAGATTTAAAGGTACTGTTCATCTTCTTCCTCCAGCAGAAAAAAACTATTTTCTTCAAACCTTCTTTCCTCCAATACTCCCTCAAAAGACCACCGATCTTCACGAAATCAAGTCCTACAACTTCGTATTGAAGAGAGGAGTTGATTGAAGACATTCTCTCGGCGAACGACGCCCTAGAACATAAGTTCTAGCGTGGCCTCTTCCTACGAAACTCCATTAATCTTTGCCAAATCAAGCTCTCTTGAGCTCAATCTCTCCTAATTAGATCTAAAGATCTAGCACCAAGGGAGAGGGGTCGGAAGTCACCTTAATTTTTGGCCATGGTTCAAGCTTGTCTTCTTAGCGGCACGGTGGCGGTCGGCCAAGCTCCAAATCCTCCTTCCAAGCCTTGTTCCTTCAAGGGAAGTTGTCGGTTATCACCTTGAGGTGTGAGGAAGAGGAAGGAGAAGAATGATCAGCCTTTGGATGAGGGGTGAAGTTCAAGGTTAAGGGAGGAGGGAGAAAATGGAGGCTGATTTGACTAGAATTAATGGTGAAAACATTTCCCAAGCTTTGGATTGGACAATCCATCCATGTGTCACTATCCTATTGGCCTAAGCCACCTCCCAACCTTGAAATAAACAAGGATAAGATATCACATCGCCGTCAACATATTTCTGAAGGCTGCCGCATTAAAGGAGCAAACTGCATGAAGTAAACAAAAATCGGCGGGAGCTCCCGTCGATCGACGGGACGGTCCCGTCGATCGACGGGAAGCTCCGTCGATTTCGACTTAGAGCCTAGGGAAACATCTTCCCAGCTAATGGCAAAGATCGACGGGAGCTCCCGTCGATCGACGGGACGGTCCAGTCGATCGACGGGAAGCCCCGTCGATTTCGACTTAAAGCCTAGGGAAACATCATTCCCAGCTGATGCCAAAGATCGACGGGAGCTCCCGTCGATTTTGACTTGGCACATTTCTTTTCCTAAATTTTTCTAAACTAACCTACTTCTATCAAAGCCTATTTCTGGACCACCAGGACATACTTATACTAACAACATTGCAATTAGAGTCAAGTAAATCAATCATCACTTGCTGACTGTGACTCAAACCTGACCACCTCAGGGTCTTAGGGCTTCTACCGAGACCGAGTCAACTCTCGGCGACACAACACACTCCTGAGGGGTCTAGCTCGAACTGGGATGTTGCATGCCACGCCCAGGATGATGTCAACGCCGCCCTGCTCGAAAACGTAGAAATCTGTCGTCACAGCACAAGGTCCCATGGTGACCCTTACGTCGGAGCACGAGCCCGCGGTTGGGCGGCGGCAGCCATCTCCTAGACAGACGGTGAAGTCCGGCGAGGGCGTATATGGGATGGAGAGGTGTTGCACCAAACGATGAGAAATGAAATTGTGGCTGGCGCCACTGTCGATCGTAATGAGAACTGGGTGCACCTGGACGAGGCCCGCTAACTTCATAGTCCGTGGTTCGGTAAGGCCGTCTACCGAGAAACGCAGTTGTGACCGACGGGCGCGCCCCAAGATCTGCTTCCACGGCGCGCGCGAGATCGAGCGCTTCAGAGACCGTCCGTGGTTGATGGGTGTGGAGACGCGAGCGAATGGACGACAGGAGGCCTTGCATGAAGAAACCCAAATAGTGATCGGGCGGAAGGCCTGGGACATGAGTGACCAAGGCTACGAATTCGTCGATGTAGGAATCGAGGCCGACCGTTTGGCTGATGCTACAAAGGCGCTCGACGGCGGACCCGGCGTAGCGGTGGTCGTACCGTCGAATCATTTCTTGTTTCATTTCGGCCCAGGAGATGAGGTGTTCCGATTGGCGTAGCCATCGCGCCCAATGGAGAGCGGATCCATCTAGGCCGACCATGGTTGTGCCGACCTTGTCCGCTTCCGGTGTGAGGTGGAGGTCGAAGTACTGTTCTGCCTTGGCGATCCACCCCATGGGATCGATGCCGGAAAAATGTGGAATGCCAAGGGCGAGGGTCCAACGACCGGCGAGCGGCACGGTGGTTGCGGGCTGGGGGTGTGCCGAGCAGTGAGCCCCTGTCGGCAGAAGGATGCAGCCACCGTTGGCGGTGAGCGTGGGCGAGGCGGGGCAGGATTCCAGTCGCGTAAGGATGGTCTGTAGCGTGGCCTGGATGGAGGCGAACTGGGAGTCGTGGCCGTCGAGACGATGTTGGACGGTGTCATCGTGGCCGTCGCCGACGAAAGTCTCGGGATGCAATCGAGTCGTCGGAGCCATGGACGATGGAGAGGACGCTGCGGTGCGACATGACACGGCCGAGAGTGAGAGGCAAGGCGACTACGAGCGACACGGTGCGGGCGAGAGTGGCAGGGCGAGGCCGAGTGGCGAGATCCAGCGGGCGAGACGTCGGCGTGGGGAAGATGTCCGGCGGCTACAAGAGCGGGAGGACCGACAAGTCGGACCAAATATTACCGCGCGAAGAAGATCCGGCAAGGGGAGGGCCGGCGGAGAGGAAGAGAGAAGGAGGCTAGGGTTGAGAGGGAAGAAACAAGGGAGCGGCCCTTTTTTAATTCATATCCAAGACAAAGAAAATACAAGGTCCACATGCCCTCTTATAGTGGCGAGGAGCGAATACAAAAGGAAATAACGGAAATAGGAAATAATGAAAATAACTCAAGCATAGCAACATATTTAAATAGGAAATAAACCAAACATAGCAACATATTTAATATTAAATATCCTCGGCGCTTGCCATAGCCGGCTTCTCCCCGTTGACACCAACCGGGCCCGCCTTCTCCACCGACGTCGGTTCCCGCCGCTTGTAGACCCGCCATGTCCGTGCCTCGTCGTGCATATTCGTCCATGGTGTCCCTTTAGTCTATAAATATGGATAGAAGATTTATTTAAAAAGCAATGAATGTTGAAGAAGAGAGTTCCTCCCTTGGTCACATGGTGCCGAAGTCGGAGCCTAGGTGTGAAGCTTAGGAAAGTGCCTCCCCTCCCCTTGGTCGGTCCTCCACCTCATTTCCCATATTTCGACCAAGGTTGCAGATGTTGGATGTCAGACTCATGTCGGTTTGAGTTTTTTATGTCGAATGTCTGATTGCGGGGGATATATCGGGGACATTTCAAAATGTCGGATTGTAATATTATATATATATATCATAATATTTTCATTTATTAACCATATGGTAATTATTTTGTCTAATTAAGTGTAAACTAAAATTCATATGAGAAAATTAAACTACTAACAAGTACCACAACATCCACAATGTTACTCACACAGCAGCCACAATAACACAATCACATATTCGACAAAGACAATAGTAGGGGAAGAGAGAGAGGGGATTAGGAATAGAGAAATAGAGGAAGAGTGGAGAGAAATAGAGGAAGAGAGAAATAGAGAAAAGGGAGAGAGGAAGAGAGTAATATCAGCCACAATGCCACAACAGCCACAGGGGATGAGAGGACTAGCTGATATGGATCGAGTATGGATTGTGTTATGGCTGAATATGACATAATAATAGAGAAAAGGGAGAGAGTAATATCAGAGAACTAGAGCCGAGAAAGGAATAAGATTGCGAGAGAGTCGGAGGAGCGTCCAACTATCAGATTAGGGCAAGCCGCATGCGTAAAGTTCGAAGAGAGTCGAACTGCAATAGATCCGTCGGGCCATTAAAATGAAGTTATAACTATTGAAACTAATTAGGAGAGAAAAGAAAATGAGTGATTTCATTCATCACATAGGGGGCTTTATATAGGTGAATGCATAGACACCTAACACTAGACTCACGGTGTGAGACTAAACCCACGCACATAATAAAATACATAAAATAACATAAAATATATTTCTCCAACACTCCCCCTCAAGTTGGGCGTGTAATGTCTGTCATGCCCAACTTGCCTAATATCTTGTCAAAGGAGCACTGACTCAAAAGCCCTTAGTAAGCACATCTGCGAGCTGCTGGTTCGATGGAACAAAGGGAGTACTTAAAATCCCACTAACTATGTTCTCCTTAATGAAGTGTCTGTCAATCTCCACGTGTTTAGTATGATCATGCTGTACAGGATTGCAGGCAATACTGATAGCATCTTTATTATCACAATAGATCCTGATTGGACCAGCATATTCCATACCCAGGTCCCTCATAATAATCTGAATCCACAACCCTTCACATATCCCCTGTGCCATTGCTCGGAACTCGACCTCAGCACTGGATCTAGCGACCACGTGTTGCTTCTTGCTTCTCCAGGTCACCAAATTACCCCCAACAAGAGAGCAATATCCTGAAGTAGATCTTCGGTCATCAATAGAACCTGCCCAGTCCGCATCAGTATAGACTTCTACTGTTAATGCCTCATTGGGTGAGAACAGAATACCCTTGCCAGGAGTGAATTTGAGATACCTCATAACTCTGTATGCAGCCTCGAGGTGATGTGATCTTGGTGAGTGCATGTACTGGCTAAGGACACCCACTGCAAGGGGAGGGCCGGCGGAGAGGAAGAGAGAAGGAGGCTAGGGTTGAGAGGGAAGAAACAAGGGAGCGGCCCTTTTTTAATTCATATCCAAGACAAAGAAAATACAAGGTCCACATGCCCTCTTATAGTGGCGAGGAGCGAATACAAAAGGAAATAACGAAAATAGGAAATAATGGAAATAACTCAAGCATATCAACATATTTAAATAGGAAATAAACCAAACATAGCAACATATTTAATATTAAATATCCTCGGCGCTTGTCATAGCCGGCTTCTCCCCGTTGACACCAACCGGGCCCGCCTTCTCCACCGACGTCAGTTCCCGCCGCTTGTAGACCCGCCATGTCCGTGCCTCGTCGTGCATATTCGTCCATGGTGTCCCTTTAGTCTATAAATATGGATAGAAGATTTATTTAAAAAGCAATGAATGTTGAAGAAGAGAGTTCCTCCTTTGGTCACATGGTGCCGAAGTCGGAGCCTAGGTGTGAAGCTTAGGAAAGTGCCTCCCCTCCCCTTGGTCGGTCCTCCACCTCATTTCCCATATTTCGACCAAGGTTGCAGATGTTGGATGTCAGACTCATGTAGATTTGGGTTTTTTATGTCGAATGTCTGATTGCGGGGGATATATCGGGGACATTTCAAAAATGTCGGATTATAATATTATATATATATATAATATATCATAATATTTTTCATTTATTAACTAGATGGTAATTATTTTATCTAATTAAGTGTAAACTAAAATTCATATGAGAAAATTAAACTACTAACAAGTACCACAACATCCACAATGTTACTCACACAGCAGCCACAATAACACAATCACATATTCGACAAAGACATCAGTAAGGGAAGAGAGAGAGAGAGGATTAGGAATAGAAAAATAGAGGAAGAGTGGAGAGAAATAAAGGAAGAGAGAAATAGAGAAAAGGGAGAGAGGAAGAGAGTAATATCAGCCACAACAGCCACAGAGGTTGAGAGGACTAGCTGTTATGGATCGAGTATGGATTGTGTTATGGCTGAATATGACATAATAATAGAGAAAAGGGAGAGAGTAATACCAGAGAACTAGAGCCGAGAAAGGAATAAGATTGCGAGAGAGTCGGAGGAGCGTCCAACTATCAGATTAGGGCAAGCCGCATGCGTAAAGTGAGGAGTCGAAGAGAGTCGAACTGCAATAGATCCGTCGGGCCATTAAAATGAAGTTATAACTATTGAAACTAATTAGGAGAGAAAAGAAAATGAGTGATTTCATTCATCACATAGGGGGCTTTATATAGGTGAATACATAGACACCTAACACTAGACTCACGGTGTGGGACTAAACCCACGCACATAATAAAATACATAAAATAACATAAAATATATTTCTCCAACACTTCCCCTAAAGTTGGGCGTGTAATGTCTGTCATGCCCAACTTGCCTAATATCTTGTCAAAGGAGCACTGACTCAAAAGCTTTTAGTAAGCACATCTGCGAGCTGCTGGTTCGATGGAACAAAGGGAGTACTTACAATCCCACTAACTATGTTCTCCTTAATGAAGTGTCTGTCAATCTCCACGTGTTTAGTACGATCATGTTGTACAGGATTGTAGGCAATACTGATAGCATCTTTATTATCACAATAGATCCTGATTGGACCAGCACATTCCATACCCAGGTCCCTCATAATAATCTGAATCCACAACCCTTCACATATCCCATTTGCCATTGCTCGGAACTCGACCTCAACACTGGATCTAGCGACCAAGTGTTGCTTCTTGCTTCTCCAGGTCACCAAATTACCCCCAACAAGAGAGTAATATCCTGAAGTAGATCTTCGGTCATCAATAGAACCTGCCCAGTCCGCATCAGTATAGACTTCTACTGTTAATGTCTCATTGGGTGAGAACAGAATACCCTTGCCAGGAGTGGATTTGAGATACCTCAGAACTCTGTATGTAGCCTCGAGGTGATGTGAACTTGGTGAGTGCATGTACTGGATAAGGACACCCACTGCATACGAGATGTCCGGACGGGTATGTGAGAGATAGATAAGTTTCTCCACTAGTCGTTGGAAACCTGGTATGTCATCCACCACTTCTCCACCATCTCTACCAAGCTTGTGATTGGCCTCAATTGGGGTGCCAGCGAGTCTGCATCCAATCATTCCAGTCGTCTCAAGCAAATCTAGGATGTACTTTCTTTGCGATATAAAGATCCCATGTCTGGATCTGGCCACCTCTATGCCAAGAAAGTACTTGAGAGGTCCAAGGTCCTTCACTTCAAATTCCTTAGCCAATCTAGGCTTTAGGTGTCCAATCTCCTCTGTGTCATCACCAGTTATTATTATATCATCTACATAGACAATAAGAGCAGCCAACTTTCTATCCATGTGTTTCACAAACAAGGTCTGATCGGCATTGCTCTGTTTGTATTCAAATGACATCATTGCCCGGTGAAATCTCCCAAACCAAGCACGTGGAGATTGCTTCAAGCCATACAGGGCTTTCTTCAACTTGCAAACTTTTCCTACTGACCCTTTTGGAAGAACACCAGGAGGCAGGGACATGTAGACTTCTTCCTCAAAATCACCGTGAAGAAATGTGTTCTTCACATCCAACTGACTGAGACTTCATCCTTTACACACAGCACATGAAAGCAAGATCCGGATTGAATTCATTTTAGCAACCGGAGCAAATGTCTCTTGATAATCAATACCAGCAGCTTGCGTATATCCTCTAGCAACCAGCCTGGCTTTGTATCGTTCAATAAGGCCTTGGGAGTTTTGCTTCACGGAGAAGACCCACTTACATCCCACTGCAGTTTTCCCTTCAGGAATATGGACAAGATCCCAAGTATGATTCTTGTCAGGGGCCACCATTTCCTCCAACATGGTTGCCTTCCATTCACTGTGCTCATGAGCTTCCTGCCAAGAACGAGGAATAGATGTGGAAGACAAGGAGGTGACAAATGCTCTATGCGACGGAGACAGAGTCATAGATCACAAAGTGAGAAAGAGGATGCAGGGTAGAATTACCTCTGTCAGTACCTGAAGATGGATCAAGTGGTAACCCAAGTAGAGTGGGCAAGGCCTGTGTGTTCGTGTCCCTTTTACGACGAGTGTAAACCTGCAATGGAGGAGACAGCACTGGGTTCACAGGGATAGGAGGGACAGGAGGTAATGACGGAGAAATAGGCAAAGGAACAGCCGGATCACTAGGGACATGAGGTAATGACGGAGAAATAGGCAAAGGAACAGAAGGAGCGGAATTCACTTCCGTAGTACTTGTCTCCCCCTGAAGAGAGGTCCCATAATAGGCTTCAGATTCCCGGAAGGTGACATCTATCGTAACAAATGTCCGCTTAGTAATGGGATGGAAGCACTTATAGCCTTTTTAGGTAGGAGAGTGTCCAATGAAGACACACTTCAGCGCACGGGGATCGAGTTTGGTCTTGGAATGGATGTGCACAAAACACGCATCCAAAGATACGAGGCGAGAGAGACGAGGGGCGAACACCCAGAGTGGTCAGGGGGGAAAGGAATCCAAGGACACGAGTAGGGAGATGATTGATGAGATAGGCAGCGGTGAGAACTGCATCACCCCCAATAATATTTGGGGAGGTTCATGCGGAGAAGGAGACATCGGACAACCTAAAGGAGGTGCCGGTTCTTGCGCTCAGCAACCCCATTCTGAGCTGGTGTGTAAACACAAGAGGTTTGATGTATGATGCCGAGATCACTCAGATATTTTTCAAAGCGGGAGTCAATATACTCCCGGCCATTGTCACTGAGCAAGATCTTAATGGTAGCACCAAACTGAGTGGTGACCATGTTGTGGAAGCGTTGAAAGAGAGAAAACACGTTGCTTTTATGTTTCATCAAATATACCCAAGTACAACGAGAGTAACAATCAATAAAAAAAAACTAGGAGCAACCAGAAATAGACGCAGTAGGACTGGGGCCCCAAACATCAATATGAATAAGGGCAAACGAAACTGAGTTGCGTGGAGACATAAGAGGGAGAGAACTACGATGGTGTTTAGCAAGTTCACATATATCATAATGAAAAACACGAAACAAAGTAGGAGAAATAGCAGGAAGCAGAAGCTTCATAGTAGAGATAGGGGGATGTCCAAGGCGACAATGCTAGGAATCCAAATCAGAAACCCGGTCAGCATAAAGAGCTTTTGGAGGCGGAGTGAGGCTGGAGGAAGAGGGGTCGAACTAGAGACCGTTGCACAGCCTACCAGATTCAATCACCGTCCCCGTCTTCAGGTCCTGAAAAACACAAAAGGTAGGAAAAAAGTCACTGAGCAGTCCATAGAATTAGTCACTGAACAGAGGAGAGCGCCAGAGAGGAGCATGGAATGGATCCTTTCCCAGCAATGAGAGATAAGGAGCCATCGACAATGCTCACTTTATCTCTGTCGGACAGAGGGGTGTAGGACACAAAACCTGTGGCTGACTCAGTCATGTGGTCAGTGGCGCCAGAGTCAATGATTCACTGTGAGGACAGGTGGGTGGAGGCAGAATGAGCACCTGCGGATCCTTGATGGGAATAGGAAGAGGAACTGGTGAGCCCAGTAGGAGCTCCATGCATCAACCGGCGGAAGGCCAAAATTTCTTCAGCTGACAGAGCGGGAGGTGTCGTGTTGGAATCTAGAAGGAGAGGAAGAGAGGCATCCTCCACAACATCAAATAAGTGAGCAGATCGGGACATGGTTGATCGATTCTGGGAGCGACCGGAGCCTCAACCACCACGAGGAGCAAGACCACCCCTGGGAGAAGGAAACCATGGAGCTTGAAGCAAGTATCTCTGGTATGGCGAGGCTTCCCGCAATAATCACACACGAGGTGATATTTCTCCATAGGCTTCGATCTGGAGTCGCGAGCTGGACGAACCCCGAGGTGAGAGAGAGTGATAAGGCCAGAGCCCTCGGTGGCAGAGTCGTGAAGGAGAGTCTGTCGGCGGTCAAATTCCTGTTGAACGAGGTTGTATACTTCAGGTAAAGAAGGAAGAGGAGAGCGTCCCAGAATCTGAATGCTAATCGGGTCAAAATCCAGATGTAAGCCGTGAAGAAATTCAAAGATACGATTCCGTTCTTCCCTTGCTCTCACCAGCACCTCATCTTCAGGAGACACGAGGGTCAGAAAATCAAAGTGATCATACTCCTGATAGAGTTGGGTGAACTCTGAGTAGTAGGCAGATGGTGGTCGATCGCCCTGACGCAGGAGGAATATTCGGCGTCGAAGTTGGTAGATCTGAGCTGCATTTCCTCAGCATGAGTAGGTGGTCTCTGCGCGCTTCCAGATATCCATAGCCGTATCCATGAAGAGATAATTTTGAGCGATGGGCTCCATCATAGAGTTAAGCAACCAGGACATCACAAGAGAGTTCTCAGACTCCCACTGAGGCCACTCTGGAGAAGCAGGAGGCGGAGCTTTCGTCGTGCCGCTGACATAGCCAAACAACGGGCGACTTTTGAGGGCAAGAATAATGGAGTGTGTCCAAGGAAGGTAGTTGAAACCACCTAATTTCATAGTAGTGATTTGAGGGGTGCCATGTTCAGGATTTACACGGCCGGAACCAATGGAGGTCGGAGGAGGAGAAGCAGGTCCGCCGGAAGACATATTTGTAGTGGAGTCACTCCCCTCCATAAAAGGGCCCGAATAGAAATCGAGGGCACACACGAAGGATCACAATAGGTGACGGAAGATAAGGGCAGCCCTCATAGAAAGAGGGAAAGAACCCACATGTCCAATAGAAATGGAAAGAAGAATAACAATAACCGGATAGGGAACGCTGGAAATGAGGGAATCAAAAAACCCATGAGACCGGCGCCCTTAGAGGACGAGAGACTGCCGCTGCTGGGAGAGGCGCTGCTACTGCTGCTTGACGATCGAGATACCGCCGCTGCTGGGAGAGGCGTGCTGGGAGAGGCGATGTTGTTGCTGCTGCTTGACGCGCGCTGCTGGGAGAGACGCTGCTACTGGGAGAGGCGCGCAGCTGGGACCGCCGCTGGGAAGAGACCGCCGCTGCTGCCGCTGTTACTGCTGGACGGAGAGAAGAGCGGAACGGGAGACGCGAGATGCGGCTGGGACGGGATCGACTAGCGAGAAGTGGGAGAGGTATCGCGTGCGGGAGCGGAAAACGATCGACTAGCGACCGGCGCCCCTAGAGGACGAGAGACTGCCGTTGTTCGGAGAGGCACGCTGGGAGAGGCGTTGTTGCTGCTGCTTGACGCGCGCTGCTGGGAGAGGCGCTGCTGCTGGGAGAGGCGCTGCTGCTGGGAGAGGCGTGCCGCTGGGACCGCCGCTAGGAAGAGACCGCCGCTGCCGCCGCTGGGAAGAGACAGCCGCTGCTACTGTTGGACGGAGAAAAGCGCGGAACGGGAGACGCGAGATGCGGTTGGGGCGGGATCGACTAGCGAGCGGGAAGTGGGAGAGATATCGCGTGCGGGAACGAAAAATGAGCGAGATGCAGGAGCGGAAACGGGATCGGGAGACTCGAGAACCCTAAGGCTCTGATACCATGTTGAAACTAATTAGGAGAGAAAAGAAAAGGAGTGATTTCATTCATCCACATAGGGAGATTTATATAGGTGAATACACAGACACCTAACACTAGACTCACGGCGGGGGACTAAACCCACGCACATAATAGAATACATAAAATATGTTTCTCCAACAATAACTTATAAATTATACTTATAAAAGAGTTATAATTTATAACTTATAATAACGTGTTAGCCGCAATTAGATGCCATCAGCCGCAATTGGCCGCAATATTGGGCCGACATGGCGCCTGCAATGCAAGAAAACGCCAGAATTGTTAAATGTGGCGAAAATGTGTCGATTCCTCCTCAAAAATGACATGTTGGCCACAATCTACATTCTACAGGCTTGATTTTGACAAGGACCACCACCTTGGAAGGCAACCCCCACCCTCTATCACCACCTCCACTTATCCCCACTGCCCACATAACTACCTTACTCCCACTACACAGAAAGAAAACAAAAATCGTACCCTCCAATTTTCCACTTTCATATTCCCTCTATAAGGAGTGAATCCATCCACTGTATAAACCCGCGATCAACCACTATTTCCCTCCCATTACCCCACTACCCTATTTTTCAGCAATTATCCACGCGTCTCCTATACAAATTCAGTGACGAGGTTGAGGACATCTAGAGGATTAACACAGGAATTTCCTATCATTGTTGGCTTACATCAAGGTTCAGCTTTCAACCCTTATCTCTTTACCATTATCTTAGATGAGCTCACCGGACATCCAACAAGCATTACCTTGGTGTGTATTGTTGCGGATGATATCGTTTTGGTCGATGAGACGCGCGAGGGTGTAAACGCGAAACTAGAATCTTGGAAAGACACTTTGAAAAGAAGGGTTTTAGGTTGAGCAGGGCAAAGACAGAGTATATGAAGCTTAAATTTAGCAGTGCAAGAAGGATGGATGACTTCGTTATTAAGTTGGGTGATCAAGATATTTCCCGCAATGAGTGCTTTAAATATCTTGGATAGATAGTTCACAAAGATGGAGGTGTTGATAAAGATGTGATACATAGAATCCAAGCAGGTTGGTTGAAATGGAGAGGCGCGTCAGAGATCTTATGTGATCGTTTAGTACCATTAAAACTTAAAGACAAGTTTTACCGTACTGCAATTAGACCAGCAATGCTCTATGGTTCTGAGTGTTGGGCAGTGAATTGTGTACACGAGCAAAAAATAGGAGTTGCGGAGATGAGAATTCTTAGGTGGATGTGTGGACACGCGAGACTGGATAAAATTAGGAATGAATGTATCATTGATAAGACAGGAGTGAAACCAATTACAGAGAAGATGCGAGAAGCTCGACTAAGATGGTTTGGACACGTACAAAGGAGACCATTAGAGGCACTTGTTAGGCGTTGTGAGAGTTTAGTCACTAGGCATGTTAAACAGGGGAGGGGTGGACCAATAAAGACTTGGAATGAGACTATAAGGAAAGACATGATGTACTTAGGCACTCGTGAGATTATGACTAAAGATAGGGCACAATGGCGACAAAGGATCCATATAGCCAACCCCACTATAGTGGGATAAAGGCTTGAGTGTTGTTGTATCCACGCGCCTCCTAAATTGCCCAGACCCCACTTCTTCCAATCCTTTGTCACGCCATCCCAATCTTCCCATTCAAATTTGCCCACTAAAACATCCACACCATAACCGGCACACTCTCACCCAGAAAACCATCCCACGACTATAGAAAATTCCCACTAAAATTCAAAGACCACCTATGTCTCCTTTGAAATTTGTCCAGAGAGCCTGCCCAGTCCTGGAATTCACCTCAGCCCACTTCCCATCATCCAAAACTCAACCAGAACTCAGCTCCCATCTATAATTCTCCTTCTCGAAGCCGAACAATCCAGAAATCGAAGTTCTGGGTATGGAATATCCATCCAGTCCTTAAAACTCCCAATTCCTGCAACCCAGCCCCTGTTTATTCCCTAACCAACCCACCCATGCACATGCAAACACATTCAACCACCTCCCCAGTCCAGACGGCTCCACCTAGTCCATAGAAACGTCAACCTGTGGTTCAACATCCCCATCCAGCCCTCCAATTCCCCTCCGACAGGCGAGATTCAGCATATGTTGTATTTCCGGACACAGACACATCACCGGACATTCACGGAGCCTCTTATCCCATAGTCATTGTGAGTTTATTTTAACGGTTGTAATTTCTTTTGTTGAATCGTATGTTATTCTACTGCTCTTTGGAAATATTGCTCTTATAATCTTTATGTCAATATTATCATGTGATTTGTTCGTTCAAGTATTTGTTTACTAGCACTCTTACACGTGTCATACATCATTTGTTTCCTTATTAGAAACTTTGCCTCATTGTGATTATCGTGTTATATTATTTAGAAGTTTCATAATTGCAAGTTTAGCCTTAGGATACATGTTTAGTTTGTAGTAATTCTTAGAGTCAACCCTTACTACAAACGTTCTTCGTCAGCTGTATTGCACTTTATAATATCGATTCCAGTGCTCCGTGATCTGTATGATGAAACTATCATCATAGTATTTGTAAATAATTTTTTGTTTTGAAACTGTGATATCGTTTGTGAAATAATATAAATTATTTGACTATTGCTACATACTACTCGTGTACACGTCATTTGGCTCTAAATAATGTTGCCGTCATCTTCCAGGTCGGTATCATAATGATAGAAAACCTAAACAATAGTGTATAATGACAATTGTTGAAAGTGAAGTCATTTGACGTTTCTAATGTATCCTTTCTATCTTTATGCTCCACGAGATCGTAATATGTGGTTAGATTCTCTTATACAATACAGCAGACATGATGCTAGCGGTCAGAATTCTTAATGGTTCATTGTCGACGACAAGCATATATGCAGAGCAATTCAATCTACTGAAGGTACAAAGTTTGGTGTGGATGCGGCCCTTCTACCCCTAGCTGAGTTCGTTCTATTGAGGCACAAAATTTGGTGAGGATGCGACCCTTCTACCCTTAGCTGAGTTTGACATTAATTTGGGGATGGGATAGTTAGCAGAACAAAACACAAAGATCGTATGCAGATCTAAGGAGGTTCTTCTCTGCAGACCAGATCAATCACTAGTGAATGTTTAATGACTTAATGGTCCAACTAAGATTATGATTCCTGCAGTGCAAGTAATAGGAACAATCAACAGTGGATGTGAAGCATACTTGGCTCTGATGCATCTTATATCTGAGAGCTTACCGTTCAAGATGTGCCCTTAGCCAAAGAGTTATCAGTTATGTTCCCTAAGAAGTTGCCCAATGCACCACAGATTGGGACATAGACTTCTTTATTGATTTGACGCCTGAAACTACACCTGGCAAGGTCATTGTATCACATGGCTCTACACAAGTTAACATAGCTAAAAGTGCAATTTGAGGAACTATTACAGTAAGAGCTCTTCAAGTTGATTTATTCGCCCTGTGAGCCCCAACTCTCTTTGTTAAGAAGATGACTATGAGTATGGGATTATACATTGGTAATAGAGAGTTGAATAGACTGACCATTCAATGCTCGTTATGAACGTTTCACGTTTACAATGTTTCTTTTGGTTTGACTAATACTCTGTAGTGTTCATGGATCTCATGAACAGGGTAGCTAAAGACTGCCTAGATATATTTGTTATTGGTTCATAGAGAACATACTAGTCTATTTGAAGTCTAAGTGGACCATGTTCATCACTTTGCGATCATACTTCATATGCTTGGGAGAATCAGCTTTACACTAAATTCTCCAAGTGTGACTTTTGGATCTTAGAGGTGACATTCGTGGACCATATCATTAACAGTAAGGGCATATCAATAGACCCTAAGAAGGTGGAAGCCATTTGGGATTGACATACTCCCAGATCAGTTTCATATGTCGTAAGCTTCTTGGGACTGGTTGGAAACTGCAAGAGATTTGTGGAGGGATTTTCTAGGATATACCTACCACAGACTTCGTTGACCAGGAAAAATAAAAAGTACCTTCAGATTGCACAGCGTGAGAAAGTATTATGAATAAGGAAGAACAGGGATACAATCACGAGGTGTGCTCGTGCCAACTTCAGGAGGCTGGGTCCTTCTAGAAGCTCCTCTCCAAAATGAGAGATCTCAAACCAGATGATCAAAAGATAACCCTAACTCCCAAGCCACCTCCTTATATAGGGAGGGGGGGCTCACATCATTTACCTAAAGCTGTAATAAGAATTACAATAATAATAATGATAATACGCGCAGCGTAATAATACATCCCGTCAGAAAATCGACCTTGACCCCAAGGTCGGAGTGTCGTCCGTCTTCTAGTAGTGATATGCACGCGGAAGGGCTGTGGCAGATGTGCCCGGAGCTTCGTCCGGCAGTACATCCGGGATCAGAAGGGTGTCAAAGTAGGTTGCGCTGATCGCGGCCATGTCATCTCCGATGATGACCCGGACCTCCTTCACTGGACACTCATGACCAGGAGAGTAGGGTTGCTTACAGCGGAAACACGGGCTCTTGCTCCGTAAGTCATTATACTCCTGGTTGGTAAGGCGGTGAATAGGGGAATGGCGGTTGTTGAGTGGGCCCATAATGGGGGGCGAGGTAGAGGAGGTGGTGGAAGTGGATGTTTAGACGGGGTAGGGAAATATGGTTGGTGGGGAGGCCTGGAGGGAGGCGATGGGGAAGGAATGTCGTCAGACATCGCTAGGAATTCAGCCTCCACTAGTGGGGAGAGGGATATGGCTTGGTAGACCGTTAACGGATGAAGGGTGCAGAGCGGGCTAGGAAATGGGGTTGTAAGCCTTGCATGAAGTACCCCAAGTAATGGTCGGGGGGAAGACCTGGGACATGGGTGAACAATTCGATGAAGGCATCAACGTACGAGTCAATGGAGCCGGTTTGACGGACCCCGCAAAGGCGCTCGATCATGGGGCCAGAGTAGCTATCATCATACCGCTGAATGAGGGCCTCAGTGAGAGCTGTCCAAGTGAGGTCGGGGGAGGACTGACGGAGCCAGCGGACCCGTCCATGTCGATAATCGTTGTGGAGACCCGTTGCGTCTAAGGAGCCTAGTGAATGTCAAAAAACTGTTCGGCGCGGGCAATCCACCCGAGGGGGACAGTCCCGTTGAATGTGGGAATGTCGAGGCATGGAAGTTGCAGAGTAGGCAATCCCACCAATGTGGGTTCTTCGGGGGCCGCGGTGCTTGGGGATCCCAAAGCAGAGGCGGCAGTAGGCCCGGAGTTCTGAACGATTTGCAAGTTGTGGAGCATGGCCAAAATCGAAGTGAACTACTCAGCTTGGGTCTCGAGACGAGAGTTGATTGTGGTGAGGGAGTGTTAGAGGGCTTCCATCTGGTTCCTTGGCATATGAGGAAGAGTGCGCAAGAGCTGGAGGTTCGCAGGAGACTGTCGGAGCCGGCGGAGGTGCGCTAGCGGTCGGACGATCGCTGCAGAAGGACCGAATCTGGTCTGGGGGTGGAATGGAGCCGGGATGGCGGAATGGAGCTGGCGGATCTGGTCTGGCGGATCTGGTCTGGCGGCGGAATGGATCTAGGCTGGCGGTGGAATGGAGATGGCGTTGTGGAGGACTGAGAGCAGGGGGTCGGGAGTTGGCGGGGCTAGGTCTGGCAGACGACGGAAGCAGGGGACTGCGCTGCTGTCGACGGGATTGGCAGACTGCTGCGCTAGGCGGATCGGGAGTTGGCGGGACTAGGTCTGGCAGACGACGGAAGCAGGTGGACTGGCGCTACTGTCGACGGGATCGGCAGACCGCTGCGCTCGGGGGATCGGCGCTTAGTTATTAAAGGCGCAAGGCGCACCAAGGCGCAAAGGGGTCTTGGAGCCTAGGCGCAAGGCTCAAGGCGCAGGCGCGCACCTGACGAAGACAAGGCGCAACCACATTCATTTAAAAAAATAAGCATCAAACATCAATTCATCTTCTTGATCAGATTTTTCATCTATTATACTCATTAATCATTCATTACTATCATTTATAACTCTTAAAAAATATATATCTAAGCCTTAACACTCGATTATGTTTCACAAACACTAAATCATGCAAAAAATATTGAGTTCTTACATTATTTCTTTCTTTCTATTGGGAAAAAAAGGTTTGCAACAGAAACCGCTCTCAGACGCGTCTTTTATACTACAAAGGCGCAAAAAAGGCGCATGAAGGCGCAAGCCTCTGAGCCTGTTGAGACTGGAGCCTTAGGCGCGCCTTTAACAACTAAGGATCGGCGGATCGTTGTTGTCGACAGAATCAGCGGACGACGGGATCGGCTAGGGCACAGCAGAGCGAACGGGAGGTCACGGACAAGACCCGGCGGCACGATGCAGGCGGGAAGGCAGGTCGGACCAAATATTACAAATAAGGAAGAACAGGGATACAATCACGAGATATGCTCGTGCCAACTTCAGGTGACTGGGTCCTCAGAGAAGCTCATCTCCAAAATGAGAGATCTCAAACTAGATGATCAAAAGATAACCCTAACTCTCAAGCCACCTCCTTATATAGGGAGGGGAGCTCACATCATTTACCTAAATCTGAAATAAGAATTACAATATTAATAATGATAATACGCGTAACAGAAAGCCTTTCAGAAGTTGAAGGATAGGTTGGTGTCGGTCTATATCCTTTATTTTTCATCTAGTTTAGAGGTGATTCAGATTTTTAATGAAGCATAAATCAAAGGGTTGGGTAGTCTTTTGAGTCAACATGACAAGATTATCACTTATACTGCTTGGCGAAAATGCACAAGAGAAATTATATGTTCACAACTTGGAGTTAACAGTCATCATGCTTGCATTGAATATTTGAAAGCATTATGACGCAGGACGAATCTATAGGCAGTGGATTAACGATACCCTAACCCTACATGCAATACAAAATGAGCACGTAACAAATGCAATGAACCTGACACCATCTACCTAAGGGTTGGATGCGTGGATGTGTGACTAATATGCAATCCTAAGTGAAGTGTCGGGGAAATAACTCGACAACCCTAAACGATTATATGTGAAATGCAAGGTCCGGCGGCGAAATCAAATTAAGCAATAAATAATCAAATCACACTTAGACAATTTTTAGCAAAAGCAAAATAAATTCTTTAAGTAAACAAGCAATGGTTTTCCCCCGCGTGGAGGGCCAAAGCAAGAGCGCGTGGTGAATAGTTCCTGCAAATCACAAAATAATCTAGAACAAAAGTCCTACGATGCTATTTATCCAAACAAGTATAAGATCACAACACAATATTTAAATGATGAAAACAAGAGTTCATACAACAAGAAAACTCACAAAAGTATGAGGGTTGCCCGAGGTGAAGAGATCAGGTGAATCACGGCGCGGAGGTGGCGATCCGAAAGGAACCGGAGGCGGGACGATGAGGGAGATGGCTGGATCTGACGGTGGGAAGAGGGATCGGGTTGTGGGTAGGTAGATCCGGCTGTATGGAGGCGGATCCAGGTTGTGGGAAGGTAGATCCGGCTGTATGGAGACGGATCCGGGCAGCGGGGTGGTAGATCCGGCTGTATGGAGGCGGATCCGGGCTGTGGGAGGCAGATCTGATGTGGGGAGGCTTGTGGTGGGTCGGCGGAAGGGGAATGGTGGCTGGAAGGGGTCGGTGGCAGCAGGACAGCGCTATGTAGGTGGCGGCAATAGCAGGACAGCGGCAGATTGGCGGCGGAGGTAGCAGGACAGCGGGGAATAGGGGCGGCGGCTGGGTGTTGGAGAGGCATGGGAGTGGCGGTAAAGGGTTTTGGAGGTGGAGAAAGGTGGCTAGGGGTTAGGGTTACCTTCGGGGAGCGGGAGAGGGCCTAGGAGTCGTCACCTAGGGTTCCACGGAGTCGGCATCGTGGAGTGATCGCGGGATTCCGGGAATACACTTCTCCAAAATCTGCAATGCCTTTAGCAGCCCCCCTATACCTTTATTTATAATAAAGAGATATTAGGGCATCCCACCATAGACGGCTATGATTGGTCGAAGATGGGATAGTCCTATTACATCAAAAATAAAGCAAAAATGACAATGTGATATATGAAATCGTGTCGGAACGACGGGCCGGACGCATTCGTGGAGTCGGATCATCGATCCGGGTACGCCATATATGGTAAGTAGCCAATCGGCCTCGAATGAGCCCAAAACTCGTCCTCAGCTGCGGGTCCGTGTCTCCATTCCGCATCACATTATCTCTATGGAATAAAGTTAGACATCTACACCGATTGATTCTTAAATATCTACTGACTCGGAAGGAGCTAGCGTGCGACAGAGAAGATGAGTGGAATTACTGGGAGACTACGAGTTTAAGATCCATTATCAACCTAGAAGAACCAATGTAGTTGTTGAAGCTTTGAGTAGAAAGAGCATCAAATCATTGATGAATGGCGAGCAAAGATTAAATTGATGACCTTGAGAAGTTGGATAGTTTGTGTTGACCAGTGGAAACACTCAGAGTGCAGGTTCAGTTGGGTTGAGAGTCAACATTCGATCCAAGATAGAATTCAAAAGACACAACAAGTTGATCATTACTCCATTCCTTTACTCGAGGAGGCTCGGTGAGGTCAGAGTGAGAACTTGAAGTTGTCAAATGGAATACTCGTGAGCTTTGTGAGGAGTTGTTATGGGAGACACACAACTCAACACACTTAATTCACTCGAACAATACAAAAAAGTGCAAGGACATGAAATATTTGGTGGTCTGGTATGAAGCGAGACATTGATTTGTATGTAGCCTATTTCCTTCCATATTATGAAGTCCTAATGGATTCCTGAAACCATGTAAATAATCCCTAAGTTTAAATTCAAAGAGATTTTCATGGACTTCTTGAATGGGTTACCAAAGTCGAGTGTTGAAACAATCTCATTTGAATTATCGCTGATAGATTAACTAAGGTACTGCATTTTATATCTAACAAAGTAACGAATAATGTAGAGACGTTTGCTCAGCTAAACATAAGACAATTAGCCAGGCTACTTGGTGTTACCAAGAACATCATTTTGGATAATTATATCTAACAAAGTATCGAATAATGTAGAGACGTTTGCTCAGCTAAACATAAGACAATTAGCCAGGCTACTTGGTGTTACCAAGACATCCTTTTGGATAAGGACCGGAGACCTAAAGATTGTACAATGAAAATTGGGTACTAGTTGAAATTCAGTACTGCCTTCCACCCTCAAACCGATGGTCAGATTGTGAAGACTAACACGTCACTAGATGATCTTTTAGGTATGTGTATAGTTCACTTCATATGCAAGTAGGAAAAGTACATTCACTTATAGAATTTTAATACATTATTAGCTTCCAAGCGGGCATCAAGATGACATCATACAAATGCCTTATACATTATATAATAGGAGGTGTTGGACATCGTTATCCGTGGTGAAGGCTGACGACAATAAGCTTTTGAAATATGATGAGTACAACAGTGCAAGACAAATGTTCAACATATTCAGGAGAGGCACAAGTTAAGCAAGTCAAATATCAAAACAATGGGTTCAATGTAGATGACATGGTTTACATAAAAATCAAGCCAAACAAAGAGTACGTCTCAAATCAGAAGACTGAAAATTTTGAGTCCAAGATTCATTGGACCTTTTGACGTTCTATAGTGCATTAACAAGATGGCTTGCACATTTGAGTGATTTGCATGCATTGTCCTCGAGGAAGGTTCTACTGGGTTTTAATCAAGACCGCTGAATCAGGATGTGGTGAAAGAGAAGTTGGTGACTAGGTCAAACTCGATCATATTATGCATTCGAAGGAAAATTAGAGTTTGTCGTGGGCGACAAAGTTTGTTTAAAGACTAGATTTCATGGTGTGACCAGGATTACAAGTTTGGGCAAACTAAATCACCATTTTGTCGGTGATGAAGATTGATCATATACATTTTTATTTTATACTTCATCAAAGAAAATGAGCTAAAATCCGATTCATATGAGAGTTTTATATTATTATTCTTCATTATTAAATGTTTGAGCTATGTAGAAGCGAGCGATTTAGAGCAAATCAGAGCACATTTGGAGAAGTTTTTCTAGCCCAAAAGAGAGTGATACACAACCTAATTGACCAAGGCGTGTCATATGACCGTGTCCAACCCCTGGGAGACAGTTACACACGAGGAGACGCGGTTTTTGAGATACACATCCTAGGGACACATCGGTGTCCCCAGGCCGTGTCAGGTTATTCTTGTCAAATTGACTCCAGACAATATACATAGCACATTTGCCTGAATAATGCAAACTTGATTCGAAGTGCCTCTTTGAAACAACCGACAAAGAAAGAGAGCACCATAGACATAGAGAGAAGTGAAGAGAAGGAAGACACCATGAAATAAGAAGGATTGTTTGGTAGGCTTCTTCTACATTCTTATTCTCCTCTATTCATCTTTTGAACTCTATGAGTATTGTACGGATTTTGTGTTTAATCATGTATCTTATGTTGCTTGAATATTGTAAAACTCCTCTTGATCATTCATATTTATATTCCTCGTTATGTCTTTTGATTTCCTACGGTTTATTTGCGTTGTTAAATCGTTGTTAAATTTATGAAGTGGTAGTTCCGGAATATTGTTTTCATATTTGATATTCATATCTACATAGACTTTCGTGGATTGAGTTATGAATAGATTACACTATGATAAAGAGAGTTGCATATAATCCTGAAAAAATAGGACACCATAAATCTCTCGTCTAATAGTCAAATTTAAATGTCAGGTTTTATAATGCGATAAAACAATTTTAAGGTGGTTTTATATTGAGTACAAATCTCGCGTAGATCAACCTAAAGTTAGTATCAATCGTCCAACCCATGGAGAGCGAAGTAGCGTGAAACCCTCACGGTCTAGAGAAATCGTAACTATAAGAGGAAAAACCTTTGAAATGATTAAGTAATCTTTGATTTCATTACATCATGAGAATAACACTATTTTACTAAACAAAATCACATTATGTTATGATCAAAGGTTTGATATTCTCACAAGCTCCAAATCTATATTTTACGGTTATAATAGTTAGCCTAAATTATTTTGTTATGTGCCAGACTGCCAGCATGATAATAGAATGAGAGGTGAAGTGTAGTACACCTTGTGGTATACGACCTTGATATTTGCTTATCATATATTACACATGATATGCGTGTTTGTCTTATCTCAAAGTAGAGTACGTAAATCTATAGCTAAAATTTAAATACAATCGAAGAGCATATCAACTTTTTGTCGTTGTTGTCGGGGACTCATACTTGTAATATTAAAAAAACATCAAGTTTTATTACTTAAACAACAACAACACTAAAGCCTTTATCCCACTATAATGGGGTCGGCTATATGGATCCTTTGTCGCCATTGTCCCTATCTTTAGTCATAATCTCACTAATGCCTAAGTACATCATGTCTTTCCTTATAGTTTCATTCCAAGTCATTATTGCTCTACCCCTCCCCCATTTAACATGCCTAGTGACTAAACTCTCACAACGCCTAGCAGGTGGGTCTAATGGTCTCCTTTGTACGTGTCCAAACCATCTTAGTCAAGCTTCTCACATCTTCTCTGCAATTGGTTCCACTCCTGTCTTATCCCTGATACATTCATTCCTAATTTTATCTAGTCTCGTGTGTCCACACATCCACCTAAGCATCCTCATCTCCGCAACTCCCATTTTTTGCTCATGTACACAATTCACTGCCCAGCACTCAAAACCATAGAGCATCGCTGGCCTAATTGCAGTACGGTAAAATTTTCCTTTAAGTCTTAATGGTACTTTACGATCACATAAGATCTCTGACGCGCCTCTCTACTTCAACCAACCTGCTTGGATTATATGTATCACATCTTTATCAACACCTCCATCTTTTTGAACTATCGATCCAAGATATTTAAAGCACTCACTGTGGGAAATATCTTGATCACCCAATTTAATAACGAAGTCATCCGTCCTTCTTGCACTGCTAAATTTAATCCATATACTTCGCATTTCCCTTGCTTAACCTAAAACCCTTCTTTTCTAAAGTGTCTCGCCAAGATTCAAGTTTCACGTTTACACCCTCGCGCGTCTCATCGACCAAAACGATATCATCCGCAAACAATAAACATCAAGTTTTATTACTTAAGCCACAAAAAATATTTATTTTGATTAAAATTGTTTTATTTGATTTCATTTTGTTTATTGGTATCGTATTTCTTTATACAACTTGGATAGTCTTTACTTGATTTTTGTTCAACGAGAGGGTGATATTTCTCACTTTCTTCATCCATCTTTGAAGGAATAAAATAAAGTCATAAGGAGTACTTCTCCGAAGTCACGGATATCATGCAAAGAAGATTCGATGATGTCGAGGTGTCTATGCAACAGCAAGAGACCCACCTAAAGAATTTGGAAGAACACACTTCTCAACTAGTAAATTCAGTAATCAAGCGCAACAGATGTGAAGCGCTTAATGAAGCTAAATCGGACAAAGGAGTTAAACACCCAACTATCGACAGTTGGGCATGAAAATCTTTATTAAACACCAATATAACTATTTATTTATCATTATGTATGCAGTGTGCAGCTGATATGGACCCACAATAGTCCTCGTTACTAGTTAATTATATATGTATATATATATTATTAATTTGTCATGTTAGTGTTGTCATTTTTAGTGTCGCTATTTAGAGTTATTATGATGTTCGTGTCTTTTATTTCATGTAAGGTATTTAGGAAATTGTCGGAAGTCTTATAATTTCTATTTAAGGGACCCAAGGGGTCCATGAATCATTATGAATGAATGAATCTAATCTTCTTTAACTCTCGTTATAGCGTAGCTAGCGCGTATCTGTTGACTACAGAAATGATGGGTTGGGTAGACCCCTTGGACCCATGAGGGTGCTTGAAGGATGGAGTTCCTAGGTCGGCAATGATTGACCCTTGTAATCTAACATATATGCATGGAAGGAAGCTTAAGAAGACAGGTTTGATCATTTCATATGTTGAATATTTCATTTACTATGTTTTTATGTTCTTATGTACTCTTTATTTAGCGGTTTATGTGGCTCAATTGTATTGTATTTTGGATTGGCTCTGTGATCTGTAAGATGAGACAGTGGAAAGCGGAAATTGAATTAGATTTGATGCCCTAAACTGGGCAAACACATACATATATATAGGAGACTTGCACGTGACATATCACATGCATAACATAAATGCGTAAAATATAAAAGCGTAAATTCAACTCTCCCCCTCAAGTTGGGAATATATATTGATCATTCCCAATTTGTCAGTGTTGTTCTTGAAGCTGGCACTGCATAGTCCCTTGGTGAAGACATCAGCAAGCTGATCAAATGAGTTCATAAACAGAGTGCAAATATTCCCCTTGTCAAGGTGATCCTTGAAGAAATGATTGTCAACTTCCACATGTTTGGTTCTGTCATGTTGTACTGGATTGTGTGCAATACTGATAGCCGCCTTGTTGTCACAGTAGATCATAATAGGATTGTTCCCGTGAAGACCTATATCACGTAGAATAGTCTTCAACCACAGTCCCTCACAAACGCATGGCGTCATAGCCCTATACATTGCTTCCGCACTTGAGCGAGCTACCACATTCTGCTTCTTGCTCTTCCATGAAACGAGGTTGCCTCCTACAAATGTGCAGTACCCAGTTGTAGACTTTTTGTCGTCTTGGCTACCAGCCCAATCAGCATCTGTAAACACTTCAACTTCCAATGACTGGCTGGTTTTGAACAGAATCCCACACCCTGGTGCCTTTTTGAGATATCGCAACACCCTGAAGGCAGCCTGGTGATGACGTGCGGAGGGGGAGTGCATATACTTGCTTAGGACACCCACAACGTATGTGATGTCAGGGCGAGTATGGGATAAGTATATGAGCCGCCCAACCAAACGTTGGTATTTTGAGGCATCCACTTTCTCCCCACTAATATCTGCATCAATTTTGTGATTAGCCTCAATAGGGGTGTCCACGGGAGCACACTCAAGCATCCCAGTCTCCTCAAGAAGATCAAGAGTATACTTCCTTTGGGAGATGAAGATCCCTCGTTGAGACCTCACAACTTCAATTCCCAAGAAATATTTCAGCTTTCTCAGGTCCTTGACTTCAAATTCTTCGTCTAGTTGTTTTTTCAAGTGATTGATCTCCTCCAAGTAGTCTCCGGTAATGATGATGTCATTCACATACACAATAAGAATAGAAACCTGAGCACCCTTCCTCTTGATAAAGAGAGTGTGATCAGCTTGACTTTGAGTGCATCCAAGTTGAAGCATGGTCTTGTAAAAACGTCAGAACCACGCTCTCGGAGACTGCTTCAGGCCGTACAGGGATTTTAGAATGTGGCAAACCTTCCCCTTGGACCCTTTGATCACAAAGCCCGGGGGAATATCCATGAAGACTTCCTCTTCCAGATCATCATTCAAGAACGCATTCTTGATATCAAGCTGCAGTAGCTCCCATCTACGACTCGCGGCACAAGAGAGAAGCACACGAATTGAGTTCATCTTTGCAACATGAGCAAATGTCTCCTGGTAGTCAATGCCCTGAGCTTGGGTATATGATGCGGAGCAGAGACGAGGACGAGTTTTGGGCCCATTCAGGGATGATTTGGCGACTTACCATATATGGCGTGCCCGGATCGACGATCGGACTCCACAGATGTGTCCGGATTCGCGTTGCGAATCGATTTGATATATTATTTTACTATGTTTGCATTTATTTTTGATGTATTTGGGTAGCCTCACCTCCGGCCAATCATAGTCGTTGATGGGGGATGCCCTAGCTTTTGTTTTATTATAAATAGACATGTAGTGGCTGGTTTTGAGGCATTGCAGAATTTGGAGAACTTCATTCCCGGATTCCAGCGATCAACCCGTGGTGCCGATGTCGTGGAACCCTAGGTGACGACTCCTAGGTGCTCAAACTCCTCCCCAAGGTACTACCTATCATCCCCCCTCTTTTCCCCCGCCCAAACTCCCTCCCGCAGCCCACGACAGCCCCCCAAACAGCCACCGTTTGGGCTGTCCAGAAATCCATGTTTGTTTTTCTATTCAAGGTTACTATTCAAAAATGAAATTCACTATTCTTTCCATATAGTTTTTCCTCCCGTGAACCCTCCCCCCCCCCCCCTCCCTCTCACTCCCCCCTCCCTCTCACTGTTGCTCTGCCGCCAACCTTCCCCTCCCTCCAGCCCGCCTCCACAAACAGTCGCCCCTCCTGATTCTCATCCAGAACCCAATACCACTAGCTGCTGCCCCTCCATGTTCCCAGAACCTGCCGCCAGCCCTCCCTCCCCTTGCTCCCAGCCACCACCGCCCCTTTCCCTTACGTGGAACCACCTCCAGCCGCCCCCTTGTCCAAATCAGTCCAGATCTGGACAAATCTAGCCCGGATCCGACCATTTATTGTCGGATTTACCCCTCCTCACCCGGATCTATACCTACATGGTCGGATCCATCCATTCTTGGCCCGATTCCACCCTCCTCTGCCAAGGACAGCCACCGTCATCATTTCCACGCCGCTGGTTCCACCTTCGATCGCCGATCTACATACCCGGACCCGGATTCTTCATTGCCATGGTCAGCCCACTACTTTGTGAGTCTTATTTGTATTGGATTATTATTTTCAGCATAGTTGGATCTTGTACCTGTTTTGAATATCTTGCATGATAGTTGTTTGTTGGATTATTATTGTGATTTGCAGGGTTTATTCGCCGCGCGCTCGTGCTTTGGCCCTCCACGTGGAGGAAAACTTAAGCTTGTTTTCGCCCTAATAAAATATTATGTCTTGTCTTGAATTATCTGCGTGGAATGTTGTTATTATTTATTATCTAATTTGTGACTAATCCGTCGGGCTTTGCATAGCATGTAGGGTTAGGTCACGGTTTATCCGCCGCCTATAGATTCGTCCTGCGTCAATTGGTATCAGAGCCAGGTTGCGCGCACTTTTTGATACGCAGTCGTAGAGTCTATAGGATTTTTCATTATGTCTAGGTCTCACGATTATTCCTCCCCTCACTTTGGAGATCTCGAGTTCACTAGCGCCCGCTCTCACAGAGCCCCGTCAGGGAGATCTTCACGTTACTACGACGATTACTCTCGATCGCAGCACACCACTTTTAGAGATCGTGTTGGCCCACCGACACGACCCCACTATGCTAGAGACGATCAGTATGATGCTTGTCGTCGTTCTTATTCGTACACGCGAGCGAATCGTGTTGATCCTTCGACACGACTCGGTTACCTTAGGAATGATTACTATGAGGACCATCGTTCTGAGAGAGATCTTGAGAGTCAGTTTCGTACGGTTGCCCCTCCTTTTGACGGCTCATCGTGTCCCGAGTCTTTCAGTTACTGGCTCGTGGATATGGAGTATTATCTTGACCATTTTGAGGTATTCGGTGAGCGTCGCGTCAAGTTTGCGAAACTTACTTTTAGATCAGGCGAGGGCATATTGGGCTAGCATTGAGAGGACACGCGAGCGATACCGCCTACATCGCGTCACTAGTTGGGTGGACATGAAGCGTACTTTGTGTCAGAGGTATCTGCCTTCGTCGTATCAGAGTCGCTTGCTCGACCAATTATTTTCCCTTCAGCAAGGATCCATGTCCGTCGCTGAGTACAGGGATCGCTTTGATGAGTTAGTTGTGAGGAGCGATATCCGAGAGGACCCCGCCATGACCACTTGCAGATTTCGGTCTGGCCTTCGATCAGACATTCGTACTGAGGTGGTTTATCATAGCTCGAAGTCCCTCGAGCAGACGTATCAGCTTGCACTTCGTTACGCCAGTCTTTGAGATTCGCAAGAGCTGGTCGGTTGGATCCTCACTTTGACCTCTGCAGTACGAGCTCCTCCCACACCGAGGACACCACTCCGCCTACCATTGTTCCGTCATACATGGCAGAAGTGATACCTGATGCAGATTGCTCTCACCCCAGTGAGGTGCTTAGCCCAGTGAGTGACCTATCTTTTGTTTTTGACCCGGCTCTCGTGACCCCGACTGAGACTGAGCCTGAGCGACCTCTTGAGCCTATAGTGTTGTGCCCCTCACCCACACCACCACCTCTGGCATGTCATGGGTTGATTAGCACCCCTACTCTGGACTCACATCTTGACACCGCACCCACAGACCCATTCTTGAGCGTAGATCTATGTCGCTCTCCCATTGTCGTTACCCTGAGTCACATCATGACCAAGAGACCAGAGCCTGGTGTTGATCTCGTAGTGGCTATTTCATCCATTCACGGGGACACTACCCCTTACGATAGTCATCTGGAGGACCATGACCCTAGTGACGAGTTCTACGACGAGCCCCCAGTTGAGCCTCCTGATGATCCACCACATCCGGGTGAACATGAGATTCATGTGAGGCGCTTGTTTACGAGTTTCGAGTTATTGACGTCTCCTCCCCAATCATCTCTGGCCTTGCCCCAGAGGATGGGTCGTGAGTGGAATAAGACGTATGTAGGGTCTACCTTGAGCACACTAGAGCCTACTCATATTTTGAGGACCTACTTTATGACACATCACACTCGTGATGAGTTTTGGGACACACCACCCGCTGACCCACCCGATGAATTCTTTGTTATCGGGGACACTCACCACACTATAACGCCACATTTTCTAGTCGGTGCACACGATTTTCACTTAGGCGGTCGTCGCATTCGCGCGGACTTTTCTTACACACCTTCTAGTGAGCCCACTGATGTGTCACGTCCCCTGCGAGACACTTGGATCTTTACGAGCTCGCATTTGAGTATAGGTGTCTCACGCGATCATCTGAACACTCATCATAGACGGGATGAGTTTTTCTACACTCCCCCGAGAGAGCCTCCTGATAGGCCACCTCCTGCGATAGATTTTCAGGTCATTATTAGATTTTCCCATAGAGAGCATGTTGTGTCAATCATGTTTCATTTATATCATTTGCATGAGTATGTTGAGTCGTTTCGTCATCATTTGCATGAGTTTGTTGTGTTGTTTGTTCATCATTTGCATGCGTGTCATGAGTCGGTCCGACGAGTAATCCATATTGGTAATAAATCTTGTAAATCACATGTGGATGTTCATTGGCAAGTGCAGATACTTCATGAAGGCGAGCAGGTGATGGTGAGAATCTGCGTTGTGAGGCTCCGTGCGAGGCTTGCTAAAAGCTTGAGCGTTAGGCGAATGGATCCCTATATAATCATGAGACAGATCGAAGCAAACAACTACGATATTGATATCCCTACAAGTATGGGTATCCACCTGGTATTTAGTGTTGAAAATATGACGCCGTACTACGAGCCTCGCGAGTATGTGGACCCAAGCAGTGGGGACTTCCAGCCGCCCGCACCTCCACTCTCGTTGTCTTACCACCCTCATAGCCCACCCACGTTTGATGGCCACCACTACTCACCTACTTTTGACACCCACCCACCTGGGGACTCGTCTTCTTTGGTTCTACCTACGGCGCCACCGATCGCACCGGGATCCACCACTCGTGAGTTGAGCGTTGAGAGCTTCATGGAGACCAGATTCCACCAGTGCATCCCTACTACAGACGTTGGTGACACCTGGGTACTTGCAGCAGAGCGTGATCGATTCACCCCTGGACTTCGACTTCGGTCCGGTTGTCTCCATTTACCGGAGATGACAGCTTTTCAGTTGGGGAGAGTCGATCGGCGTGGACACTCTTCCATTGACGACACTTGGACGACCTCCGGTGGACCTCTTCGAGTTGTACCCGGCATTCATCGAGAGAATTCCGATCCCAATTCATCGGGAGATGAATTCTTTCAAGCCGGGGAGATTGATGCGGAGCAGAGACGAGGACGAGTTTTGGGCCCATTCAGGGCTGATTTGGCGACTTACCATATATGGCGTGCCCGGATCGACGATCGGACTCCACAGATGTGTCCGGATTCGCGTTGCGAATCGATTTGATATATTATTTTACTATGTTTGCATTTATTTTGATGTATTTGGGTAGCCTCACCTCCGACCAATCATAGTCGTTGATGGGGGATGCCCTAGCTTTTGTTTTATTATAAATAGACATGTAGTGGCTGGTTTTGAGGCATTGCAGAATTTGGAGAACTTCATTCCCGGATTCCAGCGATCAACCCGCGGTGCCGATGCCGTGGAACCCTAGGTGACGACTCCTAGGTGCTCAAACACCTCCCCAAGGTACTACCTATCATCCCCCCTCTTTTCCCCCGCCCAAACTCCCTCCCGCAGCCCACGACAGCCCCCCAAACAGCCACCGTTTGGGCTGTCCAGAAATCCATGTTTGTTTGTTTTTCTATTCAAGGTTACTATTCAAGAATGAAATTCACTATTCTTTCCATATAGTTTTTCCTCCCGTGAACCCTTCCCCCCCCCCCCTCCCTCTCACTGTTGCTCTGCCGCCAACCTTCCCCTCCCTCCAGCCCGCCTCCACAAACAGTCGCCCCTCCTGATTCTCATCCAGAACCCAATACCACTAGCTGCTGCCCCTCCCTGTTCCCAGAACCTGCCGCCAGCCCTCCCTCCCCTTGCTCCCAGCCACCACCGCCCCTTTCCCTTACGTGGAACCACCTCCAGCCACCCCCTTGTCCAAATCAGTCCAGATCTGGACAAATCTAGCCCGGATCCGACCATTTATTGTCGGATTTACCCCTCCTCACCCGGATCTATACCTACGTGGTCGGATCCATCCATTCTTGGCCCGATTCCACCCTCCTCTGCCGAGGACAGCCACCGTCATCATTTCCACGCCGCCGGTTCCACCTTCGATCGCCGATCTACATACCCGGACCCGAATTCTTCATTGCCTTGGTCAGCCCACTACTTTGTGAGTCTTATTTGTATTGGATTATTATTTTCAGCATATTAATATTGGATTGGATCTTGTACCTGTTTTGAATATCTTGCATGATAGTTGTTTGTTGGATTATTATTGTGATTTGCAGGGTTTATTCGCGGCGCGCTCGTGCTTTGGCCCTCCACGTGGAGGAAAACCTAAGCTTGTTTTCGCCCTAATAAAATATTCTGTCTTGTCTTGAATTATCTGCGTGGAATGTTGTTATTATTTATTATCTAATTTGTGACTAATCCGTCGGGCTTTGCATAGCATGTAGGGTTATGTCACGGTTTATCCGTCGCCTATAGATTCGTCCTGCGTCAGTATATCCCTGAGCCACCAAACGAGTCTTGTACCGCTCCACCACTCCATCTTGATTTTAACTGTCAAGACCCAACGGGATCCGACCGTTCGCTTCCCAGGGGGAAGACTAGCAAGCCGTCATGTCTTATTTTTATCCAAGGCACGCAGTTCCTCCTCCATTGCCTTTTTCCACTCAGGTATCTGAACAACCTCATGTCATGTCTTAGGGATCACAATAGATGAAAGAGAAGAGATAAATGCTTTATGGGCCTGAGAGAGGTGAATATAACAAATGTAGTTGGCAATGGGGTGTTTGGTGCCACCCCTTTTACCTATAAGACGAGCAAGAGGAACATGGAGGTCATCATCAGAATCTGGTGCGGAGACAGATACCGGCACCGGCGGAACATCCTCAGTTTGCACTTGCTCAACAGTCATGGGACGACGGGAGTATGTGTATAGTATAGGTGGAGCGGAGGTGGAAGGAGCAGGAGCAGTGGAAGGAACAAGAGCAGTGGGAGGAATAGGAGGAGTGGCAACGATAGGAAGAGTGGGAGGAATAGGAGGAGTGGCAACGATAGGAAGAGGAGGATGGACAATAGGAAGAGGATAACCGATGGTCTCGTCACCATTACTAGTCGTCTGCCCCTGACGAGGACCAAAGTACGACTCCCCCTCACGAAATGTAACATCCACAGTGCAATAGTAGCGACGAGTCGGAGGGTGATAACATCAATACCCTTTGGTGGTAGGAGAGTAACCAACAAAAACACACCGAAGGGAACGTGCATCGAGTTTATCACGATGCGGGGTATGGACGTGGACAAAGCACATGGAGGCGAAGATACGAGGGGCAAGATGAGAGGTGTGGACAATGTGGTTTTTGGCAAGACACGATAGGGGCGTATCAAAAGAGAGGGCACGGGACGGAAGACGGTTGATGAGATGAGCAGCAGTGAGAACAACATCACCCCAGTAGGATTTAGGAAGGTGCACAGTAAGGAGTAAACACCAGGCCACCTCCAGCAAGTGCCTATTCTTCCGTTCAGCCACCCATTTTTGAGTGGAAGTGTGGACGCATGTGGTTTGATGTATGATGCCATGGTCGGCAAGATAGGCCCCAAAAACACCCCGGTCGTATTCCCCATCATTATCACTACGAAACACACATATTTTACCTCCAAATTGTTGAGTCACCATTTTATGAAAAGTTTGAAAACAAGAGAGCACGTCACTTTTCCTTTTAAGCAAATAAAGCCACGTAGTGCGGGAGTGACAATCAATAAACGTAACAAACCATTTATAGCCAGATAAAGATAACACCGGGGACGAGTCCCAAACATCGGAGTGAATAACATCAAATGGACATAAACTAGGAACAGATAAATGACTAGTAGTCCGACGGACATGTTTAGATTGTTCACATGCATCACAAGAGAATGACTGAATTAAATGATGAAAAACAGGAAACGGTTTAGTAAGGTATAAAGGAGAAGGGTGGCCAAGGCGCTGATGCCAGCGTCAGATGTCATGTAGAGTCAGAGATCTAGTGGAAGAGAGAGCAATGGGAGAAGACTGGTTCAGCAAGTATAGTCCGCCAACATTCCTACCACTGCCAAGTGTCCGCCTTGAACCCAGATCTTGAAACACACAAACATCAGGAAAAAAGGTCACGGAACAGTTTAAAGAGTTAGTCAAGTACCTAATAGAAAGCAAATTGCGGGGAAAACAGGGAACATGCAAAACAGAGGATAGTGATAGGTCGGGAGAACAAGGGACAGATCCTTTACCAGCGATGACTGAGAGAGAGCCATTAGCAGCAATAACCTTATCACAACCAGAAAGAGAGGTATAGGAGGTAAAACCTGAAGCAGAGCCAGTCATGTGGTCGGTCGCACCGGAATCGATAATCCACTCGGAAGGAGTGGAAGACACAGCATTAGAACTGGACAGACCTGAAGTGGCAACAGCAGCATGAGAGGCAGCAGGAGTAGAGTCTGTGTGGGAGCGCAACAGGCGTCAGAAGGCCTCTAATTCAACAGCAGACAGACCTCCAGAGGTGTCCGCCAGAACCTCAGTAGAGTGCGCAGAAGACTGAGAGCGATCCCCAGAGTGACGGCCACCACCACCACGGTACCCACCTCTACCACGGGTACTAGAGCCCCGACCACCAGGAGCAAGGTGCGGGTGCAGGCGAAAACAAGAGTTTTTGGTATGGCCTGTCTTCCCACAATGACTACAAACAGGAGGGGGTCCTCAAGACATCCCAGACAGGGCAGAGTGATCAGTAGCGGGGCCTAGAGTGCGACGACGATTCTCATCACTGAGGAGCATGCTAAAGGCCTCCCGAAGAGAGAGAAGTGGCTCTCGATGGAGGACATGTAAGCGAACAACGTCAAACTCCATGTTGAGCTCCATAAGAAATACGTGAACCCGAAATCGATCTTTATCTTTCTGAAGGGCCACCGCATCAGTCGTACAAGCAGTAGTGAAAGTATTGAAGAAATCCAGCTCCTGATAAAGGTGCTCAAACTCAGAATAAGGCGGCAATGGTCATAGTCCCCTGCTTCAGTTCCAGAACACGGCGAGTGAGCTCATACACTTGCATCGAACTGCCAGCCTGAGAGTAAGTATCACAGGCCCGTGTCCAAATATCGTAGGCGAAGTCCAACGGCATATAACTGTGATACACCTGAGAGGACATCGAGTGAAGTAACCACGGGACGACCAATGAATTGTCCGCATCCCATTTGCGCCACGAGGGATTGGTGGGTGGTGGCTCAACAGTGGTACCATCAATAAGTCCATACAACTGGTGGCTGCGAATAGCATGTTGGGCCGCCCTGGACCATTCCAGATAATTTGTGTCATCCAAGGCAACAGTAGTAATCTTCAACGAGCAAGACTGGTCATGACTCCTAGGAGGATCACCCGAGGAACCGGGCAAAGTACCGGATCGGTGAACCGAGGAACCGGGAAGAGCACTGGATTGAGAAGTAGGAGAGATAACAGATGGATCATCCATCGTAGAGGACGTAGATATCAAATGAAGCGAAAATACATCCTACAGGTGCCCCTTAGATCTTGAAACCGAAGAGAACACCAGAGGATGTGAGGGCGGTGTCTCCGGCAGCCCCCATGGAGGACAAAACCGCTGGCCGGAAGAGAAAGATCCAACGCAGGCGACGAGCTAGGACAAGGGAGGCTGGCGACGAGAAGAAGAGGCCCCGATTACGCCAGCGTCCCGATCGGCGAAGCGGATCGCGAGGACGACGAAGCGGGCGCGGCTTCGCGGGAGAGGCAGCGGCTTCGCCGGAGCAAGATCGACGAAGCAAGATCGCGGGAGCGGGAGCGGGAGCGGGAGCGGGAGCGGAAGCGGGAGCGGAAGCGGGAGCGGAAGCGGGAGCAGCGAAGCGCAGGATCGAGAAGCCCCGATCGGGAGTGGCGAAGCGTGAGCGGGATCGACGATCCTAGGCCTCTGATACCAAGTGGAAAGCGGAAATTGAATTAGATTTGATGCCCTAAACTGGGCAAACACATACATATATATAGGAGACTTGCACGTGAGTTATCACATGCATAACATAAATGCGTAAAATATAAAAGTGTAAATTCAACTGAGACATCACCGTAGTACTTGTGTTGCATATTATTCTTGTAGGCTTCTTTCACACTGACTTGTGTTGCGGGCGTCAGACGGGTCCGTATCATAATGAAGGACTGCATGAGGTGTTCGAGCATAGCTGTTGCAATCTAAATTAAATTCATAGTGCTAAATCAGGCTTATGTCTTTTCGAAGGATGAATATCGGTGCATTAATGTCCAATTTTTATATTTTGCAATAGTCGTTATTCTACATGTGCAAACAGTTATTATGTTATTACAGTGAGGAGGTAATGTTATCACTGCATTTGGAAGGAGTATCAGACTAATTTTACATCTGAGCAAATAGGAAAAAAATATCCTTGAATTTATTTAGTCAACCAAACAACTCATTTTTTTAAGTGCATGCATTCTAAGAACATGCAGCACGTCTCCAAATCTTGCCACCAATAGACTATTATACACAACTGGTCTAATTTATTTGGCAATATTGTGTTGGGTAAGTGTTGAAGCCGGGTCTCAAACACTTTACCTCCTTGATGAGAAGTCCTTGCATTGTCTCTCCGCGCTCATATATCACGTGGTAGGTTGTTGAGGCCGGGTCTTGAATCTTTTACCTCCTTGATGAGAAGTCCTTTGTTATGGATCCCATACGATTGGTTATCTAGTATTAAAAGTCTTTTTATATTGAGTTGTATTGAGTTAAGTGTGTTATGTGTTTTTAATATTTGTATGAGTTAAGTCATAGTGTTTAGGTGTTTTAAATATTTTATGCATTTCTATGTAATTACAGTTGTGTCATCGGGGGTCCGATATATAGACCCATGTAATGTATGAAAAGAATTAGTCAATGAATGAAACTTTTCCTTCCCTCTCTAATTCACCTCTCTCTAAGCTCTTCTCTCCTTCCTCCACCCTCTAGGGTTTCATCTTCTCTCATCTCCTCCGCCATTTCTAGGGCTTGCCACATGTATCCCGACCTCCAACGATCTCAACAAAACAAGCCCATAACATCTTGGTATCAGAGCCTCTCGGTCCTCTTCCGCCGGCGTCATTCCTCTGTCGAAGACTCCTCCAGTTTCAGCAGTTGTTCCTCTGCACCACTACCATTGTTTTCTCATTCCAGCCGCACAGAAGCCAACACCTCTCCGTTGCCGCTGCGTCCCGTTCACCGACGACAGTCCCTCCAGCCCAGCTGCTCTGCCACCTCCCGTTCCAGTATGCTTCTTCTCCACGACACTAGAGGACACCTCCTCCCCTCAACTGCACCCAACCCCAATAGCTCTCCACGAACCCTAAGGACTCCTTCCTCCTCTACTATTCCGCAGAAAATATCGCATCCAAGCATCTTCTCCGCCCCATCGTCAACAACGCCCGCATCTCCATCCTCTCGACGGCGTCCCCTGCTTCCTCGATGTCGAGCCCTCTTCCCAGCTGTTGTTCGCTCTCCCCACGCGACCGCAGCGCACGTCTTTTCTACATCCATCCAACCGCGCAGTCCATCGAACCCCTCGAGCAATCCATCAAGCCCCTCGACCAACCCACGATTTTGGCCGCCAGGCGTGGTCTCCTCACGTCAGTTGCCGGGGGAATTTTAAATTAATTTTAAGTCATTTCCTACTTTTAATTTTTATCTGCCTCAAGTTGTCCCCCCTCCCTTTCTCTTTCTTCATACTCTTATTAATTCTGTAACACTGTACCATCCCTTCTATTTCATCTTCTTCGGCCCGCTCGCTCCAGCTAGCCTGCATGCCCTCTCCAATTAATTGATTTTTTTAGATTAATTCTTATTAAATTAATTAATTCATCAACTAATTAAGATGAACGTCAAGCATAGTGTCGCGGATGAAGCCGCTCTTTGTTCGATGTTATGGAAGATGTTGAAGTCATTTTAGGCTTCCGCATCTCGCCTCAACACCACATTCGACAAATTGGCGACTTCGGGACACTTCGGACTCCCGCCTCTCCCAGTGTCGGCGCCCCAGCTCGTGCACGCTACCGCCATTTCCTCCCCAGCTTGCCCACCGATGAGACCGCCGATTACGCCAGTTGTCTCTCCGCCGCTCGCCGATGTTCTTCACGCTCCACCATCACCTCCGATGAATTCTTCTCTGTGGTTTTCCTCAGACGCCTCCCTGGCCCATTCTAACCGCCTCACGAGGCCGCTTCCACTGCCGACCGTTCCGCCGCTTGCGCCACCAGCCCTTGCCTTGTTGGTCCCTTCAGCCACGTCGCCTTCCGCTCTGCCAGCAGCCGCACTGCCGGTTTCCGCTCTGCCGGCGCTGCCTCTGTTGCCGACCACTACTTTGTTGGCCCCTTCGATCGCATTGTCGTTGCTGCCTCGCCCCGCACCGCCGGGCCTGCTCCTTCCGCCGACCATGGTTTCTCCGGCCACCTTCCAGCAGTTGTTCGTCGCCGCATCGCCGGTCCCCTTCATTCTGTCGGTCGTTGTTCCTTCAGTTGCCCTGCTACTCTGGCCTCCCGCCGCTCTGCCGGACTCGACGGCCTCATTCCTTCACTCATCATCCTGAAGGCGCCGCCGCGACGGACTACCAAACATTATTTTGGCGCGAGATCAAGGAGCTAGAGGAGTTGATCGTCCTATTGGAGCTCGAGCTTGAGGGCAAGCTCGATGTCAAGGACGGATGGGATGTTATGGATCTCATACCGTTGGTTATCTAGCATTAAGAGACTTTTTATATTGAGTTGTATTGATTTAAGTGTATTAGGCATTTTTAATATTTGTATGAGTCGAGTCAGTGTTTAGGCGTTTTAAATATTTTATGCATTTCTATGTATTTACAGTTGTGTCATCCAGAGTCCTATATATAGACCCATGTATGAAATGAATTAGTCAATGAATGAAACTTTTCCTTCCCTCTCTAATTCTCCTCTCTCTAAGCTCTTCTCTCCTTCCTCCACCCTCTAGGATTTCATATTCTCTCATATCCTCCACCATTTCTAGGGCTTGCCTCGTGTATCCCGACCTCCAATGACCTCAACGAAACAAGCCCATAACATCCTTCCATTGACTCTCATCACCAGTTGAGTTGCAGCTCAGTTGGTGATGAGAGTCAATGGAAGGACTTCTCATCAAGGAGGTAAAAGGTTTGAGACCCGGCCTCAACAACCTACCGCGTGCTATATGAGCGCGGAGAGATGGTTGGGGTGTGCGGGCTGCAACCCAGTTATGAGAATAACAAAGGGCCCATAACAGTAAGTAGGAGTGTGTAAACCTTATCCACATCTTCCTTTGTGTGTCCCTCACAATTCATACCTATGACATCTTTTCCTGCTCACATTACCACAAAGGCTCTTGGAGACTAACCTAGTTGGTACCATCCGATGCTTTGAATAAGTTTTGATATCAAGATTGAAATCAAATCAAGTGCACCTTAGCTTATAGTTGAAATTCACGGGACTGGCATGGGCAAATGCAACCACGTAAGAGTGAATATCAAGACAAATCTTTCATAGATGCCAAAATATCATCATCTTCCAAAGTCGTCTATGGCATTAAAATAAGTAGTAAAATCTTTTTCTCAAATAAAATAGCTTTGGTTTCTTCTAAATACATAAAAAATGCATTATGATTGATGCATGAAGACAATAGGAACATATTTGAAAAAATATCAATTATAACGTGTCAATATAAAACAAGAATTATCAAATTAAACTAACCACTCCGCCATATACGTA
Source organism: Dactylorhiza incarnata (assembly GCA_033032865.1). Lineage (NCBI taxonomy): Eukaryota > Viridiplantae > Streptophyta > Magnoliopsida > Asparagales > Orchidaceae > Dactylorhiza > Dactylorhiza incarnata. The sequence continues at coordinate 3,631,817 of JAWHQI010000061.1, read as the reverse complement.
ACCAAGCGCAATTCCAGTTGGAATGCACATGTAGAAAGACGCAAGCCAAGCTGTTTTCTGAGAAGCAAGTCACTAGCATAGGTTAGTCATGGAACAAAATGATAATACTCCATAACAAAAACCAAAATGGGGCATTTTACTTTTAGCATCAACACATTTGGCAGAATAACTCGGTTCTTTTTCACAATCAAAAGAAGAAGAATCATAAATACTTATGTTCAAGATTTACGTATTTGATAGGGCAGTAAGAAATGAGATTATGATTAAAGGACAAGACAATAGTTTAATGCTGGAGATTAGTGTAATTAATTATATGTGCAAAAGTTTGCAAAGAACTAACTCATGCAAATTAGCTAAGATCCCAAATCAATAGCAAGCCTACTAATTAGTTAAAAAAAGGATCAGCTCTCAAGAGTAGGATAAAGTAGGCCACATAAAAATGTAATATGAAGTGTCCAATTAAAGGTCTAAATACACCTTGATTAATATATCAGAAAACGTGGTTAAAGAAAATCTAAAATCTACCTAATCTAAGAATCTGAAGTTTTCACCAACATAAATTGGGGGGCTAAGAAGGCTACTAAAGGATTCGATGCATACCTAATTCTATATGAAATGCAAGGCAGTGATATGAACGTGATATAACGTTACAGGGTAGTTTGTTTCTATAGGTGCGAACAAGAGAAAACACTCAATGCAGAATGAAACTGAAACCGGAGCGATATTGTTAACAATAGCGCTAAAAGATACAATCTGAAGATAAACTCCCGCCAACTCTCGAAGGTTGGGTCTTCCAAAGTGCTTCTCACTCAAGAGAGCCCAAAATACTAATGATCAAAGATACCACTTACACTACCTAAGACCTCATGTTACAAGACAGAAGGAAATAAGACAAAATAGTATTAATTAATTAATACTAATCATTTCACAAATTAATTGAACTATGGCGGTTCGAAGATGCACTCTTGCAACCCTTCAAAGTGTTGTTTGAGTGTGGGCAACGTACCTGCACCATGTGTACTTTTGTAGAAGCAAGGTGATGGAAATCGACCGTGACACATTGGGCGATTCATCATTATCGACATTTTTGGATCGTCGGATGGTCGATCGGAGACCATGATCACAACCGGCTCGATTTTTCATATTTTTATGTATTTTTCTTTTTTTTTTTAGTTTTTTTAAAGTGTTTGGCGAAATTACCCATCGGGCCATCGTGACCATTGGATTTAATTAACCTAATTCCCCCCTCCCCATCTTTATATCAGCCCAAATAGCCGGTTCATGTGAGTATCGAGAATTAAGGTTTCCTGGAAGAAGAACCACTCGGTTGTGAGAGGTGTGACGCCTCTCTCCAGCTAGGTTAGAAGACGAGCGGCTCCGCCGCCTTCACCGCAGCATTTCTTTGTCGCCGCCAGCTCCCCTTCGACTTCCAGCAGCCCCGCGAACTTCCTGTAGCCCCCCCCCCCCCCCCCGATCCAAGCTTCCTCGCCACTTCTCTCGCCAAAACACCACCTGCTCTCCAACCCTCCACAATCCAGATCTGTGCCTCTCCTCCCCTCCTAGCCGCATATACCAGCCTCTCCACCTCTTCCCACTCCAAAATCCTACCACCCAGACCCTCCCCGCTGTCTAGTACCTCCGTATATCCACTCCAACACTTCTCCAACACCATACCTACCTTTTTCCTTCTTCCAACAGCCTCCCAGCCCATCTGATGTAACCTCGTATCAGAACTACTAAATAACGGTGCAAATAATTTTGGCGCGAAATAAATCCGTGTGCTCAATTACGTTTAGGAAATAACAACCCTCACGGTCTCCGAACGTCAACGAGTTTGGGGTACTTATTCCGTGGTGGCGGACAATACCCGTTTGCAATGAGATTTGTAGTTTCTTCCACAAAGGGACACGAAAGTAAAGACAGAAAATTAAGGATCGTATTTGGAAAACAACGGCGAGACGGTAAGAGGCGAAATCGATGTTATCCTTTAATTTTTGCGTTTTAACTTGGGCTGCATAAATCAATCAAAACAGTGCTGTAATATGGAGATTGAGGATAGGGTTTCACCTAGGGTCCAAGGACCAACAACGGCTGAAAGGGAGGAAGGAGGCCGGGAGTGGGATGCCGAGTTCTGGACTCAACACAGAGCACAGTAGCTTCCTCCAGGCGGGCCGGAGAAGGTCGAAGTCCACGCCTGGAGTCACGATGGAGTGGCCACGGTGAAACAAAGAAGGATCCGAAGCTCTAGACGGAAAAGGTTGCCGCAGTCGACGTCTAGGGCCGGAAGAAACGCGCAGGACTGGACGTATTCGATGCAGCCACCGGGAATGTACAGCCCAGGCGGAAAGGATGCCGAAGTCGACGCTTGGGCGGGGAGACGAGACCAGCAGCAAGCCGTCGAACGGGAGAGGAGTCGCACAGCGCGGGGTAGTCGAACAGAGAGCCGCCCGAGAGAAGGATATTTCCTTTCTCTCAGCCAACGTGAGGAGCCAGCCCCCCTTTCCATCCCTTTTATAGCCAATCCCAAACCCTAGGGTTCAATTTGAGAGTTATTTAGTTATTCGCAGCCCAATTAGATACTTGCAGCCCAAAGTTAAAAATAAATAGGGGATAACGTCGTTCTCGCCACACACACGTCACACCGGACCATTTATTCATGGTCATGTGAGTTGGTCGGGTTCACATGCCGAACTACGGTACCAAAATGAAAAGTTACATAGCATGATACGAAATAAAACAGAAGATAAAAATAACACGACAACAACAACAAGGAAACATGCGGGCCGCTAGATAGGCTCAATGCGGGTTACACCAATTCCCCCGGGGTTGAAAGAGCTCGACTCCGGCGAGATGGCGTTCATGTATTTCAACAATGGCAATGGAGAGATCCGGGCGACGTCGTTGTAGCTCTTTGGTGCTGATCCAAGAACTGTCCAAAATGTCACGTCCTCGCCAGGTGACTAAGTACCTCTGATACGTGCCGTGACGAGTCTGGAACTCCCGAACATCAAGGACCTGCTCGATCTCCTCATCAGTGGGCGTGAAAGTGGGTTGAAACCCCGATTCGGTACCGGGTCCCAACGGTGGTGGCGGTATTGGTAACTCCGGCGGGGATCCATAGAACGGTGCTAGATCGGAGACGTTGAAGATGGGGGACGTGCCGAACTCCAATGGTAAATCCAGAAGGTAGGCATTCTCCCCCAGCCTCTTCCTCACTTGAAATGGTCCGAAACGGCGCTGTTGGAGTTTATGATACGACCCCGTGGGAAACCTCTCCTTGCGGAAGTGAGCTAATACCCAATCTCCTTCGGAAAAGTGAAGTTCGCGACGGTGCATGTCCGCCGCGACCTTGTACTTTTCGGAAGCTACCTGCAACTGTTTATGAATTGATTTATGCAGTAATTTAATCTGATCAATTAAGGTAGTAGCATCAAACGAGAGGCGCTCATGGCACGGGAGGGAGTGACGGTCCAGGAAGTGGGGAATAGGAAAACCATACACAATCTCAAATGGGGATTTTTGTGTGGAGCGGTTAACGGAATTATTGTACGCAAATTCGGCTTGTGGAAGAAATAAGTCCCATTGCTTAGGGTGTTCACCTGCCAAACAACGCAGTAAGTCTCCTAAACTCCGGTTGACCACTTCGGTTTGCCCGTCCGTTTGGGGATGGTATGCACTACTAAATTTTAACTTTGTGCCAAGTTTACTCCATAAAGTTTTCCAAAAATAACCCATGAAACGAGTGTCCCTGTCCGAGAGAAAAGTGCGTGGGACTCCGTGCAATCTAACGACCTCCCGAAAGAAAAGTTGCGCTACGTGTGCAGCATCGGAGGTTTTCCGACAAGGTATAAAATGGGCCATCTTGGAGAACCTATCGACTACCACAAATATAACATCTACCCGGCGGGAAGTAGGGGGTAAGCCACTGATGAAGTCCATGGACACTTCATCCCAGGGTCGCTCTGGAATGGATAACGGTAAGTACAGCCCGGTGTTTTGAGACTGTCCCTTGAATAATTGGTATGTGTGACACGTCTGGACTAATCGAACGACATCTTTCCTCAGATGTGGCCAGTAGTAACGGGTGGTGGCGAGGTCCAACATCTTCGACTGTCCAAAGTGTCCCCCTAATCCCGAGGAGTGCAACTCAGTGAGGAGTAATTCACGCAAAGGACCCCAGCAGATGCACAGGCGTGTGCCCCGAAATAGATACCCCTCACTCAAAATATAGTGGTCGGAGCTGTCCGCACCCCTTGTACGGCATTCCTCCCAAATGGTTCCAAAGTCGGGGTCAGTGGCATAGGCGTCTCGCTGGGAATCTAAGTCAGTGATCCTCGGTTGAAGGGATACGAGTAAGTGGGCTCGACGGCTAAGGGCATCGGCCACTCGGTTGGCCACCCCGGGCTTGTGTCGAATGTGAAACGTGTACTCCTGCAAAAACGCAGCCCACTTCGCGTGGCGTCTGACCTCCTTTTGGGAGTTCAAATGTCGCAACGCGTCATGGTCTGTGTTCAGCACGAATTCCCGTTGAATGAGATAATGGCGCCAATGACGGAGAGCCTGGACGATGGCGAAGAACTCAATGTCGTAAGTGGAGTATCGAGTCTTTGCATCGTCAAGCTTCTCACTATGGAAGGCTACAGGTCGGCCCTCCTGGCTCAAGACGGCTCCTATGCCAATGTGTGAGGCATCACAGTCTACTTCGAATACTTTCTCAAAATCGGGAAGAGCTAGCACGGGGGCGCTAGATATCTTCTCCTTCATGAGGAGAAATGCAGCTTCCGCCTCGGCGGTCCATGTGAATTGGCCCTTCTTGAGGCAATCTGTGATGGGGGCAATATAGGTACTGAAATTACGGATGAAACGCCGATAGAACGACGCCAGTCCGTGGAATCCGCGGGCCTCCGTAAAGCTCCTGGGAGTGGGCCAGGAGATAACCGCCCTCACCTTTTCCTGATCGAACCGGATTCCTTCGGAGGACACTATGTAGCCTAAGAATGTGAGACTATCAGTAAGGAATGTGCACTTTTTCAGGTTGATAATTAGCCTATGCTCACGCAAGATACCTGGCGCAGGTGGGTGATGTGCTGATCCGCCTCGGTACTATAGATCAAAATATCATCAAAATAGACGACAACACATGTTCCAATCAGGGAGCGTAGAACCTGAGTCATCAATCTCATGAAAGTGCTCGGTGCGTTGGACAGCCCGAAGGGCATGACCATCCATTCGTACAACCCCTCCTTGGTCTTAAAAGCGGTTTTCCACTCATCTCCGGGGCGCACCCGAATCTGATGGTAGCCACTTCTAAGGTCAATCTTGGAGAATATCTTCGCACCGCTCAACATATCAAGCATATCGTCCAATCGGGGAATCGGGAAACGATACTTAACGGTGATCTTGTTGATCGCGCGGCTATCTACACACATTCGCCACGTCCCGTCCTTCTTGGGGACAAGCAGGGCAGGAACGGCGCATGTACTAAGACTCTCGCGTATGAGCCCCTTTTGGAGGAGCTCAGATACCTGTCTCCTCAGCTCCTCGTGCTCTCGTGGACTCATGCGATAATGAGGTAAGTGGGGCAAACTAGCTCCCGGGACAAGGTCAATACAGTGCTGTATGTCCCGTAGGGGGGGAAGCTGGTCGGGCAGCTCGTCAGGGGTGAGATCGTGAAACTCAGCGACTAGTGGCTGTACTCGGGGGTGTATCTCAGCGGCAGGAGTGGGGGACTCTCTACCCAACAACATGTAGACTATACCCACGTCCTCCACCTCTCGACAGAATTGCCGAGCGGACATAATCATCGTGATGGACGGGTAGACAGTAGCGGGAGAGGAAGTGGAAGTGATAGTAGGTGTAGGGTGGGCGAGAACATCAGTGTGAGCAGTAGTCGGGGGTGGGAGTCTCTGAGGGACTAGGCTATTCTTCTAGGGAAGAAGAACAATTCGGCGGCCCTGATGCTCGAAGGTGTAGGTGTTCCTGCGCCCGTCATGAATAACATGTCGATCGTATTGCCACGGGCGGCCCAGCAGGATGTGACACACGTCTAGAGGGGCGACGTGACACCATACAGAATCTGAGTAGGTACTACCAATGGAAAATGATACGAGGCAACGGTGCGTAATAACTATCGTGGTACCGCTAGTGACCCAAGATAACTCGTATGCTCGCTCTAACATCTGGGTGGTAAGTTTTAGTTTTTCCACCATCAGTTGGGAAACAAATTTTCCATGCTCCCACCATCAGAAATGACGGAACAGAAGTGCTTCCGAATACGCGCAGTAGTGCGAAACATGTTGTGGCGCAGCCATGCGTCGTCTGTGGGGACGCGCGGACTCAAAAGGCTACGATGCATGACGGAGATCAGGTGTGTAGGTTGCTCGCCTTCCACTTCGTACTGGACCCTAGGTGCGTCTGTCACGTCAGTAGTGACGTCATCGTCCCAAATCCCATACTCGGGCTCTCGGCCATCGTCGGCCTCGACTATAGCCGTGAATCGGCGGAGCGGGCACTCAGATGACTTGTGCCCCGGCTCCATACATTTAAAACAACGAAAGACCAAGCGGGAACCCTCTGCCTCCTTCCCCTTGGCGGCAACGGGTGCTGTGCCGGGAGGGGTGGGGGCTGGCAGTAGAGGCCTAGTAGGGGCTGGGAATCTCGAATAGGGTGTCGGGCTAGACCGATCAGTCGAAGCCAGAGGTGATGTGTGTGAGGTTCGGTCAGCTGACCTCTGTCCTCCGGTCCTCTTCTGGAGGGCCTCCACACGTCGTGCGCGACTGGCAGCCTCTTCCAAGTTCCGAAAAACGTGTAGTTCTACCTGATCACGAATAGCGTATCGCAACCCGTTGAGGTAACGAGCCACCACCATGTGATCCTCCTCACGTAAGTCTAATCGAGCCTGAAGTGTAAGAAACTCGTCTGTGTACTCGTCGACCGTCATCTTATCCTGTCGCAGGTTGTGGTACCTACGATACAGGGTCTGCAAGAAATCCGAAGGGACATACCTCTTTTTGAGTTGAGCCTTGAACTCGACCCACGTGGTGATGGGAGGTAATCCCATAGTGTAGCGCATACGCTCCGTTTGTCCCCACCAAGTGATGGCGGGTCCCTTCAGTTTTAAAGATGCATACTCCACCTGTTGGTGGGCAAGAGTGCGCTTCCAGGTCATGAATCTCTCTAACCGCTCGCACCAGTCGAGACACTTCTCAGGCTCGAGGGTGCCTTCAAAGTCTCCGACATCAAGTTTGACTCCCGCATCCCACCTAGGTGCAAATCTAGGATCCTGGGGACCTACGTCAACCGGGTTTGGTTCTTGGGGCATATGGTTCGGTGGTACTCGAGGTGGTACTGCAGGCTGCGCAGGAAGACCCCCAACGTGGATGAGGCCCTCTATGTTGTTGAAAGAGGTGCGCAGTCCTAGCATTACCTGGTTGGTGTCGCGCATGGATGTGGAGAGTGTCGTGACAGCGGTCATAAGGTCTCCCATACGGGCGGTGAGCTCCGTTAATCCTCCCTCGACATTTGTCATTCTCGATTCCATGGGTTAAATTTAGACAACAACCGAAACTTAGAAATCGTGAACACCGATACGCTCGGCTACCCCACGATGAAAGTGAGATATCCCAGCAGCCACACCAAATTGATGTAACCTCGTATCAGAACTACTAAATAACGGTGCAAATAATTTTGGCGCGAAATAAATCAGCGTGCTCAATTACGTTTAGGAAATAACAACCCTCACGGTCTCCGAACGTCAACGAGTTTGGGGTACTTATTCCGTGGTGGCGGACAATACCCGTTTGCAATGAGATTTGTAGTTTCTTCCACAAAGGGACACGAAAGTAAAGACAGAAAATTAAGGATCGTATTTGGAAAACAACGGCGAGACGGTAAGAGGCGAAATCGATGCTATCCTTTAATTTTTGCGTTTTAACTTGGGCTGCATAAATCAATCAAAACAGTGCTGTAATATGGAGATTGAGGATAGGGTTTCACCTAGGGTCCAAGGACCAACAACGGCTGAAAGGGAGGAAGGAGGCCGGGAGTGGGATGCCGAGTTCTGGACTCAACACAGAGCACAGCAGCTTCCTCCAGGCGGGCCGGAGAAGGTCGAAGTCCACGCCTGGAGTCACGATGGAGTGGCCACGGTGAAACAAAGAAGGATCCGAAGCTCTAGACGGAAAAGGTTGTCGCAGTCGACGTCTAGGGCCGGAAGAAACGCGCAGGACTGGACGTATTCGACGCAGCCACCGGGAATGTACAGCCCAGGCGGAAAGGATGCCGAAGTCGACGCTTGGGCGGGGAGACGAGACCAGCAGCAAGCCGTCGAACGGGAGAGGAGTCGCACAGCGCGGGGTAGTCGAACAGAGAGCCGCCCGAGAGAAGGATATTTCCTTTCTCTCAGCCAACGTGAGGAGCTAGCCCCCCTTTCCATCCCTTTTATAGCCAATCCCAAACCCTAGGGTTCAATTTGAGAGTTATTTAGTTATTCGCAGCCCAATTAGATACTTGCAGCCCAAAGTTAAAAATAAATAGGGGATAACGTCGTTCTCGCCACACTCGTCACACCAGACCATTTATTCATGGTCATGTGAGTTGGTCGGGTTCACATGCCGAACTACGGTACCAAAATGAAAAGTTACATAGCATGATACGAAATAAAACAGAAGATAAAAAATAACACGACAACAACAACAAGGAAACATGTGGGCCGCTAGATAGGCTCAATGCGGGTTACACCACCATCTAATAGCCATCACCCCTCTTCGACAGCCTCTACACAGCAGCATCTCCACCCCCAGACAACCACCATCATCATCAGATCTCCTCACTACCTCCAGCATTGAGTACTTGGTGAATTTTTACATTATAATTTCATTCTCTCATTATACGAGAACTACTTGTATTCTTTGAAATTATTGGACTCGTATCTATTTGGCTTATTGCTCTCTTAATTGTGCATTATATATCTGCATTTACTTTCAACGCACTCTCAATTAACTTGTAATTGTTGTTTGTTTACTTTCATTGCAATATTTGTAATCAACTGCGACACTTGCACGGGATTTTAAAATAATTTTGTTTAATTAATTGTGCGTAGGAAAATACTAGCATGATTGAGTCATCGCATGTGCATCGCATTAGGGGTATCCTTCGTTAGATCATCAGATTGTGTGCAAGCTTGCATGGCATTCTAGGGTTGGTCGTAGGTCCATTGCATTAGTCGCATGCTCGCTTGCATTGCATATAGGGTTAGGGCATCGCAAGCCCATCAATTATAGATTCGTCCTGCGTCAAATTGGTATCAAGCCCCAAGTTAAAGCTTTATTTTAATACACAGTAGTAGAGTCTATAGGTTCCTTCATGATTAGTTATCCCCGTCATTCTTCTCCTCTATTTGGGGATTCGGAGTCCATCTACACCTGATCCCCTAGAGCCCCTTTAGAGATATCCTCATGTTACTACCCTGAATATTCCTGACTGCTGCACACAGCACACCAATCCCATAGATCGTGTCGACCCCTCGACGCGATCCCTCTATGTTAAAGACGATCACTTCGATGATTATCGTCCATATCCCTGTACACGAGCGGATCGTGTTGATCCTTCGACACGACTCCATTATCTTCGGGATGATTATGATGAGGATCATCATTTTGAGAGAGATCTAAAGTGTAGGTTTCGTGTTGTTGCCTCATCTTTTGATGGATCATCGAGTCCCGAGTCTTTTAGTTATTGGCTCGTGGACATGAAATATCACCTCGGTCATTTTGAGTTATTCAGTGAGCGACACATTAAATTTGCGAAACTTTAGACTTATAGATCAGACGAGAGCATATTGGTCTAGCATTGAGAGGACTCGTGAGCGGGATCGTCTTCACCGAAAAACTAGTTGGTTGGAGATCAAGTGTAGGTTGTGTCAGAGGTATTTGTCTGGGTTGTATTAGACTCGTTTGCTTGATCAATTATTTACCCTTCGGGAAGGATCCCTATCCATCACAGAGTACATGGATCGTTTTGATGAGCTAGTAGTGAGGTGAGACATTTGAGAGGAGCCAGCTATGACCATTTCCAGATTTCGTTCTGAACTTCGATCTAAAATACATACTGAGTTAGCTTATCACTACTTGTAGTACCTTGAGCAGACATATCAACTCATCCTTCATTATGAGTTGTCCTTCAGATCCACTAGAGTTAGCCGAGTGCATTTATACATTAACCTCCCCAGTATGAGTCCATCTCATTATGAGGCTATCAATTTGCCTACTATTGTCCTGTCAGACATGATAGAAGTGATACCTGATACTGATTTCTCTCACCTCAGTGAGGAACATAGTCCACTGAGTGGTCCATCATTTGATTCTGACTCAAACCCTTCGGCCTCGAAAGAGAATGAGTATGGGCATCCATGTGATTGTATAGTGATGTGTCCCTCACCTGCCCCTAGCGTTGACTTAGTTCGTTCTCCGATCATGGACTCTCCCTTGCGTGCATGTTCATCTGAGTTTCCCCATACTATTGTGGCGATTCATATCACGAGTGAGGGTCGAGAGCATAGTATTCACTTTGTAGTGGTTGTCTTTCATGTTCTTAAGGTTACTACTCTTATCGATGTTACTCATCTAAAAGATCATCGTCCTACAATTGAGTCCTTTGATGAGCCCCCCGTTGAGCCTCCTGGAGAACCACCTGATGAATTTTTTATTTTAAGAGACATTCAACCCACCCCGTGTTGCATCCTTGTGTCCATATTTCACATATTCCTTTAGATGATCGTCGTATCCACGATGAATTTACTCACCGCCGGGTGAACCTCCTGAGTTAAATTCTCATGTCACTATCTTCAATATTCATTTGGGAAATTGTCTCCATGACGAATTTTTCTATCGACCACTCGATGAGCCTTCCGATGATTCGCATCCCTTAGGAGACATTTGGTATGTATGATATTAGACTAATGAGATGGGTAGTCATTTGGGTGTGCTCATGCACTTTGACGAGTATTTTTATACCCGCCCAAGGAACCTCTTAAACCACTCATCTTTAGAAACTTTCACCACTACGTAGAGTTTGCATCTAGCGAGTCTGTTGAGTTCACCATTCATCATTTGCATTTATTGCATGATTTGTATGTCATATTCCAACATATAGTTATATTAAATGATGAACATTTTAAAACTTGCGTGGGTAATTACATGAGAAAGAAAATGTACAATGTAGGTGATTTGGTGATGATTTGCACATTATTTGAGAGGTTCTCATTGGGGGGGAGCTATGAATCTCAGAGATAGGCGAATATGTCCATACACTGTCATGAGAGAGTCTGAGTCAAATTTCTTCGAGTTTGATATTACTATGAGTGTTGGTATTCATCTTGTGCCCAATGTTGAGGACTTGACTCAAGAAGTGGAGCCACCTAATTTTGGACCTTCAGCCTTCTCTTTCAGCTTCAGTTTCCACCATCACTACAACCTCTCTTGTACCTCATATCTCCACTATAGTCTTGCACGTCACCCTTGTGTTTCTGCCATTTAAGCCTATGGTGGCTTGTTTAGCGTGTGGACTCTCGGGGATTTCAACGGGCCGATGACCTTATGCGAAAACGACCTCTACCAAGAGCGATAGAGAGTCTTACTCGGCTTGCGTTGGCAGCATGTAGTCTCCATTCACAATAGATGAATGTGTTATGCCTCCGCATCCGTTACAGTTCGCAGGCCAACAATATTCAAGAAGGCGCAAGGAGATACAAGACAACGGGGCTGAACCATCCGGTTCAGCCCCCTCGCACCAATAAATAAAGAATAGGGGCTGAACCACACCGGTTCAGCCCCTACTGGGGGGGCCGGCCAGCCCCCTTGTCCCCGGGTATTAATAGGCCCGGGGACCCTCTTTTGAAGATAGGCAATATTACTTTCAGGTATTCTCCTCTCCTTCTCCTCTCTCAAACCCTAGTCGTCTTTCTTCCTCTTGCTCTCCCCTAGATCTCTTTTCTCTTCTCTCAAACCCTAGCAAGTTCATATCAATTGGTATCAGAGCATCGCTCCTACGACCATGGTTACCACACGCACCGAAGCCGAAATCGCTCGTCTCGCCGCCATCGAGGAGAACTACGTCACCTTGGCGGATTCGGTGGCCAGCATCGAGGAACAAGTCAAAACTACCACCAAAAATCTGGAAGAACGGATGGAAGGACGCTTGGATGAACTCAAGGCGTTGTTAACGCAATCCCTCCGAGGAAAATCGAACGTAAACAGTGATTATACGGGAGAAACCTCAAATCCAGCGCCGCCAATCAACGGAGGAGGCACGGGAGGGACTGGCGTGATGCCCTACGCGTACACGGGCCCGGAACCAGGTCGGACGGGCGGCCAGGGAGCGCCCGCAGCCGTCCCAAGCGCGCTAGGGCCGACGGCCCTGTTCCCGCCCAGCGCATGGGCGGGCGCTGCTGCCGCCAGGCCGCCGACCGGACCGACCCCCAACCCCCACCAGCAGGTCGCCGGGAGGTGGTCCGGCCCTGGAGGGGTGGCCGCCGGTTGTGGGATCGCCGGAGGGGCTGCCGGACATCAATTTGGAGCTCCGGAGCAGAATTTCCGGCCGCCGCCACCTATGGGAGGTCCGATTGGAGTTGGAAACGGAATTTTACCCATGCCTCCACCCCTTGGGACCCCAATGCGGATGGGGCAAGGAGAACCATGGCGGGAAAACCCTCCAAGACACGTATACGAAGAGGAGGGCCCTCCAATGGAGCATCAACACGATTACTATGGGCGACCAAATTTTATGGCGAAACCATTCCGGCATGGAGGACACGAGCCGGATTTCGGAAGGAATGGAGGGGCTAATCAGCGGGCGTACATGCAACCGAAGAGGACTCGGATGAATTTTCCAAAATTCCGGGGCGGCGACGCCTTGGAGTGGGTGCAGAAGGCTGAGCTGTTCTTTACCTACCAGGAGATCCCCAAGGACCAATGGGTGCAGCTGGCCTCGTTTCACTTGGAGGACGACGCATACCAGTGGGCGCAGTGGTTTGTCCGCAACCAGGGCTACGCCCCATGGGATTATTTTGTGGAAGGGTTCACGGCCCGTTTCGGCCCCCTGGAGTATGAGGATATGGAGGCGACCTTGCAGAAGCTCAGGCAGAAGGGAACCGTCATGGAATACCGCACTGAGTTCGAGCGGTTAGCAAATCGGGTCAACTGGGGTGAAAAGACCCTTCTCAGTTGTTTCATTTCGGGACTGAAGGACCATCTGAGGGACGAAGTCCACGCATACATGCCGTCCAGTTTGAGCCATGCCATTAGTCTGGCCCGGATACAGGAGGAGCGGTTCAACCGCCAGCGAAATCGGGGGACAGCACGGGCAATTCCAGCAGTACCTGCAGCACCAGGAGCCGGACGGCGAGACCCGCCACCTGCAGGACGACCGACTGTGACTCGGTTGACTTGGCCAGAGCTACAGGCCAGGAAAGACAAGGGGTTATGCTTCAATTGCGACGAAAAGTTCACTCCCGGACATCGATGCCAGAAGGTGCAGGTCTTTATGTTACGAGAGGAGGATGACGAGGAAGAGCCCATCAGCTGTGAGCAGGTGGAGGAACTAGACCTGGCAGAGTTTGGAATCTGCCTGCAAGCCATGGAGGGATGTCCCGCACCGCTCACGTTACGCGTGTCAGGGAGGCTGGGACACGAGCGGGTGACCATCTTGATCGACAGTGGGAGCACCCACAATTTTATCACCCCCGCAGCAGCACTGAAGGCGGGGTGTGCAGTTGACCGAGGGGCTTCCTTCCAGGTCATGGTCGCGGACGGCAGCAAGCTGCGGTGTGAGGGGATTCTAAAAGGGGTGGAGCTGCGGATTCAGAGTTATGTGTGCCAGACGGATGTTTACCTTTTGCCGATTCGGGGGTCTGATATGGTTTTGGGTGTGCAGTGGCTCCGCCAGCTCAAGAGGGTCACGACGGACTGGAAAAAGATGACATTGGAGTTTACGCATCTGGGAACAGAGCATTGCCTTCATGGCATTAGATCACCGCCGCTCAAGGAAATTTCCATTCGGAGCTTACAGAGGATGGAGGAGGAGGGCAGTACTATAGCCATGATTTTGGGGGTCGAGGCCCTGGGGCCGAGCACAGCAGCCGAACCAGAGCAGATACAGGGATTGTTGTCACAGTTCGGGGATGTTTTTCAGGAGCCGTCTTCTTTGCCACCCTCCCGGTTCCGTGACCACCAGATCCAGTTGAAGGCCGGATCAGATCCGACTAATATCCGGCCTTATCGCTACCCGCATATTCAGAAGGCCGAGATCGAGCGCAGTGTACGAGAGATGTTATCCACTGGCATCATCCGTCCCAGCACGAGTGCTTTCTCCTCACCGATCATCCTTGTGAAAAAGAAGGATGGCTCGTGGCGCTTTTGTGTGGATTACCGGGGCCTGAATGACTCGACTATTAAAGATAAATTTCCGATTCCGATGATTGAGGAGCTGCTGGACGAGCTGCACGGAGCTAGCTTATTCACCAAGCTGGACCTCCGGTCTGGGTACCATCAGATTCGGATGAAAGAGGAGGACATCCACAAGACGGCATTTCGAACCCACGACGGTCACTACGAGTTCCTGGTGATGCCGTTTGGGTTGGCCAATGCCCCATCTACTTTCCAGGCGGTGATGAACGAGATCTTCCGGCCACTACTCCGTCGGTACGTTCTAGTTTTCTTTGATGACATACTGATCTATAGCAGGAATTGGGAAGATCATCTGGAGCACGTCCACCATGTCCTGAGCATTCTACGGGAGAACCAGCTGTACGCCAAGCGCTCCAAATGCTCTTTTGGGCAGGAGGAGGTCGAGTACTTGGGCCACCTGGTGTCCTCCCGAGGGGTTCAGGCGGACCCAAAGAAGATCGAGAGCATGGTGACCTGGCCACAGCCCACGACGACACGGGCCCTACGGGGCTTTCTCGGGTTGACTGGCTACTACCGCCGGTTCGTACAGGACTACGGGAAGATTGCCCGACCCCTGACCCAGCTGTTGCAGAAGGACGCCTTCGACTGGACGGCAGAAGCAGAGGCGGCATTCCAGGCCCTGAAACGGGCCATGACGACCACACCGGTGCTGGCGCTGCCGGACTTTTCCAAAGGTTTTGTAGTGGAGACCGACGCTTCAGGAGTCGGAATCGGCGCGGTATTGATGCAAGAGGGCCGGCCGATAGCTTATTTCAGCAAGGCTTTAGCGCCCCGGACTTTGGGGCTATCTACTTATGAGAAGGAGATGCTAGCCATCCTTCATGCGGTGGCTATGTGGCGGCCTTATTTATTGGGGCGGCATTTTCAGGTCCGTACGGACCACCAGAGTTTGAAGCATTTTTTGGAACAGCGCCTGGCCTCTCCCCTCCAGCAGAAGTGGTTGACGAAGCTGCTAGGCTACGACTACGAGATTGTCTACAAGCAGGGGAAGGAGAATGTGGTGGCGGACGCCTTATCTCGGTTACCCGAGGGCTCCCTAGCCCATGTTTCCGGACCGTTGATTGATTCTTTAGATGAGGTTCAGGTGGCAGTCCAACAGGATCCCGCCCTCCGAGACATTGTCGAGGCACTACAGCACGGTCGCCCCACCGAGGCCGTCTATC
Organism: Dactylorhiza incarnata; assembly: GCA_033032865.1. Taxonomy (NCBI): domain Eukaryota; kingdom Viridiplantae; phylum Streptophyta; class Magnoliopsida; order Asparagales; family Orchidaceae; genus Dactylorhiza; species Dactylorhiza incarnata. The sequence continues at coordinate 3,616,192 of JAWHQI010000061.1, read as the reverse complement.
ACTTACAGGGAGCGCGGTTGTACTATCAGGGTCGGCTCGTCATTCCCGCCACGTCACCTTGGCGCACCATCATGATACAGGAGTTTCATGCTTCTCCTACCGGGGGCCACGCCGGTATCCTGCGGACCCTACAGCGGGTGAGGGCGAATGTGTTCTGGAAGGGGATGCGGCGAGATGTTCAGAAGTTTGTCAGGGAATGTGACATCTGTCAACGCCAGAAATACGAGACGACGTCCCCAGCCGGGTTGCTCACTCCCTTGGCGATCCCTCATCAGATTTGGGATACCATCTCTTTGGACTTCATCGACGACTTACCCAAGTCTCAGGGCAAATCGGTCATTCTCGTAGTGGTCGACAAGCTCTCCAAGTACGGCCACTTCTTGGCTTTGATCCACCCTTACACAGGCAAGTCCGTAGCGGACCTTTTTGCCAGGGAGATAGTGCGTCTCCACGGGGTTCCTCGAGCCATCATATCCGACAGAGACCCGGTGTTCATCAGCAAGTTCTGGAAAGAGCTATTTCGCCTGCAAGGCACCACTTTCGCATGAGCACGGCCAACCATCCCCAGACCGATGGGCAGACAGAGGTGCTCAATCGCGGTGTTGAAACCTACTTGAGATGTTTTGTGATGGATGAACAGCGGACTTGGACCCAGTGGTTACACTGGGCGGAATATTGCTACAACACATCGTTCCATACCGCGAGCAAGCTCACCCCTTTTGAGGTGGTCTACGGCCGCCCACCTCCCACGCTGAGTTCCTATGAGGCCGACAGTACATCTCTTCCGGCAGTGGGCCGGACACTTCAGGAGCGGGACCTGACGCTCACCCTCTTGCGGGACAATCTTCGGACAGCACAGGATCGCATGAAGGTCCAAGCGGATAAGCATCGTAGGGAACGGGAATTTGCAGTGGGGATGAAGTTTTCCTGCGTCTCCAACCCTACAGGCAGCTCTCCGTCGCTCGGCGGGCCAATCAGAAACTTGCTCCACGTTACTATGGACCCTTCAGAATCACCAGGCGAGTGGGTCCAGTTGCTTACACCTTGGCACTCCCAGAAGGGTCGCGCATCCACCCGACTTTCCACGTCTCCGTGCTGAAACGAAAAATTGGGGACTCGGTCCAGGCCGACCCCGTCCTTCCGGAGGCCACTAGCAGTGGGGAACTGCGACTGTTACCGGAAACTATCTTGCTTACCAAGTGGAAGAAGCGGGGCACGGAGTACCGCCTCGAAGTCCTCGTCAAGTGGAAGCACCTCTCTGATACGCACAACTCTTGGGTCGATCTTTTGGAGTTCCGAGAGCACTTTCCGGATTTCCACCTTGAGGACAAGGTGACTCTTGATGGGGGAGGGAATGTTATGCCTCCGCATCCGTTACAGTTCGCAGGCCAACAATATTCAAGAAGGCGCAAGGAGATACAAGACAACGGGGCTGAACCGGTCGCACCAATAAATAAAGAATAGGGGCTGAACCACACCGGTTCAGCCCCTACTGGGGGGGCCGGCCAGCCCCCTTGTCCCTGGGTATTAATAGGCCCGGGGACCCTCTTTTGAAGATAGGCAATATTACTTTCAGGTATTCTCCTCTCCTTCTCCTCTCTCAAACCCTAGCCGTCTTTCTTCCTCTTGCTCTCCCCTAGATCTCTTTTCTCTTCTCTCAAACCCTAGCAAGTTCATATCAGAATGTTTCTGAGTCAGAGAGATTGACGGAGATCAACCGCGCTACATTGGTCGATTCATCATTATCAACATTTTGGATCGTCGGATGGTCGCTCGAAGACCGTGATCGCGACTGGCTCAATTTTTCTTATTTCTATGTATTTTTCTTTTATTTTTTTAGTTGTATTTAGAGAGTTAAGTGAAATTACCCATCGAGCTATCGTGACCGTTGAATTTAATTAGCCTACTTCTCCCCCTCCCCCTCTTTATATCAGCCCATGTAGTGGGTTCACATGAGTATCAATAGTTGCGACTTCCTGGAAGAAGAACCGCTTGGTCGTAAGAGGTGTGACACTTGTCTCCCGCTCAGTGCGACGTCGAGTGGCTCTGTCACCTTCACCGCCGCCAGCCTCCCGTCGACTTCCAGTAGCCCCGCCGACTTCCAGCAACCCTTCACACCGCCGATCCAAGCTTCCTCTCCATTTTCCTCGCCAAAACGCCATTGTAACCTCTCTCCAGCCCTCCACAGCCCAAATTCGTGCCTCTCCCCCCTCCCCGCCGCATATACCAGCCTCTGCCTTTTCCCACTCCAAAATCCTACCACCAAGCCCCTCCTTGCTGTCCAACCCCTCCCCACTATCAAACCCCACTGTCCAACCCCTACGCATTGTCAAACTCCACTTTCCATCCCCTTCCCGCTGCTAAATCCTGCGTTTCAGCTCCTCCCCTAACCAAATTGTGACCTTTCATCCCCTCCTCATCACTAACCCTACTTCCTCGCTCCACAGCCATCACATTTAGCACCTTCACAAGTAATTCCCAACTCCCCACCAGCCCTCCTCCTCCATTTCCACGGCACCACCCCTCTGTATATCCATTCCAACACGTCCCCAACACCACACCTAACCCATTTCCTTCTTCCAATAGCCTCCCGGCCCATTCCAGCCCATTCCAGCCCATCTAACAGCCACCACCCCTCTTCGACAGCCTCTACACAGCAGCATCTCCACCCCCAGACAACCGCCATCATCATCGGATCTCCTAACTACCTCCAACATTGAGTACTTGGTGAGTTTTTACATTATAGTTTCATTTTCTATGCATTATACGAGAACTACTTGTATTCCTTGAAATTATTGAACTCGTATCTATTTGGCTTATTGCTCTCTTAATTGTGCATCGTATATTTACCTGCATTTACTTTAAACGCACTCTCAATTAACTTCTTATTGTTGTTTGCTTACTTTTATTGCAATATTTGTAATCAATTGTGACACCTGCACGACATTTTAAATCTGTTTAATTAATTGAGCGTCGGAAAATACTTGCATGATTGAGTCATCGTGTGTGCATCACATTAGAGTTATCCGTCGTTAGATCATCAGAGTGCGTGTATGTTTGCATGTCATTTTAGGGTTGGTCGTAGGTCCATTGCACTTGTTGCATGCTCGCTTGCATTGCATATAGGGTTAGGGCATCGCAAGTCCGCAACCCATAGATTCGTCCTGTGTCACGAGGACTCCCGTTAGGGCTTATGCGTATCGACCTTGCCCTTAAGGTCAAGTCTCAATTTATTTCGGACTTTTTAATAATTATGGCCACATAAATTATCTAGATGAGAGGCAACATAAGATGTCGTGGCAGTATACCGGAAGTGGTTGATGGATCGTGGAGCTGATGACATGTCAGAGTGGAGTGGACGCAAGCTGGGATGAGTAAGAAGAAAAATAAATGAGGTAATGTGTAAGGATTGCGACAGATAGATATGTTGAGTGTTATAAAATCTGAGAGGATAGGTAGGTGTAGCTTTGGGTGAAATAACAAGGCTTAAGGGAAGTAAGAATATTGGAGCGGGGTTTTTTCCGAAGTGAGTGTAGGAAATAACAAAGGTGGCATGGAGTATAATCTGCGTGAGGGGTGGTTAGTAGGGGCAGTATGGGGCTCAAAACAATAGGTTCGATGGGAGCTAGTACAAGGGTGCAAAGCGAAGAAAGAGAGGAACGTGTGAGGAATTTGGAGAGCAACATAGAGTGGCTGGAGACTATGGAGAAGGAATGGGACGCGTAGGGGAGCACGACCATCACTGGAGGTGGCGAGTGGAGCACGACTAACCCGTACAGGTAGGTACGGGGTGTTGTGGGCCGAGGAATCTCGACGCCAATAGAAATCAAGGTGTGTGCTTTCCCCATGCTTCCAAAGATTGGTGTTGGGGAGGAGTCGGTCGGTCCATGTCCTGGTAGGCTCGGAGGAGACAGTGTCGAGGCTACCGGTGGAATGAGAGAGCAGGGCGTGTCAGGTATGTTGAGAGCAGTGGTTCAACATTGGAACAGGGAGCACGGGTGACGAAAAGGATCAATGCAAGAGGGGTCATGCAGTAAGTGTTGGTTGTGTTGGAAAGTCGATAGCGAGGGGTGGGCCCATGGGGACAGTCAGAAGTTGTGGAGGATGGTGGAGCGCCTGCTTGCTTAGTGTTGTGATTGGCGGTCGTGGGGATTATGGTCATAGCTAAGTAAGGTGGCAACGCCTGTTAGGAGGCCCACAATGGTGAAGAGTCGAGGACGGAGGTGCTTTCATCGAGCAGGTCGAGCTTATCCACTTGGTCATTGAGCTGGAGGAGGGTGTGTATCTACCTAACGATGTTAGGCATATCGATCAAGACGCTGGTACTAGACGACTGTGAGGGCAGCGACCAGGATCCGACAGGTCGGACCATTATTATGGGTGTGTTTTTTCTGCAGGTGTGAACGGGAGAAAACATTCAATGATCAACGAAACAGAACGAAAAGAATTACATTAACAATAGCGTGGACAAGATACAATCAAGAGACAGGCTCCCGCCAACTCTCGGAGGTTGGGTCCTCCAAAAAGATTCTCTCTCAAGAGAGCCCAAAACACTAATGATCCAAAGATCCCTCTTACAACCTAAGGCATCTTTATAAAGGATGAAGCCTGCTATGGGATAAAAGGCAATAAGATAAAACAGTATTAATTAATTACTAATCATTTCACAAATTAAATGAAAATTTATGGTAGTTCCAAAATGCGCTCTTGCAGCCCTTCATGAGTGTTGTCGAGCGTGGGCACGGTACCCGCAGTGTGTGTACTTCTTGTAGATGCAAGGACTCCCGCTAGGGCGTAAGCGTAACATATAATGACTAACTAGACTCGAATACAATGCCTCTATAAGTCTCAACATGTAAGATTCTGAAGCGCAACTAATTAAGCAAAAGAAATTTAGAGCTCATGCAAACAACAATTTACATGCAATTCTATTTAGGCTAACATGCAATGGTCGTACACTAACACAAATGCCAACAATAAAAATAAGGAAAATAAAGTTGCACGTCCACTGAAAGGAAAATCCAAATACCCAAATTTCAATATCATTAAAAATAAAAGTAAATTGCATAATGCGAGGAAAATGGAAATAAAATAAAATCACTACGAAATTGGTTAAGAGGGGAAGGGATTTTGGGGATATGTTTGGGTGAGATTAAGGCTGAGCATATTATTCGAAACTCCAAAATAACTAGAATATTGAATCGAATCGAAATCAATTACAATTGATTCGACTCAATTTAAGTCAATTCAATTTGACTCGAATCACAATTCGAGTAGATTTCAAGCCAGCACTGAAACACTCGAAATGTGATTCGAATCGGCTCGAATTAATTAGAAATATTATGTATTTATTAATATACTATTATTTTAAAATTAAAAACACTGAAATTTAAACCTAAATAAAAATAGTAAAGTCTTTAAGTGTTTCATTTGCTAAATTTAGAGGTTGCCTAGTTTAATTTCGAGCCAACTAAAAATAAATAGAAAATTTGCTCAATTACGAGCCGACTTGATTCGATTTCGAGCTGGCTCGGAATCGAGTCATTTCGAGTCGAGACGGCTCGACTCGAAAGCAATTTTGAGCCGAGTTCGATTTGAAAATTTCTATTTCGATCCGAGCCCAAATCGCTCGAACTAGACTCGAAATCAGCCATAAGTGGGATAAGGGTGATGTGTAGTTCAAAGGTCCGGGTAAGAGGAAAAGGCAATATGAATTCTTAGGGATTGCGGAATTTGGAGATTTGTTGGAATGGAGGTGGTGGAAGAAGAGGGGCTTAGATGTGGTGGTGTTGGGGAGTCAAGTTGTTGGCGGGTTGTGGGAAGTGAGGTAACAGATGTGGTGGTTTATTGTGGCTGAGAAGAGCAGGGGACTAGAATAGGGGGCAAGGAGATGGCTTGTAATGTTTGTGGTGAGAAAGGAAAAGGCTAGGTTTACATAGAGAAGCTTGGGTTATTAAGACGACAAGCTGGTAGGATTCTGCAAGGGTTGGCACAGCTCGGATTGTAGGGACGACAACGGGAGCAACAGTATGTAGAGGTGCGCACGAAAAACCAAAAACCACTCAAATGGGCCAAACCGCCCAAACAGAACCGGAATCCACATTGAACCACTCAGCTTGGTGTAGGAGCGGTTTTTCCTTTAGGATAACCACCTCCCTTTATGTTTGGTGAGATTTTTGGTTTTTAAAAATTGATAAAACCGAACCGAGTAGTTCCATTGTTACGATCATGCTAACTGGCGCATGCTTACTGAACAATGGATATATGATATAATAAGTGAAAGCCACAACTAGGAAAAACGTGATAATGGATCAGTAGCAAACTAGACACTGGACAATTGTCCCTGGCTAGGGCTGCCTTTATTAATAATATCGCTGCTATCAGTCTATAACTCCACGCACCTTCTTGAGCCCTAAACACTGAATAGTGGACCCTTTGTTGTTTTTGACATTTGCGAGCCCGCGTTCCCCAGTCAGAGAGCCCTAAACACTCGCCAAGTCCAAATCCGAGCCGTCGCAGCTGAGCTCGACGACGATGCAGCACATTCAAGTCGTCCTCTACCTCACACCAGCCACCAGCACGTCAGAGACGATCTGACAAGCACATTCAAACAGCGACGTTGCAGATCATTCAGGTTGTCCTCCACAATCTCCACAAGCTCATTCAGCCGCTGACTGGTTCCATTCTCAGTTTCTCATTTCTCAGCCCTTTCTCTGGGTTCTTACTATGTTATCCTCTGTTATCAACTTATCATTCAGTTTCTTATGCCAAGTCCAAAAAAATTGCTTTCTCACTCATCAGTTCTTTCAGAATTTTCTGTGTGGTAACTTCAGTAGAGAGACTCACTGACATTCTTCAGTTATAAGCCCAAACGATGACACCATCTTGGTCTATTTTAACAGTAGAGACTCAATAAACTTCAGTTATGAAAGTTTCAGCTCTTGTTTGCCGATTGCTACTCTGTTACATCATACCTAGGGATGTTCACAAATAGTATAGTTCGTGAATAATTCGAGATTCGATTCGTGAATATTCGATTAAAATTCGTATTTTTCAAATTCGAATCCGAATAATTGTATTCCTGTTCGAAGGATTCGTGAATAGTTCGTGAATAGCAAAATATATAGTTAAATGAAATTTAAATGTAATTAAATATTATATATAATTATACTTGAACATTATATATAATTATACTTCATAAAATTCAAATTCGAATCCATGTTCGAATCTGAATTCGAACCCAAATTTGAATCCAACATTTCATGACGAATCTGAATCCGACTCCGAATATTCTAACGAATCTGAATTCGAATCTCTGCATTCTATGTCAAATTTGGATTCGATTGAAGAGCTATTCGATTCGATTCAGTTCGTGAACACCCGTAATCATAACAACCTATAAGTTCTAATGTAAAGCATTTTTTTAACTCAATTCAATTGGACTCGAATCACAATTCGAGTAGATTTCAAGCCAGCACTGAATCGCTCGAAATGTGATTCAAATCAGGTCGAATTAATTAGAAATATTACGTATTTATTAATATACTATTATTTTAAATTAAAAACACTAAAATTTAAACCTAAATAAAAATAGTAAAGTCTTTAAGTGTTTCATTTGCTAAATTTAGAGGTTGCCTAGTTTAATTTCGTGAACACCCGTAATCATACCAACCTATAAGTTCAGATGTAAAGCATTTTTTAAATAATAGGCCCCTTGCTTGCTACTATTAAATTTGTGGTATTTTGAAGGATCAAATTTGGATATCATTTATAGTTACCGTTTCTTGATCTTTTGTCTTGCCATTTATTTTCTTAGCATAGCCTTAATGATATCCTATGTTCTCTTTATTTGTGATATTCTTTTTAATAGGTTTGACGGGATGCCTGAAGATATTTCTAAATCTAAATAAGAAACACTTGGACAAGATTACACGTGTATCACTGTATGCTTAATGATCTCCCAAAGACATGCTTGCATCTGTGCATTGATCTTAATACTCGTCTTAGGAGCTCTGATGAAGCAAGTAATATCATGCCAGTTTTTTCCTGCATACTAGTATTGGTTGCCGGGGCATTTGGTCGTGCAATAATATGTCATGGACCTATACCGTATCGGGGTCGATATCTTGTTGGAAGTGTGGGTGGAGGTGGAGGCGGAGATATAAGGGAGCCGAGCTCACCCTACGGAGATTATAGCGAGTTAACTGAGTATTTTGTTAAGCATATGCATAGCATGCATGAGTCGATCCGACGAAGGATTTCTTGCAATAATGATATTTATAAATTGTATGATGATAGCCACAGGAGAACAAGTGATGGTTCGTATAAGCGCCGAGAGATTCCTAAAGGGAACTGCTTGAAAACTAAATGTTAAGGGAATGGGTCTTTACACTGTGCTCAAACGAAATGGAGCAAATGCTTAGAAGCTGGATATCCAGCAGAGTACGGGGATTTCACCTGTATTCAACGTTTAAGATCTGACTTCATTCTTTGAGCTGCATGACTACATGTACCCTTCACCATCTACCATTACATTATCTCAGCCTCCGCAACATCCGCCACTCCACCACAGTCCCAATTGCCACCATTGTCTCCTTCCACTTCAATGCATCAGCAACAGCCTTCGCCTACCATTCAACCTCCTCCTCAACCCACGTCCTCGGCACTGATTCATCAATCAGCTTCTCCAGTTTCTGCACCACGTTCGCCTCTACAAGTTCCACCGTCCTCAACCGCCAGCCCGTTTGACGTCATCACAAAGATTGCCCATGAGCTTGTGCCCGCGCCAGACAGAGTCCGCTACTTGGTCCATTGGCAGGGCCGCCCTTTTACTGATGATACATGGATTTCCGCAGCAGAGCTCGAGAGACTCGCCCCCGCCCTACGACGACACTATAATCATCTTCATTCTATGGGGATGAATGATTCTGAGATGGGGGAGTTGATGGAGAGCAGACCGCCCGACCTGTTCGGGTCAACTCACGACGACCTCGGGCGCAGTGACGATCGAGATCGCTCATATTGAGCGGATCGCCAATCGTAGCATTATTTATTCTTTTCATTTTCTATTTCGAGTTGTATTTTTATTTACTTTTTGAATCGAGACATCGGCCAATCACAGTCGTCTGTCCCCCCCCCCCCCCCCCCCACCCCGAGTCTATATATTGAGGGTGTGATATTTCGTTTTGGGCATTGAAGGATTGAGTGTTGAAGTCAATCCTTTGATCATTTCGGTGCCGAAGCCGACCCCGGGCCTGAAGCTTGGAATTCCCCTCCTCCCTTGGTCGTCCATAGCCCTCCACGGCTCCACCTCCATCTCCCTTAATTTCCCCACTTCAGCCCATTGTCGTCCACCCCATTCCATCTCCCCTCTCACTCAACAACCGGCCCATGTACCTGTTTCCCCCTCCCTTACCCGTTGCCGTCCCCAGCCACCCTCAATATCCCACTACAGCATCCACTCCATTGTTGATGCAACCGTTGCCGCATCTGAGGACGCGTGATATCACCACGCGTCAGTTATATTTTTATTTTGAGTTATTTTATGTTTCTGTCATTTTTCATTACACACCCCTGTTATTTGGAGTTCCGGATCACCGGTATGACCACCCGGTGAGGCCCTGAATAAACGGTCCGATAATTTGAATAGCTAGGATGAACAAGGCAAGCTTAAAACTAATTAAGGACGCTTACGATTAAAGAAGTAATGTTATTAAACAGAAGATCTTATTTTATTTGGAGGAGATTAAGAAACTATATTTTAGAAAGAATATTGATATAGCAAAATATTTTGTAGACTTTTGGAAACAAATAAACTCAAATGCTGGAAATAACCCCATAAAAGGAGCTTTGTTCAAGGCATGGGCAGCGGTCACTAATCAGAGGAAACGATTGACTTTTCGTTTTCCTCTGGTCGACCGCCCCTCACCCTATTTCCCCCCTCGACCTGTAACAACAGCCGCACAAGGAGCTTCAGTTCCCAACGCCCCTCCAACCGGTCTTTTCCACCGAACGAGGAATCGACGGATCAAGCACAGTGCGACCCTAGCTTCACCGCAGTTCTCCCGGCCGCTCGTCAATCCGCCGTCGACATCGACAATCTACTCCAGCGGATTGATCTCCCGCCAGTCGGCGGCGGCCACCGTCTGTTAAGCCGACGGAAAGGCTGATTTTGTCCTCCAGTTGTTGAAGCAGCCCAGTCAAGACAGCAGCAGCCACCTTCATCTTCGTGTAACTGATTTGGAAATGGGCATCTCCTCGCCGTAGTTTTGCATATACCCTGGTAAACTCCGCCCTATTCTGCTCCCGTTTATTAGCTTAATCATATGCCGTTTTCAATTAATTAGTGAGAGCTTGCCTTGAACATTCGCGTTGTTTTGATTAACGTTATTTCATAAATTATCGATTGTATTTATGCTTGCGAAATTTATATCTACCGCCTCGAATCGACCCTTAAAAGCGCTTGAGAATTTCTTTCCGAATAACGATTAACGAACTCTCGGAACTCCAACATCAAATGTGATTTCGCGCACAAATTTCGATTTGGCCCGCTCGGCCCTTTTCATAAGTAAAATCGATAGCCTAAAATTAACTTATTTTCTAAACCTAATTCGGGTCTACATCAATTCTTGCCCCTCCTACAACCTCAACACCACCCTTACAACACCCCATTTACGCCCCTCTAAGCCCCCTCCACCTCATAGACGTCCCTCACCAAATTCCCCAAACAGCCCCATATTACCCTTCATTTCCATCTCCAGTGATCACCGGAGAACGTCTCCGGCCACCTCCGGTGATCCACCACCATTTTCCATGTAATTTCCCATCATTTTAAATTTTCCGACGACCGCCGTAAAACGTCTCCGGCGACCACCACCACCGACGGACACCTACGACCACCACCAACCTCCACCCAGCCGGCAGCCACCACCACCATCCATAACCACCTCCATAACTTCCCCACTTCCTCCTCTTCCCTTAATTTTAGGAGCCACTCCTAAAACAAAGGAAACCACCCCCACTACATCCACCCCATGGCCGGCCCCTCACGTCCCCTTAATTTCAGCCACACGTGGAGCCACTAATTAATACTTAACTGAAGTCCCATCTCCCACTCAGCCCAGTCGACCCCCCCACTTCCTTTATTTTAGGAATTATTCCTAAATTTCAGCCCCCCCCCCCCCCCCACTCTACCCCCTCATTCCCGTACCAGCTGGCCCCAACTCCGCCCCTTAAATTCACTCCCCATTTCCCTAATTCCCCTCCCCCATTAATTCTAACCCCTCCCACAACCGGCTCACGCTCCTCAATCAAAAACCCCACGTGGAACCACTTTATCACCCCTCCACCCCCACCAACCGAGCCTTACTCTCCACCCAGCAGCCCTGCTGGAATTAACCCCCCCCCCCCCCCCACCCACCACCCCCACACCCACCACCACCACCCCACACACACACACGCACATACACACACTCCAGCCAGCTCCCCCCTGTGATAGGAAGATCTGGGCTGTTGTTTCAGCCTTACTGCTTCTCCCAGTTGCTGTCCAGGACCCCTATTCAGACACCTTACTGCTCGCTGCGACCCAGACATACACACCTTACTGCTCGCTGTGGCCCAGCCACTTGGAGGTCCCTCCAGCTAGCCCCAACCCTCTGATAGCATCTCCAGCCCCCCCCCCCCCCCCCCCCTTCATTATTTTGCAAAGTTCAAGGTGTGTATGTTATTTTTTTTGTCTTTGTATTTGCTCATTCAACTAGTAATTTGGTTCGCGCATTCTCACACCTATACTCCGCTCTTGTTACCTCTCTTTAATAGCTTCATTTAATTGTGTAAAAATCTAGTCATATTGTTTTATCAAATATTATTTTGCAAGTTTGATATCGTCAACCGTTGCATTTGCATCTAGCCCTAGTTTCATTAGGGTCTTACCCTGCGTCACACTTCAACAAAATTAATAAAATTATGTAATGATAAGGAAACAAAAAACACTAATTCTAACCTACATGTGGCTCACGTTGATCACACTAATATATGCTGGCTATCTTCTTCCCAGTTCTAAATTGTGACTTCTCCGAACGTGTCCAACACTAGAAGTGGCACGTGCAACACAACAATGCTGCCCTGTGCAAAATTATATTGCATTCTACAACTACAAAGAATATAGTTATATTAATTCATTACAGACATAAATACACTGAAAATAGTGAAATACAAAAGAAAATTAGGAGGGAAAATAGAATATCTCAAATTTACTTTAACTTAAAACATATTAGGATTTAAAATCAAACCTGTGCTACTGGCGCATTGTCATCGATAAATGGAGCTGCAAGACTTATGAATGAAGCTTCACCTACACCCACCAGCCTAAATGACATTACTTATGAATTTTAGCAACAATAGTTCAAAATCATTTTTTTCACAAATGCTAATCATTCCAAAAAATACAAATAAAATACCTACATTCTGAATATTGTTATTGACCAAAAATCAAAAGCGCAGCCGCAGCCAGCAGTAGCAAATGTCCAAACTGAAAGACCAACTCCAATAAGCCTAAACGGATTGACGCTGAATCAGAGCAAAGACGATCATCATTAGCACAATAGACGAGTGTTATTTATAAATTTGCCAGAAATATAGTAGCTACAGACTTAAAAAAATATTGAATGGAATTACACCTAAGAAATCACAAAGAAGAGTAAAAAAGACAACAAAACTACGTTAATTTAAGACATATAGTATAACTCACAAATGAATCAACAATTAGACCATGCCGACATGAAAAAGAACTGTAAATTAGCATGATTGAATCACATAGAATTAGGGCAACTCATCAAAAGATGGGTCGGACTGCTTCAGAAATAAAGATAGTGACAAAACCACGAGAGAGCGAGAAATATTCTAGAAAGACGTGGAAAAATTTATGTGATTCAATGAAAATCACTCATGTCCACAACTACAAGAGAAATGTATTACCACTATCAAGTACATGACAGAATTTTGCACATCCCAGATTTTCCTTCACTCAACTAGACTTTTCGCACTTTTTCCTTCTCGCTCTCTCATTATTTTTCTCCCCTCTCTTGCTTTGACACTCTTGCTGAAGTCTCTGAGACACTACAAAACGAGCATGTAGCATCCACACATCCTCGCACTTCTCACACTATTCAAGTCAATTTTGCCAACCACATAGCCTTTCACCGATGCATCTATGACCATCTCATCACTCTTCCCCAAAAAAAATCTTCCTTACCGCCTCCAAATTCTCAGAAAAATGAAAATGAGGACCAGTTGTCGGCATGTTCGACAGTAGCATCATTAGACCAGGTGCTACCCATTCTCTCCTTGACAGCACTCCTTGTCCACAAAAGGACGCTCTCTACCATTTTTGTGTCAATTACCGGACACTAAAAGCTATCATAATCATGGACCATTTTCCCATTGCAACCATTGTTTGAAGAACTTCACGATGCCATCTGCTTCTCAAAACTCAACCTTCGCTCTTGTTTTCATTGAACAAGATAGATAGGCCATTTCTCCTCCGACTTGTACTCTTATTCATCAACGATATACTCATTTATAGCCCCAATTGGACTACCACGTGGAACATCTCTCCTATGTTATACAACTACAAGTCACTTCACATTACTTCGTCAAAATTATCAAACATTCATTCACCCAACAACAACCTGAGTACCTCAACTATTTTCTTTACTTCGACAAAAGCACGGATACTTAAAATGCTTCGCGTATCGGCTCGAACACGTATCGGATACGGGAAACACCCGGAAACGCGTTTCCGAAACATAGGAAACGCAAAATTTGAATTAAATAAAAAAATAATTGGGAAACGCGTATCCCGCTTGCGGGATACGCGTTTCCCGCTATTTTATTCACGGCGTCAGGCGCGCGATCACGATTGTTGCCTCATAAAATTTCTCTTTAAATGGTAGCTAACACTTAGAAATAATTTCTTCTCCATCGTCTCATCGCTTACGGTTGTTAATAACAACACCACCTATTCTCCATGATATGTTTAATTACATTGAGTAAATGTTTCTCATGATGAATTAATCACGTTACAAGACATTTAAAGCCTAATGACATATTCAAACATGACAACTCATTCTTTCTAGAATTTCATTTAACTCGGTTAAATGCAGCTCAACTGCAAATTTAGATCTGTTTGCTCTAATTCTGCAGCAACAGCAGCTTGTGATCACCCTCATTATCATCACCCCCTAAATCAATGGAAAATTTATGGCATTCATTTATAGTTATTATGTTGTAATTTTTTAAGTGTGGTGATGTTTCTCTACTTCCTGCTGCTTGGTCATTGAGCTTTTGGTCTCTTGAAATTTTTTTTATTGTACATTACATGCTAGTTCGAGATTATTTGCTAATTTACATTATTTGCTTGTTTCCTTAAATCTTCTATATGTTTTTATAGCGTTATATGAAATGTCAATGATGTATTATATAAGTTTGATGATGCCTTGCTTGTCCCGGTATACATAAAATGCATGTTTAAACAAAATAGTAGCATAGATATATAAATTACAAAATCATTTTATTAATTTAATGCTAAAGAAGATTTTGTTTATGTGAAAAGTTTGATGGTCATCATTACATATTATGATATTAGTTCTCAATGTGTACTTGTAGGCTCAATCTTGACTCTTGAGTAATCTGTATTGATAATAAATAAATCAAACTAAAATGTTTGTACTTGTAGGCACTATAAATAATGTTTGTGCTTTTGGACTTGATATATCTCAAGGAATAGATTGCATGAGCTATTCTTCATTGTTAGCATAGTTAATTTTATTTTCTCCTAGTGTGCTATTTAGCACATTTGTTCTCCTATATATGTATCGGGTTCTCCTCCTAATGAATTATTATTCTCTCAATTATTATTCCAACATGGTATCAGAGGGAGGTTGTCGTGACCTAACCCTCCCGTCGCTCCTGTCGCTCGCTCGCTCGTCTTCGGCCCGTCGCGTCCCGTCGCTCGCTCGCTCGGCTTCCGCTCGCCAGCGTCCCCGTCGCTCTCGTCTGCTCTAGCGTCCGCCTTCTCGCCCGCTCCCGCGCGACCACTCCGCCCCCGCCAGCGCCTCTCCTCCGCCCCCGCCAGCGCCCCTCTTCTGCCCACTTCTAATGGTGCCGGAGTTTTGCTCTTGAGATGTTTTTTTCGGCGCCACATGCCCTCATGATGTTTGGATGGATGGATCTCTTTGCCTCTTGATGCCCTAATTTCTTGGGCTTTCCCCTTATCCGGATTTCTATTCCGGTTTGTTCTCCTCCTCAGGATTTTTTTTCCTGAGCCATGGGGTCTAGCGGAGCGGATTCTCCCTCTCCCTCCACCGGTGTTACTCCGGCCTCCCTCTCTACCGATGTTACTCCACCTCCTCTTTCTGGTGGTCCTCCTTCGTTGGTCTTCTACCGTGGAACCACTGATCACAATACCTCTCAGATCACTACTATTCGGCTTGATGAATCCAATTACCTCTCATGGTCTCGTTCTATCACCCCGGCGCTCAAAAGTCAGCGCCTCTTTGGCTATGTCTCCGGCCACCTGAGGGAACCGGATAGGACTTCTCCTGAGTGGCCCCAGTGGGAGTCCGAGAATTCCTTGGTCATGTCTTGGCTCACCAACTTGATGCAAGAGTTCATTGCTCGCAACTATCTCTTTCTCGACAATGCCACTAATATTTGGCGTCGTGCGGAGTCTACCTACTCTCGTTGTGGCAATGCTGCTCAGATCTTTCAGTTGCGCTGCCGGATCAGCTTACTCCGGCAGGGTGACCGTTCTCCTTCAGCGTACTACTTGGAGTTCACACAACTTTATCAAGAGTATGATCATTTTGATCCCCTTGTCTTTGTTAGTCTTATTAATGAGGCGATGGTTCGGGCCAGGGATGACCGCAATCGCATATTTGAGTTTCTTCATGGATTGCATCGCGACTTCGATCAGATCAGTGTTCAGATTCTCGGACGACAACAGATCCCTTCACTTTCTGAAGTCTACAGCATCGTGCAGCAGGAGTTCAATCGTCATCTGACCCTTCTTCCGGATCCTGTGCCAGAGAACTCTGCTCTGGCTGCTACCATCCCCTCTCTTCTTGGCACTCGTCCTTCCCGTGATCCCAAGTTGAGGAATTCTGATAAGGATCATCTCCTATGTGATTATTGTGGCAAGAGCCGTCACACTCGCGATACCTGCTTCAGGCTTCATGGGTTCCCTACCCCAAGAGGAGGTGCTCTGCCTCGGGGAGGTCGTGGTTCTGGCCGCTCCTCGGGTCGTCATGTTGCTCCACGTACGGCCCATCTTACTGATGCTACTGCCGATATTTCTCATGGCTACTCTGGTCCCGATTCCTCTGCCACCCCTGGTGGTTTTACTGCGGATGAGATGCAAGCTCTTCGACGCTTGATGCATGGTCTTTCTACGGAGCCTTCTGCCTCTTCCTCCTACGCTCATACAGGACTGCCAGGTGCCCATTCTGCTGTTTCTTCTCCATCCACCCAATGGGTGATTGACTCTGGGGCCACGGATCATATGACTGGGTCCTCTACAGGTTTTGTTTCCTATACTCCGCTCTCTGGGCGGGATAAGGTGAGCATTGCTGATGGTTCTCTCTCCTCCATTGCTGGCAAGGGTACCATCCCCTGCTCATCTCTCACCTTGTCTTCTGCTCTTCACGTGCCTGCCTTTACTCGTAATCTACTTTCAATTAGTCATTTGACCAACTCCATGCACTGCTCTGTGACCTTTCTTCCGTCTTCTTGTGTGTTTCAGGACCTGACAACGGGGAAGGTGATTGGCTCTGGTAGCATGGTGAATGGTCTCTATGTACTTGACTCTGGCGTTGCTCCACCTGCTCTTGCTCTTCATTCCAGCATTGTTCATCCGTTGTACTCCTGGCACTGTCGCCTGGGACACCCCTCTCTTTCTGTTATGAAGTTGTTATTTATTGCTCTGTCTACTGCTATTTTTGAGTCTTTTGTGTGTGATGTCTGTAGTGTCAACAAACATCATCGTACTTCATTTAAGCATGTCTTGTTGCCTAGTTCTAGTCCATTTGCTGATATTCATACTGATATATGGGGTCCATGCTTGCACCCTTCTATTTCTGGTTGTACGTGGTTTGTTACATTTATTGATTGTTTCTCACGTACTACATGGTTATATTTGCTACGTCACAAAAGTGATGTGTTCTCTATTTTTCGACAATTCCATGCCATGATCTCTACCAAATTTCAGTCCAAAATTCGAATTCTTCCCAGTGACAATGGCCGTGAATATGTTGATTCACAGTTTGAGCACTACCTTGCTGATCACGGCATCATACACCAGACTACCTGTGCATATTCCCCAACTCAAAATGGCGTTGTTGAGCGGAAAAATCACCACCTGTTGGAGGTTGCTCGTTGTCTTTTGTCCACCATGCATCTTCCAAAATTTTATTGGGGAGATGTCGTCCTCACTGCTGCGTACCTCATCAATCGTATGCCCACACGTATCCTCGGGAACCGTACTCCTCTGGAACGCTTTGTGTGCCTCCTACTCGCCTTCCTCCCAAGGTGTTTGGGTGTGTTTGCTTTGTTCACATTCATCACCCTCGCCCCTCCAAACTTGATCCTCGTGCCCTCAAGTGCGTCTTTATTGGTTACTCTCCTATGCAAAAGGGGTACAAGTGTTTTCACCCACCGACCAAGAAGGTGTTTGTCAGCATAGATGTCACCTTCCGTGAATCTCAGTCATATTACCCTCTGTCTGCTTCGTCACCCTCGGGTGTTCCCTCTGTCTCGTTGCCCATACCTCCACCATATCTCTCACTTCAGGGGGAGACTCTACCCGTGGAAGTGAGTCCTATTCCAGTGGAGGTGGGCTTCATCCCTATATCTCCACCTTCCTTTATGCCTCCTTCACTTCCGACCTTGCAGGTATATACTTGACGTATAAAGGGGACAAGCACACGAGATTCTGCTATGTTACCAGAACAGTCAGTGGATCCTTACTCAGGGCCTTCTGATCTCCCGATTGCCCTTCGAAAAGGTATCAGGTCTTGTACCCGCCATCCTCTAGCTAATTATGTATCTTATGACTCTCTGTCTACCTCCTACAAGGCTTTTATCTCCTCTCTTGCTACTTCGTCCATACCTGTGTCATGGCAACAGGCTCTTGAGGTCTCTATGTGGCGAGAGGCAATGGTTGAGGAAATGAAGGCTCTGGAGAAGAACCATACATGGGATCTTGTCCCTCTTCCCCATGGAAAAAAACTTGTTGGGTGCAAGTGGGTGTTCTCGGTGAAACAAAACCCACAAGGGATTGTTGAGAGGTGCAAGGCAAGGTTGGTTGCAAGGGGTTATACCCAAACTCATGACATTGATTATCAGGAGACGTTTGCCCCAGTTGCTAAGATGAATACCATCAGGGTACTGGTATCTATTGTTGTTTGCAAAAATTGGGAACTTCTGCAGCTTGATGTGAAGAATGCCTTTCTCCATGGTGACTTGGAGGAGGAGGTCTATATGTCCATTCCCCCGGGTCTCACTCCGGTTGGTGCTGCAGGGAAAGTTTGTAGATTGTTAAGGGCTCTATACGGACTGAAGCAGTCCCCAAAAGCATGGTTTGGCCGGTTCCACAAGGCGATGGTGTCGTTTGGATATTCTCAAAGCAATGCGGACCATACATTGTTTATCAAACGTAGGCTTAGGAAAATTACTATTCTCATTGTGTATGTTGACGACATTGTCATAACCGGTGATGATCATGAAGAAATTCAGAATCTGAAACAGAAGCTTGCCAGAGAGTTTGAGGTCAAGGACCTGGGAAAACTCAAGTATTTCTTGGGAATTGAAGTTGCTAGATCAAAGCAGGGGATCTTTCTCTCTCAGCAGAAATACACGTTAGATCTTCTTGAGAAGATGGGGATGAGCGGATGCAGACCGGCTGACACTCCGATTCAAATCACAGATTGGGGCGTGATGATGGAGTGGAGATTGAAGATATCTCAGGGTTCCAAAGGTTAGTGGGGAGGCTGATATATCTGTCTCATACTCGTCCGGATATTTCTTATGCGGTGAGTGTTGTGAGTCAGTACATGCATGCTCCAAAGACCCGACACATGGACGCTGCTCACAAAATTCTTCGGTACCTCAAATCTTCATCAGGAAGGGGAATCCTGTTTTCCCCGAGTTCCAACCTAAAGATTGAAGTCTATACTGATGCTGATTGGGCCGGGTTAGTGGACGATAGGCGATCCACCTCTGGATATTGCTCTCTTGTTGGAGGTAGCCTTGTTACTTGGAGGAGAAAAAAAGCAACAGGTTGTGGCACGATCTAGTGCTGAGGCTGAGTTTAGAGCTATGGCTCATGGAGTATGTGAAAGCTTATGGCTTCGGGCCTTATTGAGCGACCTTGGCCTTATGGAAGACGGACTCATCCGTCTGTATTGTGACAATAAGTCAGCCATCAGTATTGCACACAATAATGTTCAGCATGACCGGACAAAACACATCGAGGTGGATCGACACTTTATCAAGGAGATGATTGAAAAAGGAATCATATGTACTCCCTTTGTGCCCTCCAACGGGCAACTTGCCGACATTCTCACCAAAGGGTTGAGTGGGAGTTCATTTGGCCAGTTAGTGAACAAGTTGGGCATGATTAACATCACTCACCCAACTTGAGGGGGAGTGTTAGCATAGTTAATTTTATTTTCTCCTAGTGTGCTATTTAGCACATTTGTTCTCCTATATATGTATCGGGATCTCCTCCTAATGAATTATTATTCTCCCAATTATTATTCCAACATTCATATTTTCTCTTCATGTGATATCCAATATCTTCTCCTAGCCTAATCTTTCTCATTGTGCCTAAACAACATGATTGTGCGCCAATTATTCTTTATTGAATGTAGTGACTGAGATGGTACCTTAGTTTGTTAATTGTATTTTTTTATATTAATTGTATTTCCGACCCCACTATGGTGGGATAAAGGCTTGAGTGTTGTTGTTGTTGTAATTAATGTTTATGTTAAAATAATTAAAAAAAATTAAAAACGTTTCTCGTATCCGTATTTTTTTAAAAATCACGTTTCTTGTATCTGTTTCTTATCGTATCTCGTATCCCGTTTCCGTCCCCGTGCTACATAGACTCTCCCAAAATTGTAGTCAGCATAGAATGGGACACCTCGGGTTCTACCTGGAAACTCCATGAAGCAATAAGTTGACTCGCACAAAATTGTAGTCAGCATAGAATGGGACACCTCGGGTTCTACCTGGAAACTACATGAATTTGTCGACATCACTAAAGCCAATATTCTATAAAGACAGGCTCCTCTAGAACAACAATTCCCATAATTCTTTTGACAAACTCAACAAGCATTCATTCTCCAGCTTTAAACATCAACTTGTCATTCATTATTGTCAATAACGCCTTTGATTCGGTCCAATCTACCACGACAAGGAAACATTTTGGCATTCGTCGAGCACAAACTCTCTCCATGAATGCAGTCGTCATCAAATTATGTCAGTGAGATGTATGTCTTCACAATGTTTGTTCACAAGTGGCGATATACCTCTTAGGACAAGAATTTATCAGCTGCCCTAATCACCATTACATAAATCGCATACCCAAGTAGTCCACAAATTCATGGGCTACAATTATCGCATCATCTACAAACTCAGCCGAGAGAACCATGTCGTTAATGCCCTCTCATGCTACCCTAATGTGACCTCTTCTTTATATCAGATGCCTCCGCCACCTCATTTCCATTCTTTCCCTTGACTCAAAAACATTATTCGCAACAACACTAATTGTTGACAAGTCGTTGACAACATAACAGTGGGACCAGGCAGTCATGCCAAATTAAAAACAGCCACAATACTTCGAGAAATAAGAAAGGTATGAATAGAAGATTCAAAAAAGTAGCAATACATTCAAAATGGAACTAGACTGTACACATGTTCTTAGAAAAGAGAAAATGTGGAAAATTATTTAAAGATAAAGGAAGCACCAACCTTTTTGCTAAAGTAGCAAATATTGGGGATGCCACTAACAGCCCAACCATGAAAGCAGATGAGAGGACACCATCTTCAAAATTGCTCAGGTCAAAGTCACCTCTGCGGTGTATATTTCATTAAAATCATGCATCAAAAAGGTTTCTCATTAAACATCTACCAAGTACTTAATATCAGACATGTTTAAGGATCACTCGTTAGAAATTTGCACTAGAAATGAAGAACTTCTGCAAACAAAGCTTTAACAAAAAAGGAAGTGAGAATGTAAAAAAGATAAGGCATGCTAAAAGAGCCTTCTATGATTTCAAGAGCAAATCTTTTGAGAACGGTCAAGTTTGAATAGCAAAATTCTTCTGTTTGAATAAAATTTCCTCACATAAAAATTCTCTCATAACCATGATGATAAGGCATCTAAAATTACTGCTACTCTAAAAGGAAATTCCATCACATGAATCAACCGTAAATGAAAAACTAATATACAAACTTGGAAACAATGGATTTTTTTTAAGAATCAACTTAAACCCACATCCTTTGAACAAGGAATTAACATAGCTCTTCACCAAAATCTGCACTTAAACCAAAAAGACGGTTTTTTGGCACATTGCACCCCTGAAATACAGGTTTTTTGTACTTTGCACCCATAATCTTTAAAATTGGCACTTTGCACTCCCAATTACCGATTTCTGACACTTTGCACCCCAGGCCAAAATTTCAAAGGTATTTAGGTCCGGGCAGCACCAAAAATGCTCATTCAAGGGTATTTAGGTCCGGGCAGCACCAATAATCCGGGGTGCAAAGTGCCAAAATGAGAATTTTTGGTGCTGCCCGGACCTAAATACCCTTGAAATTTCGACTTGGGGGTGCAAAGTGCCAGAAATCGGTAATTTGGGGTGCAAAATGCCAATTTTAAATATTCGTGATGCAAAGTGCCAAAAACCCGTACTTGCCAAAAAGTCGAACTCGCACCACAAAATTTAGTAGGCAAACTCTCTGCAGATTATAACCTTGATTACCAGCCATTAGAATCTAACCATAGCCATGATAACCAAAGAAAATAAAAACATACTGGATTCCACTTCCTGAGGTACAAACTCCACCCTCTGCGCACTTGCTTCGGCTACCATTGACACCATTGCTCGCAATTACTCCTCGATCGACATAATTTAGCATATTAATGACGCAAAATATTACAAGCAGCCTGCAAACAAAAAATATTTATTCATACGCTCCCGTTAGTCAAAACTATACCATTAGCTAGCACTAATCCACGAGAAACGGTGCTTCCGCAAAATCCCAATGCGAGATGGGAAGCAAAAAGACCTAGGTCGCAGAAATTCGCATCCAATTGACGGGAAAAGAAGAGGTGCACCTTCTAGGAGAGAACCACGAGGGATTCTCATCGGCGCTAGGGCTCAGGCCACGGTCATCGCCGTCGCGTAGAGGGGTGGTCGTGCTCGCCATTTCCGCCGGCAGGGTAGGAGCGGAAGCAGTGGAATCTGCAGAAGCCGTGACCGGCTCCCCCATATAAATATTCTTGAAATGCGGGCCTTAAAAGTCCACGTCAAAACCTCACGGTGCTCCTCGTCTTTAATGCATTGGGCCTGCACATTTTTTCCTCTGCGTACAGATTAAGGCAGGGGAGAGGAGCAATCCAGGAACGAGAGGAAGAAGAAAAGGTGACCGGATTTGGAATCCCCGTTGTTCTTCGGACAAATTTCTCGGGAATCTGCGGGGATCTGGGAAAGGAAAGACTGTTGGATCGAATTTCCAGCTTGGGCTATCAACAGCCAGTAGATATTTTGTAGCTGATGGAGCTAAAAGTGTTCGTATGCACATTTTTTATATCATGATTTTTTTAGCTGTTGCATGTTTGCCAATTCGCAGATTTTGTCTATTCGCAGCTTTAAGGGAAATCAATTTCGTTATTCACACATAATATTTGTTATCTACAGATTAGTACAGAAAATTAAAAGAAAATTAGTCGCCAAATTTGCCCTCCTCACCACAAGGAGAGAGTGTTTAAATCACATGGACAACGAAGAAATCATATTTCTAAATTTTCTCAAATATTTTCTGAAATCGCAATCGCTTGAACAATAAAGAAATCGCCTAAAATAAAATATGCATGACATCATTCTTAATTTTAATATAAACAATACATTTATGATTTGCAAATTTATCTGCGGATAGACATTTATAAACTCAAATAAAATGGGAAAATGTTAGTCTACGAATAGACATTTATGATTTGCAAATAACAACAGTCTTTTTTTATTGTTATAAGAACAATTTTTTGCTCAATGAAATATGTGCTTGACATGATAATGATTATGAACGAAATTTCTTATGTGAGGTCGGATGTTCACGAACGACGGTTCATAACCACCGCATTCACGACCGTTACTGCCTACTGCTATACCAAACAGACGCTCGAAGAGAAACATGTTTTATTCTTCTAGATTAATTTTCAGGAGCGGAACTATTCACGGGCACACCCTGGCACATGCCCAGGTTCAATTTTCGGCGAAAAAATATAGGTTCTTTGCACATATGAATTATAAAACTTTAAAAGTTGATTCGTCTTCAACCGCTCAGTGAAAATCAAATTCGAAAGTTATGTTGAACTTTTCTTAGAAAAAACACATAAAATGTAGTCATTAATCTAAGGTTTTCATGGAGTTTTGATGGTGTTTCATTTTTGTACAAATTAATCTTCATGAGATGATTTCTTGAGCTCTGATTATCATATCGAGTAATCATCATCACTATTGGACTTGTGGAGACTATTCAAATAATTCATAAAATATTGGGCTAATCGAAATTTTTTATTTTCTACTCTTCGGTCCACTATCACATTCTCGTTGTATAACCCATATATCGTCGAGGGTGGAGTCTATTCATGCCACGTAGGAATAAGTCAGAGTTAAAAATCAAGGCAAAGTCAACCAGCAGGAGCCCTTGAAGGTCATAGGCGAGTATGCGAGTATCTCCTTCCATACTTGTCAGTTATTGAGTTATGTTCGAAGTCGGTATTTTGACTAGTAATAAATATATGCCAATGTGGAGAGAGATGGTACGAATGCAGGCATGTGTGCCCTGAGAGCATTTGAGTACGGGCAAAATCTGTGCACCACCATAGACGAGCGGAGCCCAATCACAACGAGAGCAGTCTTACTATAGAGTACCTAATGCCCGACTCCTAATTATGTGCTTGAAAAGCTTATTTCTATTAATAGATATATATGAATATATACATATCCTTAGGCTCCGTTTGGGGGGACTTGTTTTCACCGGTCAAGCGGTTACGACCGCATGAACCGGACCTTAATTAAGGTTCGGTTCATGCGATCGTAACCGCTTGACCGGTGAAAATAAATCCCCCCAAACGGAGCCTTAAAGTCAATTGTAAAGATGGGAAAGAGACATCGGTCTCTTTCATTTTATTTAATTGCAGTCATTAGTCTCATTTTATTTTATTTAATTGCATTATCTTCTCACAAAGGTTTTTAATGTAAGATTTAAAATAGTAAAAAAAATTGAATAATAATATTCCCTTAAATGTATAATTTTGTCTTTAGACGCATCGTTTACATTACTGAGATACTTTTACATATCTACTATACACATATATTTCCCGAACTTATGTAACGGTCACGCAGATACTGTTTCACTAGTACATATATAATCAAAAGGATTTTATTATCTAACCTAACCCCAGCGGCAACGATATCTCCGCCAGTTGCAAACAGACTCCATCCACGGATTTAATGAAATTAGGTATGGTTGTGTGGTCCTCCAACATTACACCACTAAAGTTTTTTTATTTTCATGTTATAGGTAGATAGATATATAGATAGATACAATCATTGAGCATTGACCGCTACAATCTATGATCGTCACTAGTATTATCTCAGATCATTGATGATCAGAAGTTTCTTCTGAAAGTTGATCGACGAACACCTTCTGATTGTCGATCATCGAGCATATCGATCAATGATCATTAGTTATCTACGTGTTATTCCACTATACACATATATATGCATGGTCCTTCAAATTTAATGTGACGGATGCTTGTAATCAATTTTGTTGTGTTCGGAAAAAAAAATAGAGGAGTGTTTAAGTAAAAACTATAACTTGTTATTAGCAATTCAAAATAAACTCAGATTTTAAAAAAGTATGCAAATTTTTTTATTGATCAATTTCTTCTATCAAGAAACGTAACCACGCAATTCCTCAGTAGAAGTACCCTTCCTTCACATCTCTTGCATGAACAACGAAAAGGAGCGACCTGGCCTTGCCGCAAACCCTAAATTTTCAAGCTTTTTGTTCCGATTACAGGTTGTCCCCGACACATTCAAGGTTTTGGAGCTTCTCCTGTTGGATTACAAATTACAACACACCATTTTATTTATATAAATCATTTTGGCTATCTCTCACTCAAATTAAAATATAGGCAGACATATTACACTGATTAATGTATTTCAAATTTTCAGTAGTGTAATACCATCAAAACAATTAATTTCATATATTATATTTATCCTTATCAATTTATAATATAAAATAAATTAAATTAAAATGAATATAATTAAGTAAAACAAAAATAAAATGGATCGGAATCCTCTCCATTTGGGACTCTAAATGGGCGATATTTTTGAAAACGGGCTCTGTTTCCAAATCTAGGTCCGGGTTTAATTCTCAAGGGACACGTGGCTCAATCTTGTAGGTCAGATAATTCACGTTATTTCTGCCCAAAATCGTGCGCGTTAGTTCTTATCTTTAGGGTAATTCACGCTATTTTGCGCTGCTCTTACCATTTCTTCAAAAACATGGTGTGCCTTCACTGATTTCACGAACAATCAATACATTTCATCTGTGTTTTTCTACCTGCAAGGAGGCAAAAGCTCGACACCTTTTTACAGAGAATCAGGAAAATGTAGGTCTAAATAGATTTTGATAGATTACCAAAGCCATCACTCTGTTTATCCTATTGTTGATCCAGGAAATTAATGTTGAGATCATATTGATCACCCAAGAGATCAAAAATGACTGTTTTTCTTGTTTTTGATTCAGGAAATGACTGCTGCTCTCTTTAGATCATTTTTGATCTCCCGGGAGATCATTTTTTTATATCAAAAGAGATCACAAATGATCTCCCAGGAGATCAAAAACAAAAAAGATCTCCCAAGAGAACATTCCTAATTTTCATCTAGTTTATATCGATTCTGTAATTATTTTTGTATATATTGATTTTATCATGTTTATAGGATGTTAATAGTACGTCAACTGATGCTTTTTCAATAATAAATAGTAAAGAGGAAGCTTATGAATTGTACTATCAGTATGCTACTAGGATTGGATTTAGTGTGCGTAAAGGGTACACATTAGTTTGGTCTGATACTAGAATTTTAAAGTTACGTGAATTTTGTTGCTCTAAGGGCGGATAAAAAAAGTCAAAAAATTTAGATTCAGAATTTAAATTTCGTCGTCTAGATACTAAGAGAAATTGTCATGCTGTTATTATATTTAATGCGAATAAAGAAGGTAAGCATTTGGTTGTTGGCAAATTTGTGGAAGAACATAATCATCCCCTTGTTATATGAAGAATGAAAGACACTTACTTTCATCACATGCAGTGAAGTGTAAGTAAGGAGAGTGGTAGTGTTCTAAAGTCAATGATTGAAGCTGGCATAAGAACATTTGATGCATACTCCTACCTAGCTGATGAAGTAGGGGGATCTCAGAATTTCGGCTTCACTAAACATGATGCATATAATTTTATTGACAAAGGAAGAAGATCTAAGATAGATGACGGTGATGCATCTAGTTTTTTAGAATTACTTAAGGAACGTTAAATATTGGATAATGTGTTCTTCGATGTTCAGGTTGGCGACATTAGCAGGTTGACAATTTTTTTATGGATTGATGGTCAAGGCAAAATAGATTATTATTGCATTGGCGATGTAATTACATTTGACACAGCATATAGTATGAGCAAGTATAATCTTGTTTGTGCGTGGTTGTAAATCATCATTGGCAGAATGTAGTTATTGAGATAGATTTTATATCTGAGGAAATCATAGAAACATTCACATGACAATTTAAAAATTTTCTATAGTTTGTTTTCAGTAAGCAACCTTTGATAATATAATACAGATTAGGATCAAACAATGTCGACCTGTTGCAATTGAGAGAACGTTGAGTCAAAGCCGACATCGTTTATGCCAATGACATATTGCTAAGAAAAACCCTTCCAAAGTTCACTCATTCAATGCAGATAATAATATACGTTCTATATTTTACATTTGTCTTAGTAAATGTGATACTACTGAAGAATTTGAAGAGGATTGGTGTCGAATGATTGTTCTTGGGATCCTTCAAGAGAACAGATGATTGAATGATCTCTACAAAATTAAGAAAAAGTGGTTCACAACATTTAATAAGAATCTTCTTGATCATGATATTTTGTCTACTCAGAGGAGCGAGTCCATGAACAATATATGTCATGCAATTACAAAGGCTACTTCTACTTTGATTGATTGTTTTACTCAAATAGAGAAAATGATAATCAATTGTCGGGATAAAGAAAAAGAAGAGAATTTTAGATGTAAGCAGATGAGTGTCCATGTTGATGTTAGAAATTGTCCAATCTTAAAATAAGTATCGAAGATCGATGTACATGAGAACAATGTGTGGTAAATTCAATGAGGACTTCAATGTAGGGGCATTTGGTCTATTCATTGAAAAAGAGTACATGACAAGTGAAAGCATATGCATTATGGAAATACAATGGTGTGATCGAGCTGAATTTAACAAACATTGGACAGTTGAGTTGGATTTAATGACATTAGCTATAAGTTGTTCTTGTTGCAAGTTTGAAACAAATGAGATTGTGTAGTCACACACTTAAAGCGTATACTTATAAGAATTTAACAAGCATTTCCGAAAAATATTTACTTCGAATGTGGATGGTACATGCAAAGAGGAACATCTATAGTCATGACAACTTGAAGAGAAATGAATCTTTTTCTAGCCTTGCATTTAGAAATCATATGTGTCACGCTGCTTATGATTTAGCTCCCTATGTAGAAAAGTGTGAAATTACTAAGAACTATGTCTTAGATGCAATTGAAGAAATATCTCGGAATGCAGACTCGTGTTTAGATAATAATATGGCAAGTTCAAACACGAAGAAAAAAAATCTTCTATCAAGGATCCACCTCACTTGCGGTCTAAAGGTGTTTCGAATGCTCGACTAAAACATCATTGGGAAAAGCCAAGTTAATTTTTTCTTCATTACTTTATATATTTTATTGTTATATAAGAATTTGATAATTTAAATTTTCCTTTGTTTTTAGGAAGAAAACAAAACGTAAAAAGAAAAAAACAAGATATCATGACCTCAAATGAAGATCCAATTAAAGAAGAATTTTTGATATACAAAGAACCTATTGACATCATGTCCCAATCAATGCAATATCTCGACGAACAAATTGCACTACAAGAAGATTATCCAACATGATTTAGTTGTACTAGATTTGTTTTCAATGCATAATGTATTTGTAACATTTAATTTTAATAAGAATATCTGGGTATTAATTCAAGCAGCATATAGTAAAAAGTTCTTTGTAATACATAAACCACTATTTAAAATTCTATGTCAGTTTTAAGGTCTCGATCTCATAGGAGATCAATTTTGATCTCCCAGGAGATCAATTTTGATCTCCCAGGAGATCAATTTTGATCTGTCAGGAGATCAATTATGTTTTAACAAGGATTCCAGCAAAAGCTAACTTTGATCACAGCAAAATATAACTTTGATTTTAAACCTGAATTACATACCCGAATACATCTGAGTATAAACATATAAATATTTACTCCATTTCTTTGAAGATCAATTCTTAACTACATCAAACATCATTATCACTAAAAGAATTAAAAATATCATGCACTATTTCTGCCCTGAATATGGGCATTTTCTCTACCTAGTTCCCACATGTTTTCCAATCTATTGCACCCGGCTTAAGAATGTGCTCCATGTATTTGATTACATAGACACCACAATCATATGAATTATTTTGTCGGGGAACACTCTTAGCTAGAACCAAATTCCAACCGTTGAAGTTAGTATTTGTCCTCTTTTTCGCCGCCTTTTAAAGAACTTTAATCTAGAAAAAAATAACAAAAATATTGAAACAAGCCAATGTCTCCTAACAAACTCCCAACATTATGATGTAAACTCTCAAAACAATCATATACAGATATACTCATGGCATATACTTACTGAGGCTCTTGCCATATCTTTTTCGTTTTGGATTTGGAAGTGAGTCGTGTATAGCCCATGTCTTCTTACTGGCGATACCCACCAACAAAAACCAATGATTATCACGACACACTGGAATTAATATGATGTGTGATAGTTTGATGTTGGTCTTTGTGATGTGGGAGACAAATGATTTAACTGCGGAATACTTAATTATAGTCTCGGGATCTTAGTTGTGCAGCTACAAAATCAATAATATCAAACAGTGGTTAATTTATAATAAATTTAATAATTAAAATATAGTATATCATGTAAGAAAACCTAGCTACTCATAGATTTGGACTGACATAGAGAAATGATCGACATAATTTGTTGTCAAGTTCTCTACAAAGTTCCAAAATCTTGGAATACACATCAATGCGACAATCACCGATGTGTCCAGTAGAAATGAGTTCTTCAATTGAATCTCTAAATGCAATAATGTTCCACCCACTAAAGGCAAGGTGGTTCCTGAAACATTATTGAAAATAACAAAGTTAGTATATATTATATAAAATCAACTTAATTATCATATAAAATCAAAACAAATTGTATTTTACTTGAGGGAATGAAGCTCATCCTAGCGTTAAAATCTTCTTTCTCTTGAGATAGAAACATTCTTCCTAAATAATCTTCATTATAGACTTCAATAATATTATCTATTATCATTTATATGGAGAGTCATTAATATCTACAACATCTATTTCTAAACTCGTGGAAGAGCAAGACACACTAGGAGAAGCTTGCGGCCTATGGATGAGCTCATCAACACGCTCACTTGATGAGTCAATTTTTTTTTATCTATAAGGAGCTATTAATCAAGATTAAATTAATATCAACTTGCTCATTAGTCATGCAAGACACATTTTCCACAATTCTTTCAAGTTAAATGTATATTTGTCAAACCATCTAAGAAGTCGTGATCTATGATTAGGAAATGAAACAAGAATGCTTGTAGTATGTTCCAAATACCATATCCGAAAGCATATATAACATTGAGTTAGTATAGATAAAATAAAAATATAAATAGGCGAGTTGAACATATAATAAACTCACAATCAATGCATGTGTGCATCCATACAAATATCTCAAAGATCCTTGCGTCTGTTGATAAATATTGTTGGAGGGAATATGAGCCAACTTACCCCTCACAACCATAACATTGTTCATTAAATATGAATGTATGGCTTGGGCCCAATTATACCTTTTAAAGGCTTCCAGCTCTGACAACTCTTCATACAACTGTGCAATATGTTCTAGACTAGAAGGAAAGAATAGATTGCACAATAGATGTAAAAATATAGATTTCAAGTTAACTATACAACTTCTATTATCCATTATCACAAGTACTTCTTTCTTTAAAATAGTTTTAGCCCTGACAGCATAAGGTTTCAGCTGGATAACAATGTTCTCCCCTATATTTGGTATACCCATAATAAATGCTACCTAATTTGGGGTAAATGATAGCTCTATAGAACCAATGGAGACAGTGTCTTTGCTTGAATCATACATTGAAACCAAGTAAAATGTTCTGTGGTACTCTTGGAGCAGTGAATATGGACCAGACATTTGATTCCTTCAAAATTTGTTTCTCCTTCTCAAACAGTCAATCAACAATATTGGTTACTTGGCCAATAAAATTGAATAAATAGCACATTGAATTTAAGAAATGACGGTTTCCACCCTTCTCCTTCTGTGTTTGTCAAACAATGAGGAATCATTGACCTCATAGTTGAAACAAGTAATACTTACTAAATGAACGAATTTTGATCTCCCATAAAATCAAAAAAATTCTCCCAGAAGATCAAGATTGATATCGCAGGAGATTATTTTACTCACCTGGGAGATCATCGTCTTCCTTATGCGTTGAAAACTAAAAAAGAACCGTCAAGGCAAATCCCTAAACCTAGTCCCAATGTGAGGAACTTGCCTCTTGACGATATGTGAAGGATGAGGCAGGAGAAATTTCAGGAGGACGACGAGGATGCACAAGGAGGAGGACGGCGAGGTTAGCACAATTTTGCAGGAGATTGGCGAGGGGGGAAGACAATGGCTTGATGCTGGAAAACAGCCCGTAGAACACTCTTACGCAGGAAGTCATGGTGCGCACGAAGTAAAATTTTGAAATAACGTGAATTACTTGCCCTGCAGGATTGCGCCACGTGCCGCTTGAAAATTAAACTTGGACAAATCTAAACGAAGCCCGGTTCCAAAAATTTCACCTACATGGAGGTCTATTTCATAGTGAGGATTGATTATCATTTTATTTTACATTTTTTTTAAATATAAAAGTATGAGATTAGGCCGGATCAATCAATAATTAATCTGGTCATACTATTCATTTAAACTTGTGAACAAAAAATTGGGGCAATTACGATAAAAAGTTAAAACCCCCAAAAAACTCTTTCTGGTTTCTTCTCCTGCGCTTCTCACTGCTACTGCTGCTCTCTTCAAAAACACCAACGGAAGAAAAACACACTACCGCAGAAAACTCTCCTTCACGAGCCGAATCCTCCTGAGGCAAGCCTTGGCCCGTTCAATCGCCATCTCCGCCCTCTCCTCCGACGAACACTTCAACCTCTTCTTCTCCAACCCAAACCCTATTTCACCACCATCGCCGAACTCCGCCTGTCTCTTCCGATTCGACGACGCTGCAGAATCAGATCAACCATAAATACAATCAAAGTGCCTCGGATCGCGGAATACGAAGGGGATATTATAGGGAAAGAGGCGGCGAACGGACCTTGCGTGCCGGCGGAGGAAGCGGCGGTGACAATGTTGGTCGGCGAGGGGCCGAGATCGTAGTCGGAGATTAGGGATCTGAGCTCTAGCTTCAGGTAATCGAATCGCTCCGGGTGCCGCGCCTCCAGCGTGTTGAGCTCCTCCATTGCTCTCTCCGTCATCCACATCTCTCCGGCGAATCGGCGGCAGTGGCGATGATTTTATAATGCAATAATATTGGTAATGACAATAAATATTAGAAGTGGAGCATGGCGGGAAAGGTTGCGAGTCAGGGGGCTGGCTCCTCGGACAGAGCGACAAAGCGTCCATATCCGACGGATTTCGGCTCATAAAGGCTCTGTTTGGCGTAGCGGCGGCGGTCGTGAACGCGGATTATCAACCGGGAACGCCCGACCTTGCCTAACTAATTTCATCCACTTTTATGTTCAAAACTAGTAATCTTTTCTTGATAACGGTCATAACCACTGTTTTGCCAAACATGCATTCTATGACTGCTCCGTTTGACGCAGCGGTTGCGATAATGAACGCGGTGGTTATGAAATGTCGTTCGTGAACGTCTGACCTCTCCTAAGGAATTTCATCAACTTTTATGTTCAAAGTTAGTTTTTTTTTGATGGAGGTCATAACCGTTGTCATGTCAAACATACATTCTATGGCGGGGGTGTTTTTGTCCACACTCATTGAAGCAAAAAGTTGTGCCAAACAGAGCCAAAATGGAGTCCGTTTGGCTCAATGTTGTTGCGTCGATGAATTTGGACATAAATATCACCGTCATGAATATAACCGTTGTCATGTCAAACTAATGTGACAGTCGCCAAGAAATAATAATAATTTTAAACATAAAAATGGATGCAAGCCCTTAGGTGAGGTCGCACGATGACAGTTTGTAATCACCGCGTTCACGCCACCGCCGTGCCAAACGTACCTGTAGTTAATTTAGATTGGAAATAAAATTCAGAGAAAATAGTCTTGGGGGGTTCGGTTCGATTATATATGTTTTAAGTGGAACCAAAATCGAACCAAATAATCTAAATTTTTACACACCCCAAATCAAAAATGAACCCAAACTACATAGTTGAATTTTAACTCCATATATAACTTCAACGTTTATAAGTTGTTTTAACTTATAATAATTTTAATTCATTTGTTTATAAAATATAAGCAAGCACTAGCGTTTATATTTGCGCTCTTTATCATTTATTCAGATGAGGTGTTGTTCCAAACTTAGAAAATATCATGAAGTTATTCCTGCTGGACTTTGGCTCCGTTTGGCACGGCTGTGGCGGGCGTGAACGTGGTGGTTGTGAACTGTTGTTCGTGAACGTCCAACCTCACCTAAGTAACTTCATTCATTTTTATGTTCAAAACAAGTTTTCTTTTCTTGATGGCGGTCATAACTGTTGTAATGCCAAACACACGTTCTCTGACGGCAATGGTTTTGTCCAAAACCTTGACTCTGTTTGACGGAGCTACGGCGGTTGTGAACGCGGTTGTTATGAACCGTCGTTCGTGAACCCCAACCTCACCTAAGGAACTTCATCCACTTTTATGTTCAAAACCACTTTTCTTTTCTTGGTGGCGGTCCTAACCGTTGTCATGTCAAACATACAATTCATACATTTTTGTCCAAACTCACCAAGCCACGCCAAATGGAGCCTAAGAGATATTAGAGTCTCGTCCTAAATGCAATATTTCATTTAGGATTCAAAAAGCAGAAAGGTTTCGGGTTTTACAATAGCGTGGATTCGTCTTTAAAATTTGAATGCCCCAGCCCCGCCAATCAGCGATTGGCTCGATCTTTATAAGCTAGGATTAGTTCGGTTCTTTTGGTTTATCGAGGGTACAAACTGAACCAACCGGTACCGATTTTCAATCCCCCTAAACCAAAATCGATCTGGTCGGTTCAGTCTGTAAATTGGTTTGGTTGGATCGGTTCGGTCAGGTTCAATCCGTTTCGATTTGTTATGTTTGTTCATCTAGCTTTCCTTGGGGGTACATTTTGTTGATATAAAGGTTTCTCTTCTCGGTGATTCTTGTGTTGGACAAGTGGAGGATATTGTGGGCTGAATAGCTAATCTAGTAGAATCCATTAGGCCCGTTCGGCCCCCAGGTTTTGGCATTTTGGAATTGGAATTGAGAGATTTTAATTCATTTAGGGCGCTCGGCACCTCGAAATTGGCTTGGAATTGGAATTCCTTCAATGCCTTAGGTTTTAAAACAACACTAACCCCAATTCTTTGGGTTCACGGGAGGATTTTCTGGTTTTTGGCGAGGAGATAGAGCCCGACAACCCTACGCAAGTTTTCATCCAGCCGTCAGGCGCCAATCGCTCTCCCTCGATCTGCCTCCGCCGATAAATGCTTCCCCTCCTCTCTCCTATTTCATTTTCGTCGTCGTCGGACGGCGTCGTCGATCCGCCTTTTTTTCGTTGATCCGACACCGTCCGACGACTACCTCCGATTTCGTCGTTGTTCTTCTTCCTCGAACAGCAATCGCCGCTGTTCTTCTTCCTCGAACAACAATCGCAGTTCTGAATTTCGTTTTTTGGCCAGGAGATAGGCCCGTCAAATGCATTCTGAGTTTCGTTTTTTGTTCTGTTCTTTTCCAGCCCTAACCCACAACGACCTTCGAAACTTCAAGCTCCACCCCTGTTGTCTTCTCCCTATCGCTGGAAGCTGCCTGTTTTCAGGTATAGTCGCTCAAACCTCTTTCATTCTTCCTCTTGCCGAAAAACCCATCAGGATTTGTCTATTTGGCCTTTAATAGAGCCATCTGTTTTACCTATGATAGATTGATTAGGTAGAGTTAGATAGTGTTGTGATTAGGTTAGTATGATTTCTATTGTTGTGGTTTTCTGTATGATTTCTAATGGTTCCATTGTTGCGGTATTGACAACACTTGCTGCAGCTGCAGCCGCAATACATACTATTCCAAAAGAACCAATACACATTGCATCTGATAATGCGCTACGATCTATTTTACTAGCTCACATTTATAATTGACAAAATATCAATTATTTCAATTTGCTACGTATCAGTAAATTAACTTTTGGAGAGTTACGTGATATCATATATTCATATGTGCAACGAATTTAGTCTACGAAACTTTATATGTTTCGGTGAAAGAATCAGTTGCATTATTTTTATATGTTCCTCTTCAGATTCTAGAGTATTACATGATGCTATGGAGAGGCCAAATCGATTCGTAGTACCAAATGATAAATTAATATCTAAAATTTTATATTCTGTTATTATCAACCATTGTATAAACTGTTGTTAATGTCTATAAATTTATATACGTGTAGGTAAATACTATCTTGTTGATGCGGGTATACAAATGGTTCCAGGTTTCTAGCTCCTTATCGTTCAACACGATATCACCTTAAGGAGTGGTCGGCACATGTAATAACCCCACAACGTATAAATAGTTATTTAATTTACGTCATGCTCGGGAAAGAAATGTAATAGAGAGGACTTTTGGCTTGCTAAAGAAACGATGAGCTTATGTAATTTTAGAGATAATGCTCACTGCTACAACTTTGTTTAATGATTATCAGACTAGTATAGGACTTTTGTGTTGTGTTAATGTTCAATGTTGTGATTAATGTTGCGTTGTGTTAATATTCAATGTTGTGATTAATGTTGTGTTATGTTAATGTTCAATGTTATGTTAATGTTTAATGTTATGTTAATGTTTAATGTTGTGTTATGATAATTATAGCATGGAGAAGTCTAGCGATTTGTCAACCACCAAGAGTGAACTGTCTTACATTCATTGGATTGTGCAAATGGATACAACTCTATCAAATGTCTTGCTCGAGCAACATAACATGGGTCATAAGACACTCAATGGATGGAAGTCTACGGCCTTCACAGCAGCCATATCAGCGTTAAAAGAGATTTGCAATGTGGATGTTAGCAAAGAAAAGATTACAGCACGACTGAAAACATGGAACAAATACTATCACGATGTAAGTACTATGCTAGATACTAGTGGATTTGGATGGGATTGGGAACGGCATATGATCAAGGTTGATAGTGAAGAGGTGTGGGCAAACTACGTAAAGGTAACCAACATTCTATTTATGTTATAAAGTAACCTATATTCTATGTTTTTGACTTATTATTTTGTGCTAATTTGCAGGCTCATCCGGCGGTGAAACATTACAAAGAGAAAGTTATTATTAATTGGTCTGATTTGGAAGTGTTATGTGGTACAGTGGTAATGATAAGGCCACAGGTAGTCATGTTGCGACAGCAACCGAGAATATTATCGAGATAGACAGGGAGTCATTTGTGGAAGAAAGTAACAATCCAGTAGATCGTCCTTAATTTGTAGGGGAGGGAAGCAAAAAAAGAAGAAGAAAAGATCAGGTGGGATTGATGCATTGGCAGAAGCCATATCCAGTGGTGCCTCTAGCATGGATAAATCATTTCTTGGAAGACACGCTATTGCTGCAGATACGTTGATGACACGTGCTCAAGCCATATATGTTGCCCTTGGTAATATACCGCAAATGCAGAAACATGAATTACTCAAGACCATGGATATACTCTCTCGCGATACCACTAAGTTTGGGGTATTCATGACTTTGCCAGACGACCTTAAGTTGGAGTGACTCCGAATGCAGCTTAATTAGTTCTATTTATGTGGACTGTTTATTTGTTGACTTTTTTTTGCGCATCTTTTTAATATGTGTGGACTTTAATATGCGTGTGGACTGTTTGTTTGTGGACTTTAATGTTATATGTTATATATGGACTTTCTTTTGTTTGTATTATTTTTTCTACTATATTAATTCCAATTTCAAATCTGAATTCCATTCTGCAACCGAACAACAAAATTGTCCAATTTCAATTCCTGATGCCCAGTTCTGCACAGCATCCGAACAACAAAATTGAATTTCATCCAATTCCAATTCTTGCTGGTTTTGAAATTGGCTGAAATCCAATTCTAGGCACTGAACGGAATTTCTTTTATAAGACATGCATTTAGAGTTATTACTAAGTTGTTGAAAATTTTGCTAACCTAGCATTTGAGTGAGAATTTCTTTAATGAATTCTTCTTCTCCCATAAGAATTCTTCGTATTTAACCATCTTGGTATTGTCTAAGTACGGTGCTAGCCTTTTATTTTTATATTCCTTCGCATTTCATTATTATGTGAGGTTCATGCTAGTTTGAGTTTGAAATATCAAATATCTAATAACGATGTATCAAAAATATTTTACAATATCAAATTTTAATGTTTATAAATTACATAAAAAAGAATTGACGGTAGTTAACGACATAAAGAGCCTAAATGAGAGCGAGATAAAAAAATCGTCAAAGATAGGTTCAATGAAATGAAAAAAATATTTTAAATCCTCTCGCCGATATATTACAAATGATATTTTTGCTTAAAGTGTTGATGTCGTGAAATTACACATTTATGTCTGCCAATATCTACAATACTGTTTCGAAAATAACTCATTTAATGGAGGGGCGGCTACATTAGTTGAAGGAACATGCTAGAGGAAAAAAATAGACTCGGCCTAAGCGAAAATTCGAAATGACAGCATTGCATTGCATAGCATCCTATAGTTCTCAAATTTTACAAATAAAAAAGAAGAAACAGAACCCATAAACTGCATGGAAATTCATGAATATAAAACCCTTGGATGGAATTGATGCAAATTTGTCCACAGTAAATATATCTTCAAAATATCCTCTTTTAACTCCACCTCCTCTTATCTTCTTCTTCATCAACTGGAATATACCACGACGGCCTCCTCTTCGAATTGCTCAACCTATAATTCAAGTAAACCTCTTCCTCGCACAGCGGCCGCGTCGCGACCAACACGAGTGCCTTCACAACCCGAGCATCTTCCCCTGGACCGCCGGCGCCCTTCGATCGGTACCAAAAGACCCCAAGCCTCTTCATCGCCACACTCTCTTCGCTCCCGAACGAAATATTCGGTATATAAACACGCATATCCTCCTCCGCCAGCGAAAAATCATAGGGGCAAACCATGACATTTGGCTCGTTTCCTTTGGCCGGATGGTTGGCGAAATGACCGAATGCAAGTGGGTTTCGGAGCTCCAGCACTTCGCGGGTGCTCACGACACGGGTGCTTTCAAGAGGCCTGCTAAGAACTTTCAATAAACGATCGGAACTTTCCCCGTAGTTCGACGAAGAATCTAGCTTGAAGTTCAGTGGGTAAAAACCGTCCCAGATTTCCCGAGATTCTCCCCCGAGTCCCCATGGCTGGGCGTTGATAACAATGTCGTCATACCTCGTAATGAGATACGAATTGCGGGCATCAACCCTCGGGTATCCCGGAATGTGCTGGTAATAGGCCGGAGAATACACAACCCCTGGGTAGAAAGCCACAACAGAGCCCACATTGCATACCCCCGACAAGAATAGGCCGAGTCCGGCTTGCTCGTGAGGAATCTGAGATGGCTTGATGTCGAGGGTATATCCGATTTGATCTTTGAGATCACATGACAGCTCTGTTCGTGAAAGCAGCTTTGTTCGAGGCACGACTGTACTGCAAGGAATTAGTGGTTAGCTTATCAAGTTTAGGAGATGATGCACAACTGTTTGGGAGAGCGGAGGGAGAAATGTGGTGGTTGGAATGCCTGTACCCTATTATGGATCACAAACATTATTTTCTCAAAGCATAAACAATATTTTAGGTCAAAAGGATCCCACAATCATGCAGGTGTGGTCAAACTGTATGGGTCGTGAGCGCTTGTACCCCGGAAAGTGGAAGTTGGGCCAAAACAGTTGTCATGAAAGTTCCAAACACAAGTAAACCACCATCACTGCTACTACCGCAGTTTCACACCGCCGCCACTCAAACATTTAAAAGAAGCAATGTTGTATGAAATGAAAATACAGTTGGAATATTTTTTTGAGTTTTGGTCATCATAATGAAGACTACTAACCAGGTTCTCGTGCAGACGAAGACAAATCTCCTACGGCGAAACTGAGCCCACTGCGCTTTGGACCATCCTCGTTGATGGTGACAGAATTAGACATATCAGGGCGAAGGATATCGTCCATGACGCCGCATAGGTTTTTAATCTGATAATGTATGTTTTCCTGAACTTGTCTCTGCTGATCAACAACTGAAGCTTTGGTTGCCATTTCGATAATCTCCTCTGCATCCTTGTCATCGGCGTTCTTCCCCAAACGATTAAAGCTGATCTTTACCAAAAACAATGGTGATATGAAAAATTAATATCAAAGAGAAGATGATTATGTATTTATAATGAAGGTAAAGTAAAATGCTGGCCAACAAAAGCACGGCATAAACCCAATGCGCAAAATCAAAGCAACAAACAGCTACCAGAGAAGAATAGAAAATCAACTAGACTTGATAGTCACTTGAACATAGGGGCTCATTTGGTTGCTTGCATATACAAAACATTCTTTAGAAAATAGGGATTTTTATTTTCAATCATTCTGTGTAAAATGAAAATCATCAATTGTAAGCGACTTTTGAAGAAATGTGGAATTTTGATCCAATGTTATTGTCAAACTACATTGAACGAAATAGCGGATAAACTCCAAAATCCAAATTTTGTAGCACATGTTCCCTCTAAATAACTATCAAGTGCTTGAAGCTAAAACAAGGAATCAACCGGAGGAGCTGCCTCAATGCCTTGGAAGTAGCAAAGAAGGCCCAAGTGTTTTATTTGAAAATGCTTGGCCACTCAAATGAAGCTCCATTTTCAAAATTCCTGAGTCATCACCAATAATAGTACTATCATCTGCATATACGAGAAGGATTTTTATGCCCCACGGACAATGAATAAAGAAAAATCTAAAGAACTCCACACAAATCACTATCCTAGACAACTTGGCTGAATTTCTCGAATGAAGCTTGAAGCCCAAAAGAGACTTCGGAAGATGACAAACAAGAAATTCCCATAGTCTCATCCCCAGGGGTAACTGCATAACATAAACTCCTATTAAATCGTCATTGAGAAAGACATTCTTCATATCAAGTTGATGAAGCTTTCGACGTCGATGAACAACAAGAGAGATCATAACTCGAATCACATTCAATTTCACAACTTGGGAGAAAGTATCTTCATAGTCAATCTCGTACTGTTGAATAAAGCCTTTGGATACAAATGCACTTCGAGATGTTCAACTGAACTATCTGGCTTGTGTTTCAATGTGAATACCCAACTACAACTAACACATGAATGATCTGAGGGAAGAGGCATTAGATATCAAGTGTGGTTGACCTAGTGAATGCATACTTCATCCATTGTCACGCAACACTCTGGATGTTGTAACGCTTCAGGGCCAAAGAAGGGGTCATGATAGCTGATAGAGACCACACAAATGTGGAAAGGAGATAGGCGTTGGAAAGAGACAAAATTTCATAAAGGATGAGTTGTAGATGAATGCTCACGTTTCCGAAAATTGGGTGAGATAGATGTAGACGATGTTACTGGTGGAACTGAAGGTGGAAGATAAGGTGGAGGAGGATTGACTCAAGGTAGAATATGAAGAGGCTACAAGTGAGGAGTAGAGGTAGATGTAGGAGAAAATAATAGTTGATATTCGAGGTACATAACATTGGCAGAGAACGCCTGTTTTATAGTTGTGGAGAATATAGCACTATCCTCTTTGAGTCTGGGAGCACCCGACAAACATAAATTTATTGGTTCAAGGCACAAGTTAGTGATGGGCATAGCAGGTGCAGCCAAACACTAGAGGTGTAAAAAGGAAAAAGCTAATCATAAGGAAAGATGGTAGAAAGAGGAGTTACGATTGAGAATAGTGGATAAGAGGTGGTTGATGAGGTAGTATGCTATCATAACGATTAAGTATCAATATAGAACAAGGACATGCATTTGGAACACAAGGAAACGAACCACCTCAAGAAGATGACGATTATTTTGTCAGGCCACACCGTTCCGTTATGGCGTAGAGAAATACAAAGTTTTATGAAGAATACTGAACGTAGTGCAAGTCTCTTAAAAATCATTGCTCAAGTATTCTAGTAACAATTTGATATTATTGGAAAACTAACTGCAAATTTCATTGATAAAGAAGCGAAAATGTGGAGAATTTTAAAACAATCATGCAAAGTGATCATCAATAAATGCCACAAAATATTTAACACTAGAAATATTTCAAATTTTATTCGGACTCCATATATCTGAATGCATTGAAGAAAAATGTGCAATTCTTCTTGAGGTTAGGAGGAAATGAGGAACGATGAAATTTCCCATGGATATATGGCTCACAACAAAAATCAAGAAGAGAAACATCCTGAAGAGTGAAGAGCCCATTTAAGGATAGTGGGAGAAGATGTCCAAGATGATGTTGCCGGTAGCTACAAAGAAAGAAGCAAATGCATGAGGTGGAATATCAAGAATGTAGAGCCTATTCTCCAGCCTTTATGAGATGTTCATCATTGCACTCATTTATCTAGTTAATAGGAGCTATAGGCCTTGAGCCCCGGGCCTAGTTCATCATTGTTATCTAGTTAGTATTAGGTGTCATTATTGTTGTTTGTCTTTTTATATGTTATAAGCCTATATAAAGGCATATGTATGAGGTAAGTAAGAAGAAATCCATTTCCATTCTATTGTGTGAGATCATTGGTGGTTCTCTTCTAACGAGCAACTCCGCATAGGCAGCCGCGGTTAGGGCTCCACGGTATCCTTCCCTTGCCTCTTCGACAACTCCCCCGGTGATCTTTGAGTAGGCACATAACAACTTGATATCAGAGCTTACCTGTCCTTCCCTACATTTTTTTCGATCGGATCGCTACCGTCACTGCTTCGCCACTCCTTCGACGACGACATTACCAGCGACTGCGTTCCCTTTCTCCCTTACACGAATTGCTCCCGCGCGACGTTCCCCTTGTGGCATTGTCCGCTTCAAACTATTGCCGCCATCGAAGCTCCTGCGCCCGTCTTCCGGAACCATCGAGCTCCCGAGCGACATTCCTCGACACTCCAGCCTCTGTGTTTCTTCTTCGACGGTCCGACGTCAACCCCAGGCCGATTCCGTACTCTAGCGCAGCACCCTCCCGGCCCGAGGAAAACGACGACGCTTCTTTATCGTCCGCTCCTCCCCGCGCAACACCGGCTTCAGCTGAACGCGTCTGCTTCCAGGAACGCTCGCCGGTTACTTGTTTCGAGCCTTGTGCTGCCTGCCTCCCTCGAAACCGTACACGCCTCTTGCACGTTAAAGGAGTCAGCGTCTCTTTGCGTTAATTTAATTCGCCAGCAGCTCCATCGAGCCGCCAGAACCGCATACCCCTTCTCAAGCCCTGTGCGGATATAAACAGCGCCTATTTATTCCCTCAGCTCTCAGGTCAAGCCAAGGCAGTAAAACAGCGAGCCCATTGCAATCCAAGAGAATTAATTTATCTCTCCTCGGGGCTTCCCCACGCCATCAGCTTATGTTATTGTGCCACCATTGGGAGACGATGCGGCTCTCGTGATCATTCCCAATCGGCCGCCTCGGCGCAATTATATCGACCCGTCACTCGCTCATTATCATCCGCCCAGCACAACATGGACGAGTCGTCAGTTCAACTCAACCAACTTATGACCATGGTAGAAGCTTTCATGGCGCAACAAAATACCCTCGCAGAGCGTCATCAAGAGGCCATTATTGCGCTCTCCGAACGCAATGATAATCTCTCTACCGCCTCCGCACATGATCAAGCAAGCAACAGTCAGGCGCCGCCATGCGCCGCCGCCACTAACCATCCACGAGATGCCGCCGCCGGTCCTCGTTCGCCCCGACGCTACTATTCTGTCACGCTACACCAGGTTGGACTTTCCAACCTATGATGGGAAACCTAATCCTTTGGGTTGGCTCATCAAATGTGAGCAATTCTTCGGCCACCAACAAACTCCGGCAGTTGAACGACTTCCTCTGGCCTTCTTCCATCTCCTCAACTCGGCTTTGCTTTGGGCCAATCGTCTTCTCACTGATCAACCGAGCCTGACTTGGGACAACTTCAAGCGACTCTGCAACTTGCGCTTCGGTCCCCCCATCCGCAGTAACCCCCTCGGTGCCCTCACAACTCTACGCTAGACAGACTCTGTGGACGATTAGCTGGAGCAGTTTCAACTTCTTCTAGCACATGTCACACTTTCCCCAGAGATGCATGTCGCCATCTTCACTGCAGGACTTCGCGATCGACTGCAACTGAATGTCGAATTTGAGGCCCCTCCAGACTTAGTGACTGCTATGAGTTTGGCCTGTCTATGCGATCGTTGCCTCCAGTTGGCACAGGAGACCTACTTGCCACCCGACAACCACACTCAGCAAGGTCGGACCGAGGGTCAGGCCGCCCCACCGATACGTCGCTTGTCTCGGGCCGAGATGTTGGAACGCCACGCTCATGGATTATGTTTTAATTGCGACGAACAGTACTCTCGCGAACAAAGGTGCAAAAGGCTTTTCTACCCAACACGTCGAGGATTCTGATGAGGAAGGCATCAGATGAAATGTGCACCATCATGGGCCTCCCTTGAGCTTGAGGTCAAGCTCGTTTTCGAGGCGGGGTGTGATGTTATGGGATGTTCATCATTACACTCCTTTATCTACTTAATAGGAGCTATAGGCCTTGAGCCTCGGGCCTAGTTCATCATTGTTATCGACTATTAGGTGTCATTATTGTTGTTTGTCTTTTTATATGTTGTAAGCCTATATAAAGGCATATGTATGGGTGTATGAGGTAAGTAAGAAGAAATCTATTTCCATTCTATTGTGTGAGATCATTGGTGGCTCTCTCCTCTAACGAGCAACTCCGCATAGGCGGCCATGGTTAGGGCTCCACGATATCCTTCCCTTGCCTCTCCGACAACTCCCTCGGTGATCTCTGAGTAGGCACATAACACTAGCTTTTCTCTACCAATGATATTATGCGTCTGAAGATCCTATATCACAAAGTACAATGAGACAACAATCGTTGAGAAGCTATGTGACTGAGTGAAGCAACTAACAAATAGTAAGTTAAAAATTAGAGCCAGGAACAAATAAAACTTCGTTATGATTAATAATGAGTGAGAGGAACCGCCACTCCACATCAGTGTGGAAACGATAATGGTGGCACCATTGGCAATTGCCATATATCTTGGTGAGACAATTTGGATTTAGTGCAACGATTTTTGAGGTGTCATATGTGTTAGGATCCCTATTCCTACGTGAGTGTTATCGTATTGTGTTTATTTTCTTTTTTTTATTGAATATGAGAAAATATTTCGTACTTGTTGGGGTGTTTTGATTTCTGTGTATTTGTTCATTATTGTCTTTGTTCTATAGAGCTTAATAGTGGAAATTATAGTAG
This sequence comes from Dactylorhiza incarnata, assembly GCA_033032865.1. Lineage (NCBI taxonomy): Eukaryota > Viridiplantae > Streptophyta > Magnoliopsida > Asparagales > Orchidaceae > Dactylorhiza > Dactylorhiza incarnata. The sequence continues at coordinate 3,571,803 of JAWHQI010000061.1, read as the reverse complement.
ATAGCACTTTGTGCGAAAGCTAGCGTGGTTTGCTTGTGCGCCGAAAAATTATTAATCAACTTGAGTTAATTTGCCTCGTTTATAAAAACATCACTGCAAAATTTTATTTCCACCTTGCATCACGAACACCTGGGGTCACATTAGCGTCAGCACACCCAAGTCCTACGACTTACCCTGCGTCAAATTTGGTATCAGAGAAAGGTTTTGGGCCACATGCATGTTACATAGTGGTAGGTCTTACTGTCAATCCATGTCTGATCCAAATCTAACCATCGCGAGGACCACCAACTCAAATTTTGAAATGAAACCTGTGGAATTCAAACGGTTGATTGATCGATTCGATCAATTGGATGCACAATATGAGGATCTTCGCACCCCTGCCGCCGCCATTGAGGAACGACGAGACCACACCACTTCCCAAAGCAGGGAAACCTCACCCACTCCACCTGATATTCTCTTTGAGGAAGAACGGACTGCCCTCCCACCACAGGATGTGCGTGTTAGGATCAGCCACCACGAGAGGCCGCTCCACTTCGAGAGCCTGCCCCACACTGTAGGAGACCCCTCTATCACGCTCGAGACCGTCAACATGTACCTGCTCCACCACGACGTCCAGCTCCTCGTGATAAAGGTCAGGACCATTATGACTACGGTCATAATGATTACATCGACGAATATCTTGAGCCAGGTCGGGCAGCACGCGCTGAGGACGATATTAACCGTCGCATACACATTAATGCCCCCACCTTTGATGGTCAGCTCGACCCGAAGACTTTTAGCGATTGACTTCAGGAGATGGACCACTACTTCGAGTGATATGATATGAGCGACGAGCGTTGCGTTAGATTTGCAAAATTGAAGATGGTCGGCCCAACCAAGATTTTCTGTGTCAGCCTAGAGAGGTCTCTACAACGAGATGGATACCATCATATTATCCGTTGGGAAGACATGAAACGCAGATTGAAGGAAAAATACCTTCCCGCCTCCTATCAGGATCAGTTGCTAGATCAGCTTTTTGCGTTGCGCCAGGGTACGCAATCCGTAGCGGAGTACATGTCTCAATTTGATGAGCTAGCAGTGAGGAGTGTTCTACGAGTGGAGACTAGTGCCACCGCTTCCCGGTTCCGTGCCGGATTGAGGTCGGAGATACGTATGGAACTTATTCCCCACCGGTTGGAGACGGTACAACAAGTTTATCAGATGGCCCTCGAGTATGAGCAGTACCTGCGACTCGCTGGTACCCGTCAGATTTCTACCAGGACAGACAAGTCCACATTTAGGAGGCCACCACCGGCCACTACCACCCCTGCAGGACCCTCTCGTATTCCCACAAACACGAAGGGCAAGGCTGTCGCCACCGGACCTTCCAAGGCCCCCAGGTCGGGGAACATCCAGTGCTATCGTTGCTCGGGTAGGAGCCATGTGGCAGCCCAATGCCCTACGAGGAATCTCTTAGTTGAAGAAGGCGAAACTAAGTGTTGATGCTGAGGATATCGCCGATAAGGAGGTTGTTGCCACCGTCGAGGACGGTTGGGAGAGCGATGTTGAGCGCTCCCTAGAGTTAGGTGTTATATGACATCTCCTTTACACCCCGCATACTGATGAGGATTAGCGTCGTATGACGATCTTTAAAACCTACTTTCCTAGCGCAGGCGGTCCCTGCAAGCTAGCCATTGATAGCGGGAGTTGCGTGAACATTGTAGCCCAACGAGCATTAGAGTGGATGCACGTGACCCCTGAGCCACATCCTTATCGAGTCATTTGGGTCGATAAGACGGCTATACAGGTTACCCAGAGGTGCCCAGTTCCGATCACTCTCACCTCATTTGAGGATCGTATTTGGTGTGACGTCATCCCTATGTATGTCGCCCACATTCTTTTAAGGAGGCCTTGGCTATTCGACCGTGATGTCACGTGCTTTGGTCGCTCGAACACGTATGTATTCTACGACAAGGGTCGTAAAATCACGTTGACACTGACCCAACCCAAGGAGAAATCCTCGGGGAAGGTCATACCCTCTACTAGTACTAGCTCATCTAGGTCGATGCACATCCTGCGTCCCAGCGAGTTTATGAGAGAGAGTGCCAGCGTCGGTATCTTTTACGTAGTGGCAGCTACCATGGCTTCTGAGAGCTCTACGGAGATTCCTGAGCCACCACCTGAGGTCCGACGACTCCTGGATGATTATGATGATCTTATCCCATATGAGCTACCTGATGAGTTACCTCCGTTACGAGACATTCAGCATGTCATAGATTTAACACCATGAGCTTCACTCCCGAACTTACCCTATTACCGGATGAATCCGGATGAGCATGCTGAGCTCAAGAGACAGATTGACGAGTTGCTGAGGAAGCAATTCATACGAGAGAATCTGAGCCCTTGCGCAGTCCCTGCCCTTCTCACCCCGAAGGACGGGAGTTGGCGAATGTGTATAGATAGTAGGGCCATTAATAAGATTATGATTAAGTATCGTTTTCCCATCCCCCCTGGTTGGACGATTTACTTGAAACGATGGCTGGTGTCCAGTTATTTTCAAAGATCGATCTGCGCAGCGGGTACGACCAGATTAGAGTTCGCGAGGGAGTAGAGTGGAAGACAGCTTTTAAGACCAAAGAGGCAAAGACGGTCTCTACGAGTGGTTGGTCATGTCATTTGGGCTGTCTAATGTCAGCAACATCTTTATGCGGGTCATGACTCAGATCTTTCGGCCCTACATGGGCAAATTCTCGGTCGTCTACTTTGACGATATTTTGATCTATAGTCACTCTTCTGATGACCATCTGAGCCATCTAAGGCTCGTATTCGATACTCTCCGAAAGGAGAAGCTATATGTGAACCTGAAGAAGTGCTCCTTCCTAACTGATTCCGTGCACTTCCTTGGGTTCATCATATCAGCGTCTGGCGTGTCTATTGACCCGGACAAGGTCCGATCCATTCGTGAGTGGCTTATCCCTTCCACTATCACGAAGACTCGTAGCTTCCACGGACTAGCCACCTTCTACAGGAGATTTGTCCGAGGGTTTAGCACCATTATGGCCCCTTTCACGAGCTGCCTTCAAAAGGGAGATTTCCTGTGGACGGCAGCCGCCACTCGAGCTTTTACTGAGATTAAGGAGAAATTGACGACTACACCCGTTCTGAGATTGCCCGATTTCTCCAAGGTATTTGAGGTAGCCTGCGACGCAGCTGGCGTTGGGATTGGCGGAGTACTGAGCCAGGAAGGCCAACCAGTTTCTTACTTCAGTGAGAAGCTGAATGAGGCCCGATAAAAGTACTCAAATTATGATAGAGAGTTTTATGCAGCGGTGCAGTCGCTTCGGTATGACAGAAGTACTCAAATTATGATATAGAGTTTTATGCAGTGGTGCAGTCGCTTCGGTATTGGAGACACTATCTCCTCCCACAGGAGTTTATCCTATTCTCCGATCACTAGACTCTGCGCTATCTTGATTCACAGCGGAAGTTGGGGCATAGGCATGACAAATGGGTCGAATATTTGCAGGACTTTCACTATGTTCTCAAACACCGCGCGGGTGTTGAGAACAAACCTGTCGACGCTCTTAGTCAACGTATATCCCTACTCCACACACTGAGTGCTAGCACGACTAGTTTTGATCGTTTGTCTCGTGATTACCTCACCTGCCCTTATTTTGGTGAAATCTATTTGGGGTTTTTGAGAGATCCTCCTGAGCCCACTGATGGGTTTGATATTGTAGAAGGATACATATATCGTGAGACTCATCTCTACATCCCTAGGACGTCCTTCAGGGACTTCTTGATTTGGGAAATGCATGCTGGCGGCGCAGCTGGACACTTTGGCAGAGACAAGACTATTGCTTTAGTTGAGGATCACTTATATTGGCCCACCATGAAAAGGGAGGTGGCACATGTCAGACAATGAAGGGCTCGAAACAAAATACTGGATTCTATACTCCTCTTCCAGTCCCACACCAACCATGGGTCGGCATTAGCATGGATTTTGCATTGGGTCTTCCTCGCACTCTAAGGAAGCACAATTCTATTTTCGTAGTGGTAGACCGATTTTCGAAGATGACTCACTTTATTGCCTGCCGCAAGACCGCCGATGCGGCTCATGTGGCGGTCCTTTTCATGAGAGACATTTTTCGGTTACACAGATTAACCAAATCCATAGTGTCTGACCGTGACGTTCGATTTCTGAGCTACTTTTGGAGAACGTTATGACATAAAATGGGCACGACTTTGAAATTCTCTACCACCTATCACACAGAGACTGAAGGCCAGACTGAGGTCGTTAATAGGAGTTTAGGGAATTTGTTATGGTGTCTAGTTGGTGATCACCCGTCGGTTTGGGATTCAGTGTTGCCCGTAGCGGAGTTTGCATATAGTAGTTCCATCAATAGGTCTACTGGCATGAGTCCATTTTATATGGTGTCAGGTTATGAGCCAAGGAAACCGATTGACCTTGCCCCTGTTCCCTTAGAGTCATACTTTTGGAGAACGTTATGACATAAAATGGGTACGACTTTGAAATTTTCTACCACCTATCACACAGAGACTGAAGGCCAGACTGAGGTCGTTAATAGGAGTTTAGGGAATTTGTTATGGTGTCTAGTTGGTGATCACCTGTCGGTTTGGGATTCAGTGTTGCCCGTAGCGGAGTTTGCATATAATAGTTCCATCAATAGGTCTACTGACATGAGTCCATTTTATATGGTGTCAGGTTATGAGCCAAGGAAACCGATTGACCTTGCCCATGTTCCCTTAGAGTCACGTCCTAGTGAGTCCGCCGAGTCTTTCATTCATTACATGCATGAACTGCATGAATTGATCCGGAAAAAAATTGCTAGCAGTAATGAACTATATAAAGCACAGGCAGATGAACACAAGCGTGAGCAGCATTTTCAGGTAGGCAAGTAAGTCATGATCCGACCTCGCATGGAGAGGCTCCCAAAAGGAGTCGCTAAGAAGCTACAACCGAAGCGAATGGGCCCTTATAGGATTATAAAGAAAATTGTAACAAATGCATATGTGGTCGATCTCCCAGCAAATATGGGTATTCATCCCGTATTTAATACTGAAGACTTAACACCGTACTTTGAGCCTCTCAAGCATAGAGATACATACCTTGATCCACTTCCTATACCCTCCCCGTCACAACCTGACTATTTCACTGGCCGCCTTGGACAAGCACCCGCGGAGTTGCCCGCACCACCTATGATCACACCGGTTTTTCTGGATCCACAAGCACGAGACGTGAGAGGTGAGAGCATTGATGATATTATGGCGCATGAGTGCATTTCAACCACAAACGGCCCTTCTTGTCGTTACTTGGTACACTGGAGTGGATGCCCCATATTTGATGATACATGGATATCCGCGACGGAGCTTGATAGACTTGTCCCTGATCTTCGACGTCAGCAAACTTGCAGATGTCGGATGTCAGACTCATGTCGATTTGGGTTTTTTATGTCGGATGTCGGATTGCAGGGGATATATCGGGGACATTTCAAAATGTCTGATTGTAATATTATGTATATATATGTATATGTATATATATCATAATATTTTCATTTATTAATTAGATGGTAATTATTTTATCTAATTAAGCGTAAATTAAAATTCATATAAGAAAATTAAACTACTAACAAGTGTTTAATCGCATCTGATTGGTGTCATTTGGAGTCACCTTCTCACCAATGCCCAACAAGGATCTCGACTTACTATGGAAGAAGCGCTAGGATTCTTGCTAGAAACTTCTGATGAATTCATTCTATACAATTTTTTTTAACAAATTAAAAAAACCCGCAATATTGGGCCGACATTAGCCGCAATATTGGGTCAGCAAGTCCGACATGTCAGCCGCAATACTGGAAATTGCCAGAATTGTCAAATGTGGCGAAAACGTGTTGATCCCCCCTCAAAAAAATATGTCGGGTATGTCGGCCGCAATCTACAAGCTTGGACGTCAGTACGATCATCTCCATTCATCGGAGATGAATGCTTTTCAGTCGGGGAGAGTTGATGGAGATCGGCACTAGAGTACGGGTCACTAGTCGTCGGGACCCGCTTTCGCATATTCGGGCAGGAGGCGATGATCAGATCGGTGATCTGAGACCACGAGCGCGTCCGGCTCGTCATTCTATTATTTCTATGTATTTTATTTTTTTTGGATTTGTTTTTGATGTTTTAGGACATCGGGTGTAATGGCCAATCATAGTTGTTCACGCCCGGTGCCCAACCGCCCCCTCTTATTATAAATAGAGGCGGATGCTGTATTTTTAAGTTCATTGTTGATTTGTGAGAGATTCCAGACCGGCAATCATCCGTGGTGCGACGACGCGAGACCCCGGGGTGCAACATCCCGACTTCCCTTTTCATTTTCCCGTTTTACTTTCAGTTATTTTCTTATCCTCGTGAACCTTCACGGTTTTCCTTCCCTAATCCCACGATTTCCTCCCAAAACTGTCGAACCATTACTGTTCATCTCCCTCCTAGCGCCCGTAACCGCACAAAAGCCGCACACCCCCTGTTCATCGTCCCCTTCCTCTCGCCTGTAACCGCAACCACTGCTCATCTTCCTCACCTCCCAGCGCCTGTAACCGCACGGACACCTTTTCCTTCTTCGACGGAAGGGACGCCAACCTCCAGCCGAGATCCACGATCCCAGAAAGTCCCCTCTTGTTCATCTCCTTCCTCTACGACGGAAGCGACAGAACCTCAAGCCGCAAGTTTCCCCAACTGCCGAAGCATCTTTCGTGAATGTCCCGTCGTGCACCTCCGTCTTCTCCATCTCAGTCGCCAATCTTGTTCATATTCCCCATCAGCCGGTCCTCTACCATGTCCCCCCCCCCCCCCCCCCCCCCCCCCCCCCCCGCCCTCAATCCAATTTTTCCTATCCTCCACCAGTAGCAAACCTCAATTCCTACAAACCATGCCGCCAACTCCAAATAGTCTCCGTTCTCCTTCACATTCAGCAACCACCTGTCATTTCCCTTCCAAATATAGCAGAACCGCCCCCTCCAGTCACGTCAACCCTTCGATTCCCCTCCAATCTATGTTGTTAAAGGCGCGCCTAAAGCTCAAGGCTCACCAAGCCCAGAGGTTTGCGCATTCGTGCACTTTGCGCCTTTTTTGCGCATTTGGATTATAAAAGGCGCGTCTGGCTGCGTTTTTTGTTGTAATTTTTTTTTCAAAATAAAGAAAGAAATATTGTAAGAATTCAATAATTTTTGCATGATTTAGTGTTTGTGAAATACAATTGAATGTTGAGACTTAGATATGATGTAAGTGACTACATTGATTCTATTTTTTAAGAGATACGAGTGACAGACACGGGGCTCCGCCCCTACGACCAATCGCGACAGTACCTCGACCCTGACATATACGGGGCTCTGCCCCTATCAATTAATTAATACTTCTTAAAATAAACACATTATATATCAATTAATAAATGCAAAAATTTGTTATACATCACTTTTCAATTTTTATTACAAAATTTATCACCTTAATGCATATATTATCATACATGTTAAATCAATTTTGTTGAAGTATTTAAGTATTAGTCCCACACCGCTTATCAGTGTTTGGTGTCTTGTTGTATTGCTATATAATAGCCCCTTTGTGAAAGAATAAATCGCACCTTATATTTCCATTTCATATATTCTAACATGGTATCAGAGCATGAATTGACTCCTCCCTGAAATTTGGTTGCTCTAGGGCGACGTACATTTCATGGTGACTTCCTCTCTTTGATTTCCCGCATTTTTTCCCTCTTGTTTTTTTCTTTTTCTGCGCGTTTTGGCTCGTCTCCGCCGCAAGCCGCAGACCGCAGGCCCCGACTTCTGCTGCGCTCCCGTCTCCAGCTTCTGGGGCGCTCCCGTCGACGGAATCGACGTCGGATTCCATCGACGGGAGCGGAACTTGGCCTCCCCTGCTGCTACGCTAGCTTCCATCGACGCCGACATCGATGTCAGTTTCTCCCGTCGAAGTCGATGCCTACTTCTCTCCCCGTCGTCTGGCTGCTGCCAGTTGGAGCGGCGCTCGATCCCTTCTTCGTCGCGCTAGGCTACGTCTGTTCCCGTCGGCGCATCTGCCGCTAGATCCCGAAGCCATCGGGAGCGACATCTGTCCTCATTCTCGTCAGCAAGGATGGTGCGGGTCGTGCCCTGCTTCTTGTGGCGACCGCAGATCGAGCCTCTCGTCTCAATCTCGACTGATCCAGGCATCCAGCATTTCCAGATGTCGTCGAGCAGATCCTTCACTCTCCAGCAATCTTTTGTTCCCTCTGCAGTGCTCGCCTTCGACGATCTCTTCCCGCTGCTCCAGATCTGGTCCTCCTTGTTGTTGGCAATGGTTCCTCTTGTGCCGAGCTCCCCTCTTTTTGTCGGGCTACTTCTCTCCTCGCCGCTGCTTGAGCCTTCTGCTCTCCGCTGCTTGAGCCCTCTGCTCGCAGCTGCTTGAGCCCTCTGCTCGCAGCTGCTTGAGCCCTCTGCTCGCCGCTGGCTTGTGCCCGTGCTCTGCTCGCTGCATCTTGAGCCCGTTCTCGCCGGCTGCCTTTATATGTTGCTCGCTTCTCTTGGTGCTAATGTCGTATTTAGTTATTTTCTTTAAGTTTGTTGTGTTATTGTTGTCGTCTTAGGTATTGGTTCGTTTGTGTCTCCATGCGCCTTATGCCTTCATGCACATGTTCTACGTGAGGGGGAGTGTTCGTCACGGCCTCTAGGCGTAGTCTATGCCTTCATGCACGTATTCCACGTGAGAGGGAGTGCTTGTGATAACGGCGACTCGGATGCCTCTTTCCCGACTCCTACCTTAGTCACACACGGCCTCTAGGCATATTGCGTATGTTGTTTGTGTCTCCCCATCTTTTTCTTCGATGTTAGGTAGGTGTGGTTTGGCCTTTGTTGGTTGACCTGGTTTCAGCTCCGGGAGCATCCAGTGTGATCATGGTCGGTTTATGGACCAACGTCGTGTGGCTTATGCCCGGTTGGAGTATCCCCGGTGACACGCAGTTGGGCCTCGGTGGCTGTTGTTTTTGTCCCACATTGCCAACCACCATTTACCTCTCTTTTTATGTTGTGTTCAAGCTGAAGGTTTCACCTCCAGCTTGAGGGGGAGTGTTGAAGTAAGTATTTAAGTATTAGTCTCACACCGCTTATAGGTGTTTGGTGTCTTGTTGTATTGCTATATAATAGCCCCTTTGTGGAAGAATAAATCGCACCTTATATTTCCATTTCATATATTCTAACAAATTTTAATAAAGTTGATGAGTTTAATGGTAGCTCCTCGAAAATACCGCTGGCATGCCTAATGATAGCTTTTCTCGAAAAGACCGCTGACATGTCTAATGATAGCCTACTATAGTAGGTCTAGGAGCTCTACTAAAAACTTTTTCTATTTTATGAATTTTCATCATTATTTTTAATTTGGGGATATGGTGTAATTACATAAATGGGCATTGTACTTTATTTTTTTGAAATATATTATAATATATGTTACGCCATTAGAGTAAAAGAATAAGGCTATTTGTGGCAATTTTGAATGTTGCGCCAAAGCCAACTTTTCCCTTATAATATAATAAAGATAAATGATAGTAATATATGATTAATGAGTAGAATAGATAAAAAAAAATCTGATCAAGAAGATGAACTGATGTTTGATGCTGATTATCTAAAATGAATGTGGTTGTGTCTTGCCTTCGTCAGGCACGCTCCTGCGCCTGGAGCCTTGCGCCAGGGCTCCAAGACCCCTTTGCGCTTTGGTGCGCCTTGCGCTTTTAATAACTAAGCCTCAAATTCACAACCCAACAGCTCTTTTATATATATATATATCTGAGTTTGTTTGTTATTATCGTCGCCGCTTTCATCTCGTGGATCCTCCAGCAAGCCCTACGCAGCAACCACTATCGTCGTTCCCGTCGCTTGGATTCACACCTACGACCGTTGTCGGATCCCTATTGCTACGTGAGTATTACCGTATTGTGTTTATTTCCTTTTTTTATTGAATATGGGAAAACATTCGTACTTGTTTGGGTGTTTTGATTTCTTCGTGTATTTGTCCATTATTGTCTTTGTTCTATAGAGCTTAATCATGGAAATTGTGGTAGATAGCACTTTGTGCGAATGTTAGCGTGGTTTGTTTGTGCGCCGGAAAATTTAATTTGCTTCGTTTATAAAAACATCACCGCAAAATTTTTTTTCCGAATTAAAATTAAAAAAAAAATATTTGCATTTCATTTAAGTTGCATTTATTTGAGTCCACCTTACATCACGATCACCTGGGGTTACATTAGCGTCAGCACACCCAAGTCCCACGGCCTACCCTGCGTCAAATAGACTTAAGGCAAAACCATAAAATACAAAGTAGATGAAGCGAAGAAATGGACTTTGTATGAATTGTGTATTAACCTTGAGAAGGTATGTGAAGGAGTTCAACAAGTACTGATTGGATGTGCTTTGAAGGTGCATAAATATTTGTCTACGGTATATCGTAAGTACAAAAGTTATACTGATAAGAGTAAAAGAATTATACTTAATAATAGACTAAAGCAAAATACAAAAGTAGAGGAAGCAAAGAAATGGCTTTTGTATAAATTGTATTAACCTTAGGAAGGCATGTGAAGAAATACCACAAGCACTGCTAGGATGTGCTTTTAAGGCATATAAGTAATTGTCAAAGGCATGTTTTAATTACAAAAATTTATGACAGAAATATTAACTAGTATTAGTTGTGGTGGTGACGCAGGGTAGGCTGTGTGACGTGGGGTGTGCCGACACTAATCCAATCTTATATGGATAATGCAAAACGGACTCAAACAATTCCAACCAAAATGATGCGTGAGTAATTGTAAGTTAACCCGGAAATAAAATGTTAGCAGTAATATTATATTACTTTTGGCAAGATAACACAACGTGAACAAATATCTTCGGGCCCACAAGCAAAATCACGCTCGTCTTCACACAAGATGCTCTCTACTACAATTGTTCAAGAATAAACTTTATAGAATAACAAAAAATAAAACAAATTACACAAACCGATCAATCTTTCCAAAAAAAAAATATGCAATGTTTTCCAATATTTAATAAAGAAAATAAGCACAATATAATAATACTCACAATCACGGAGATCCGTTGGCGGCGGTGGTAAGAGATCCACGAGTGGTTGTGTGTCGGAGGCAGGCCAGAGATGCTGGAAATCGGGATGGAGAATGGCTGTCAACTGAAGTGGGGATGGAGGATATGGCTTTGTGGTGGAAGCAGGAATTGACAGGAGTTTGATGTAAAGAAGAGGGGAGTCGGTAGTGGTGTTTACTGAGAAAAGAGAGGATGCGGCGGGGACAGGGGAAATAACAAGGGTAAGGAATGGAGGGTTGGCGTGGAATGATGTCGTCAGGTTGATGTGGGTGTGCGGGAGAATGATTTGTGGTTTACAGTGAGGAGAGGAAACGGTGGAGATGGGCTTACAGGTCCGAGTGGCGCGTGGATTGGGAGGGGATTCACTTGGATTCAACGGCTTGCAGTATGGGGAGAATTTTGCGGGAGGGGAAGGCTTAGATCGGGTGGAGAAGCAGAAGTGGGGATGCATAACTTGTGGATTTCTATAGGTGGGGGACTGATTCGTGTGGTTGGCTGCAGTAACAGGCGAGGAAGATGAACAGGGGGAGGTGCGGTTTCTGAAATCGTGTCGCTTGGGAGAGGGAGGTTGTGTGGAAACTGAATACTGATGGGCTAGGATTGAGGGATCGTGAGTAATGTGATGGCTTACGGGAAATTAAAAGTAAACAGTAAAATAATGTAGAAAATAAACCAGGACGTCACACCCCGAATTCTCGCGGCGTCGCACCACGATAAGAATGCTGGTCTGGAATCTCTCACAAACAAACAACCCGGAAAACGAAAATCTCCGCCCCTATTTATAACGAGAGGGGAGATGGGCACCCGGCGTGAACGGCTATGATTGACCGTTACGTCCGGTGTCCTAATAATGCTAAATAATGTCCAAGAAAATAAAATAAAATACATAGAATAGTAAAACGACGCTCCGAACGCGCTCGTGACCCTCGGATCGTCGATCCAATCAATGCATCCCATGCAAGTATGCAAAAGAGGGTCCCGCCGAGTGGTGGCCCGATCTCCTCTGTCGATCACGATCACACGGATGATCTCCATCAGGTGGTGTGACTAAAAAATTCCTGCCATAATATATTTCATATGCCTTTTTTATACTTCTATTTATTTCTTACAAGTAAAAATACTCTAAATAAGGAAGTTTGATGTACTCTTTCTGTAGATGCCACGGCTTGAGATCTTTGATAAAATAAGTGCAAAGCTAAAACAGGGAAAAAAAATTTAAAAGACAGCTTATGATAATTAATGTTAGAAAAGCTCGTATGAAAGGCCCATAGATAGGCCCATTATTGTATTTATGAGTGCATTTATTTCTCTCTCTCCTTTAGTCCCACATTGTGTATAGGATTTTCTCTCCTCTCTTCTCTCCTATAAATATGTATTCCCTCCTTGTATTTTAGAACATAAGAAATACATACAAGCTTCTACATGGTATCAGAGCATCGGTCCAAAATTTCCGGTCTCCCGTTTTCTGACCGCCCACCCTCCCTGTCGACCTCTGGCGATCTCATTTTCTGAGACCGCCCCTCCTGTCGCTGCTTCCAGCATTGCTCCCAGCCTCCCACGCTTCCCTCTATTCTTGGCTTTTATAGCCTGCTTCCTTTGGCGCGTGGGACCCATCTCCTCTTCCTTCCGCTTCTCTGCTCTGCCCGCAGCAGCTCAGGTGATCTCCTTTCCTGCGGTCTGCGATCTCCAGCCGCCGCGAGCTCTTCTTGCGATTTCCAGCCGCAGCGATCTCCTCCGCCGACCTCATCGCAGCGACCTCCTGGAATCCTCTGCTCGTAGCGATCTCCAACGCCCTCCTGGTAGCGATCTCCAGCGCCCTCCTGCTCGTAGCGATCTCCAGCTACCTCCTCGCAGCAATCTCCAGCGACCTCCTGGTATTCTCGCACGGTCTGCTCGCAGCGGAGCTCTCCAGCGGTCTCCTCTGCTAGCAACACGATCTCCAGCGGCTCTCCCGTGACCTCCAGCGACCTCCAGCACGCTCCCTCTGCGGCTCCCTTTTCCGAGCTTCTAGCAGCGATCGTAACCCTCTACCTGGTGTGCTCACCGTGACCGTGCGGTCTAACTATCCTTCCTGCCGGCATGATCTCTTCCCTGCAGTCCGACGCTTTCTCTGATATAATGGGCTCGTCTGCGAACTCCTCGCCTTTGCCCACTGAGACCGTCCAACAACACTCCTCGCCTTTGCCCACTGAGACCGTCCAACAGCACCCTCCTAGTGAGCTCCGTGATGAGCTGCGCATTACTACTCTCTCCCTCTCCAGGAAGAAAAACTTCATTCCTTGGGGTCACTCAATCCGCCGGGTCCTCCAGGCCAAGGGTCTTCTGGCTCATCTTACCAATGATCCCCCGGCTCCTACTCCTCCTGAGTGGTTCAAGAATGACGGTCGGGTCCAGACCTGGATCCTTAACTCTTTGGAGGGCGAACCATATGAAATGGTCATGTACCTGCCCACGGCCAAAGGGATGTGGGACGAGCTCCACTCCTTATACTCCGGCAAGGACAGCCTTCAAAGTCTCTTCGACATTATCTCTGACCTTCAGGCTCTGGACACCAGTGGACCAAATATTACCTCTGTTGTCGCTCGGGTCAAGTCACTCTCCGAAGCATGGCTTCAACACCAGCCGCCCACCTCTGATCATGCCACTCAGCGCGCGCAAAGGGAGGCCGTCTGTATTGCTATGCTAATGGCCCGTGTTCCTCCACATCTTCTGAGTATTCGGGCACAAGTCTTGGCCTCGACTCCCACTCCCTCCTTATCGGCTGTCTGCTCCATGCTACTCAAAGTATCACAACCTCTGGAGGCTCTTGCTCCTCCCTCACCGGCTCTTCTCCAAAATGTCCCCACTCCTTCATTTCCTCCTCCTTCTAGCCGAGGAGGTCGGTCGGCCTACTGTGGAAGGGGCCGTGGTGGACGAGGACGGCCGAAGTGCTCGTTCTGTGGTCGTGATGGCCATTATGAGTCCACCTGCTTTCGGAAGACTGGCAACCCTTCTCCTCCTCCTCCACGACCGACTGCTGCAGTCGTTGACGATAGCTCCTCGGCCTCTCGTACCGATCTTGAGGCTCTCAGCCTACAGTTCCAGCAATTCCAAGGGATGATGACTCCACCTGCCTCGGTCGCCTCCGTCTCCAGCCCAGGTATCGTTTGTCTCTCCACTAGTCCTCGCTGGATAGTGGATTCGGGTGCCACTCATCATATCACCTCTCTTCAGCCGCCAACGTATTCGGGTGCTCCTCATCCGAAGTATATCACTGTGGCCAATGGAGCGACTGTCTCTGTGTCCGGCTCAGCTGACCTATCTCTCAGCCCATCCATTTCTCTCCGCTCGGCACTCCATGTTTCGGGCTCCCCGTTTAACTTACTCTCTGTTAGCCGTCTCACTACTGATTTGGATTGCTCCGTCACTTTTTCACGTCCTTTTTTGATACAGGATCGACGGACGGGGACTATCATTGGTAAAGGGCAGCTACGCAACGGGCTCTACCTTCTCGACGACTCTCCCACCATCCTCGCCTCTGTCTCTTCTACTGACTGGCATCAACGTCTTGGCCATGCTCCCCTCCCTATCCTCAAGAAGGCACTCCCCGATGTATCTTTTTCTACATTTCAATGTGAATCATGTATTTTCGGCAAACAGCCGCGTTCATCCTTTCCTGCAACTTGTACTCGGAGCTCCGCTCCTTTTGATCTTATTCATTCCGATATCTGGGGTCCCTATAAAATTTGTAGTATCTCTGGATTTCGTTACTTTATTACTTTTATTGATGATTACTCCCGCACAACATGGCTATACTTACTTCGCGAACGCTCCGAGTTACCTCGTGTGTTTAAGGCGTTTATCCTTGAAACCCGCACTCACTTCTCCACCACCGTCAAAACGTTGCGCACCGATAATGCTCGCGAATACACTGGCAATGAGTTTTCCATCTTATGCTCTGAATTCGGGATTATTCATCAAACCTCATGTGCTTACACCCCTCAACAAAATGGTGTGGCCGAACGGAAGAATCGACATCTCCTTGATATGGCCCGCTCGATCATGATTCACATGAACGTTCCTAAGGTCTATTGGAACTTTGCGATATCTACCGCATGCTTCATTATAAACCGCCTTCCCTCCTCCGTACTCAACAATGCCAGTCCATTCAGTCTACTCTTTCCCTCTACTCCGGCCTTCCCTCTCACACCTCGAATCTTCGGTTGTACGTGTTACGTCCACTCCATGGGACCATCTACGGACAAACTCGATCCCAGAGCGACTAAGCAAATGTTTGTTGGCTACTCCCATACACAGAAAGGCTACGTCTGTTATTCTCCTCTCACTCGAAAAATTTAGGTGTCCGCTGACGTCACCTTCCGAGAAGACCTGCCATTCTTTCCAGCTCCAGCAACACCTTCTCCATCACTTTCTCTCCCACAACCCGTCATGCGACCCATCATCCCGGTTAACACGCCTCCTCCACCACCTCTGCCACAACCACTCCCTACTCAGCCTCCCTACCGGCCGCCTATTATCCAGGTCTATTCCCGACACACTTCCCGCCCCGTTGCCCCTGCGCAGTTGTCCTCGTCCTCTAGTGCTCCAAGTCCTGCTGATCCGGTAACAGAGTCCACCGCTCATCCAATGGCGAGCTACGTATCCCTGCATCGTCTCTCCCCTCCACTTAAAACTCTTGCTACTTCTTTGTCTACTGTGGTCATTCCTCACTCAGTGCAGGAGGCTCTCCAACACCCTGGCTGGCGCGCTGCCATGGAAGAGAAAATGACAGCTCTCTGGGCAAACAAAACCTGGACTCTGGTACCCCGCCCTCCGGGTCAGAAAACAGTTGGCTGTAAATGGGTCTTTGTTATCAAACATGCTCCCAATGGCACTATTGATCGGCTGAAAGCTCGCTTGGTCGCTCGTGGATATACTCAACAACATGACATTGACTATGAGGAAACCTTTTCTCCGGTGGCGAAACTGAATACCGTTCGTGTGCTCATCTCTGTTGCTGTACATCGACGGTGGCCCCTCTATCAATTGGACATCAAAAACGCGTTCCTCAATGGCGATCTACAGGAGACGGTGTACATGGAACAACCTCCCGGGTTTGAGACCACGGGGGAGTCACTGGTCTGCCTATTGTTGCAATCTCTGTATGGTCTCAAAAAATCCCCGTGGAACTGGTTCAACAAGTTCAGTAAGGAACTTCGGGTACTTGGTTTCAAACAGAGCTCGGCAGATTCCTCTCTGTTCATTCGCCATCAGCCAGCTGGAACAATCATTCTGCTAGTTTATGTGGATGACATCATCATTTCTGGAGATGACGTCAAAGGGATACAGAAGGTCAAACAACATCTCAGCACTGCCTTTCAGACAAAAGATCTAGGAAATCTCAACTACTTCCTGGGTTTAGAAGTCGCCAGACGATCTGATGGTCTCGTCCTCTCTCAGCGGAAATACTGCCTCGACCTTCTCCACGATGCAGGTTACTCTGGATGCAAGCCAGTCAACACTCCAATGGATGTAAATCACAAGATTTCTGCTCAGGCATCTGACACTGATCTTCTGCTGCAAAATCCAGAGTATTATCGCCGTCTGGTCGGAAAATTGATCTACCTCACAGTGACAAGACCAGATATATCATTTGATGTAGGTATTGTCAGCCGATACATGCATGCCCCCTCGGAGTTCTCACTTGCAGGCTGTTGAACGAATCCTCCGATATCTTAAGACAGCTCCTGGTCAAGGCCTTGTGTACAAAACCTCATCTTCAACTCCAAATCTAGTCACATATTCAGATGCTGACTATGCTGGGTCCATAGATGATCGGCGATCAACAAGTGGTTTTTGCACTTACTTTGGAGGACACTTGATTACCTGGCGGAGCAAGAAACAAGCAGTAGTTGCACGATCTTCAGCTGAAGCAGAATATCGGGCAATGGCATCAGTAGTATCAGAACTAACGTGGCTTGAAAGCCTTCTCACGGATCTTGGTATGAAGCTTCCCGCACCTGCTCTCCTTCTCTGTGACAGCCAGGCTGCAATACACAGCCAAGAATCCCGTCTTTCACGAAAGAACAAAACATATTGAAGTAGACTGTCACTTCATTCGAGAGAAAGTCCAGATGAAGAAAATTGAATTGAAGCATGTTCCGGGTACTGAACAGGTTGCGGATGTCCTCACAAAGGCACTGTCCAGTACTCTCTATCATCAGTGTTTATCCAAGCTTGGCGCCTATGATTTGTAAGCTCCAGCTTGCGGGGGAGTGTTAGAAAAGTTCATATCAAAGGCCCATAGATAGACCCATTATTGTATTTATGAGTGCATTTATTTCTCTCTCTCCTTTAGTCCCACATTGTGCATAGGATTTTCTCTCCTCTCTTCTCTCCTATAAATATGTATTCCCTCCTTGTATTTTAGAACATAAGAAATACATACAAGCTTCTACAATTAAAATAAAGATTGAACACATAATTTGCAATTTAGTTGGTGTTCGTAACTAATTATCAAACAATATGGAGGATAAGTGATACCTAAGTGTGAAAGGATTTAAGTTCCTAGATCTATACCGTGGAAACCTAACTGAGGAGAAAAATAACATAACCTCAATGTAAGGTTAGTGTTGGATTTTGAGGGCATCAGATGCGTATCTGAAATACACGAAACCCCCCACAAGATCCATGTGAAACTAATTAATCAATAAATCAAAGTTATTCATGCAACAAAACAGTGAAATTCGGTTTCATTTCGAAAGAGTTGACGAAGATCAGACACAGAAAACTATTTGCGTCTCTATCGGTATCCACACGAACATCTGGAACTCCGGCACAGTTCGTCCAATGGCCACGCAGAAGGAAGATCATTCGTCTCTAATACGAAGTACTAGCTTCGTTTTTACAAAGATTGATTTTGTTTTCTCCTCTCTTCTCTCTAAGTCACTCTCTTAGAGAAGTCTACATAAAGAGTAACCACCATTTTGAAAACTACATTGTTTCTATATGTACAGAGAGTGTTTTGAAAACACTAAATGAGAAGTAATGGACACAAATTTCGGCTAATTGATTCCAAAACTAAATGACGCATCTTCAATTCAAAAACCGAATTAATAGTTTCAACATTAATTAATTCTAAAGTATTTATTATCCATTATTACATTTTTGGCCATAGGTTAAATTTAAGTTTGACTTATATTAAATCCAACCCAGTCATTCTTCCTATTTCAGTACGTTCTTATTGTATGCCCCAATATGTTTATATTACATTAGTAGTGATATTAATCACTTGATTGCAAATAGATCACAAACTACAATAGTTAGGTTCACATTTATACTAATAACCTAGGTGCTAATACAAGAGAAAATGGAATTAGAAATTTAAAATAGAAATACTTAATATTCTAACACTCTCTCTCAAGTTGAGTTATGGATGGTCATCATGTTCAACTAGTTACAAAGGCTTTTAACTCTTGGCCCTGAGACCCCTTTAATAAGGATACCATCAAGTTGATCTCCATGTTTGAGATGCCCAAGAAAAAAATAAATCTTTCTTCATACTTTCCTCGAACAAAGTGAAAGTTCACTTCAATGTACGTGGTACGCTCATGGAAGACCAAATTCAGACCAATCTAGATAGCTATCTGATTATCACATCATAACTGTGTAGGGCCCTGAACTGGGTAGCCTATCTCATGAAGGGCATGTCGAGCCCACATAATCTAAGTAATCATGTGAGACGTTGCTCGATACTCAGCCTCTATACTAAATCGAGTAATAGTGTCATGCTTCTTACTATGCCATGAGATCAGGTTACCACTCATTAAGATAGCGAATCCATTAGTAGATTTTCATGTGACTAAATATCCTGCCTAATTAAATTCGCATACGGCTACAATATTAGTATTTCATTGATCGTTGTAAACAAGGTCAAGACCTGAGTACTTCACATATCTAATAATACAGAGAACTTCATCCCACTGAGCATTGGTTGGTGTTGCCATAAAATGACTGTCCTGACTGACGACACATGAAATATCACGACTTATCATGGTAAGGTAGTTTAGTTTCACTGTGGTCCTCCACGGGCAATCAAATACAAAACTCTACATGAAAATTCTTTTCACCTGGTTCAAGAGGGGAATCAACTGTATCACATTAAGACATGCACACTTCTTTGAGAAGATCTAGAACATACTTTTTCTAGTATACAAAGATACATTTCTTGTAATCTACAACTTCAATGTCAAGAAAGTATCTTAACAATCCAAGGCCCGTTGTCTGAAAGTTCTAAAGTGGGAAAGTCTTGAGACAAATAATCCCAGTGAAATCACTTCTCATATTAATAATGTCATCTACGTAAACTACCAATAAAATACTACCTACCTAATTGTGCTGATAGAAAAAGGAAGAACTTTTCTGGATTTTCTGAAGACCAAACTGAGTAACTATAGCACAGAAGCAACCAAACCAAGCACGTGGAGATTGTTTCAGCTCATACAAAAATTTTTGAAGGTGACACCTTCGAACACTCCTCAACAACTAGACCAAGAGGCTGCTCCATAAACACTTCTTCCTCAAGACAACTACGAAGAAATGCATTTTCAACACCAAGTTGATTTATGGGTCCGTGGTGAGTAGTTGCAAGACAAAGGAATAGTCGAACTAAGGCCATCTTAGCAACTGGAGTAAAAGTTTCATCATAGTCAATATCATACGTTTGGGAATAATCTTTGACAACTAGACGAGCTTTTAGTTGATCGAGAAAGCGGAACATGTATATCTAGAGTAGAGATCAAAGTAACTATAGAAGCAAATAAGCTCTGGCAGGATGTGACAAAAAGAGGTATATCTCTACAAGTACGGGTACATTTACAAACTGCAATGGGAAGCTCTGTACGAGCCGAAGCAGGTACAATGGCAGTCATCAGTGTTAGGCTCAGTCACATAGAGTGGTATAGTGTCTAAAGAAACAATCTTGTCATTATCCTGAGTAGAAGTAGGTACAAACTGAAGCAAAGATGTGCTACAGGCCACTCATTAACAATGGAGTCATCTAAAGGTAACGAAGGTGGCAAAGATGTCGAAGATACACTGGAGTCATCTGAAGGGAGCCAAGTTTGTCCTATAAAATGTGGGGGTCAGATAGGGTTAGGGAGAGAAGGAGAGAAGAGGGGAAATCAAGGAAAGGAAAAAAATACTTCTGGCTTACCAGTCCATATAGCCCAAAGGCCCTTAAACAAACTTACAAAGACCACTCATTCGTACTCATTACCAAAACAGCCTTACATGAAAATAAAATACCAAATATGCATATCAACTCTAAATAACGACACCGACCTGACACTTAAGTATGCACAAAATAACAGATCGTGAGGGGCTCATACATCCCACTTGTCCTTCACTTCCGAGCTTGATCTCAAGCTCGGAACAATGGTATGGAGCTTGGAGTCTAGAACTGAAGTTGCGACTCATTATCTAGCTCATAATCTCTCGCTGGAACAATTTTGTGGTGTGTTGCCGGCCAAAATGATGTCATCCTTGTACCAGTATTAGGGTGGCGAATAAACTGCAGGTAGATGCATGTCTTCCTCAATGTGGGTGCTCGGGGACTAGTTAGAACAATATTGATCTTCGTGCGAGGATAGTCGATGTAAATAACGTCTGTCCTAACACGTACGATTAAATACAAAGAGGTGTCCTGTTGAAAGAGAATAATAGTAGATGACGATTGTTGAGTGACAGCTGAACTAGTCGTAGTATCAACGACTTGTACTTACTCTGACAAGATAAAAGAGTGTGATGGGCGGCTGAATATTTCGTTGCATAGTTATATGGCCATCGAGTTTGACGTGGGCCATTGCGTAAAATGCTTGTGATGTCATGTGAGTGACCGCTTGGTTCAACGTAGTCTATTCCCATTTTGTCGTGTTTTCGGGCAACCTCAGCTGACATCATGGTGATGGTCCTCGCTGGTATGGACGCGCGATCAGCTTCTCAAGACACCAACGTCGTGGATTTCTTCCCCCTCCACCCAGATAGGTGAGTCATCTTCGGAAGAGAATGGTTCTTGTTCCGCTCTTTTTTATTAATTAATATTTTCGTAATTATTTAATAAAAAAATAAATATGCACTCTCTTTTTAATCAAATTAAAGAATTGGCGTTCTCTTCCCTAGACAAAGGGCATTGGGCTCGAAAATAGGAAACTAATGAGCATTAGACGCTAAATTCACGAGGAAGTAAGTTGGCGGCTCAATAGAAGAAGGTGCATTGGTGCTTGGGCCAGCAAAAATGGATTTTATCTGGACCCGATAGTTGCTTCTGCGCTGGAGCCAGTATATGACATCGTGCGGGTAGGAGCCTAGGGTAGAAATGGAGGAGACGAGAGAGGATCGCGTTGCCCAAGACCCACACTTCGGTCGAGTGAGACCACAACTAAGGCTTCCACGAGCCCGTTGTTGTTGGAAGGTTGGCGCTTGGATTACCTGGGGTAAGTCCACTTTAGTGGCGAGCTTATTGGTGAAGTGTCCCTTTGCAGAGCATCAAAGAGGCTTGAGGCCATTAGGACCGCCCTTCGTGTAAACGGAGGCGGGGTGAAACTTGATTATGGCAAGGGCATGGACGATCGACAATAACAAACGTGATTGTATGGATTCTTTCTCATTGACAAAGACGAGGACGAAGGTCACATACAGCAAGGGCACGGTCGATCGTTCCAAAATGGGGCTGTGAGGTCGCAGCCATTGAATCATATAGAAGAATTTAGTTTTGTGGAGAAGGTAAAAAGGAATCGAAGGCTCTGGTACCAAGTTTGTTTGGGCCTCGTCGTAACAAATCGGAAGCTTGTCGAGATGTGGTCGAAGGTAAGAAGGTAGCAGAGATGTTAGAGATATAATGGAGTCGTCCAAAGAGAGTCGAGCTCGACCTAACGATGCCCTAATGTGGGGATCACTTAGCATTAGGCTTCATTTGGCGCGGCGGTGGCGGGAGAAGCCGGCGGATGGAAATGGAGCATTGGAACTGGAGGGGGGAGGCGGGGCTGGAAAAGCAGCGTTTGCGGGGCTTTTCCGTTGTCCGGCGGGAGCAAACGGAGCAAACGCTGCCGGCACCCGTTTGTTTACCCGCTATCCGGCGGCGTTTGCTCCAAACGCAGGCAAAAAACGCCGCGCCAAATGAGGCCTTAGAGAGAGAAGGAGAGAAGCGGGGTAATCAAGGAGAGGAAAAGAGAAATAGTTCTTACTATTCCATAGCCCAAAGGGCCTTTAAATAGATTTATATGGTCATTTAAATAGATTTATAAGAGCCACACACCTGAACTAATTACCAAAATACCCTGACCTTGAAAAAACGCAACATGAATATCAACTCTAAATAACGAAACTGACATGACACTTAATTAAACATGCACAAAATAATGGATAATGTGAGCCCATAACAAGATATATTATTAAATGGGTGACGAGAGTAAGTACGACATCGGAAAAGGTGCATCGTGTGTCTGCAAATTAAGAGGGTGGTCACTCGGGATGAAGAGTAGGAATAGAATCAAGAACACAACAGAGTTCGTCGATAGGAGAGAAAGGAGTAGGCTCGACAAAGGCAACATCAACGAACATAACATCACACTTTAAATCAGAAGAATAATATCAATAACCCAGGGTGATGCGAGAGTATCCCAAAAAATGCACTTTAGAGAGTGTGCATCAAGCTTAGAGAGAGATGGGCGAGCATCCCGAACATAACAAACACAGCACAATCACATGCATTCATAGGTAAAAGATATGTCGGTTGTGTAGGAAACAACGTATGTTGTAGTGTCTTCCCCAAAAGTATGTAGGCAGGAAGACAATTAAAGGGGTATGCAGAAATACTGCATCACCTAAAAGTACTAGACACCTCCATATGATGTAATATAGTACGTGTGACTTCAAGCGGATGCCGATTCTTGCGTTCGACGACACCATTTTGTTGTGATGTTGGGGTAATTCGTCAAATGGACAATTCCTTTATCACGCAGAAAAGTTAGACATATAAAGAGATATACTCTCGACCATTGTCAGTAAGAAACCATTTCATACGAATAGAGAATTAAGTAAGCTATTAATTCCGCAAATTTTGAAAAATAGAAATAACACAAAACAATTTTTCATTAAATACACTAATGCGGTCATGTCATACAAGAGAATCAATGATAAAAGTAACATAATATCGATGACCGAATATAGTTGAAACCAGACAAAGTTCATAAATATCAGAATGAACTAAATCAAAAGGTGTTAAAACTCATTATTACGAGGTACATAGCCGACTTTATGTAGCTTAGCAAAATATGACAAGACTCAGTCAAACTAGGGTACAAACCTAAACTCAAAACACATGTGCGGGAGAACATAAGCAGAAGGATGACCATGATGATAATGAAGATCCATCATCTGGGTAGATACAACGAAACGCGCGAGAGTAGGAGACTCATCAAGAACATCCACGCCCCCATTCAACTATCATCCACCAACAATACGGTTCATCGATTGTTTCTGAAAAGCACAACCAGAAGAGGTGAAGATGAGAGTCCGAATTAAATCACAAGTAAGCTTACTAATAGACATTGAATTGTAAGTTGATTACGACACATGAACTACAAAGGTTAAAGTAATGTTGAAAGTAATAGTGCAATCACCAAATCCAACGATCAAGATAGTCGATCCATCAACAACAGTAATAGATGAAATATTATGATGACATCAAGATTGTAAGATACCACAGTGTTGGTGAGATGATTAAATAAACCTGAATCAGCCAACCGATGGACTGGGCGCTGAGTAGTGCATGTTGGCTGGATGGTATGGGACACAACAACGTTACAAGGAGATGTCTCTAACTGAAGGGATTGCAATCATCGATATTCATCTTCAGAAATATCAATAGTCTTCCGGAATGTTGTATCGGCAACATACGCGGAGCATGAAGAGTACAGCTGAGAGGAAGATTTGGAAGCCTATTATGGCCTCTCATGTAGTGTCCAACAAGTATCTTTGGTATTGACATGTCGCCCGCAATGAGTGTAATGTATGGAATCAACATCTCAACTACGGCCATTGTGACCTCCACGTCAACCTTCATGGCCTACACGTGAAGCAAGGGCAATGGACTTAAGCATATTTGAGGATATATGAAGTGTGGATAGCTATATATGTAGTAATTGGCCCTATCTTGGTCAGTCGATGGCACACAATAGCTGTTTGTAAAGTAGATGAGTTGGACAACATCTTTGTCTTGGTTGTGGTGAAATTTGGGCAAGATCATTCAACAACCAAAGCAGGACAAGATGTTCCCATTGTGTCGGGTGCTCAACTCTGGTGGAAGAGATCTCTCATAGACCTAGAACTTTATCAGGAAGGATCTTCCACTCGACAAAATACTCAGTGACAAGACAACTACCTTGCTTCAAATATGCTATCTTCGGGAACAGTTCATCAAGGAAGTTGGTGTGCAACACAGCTAGAGAACAACATTGAGGAAATATGCATGTGGAAGCAATTGAGGATAAGTATCGGCAGAGGCGAAGAGGATGGGGGAAGAATGTGGCGGATGGGTAGAAACAAAGTGGGGGGATGTGCGAGCTTGTGCGAGCTTGTGCGAGCTTGTGTGAGATGTCGGAAACTGTGTATGCAACGAGCTGTACTGCAGGGTCGGCCCGTTGTTAAGGCTACGAAATTTTTGAGAGAAGTTGGTACGAGAATAGTGGATCCACCATGAGAAAATACACGAATAACCCAGGGCTTAAGCTTCTCGATTTATCCAAGATAAAAACCAAAGCCTACATATTGACTATTTATAGTCCCTTGGCCCCAAATGGGCAATTACACAATAATCAAAGTATAACTATTGAAAGCATAAAATAAGATAAATAGAAAATAAGATAAACAGTGCCAAAACACTTAATCAAGCAGCGTTGGTCGCAATGTAGTAGACTTGCCAAACTCGATCAAACTTCTCGTTGCTAAGACCCACTATAACAATATATCATGAGAAACAATGCATAATAACAAAAATAAAAAGAATGTATGGCCTAACATGTAGCATAGGTTAAAAGGTGTTTTCCAAAAGAAATGAGTGGGGAATCATCAGTGGAGACGCTATCAAGGTTCTATTCATTTTTAGATGTACACCTAAAAAGGTGCAAGCGCTCCTATTTTACATCAACTCGCGCGAACATTTGAGGTTCTAATGACTCAATATTTATGGTCACTGATGTTTATAATTTTGAAAGGACCAGTTATCTAGAAAAAAACACATGCAAAGTAAATAAGCATAAAAAAGAAACAGAAAAAAGTGGAATGTGAGTTCATATTATAACATGGTTGAGCTTAAGTTTACCAAGAAACATAAATTAGTAGAATCGAACTTATCTAGAGTTTTGCATGCTATGTTTACCAATATGTGAACAAATTAACATGGCATTGTACCTTCAACAAGGATTTGGACACCAACATCAAATCCAAAGTTAATTGTATGTATTATGTTCTAAGTAGTGGGTGGATTGCAGAAAGCTATAAGGGTAGCAAAACAACTTGCCTTTCTCCACCTTTATCTACAATTTGCTTCCTTTTTGGTTATTCTCCTTATTTTCATAAAATAAATGTTTTCAAAGGGATTTGCAAAGCTTATGTCCACAATGGTGGGTGGGGTGGTCAGGTTTGAGGGGGAGTGTGTTGAGGACATCCCATTAATAAATGAAGCATGGAATGTACACTAGCAATAGCACAAACCTTGTATATAGAAATAATCGATTAATGTCAGCTTCAAATTGAAGATGCCTTGGATCTCGAGTAAATTTTGGGCTCTTTGCCAGAATATTAGCTATCTATAAATTGAGTAAAGAAAAAGAAAGTGTTAGACAGGAAGAAAAATAGCTTCTGCAAAACAATGGAGAGAAATTCGTAGATATCCTGATATTGTTTTACTCTTTTAAATCTAATAAAAATGAAATTATTATCAATAAACATTACAAAATTCCTGATTTGATTTCAGAGAGGGGTAGTGGTTGTTCGTAGTAAAGAGAGCATTAAAACCTAACTCAACTCTCGTTCATGTCACTGTACAGAAACTGGTGCAAGAACATCATCATCAATGCAACCATGAGTTGTATTATCTATTTTAAATTGTCTTACTCTGTCACCATTCAATCTAATTGAGTGCTCTGTGCAGTGTTAGACCTATTGTGTTCAAATTTGTTTGAGCAACTCTATCTATGTTCCTTTTAATTACTCAATTCCTTCATAATCCTTTCACATTAACTTTATTTGAACATCTCTAAGATACTCATTTATCCCATAATACTCATGAGAGGCCTCTCTCATGTAACCTCTCAACCATAACTCATGAAATTATATCCTCACTCAACTGCCCATTTTTTCTGTATAATAAATTCAACATACTTAAATCTACCAGATTTTGGTATCATTTTATATTCAAGTAAAGTTAACTATTAATTACTAATATCAACCACTAAAATTGTATATCATGTACCAAATCTTTAATTCTGTATTCTAGCAAACATGAGCCTATTTTCTAAATATTTTCTCCATTTGTCCAAGTTTCACTTGGTGGGATAAAGGCTTGAGTGTTGTTGTTGTTGTCCAAGTTTCACTTATTTTAACTGATGTCTCATCAAGTAAAACTAGTTCATCAAAGGAAAACATACAACTGACTACTTTTGATATTCTTTGTAAGCAAATTTGCATATGTATGCGAGCTTCTTCAACTAAGAATCCTGCATATATGCAAGCAGTAGACACACAAATGACATGATAAAACAGGTTTAGTACAAGTTTCGGCTATCTTGTTTGAGTTATTTTGAATTCCTAAGATATCTATCAGTTGATTATTGAATTTAAAAGACTACAGTAAACAATGAGAGAAATATGTCCTCAGCAATTAGCTTTTTTAGATAATAATGATAAGAGATTACCACATCAGATAGGTTATCCTATAATTATCTTTAAAAACATGTGGTGTCAGACCTACTCCGTATCAGGCTAGTATCAAAGCACATGCACCATTATTACAATAAGATTGAGGACCAAAGATACATTGAAAATAGACTATGGAGTTTTTATGCAACAATGACGGAATGACGAAGATGAAAGATGTGTCCAACTTTTCCAATCCGATAGCTGTTATGGTGATCTCCATTAAAATTTTGACTACATATGCGATACCTCCATCATAGCTGCCGCCAGATTAGGAGAAAAGGGAGCGAAGCAGGACAAATGCCACAAAAGAAGAACCTTTAAAGTCGAGGCAAAACCAAAGTTGACTTACAATGATGCATTGTTGATGCAACATGAGTTTGCATCATTATTTTATTTTTATCTGCTGTGTTTTTATTTGAGTAGCGCACGTCTTTGCGCTAGTTTATTTTTCATGCACGTTAATTATGAGTTTGTGTCTTTGTATCACACATTTCTCTCGTGTTCGTTGCTCGGCTTATTGGTGTGACCGGCCAATAAAGACCATGAATAAAAAGGTCCGTCAAATCGGGTAGGATGATACAAAGGGCAAACTGTGAGAAATGCCAAAGACCTTTTCAATTCATATTCCCTCATTTAAAGAAAAGAAACCGGGCATTTGCATTCATAGCCAGCCGGCCACCTTGGAAACCCCTTCCCCAATTTAATACCTTTATTATTCCATTTAATATTCAACTTTGGTAACCTCCCCTAGTTAAACCGTGTATTCTTTTTATAAAGCCACTGGACTCTTCTTCAAAACGGAGACTGGAATTTGGAAATTGAATGAGACCTATTTTCTCATTCGGTTTCTCTCCAGCGCACCTCTGCCGCACTACCAACCGCCGCGTTCTGGTCCGTTTGCTCCGCCGTCGCCGGCGAGGGCCTACTCCAGTCCCGTCGACCCTGCCTGGGCCTTTTTCCGGCGAGGACGGCGACCCTCCAGAGGTTCGGGAATCACTTTTTGCCTTCTATTCTCCTCGGCCAGCCACCAGTGCATCCTTTTCCGGCTATATCAACGCCGGTTATATCAACACCGGCTACCACTTCCCTGGGGATCTTACACGTCGGAATCCTCACCAGGAACTTCCCCGTCTGTTTTTCCCTCTAGCTTCTGCCAGTGGAACATTCAGCCCGTCTCCTACTGGTATCCCCTTCCAGCTCACTACCTGCTAGCTAAAACTTAAGTTTAAAATGGAATGATCTAAAAATCAGAGTTTGCCCTAAGTTTCAACCTATCTTTTGCCGTTAATTTTTTAAATTTCTTGTCTTTCCTTCTTAATATCGCCCGTGGAATGCATTCGATCGAATTAAATCATTGTGGAAAAGCTAAATATTTATGCGTGCTTGCGAATCCTAGGATGTTTATCGCATGACTTTGCTCAAGAAAGCTTCGCTAACGCTGCCTCTTTTAATCGGATCACAAAACATATCTTTTAAAACCATTTCAGGATTTTAGTTTACATCAGTTTGGTATCAGAGGGGTTCGATTCACTTCTATCGTGAATCGGACGATCCTAATTTTATGATATTTTTAATTAAGTTGCTTTAAAAAAAAGTATCCGATTAAAAAAAAAGTCTTCAAAAAAATGTTCTGAGTTAAAAAAAAGTGATAAAAATATAATCCTTTAAAATTTAATTTTCTTTTAAAATATGGAGAGTCGTTTAGATCAAATAGGAGCCACCTAAGGAGACTTAGTCATTCGAATGCGTGACCTGACGAAGTTGGTCGACACGGTCACTGCAGATTACACACAGAGTTTGATTGGGTTGTGAGATGACGTGCACGCCCTTGAAATGAGAATGCGCACACGATATGTTTTTTCTAATTACTTCCCAACTACATATCAACTAGTAGAACCAGGACTTCAGAATCTTAGTAGTCGTTTTACTAGTCTTGTTGATTCCCCCACGAGGACTTTGGCCCCACTTGTCGCCACTGAATCACTCCCTTCAGTCGAGGAGGCTCTTCCTGAGCTCCAACTCCAGGAAGAAGAGCTTTTTCCCCCTCATTCTCTCATCCCGACTGAAATGGTGCTTCCACTTGTCCACACTGAATCACAACCTTTAGTCGCTGAGTTAATCTCAGAGCCCCTGTTTCAGGAAGAACTTACTAGTGATGTGTCACTCTCCTTGGATGATACAAACTCAATATCCCTTCTCCCGGAGGAGTTGGCTAGTGATGAGTCCCTCACCTTAGTTGGCACAGACTCGATCTCCTTATGTCCCGACTCAATCTCCTTATGTCCTGACTCGATCTCCTTATGTCCCGACTCTACTAGGCCACTGCAGCCGCAAACCCTTGAGGCCGCAAACATTGTGCTTGGTGGCCGCTCGCAAGTGACATTCGAGTCACCCCCGTATCTAGACTTTGTATTTGGAGACTGCTCCTTTATTCCCTATCCTCCGAGTCTAGGCATGTACGCTTAAATTGATCCACATATTTATCTGTTTGGAAAACTTAGTATTAGGAGGATATACTCGATTCCTAAAATTTTCACCCCTCAACGAGGCACGCGTTTTAAGGGTTTCCTTTGAAAAAATTTAAATGTTAGATTTGGGATCACTTTAAAATTTTGTGACACTAGTGGGACTATTGTGGGTGATGTCATTGAGATGATTGGCCTTGGTTTAGTAAACGCACGAGGGTGTCTAGCAGACGAGCATATGATGCAAGTTGATTTTAATGATTCCACAGGTTGATGTTGCTTACTTTCTGCCATGCTTCTTACCACATTTTTTGAATCCACCCTTCTCTCCTCTTGGTTGTGCTCTCATTTTTGTTGCTCTGAATTTTACTGATCATTAACATATTATGCATAAAATTAAGGCTAACAGTTTGCAAGCATCTTCAGAAAACTATAATTCCATGGTTGATTCTTTCATCGGGGGTTATATTTTTTCGAAGGCGTTTGATTTCCTGCATCTTTCAGGAAAGAGGGGGTGTCATCAGGTTTTGTGCAACAACGTTGGGTTCTTCCTTGGTCCCAATATCCACCACAGCAAGGCAGTGACAAGGCATTTTCTCGAATCGACCTCTGGAAGTTTCTACGACGGGTTTTGTCATATTCTCAACGGGGTCGAGCTCTTTCTACCCCAGGAGAATTGTTGCAACCCGAGTTTGCATCATTATTTTATTTTTCTCTGTTGTGTTTTTATTTGAGCGCACGTCTCCGCGCTAGTTTATTTTTCATGCACGTTAATTATGAGTTGTGTCTTTGTAAAGCGCATTTCTCTCGTGTTCGTTGCTCGGCTTATTGGTGTGACCGGCCAATAAAGACCATGAATAAAAAGGTCTGTTAAATCGGGTAGGATGATACGAAGGGAAAACTGTAAGAAATGTCAAAGGCCTTTTCAATTAATATTCCCTCATTTAAAGAAAAGAAATCGGGCATTTGCGTTCATAGCCAGCCAGCCACCTTGGAAACCCCTTCCCCAATTTAATACCTTTATTATTCCATTTAATATTCAATTTTGGTAACCTCTCCTCCTTAAACCGTGTATTCTTTTTATAAAGCCACTAGACTCTTCTTCAAAACGGAGGATGGAATTTGGAAACTGAACGAGAACTATTTTCTCGTTCGGTTTCTCTCCAGCGCACCTCTGCCGCACTATCAACCGTCGCGTTCTAGTCTGCTTGCTCCGCCGTCGCCGGCGAGGGCCTACTCCAGTCCCGTCGACCCTGCCTGGGCCTCTTTCTGGCGAGGACGGCGACCCTCCAGAGGTTCGGGAATCACTTTTTGCCTTCTGTTCTCCTCGGCCAGCCACCAGTGCATCCTTTTTCGGCTATATCAACACCGGCTACCACTTCCCGGGGGATCTTGCACGCCGGAGTCCTCACCTGGAACTTCCCCGTCTGTTTTTCCCTCCAGCTTCTGCCAGTGGAACATTCAGCCCGTCTCCTACTGGTATCCCCTTTCTAATCTTCCAGCTCACTACCTGCTAGCTAAAACTTATGTTTAAAATGGAATGATCTAAAAATCAGAATTTGCCCTAAGTTTCAACCTATCTTTTGCCGTTAATTTTAGAAATTTCTTGTCTTTCCTTCTTAATATCACATGTGGAATGCATTCGATCGAATTAAATCATTGTGGAAATGCTAAATATTAATGCATGCTTGCGAATCCTAGGATGTTTATCGCATGACTTTGCTCAAGAAAGCTTCACTAGCGCCGCCTCTTTTAATCGGATCACAAAACTTATCTTTTAAAATCATTTCAAAATTTGAGTTTACATCAATTGTTAAGGTTGAGCTAATTAAAAATTTCCTTGAACTTTGGAAATACGAGTGACATTATACGCGGGCCCCTGTGAGACCGCGATAGTACCTCCGGCCCCGACATTATCATTGTCCACTGCAAGAATTTGAAGCTTCAAAATGTTTGAGGCGACTAGATGAATGATTGGAGTAACAACGGAGTTGGCGTCAGCCTAGAAAAAGTGTGGAGTAGAAAGGCGGCTGCAAAAGATATAGAATGATTAATAGTTGATATGCATTCATTCATGGGCTCTCATCTATGTATACAAAACCGGGTGGCGGTTATTCACAAACCCCACTCCACCACTAAGGTGATGAGGGATGAGTGGGAAAATGGGCCAAACACACCATCTCCACAGCCAACCGCCAGTACAAAGACGTGCGCTCTGCGCCGCAGGGCCACACACAACCGAGCACAACAGCACCGCGTGCGGCTGTACCGCGCGCGCTACCGCGCGCAGTAGCGGGCGCACTACCTCCACGACGCGCGTGGCGGTACCGCGCGGTAGCACGTGCGGTAGCGCCAAACCCCCCTTGAGGGGTGCGGCCTAACCGCACCCCTCTTGGGGTGCGGCCAAGACGCACCTCATGGGGTGCGGCCTAGCCGCCCCACTCTTGGGGTGCGGCCTAGTCGCGCCCCTATTGGGGTGCAGCCTAGCCGCGCTTCTCTTGGGGTGCAGCCTAGCCGCGCCCCCCTTGGGGTGCGGCCTAGCCGCGCCCCCCTTGGGGTGCGGCCAAGCCGCGCCACCCTTGGGGTGCGGCCAAACCACACCCCTCTCCTGCGGGGGGTCCTGCGGAGTGTCCGGCCGAAACCCCATCCCATCTTTGGGGGTACGACTTTCCGTTTACAACCTCCTTGCGCGCTGAGAATGTTTCCCCGTTCACTACGCGCTCAGAACGCTTCCCCGCGCGCTCAGAATGATTCCCCGCGCGTTCAGAGCGCTTCCACATTCTGAACGCGCTCAGAACGTTTCCACATTCTGAACGCGCGCGCAGTTAACATTTCTTAATTTCTCAGATTGCAGGACTCGCTTGTCGACTTTTTTACCTTCAACGAAGCTGCCTGAACTACCCGAAGGGCGATACGGTCATTTACGAAAAATGGCGATCCGTGTGCTCTAAATCGACCAGCGTGATTCACCCGTCAGGTGGTTACGGTGGTTACGACGGCAAAATTATCGTGCTACCCCCGGCCAAAACTATAAAAGGAGCACAGAGCCTTCATTTCAAGGGACCTTGCCTTCTGCGCTCGAGAGAGCTCTGTCGAAGATTTCCCTTGAGTTCTCCTTCGGTGCTTGGAGATCTCCTTCGCGCTTTGAAGATCTCTTTCGCGCTTCGAAGATCTCCTTCGTGGACTTGGAGAATTCCATCGTTCCGGAAGTCCGTTTTCCTAAGCGATCTGGGAAGCCTTCGAATCCCGAAAGGCGACTCGGCATTCTCACTTTTGTTCTCACCACAGTTCTTAGAAGAAAAAGGACTTAGTTTTCCGAGAGGTGGTCTGTCACCTTCGGAGCTCTCTCTCTCTCTCTCTCTATTGTTGTAACGAGCGGCGGCCTGCCGCGCTCGAATTCTAAGTATTTAATGGTAACCCCCCAGAAGATAGTGGAGTTTGGTCGGCATAGCTCCGACCGCGTGGTTTTTTACCCTTTCCGGGTTTTCCACGTTAAAAAGTCTCAGTGTACTTAATGATTCTCTGATTGACTGTTAGCGCGCTTGGTTCGCTTCAGAGCTAAGGTGGTTCAAGTCGACCGGTCTACCGAAAGCACCCAAGCGACCCGCAACAATAATAAATAACAACTTTTAAAGAATTTAGTCCTAGTACAGAGCTTGTGCCTCTTTCATGCATTGGAACCTCAAGTTTCAACCATTGGCATAATCATTTGGTAACTCAACACAACCCTAAAACCATTCTTATCATGGCGTCGGCGACGTCTAGGCGTCCAGTCGGCCGATTGAAAACAAGGCGAAGGCCGCCTTATTTTTTTTAAAAATTAGGGGTATAGACAGCGGTTTATATATAAACCGCTGTTTATACTCTCATAGACAGCGGTTTATATATAAACCGCTGTCTATTGTAACATTACGTGTACAATAGACAGCGGTTTATATATAAACTGCTGTCTATTGTACAAATAGACAGCGGTTTATATATAAACCGATGTCTATTGTACACGTAATGTTACAATAGACAGCGGTTTATATATAAACCGCTGTCGAATAGGGATATAAACGAAAGAATTTACCCCGTCTTTTTACTTTTTACCGTCGCTGGATCGTTTGCTGCTCTGTGCGAAAACCCTAAAGGCGATTTCTCCTCGACAAGTCGATATCTTCCTTAGGTTCGTTTTTATGATTTTTTTCTTGTTCTTCTAATTTCTAAGTTGAATGGTATAATTTCTAAGTTGAATGGTATAATTTCTAAGTTGAATGATCATTTCATAATTCATATTTTCCTACTTCCTAGTTCCTACTGCTTCTATAGTTCTGTATTTATATGTGTGATTGACTTAATGTGTGATAGACTAGTATTACCTCAATATCATTGCGGTTTTGTATGAATTTTGTTTAGGTTTTCTGGATGGTTTAGGTTTTTTTTAGGGCTTTCTTATTACAGGAAAATGACTGATAAAGGATCCTCATCAAAGTCAACAAGAGACTTCACTAAAATGATGGAATTGAATAAGCTTAGAGCAGAGGGGAAGAAGATTTTTATTTCTGTTAATGATGATGGACACATTATTCTCAGGCCTGAGTGTAATAAATAGATGAGTCTAATTGGTTCTTTTGTGAGGATGTATGTTCCAATCACATGTGCTAGATGGAAGGAAGTTGATAAAGAAATTAAAGATCGAATATGGGAAGAAGTAAATGTACGTAATTTTGTTATTAGCGATTAGATATCAGTGTTGCGATTAGTAGATGGTGATGAAAGGCCAGCTATGCCTGAAGTATATGTGGCAATGGAAGAAGCCAAACAAAAGATCAAAGATCATTTTGATAATAAAGAAAGATTATATAAAAAAATTATTGACATTGTTCAAAATAGGTGGACAAATCAAATGGAGCAACATTTGTATAGGGCGGCTGTTAAGAACCCTTCCCTGAGATCGAGTGACCCGCCGAGAAGGAGGGGGGTGCGCCGGTGGAGGAGCTATGGCGGTGAGGGGTAGTCGGCAAGCGGGCGGCTGTGCGATTCTGCGCACTCCGCGTGACTTGCGGCTAGGGCTCTGTCGAAGAGGAGAGAGAGAGGGATTTACTTCTATTTTTCCTCCTTCCATTCTATGGCCTAGAGGCCCCTTTAAATAGTTTTACAAAAAAGCATGCCCCCCATTTGGGCTTACGACAACATGAGAAATAAAAACGACACTAACATTTGAAATAAAAACGACAATACTAAATAAACTCTGATAACTGGCGCCGTCACGCTGGCGCCCATAACATCACCACCCCCGTCCGAAGACAGCTTGTCCTCAAGCTGGATCGAAGGGTATGCCGGTCGGTTCTTCGTCCATCTTGTCATCCCAGGAAGGATCATCCACTTCGAGCCAAAATAAACGCTTGCATCGGTGTCCCGGCGTGAATGTGTCGTCACAATTGAAGCACAAGCCTTTCTCTCGGCGCTCGAGCATCTCGGTGCGGGTCAGACGGCGGCGGTGGCTTGGCCCGGGTTGGAGCCCCGGTGGGTCGGCCCGGATTGGAGCCTTAGCAAGCGGGCTGGCGAGAGAGTAAGCTCCTTGATGGACCCTGCGGCCGAGGGGTGGATGATCTAAAAACAGTCGCCGTTCACAAGCCCGGGCGAGGCTCATAGTTGTGCTGAGATCGCGCGGAAGAAGGAATTCCACGTCCCAACGTAACCGCTCATGAAGACCGGCGGTAAAGAATGGGACTTGCTGCTCTGGTAGGACTGTCGTTGCGCGAGATAGGAGGATCTGGAATTGTTCTATATAAGTGTCGATGGAGCCGTCCTGTTTGAGGTTTACCAAATCGCCGAGGGGGTTGCCCTGCAGGGCTGGACCAAAACGCAGGGTGCAGGCCGTACTGAACTCGGTCCAAGACGTGTTCGGGTGTTCCCGCAGAAGTTGAGTGAACCATAGTTGTGCCGGACCCAGTAAGTGGAAAGAGGCGATGCCAACGCGCTCCTCATCTGGCGTGCGTTGGGTGGCGAAGAAAATGTCGCAGCGAGTTAGCCAAGGAAGAGGATCTTCGCGGCCCTCGAAAATGGGAAAATCCATCCGGACAGTCCGTGCGTAGGTGGGGAAGTCGGCACCTGTCGGAGCAACAGAGTCCACTTTACTTGCCGAAGGGTGATCGGTCGTGTTCCCAGGCAAGGGAGAAGGCACCCCCTGGAGGGCATCCAAGCGTGCATTGAGGGCGTCCATCTTGGAATTCTGCGTTGCGAGCATGGATTGGAAAAGTTCCATGATCTGAGCGAGAGAAGGGGTGCCGTCGGCCATTTCGAAATTGAGTTTGAGCTGCAGTGGTTGTGGAAGAAGACCGGTGTCGGCGAGGGAAGCTTGGGCTGGGGCTGCTGGGGAAGAGAAAAGATCGGGTGCCTTCGGAGGCCCCGCGTGGTTGATGGTGAGGTGGGAAGAGGCGGGGGCTGGAGCTGAGGTCTGATCGGGCGCGGGCGAAGGAGTAGCGTTGCGATCGGGGGCCGCCTGTGAGTCGCGATCGGGCGGAACACCGCAGAGGGGCGGAGTTGTCTGCCCTGGAGTTCGGCTGGAACAGGGCCGCTGGGTCTCGGCGAGGGTGTAGGAGTGCGTATCGGACCCGACGAAGGATGGTCGCACCGGATCGGGGGCTGCGATGGC
Source organism: Dactylorhiza incarnata (assembly GCA_033032865.1). Lineage (NCBI taxonomy): Eukaryota > Viridiplantae > Streptophyta > Magnoliopsida > Asparagales > Orchidaceae > Dactylorhiza > Dactylorhiza incarnata. The sequence continues at coordinate 3,535,624 of JAWHQI010000061.1, read as the reverse complement.
GGGGAGGAAACCTGGGATCGGTGGCTCTGATACCAAGCTGTTAAGAACCCTTCCCTGAGATCGAGTGACCCGCCGAGAAGGAGGGGGGTGCGCCGGTGGATGAGCTATGACGGCGAGGGGTAGTCGGCAAGCGGGCGGCTGTGCGATTCTGCGCACTCCGCGTGACTTGCGGCTAGGGCTCTGTCGAAGAGGAGAGAGAGAGAGGGATTTACTTCTATTTTTCCTCCTTCCATTCTATGGCCTAGAGGCCCCTTTAAATAGTTTTACAAAAAGCATGCCCCCCATTTGGGCTTACGACAACATGGGAAATAAAAACGACACTAACATTTGAAATAAAAACGACAATACTAAATAAACTCTGATAACTGGCGTCGTCACGCTGGCGCCCATAACAGCGGCTTCTAAATCCAAACAAATATTTTGAATATGAGGAAAAACATCCCGATGATACTTGGAAATTTCAAGATGCTTTCAATGATGTTATTGCAAGACTAGTGCCCGATCAACAATTGCAAGACAAGATTGCAGAGCAAGGCACTAACTATAAAGCATCTCGAAATAGTTTTGGAAAGCCTATGGCTATTAGGCAACGAACCACCTTAAATCCAAGTGAGTATTGATTACGTTTTTATTTTTTCTTAAACTACTTATACGTTATACTAATTTATTTTTGTCTTAAATAAATAGTGGATTGGTGGGGTGCACATGGAGGACCGAATGTTGACCTTACAAAGGTAGCATTGCGCATACTTGGCTTATGTTGTTCTTCTTCTAGTTGTGAGCGCAACTGGAGTACTTTTGAGTTTGTAAGTATACAAAAATTTAATTTAAAATTGAACTTGTTTTATCCACTAACAAATAACAAGTTTGCAACTATCTTGATTCAGATTCACACAAAGAAAAAAATAGATTGGAGCATCAAAGGCTTAATGATCTTGTATACATCCAATACAATCGTCGTCTACAAGCACAATTCCAAGAAAGACGTGAAAAAAGAAGAAATTACAACCCTTTAGTGCTTGATGAGCTAGATTGGAGTAGTAAGTGGATGATGAACAAACCAGAGGAAGCTTTAGTTTATGATGATGATGATCTCACATGGGAAGCTGTAGAGAGAGTTATTGGGACTGGGGCTCGAAATTTATGAAGTGGTGCTCAAGCTAATCTTGAACTAGTAGCTGAAGGGGATGAAGATCTAGATCATTTTAGCGTTGCAAATGATGATGAAGATCTTGTTGATAATTACGGGCAAATGACGAGTACCTCAAACCAACTAAGCTCATGCAATGCCAATGACGATTTACTAGATGATGATTCTATTTGATCTAAAAAATTATTAATGTTACATTGCTACTGTGTATCAGTGTATGATGATAACATTTTGGTATTGAGTGAAATGGTTGTGAATCTTGTGATTGTCAATTTGACATTATATATATTGATTCTGAAATCTGAATGTTATTTCTATTTGATTCTGAATGTGTGATTGACTGATTGATCATGCCACTAGGCCCACTATTCCTCAATGTGTGGAATGATATTGTGTACCTGAATGCTGAATGAAAAAAAACTGTGTATCTAAATGTTGAATGACTTCTGGAGTTCTGGGAGTGTTGAAAATTCTCTTTCAGACTTTTAAAAAAAACTGGGACTATCGACAGCGGTTATTTCAATAACCGATGTCTATAGTCCCCTGACAGTGACTATAGACAGCGGTTATTAAAATAACCGTTGTCTATATTCACTGTCAAGTGACTATAGACAGCGGTTATTTTAATAACCGCTGTCTATAGTCACTGGCAGGGGACTATAGACAGCGGTTATTGAAATAACCGCTGTCTATAGTCACTTGACAGTGAATATAGACATCGGTTATCGAAATAACCGCTGTCTATTACTATAGACAGCGGTTATTTCGATAACCGCTGTCTATAGTCCCCTGCCAGTGACTATAGACAGCGGTTATTAAAATAACCGCTGTCTATATTCTTCATTTGTTTTAAAAAAAATATTAAATGTCGCCTAGCATTTGCTCGCCTTATTGTCGCATAGGCGTCCGCCTTGTCGCCAAAGCGTCAAGGCGATCGGGGCTCGCCTTGGTACGCCTTGACGCCATGAAAAGAATGCCTAAAACTAATCAAATTTATCTAGATATTCTTGGATTGTACCTCATTACATGAAATTCATCAACTCACTAATGGGATCATCATTCAACCTACTTCCAAATAGAGTAAACATGTGTCTAATGTACTCCTCCCAAGACAGTACATCATTGGTTAGTAGTTACATGCGATTTCCTGTATAATTGGCATCCCAAAGCTCATCCTTCCGAATAAACTACGGCGAGTTTAGCATTTTCAGTAGTTGTAGTTTTATCCAGCTCAAAAATTATCTGCAAAACTTTAGCCCAAAAGCATTTCTCAAGGAGCAAAACAAGCATTCAAAATTAGATGGTATACAAACTAGTCAAGCATCAAGCCAATACCCAGAAAAGCTGAAATCAATACACATCCAAATAACTTGGAAATTTCAGCTGGTCGAGTGCAGTAATCAAACCCTACAAGCACTGCAACTCCGAGGAGAGGGAGAAGAAACAGGGAGTAAAGATAGCGACCTCTTGGAACTTCCTGATGAGGAAGGCCATCGCGTGGTTCTCTCCTGATCAGCGGCTCATGGAACTGGCGAAGTTTGAAACCCTAGACAGTCGCTTACTACGAAGGCCCCAGCGGAGCCGGATCGGATGCGAGTCCGGACGGCGACCAAAATGCCTAATAATGTGGGTTTGGATATGAAAGTTATTACTTATTAGTACTTAAACCTTCATTTCTTGTGAACTCTAACGCTCCAGCAAATTGGGATATATTAGCAGTGATGTTATATGCACCCCTATTTGGGATATTGACACCCCAGTTAAAAATTTAATTGAGATTAAAAAAGGGAATTTATATTTATACCCCAATATTTAGAACCAAAAAATTTTATTTTCTTCCCAACCAAACGATGCCCTAACTATTAATTTTTGTACCCATCCCCCAGCGCCGACTCACGCGCGACCTTCTTCTCCATCGTCGACTCCATCGCCGCTCCTCCGTGTGACCCCCTTCTCCAGGGCCGCCTACATTGCTGCTCCTCCGTGCGACTCCCTGTGAAATTTTACGAATCTTTATGAAGCGAGCAGGAGTTAGTCAACTTAGAGTTACAAACCAAACAACCAGAAGCAAATGTATGCAAACAAACGATCTTTATTGATAGCAACTTCAAATTACAAGGCATGGCATGCTTGGCGAGACATGATTTCGCCAGCACAAACACCAAAGGAAAAGATACAAAGTTGAAGACAACTTGAGACCGCGCGGTCTCCCTTGCGACCTCAGCAACCCGCCAGACCGCAACCCGTTGCCGATCTCAGAACAACACCAACCCGCTGATCAGACCGCACCCTTCCTTTCTGAACTCCTGATTCTCCCGAACTCCAGCACCACAACTCCAAGCCGCAGACCGCCCGAACACTTTCAGAGGAAGAGGTGATCGATGCTGCCCGCACTATCCGCAGAAGCTGCACAAGAAGAGTTCAATCAGCAGACAGCCCGGTCAGACAAATAGAGACCGCAGGAAAGAAGCGAACTCAGCTTACACTTGGTGTGTCTCTAAATTTGCTGCTACAGTGGCTCCTATTTATAGGCGTGGGACATGATCCAGTCACCACCCTATGAGATAGGATCACCACCCTCCAGACTGCGCGACCTTACCGATCACACCGCGCGATCAGCAACAGAACTCCTGCTTCATTTTGGTGAACTCGCCAGCTCCAACATCAACCATGAGAGACCGCCACTCTCACAGCAGATCGCGACTCCAACGGAGATCGCCAGACCGCCCGAAGTTGTTCACCTCCTGTGTTCGCCCGAGACCGCGAACACAACCAGTTCGCCATCAACCCGCGAACTCTTGTCCGCATGCCGGTCTCCTCCTGAGACCGCGACCAGCGACCAGCTCGCATACCAGTCTCCTCCTGAGACCGCGAACTGAGACCGCGCGACTAAGACTCTTAGTCCGCGAATACCACCAGAAAGCCCGGTCAGCCACCAGACCGCATTCTGGAGAAAACCTGGAACAACCTGTGCGGTCACACCAGACCGCCACAGCCTTGAAGACGAACAGCCCGCCGCGCAGTTAGAGACAGACTGCGCGGCCTTCACCTTCAGCCGCCTTGGACCAGATACCAGCGATCAAGCTAGGAGACCGTAGCTAGGCTTAGACAAGCCAGACCGCAGAGACAGACCGCCAAGTCGTGCGGTTAAGCCAGACCGCCCGACCTCCTCCCAGACCGCCCAGGTCCAAAAAGCCCTCCAAACTTCCACTTCAATAATTTCAACACTCCCCCTTGAAGTGGGAAGTTGAAACTAGCCCCAGTAGGCTCCTTAGCCGTGTGAACGGCCCCTTTGCCAGCGCCTTTGTGAAGATGTATGTGACATTGTCCGCACTCCGCACATGCTCGACCGAAAGAGATCCCTCCAACACCTTCTCCCGTATGAAGTGATGCTCGATCTCGATATGCTTGGTCCTCGCGTGACAAACTGGATTGGTAACCAGTTTGAGAGCACTCTCGTTGTCACCGCGTAGCAGAGTCGGCTCCCGAACCTCCTTATGGACGTCTCCCACCAACCTCCTAAGTCAGATGGCTTCCTGAGCTGCCAAGGCCGAAGCCTTGTATTCCGCTTCCGTGGTGGAGACCGACACGGAATCCTGCTTCTTGCTGCACCATGATATAGCTGTAGGGCCCGCTATGAAGATGAATCCAGACGTCGACTTCCGATCATCCGAATCTCCCCCGTAGTCAGCATTCATGTACTCGTGCACCTCGAGGCCCGCATCCCTCCTGTATAGGAGACCCATGTCCGAGGTCGCCTTGACATACTTCAGAATATTCTTGGTCGCTAGCAGATGAGGTACCCGTGGCTCCGCCATATATCGAATCACTCTGCCAACTGCATATGCAATATCCGGCCTCGTGATCGTCAGATAGATCAAGCTCCCAACCAGAGCTCGGAACACCAACGGATCTTGCATAATCCTCCCCTCATCCTTCCGAAGCTTCATAGCCTTCTCCAGAGGTGTGGAAGTGCACTTCCCTTCCTTCATGCTGAATCGCTCCACGATCCGCTCCGCATATCCGGGCTGGGTCACCAACACTCCACCTTCCTTCCTCTGCACCTCGAGTCCAAGGAAATGGTGAAGCTCACCTAAGTCCTTCATCTCGAACCTGATAGACAGCTCTGCCCGAAGCTGTGCTACCTCCTTCTTCGAGTTCCCCGTCACGATCATATCGTCGACGTATAACAGCACGATGACCTGAAGCTCCTCGCTCTTCTTGACGAACAAGCTTGAGTCTGAGTCTGAAGCACCAAATCCACAGAATAGGAGATATTCTGCGATCTTCCCATACCACGCCCTCGACGCTTGCTTCAACCCATACAGGGCCTTCTTCAGCTTGCAGACATGCTCCGAAAAATCTTCAGACACAAAGCCTGGTGTCTGGACCATGAATATGTTCTTGTCAATCTCGCCGTACAAGAAAGCGTTTTTGACGTCGAGCTACCAAATCTCTCATCCACTGAATGCCGCCAAGGCAATGATAAATCGAACTGAAGTCATTTTTGCCACCGGATTGAAAGTCTCCTCGTAGTCTTCACCGTACTGCTGCGAGAACCCCCGAGCCACAAGGCGAGCCTTGTATCGCTCGATGCTGTCGTCAGCTTTCTTCTTGAGCTTGCAGACCCATTTACATGTCACAGGAGTGGTGCCCTTGGGCTTGGGCACAAGAGACCAGGTCTCATTCTTCTCAAGAGCTGTCATCTCTTCTTGCATCGCAACGTCCCACTCCTTCACGCCTCTGGCCTTCTCAAAGCTCGACGGCTCCCTCTCATCCAAGGGACCAGCGAAGAAACATGAGACGAAGCTCACTGCGTTTCCTCCTATATAGCGATCAGGGGCGACGATCGCTCGCTTCGACCTCCTCAGCTCCTTCTCCTGAACCGCATTGTCTTCAGCTGCTTCTTCCCTAGCTCCCCTTCCAGACGTGCTAGGAGCATCGCTCCCCCTGCTCCCTGAACCAGAAGCCCCCGTCTCGGAACTAGAAGGAGATGGACCACCTGGTGACACAGGTAGCTCCACCTGAAGATCCTCCACAGCTTTCTCTGGCACCTCCACCCTGCTCTCTGGTAGCTCCACATCAGAAGACCCCTTGTAAGATGTCACCTCATCGAACACGACGTCGCGAGATACCACAAACCTCCGCGTCTCTGGGTCCATGCACTTCCATCCTTTCTTCCGCTCATCGTATCCCACGAAGACTAGCTTCGTTGCTTTCGCATCTAGCTTCGTCCGAAGAGCATCTGGAACATGCACGTAGCAGGTGGAGCCAAACACACTAAGGTGTGCCACGCTTGGCTTCTCCTTGAACATCATCTCATGTGGAGTCAACATGTTGATGGGACTCAAAGGCATCCTGTTGATGACGTATGCAGCACAAGACATTCCCTCCGCCCAGAAGGACTTTGGGATACTCTTGGCATGCAGCCAACACTTGCAGGTCTCCGTCAGATGACAGATCTTCCGCTCTGCAACTCCATTCTGCTGTGGAGTATGTGCACAAGTGAGCTCTCTCCGGATGTCTGCCTTCCTGCAAAAGGTAGAGAACTCACTGGAGGTGAACTCCCCTCCATTGTCAGTCCTCAGCTTCTTCACCCGCAGTCTTAGCCGACCCTCCACGAGCTCCTTGAACTCCACAAACTTGGCAAACGCCTCCGCCTTCTCCTTCAGGAAATATACCCAGACATATCTGGTGTAATCATCGATCAACACCAGCATATATCTGCTGCCTCCGAGGCTTGGGGTAGCAGTTGGTCCCATCAAGTCACCGTGTATGCACTCCAACGGCACACTACTCCTCATCTGCGACTTGTCAAACGGTAGTCGATGAGACTTGCCGAACTGACATCCCGCACAAACATGACCTTCACCGTAGGAAGATAGACTTGGCAGGCCCTTGACCAGACCTCTCACCGCCATAGCTTTCGGCTTGTCCATCCCTACGTGCCCCAACCTCTCATGTCATATAACAACACCATCATTCATCTTCATCTTGTCAACGTAGGAACTTGTCGATAAAACGAACAAGTCCTGTGTCCGTCTCCCGGCATGGACGACCTCGGCCTTTATGGCCTCAAAATTGCGTAAAAACTTCACTTATGTTGGGCCGAACAGAACGTGATACCCAGCGTCTACAGCGTTGGTCACGGAGAAAAGGTTTTTTCTCATACCAGGCACGTGATAGACACTCTTCAAAGTAAGTGGCCCTCTATCACTGCCCAAGGAAACAACCCCCACCTTCTCTACTGGATGCACAGTATTATCAGCAGTAATGATTGCATTGTTACCTGTATAGGGCTGTGCAGAAGAAAGCTTGGTCTTGTAAGGTCTCTTTTTCCAAAACCCGCTCGGGTACTTGAAAACTCGAACCTCTCCCGAATCGCACGGTTGAGGTGGACCTTCGCCCAGAATCGCTGCCTTGCGGTGTCACCAACACTCGGGTTGACTAACACTGCTCAGCACCAACCTTGTCGGCTATACGATCATAAGTAAATTATGTCAAAAAGTAAGTACATAAAAGAAGGCATGTCCACAATCACAACATCATATATAATGAAAACAGAAAGTCCATAAGAGAAGTACAATTAAAGGGGCTTAAAACCGATACATATGCAAGGTAATGTACTATCTCTCTCTCTCTACAACATGCGGAAGTCTACAACAAAAGCTCTCAAAAAGCGGAAATCTAACTATCTAATCATCAACCTGTGGCGTCGTGGTAGTGCGCTGCATCTGCTGCTCAGGTCCTGCCATCTCGTCCTACTGCGCGCGGGACAACTCTGCCTCCTCGGACTCCTGCGGTCACACCGACCGTTAGTCATAAAGACTAAGCCGTTTTGTCATCGCCTCCCTCCACGACTCCTAGGCACCGAGCGGGAGGAAGAAGCGGAGGACAAATAAGGGGTAAACAAGAAGGTGGTGACATGACACTACTCTAGCAGGTATAAGTAAAGCAGTAAAATCTAGCTAGCAGTATAGTGCAGGTATAAGACAGTAAAGTAGAGTAATGAAGTAAGCAGTAAGTAGAAAGGAAATGCAGTGCAGTAAGTAAATCTAAACTATCATCACAGATTCATATCTTAACTTATATGAACGCCCATACGACATATAAGTTAAGATGTCCAGGTAACCCATCATATAAAAGAGCCCATACTAATTTATATGATGGGGGTATGCTATGTGCATGTTATGTTATGCTATGATTATGATGTTTTAATGAAATTATGCAATGTGACTCACCCACACGACTCTATACGCATAGACCTTTGTAGTTCCCAATTTGTTTGAAAGGAAGCCAACCTTTCGGGTACCGACCGTCATGGCTCACGGTGGCAGTGGATCAGGCACTCCACATCCTAGGCGGATATGGTCACTACCAAGCCTAGACCTCATGTACGCCTCAACGCTAAGAACACAACAGCGGAGCTCCTGCGTACTCTTGCTGGAATCCACCAGACTTTAAGGTCGGGGTGGGTTATTAGGGATTGTCCTCCAGACCGCGGTACTCAAACTTACCGGCCCTCTAAACCACACCCTCACCCGAGTCAATGTACTACTGTCGGTGACACGACTAGCCTAGTACCGAAGACTCGCCACTAATTGAATAAGTAATAGGTATTAACATGTCCACCCGAGCTTCCAGCTCAGGGACTAACACACCAGCTGATCCAACCCACCTCCTTCCCGGAGGAGATCCATACCAGTCTGCATATCCACTTAGGCTACTCTTGCCTACAATTTAGTTCGTGTTATATTTAGGGTGAATCTTGGACTTCCCGCGGTGTACTCCATAAGGGGCCCCTAACGGTACTACAGATCAATGGGCTCAACCCCACAATCCTCTTCAAGACAATTACTTTAGTTGTTGATCAATGTTTGGTTCACCCTTCATCATTACATATAGTTAAAGTGACTTAGCTCATCCCCCGTCCCACCCAATCGGGTTGGACGTACCTTCATTCTTTCTACGTTAACTCCAGCACCACCCCACAAGTATCCCTAGGATTGACACTCCTTGAATCATGGTGTGCTACATCTCATTTACTGATTGGATATACTTCCTAAACCTCACTTAGGGGTCTGAATTGTCTAGAACTCAAAATTCTGTTTTTACTAAACGCAGACCACAAATTTGAACTATCCATCAACCCCATAAGGGAAACCTTCTAAAAATTCATCACCAGGGTCTCTAATAATTATCCAAGGTTCCCACTGACCTTAATATGGTATGCTCCAATTTCCATAATTTTCCATATTAAATTGGTATTTAATATAATTTAAAGTAGTTAAGGCCTTAAGTCAAATTACACATGAACTACCCTCAAAATGACTATACATGATACATGAAAATTATCAGTAAAACAATATCCCATATAAAGGTGGTTAACTGAGTATCATGACCCTAGGATGTCATTTGTCCTATTATATCATCATAATTGTATAATTACCAAAATGCCACTTTAATTAGGAAAAATAGTATTTCATTTCTGAAAATTCTCCAAAAATTACCAAGTGTCCAAATTGGGTCCTAGAGTCCTCTGCCAAATTATTTTGTCATTACCATGTGATTTGATATTTTACAATGATTAAACAATCAAAGGTAGCAATTACCAATTTCTACATGAGGTACTTGAATTACACATCTACAAGCTTCCAAACTGTTGTCATGAGCACATATTAACATAAAATGACATATTCCCAAGTATCATAACATTGCCCTATGATTTGGTATTTTAAAAGGATTAAATACTCAAGTAATGTAAATCTCAATTTCTACATGAAGTATATGAAATACAATTCCAATAGCTTCCAAACAATTATCATGGGTATAAATTAACCTAAAATCACAGATCACTAAATATCATGACAAATCCCTATGATTTGATATTTTAAAAAGATTAAAAACTTAAGTGATGTAAATCTCAATTTCTACATGAAGTATATGAAATACAATTTCAATAGCTTCCAAACAATTATCATGGGTATATAATAGCATTGAATGACAGTTAACCAAATATCACATTTTTGCCCCATGATTTGATATTTTTCAAAATTAAATTTCCTTAAGCTAGCAAGTACTTAAAAATTCCTACACAAGGAATGAAACTTCAATAAATTATAACAAAATTACTATAGCACAATTTCATCCCTAATACATCCACTGATAGTATAACAAAGTAATACAAGGTCATATGACCTTGCATATTATTTTATTAAGGAAAGGGGGCACTTTCATTTATTAGAAAGAAATACACCTAAATACCCCTAAAAATTCTCATTTAATTTACTAAGTCAATTTATGCTCCTACAAACATATTTACACAGTCCCAAGCCATGACAAGAACATTTGATCATATGTTCTTCACAAATCCCCACTTTGCACCCTTAGGGTTTTAGGTCACACCACCCTAATGGCTCCAAATGGACCATTAGGGTGTGACGCCAGCATTTGTATATACATACCCACATAGCCAACATGATAGGAGGAGGCTAACACACTCAACTCCTCAAAATGACCTAAGCCTAATTTGACCCTTAAAGGCCCTCATTAGGCTTTCCAATTTTCCATATCAAATCAACTCCAAATGGAGTGATATTTTAGGTAGGCACTACTCATGTACAAAAGAGTATGCCACCAAAGTTTGGTGTCATTTGGACATCATATGCTCCAAAAATCAATATAATTTAAATAATCTAATTACCACAAAAACCCTATGCAAAAGTGTCCACCAAGGGCTGCCCCTTTGGCAGGGGGTGCCCCTAGGGTATACCAACCCATGGTTAAAAGTACAGCTCCAAAGATGGAGGGGTTTGACCTAGGCAATTTTTCTAATGGACTGACCTAGTGTAGGACCAGTCCTAGTAAAACAGCTCCCTAGGGATCTGTAGGTCACCAAATGACCTAAACTTAAGGCCAAATGAAAGTTAAGACCAAGGCCTACAACTTTCATGTTGGGCACTTTTTCTAGATCGGCCTCTAAGAGGCCTTAATTTTTATTTGAAGTGCACTGAGTTTTTGAGGCAGAAAAACAAGTGTAATGAATTAAATAAAAGCATGGAATAATGATTCTGCACGAATCTTAAAGCAGATCCGAGAATCCCCCTTCATCTTCTTCCTCCAGCCAACGGCTGAGATCAGCCAGAGCTGGGCAAACTTGCTCTCCTATTTCCCGTCCATCCCAGCTCCTCCCCGGCCGACCACCACCACCAACACCTTCGTGGTGGTCGGGGCTATGGATTCCCGGCGACATGGCGGCCGGAGGTGGTGTTTTTCGGCGATCCTAGCATGGCCGAAAATCTCCATTTTCCATGGATTTGAGGTTTCGATCCCGGCCCAATTGAGCCCGAACCTTCAAATAAAATAGAGGGGAAGCGAGCATAGAGGGAGAGGAGGAGAAACGAACCTTAAAGGGGGCACGACGGCGGCGACGGCGATGGTTTGCCATGGATGCACCTCTCTCCGGCGAGCTTGCCCAAGACTTCGTTTTTCCATCGTTTTCCTTGATCCAGGAGTCGATTCCAACTGCTTTCCTACCTCTGAAGCTGATGGGAGAGTTGTTTTGAGGTGGGGTGGCTTGTATAGGGAGTATTCAAAAGGAGGCTCACGAATTTCTCTTGGGCTGACACCCCCTTGCTGCCACCTCTGCTTTTCATCCCTTTCCAGGTGTTCCCAGCAATCATCTAAGTCCCTAGGTGGCTGAGGTGGAGTGTGTTAAAGAGAAATTCACCTTTTGCTTTCTCTTTAAGCTTTATGCTTTTTGATCAACTTTTGGTCCCCCCCCCTCCATTGATTTAATCAAGCTCATTGTGTAGTTCAGTCTAGGGCTGATGGCAAGACCTATGTCCATGATTAATTGGTTAATTAATTGGTGTTGGGGTTCATTTCACTTTAGGCTTGAAATTCACCTTTAATGGGCTATGTTGACCATGGTTGACTTTGGTCAACCAAGGTGAGTGGGTTGACCCCACTTGGGGGTCATGGTTCCCTTAACATCACCCAACATAGGTTGGTCCATGGTGGGGCTCCAATTGGTTCAATTTAATCAAAGGGTGTAGATTTGACCAAAATTGGGTAAAGTTTGACTTTTGTCAATTGGGGTCAATTGGTCCCACCATGATGGGGCTTTTTGGTCCATTGGGTTCCTTAAGGTGTTTAGAGTGTGGTGGTAAGGTCAATTTGAACATTTGAGGGTCAATTGAACCCTAATTGACTTGGTTTGGTTAATGTTGACCTAATGTTGACTTTGGTCAATTTCATGCAATTGGGTCCCACCCAAGTGCAATTTCCATGGTTATGGTCTTCCTTAGTGGTTAGGGTGGTATGGGGGAGGTCAATTTGGTGAATTGAGGGTCAATTGGCCTGAGGGAGTGGTATTGGGCTATGTTGATTTTGTGCCCTTGGTGTGCACTTAGCACACTCCACTTGGCCCAAGGGCCTTAGTGGCCATTCTGCACACCACCCATGCCCTAACACCATCTAGGGGTCTAGAAGGATTGGGGATGTTACAAATCCCAATAAACAAAAGAAATATTTCGTCCTCGAAATTTAGGTTTGGGTCTACGGGTTGCAAGTACTTATAAGTGTAAAGGGTTTCAAAGACGATTACTTTGCACCTGAGTTGAGGAGTTCCGGGAAACATTGTTGCATGAAGTCCATGGGCACCCAACTGTGCTCCTCTTGCCCATGATTGAACTATAATAATCGGGCATCAGAATCTCCTTCCACGGAAGAACTCGGACCTCTACAATAAGAGAACTCAAACCGGAGCAACATTCCTTACCAAAAATTTTTCGTTGCACTTCTACTATTACTTGCTAAGATTGTCGGCAATAATTCCACTGGGTTCAAATGAAGTCTTAACCCGCCGCTCAGATCATCGTGCCATTAATCACAATGCGGGTTCTACTTGCTCTATCCCGGTAATAAATAGGAAATAGACATTTCAGAGAAATCAAAACAAGCTAACCAGGCGCGGGCGTTATCAAATCACTACACTCCCGAAGGAGGATCTACCTGAAATACATAGAACTTACCGGGTTAATTCATAATATCATGCCGCGCTAGATGGCATCAAAACCTTCGAGTTCAACTTAACTTCAAAAGGTTACAATCACGAACAATGTTTACTTAACATGCTGCTCATAAATCGATTAGCCAGGACGTGATCATTTAGCCAACCGTCATTGCCTATTCTGATTCTTCACTATACGACTCTCTTACACGTAGGAATTCAACACCACCTACACCAAGAGACCTTATCCCTTAACATATGAGATCTCGGCTGATAAACCATTTCCGATTCCGCGGAGACAAGGTCAGGTTTATCAGTTACAAAACAGTAACAAAAACCCTGATTACACTTGGACCAGAGTCTCTTATGTCCTACGAACGTTACACGAGGTTAACGCTTCTACACGTTAAATAAATGTAGATATCTTCCAAGCTTTTCTTGAGGAACATACGTCTGTAGTTTAAAAAGATGTTCCCGAAATGACTCCCAACTACTTTCTATAACCCTTTGTTTCGTAACCCACGAGGGTAAAAACCCTTTTTATCATGACATGTTTTTGGCACAATTTGATTTCAACATGAAGGATGTCTCATAAAAACTCATTACTCCACGAGAAGTTTCATCAACTATATCTGGAAAACACACATGTCTCCTTTATTCTTGAATCTCCCTAACTGGGATTACAATTCTTGGAGAAATTGCAAGCTCTGGTTCTTAAGATCGGAGGATTCTTGTAGATTATATATCTTCAATGTATCATTTATCAAATTTCACCTTAGATTCCACTAAAGAGTGGGTTAAAAATTCAAAGACAGGAGGTCTCCTCTCACTTAAGCTATAAATTGTGAATTAAAGGTTTCATCATAATTTCCCTTCTCATAGTTATGTCATCCAAAAATTACGTCGCTACGTATCATCAAGTAAAGTTAACAGTCTTAAGCGGGAGTTGATAGCAACGACCACTAATCAATCGTTTTAACTCCCCATTCCTCAATATTTCAGCACATGACGGTCGTTGTCATTTTTCCCAAGATCCGAACACAGTAAGATTCTCCATCTTAGCCCTAAATAGATTAAACCATTGTATTACAAGATCCAAAGATTCACCTTCCCAAGCTCTCTGGTGGTGCAAAAACCAACTCTTAACTAAATTTTCACCAAGGAGAGGGCTTAAATTTTAATTAAAAAAACACTATCCAAAAATTACCCTTGAAAGCCCTGGAGTGCAAGAAACTCTAGTTGTAATCCTTACTTGCGAAGACTTGACTCCAAATTTCAAGATTCCATGATGTGACACTTTTATCCCAAGCTACTAAACCTGGCATTCTTTCTTGTTTTCAATACTTGACTAAAACGAGACATTTGTTCGGACGCCAAAGATTATTGATTGTTTGGATAACTCTACAAATCGATGTCTCGAGGTTAAGAAGGTGTGTCTAAAATAATACACTTGCAAGTTTGTTACGATAAACTCATTATTTCTTATGGTCATGTGGATTTAGAGTCCAGTCTTACTTCTATCCACTCTACATTTTACTTGGTCTTGCACTCGATTTGTCATTTACGACGTTCTTCCCTTGTGATTGGTAAGAGCTTGATGACCAAATGTCCTTATAGAAGACAAGACCACATTGCTTGGATCCGGAAATTAGTGAAATTCCCTAAATTCTTAACCTGACTTTCTTGATTCCGAGAGTCTTATGCTTATACACTGGACAACCCTTTACGTATAACCAAATGATTAACGAGTTGATCACTTTGTCGCCTTAGAATCATCCTTGGAGCAATAAGATGAGTGCACGCTCACTCTTGAAGTGTACCATTCACTTGACTTGCTCGCATAACTAAAGCGATCACAACTTGGTATAAACACTCCCTACTATTTAAGGTGAAGTAATTCTCCAAGGGTCTCAAACCTCTAAGGAGGGTTGGTCCATAACTCAAAAGTGTATGAATAAGATCTCGTCATCACCTGAGTATCATTGAATACTCCAAACCTCGAGATTACTACGAAAAAGTCATAACCTTTTCTAAACAAAGTCTAGGGGGCAATCCAAGTCGGTATTTTATTGGCCCAATAAACAAAAGGATAAGCCCCTACCGATTTGGGCTAAGTCTCTTCAATACCTCTACGGTGTATTCATCTTACATACGCACAAAAACTTTAGGGCATAAAACAAATTTCTGACTTGGTGTTCCACCCTGAGACATAATGTTATGACAAAACTTAGGCTCCCAATGCTATAAATTATGCTAACTTTTCCGAGTTCCCTATATGATTAACTAGGAAAGGGGCCTTTTCCAAACAAAATATTCAAATTCCAATTCGACCTCTGGTATTTTATGGTGGTTGTCTCAACGTACTGTAATGGGAAGTATCAAGTTATGGTAAGGGGGTTATGCTTATGGGTCTTCTATTACTCTAAAGAAGACTACAGACACCCGATCTCCTCGAGATGGTCCTACCACTTGATAGTAAAGCGTAACCTTTAGCGTGAAAGTCTCAGCGTCAAGACTTATACTAACTTCTTCCCTTAGCTATGTTGGGTAACTTTAACTCTCAACCCAAATCTAGACCTGAGGTCGTTCTTTAGACTAGGGTGCGTCACCAAATTGTCTAAGTAAGTCAAAATTTGACCTAACTTGCTGCTTAATGGACTGTTTTATGTGATTTCATACCTGGGCACACCACAGCTTCCGCTGCATAGTTTGTCCTCAAACTACACTCGAGCGGGGTGACCCAGTATGTTGTGGACTGTTCTCTTCTGATCGTTCGTTCAGTGATACCATTTGTAAGGTCTCTTTTTCCAAAACCCGCTCGGGTACTTGAAAACTCGAACCTCTCCCGCATCGCACGGTTGAGGTGGACCTTCGCCCAGAATGGCTGCCTTGCGGTGTCACCAACACTCGGGTTGATTAACACCGCTCAGCACCAACCCTGTGGGCTATACGATCATAAGTAAAATATGTCAAAAAGTAAGTACATAAAAGAAGGCATGTCCACAATCACAACATCATATATAATGAAAACAGAAAGTCCATA
Source organism: Dactylorhiza incarnata (assembly GCA_033032865.1). Taxonomy (NCBI): domain Eukaryota; kingdom Viridiplantae; phylum Streptophyta; class Magnoliopsida; order Asparagales; family Orchidaceae; genus Dactylorhiza; species Dactylorhiza incarnata. Next base: position 3,519,418 of record JAWHQI010000061.1, on the reverse strand, counting down.
AGAGAAGTACAATTAAAGGGGCTTAAAACCGATACATATGCAAGGTAATGTACTATCTCTCTCTCTCTACAACATGCGGAAGTCTACAACAAAAGCTCTCAAAAAGCAGAAATCTAACTATCTAATCATCAACCTGTGGCGTCGTGGTAGTGCGCTGCATCTGCTGCTCAGGTCCTGCCATCTCGTCCTACTGCGCGCGGGACAACTCTGCCTCCTCGGACTCCTGCGGTCACACCGACCGTTAGTCATAAAGACAAAGCTGTTTTGTCATCGCCTCCCTCCACGACTCCTAGGCACCGAGCGGGAGGAAGAAGCGGAGGACAAACAAGGGGTAAACAAGAAGGTGGTGACATGGCACTACTCTAGCAGGTATAAGTAAAGCAGTAAAATCTAGCTAGCAGTATAGTGCAGGTATAAGACAGTAAAGTAGAGTAATGAAGTAAGCAGTAAGTAGAAAGGAAACGCAGTGCAGTAAGTAAATCTAAACTATCATCACAGATTCGTATCTTAACTTATATGAATGCCCATACGACATATAAGTTAAGATGTCCAGGTAACCCATCATATAAAAGAGCTCATACTAATTTATATGATGGGGGTATGCTATGTGCATGTTATGTTATGCTATGATTATGATGTTTTAATGAAATTATGCAATGTGACTCACCCACACGACTCTATACGCATAGACCTTTGTAGTTCCCAATTTGTTTGAAAGGAAGCCAACCTTTCGGGTACCGACCGTTGTGGCTCACGGTGGCAGGGGATCGGGCACTCCACATCCTAGGCGGGTATGTCACTACCAAGCCTAGACCTCATGTACTCCTCAACGCTAAGAACACAACAGCGGAGCTCCTGCGTACTCTTGCTGGAATCCACCAGACTTTAAGGTCGGGGTGGATTATTAGGGATTGTCCTCCAGACCGCGGTACTCAAACTTACCGGCCCTCTAAACCACACCCTCACCCGAGTCAAATTACTACTATCGGTGACACGACTAGCCTAGTACCGAAGACTCGCCACTAATTGAATAAGTAATAGGTATTAACATGTCCACCCGAGGTTCCAGCTCAGGGACTAACACACCAGCTGATCCAACCCACCTCCTTCCCGGAGGAGATCCATACCAGTCTTTATATCCACTTAGGCTACTCTTGCCTACAATTTAGTTCGTGTTATATTTAGGGTGAATCTTGGACTTCCCGCGGTGTACTCCATAAGGGGCCCATAACGGTACTACAGATCAATGAGCTCAATCCCATAATCCTCTTCAAGACAATTACTTTAGTTGGTGATCAATGTTTGGTTCACCCTTCATCATTACATATAGTTAAAGTGACTTAGCTCATCCCCCGTCCCACCCAATCGGGTTGGACGTACCTTCATTCTTTCTACGTTAACTCCAGCACCACCCCACAAGTATCCCTAGGATTGACCCTCCTTGAATCATGGTGTGCTACATCTCATTTACTGATTGGATATACTTCCTAAACCTCACTTAGGGGTCTGAATTGTCTAGAACTCAAAATTCTGTTTTTACTAAACGCAGACCACAAATTTGAACTATCCATCAACCCCATAAGGGAAACCTTCTAACAATTCATCACCAGGGTCTCTAATAATTATACAAGGTTCCCAATGACCTGAATATGGTATGCTCCAATTTCCATAATTTTCCATATTAAATTGGTATTTAATATAATTTAAAGTAGTTAAGGCCTTAAGCCAAATTACACATGAACTACCCTCAAAATGACTATACATGCTACATGAAAATTATCAGTAAAACAATATCCCATATAAAGGTGGTTCGCTGAGTATCATGACCCTAGGATGTCATTTGTTCTACTATATCATCATAATTGTATAATTATCAAAATGCCACTTTAATTAGGAAAAATAGTATTTCATTTCTGAAAATTCTCCAAAATATACAAAGTGTCCAAATGGGGTCCTAGAGTCCTCTGCCAAATTATTTTGTCATTACCATGTGATTTGATATTTTACAATGATTAAACATTCAAAGGTAGCAATTACCAATTTCTACACAAGGTACTTGAATTACACATCTACAAGCTTCCAAACTGTTGTCATGGGCACATATTAATATAAAATGACAGATTCCCAAGTATCATAATATTGCCCTATGATTTGGTATTTTAAAAGGATTAAATACTCAAGTAATGTAAATCTCAATTTCTACATGAAGTATATGAAATACAATTCTAATAGCTTCCAAACAACTATCATGGGTATAGATTAACCTAAAATCACAGATCACTAAATATCATGAGAAATCCCTATGATTTGATATTTTAAAAAGATTAAAAACTTAAGTGATGTAAATCTCAATTTCTACATGAAGTATATGAAATACAATTTCAATAGCTTCCAAACAATTATCATGGGTATAGATTAACCTAAAATCACAGATCACCAAATATCATGACAAATCCCTATGATTTGATATTTTAAAAAGATTAAAAACTTAAGTGATGTAAATCTCAATTTCTACATGAAGTATATGAAATACAATTTCAATAGCTAACAAACAATTATCATGGGTATATAATAGTATTTAATGACAGTTAACCAAATATCACATTTTTTCCCCATGATTTGATATTTTTCAAAATTAAATTCCCTTAAGCTAGCAAGTACTTAAAAATTCCTACACAAGGAATGAAACTTCAATAAATTATAACAAAATTACTATAGCACAATTTCATCCCTAATACATCCACTGATAGTATAACAAAGTAATACAAGGTCATATGACCTTGCATATTATTTTATTAAGGAAAGGGGGCACTTTCATTTATTAGGAAGAAATACACCTAAATACCCCTAAAAATTCTCATTTAATTTACTAAGTCAATTTATGCTCCTACAAACATATTTACATAGTCCCAAGCCATGGCAAGAACATTTGATCCTATGTTCTTCACAAATCCCCACTTTGCACCCTTAAGGATCACCCTTAGGGTTTTAGGTCACACCACCCTAATGGCTCCAAATGGACCATTAGGGTGTGATACCAGCATTTGTATATACATACCCACATAGCCAACATGATAGGAGGAGGTTAACACACTCAACTCCTCAAAATGACCTAAGCCTAATTTGACCCTTAAAGGCCCTCATTAGGCTTTCCAATTTTTCATATCAAATCAACTCCAAATGGAGTGATATTTTAGGTAGGCACTACTCATGTACAAAAGAGTATGCCACCAAAGTTTGGTGTCATTTGGACATCATATGCTCCAAAAATCAACATAATTTAAATAATCTAATTACCACAAAAACCCTATGCAAATGTGTCCACCAAGGGCTGCCCCTTTGGCAGGGGGTGCCCCTAGGGTATACCAACCCATGGTTAAAAGCACAACTCCAAAGATGGAGGGGTTTGACCTAGGCAATTTTTCTAATGGACTGACCAAGTGTAGGACCAGTCCTAGTAAAACAGCTCCCTAGGGAGCTGTAGGTCACCAAATGACCTAAACTTAAAGCCAAATGAAAGTTAAGACCAAGGCCTACAACTTTCATGTTGGGCACTTTTTCTAGATCGGCCTCTAAGAGGCCTTAGTTTTTATTTGAAGTGCACTGAGTTTTTGAGGCAGAAAAACAAGTGTAATGAATTAAATAAAAGCATGGAATAATGATTCTGCACGAATCTTAAAGCAGATCCGAGAATCCCCCTTCATCTTCTTCCTCCAGCCAACGGCTGAGATCAGCCAGAGCTGGGCAAACTTGCTCTCCTATTTCCCGTCCATCCCAGCTCCTCCCCGGCCGACCACCACCACCAACACCTTCGTGGTGGTCGGGGCTATGGATTCCCGGCGACATGGCGGCCGGAGGTGGTGTTTTCCGGCGATCCTAGCATGGCCGAAAATCTCCATTTTCCATGGATTTGAGGTTTCGATCCCGGCCCAATTGAGCCCGAACCTTCAAATAAAATAGAGGGGAAGCGAGCATAGAGGGAGAGGAGGAGAAACGAACCTTAAAGGGGGCACGACGGCGGCGACGGCGATGGTTTGCCATGGATGCACCTCTCTCCGGCGAGCTTGCCCAAGACTTCGTTTTTTCCATCGTTTTCCTTGATCCAGGAGTCTATTCCAACTGCTTTCCTACCTCTGAAGCTGATGGGAGAGTTGTTTTGAGGTGGGGTGGCTTGTATAGGGAGTATTCAAAAGGAGGCTCACGAATTTCTCTTGGGCTGACACCCCCTTGCTGCCACCTCTGCTTTTCATCCCTTTCCAGGTGTTCCCAGCAATCATCTAAGTCCCTAGGTGGCTGAGGTGGAGTGTGTTAAGGAGAAATTCACCTTTTGCTTTCTCTTTAAGCTTTATGCTTTTTGATCAACTTTTGGTCCCCCCCCCCCCTCCATTGATTTAATCAAGCTCATTGTGTAGTTCAGTCTAGGGCTGATGGCAAGACCTATGTCCATGATTAATTGGTTAATTAATTGGTGTTGGGGTTCATTTCACTTTAGGCTTGAAATTCACCTTTAATGGGCTATGTTGACCATGGTTGACTTTGGTCAACCAAGGTGAGTGGGTTGACCCCACTTGGGGGTCATGGGTCCCTTAACATCACCCAACATAGGTTGGTCCATGGTGGGGCTCCAATTGGTTCAATTTAATCAAAGGATGTAGATTTGACCAAAATTGGGTAAAGTTTGACTTTTGTCAATTGGGGTCAATTGGTCCCACCATGATGGGGCTTTTTGGTCCATTGGGTTCCTTAAGGTGTTTAGAGTGTGGTGGTAAGGTCAATTTGAACATTTGAGGGTCAATTGAACCCTAATTGACTTGGTTTGGTTAATGTTGACCTAATGTTGACTTTGGTCAATTTCATGCAATTGGGTCCCACCCAAGTGCAATTTCCATGGTTATGGTCTTCCTTAGTGGTTAGGGTGGTATGGGGAGGTCAATTTGGTGAATTGAGGGTCAATTGGCCTAAGGGAGTGGTATTGGGCTATGTTGATTTTGTGCCCTTGGTGTGCACTTAGCACACTCCACTTGGCCCAAGGGCCTTAGTGGTCATTCTGCACACCACCCATGCCCTAACACCATCTAGGGGTCTAGAAGGATTGGGGATGTTACAAATCCCAATAAACAAAAGAAATATTTCGTCCTCGAAATTTAGGTTTGGGTCTACGGGTTGCAAGTACTTATAAGTGTAAAGGGTTTCAAAGACGATTACTTTGCACCTGAGTTGAGGAGTTCCGGGAAACATTGTTGCATGAAGTCCAAGGGCACCCAACTGTGCTCCTCTTGCCCATGATTGAACTATAATAATCGGGCATCAGAATCTCCTTCCACGGAAGAACTCGGACCTCTACAATAAGAGAACTCAAACCGGAGCAACATTCCTTACCAAAAATTTTTCGTTGCACTTCTACTATTACTTGCTAAGATTGTCGGCAATAATTCCACTGGGTTCAAATGAAGTCTTAACCCGCCGCTCAGATCATCGTGCCATTAATCACAATGCGGGTTCTACTTGCTCTATCCCGGTAATAAATAGGAAATAGACATTTCAGAGAAATCAAAACAAGCTAACCAGGCGCGGGCGTTATCAAATCACTACACTCCCGAAGGAGGATCTACCTGAAATACATAGAACTTACCGGGTTAATTCATAATATCATGCCGCGCTAGATGGCATCAAAACCTTCGAGTTCAACTTAACTTCAAAAGGTTACAATCACGAACCATGTTTACTTAACATGCTGCTCATAAATCGATTAGCCAGGACGTGATCATTTAGCCAACCGTCATTGCCTATTCTGATTCTTCACTATACGACTCTCTTACACGTAGGAATTCAACACCACCTACACCAAGAGACCTTATCCCTTAACATATGAGATCTCGGCTGATAAACCATTTCCGATTCCGCGGAGACAAGGTCAGGTTTATCAGTTACAAAACAATAACAAAAACCCTGATTACACTTGGACCAGAGTCTCTTATGTCCTACGAACGTTACACGAGGTTAACGCTTCTACACGTTAAATAAATGTAGATATCTTCCAAGCTTTTCTTGAGGAACATACGTCTGTAGTTTAAAAAGATGTTTCTTGAGGAACATACGTCTGTAGTTTAAAAAGATGTTCCCGAAATGACTCCCAACTACTTTCTATAACCCTTTGTTTCGTAACCCACGAGGGTAAAAACCCTTTTTATCATGACATGTTTTTGGCACAATTTGATTTCAACATGAAGGATGTTTCATAAAAACCCATTACTCCACGAGAAGTTTCATCAACTATATCTGGAAAACACACATGTCTCCTTTATTCTTGAATCTCCCTAACTGGGATTACAATTAATTGGTTAATTAATTGGTGTTGGGGTTCATTTCACTTTAGGCTTGAAATTCACCTTTAATGGGCTATGTTGACCATGGTTGACTTTGGTCAACCAAGGTGAGTGGGTTGACCCCACTTGGGGGTCATGGGTCCCTTAACATCACCCAACATAGGTTGGTCCATGGTGGGGCTCCAATTGGTTCAATTTAATCAAAGGATGTAGATTTGACCAAAATTGGGTAAAGTTTGACTTTTGTCAATTGGGGTCAATTGGTCCCACCATGATGGGGCTTTTTGGTCCATTGGGTTCCTTAAGGTGTTTAGAGTGTGGTGGTAAGGTCAATTTGAACATTTGAGGGTCAATTGAACCCTAATTGACTTGGTTTGGTTAATGTTGACATAATGTTGACTTTGGTCAATTTCATGCAATTGGGTCCCACCCAAGTGCAATTTCCATGGTTATGGTCTTCCTTAGTGGTTAGGGTGGTATGGGGAGGTCAATTTGGTGAATTGAGGGTCAATTGGCCTAAGGGAGTGGTATTGGGCTATGTTGATTTTGTGCCCTTGGTGTGCACTTAGCACACTCCACTTGGCCCAAGGGCCTTAGTGGCCATTCTGCACACCACCCATGCCCTAACACCATCTAGGGGTCTAGAAGGATTGAGGATGTTACAGGTCTCGTCTCCGGTGAGGTGATGACCACACCCCGAGTCCATGATCCAGCCTTCCAGATAGTTGATAGGAGCAGAGGCTCCAGCAGAAGCCGAGATTGCCCTCTTCAGAGTGAACTCTGCCTTTACATTCGTCCTCCTCCAAGTTCTCACCTCTGCCCCATTATCCCCTTCCGGGACAACTTCCTGCGTCTGATCTCCTCCAACTACCTCCCAGAGGTCCTCACATAGAAGATAGCTTTGCATACACGACTTCCACTTCTTGAAGTTAGTCGATGTAAGCATCTAAATTCCAAGACCCCTCGCTTCCATTGCTCTACCACTGGTTCCTTCTTCACAAAGACGATGGCTACTCTAAGTCACTCACTGCTCAACCACTCCAACCTCGCTTTGATACCATGTGAAATTTTACGAATCTTTATGAAGCGAGCAGGAGTTAGTCAACTTAGAGTTACAAACCAAACAACCAGAAGTAAATGGAGGCAAACAAACGATCTTTATTGATAGCAAATTCAAATTACAAGGCAAGACATGCTTGGCGAGACATGATTTCGCCAGCACAAACACCAAAGGAAAAGATACAAAGTTGAAGACAACTTGAGACCGCGCGGTCTCCCTTGCGACCTCAGCAACCCGCCAGACCGCAACCAACTGCCGATCTCAGAACAACACCAACCCGCTGATCAGACCGCACCCTTCCTTTTCGAACTCCTGATTCTCCCGAACTCCAGCACCACAACTCCAAGCCGCAGACCGCCCGAACAATTTCAGAGGAAGAGGTGATTGCTGCTGCCCGCACTATCCGCAAAAGCTGCACAAGAAGAGTTCAATCAGCAGACCGTCCGGTCAGACAAATAGAGACCGCAAGAAAGAAGTGAACTCAGCTTACACTTGGTCTGTCTCTAAATTTGCTGCTACAGTGGCTCCTATTTATAGGCGTGGGACCTGATCCAGTCACCACCCTATGAGATAGGATCACCACCCTCCAGACCGCGCGACCTGACCGGTCACACCGCGCGATCAGCAACAGAACTCCTGCTTCATTTTGGTGAACTCGCCAGCTCCAACATCAACCATGAGAGACCGCCACTCTCACAGCAGATCGCGACTCCAACGGAGATCGCTTGACCGCCCAAAGCTGTTCACCTCCTGTGTTCGCCCGAGACCAACGATCAAGCCAGGAGACCGCAACTAGGCTTAGACAAGCCAGACCGCAGAGACAGACCGCTAAGTCATGCGGTTAAGCCAGACCGCCCAACCTCCTCCCAGACCGCCCAGGTCCAAAAAGCCCTCCAAACTTCCACTTCAACAATTTCAACACTCCCCTCCTCCAGTGCGCCCACCTCCTCCGGCGGGGCTCCTCCGCGCGACTCCCCTCCTCCGCATGACCCCTACTCCGGCGCAAAAATCTCCTCCAGCGGGACAGTCATCCTCTGCGCCATTTTCCTCCAGAAAACCACCCTTACAAAACTCCAGACACACTTCATTGTGAGCATCTCCTCTTCCAGATTTCTTTGGTTATTGATATCAGATTTTCCTAGTTTTTTTTATTTCAGATTATCCTGGGTTTTGGTTTCAGATTTTATGGTTTTTTATATCAAAATTTTCCGGGATTTCAGATCTTAGCGAACTCTAGGAGATCTTCTTGCTTAACAAGTATAATCACCTAATTTATATACATTTATGAATTTTTTGAAATCCATTGCACGATCAATATTAGATTTGGGATGCGTGTTTATATTGTTGTTTTCTTACTTCAGTTAAAGTGTAATGAGTTCAGAGGAGTTGTTATTGGCGAATGAAAAATCATTAAAAGAGACACTTGTAGATGTTGGTATACACTTTAACACGACTTTAAGGTTTTAAAGCAAAGAAATTTTTTTCTTAGCGATTTGGTTTTGTATTGCAATTATAATTTGAAGCAACTTCTCTTGCAGGAATACTTCATTTGGACACAAGATCTTACAAATGGATGCGTTGATTTTGAATGAAGAAATATAAAGTTTTGGGCAAAAATGTTTTTGTTTAATATAATGTTAATGTTTGTTGTTTTAGCAAAACATTTTAAATGAATGTCTACTTCATATATATGTTCTTATAGTTCTTTTAAGTTTTAGAATTCAAAAGAATATTTTTTTAAAAAGGAGAGAAAAAAAAATACAAATTTGATGTTTAGAAAATGGGCACAAATATCATATTTGAGTACAAATATAAATTTATGGGTACAAATATCCATGAGTTACAAATATCCATTTAAAGGGTACAAATAACAACTCCCTTAAAAACTACGCTTTTTCTCTGGACGTATGATCTATAGTACTCTCGTTGTTTGCAGTCTTCTTATAGTGTGATGATAATATTCCAACTATCGCTTAGTTTCCTATTGTGTGCAGTGCTGAAAACGGCTGGTGGTAATATGAAGCACTTCGCCCATGCACCTGAGAGCATATTAGGATCCTCTTCATTTCTGACGAAATAGAGATTGAATGCTTGTTGATCCGATGGGTTTGTCATTTCCCATCCATTTATAATTTTTTTTAATCAAAAAAATTTCCACCACTAGATATTCCTTAGACTTATCTTGTCCATTAGATGATAAAATGGATCCTCTCCAATTCTGACGAAATCCGAATACCCTGAGAGCATTCTCGCACAAGTGAGCCGGGGGAAGTCCCCCCTACAAAAATGCTCCTAAGAGAAAATACCAAAAAAGTAATGCCATGCTTCTAGGAGAAAAATACCAAAAAGTGATACCATGAATATATAGGGTATCACTTTTTTTTTCATGATAATCAGACTGATCTCATAATCAGCAGCATACAGTGTTAAAGAAAAAAAAATTGACAACCAACTTAAAATAACACATATTATTATCGATATTTTACTATTTTGTTCTTATACTACTACTATTATTATTGCTACCATTTTTATAAATAATAATAATAATAATAAATTTTTAATACATAAATGAAAAAAAATATACTGATAAATAATTTTGTGAAAAATAAAATACAAATGTTGTGGGTCGCTTAGCGTTCTTTCGGACCGGGCGAATCGGATTGTCTTAACTCGAGAGTGGTTCAAGAGCGCAAACAGTCAAAGAGAGAACCAACGACAAAACAACATGACGTTTTACGTGGGAAAATCCGAAAAGGGAAAAAATCACAGGGCCAAATCGGTGCTGGCCAAATCCACAAGTTGTTGGCGGTTACAATTGTTTGAGCTCTTGAGAAGGTGACAAGCCACCGATCCTTTTACAAGTATTTTGAGGAAGGAAAGAAATTAAGTCTTCAACGATGCTCATGAGAGCGGTCTCTGGAGATGACGCAGAGCGAACACTGAGTAAGAGGATGGTCAGAGTGGACACTGAGCAAGAGAGCGGTCAAAGTGTACACTGAGTACGTAGGAGAGCGGTCAGAGTGAACACTGAGCAGGAGGGCGGTCAAAGTGTCAAGTCTTCGCAGGAAAACTTCAGAGCTTTTTCTTCACTCCGTGGTTGCTTGTCTTCAAATGAAAGCATGAGGTTTTTTTATAGTTTTTCTGAGGGACGCGCTGATAATTATGCCATATTGGAATTTGAACAGGTGAATATGAGTGCTCAGTTCTAGTCACCTGGACCACTCATTTTCGAAAAATGACGACCATGCACCCCGAGCGGTCTGTGCAATCCGGGCGGCCCGAGCAGGTTCGCCGGCGAGACTGCGGCGGCGACGGCGTTGGCGGCGGCGGCGGCGGTGGCGAGAGAGAGGCGCATGAAAGGGAGGCGCGTGAAAGGGACGAGCGCGGGGGTAAGCGGTGTGAGCGGGGGCGCGCGTCCTGGGCGTGCGCGGGCTCTTTGTTGCTGGGACCGCTCAGTACAGGGCAAGGCCCTACGCGGTCGAGTCGGTCCACTTTGGTTGTCACGTGGAGATCATGATCTTGAAAACTGTCTTGACCTGGATGAATTTTAGATGAACCCCATCAACAATGTTGAATTCTTAGTTTTTCTCAATATTAAAAGTTCTCATATTTTAGAAAGGTGTTTCAAGAAGAATAAGAATTCAATTATATATATATATTGATGATTTTTATGTTGTCGGGTGCTCTTAGGATTTTAAAACATATAAAATTGATCCAAAGTTAAGGGTTTTCGTGCTTGCGAAGACGAATCCAAAGATATCGGTAATGCATAGATCATAGTTTGTTATGACTAAATTGGCCAAAATTAGACTCAATAAACATGGATTGGACTAATAAACTCAGTCTTCAACAAACTAAGGCTTTATTTGGCGCGGCGGTGGCGGGCAGAACCGGCGGGTGGAGAGGGAGGGTTGGGAACGGAGGGGACGAGGCGGGGCTCGAAAAGCTCCGTTTTAGAGCTTTTTCCATGGCGCGGCGGGTGCAAACGCGGCAAACACCGCCACCGGGCGTTTGTTTACCCGCCTTGCGGTGGCGTTTGCCGCAAACGCCGCCCGCCACGGCCGCGCCAAATGAAGCCTAATTGTGTTAGTGAGCCTAGGGGTGGCATGTACCCTTGTCACTGTACCATTTTGGGGTAACTACACTCACACTTCAGTTTTAGTCACTCTTCTTGCAAGCACCTACGAGTAGGGGCGGATTTAGAGGGGGGCCCGAGGGACGCTGGCATCCCCATTATTTTTCAAAATTGTTAGTGGATTTGGATTCCTCTCGTCGAGACAATGAATTTTGACTACTTATATGTCAAAAACGGTGGCCAGATGAGGGAGAAACAACTCCGATAAGATGGAAGCGTTCTCACGTCACGTAACTAGTTTGTTTTGAGACAAATATTGACTATTCGCGGACCAAAGTTGGATATTCGCAGACCAAATTTGGCTATTCACAGACCAAGTTCAGCTATGTGCACCCCCAAAATTAATTCCCAACATGTGACCCAGGACCCTCCTACTCATCCCGCTAGCATTTGTGTTTAGAAATTTTTTAGGAACCCCCATTTATAATTTTCTGGATCCGCCACTACCTACGAGACATCAACGGCTCCGCACAAACTCCAACAAAAACAAAAATTTGATACTGATAAACTTCTTGCCGCAAAGAGTAGAGCAAATTTCATACTTCAATCCAACAATTTCATGTATAATTAAAGATGACCGCATTCATCCTTACCAAAAGTCAAATGTCAAATTTTGGAGATCAGATCCGATCAATGTTTCTTCTTAAATCACCTTGATGACACAAACTCACTTGAAAATGAGTCTAAGGAAGGGTCCGATTGGCACGGCGGTGACAATCGTAAATATGATGGTTACAACTTACAACCCATCATCTATTTGACACAACGTCTTGATCATGTGAGTTTGGACAAAAACATCATTGTCATGAAATATCTCGCTTCGCATGTATGACATTTCGTCCTCGTTGCCGTAGTGGCTGAATGGTAAAGCGATTACATTCTTCATTTGCGTCTCTCAATGTCCAGCTTGATCGCAAGACCAAATCTGCTCTGACGAAGATAATTGTGCTTGACTCGACTCTGATGTTTTTTTTTGTCCAAGCAATATTTCAAATGTCGTATCAATGCCGTGTCACCTTTTGGTGTCAGCAATTTGCGCAATGTCGACATATTGCTTTTAACTCTTCATTGGCGTGAATCTTGTCGAAGTGCTCCCACACTTGCGTATGATGTTTGTCAACCTTTAAATAAAAATAATTTATTTTTTAAGAAAAAGATATAAAACCTATACTAAGGTCTAAGGGCGATGATAATATATAAAAGCGTTAGTCGCCTGCCTGAGAAATGACAAGTTGCAACTTGGCACTTGGTTGGTAACTGATGTTCGGCCAAAATCCCTAAGCCAGGGCCTGTGGCCTTATTTTTAGTATAACAACATTATATGACTTCCACGCTATATTTTATTGACTTTGATTAATATTGTTGCGAACCATTCAAGGCTCCGGTAGATCGGATTAAATTGGGATCGTTTTAGTCCGAGAGCGTTCGAGCACGCAAATAGTCACAGAAAAATGGAAAACTGATAAGTCAATTTTTTTAACGTGGAAAACCCGTCAACTGGGTGAAAAACCACGTGACTGGATCTATGTCGGTCAAAACCTCCACTATTTGTAGGTCGTTGTACAGAGCTTTTTAATAGAAGGTGAGGGCGACAGGCCGCTCCTCGTTACAATTGTTAAGAGAGAGAGAGGTGCTCGGAGGGTGACAGGTCACCGCTCACGGAGCTAAGTTTTTTGCCTGCGGCTGAGGGGAATGAGCGCTCTGGAGACTTCGACTGCTGCTTGAAGGTTGGATCAGGGTGCTCTGTGCGTCTTTGTCTCTGCAGTTTGTCTTCAGCTGCGTGAGAGGAGTTTGAAGTACTGCTCTTGTTGGTGGCTGGAACATTTGTTCTTGGGCATGTATAGTGCTTGTTGCTGAGTACGCGGGGGCGCGCTCGGAGCGGTCTTGAGAGCGCAGCGCAAGGAGGCGCGCTCGGAGCGGTCTTGAGAGCGCAGCGCAAGGAGGCGCGCTCGGAGCGGTCTTGAGAGCGCAGCGCAAGGAGGCGCGCTCGGAGAGGTCTTGAGAGCGCAGCGCACGGAAGCGCGCTCGGAGCGGTCTTCAGAGTGGAGCGCACGGAGGCGCGCTCGGAGCGGTCTTGAGAGCGGAGCGCACGAAGGCACGCTCGGAGCGGTCTTGAGAGCGGAGCGCACGAGCCGCGCTCAGAGCGGTCTTGAGAGCGGAGTGCACGGAGGCGCGCTCGGAGCGGTCTTGAGAGCGGAGTGCAAGGAGGCGCGCTCGGAGCGGTCTTGAGAGCGGAGTGCAAGGAGGCGCGCTCGGAGCGGTCTTGAGAGCGCAGCGCAAGGAGGCGCGCTCGGAGCGGTCTTGAGAGCGCAGCGCAAGGAGGCGCGCTCGGAGCGGTCTTGAGAGCGCAGCGCAAGGAGGCGCGCTCGGAGCGGTCTTGAGAGCGCAGCGCAAGGAGGCGCGCTCGGAGCGGTCTTGAGAGCGCAGCGCAAGGAGGCGCGCTCGGAGCGGTCTTGAGAGCGCAGCGCAAGGAGGCGCGCTCGGAGCGGTCTTGAGAGCGCAGCGCAAGGAGGCGCGCTCGGAGCGGTCTTGAGAGCGCAGCGCAAGGAGGCGCGCTCGGAGCGGTCTTGAGAGCGCAGCGCAAGGAGGCGCGCTCGGAGCAGTCTTGAGAGCGCAGCGCACGGAAGCGCGCTCGGAGCGGTCTTCAGAGTGGAGCGCACGGAGGCGCGCTCGGAGCGGTCTTGAGAGCGGAGCGCACGAAGGCACGCTCGGAGCGGTCTTGAGAGCGGAGCGCACGAGCCGCGCTCGGAGCAGTCTTGAGAGCGGAGCGCACGGAGCCGCGCTCGGAGCGGTCTTGAGAGCGGAGCGCACGGAGGCGCGCTTGGAGCGGTCTTGAGAGAGGAACGCACGAAGGCGCGCTCTGAGCGGTCTTGAGCGGAGCGCACAGATGCGCGCTTGGGAGCGCGCAAGGAAGAGATGCGCTAGGGAGCGCGCAAGGAAGAGGCGTGCTTGGGAGCGCGCAAGGAAGAGTCGCGCTGGGGAGCGTGCAAGAAAGATGCGCGCTCGGGAGCGTGCAAGGAGGAGCAGTGGAGAGAGAAAGTCGTAGGAGGAGGAGAGAGAAAATCCGTAGGAGGATTTTCCTGGGCGAAAGAGAGATGAAAGTGAAGGGGAATGATGTTCTATTTATAGATTCCAAGAGGGGCAACCAGGTAATATCCACCGATAACTACCAGACGGAGGAATAAGAACGCTCTGTTTAGAGCACGTGGATCACCGATTTTACCCAAATGATGAGACCGCCCCCGGGCGGTTACGGGTTCAACGGAAGAGCAACCGCTCCTCCCGCGAGGGGAGGAGCGGCCGGCGAGGCCGGCGGCCGGGGAAGAGGGCCCCCGACTGGGGTTGAGCGGCCAAATGGCCGCCTAACCTGGGCAGTGGGGAAGCCGCCCCCACTGGGGGTGGTGGCCGAGATCGGGGGGCCAAATGGCTGCCCGATTTGGATGAACGGGAGCCCCCCCCCGTTGGGGGTGGAGGCCAAGATCGGGTGGCCAAATGGCCGCACGATCTGGGCGAACGGGACGCCGCCCCTAGTGGGGGCTGCGACTGAGATCTGGCGCACAAATGGTTTCCTGATCCGGGCGAACGGGAGGCTGCCACCATTGGGGGAGGCGACGGAGATTGGGCGAATGGGAGGCCGCCCCCGTTGGGGGCGGCAGCCGAGATCGGGCGGCCAAATGGCCGCCCGATCCGGGCAAACTGGAGGACGCCCCGGTTGGGGGCGGCGTCCGAGATCGGGCGGCCAAATGGGTTCCCGATCCGGACGAACGGGAGGCCGCCCCATTAGGGCGGCGACCAAGATTAGGAAGCCAAATGATCGCCCGATCTGGGCGAACGGGAGGCCGCCCCCGTTGGGGATGGCAGCTTAGATCGAGCGGTCGCCCGTCTTCGGGGCGGCGGCGGAAGTCGCGCGGCCATGGGAAGCCGCGTGGCCATAGGGCCGCGCGATGGCTTTGGTTACGCCAGCCGGCGATGGGCCGGGCGAGCTAAACGGTGCAGAAGAAGGCAGTGATTATTGCGGCGACGGCGATGACAGTTACAACTTAGGTGTTTACGCCGAGGGAGGTTCGGACATCCGTACCCCATGTATGGGGTGCGGATAATGCTTCTAGGGAGACCCCATCATTTGCTCCCCAAGTCCCCACAACTTCGAGCCGAAGCGAATGGAGGGCGGGGACGTCCATTCGAAAGCTGGGCTTTGTTCACAACGTTTTGCGGTGGTGACCGTACGACAAAATGTCTAAGGGGTGCACAAGATATGCCAGCCATCGGGCGATGAGCTTGCTTGTGGTTGCGTGCATAGCAAGATGTACGGGAGGTGCGGAGGGAGGAACTCACACGAGGCGCAATGCGTGCTGGGAATGGTGTGCATAAGTGGTCAAGCGTGTGGGAGAAGCATGCATGGCATACTGTGCGTGAAACACGTGGTGTGTGCAAGGCGTGTGGTCGGCGTAATGTACGCGAGGTGCGGAGCGCACAGTGTGTGCAAGATGTCGTGTGCATGTGTATTTATGTGGGGTGTGCCACACACATTTTCCGCGCACATTTTGCCGCCTTTTGTTCATGAGGACTCAAGTGGTTCCTTAGCCCTTCAGGTAGCGAGGCGTTGCTCTCAAGGGAGGTTTATATAGTGGTGCTCCTCATTAGTTGTGAAGCATGTTGATGTTTGAAAGTGACGGTATGGAATACCTGCAAGATCGGGGGTGAAGATCCCTCAAACGACGGCGTTGACGCGTTGCTGAGATGTAGCCAAGTTTGATATCGGAGGTCTCTTCAAGAGTGAGAGAGGACTCTGGTGTTGATGTGGATGAGGCGTGTCTCCGCCTTTATTATTTCTTTGCACATTTGCATTATGCAGTAGCTTTGTACTCTGTTTGCGGAGCTTTGGTCGCTCCTTGAGAATTGCTTGATTGTTTGCTTACTGTTCTAGCTTTGAGAACTTGCTTGTGATAGTAGAGCTTTTATGGTGTTGGAGCTGCCGTTTTGCATGTCAACTGTGTTTTGCTTCTTTGGTGGTTGGAGGATGAGACCCAGGTCATGCTGGAACCTACTACGTGGGCGAAGGGCGGACGCTTCAAACCGAGTAGTGAGAGGTCCGGATTATCGAACTGGGGGAAGTTGCTGAGAGCGGTGGTGAAGGGAGGTCCTTCAAACCTGGGCGACCGTGAGGTGCGCAGGCCCTAACAGCATCATTACCTACTGCGGGGAGAAGGGCAAACCTTCGATCGACGACAGTGGGAGGTCACGGGTGTAACAACCCGGCCCAACCACCACACTGATGGGCTGGCAACCCGGCTCACAGGCTAGTCCATCTCCACACCAGCGGGCTGGCTGTCGCGGTTGACGGGCCGGCGCCATCTCCCACACCTCGCTCGATGTGGGCCGCACTTCCGCCCACTTTTTTTACAAGGGCTGCAGCCCATACACCCCAACGCATCCGTCTGGCCCTGTTTCTCAGGCGCAGCGCATTGTTGAGGTCAGGTTTCGATCCCGTGACCTCCTAGATAAGGACTCCTTCAACCGAGTCTTATCACCAACTGAGCTGAAACAGGGCCAGACGGATGCGTTGGGGTGTATGGGTTGCAACCCTTGTAAAAAAAGCGGGCGGAAGTGCGGCCCACATCGAGCGAGGTGTGGGAGATGGCGCCGGCCCGTCAACTGCGGCAGCCAGCCCGCTGGTGTGGAGATGGACCGGCCTGTGAGCCGGGTTGCCATCCCATCAGTGTGGTGGTTGGGCCGGGTTGTTACAAAAAAAGTGGAGATGCACTTTTTTTGTAACAACCCGGCCCAACCACCACACTGATGGGATGGCAACCCGGCTCACAGGCCGGTCCATCTCCACACCAGCGGGCTGGCTGCCGCAGTTGACGGGCCGACGCCATCTCCCACACCTCGCTCGATGTGGGCCGCACTTCCGCCCGCTTTTTTTACAAGGGCTGCAACCCATACACCCCAACGCATCCGTCTGGCCCTGTTTCTCAGGCGCAGCGCGTTCTTGAGGTCAGGTTTCGATCCCCTGACCTCCTAGATAAGGACTCCTTCAACTGAGTCTTATCACCAACTGAGCTGCACTTTTTTGTAACAACCCGGCCCAACCACCACACTGATGGGCTGGCAACCCGGCTCACAGGCCGGTCCATCTCCACACCAGCGGGCTGGCTGCCGCGGTTGACGGGCCGGCGCCATCTCCCACACCTCGCTCGATGTGGGCCGCACTTCCTTCCGCTTTTTTTACAAGGGCTGCAGCCCATACACCCCAACGCATCCGTCTTGCCTTGTTTCTCAGGCGCAGCGCGTTGTTGAGGTCAGGTTTCGATCCCCTGACCTCCTAGATAAGGACTCCTTCAATCGAGTCTTAGGCCCAACCACCACACTGATGGGCTGACAACCCGGCTCACAGGCTGGTCCATCTCCACACCAACGGGCTGGCTGCCGCGGTTGACGGGCCGGCGCCATCTCCCACACCTCGCTCGATGTGGGCCGCACTTCCGCCCTCTTTTTTTATAAGGGTTGCATCCCATACACCCCAACGCATATGTCTGGCCCTGTTTCTCAGGCGCAGCGCGTTGTTGAGGTCAGGTTTCGATCCCCTGACCTCCTAGATAAGGACTCCTTCAACCGAGTCTTATCACCAACTGAGCTGCAGTTGGTGATAAGACTCGGTTGAAGGAGTCCTTATCTAGGAGGTCAGGGGATCGAAACCTGACCTCAACAACGCGCTGCGCCTGAGAAACAGGGCCAGACAGATGCGTTGGGGTGTATGGGATGCAGCCCTTATAAAAAAGCGGGCGGAAGTGCGGCCCACATCGAGCGAGATGTGGGAGATGGCGCCGGCCCGTCAACCACGGCAGCCAGCCCGCTGATGTGAAGATGGACCGACCTGTGAGCCGGGTTGCCAGCCCATCAGTGTGGTGGTTGATAACTTCCCAAAAGGAAGTTATTTCACTACTTATTTTATTCTAATTTCCATTAAAAAGAGGAAAATAATCCCCAATTATAGAAAATATGTTTAAATATCTTATTAATCAATATTGGACTGATTTCGGTCATTTTCCATGGTTTTCTATCAAAGATTGGTCAAAGGATTCAAGTTGGGGAAGCAATGGATCATTTATTGCTGATGCAGAAAATAGGTTGCAACGCCAAAAATTAGCAGGTTGCAACGTGGCGACGAAATTCAGATTTTGAATTTTAAAACGAGGCGCCTACGTGTATTTCCAAAGGAGACATCCCTTCAGATTTGGAATGGAAGTTAAGAGCACGAAATTACTGGAGAAAGGGGGATTATTCTTGGGGAGAAAAGAGAGAGAAAAGAGAGGGGAGAACTGGGAGGTCTTCTTCCTCTTGAAGAATTCGGCTAGAGCTTGGAGAAGGGGGCTTGAACCATCACTAAGGAGATCGATCTGAATCTAAAAATGTTCCTACATCGTTTTGATTTCCTGAATCATGTCTAGTAAGATCTACTTTGATTTGTGGTTTCTCTCTTCCTTCATGAACTAAATTCCTAAGTCTTGCATGTGTGAAGTACCTTAGTTGTGATGATGACTTGATTTTCATTTATAATTTGAGAATGTGTTGATGTTGATCTTTATTAAATTTATGATCTATTCTTGGGATTTTGGTTTAAGTTTCATCTTTAAAGTGCTTGGCAAAAATTCCAGAGATGAGTCGGGCTAGATGAACGTTTGTTTGCACGACGATATTCGAGAGAGGAGTCGTGTTGTTTTTAACCAAACTTCCGTATTTATACTTCATTGCGAGATTCGAGAGAGGAGCGTTGAAAGTGTATCATAAATCTTAATATAATTCCAAGAGAGAGAGAGAGAGAGAGATCTCCTCTTGAATTAGCAATTGTGATTCTAGTACTTTATGTTATTCTAATTTCATCTAAGTTGGAGACGACTAGAGGATTTGGGATAAACGGATAATGGAGATCGAGAGATAAAGTTATCCATTTTAGAATCGTTGCAAGAAAATCATTAATACTTCATGAATTATCACTTTTATTGGTTGTCATCATAGCAAGGGAAAAACACATGTGAGACTATCTTTCCAAGTGCAGTAAAAGTATTTTAAGTAACCGTAATTAGAGTTGTAATTGTTGCTTTTGAATTATTAAGTTTTCTCTACCAATCATTACTACTTGCTTGAATTTAAAGAAAAGGCAGAATTAATATTTGTGAGCGCTAAGTTAAGCACTTCCTCGTGAGAACGATCACTTTCTCATCATTTTATTACTTATACGGCACGTGCACTTGCGTATTTATATACACCTTTTGCGGGCGTATCAAGTTTTTGGCGCCGTTGCCGGGGAAGCGCGCTAATTTAGTGTTTTATTTCTCACAATATTTGTGAAACCTTAGTACTTAGAGATCAAGCATTTGTTTGTTCGTGTTATTTGTTTTAATTTATTTGTCTATTTGAGTACTGTTCGGTGTATGTCCAGATATATGCAAGTAGAACTATTGCCGTTGAATTCTAAAATTGAGCGTACCTGTAGACGAAACAGGAGAGACTTTAGGACCGTTAACATTATTCATCCTGCGATGAATGATCCTCAGCCAAATAATGTTAATAATAATGATGGTCAGGTTGATCAAAATGCCCAACCGCCAGCACCACCACGTATGACTTGTCACGAGTATAACACACCTCTAAGGGGAGGTTTGCACTTCAGCATTGCTCGACCAGCAATTGCTGCTAACAATTTTAAAATGGACCCACTAATTATGCAACAAGTGCAAAACAATAAGTTTGGGGGTCTAGGTCATGAAGATGCAAATTCCCACTTACGAACTTTCTTAGCAATTTGCGATATGTTTAAGTTCAATGGAGCATCGGAAGATGCAATCCTGTTGAGAGCATTTCCGTTCTCCTTAGAGGGTAGAGCTAAGGATTGGTTAGACTCGTTACCGCATGAGTGTATCACCACATGGGACGAACTAGTCGATAGGTTCCTGAACAAATATTTTCCACCCTCTAAGACTGCAAAACTAAAAAGGGATATTACAACATTTTTACAAGGTAACGGGGAAACTCTTTACGTTGCATGAGAGCGTTTTAAAGAGCTGTTGAGAAAATGTCCTCATCATGGGTTGCACCAGCACCAGCAAGTGTCCACATTTTACAATGGGTTGCAAACTGCAACCATGATTTTAGTCGATGGAGCCGCTGGGGGCTCATTAATGAAGAAGTATCCTGAAGACGCATATGCTATTTTAGAAGACTTAACATCCAATAACTATCAAGCTTACGAGAGACAAACTAATAGCATTCCAGCAGGAGTCCATCAGGTGGACCAAATCACTTCTTTGGCCGCTCAGATGGCATCGCAGTTCAATTTAATTAACAAAAGATTAGATTCACTCTCAACCCCTACAACTAGTGCCCCGCTCACAGTTGAACAACTAAATCAATTAACTAAAGATGCAAATTATGTGGGAGGGCAACCAAGACAAATTCCGCCAGGATTTGCCAATCATTATCACCCCGAGTGGCGAAATCATCCAAATTTTTCCTGGAAGAATAATCAAGGGATGAGTCAACCACAAGGTTTTAATCAAAATATGAATCAACTACCTATCAATAACAACTCTCAACCCCAACAAGTAAACCAAAGGAAGATGACTGATGATTTTATCTTAGGCATGTTCCAAAAGTATGACTCAAAAATGGTAGGAATAGAATCATCGTTAAGATCACTAGAAACTACTATGGGTCAACTTGCAAATTCATTAAGTCAAAAGCCCATTGGAACTCTACCTTCTGATACCACACCCAATCCAACAAAAGATAATCATAATAATCATTGCAAAGCTATTACACTAAGGAGTGGTGTAGAGATCTCAAGTGGGGAGGGGTTGCTTGAGAAAGTTAGGGAATAAGAAACGAGTAAGAAGCCAAGTGAATCGAGCATATTAGAGAAGGACGAGTTGGGTGAGAAAAATGAGGTGGGAGAGAAACAAAAAGAGAAACTAAATCAAAAGAAAGAAGTAGTTTATCCACCACCCCCATTTCCGGCTAGACTTGTTAAATCCAAACTTGACACACAATTCCAAAAGTTTATAGAGATTTTCAAAAAGTTAACTATAAATATCCCATTTGCTGAGGCTCTTGAGCAAATGCCAAGTTATGCCAAGTTTATGAAGGATATCTTGGCAAAGAAAAGAAAGTTTGTTGATAAAGAGATAGTGGCGTTGACTGAGGAGTGTAGTGCTATATTGCAGAAGAAGTTGCCACCCAAGCTTAAGGGCCCCGGTAGCTTCACAATTCCTTGTTCTATCGGCTTAAACTTTGTTGGGAGAGCTCTATGTGACCTTGGGGAGAGCATCAACCTGATGCCATTATCTATCTATAAGAAGTTTGGTTTAGGGGAGATCACACCTACATCTCTGACTCTACAGTTGGCCGATAGGTCTCTAGCATTTCCCAAGGGAATTGTAGAGGACGTGCTGGTTAAGGTGGATAAATTCATTTTCCCCGCCGATTTTGTGGTACTTGATATGGATGAGGACAAGGATGTCCCCATCATTCTTGGTAGACCATTCTTGGCCACCGGACGAACACTCATTGACGTCCAGAAGGGTGAGCTTACGATGAGAGTTAATGATGAGAATGTGACATTCAACATCCTCAAAGCTATGAAATTTCCGGATGATAAGGAGGAGTGTTTCTCCATTGAGGAAGTGAATGCACCTACACGTATGATGTATGATGAGAATGATTGGGAGCGTAAAATCCTGAGTGTGTTAACAAATGAAGAAATAGAAGAGGACCCAGACTTAACGGAAACTGTAGAAGCTTTAAGTATTTATGATCATATACCAAATGCTAATATGTTTGAGTTAATAAGTAGACCAAGTGAGTCTAAGGTCATGAAGCCTTCTATCTTAGAGCCACCTACACTTGAATTGAAACCGCTACCCGAAAACTTAAAGTATGTTTTTCTAGGTAAGGATAACACACTACCGGTTATTATTGATGCATCTTTAGTTAAGGAAAATGAAGAGAAATTGCTTGAGGTTCTTCGTGACTATAAAGGAGCAATGGGTTGGACCATTGCAGATATTAGAGGGATAAGTCCCTCAATTTGTATGCACAAAATTCTTTTAGAGGAAGAAGCAAAAGAGTCAGTTGAACCCCAACAAAGACTTAGCCCACCAATGAAAGAAGTGGTCAAGAAGGAGATAATCAAATGGTTGGATGCGGGTATTATTTATCCTATCTCCGACAGCCTGTGGGTAAGTCCTGTTCAATGTGTGCCAAAGAAGGGGGGCATTATGGTAGTTAAGAATGAGAGCAACGAGTTGATCCCCACTAGAACGGTAACTGGATGACGGATTTGTATGGATTATCGAAAGTTGAATAAAGCGACTAGGAAAGATCATTTCCCACTTCCATTCCTCGATCAGGTTCTTGATAGGTTAGCAGGTAATAAGTATTTCTGTTTCTTAGATGGTTACTCGGGGTATAATCAAATCATGGTAGCTCCCGAGGATCAGGAGACGACTACCTTCACCTATCCTTTTGGGACATTTGCATTTAGGAAAATGCCCTTTGGATTGTGTAACGCTCCTGGCACATTCCAGCGCTGCATGATCGCTATTTTTACTGATGTGATTGATCCGGGCATCGAGGTCTTTATGGATGATTTTTCAGTATTTGGGAGATCGTTTGATGAATGTCTGAAAGTGTTGAAGAAAGCTTTGGATAGGTGCATTCAAACCAATTTGATCCTAAATTGGGAAAAATGTCACTTTATGGTCAAAGAAGGAATTGTTTTAGGACACAAGGTGTCAAAGAAGGGATTGTAAGTAGATCGGGCAAAGACAGAGGTTATAGAGAAATTGCCCCCACCAACTAATATTAAGGGAGTGCGAAGTTTTTTAGGACACGTCGGCTTCTACCGTCGTTTCATTAAAGATTTTTCTAAAATCTCTAAGCCACTA
Organism: Dactylorhiza incarnata; assembly: GCA_033032865.1. NCBI lineage: Eukaryota > Viridiplantae > Streptophyta > Magnoliopsida > Asparagales > Orchidaceae > Dactylorhiza > Dactylorhiza incarnata. The sequence continues at coordinate 3,495,952 of JAWHQI010000061.1, read as the reverse complement.
AGTCATTTATTAGAAAAAGATTCACATTTTAACTTTGATGAGGAATGTCTAGCCGCCTTTCATTCTTTGAAGCAAAGTCTGATTTCTTCACCCATTATTATTTCACCCGATTGGTCTTTACCATTCACCATTATGTGCGATGCTAGCAACTTTGCTGTGGGCGCGGTTTTAGGACAAGTGCGAGACAAAGTCTTTCACACAATCTACTATGCTAGCAAGACGCTGATTGATGCACAAGTAAACTACACAACTACCGAGAAGGAGTTATTAGCAGTCGTTTTCGCTTTTGACAAATTTCGATCCTACTTGGTAGCTTCTAAGGTGATTGTTTATACGGACCATGCATCGATTCGATTTTTAGTGGAGAAAAAAGACGCTAAACCTAGACTGATTAGGTGGGTTCTCCTCTTACAAGAGTTCGACTTAGAGATTAAAGATCGTAAGGGAGCGGAGAATCCGGTAGCAGACCACCTATCACGTCTGGAGTATGAGTGTGAGAAAGATGTGGACATAGAGATTAGAGAGAATTTTCCTGATGAGAGGTTGCTGGCAATATCTGAGGCGAGTATGCCATGGTATGCAGACATTGTGAACTACATAGTGAGCAATGTATTTCCCCCAGACATGGACTATCAACGAAGAAAAAAGTTTTTCCACCAGGTGAAATCTTACATCTGGGATGATCCGTATCTGTTTAAGATATGTGCTGACCAAGTGATCCGCAGATGCATCCCCGAGGTAGAAGTACAAGGTATCCTAGCGAAATGTCATGCTTCACCTTATGGTGGACACTTTGTGGGAGAGAGAACGACAATAAAAGCCCTAGAGGCGGGCTTCTATTGGCCAACACTATTTAAGGACGCTCATAGGTTCGCAAAATGTTGTGATAGATGTCAAAGAACGGGTAACATCAATCGAGGGGATAGCATGCCAATGACTAATATTCTAGAGGTGGAGGTCTTCGATGTGTGGGGAATAGATTTCATGGGCCCATTTGTAAACTCAAATAGAAATCTTTATATACTTTTAGCTGTGGATTACGTCTCGAAGTGGATAGAAGCTATAGCCACACCGAAGAATGATGCTAAGGTTGTACTAAAATTTCTTAAGGCTAATATTTTTTCTAGATTCGGTACACCCAGAGCCATAATAAGTGACGGTGGAGCACATTTTTGTAATACTCAATTTAAATCGCTCCTAAAAAAATATGGAGTCACTCACAAAGTCGCCCTTGCGTACCATCCTCAAACAAATGGTTTGGCTGAAGTTTCTAATAGAGAGATAAAATCAATCCTAGAAAAAATGGTAAGCGCAACTCGTAAGGATTGGTCACAAAAACTAAACGAGGCATTATGGGCATATAGGACGACATTTAAAACCTCGATAGGCCTAACCCCATATAAAATGATCTATGGCAAATCATGCCATCTTCCAGTCGAATTGGAGCACAAAGCATATTGGGCTATAAAAAGGTTGAATTTCGATCTCCAAGAAGCGGGCAAGAACAGACTTTTTCATTTGAATAAATTGGAGGAAATCAGATCTAACGCGTATGAAAATGCTAGGTTGTACAAGGAAAGGACGAAGAAATGGCATGATTTGAGGTTGCGAAGAAAGGAGTTCAAAAAAGGGCAGCTCGCCCTCCTGTATAACTCACGACTGAGATTATTCCCGGGAAAATTAAAGTCACGATGGTCTGGACCTTTTCGCGTGGAGGAGGTACATCCGTTTGGAGTAATCACGATTTGTAATGAGAAAGACGGATCCAAGTTTAAAGTAAATGGACAAAGGTTGAAAGAGTATTATGAAGGTAGTGACCAGCGCGAGGCGATGGTATTAACTTTCAGATGAAAATGCAATAGGGAAGGCGTCCGGCCGAGACGTTTTAAACGAGGCGCTACGTGGAAGGTAATCCATCATCTCCGTTATTTTTTATCGTTTTTAGTTAAGATTGTTTGTTTTATGTTCTTCTTTTTTTAATTTGAGGAAAATTGGTGATGGAAGAGAGAAAATCTGCACCGGAAATCAAAATAAAAAATGGTATGAGAATGCAATGTGGACCGTGGTAGTAAATAATTTTAGAAAGAAATTTTCCAGAATTTAGGTTGCAACGCAAAAATTTTGCGCGTTACAACATGCTAGGCTCGGTGGTAGCTTTAAATTCTGGCAGTTTGAATTCCGCGTTACAACGCAAAAATTTTGCACGTTACAACAGGCTAGCCTCGGGGGTAGCTTTAATTCTGGCAGTTTGGATTCCGCGTTGCAACGCAGGGAAATCACGCGTTGCAACCGGCTAGCCTCGGTGGGAGCAATTGAAATGAAAAGGCGGCCGGTTCAGTTGAACCGGTCAATTGTCTCATTTAAACATGAACGACGGGCGCCGGTCCAGTTGAACTGGCCACCAAATGCTGCACTATAATAAAACCCCCAGCCCCGATATTTCATTTAGGGCACGTGGACACTGCACATCGGAGGGGTTTGGCGGAAGCGAGCACTGCACAACGGAGGAGCGACGTCGCGAGCGGCTATCTCGACGATCGACGGCGTACCGGCGTCGACTTCCTCCACCAACCTCGAGGGCTGCACTTGTTCTCTCACTCCAGCGTCTCAATTACGAATCATTAGGTAACAACCGGCGCACCTAAAGCTTCCTGTACCGATTCCGATTTTGCTACGCTTTGTGCTCTGTTGTTTGCTATCCTTTGTATCTTGTATTTATTTCCGTTATTCTCAAGTGGGTGAAGAAATGTCATCTAAAGGAAAGGTGAAGAAGGGGAAAGGGAAAATCGTGGCTCACAAGGGTGACTTAAGGTTTGTACACAATGAGGCGAAAAATTTCTGTGAAACACTCCAATCCATACAATTTATCCATGAAAGAGGTTTCAAAATGGAGTTCAGAGGATGGAGAATTGCTTATGAAGACCTAATCCACCAATTAGGTTGGGAGAGTTTGTGCCACCCACGAGGAGAGGCAGTTTATCAGTGGGTTTATGAGTTCTATGCTAACGCTAGGTTCACTGAGGGAGACAATGTTTTAGTTCGAGGCCGCATGATCAACTTTTCCCCAAAGGCTATCAATGACATGTTTGACTTGCACAATAATGAGATTAATCCGTATGAAGTAGTGCAGCCCATGACCACACTGGAAGAAATAGCTGCAGTAGTTTGTTATGGTAAGAAGCCGGATTGGGTATTGAAGTCAAAGAAGGCATTGAGGTCTCAATGTTTATCTCGTGAAGCGAAAGTGTGGCTACTATTTATTAATGCAGGTATCTTGCCAACAAGGCACGCGAACGTTGTATCCTTTGAACGTATTTCCCTTATCTATGGTATCTTAAAGGGCATAAAATTTAATGTTGGCCAATTAGTGCATGATAGCATCCGAAAGAAAGTAGGAGAAGAAAAAGCAAAACACCTATGGTTCCCCACATTGATTACCGAGCTATGTAAGAGTGCAGGTGTTGAGGTAAGGGGAAGTGATGCAGTTGCATAGGTGGGCCATCATATAACGGTGACGGTGATAGAGAAGAACATTAAGGTCGCGGGTGAGTCCCCGAAGAAGCAAAATGAAAGAATGAAATCAGTTCTCTTGGGGCAATACACAAGACCACCTCCCGGATCCCCGGAGTCGATCACTCTAAATGAAGGCAACCCAGATCAGGCTAGCATTCTATTTATGCAGGATATGGAGTACATGAAGACGTATCAACGGCTTGAGCATTGTTATTTTGATGCCCGACAAGATTACGTTTGTAATGTGCTTGCTCAACTCATGTACAAGGCTAAACTCCCCATGCCGGTTCCGAATTATCCCTACGCCAATAACTTTGACAAGAGGGGTTATCTCATGACTAAAGGTCAGGAAAGGTTGGATACTGCCTATGCTGAGGATGACAGTGATGATGTCGTGTCTCCTACTAACGATGACGATGACAAAGAGCCCGACGAGGAGGATGAGCCAGAGGAGGATGAACCCGAGGAGGATGAGGACGAGATGGAGGAAGATGAAAACGAGTAGGCTGTAGCTGATTAGTTTTAATTTGAACTGGAAGGGAACGTTTTGTTTCATTTTGAATGATTTTTGTTTAATTATGTTTGTGGACAATACTTCGTTAACACTCCTGCTACAATATTGCGTGTTTTATATTCCCTGTTTGCATTATAACATGTATTACCTTAAATTCGTTGATCAAAGTGATTGGATACTACATGTTGACTCAGTCAAGTGTTAGGGCTAATGTTTAGTACTGTCCATACAATGCTCCCTTATTATGATTATGCTTGTGTTTGGTTCCGTGATGTTCTTTGCAGATTTACAAACCCAGTTATACTGGATTGGGCATAAGTCGGACGACGAACTTATGGACTATGACTTCCTTGGGAGCATGTTATGGAACACGCAGAAAGATATGAGGGGAGTATTTGCTTTCACGTTGTTCTTCCTTCTAGTATTGTTAAATTGCCATTTACTTTTCACCTCTACTTTTTCATTAATATAGTTGCTAGGGACTAGCAATGGTTTAAGTGTGGGGGTGGGTAGAGTTCAGCCCCTACTGCTTGGATAAGGACTTATTTATTTATATATGCGAACTCAATAACTCCGTCTTTGTTTTTGCAATTTAACCTATAGGACATTCTTGTTATCCAATGATAATCGAGTGGTATGGCCGGTTAATCAAACGATTTCAGTCACAGAATTTGAAATTAGTGAGATTTTTTTTGGTAAAGTGCTCTTAAGTCTGATTTAGGCACATTTTTCCTTGAAAGAGTTTACTTCAAAACCTAGCTTTTGATATGGCTTTCTAAAATATTATGGGAATGGGTGAGTAAGAACTGAGTTAGCGATGTTGGCTGAAGCTTGGGTTATTGTAGTTAAACCATTTTGACCCTCAACTACAATCTTTGTACTTGAACTCTTTTCATGTTGATACGTATTATTCCACACTTATCTTCCCAATATTCTTATTAGTTACGTCTTAGTAGATTATCCACTTTATGGGTGTTTAATTTAAAAAAAAATGGCTGAGATTCATAGTGATATGGGCTTAAGTATATGTATACATACCTGGAATGATCCCTACTATGCTAGTAAATAAAAAAAATGCATCATAATGATATGTGGCCTAGGTATGTACACTTATACTTGGAATGATCCCTACTACGAATTAAAAAAAAGAGAGAAAATATCAATAAACCCCATAATTTGGTGAACTACTAAGATTACGAACTAAGAGAATGTATTTCTGCTATCAACATTAGCCTTGAACGCTTATCCAAGTCAATTCAACTCTCATTTGAACTACTGATCTTTGTGTAGGCCCAATCAATAATTTAGCTATTCTCAACCTTCCCTATGTTGCGGAGATCCAATGTTAAAAGATGTTTAGGAGTAACTAATTTTAAGGAAAAGTACACACAACACTTATGACTTTATTTGAGCTTTACCTTTCATTCGAGCTAATGGATTTGTGAATGATTGAATTCATATTGATTTATTGGCTTATCAGTTGAGTAAAGCGGATTTCACTAATATGCCTTAGTTAATTTGTTGTTAATGATGTGGGATTATCTGAGTTTGCACAATTTCATCAGTTCTTTATTCAAGTTTTGAATTGATTATTTTGTTGCTAGGGACTAGCAACTGACTAAGTGTGGTGGGGTGATAACTTCCCAAAAGGAAGTTATTTCACTACTTATTTTATTCTAATTTCCATTAAAAAGAGAAAAATAATCCCCAATTATAGAAAATATGTTTAAATATCTTATTAATCAATATTGGACTGATTTCGGTCATTTTCCATGGTTTTCTATCAAAGATTGGTCAAAGGATTCAAGTTGGGGAAGCAATGGATCATTTATTGCTGATGCAGAAAATAGGTTGCAACGCCAAAAATTAGCAGGTTGCAACGTGGCGACGAAATTCAGATTTTGAATTTTAAAACGAGGCGCCTACGTGTATTTCCAAAGGAGGCATCCCTTCAGATTTGGAATGGAAGTTAAGAGCACGAAATTACTAGAGAAAGGGGGATTATTCTTGGGGAGAAAAGAGAGAGAAAAGAGAGGGGAGAACTGGGAGGTCTTCTTCCTCTTGAAGAAATCAGCTAGGGCTTGGAGAAGGGGGCTTGAACCATCACTAAGGAGATAGATCTGAATCTAAAAATGTTCCTACATCGTTTTGATTTCCTGAATCATGTCTAGTAAGATCTACTTTGATTTGTGGTTTCTCTCTTCCTTCATGAACTAAATTCCTAAGTCTTGCATGTGTGAAGTACCTTAGTTGTGATGATGACTTGATTTTCATTTATAATTTGTGAATGTGTTGATGTTGATCTTTATTAAATTTATGATCTGTTCTTGGGATTTTGGTTTAAGTTTCATCTTTAAAGTGCTTGGCAAAAATTCGAGAGATGAGTCGGGCTAGATGAACGTTTGTTTGCACGGCGATATTCGAGAGAGGAGTCGTGTAGTTTTTAACTAAATTTCCGTATTTATACTTCATCGCGAGATTCGAGAGAGGAGCGTTGAAAGTGTATCATAAATCTTAATATAATTCCAAGAGAGAGAGAGAGAGAGATCTCCTCTTGAATTAGCAACTGTGATTCTAGTACTTTATGTTATTCTAATTTCATCTAAGTTGGAGACGACTAGAGGATTTGGGATAAACGGATAATGGAGATCGAGAGATAAAGTTATCCATTTTAGAATCGTTGCAAGAAAATCATTAATACTTCATGAATTATCACTTTTATTGGTTGTCATCATAGCAAGGGAAAAACACATGTGAGACTATCTTTCCAAGTGCAGTAAAAGTATTTTAAGTAACCGTAATTAGAGTTGTAATTGTTGCTTTTGAATTATTAAGTTTTCTCTACCAATCATTACTACTTGCTTGAATTTAGAGAAAAGGCAGAATTAATATTTGTGAGCGCTAAGTTAAGCACTTCCTCGTGGGAACGATCACTTTCTCATCATTTTATTACTTGTACGGCACGTGCACTTGCGTATTTATATACACATTTTGCGGGCGTATCAGTGGTTGGGTCGGGTTGTTACAACGGGGGCGTGGCCTCGGAAAGACAGTGAAGGGCAGACCTTCGAACCGCTGGCGAGCGCGAGGGGGGCAGGCCCTGGAGATGCTGCAACCTACTGCGGTGAGAAGGGCAGACCTTCGATCAGCGACAGTGAGAGGTCGATGTGAGCGCACTGCCCGGAGGCAGGTGTTGTTGATTAGCGCACTGCCCGGAGGCAGGTGCTGTTCATTAGCGCGCTGCCTGTAGGCAGGTGGTGTTGATTAGCGCGCTGCCCGGAGGCAGGTGCTTTTCATTAGCGCGCTGCCCGTAGGCATATGCTGTTCATTAGCGCGCTGCCCGGAGGAAGGTGCTGTTCATTAGCGCTCTGCCCGTAGGCAGGTGCTCCTCATTAGCGCGCTGCCCGGAGGCAGGTGCTGTTCATTAGCGCGCTGCCCGAAGGCAGGTGCTGTTCATTAGCGCGCTGCCCGGAGGCAGGTGGTGTTCATTAGTGCGCTGCCCGGAGGCAGGTGCTGTTCATTAGCGCGCTGCCCGGAGGCAGGTGCTGTTCATTAGCTCGCTGCCCGGAGGCAGGTGCTGTTCATTAGCGCGCTGCCCGAAGGCAGGTGCTGTTCATTAGCGCGCTGCCCGGAGGCAGGTGCTGTTCATTAGCGCGCTGCCCGGAGGCAGGTGCTGTTCATTAGCGCGCTGCCCGGAGACAACTGGTGTTCATTAGCGCGCTGCCGAGAGGCAGCTGTTGTTCATTAGCGCGCTGCCCGGAGGCAGTTGCTGTTCTTTAGCGCACTGCCCGGAGGCAGGTGCTGTTCATTAGCGCGTTGCCCGAAAGCAACTGTTGTTCATTAGCATGCTGCCCGGAGGCAGCCGCTGTTCATTAGTGCGCTGCCCGGAGGCAGCTGATGTTCATTAGCGCGCTGCCCGGAGGCAGTTGCTGTTCATTAGCACGTTGCGTGGAGGCAGATGTTGTTCATTAGCGCACTGCCCAGAGGCAGTTGCTGTTCATTAGAGCGCTGCCCGGAGGCATGTGTTGTTCATTAGCGTGCTGCCCGAAGGAAGGTGTTGTTCATTAGTATGTTGCCCGGAGGCAGCTGTTGTTCATTAGCGTGCTGCCCGGAGGCAGTTGCTGTTCATTAGCCCGCTGCCCGGAGGCAGTTACTGTTCATTAGCGTGCTTCCCGGAGGCAGTTGCTGTTAATGCAAATAGACGCCCTTTCATTTGGGCGTTGTGAATACGTAGCTTTGATAGCGCGAATGATGATTGTCTTGTACAGGCCTGAAATGCTCAACTTTAAATGTTATTAGTCACAATGGTAATTTATAAAAGTATTTATAGAAAAATATAGTTGGTAAAATATTTCAGAGGTGCGGGTAGAGCCCCGCTGATATGTACGAAGCTTCCTCCAGGGATGTCCGTCTTAAGGGTTGCCCCCATTCCTTCCTGGCGGGCTGGTAGCTGATCTCCTGTTGGACGAATCGGTGCCTAGCCTCGTGCGAATTTCCTTGAGATGCCTTGTTTGACGAGACACTCGATTTCATCCTTAAGCTTGGAGCAATTTTCCGTGTCATGTCCTTGTCCATGGTGGAACTCACAGTATTTTGTCTGATCCCCTGTGTTTTTAGCAAGGGGTCTAGGCTCGCGAAGCACCTGGTTGTCTTTGATTGCGTAGAGTATGTTTGTTCTGGAGGTATTGAGGGGATTGTTTCTCTGGCACTGCCGAGGTTGTGGGTTGCCATGACATTCATTGCTCCTCCCGAAGACTGATGGAGCCTCTTGCTCCGTCCACCTTTTCATGCCTCTGTCAGACTATTGTTGATGTGTTTCAATCGCTTCGTCGGCGACAATCTGGGCGTCGATCCGTCAAACAAGATCGGGATAGCTAGGAATATTCTCCCATATTAGTGCGGAGTGGAATCCACCAGGACGGAGCCCTTCGAGGAGAAACCTCGCAGGAGCTCTGGTTTTATCCCAGTGATTCGTCGTGCCTTAATGGTGAAACGGCGGAAGAAATTTGAAAGGATTTCCCCTTTGCTTTGACAGATCCCAGATAGGTGGGAGGGATCTTTGACTATCCGACGGCAAGTGATTAACTGGTCCGTGAATTGTTGAGTCAGCTCTGTGAAATCCTTGATTTCTCCCTCCTTCAGGGATAGGAACTAGGCGCGAGCCTGTCCTTTCAAAGTCGCTGGGAATGCCTGACACAACAATGGATCTGGGGCATTACAGAGTTGAATCATGATCGTGAAGTGCCTGACGTGCTCTGATGGGTTGCCCGCTCCATCGTATGTTTCAATCTTTGGGAGCTTGAAGCCAAGGGGGATTGGATGTGACCTCAGATGCGAACGGTGAGCGATGATAGAGAGGGCGAGGGGCCAAAGCAGCACGCTGCCTGGCTCGTTCGTGCTCCACGAAAATTATGCCACGAACTTCTTCACGCGTGAGCCTCGCATCTACAGGCGCATGACATGTCGCTTCAGGGCGGTCGTGGTGATACTGAGCTTCAGGTCCTCCGTCAGGATGGCCCCGCGGCTTTGGACATTCGTATTGGGGAGCTCTCCTTCAGGTTTGTTGATGAGCAAGTAGATGGGAGCTGTCTTCAGAGTCATCTTCAAGTTTTGGGGGAACTCTTTCCCACATACGATGTCAAACTGTTGCGGACCACTCAAGGCTCCAGTAAACCGAACTAAATTGGATTGTCTTAGCACGAGAGCGTTCGAGCGCGCAAACATTCACAGAAAAAGGGAAAACTGACAAGGCAATTTTTTTAACGTGGAAAACTCGTAAACTGGGTGAAAAACCACGTGGACGGATCTGTATCGGCCAAAACCTCCACTATTTGTGGGTCGTTGTACAAAGCATTTTACAAGAAGGCGAGGGTGACAGGACGCTCCTCGTTACAATTTAGTTCGTGTTATATTTAGGGTGAATCTTGGACTTCCCGCGGTGTACTCCATAAGGGGCCCCTAACGGTACTACAGATCAATGGGCTCAACCCCACAATCCTCTTCAAGACAATTACTTTAGTTGTTGATCAATGTTTGGTTCACCCTTCATCATTACATATAGTTAAAGTGACTTAGCTCATCCCCCGTCCCACCCAATCGGGTTGGACGTACCTTCATTCTTTCTACGTTAACTCCAGCACCACCCCACAAGTATCCCTAGGATTGACACTCCTTGAATCATGGTGTGCTACATCTCATTTACTGATTGGATATACTTCCTAAACCTCACTTAGGGGTCTGAATTGTCTAGAACTCAAAATTCTGTTTTTACTAAACGCAGACCACAAATTTGAACTATCCATCAACCCCATAAGGGAAACCTTCTAAAAATTCATCACCAGGGTCTCTAATAATTATCCAAGGTTCCCACTGACCTTAATATGGTATGCTCCAATTTCCATAATTTTCCATATTAAATTGGTATTTAATATAATTTAAAGTAGTTAAGGCCTTAAGCCAAATTACACATGAACTACCCTCAAAATGACTATACATGATACATGAAAATTATCAGTAAAACAATATCCCATATAAAGGTGGTTAACTGAGTATCATGACCCTAGGATGTCATTTGTCCTATTATATCATCATAATTGTATAATTACCAAAATGCCTCTTTAATTAGGAAAAATAGTATTTCATTTCTGAAAATTCTCCAAAAATTACCAAGTGTCCAAATTGGGTCCTAGAGTCCTCTGCCAAATTATTTTGTCATTACCATGTGATTTGATATTTTACAATGATTAAACAATCAAAGGTAGCAATTACCAATTTCTACATGAGGTACTTGAATTACACATCTACAAGCTTCCAAACTGTTGTCATGGGCACATATTAACATAAAATGACATATTCCCAAGTATCATAACATTGCCCTATGATTTGGTATTTTAAAAGGATTAAATACTCAAGTAATGTAAATCTCAATTTCTACATGAAGTATATGAAATACAATTCCAATAGCTTCCAAACAATTATCATGGGTATAAATTAACCTAAAATCACAGATCACTAAATATCATGACAAATCCCTATGATTTGATATTTTAAAAAGATTAAAAACTTAAGTGATGTAAATCTCAATTTCTACATGAAGTATATGAAATACAATTTCAATAGCTTCCAAACAATTATCATGGGTATATAATAGCATTGAATGACAGTTAACCAAATATCACATTTTTGCCCCATGATTTGATATTTTTCAAAATTAAATTTCCTTAAGCTAGCAAGTACTTAAAAATTCCTACACAAGGAATGAAACTTCAATAAATTATAACAAAATTACTATAGCACAATTTCATCCCAAATACATCCACTGATAGTATAACAAAGTAATACAAGGTCATATGACCTTGCATATTATTTTATTAAGGAAAGGGGGCACTTTCATTTATTAGGAAGAAATACACCTAAATACCCCTAAAAATTCTCATTTAATTTACTAAGTCAATTTATGCTCCTACAAACATATTTACACAGTCCCAAGCCATGACAAGAACATTTGATCATATGTTCTTCACAAATCCCCACTTTGCACCCTTAGGGTTTTAGGTCACACCACCCTAATGGCTCCAAATGGACCATTAGGGTGTGACGCCAGCATTTGTATATACATACCCACATAGCCAACATGATAGGAGGAGGCTAACACACTCAACTCCTCAAAATGACCTAAGCCTAATTTGACCCTTAAAGACCCTCATTAGGCTTTCCAATTTTCCATATCAAATCAACTCCAAATGGAGTGATATTTTAGGTAGGCACTACTCATGTACAAAAGAGTATGCCACCAAAGTTTGGTGTCATTTGGACATCATATGCTCCAAAAATCAACATAATTTAAATAATCTAATTACCACAAAAACCCTATGCAAAATTGTCCACCAAGGGCTGCCCCTTTGGCAGGGGGTGCCCCTAGGGTATACCAACCCATGGTTAAAAGTACAGCTCCAAAGATGGAGGGGTTTGACCTAGGCAATTTTTCTAATGGACTGACCTAGTGTAGGACCAGTCCTAGTAAAACAGCTCCCTAGGGATCTGTAGGTCACCAAATGACCTAAACTTAAGGCCAAATGAAAGTTAAGACCAAGGCCTACAACTTTCATGTTGGGCACTTTTTCTAGATCGGCCTCTAAGAGGCCTTAATTTTTATTTGAAGTGCACTGAGTTTTTGAGGCAGAAAAACAAGTGTAATGAATTAAATAAAAGCATGGAATAATGATTCTGCACGAATCTTAAAGCAGATCCGAGACTCCCCCTTCATCTTCTTCCTCCAGCCAACGGCTGAGATCAGCCAGAGCTGGGCAAACTTGCTCTCCTATTTCCCGTCCATCCCAGCTCCTCCCCGGCCGACCACCACCACCAACACCTTCGTGGTGGTCGGGGCTATGGATTCCCGGCGACATGGCGGCCGGAGGTGGTGTTTTCCGGCGATCCTAGCATGGCCGAAAATCTCCATTTTCCATGGATTTGAGGTTTCGATCCCGGCCCAATTGAGCCCGAACCTTCAAATAAAATAGAGGGGAAGCGAGCATAGAGGGAGAGGAGGAGAAACGAACCTTAAAGGGGGCACGACGGCGGCGACGGCGATGGTTTGCCATGGATGCACCTCTCTCCGGCGAGCTTGCCCAAGACTTCGTTTTTCCATCGTTTTCCTTGATCCAGGAGTCGATTCCAACTGCTTTCCTACCTCTGAAGCTGATGGGAGAGTTGTTTTGAGGTGGGGTGGCTTGTATAGGGAGTATTCAAAAGGAGGCTCACGAATTTCTCTTGGGCTGACACCCCCTTGCTGCCACCTCTGCTTTTCATCCCTTTCCAGGTGTTCCCAGCAATCATCTAAGTCCCTAGGTGGCTGAGGTGGAGTGTGTTAAAGAGAAATTCACCTTTTGCTTTCTCTTTAAGCTTTATGCTTTTTGATCAACTTTTGGTCCCCCCCCCCCCCTCCATTGATTTAATCAAGCTCATTGTGTAGTTCAGTCTAGGGCTGATGGCAAGACCTATGTCCATGATTAATTGGTTAATTAATTGGTGTTGGGGTTCATTTCACTTTAGGCTTGAAATTCACCTTTAATGGGCTATGTTGACCATGGTTGACTTTGGTCAACCAAGGTGAGTGGGTTGACCCCACTTGGGGGTCATGGTTCCCTTAACATCACCCAACATAGGTTGGTCCATGGTGGGGCTCCAATTGGTTCAATTTAATCAAAGGGTGTAGATTTGACCAAAATTGGGTAAAGTTTGACTTTTGTCAATTGGGGTCAATTGGTCCCACCATGATGGGGCTTTTTGGTCCATTGGGTTCCTTAAGGTGTTTAGAGTGTGGTGGTAAGGTCAATTTGAACATTTGAGGGTCAATTGAACCCTAATTGACTTGGTTTGGTTAATGTTGACCTAATGTTGACTTTGGTCAATTTCATGCAATTGGGTCCCACCCAAGTGCAATTTCCATGGTTATGGTCTTCCTTAGTGGTTAGGGTGGTATGGGGGAGGTCAATTTGGTGAATTGAGGGTCAATTGGCCTGAGGGAGTGGTATTGGGCTATGTTGATTTTGTGCCCTTGGTGTGCACTTAGCACACTCCACTTGGCCCAAGGGCCTTAGTGGCCATTCTGCACACCACCCATGCCCTAACACCATCTAGGGGTCTAGAAGGATTGGGGATGTTACAAATCCCAATAAACAAAAGAAATATTTCGTCCTCGAAATTTAGGTTTGGGTCTACGGGTTGCAAGTACTTATAAGTGTAAAGGGTTTCAAAGACGATTACTTTGCACCTGAGTTGAGGAGTTCCGGGAAACATTGTTGCATGAAGTCCATGGGCACCCAACTGTGCTCCTCTTGCCCATGATTGAACTATAATAATCGGGCATCAGAATCTCCTTCCACGGAAGAACTCGGACCTCTACAATAAGAGAACTCAAACCGGAGCAACATTCCTTACCAAAAATTTTTCGTTGCACTTCTACTATTACTTGCTAAGATTGTCGGCAATAATTCCACTGGGTTCAAATGAAGTCTTAACCCGCCGCTCAGATCATCGTGCCATTAATCACAATGCGGGTTCTACTTGCTCTATCCCGGTAATAAATAGGAAATAGACATTTCAGAGAAATCAAAACAAGCTAACCAGGCGCGGGCGTTATCAAATCACTACACTCCCGAAGGAGGATCTACCTGAAATACATAGAACTTACCGGGTTAATTCATAATATCATGCCGCGCTAGATGGCATCAAAACCTTCGAGTTCAACTTAACTTCAAAAGGTTACAATCACGAACAATGTTTACTTAACATGCTGCTCATAAATCGATTAGCCAGGACGTGATCATTTAGCCAACCGTCATTGCCTATTCTGATTCTTCACTATACGACTCTCTTACACGTAGGAATTCAACACCACCTACACCAAGAGACCTTATCCCTTAACATATGAGATCTCGGCTGATAAACCATTTCCGATTCCGCGGAGACAAGGTCAGGTTTATCAGTTACAAAACAATAACAAAAACCCTGATTACACTTGGACCAGAGTCTCTTATGTCCTACGAACGTTACACGAGGTTAACGCTTCTACACGTTAAATAAATGTAGATATCTTCCAAGCTTTTCTTGAGGAACATACGTCTGTAGTTTAAAAAGATGTTCCCGAAATGACTCCCAACTACTTTCTATAACCCTTTGTTTCGTAACCCACGAGGGTAAAAACCCTTTTTATCATGACATGTTTTTGGCACAATTTGATTTCAACATGAAGGATGTCTCATAAAAACTCATTACTCCACGAGAAGTTTCATCAACTATATCTGGAAAACACACATGTCTCCTTTATTCTTGAATCTCCCTAACTGGGATTACAATTCTTGGAGAAATTGCAAGCTCTGGTTCTTAAGATCGGAGGATTCTTGTAGATTATATATCTTCAATGTATCATTTATCAAATTTCACCTTAGATTCCACTAAAGAGTGGGTTAAAAATTCAAAGACAGGAGGTCTCCTCTCACTTAAGCTATAAATTGTGAATTAAAGGTTTCATCATAATTTCCCTTCTCATAGTTATGTCATCCAAAAATTACGTCGCTACGTATCATCAAGTAAAGTTAACAGTCTTAAGCGGGAGTTGATAGCAACGACCACTAATCAATCGTTTTAACTCCCCATTCCTCAATATTTCAGCACATGACGGTCGTTGTCATTTTTCCCAAGATCCGAACACAGTAAGATTCTCCATCTTAGCCCTAAATAGATTAAACCATTGTATTACAAGATCCAAAGATTCACCTTCCCAAGCTCTCTGGTGGTGCAAAAACCAACTCTTAACTAAATTTTCACCAAGGAGAGGGCTTAAATTTTAATTAAAAAAACACTATCCAAAAATTACCCTTGAAAGCCCTGGAGTGCAAGAAACTCTAGTTGTAATCCTTACTTGCGAAGACTTGACTCCAAATTTCAAGATTCCATGATGTGACACTTTTATCCCAAGCTACTAAACCTGGCATTCTTTCTTGTTTTCAATACTTGACTAAAACGAGACATTTGTTCGGACGCCAAAGATTATTGATTGTTTGGATAACTCTACAAATCGATGTCTCGAGGTTAAGAAGGTGTGTCTAAAATAATACACTTGCAAGTTTGTTACGATAAACTCATTATTTCTTATGGTCATGTGGATTTAGAGTCCAGTCTTACTTCTATCCACTCTACATTTTACTTGGTCTTGCACTCGATTTGTCATTTACGACGTTCTTCCCTTGTGATTGGTAAGAGCTTGATGACCAAATGTCCTTATAGAAGACAAGACCACATTGCTTGGATCCGGAAATTAGTGAAATTCCCTAAATTCTTAACCTGACTTTCTTGATTCCGAGAGTCTTATGCTTATACACTGGACAACCCTTTACGTATAACCAAATGATTAACGAGTTGATCACTTTGTCGCCTTAGAATCATCCTTGGAGCAATAAGATGAGTGCACGCTCACTCTTGAAGTGTACCATTCACTTGACTTGCTCGCATAACTAAAGCGATCACAACTTGGTATAAACACTCCCTACTATTTAAGGTGAAGTAATTCTCCAAGGGTCTCAAACCTCTAAGGAGGGTTGGTCCATAACTCAAAAGTGTATGAATAAGATCTCGTCATCACCTGAGTATCATTGAATACTCCAAACCTCGAGATTACTACGAAAAAGTCATAACCTTTTCTAAACAAAGTCTAGGGGGCAATCCAAGTCGGTATTTTATTGGCCCAATAAACAAAAGGATAAGCCCCTACCGATTTGGGCTAAGTCTCTTCAATACCTCTACGGTGTATTCATCTTACATACGCACAAAAACTTTAGGGCATAAAACAAATTTCTGACTTGGTGTTCCACCCTGAGACATAATGTTATGACAAAACTTAGGCTCCCAATGCTATAAATTATGCTAACTTTTCCGAGTTCCCTATATGATTAACTAGGAAAGGGGCCTTTTCCAAACAAAATATTCAAATTCCAATTCGACCTCTGGTATTTTATGGTGGTTGTCTCAACGTACTGTAATGGGAAGTATCAAGTTATGGTAAGGGGGTTATGCTTATGGGTCTTCTATTACTCTAAAGAAGACTACAGACACCCGATCTCCTCGAGATGGTCCTACCACTTGATAGTAAAGCGTAACCTTTAGCGTGAAAGTCTCAGCGTCAAGACTTATACTAACTTCTTCCCTTAGCTATGTTGGGTAACTTTAACTCTCAACCCAAATCTAGACCTGAGGTCGTTCTTTAGACTAGGGTGCGTCACCAAATTGTCTAAGTAAGTCAAAATTTGACCTAACTTGCTGCTTAATGGACTGTTTTATGTGATTTCATACCTGGGCACACCACAGCTTCCGCTGCATAGTTTGTCCTCAAACTACACTCGAGCGGGGTGACCCAGTATGTTGTGGACTGTTCTCTTCTGATCGTTCGTTCAGTGATACCATTTGTAAGGTCTCTTTTTCCAAAACCCGCTCGGGTACTTGAAAACTCGAACCTCTCCCGCATCGCACGGTTGAGGTGGACCTTCGCCCAGAATGGCTGCCTTGCGGTGTCACCAACACTCGGGTTGATTAACACCGCTCAGCACCAACCCTGTGGGCTATACGATCATAAGTAAAATATGTCAAAAAGTAAGTACATAAAAGAAGGCATGTCCACAATCACAACATCATATATAATGAAAACAGAAAGTCCATAAGAGAAGTACAATTAAAGGGGCTTAAAACCGATACATATGCAAGGTAATGTACTATCTCTCTCTCTCTACAACATGCGGAAGTCTACAACAAAAGCTCTCAAAAAGCAGAAATCTAACTATCTAATCATCAACCTGTGGCGTCGTGGTAGTGCGCTGCATCTGCTGCTCAGGTCCTGCCATCTCGTCCTACTGCGCGCGGGACAACTCTGCCTCCTCGGACTCCTGCGGTCACACCGACCGTTAGTCATAAAGACAAAGCTGTTTTGTCATCGCCTCCCTCCACGACTCCTAGGCACCGAGCGGGAGGAAGAAGCGGAGGACAAACAAGGGGTAAACAAGAAGGTGGTGACATGACACTACTCTAGCAGGTATAAGTAAAGCAGTAAAATCTAGCTAGCAGTATAGTGCAGGTATAAGACAGTAAAGTAGAGTAATGAAGTAAGCAGTAAGTAGAAAGGAAACGCAGTGCAGTAAGTAAATCTAAACTATCATCACAGATTCGTATCTTAACTTATATGAATGCCCATACGACATATAAGTTAAGATGTCCAGGTAACCCATCATATAAAAGAGCTCATACTAATTTATATGATGGGGGTATGCTATGTGCATGTTATGTTATGCTATGATTATGATGTTTTAATGAAATTATGCAATGTGACTCACCCACACGACTCTATACGCATAGACCTTTGTAGTTCCCAATTTGTTTGAAAGGAAGCCAACCTTTCGGGTACCGACCGTTGTGGCTCACGGTGGCAGTGGATCGGGCACTCCACATCCTAGGCGGGTATGTCACTACCAAGCCTAGACCTCATGTACTCCTCAACGCTAAGAACACAACAGCGGAGCTCCTGCGTACTCTTGCTGGAATCCACCAGACTTTAAGGTCGGGGTGGATTATTAGGGATTGTCCTCCAGACCGCGGTACTCAAACTTACCGGCCCTCTAAACCACACCCTCACCCGAGTCAAATTACTACTATCGGTGACACGACTAGCCTAGTACCGAAGACTCGCCACTAATTGAATAAGTAATAGGTATTAACATGTCCACCCGAGGTTCCAGCTCAGGGACTAACACACCAGCTGATCCAACCCACCTCCTTCCCGGAGGAGATCCATACCAGTCTTTATATCCACTTAGGCTACTCTTGCCTACAATTTAGTTCGTGTTATATTTAGGGTGAATCTTGGACTTCCCGCGGTGTACTCCATAAGGGGCCCATAACGGTACTACAGATCAATGAGCTCAATCCCATAATCCTCTTCAAGACAATTACTTTAGTTGGTGATCAATGTTTGGTTCACCCTTCATCATTACATATAGTTAAAGTGACTTAGCTCATCCCCCGTCCCACCCAATCGGGTTGGACGTACCTTCATTCTTTCTACGTTAACTCCAGCACCACCCCACAAGTATCCCTAGGATTGACCCTCCTTGAATCATGGTGTGCTACATCTCATTTACTGATTGGATATACTTCCTAAACCTCACTTAGGGGTCTGAATTGTCTAGAACTCAAAATTCTGTTTTTACTAAACGCAGACCACAAATTTGAACTATCCATCAACCCCATAAGGGAAACCTTCTAACAATTCATCACCAGGGTCTCTAATAATTATACAAGGTTCCCAATGACCTGAATATGGTATGCTCCAATTTCCATAATTTTCCATATTAAATTGGTATTTAATATAATTTAAAGTAGTTAAGGCCTTAAGCCAAATTACACATGAACTACCCTCAAAATGACTATACATGCTACATGAAAATTATCAGTAAAACAATATCCCATATAAAGGTGGTTCGCTGAGTATCATGACCCTAGGATGTCATTTGTTCTACTATATCATCATAATTGTATAATTATCAAAATGCCACTTTAATTAGGAAAAATAGTATTTCATTTCTGAAAATTCTCCAAAATATACAAAGTGTCCAAATGGGGTCCTAGAGTCCTCTGCCAAATTATTTTGTCATTACCATGTGATTTGATATTTTACAATGATTAAACATTCAAAGGTAGCAATTACCAATTTCTACACAAGGTACTTGAATTACACATCTACAAGCTTCCAAACTGTTGTCATGGGCACATATTAATATAAAATGACAGATTCCCAAGTATCATAATATTGCCCTATGATTTGGTATTTTAAAAGGATTAAATACTCAAGTAATGTAAATCTCAATTTCTACATGAAGTATATGAAATACAATTCTAATAGCTTCCAAACAACTATCATGGGTATAGATTAACCTAAAATCACAGATCACTAAATATCATGAGAAATCCCTATGATTTGATATTTTAAAAAGATTAAAAACTTAAGTGATGTAAATCTCAATTTCTACATGAAGTATATGAAATACAATTTCAATAGCTTCCAAACAATTATCATGGGTATAGATTAACCTAAAATCACAGATCACCAAATATCATGACAAATCCCTATGATTTGATATTTTAAAAAGATTAAAAACTTAAGTGATGTAAATCTCAATTTCTACATGAAGTATATGAAATACAATTTCAATAGCTAACAAACAATTATCATGGGTATATAATAGTATTTAATGACAGTTAACCAAATATCACATTTTTTCCCCATGATTTGATATTTTTCAAAATTAAATTCCCTTAAGCTAGCAAGTACTTAAAAATTCCTACACAAGGAATGAAACTTCAATAAATTATAACAAAATTACTATAGCACAATTTCATCCCTAATACATCCACTGATAGTATAACAAAGTAATACAAGGTCATATGACCTTGCATATTATTTTATTAAGGAAAGGGGGCACTTTCATTTATTAGGAAGAAATACACCTAAATACCCCTAAAAATTCTCATTTAATTTACTAAGTCAATTTATGCTCCTACAAACATATTTACATAGTCCCAAGCCATGGCAAGAACATTTGATCCTATGTTCTTCACAAATCCCCACTTTGCACCCTTAAGGATCACCCTTAGGGTTTTAGGTCACACCACCCTAATGGCTCCAAATGGACCATTAGGGTGTGATACCAGCATTTGTATATACATACCCACATAGCCAACATGATAGGAGGAGGTTAACACACTCAACTCCTCAAAATGACCTAAGCCTAATTTGACCCTTAAAGGCCCTCATTAGGCTTTCCAATTTTTCATATCAAATCAACTCCAAATGGAGTGATATTTTAGGTAGGCACTACTCATGTACAAAAGAGTATGCCACCAAAGTTTGGTGTCATTTGGACATCATATGCTCCAAAAATCAACATAATTTAAATAATCTAATTACCACAAAAACCCTATGCAAATGTGTCCACCAAGGGCTGCCCCTTTGGCAGGGGGTGCCCCTAGGGTATACCAACCCATGGTTAAAAGCACAACTCCAAAGATGGAGGGGTTTGACCTAGGCAATTTTTCTAATGGACTGACCAAGTGTAGGACCAGTCCTAGTAAAACAGCTCCCTAGGGAGCTGTAGGTCACCAAATGACCTAAACTTAAAGCCAAATGAAAGTTAAGACCAAGGCCTACAACTTTCATGTTGGGCACTTTTCTAGATCGGCCTCTAAGAGGCCTTAATTTTTATTTGAAGTGCACTGAGTTTTTGAGGCAGAAAAACAAGTGTAATGAATTAAATAAAAGCATGGAATAATGATTCTGCACGAATCTTAAAGCAGATCCGAGACTCCCCCTTCATCTTCTTCCTCCAGCCAACGGCTGAGATCAGCCAGAGCTGGGCAAACTTGCTCTCCTATTTCCCGTCCATCCCAGCTCCTCCCCGGCCGACCACCACCACCAACACCTTCGTGGTGGTCGGGGCTATGGATTCCCGGCGACATGGCGGCCGGAGGTGGTGTTTTCCGGCGATCCTAGCATGGCCGAAAATCTCCATTTCCATGGATTTGAGGTTTCGATCCCGGCCCAATTGAGCCCGAACCTTCAAATAAAATAGAGGGGAAGCGAGCATAGAGGGAGAGGAGGAGAAACGAACCTTAAAGGGGGCACGACGGCGGCGACGGCGATGGTTTGCCATGGATGCACCTCTCTCCGGCGAGCTTGCCCAAGACTTCGTTTTTTCCATCGTTTTCCTTGATCCAGGAGTCGATTCCAACTGCTTTCCTACCTCTGAAGCTGATGGGAGAGTTGTTTTGAGGTGGGGTGGCTTGTATAGGGAGTATTCAAAAGGAGGCTCACGAATTTCTCTTGGGCTGACACCCCCTTGCTGCCACCTCTGCTTTTCATCCCTTTCCAGGTGTTCCCAGCAATCATCTAAGTCCCTAGGTGGCTGAGGTGGAGTGTGTTAAGGAGAAATTCACCTTTTGCTTTCTCTTTAAGCTTTATGCTTTTTGATCAACTTTTGGTCCCCCCCCTCCATTGATTTAATCAAGCTCATTGTGTAGTTCAGTCTAGTGCTGATGGCAAGACCTATGTCCATGATTAATTGGTTAATTAATTGGTGTTGGGGTTCATTTCACTTTAGGCTTGAAATTCACCTTTAATGGGCTATGTTGACCATGGTTGACTTTGGTCAACCAAGGTGAGTGGGTTGACCCCACTTGGGGGTCATGGGTCCCTTAACATCACCCAACATAGGTTGGTCCATGGTGGGGCTCCAATTGGTTCAATTTAATCAAAGGATGTAGATTTGACCAAAATTGGGTAAAGTTTGACTTTTGTCAATTGGGGTCAATTGGTCCCACCATGATGGGGCTTTTTGGTCCATTGGGTTCCTTAAGGTGTTTAGAGTGTGGTGGTAAGGTCAATTTGAACATTTGAGGGTCAATTGAACCCTAATTGACTTGGTTTGGTTAATGTTGACCTAATGTTGACTTTGGTCAATTTCATGCAATTGGGTCCCACCCAAGTGCAATTTCCATGGTTATGGTCTTCCTTAGTGGTTAGGGTGGTATGGGGAGGTCAATTTGGTGAATTGAGGGTCAATTGGCCTAAGGGAGTGGTATTGGGCTATGTTGATTTTGTGCCCTTGGTGTGCACTTAGCACACTCCACTTGGCCCAAGGGCCTTAGTGGTCATTCTGCACACCACCCATGCCCTAACACCATCTAGGGGTCTAGAAGGATTGGGGATGTTACAAATCCCAATAAACAAAAGAAATATTTCGTCCTCGAAATTTAGGTTTGGGTCTACGGGTTGCAAGTACTTATAAGTGTAAAGGGTTTCAAAGACGATTACTTTGCACCTGAGTTGAGGAGTTCCGGGAAACATTGTTGCATGAAGTCCAAGGGCACCCAACTGTGCTCCTCTTGCCCATGATTGAACTATAATAATCGGGCATCAGAATCTCCTTCCACGGAAGAACTCGGACCTCTACAATAAGAGAACTCAAACCGGAGCAACATTCCTTACCAAAAATTTTTCGTTGCACTTCTACTATTACTTGCTAAGATTGTCGGCAATAATTCCACTGGGTTCAAATGAAGTCTTAACCCGCCGCTCAGATCATCGTGCCATTAATCACAATGCGGGTTCTACTTGCTCTATCCCGGTAATAAATAGGAAATAGACATTTCAGAGAAATCAAAACAAGCTAACCAGGCGCGGGCGTTATCAAATCACTACACTCCCGAAGGAGGATCTACCTGAAATACATAGAACTTACCGGGTTAATTCATAATATCATGCCGCGCTAGATGGCATCAAAACCTTCGAGTTCAACTTAACTTCAAAAGGTTACAATCACGAACCATGTTTACTTAACATGCTGCTCATAAATCGATTAGCCAGGACGTGATCATTTAGCCAACCGTCATTGCCTATTCTGATTCTTCACTATACGACTCTCTTACACGTAGGAATTCAACACCACCTACACCAAGAGACCTTATCCCTTAACATATGAGATCTCGGCTGATAAACCATTTCCGATTCCGCGGAGACAAGGTCAGGTTTATCAGTTACAAAACAATAACAAAAACCCTGATTACACTTGGACCAGAGTCTCTTATGTCCTACGAACGTTACACGAGGTTAACGCTTCTACACGTTAAATAAATGTAGATATCTTCCAAGCTTTTCTTGAGGAACATACGTCTGTAGTTTAAAAAGATGTTTCTTGAGGAACATACGTCTGTAGTTTAAAAAGATGTTCCCGAAATGACTCCCAACTACTTTCTATAACCCTTTGTTTCGTAACCCACGAGGGTAAAAACCCTTTTTATCATGACATGTTTTTGGCACAATTTGATTTCAACATGAAGGATGTTTCATAAAAACCCATTACTCCACGAGAAGTTTCATCAACTATATCTGGAAAACACACATGTCTCCTTTATTCTTGAATCTCCCTAACTGGGATTACAATTAATTGGTTAATTAATTGGTGTTGGGGTTCATTTCACTTTAGGCTTGAAATTCACCTTTAATGGGCTATGTTGACCATGGTTGACTTTGGTCAACCAAGGTGAGTGGGTTGACCCCACTTGGGGGTCATGGGTCCCTTAACATCACCCAACATAGGTTGGTCCATGGTGGGGCTCCAATTGGTTCAATTTAATCAAAGGATGTAGATTTGACCAAAATTGGGTAAAGTTTGACTTTTGTCAATTGGGGTCAATTGGTCCCACCATGATGGGGCTTTTTGGTCCATTGGGTTCCTTAAGGTGTTTAGAGTGTGGTGGTAAGGTCAATTTGAACATTTGAGGGTCAATTGAACCCTAATTGACTTGGTTTGGTTAATGTTGACATAATGTTGACTTTGGTCAATTTCATGCAATTGGGTCCCACCCAAGTGCAATTTCCATGGTTATGGTCTTCCTTAGTGGTTAGGGTGGTATGGGGAGGTCAATTTGGTGAATTGAGGGTCAATTGGCCTAAGGGAGTGGTATTGGGCTATGTTGATTTTGTGCCCTTGGTGTGCACTTAGCACACTCCACTTGGCCCAAGGGCCTTAGTGGCCATTCTGCACACCACCCATGCCCTAACACCATCTAGGGGTCTAGAAGGATTGAGGATGTTACAGGTCTCGTCTCCGGTGAGGTGATGACCACACCCCGAGTCCATGATCCAGCCTTCCAGATAGTTGATAGGAGCAGAGGCTCCAGCAGAAGCCGAGATTGCCCTCTTCAGAGTGAACTCTGCCTTTACATTCGTCCTCCTCCAAGTTCTCACTTCTGCCCCATTATCCCCTTCCGGGACAACTTCCTGCGTCTGATCTCCTCCAACTACCTCCCAGAGGTCCTCACCTAGAAGATAACTTTGCATACACGACTTCCACTTCTTGAAGTTAGTCGATGTAAGCATCTAAATTCCAAGACCCCTCGCTTCCATTGCTCTACCACTGGTTCCTTCTTCACAAAGACGATGGCTACTCTAAGTCACTCACTGCTCAACCACTCCAACCTCGCTTTGATACCATGTGAAATTTTACGAATCTTTATGAAGCGAGCAGGAGTTAGTCAACTTAGAGTTACAAACCAAACAACCAGAAGTAAATGGAGGCAAACAAACGATCTTTATTGATAGCAAATTCAAATTACAAGGCAAGACATGCTTGGCGAGACATGATTTCGCCAGCACAAACACCAAAGGAAAAGATACAAAGTTGAAGACAACTTGAGACCGCGCGGTCTCCCTTGCGACCTCAGCAACCCGCCAGACCGCAACCAACTGCCGATCTCAGAACAACACCAACCCGCTGATCAGACCGCACCCTTCCTTTTCGAACTCCTGATTCTCCCGAACTCCAGCACCACAACTCCAAGCCGCAGACCGCCCGAACACTTTCAGAGGAAGAGGTGATTGCTGCTGCCCGCACTATCCGCAAAAGCTGCACAAGAAGAGTTCAATCAGCAGACCGCCCGGTCAGACAAATAGAGACCGCAAGAAAGAAGCGAACTCAGCTTACACTTGGTCTGTCTCTAAATTTGCTGCTACAGTGGCTCCTATTTATAGGCGTGGGACCTGATCCAGTCACCACCCTATGAGATAGGATCACCACCCTCCAGACCGCGCGACCTGACCGGTCACACCGCGCGATCAGCAACAGAACTCCTGCTTCATTTTGGTGAACTCGCCAGCTCCAACATCAACCATGAGAGACCGCCACTCTCACAGCAGATCGCGACTCCAACGGAGATCGCTTGACCGCCCAAAGCTGTTCACCTCCTGTGTTCGCCCGAGACCAACGATCAAGCCAGGAGACCGCAACTAGGCTTAGAAAAGCCAGACCGCAGAGACAGACCGCTAAGTCATGCGGTTAAGCCAGACCGCCCAACCTCCTCCCAGACCGCCCAGGTCCAAAAAGCCCTCCAAACTTCCACTTCAACAATTTCAACACTCCCCTCCTCCAGTGCGCCCACCTCCTCCGGCGGGGCTCCTCCGCGCGACTCCCCTCCTCCGCATGACCCCTACTCCGGCGCAAAAATCTCCTCCAGCGGGACAGTCATCCTCTGCGCCATTTTCCTCCAGAAAACCACCCTTACAAAACTCCAGACACACTTCATTGTGAGCATCTCCTCTTCCAGATTTCTTTGGTTATTGATATCAGATTTTCCTAGTTTTTTTTATTTCAGATTATCCTGGGTTTTGGTTTCAGATTTTATGGTTTTTTATATCAAAATTTTCCGGGATTTCAGATCTTAGCGAACTCTAGGAGATCTTCTTGCTTAACAAGTATAATCACCTAATTTATATACATTTATGAATTTTTTGAAATCCATTGCACGATCAATATTAGATTTGGGATGCGTGTTTATATTGTTGTTTTCTTACTTCAGTTAAAGTGTAATGAGTTCAGAGGAGTTGTTATTGGCGAATGAAAAATCATTAAAAGAGACACTTGTAGATGTTGGTATACACTTTAACACGACTTTAAGGTTTTAAAGCAAAGAAATTTTTTTCTTAGCGATTTGGTTTTGTATTGCAATTATAATTTGAAGCAACTTCTCTTGCAGGAATACTTCATTTGGACACAAGATCTTACAAATGGATGCGTTGATTTTGAATGAAGAAATATAAAGTTTTGGGCAAAAATGTTTTTGTTTAATATAATGTTAATGTTTGTTGTTTTAGCAAAACATTTTAAATGAATGTCTACTTCATATATATGTTCTTATAGTTCTTTTAAGTTTTAGAATTCAAAAGAATATTTTTTTAAAAAGGAGAGAAAAAAAAATACAAATTTGATGTTTAGAAAATGGGCACAAATATCATATTTGAGTACAAATATAAATTTATGGGTACAAATATCCATGAGTTACAAATATCCATTTAAAGGGTACAAATAACAACTCCCTTAAAAACTACGCTTTTTCTCTGGACGTATGATCTATAGTACTCTCGTTGTTTGCAGTCTTCTTATAGTGTGATGATAATATTCCAACTATCGCTTAGTTTCCTATTGTGTGCAGTGCTGAAAACGGCTGGTGGTAATATGAAGCACTTCGCCCATGCACCTGAGAGCATATTAGGATCCTCTTCATTTCTGACGAAATAGAGATTGAATGCTTGTTGATCCGATGGGTTTGTCATTTCCCATCCATTTATAATTTTTTTTAATCAAAAAAATTTCCACCACTAGATATTCCTTAGACTTATCTTGTCCATTAGATGATAAAATGGATCCTCTCCAATTCTGACGAAATCCGAATACCCTGAGAGCATTCTCGCACAAGTGAGCCGGGGGAAGTCCCCCCTACAAAAATGCTCCTAAGAGAAAATACCAAAAAAGTAATGCCATGCTTCTAGGAGAAAAATACCAAAAAGTGATACCATGAATATATAGGGTATCACTTTTTTTTTCATGATAATCAGACTGATCTCATAATCAGCAGCATACAGTGTTAAAGAAAAAAAAATTGACAACCAACTTAAAATAACACATATTATTATCGATATTTTACTATTTTGTTCTTATACTACTACTATTATTATTGCTACCATTTTTATAAATAATAATAATAATAATAAATTTTTAATACATAAATGAAAAAAAATATACTGATAAATAATTTTGTGAAAAATAAAATACAAATGTTGTGGGTCGCTTAGCGTTCTTTCGGACCGGGCGAATCGGATTGTCTTAACTCGAGAGTGGTTCAAGAGCGCAAACAGTCAAAGAGAGAACCAACGACAAAACAACATGACGTTTTACGTGGGAAAATCCGAAAAGGGAAAAAATCACAGGGCCAAATCGGTGCTGGCCAAATCCACAAGTTGTTGGCGGTTACAATTGTTTGAGCTCTTGAGAAGGTGACAAGCCACCGATCCTTTTACAAGTATTTTGAGGAAGGAAAGAAATTAAGTCTTCAACGATGCTCATGAGAGCGGTCTCTGGAGATGACGCAGAGCGAACACTGAGTAAGAGGATGGTCAGAGTGGACACTGAGCAAGAGAGCGGTCAAAGTGTACACTGAGTACGTAGGAGAGCGGTCAGAGTGAACACTGAGCAGGAGGGCGGTCAAAGTGTCAAGTCTTCGCAGGAAAACTTCAGAGCTTTTTCTTCACTCCGTGGTTGCTTGTCTTCAAATGAAAGCATGAGGTTTTTTTATAGTTTTTCTGAGGGACGCGCTGATAATTATGCCATATTGGAATTTGAACAGGTGAATATGAGTGCTCAGTTCTAGTCACCTGGACCACTCATTTTCGAAAAATGACGACCATGCACCCCGAGCGGTCTGTGCAATCCGGGCGGCCCGAGCAGGTTCGCCGGCGAGACTGCGGCGGCGACGGCGTTGGCGGCGGCGGCGGCGGTGGCGAGAGAGAGGCGCATGAAAGGGAGGCGCGTGAAAGGGACGAGCGCGGGGGTAAGCGGTGTGAGCGGGGGCGCGCGTCCTGGGCGTGCGCGGGCTCTTTGTTGCTGGGACCGCTCAGTACAGGGCAAGGCCCTACGCGGTCGAGTCGGTCCACTTTGGTTGTCACGTGGAGATCATGATCTTGAAAACTGTCTTGACCTGGATGAATTTTAGATGAACCCCATCAACAATGTTGAATTCTTAGTTTTTCTCAATATTAAAAGTTCTCATATTTTAGAAAGGTGTTTCAAGAAGAATAAGAATTCAATTATATATATATATTGATGATTTTTATGTTGTCGGGTGCTCTTAGGATTTTAAAACATATAAAATTGATCCAAAGTTAAGGGTTTTCGTGCTTGCGAAGACGAATCCAAAGATATCGGTAATGCATAGATCATAGTTTGTTATGACTAAATTGGCCAAAATTAGACTCAATAAACATGGATTGGACTAATAAACTCAGTCTTCAACAAACTAAGGCTTTATTTGGCGCGGCGGTGGCGGGCAGAACCGGCGGGTGGAGAGGGAGGGTTGGGAACGGAGGGGACGAGGCGGGGCTCGAAAAGCTCCGTTTTAGAGCTTTTTCCATGGCGCGGCGGGTGCAAACGCGGCAAACACCGCCACCGGGCGTTTGTTTACCCGCCTTGCGGTGGCGTTTGCCGCAAACGCCGCCCGCCACGGCCGCGCCAAATGAAGCCTAATTGTGTTAGTGAGCCTAGGGGTGGCATGTACCCTTGTCACTGTACCATTTTGGGGTAACTACACTCACACTTCAGTTTTAGTCACTCTTCTTGCAAGCACCTACGAGTAGGGGCGGATTTAGAGGGGGGCCCGAGGGACGCTGGCATCCCCATTATTTTTCAAAATTGTTAGTGGATTTGGATTCCTCTCGTCGAGACAATGAATTTTGACTACTTATATGTCAAAAACGGTGGCCAGATGAGGGAGAAACAACTCCGATAAGATGGAAGCGTTCTCACGTCACGTAACTAGTTTGTTTTGAGACAAATATTGACTATTCGCGGACCAAAGTTGGATATTCGCAGACCAAATTTGGCTATTCACAGACCAAGTTCAGCTATGTGCACCCCCAAAATTAATTCCCAACATGTGACCCAGGACCCTCCTACTCATCCCGCTAGCATTTGTGTTTAGAAATTTTTTAGGAACCCCCATTTATAATTTTCTGGATCCGCCACTACCTACGAGACATCAACGGCTCCGCACAAACTCCAACAAAAACAAAAATTTGATACTGATAAACTTCTTGCCGCAAAGAGTAGAGCAAATTTCATACTTCAATCCAACAATTTCATGTATAATTAAAGATGACCGCATTCATCCTTACCAAAAGTCAAATGTCAAATTTTGGAGATCAGATCCGATCAATGTTTCTTCTTAAATCACCTTGATGACACAAACTCACTTGAAAATGAGTCTAAGGAAGGGTCCGATTGGCACGGCGGTGACAATCGTAAATATGATGGTTACAACTTACAACCCATCATCTATTTGACACAACGTCTTGATCATGTGAGTTTGGACAAAAACATCATTGTCATGAAATATCTCGCTTCGCATGTATGACATTTCGTCCTCGTTGCCGTAGTGGCTGAATGGTAAAGCGATTACATTCTTCATTTGCGTCTCTCAATGTCCAGCTTGATCGCAAGACCAAATCTGCTCTGACGAAGATAATTGTGCTTGACTCGACTCTGATGTTTTTTTTTGTCCAAGCAATATTTCAAATGTCGTATCAATGCCGTGTCACCTTTTGGTGTCAGCAATTTGCGCAATGTCGACATATTGCTTTTAACTCTTCATTGGCGTGAATCTTGTCGAAGTGCTCCCACACTTGCGTATGATGTTTGTCAACCTTTAAATAAAAATAATTTATTTTTTAAGAAAAAGATATAAAACCTATACTAAGGTCTAAGGGCGATGATAATATATAAAAGCGTTAGTCGCCTGCCTGAGAAATGACAAGTTGCAACTTGGCACTTGGTTGGTAACTGATGTTCGGCCAAAATCCCTAAGCCAGGGCCTGTGGCCTTATTTTTAGTATAACAACATTATATGACTTCCACGCTATATTTTATTGACTTTGATTAATATTGTTGCGAACCATTCAAGGCTCCGGTAGATCGGATTAAATTGGGATCGTTTTAGTCCGAGAGCGTTCGAGCACGCAAATAGTCACAGAAAAATGGAAAACTGATAAGTCAATTTTTTTAACGTGGAAAACCCGTCAACTGGGTGAAAAACCACGTGACTGGATCTATGTCGGTCAAAACCTCCACTATTTGTAGGTCGTTGTACAGAGCTTTTTAATAGAAGGTGAGGGCGACAGGCCGCTCCTCGTTACAATTGTTAAGAGAGAGAGAGGTGCTCGGAGGGTGACAGGTCACCGCTCACGGAGCTAAGTTTTTTGCCTGCGGCTGAGGGGAATGAGCGCTCTGGAGACTTCGACTGCTGCTTGAAGGTTGGATCAGGGTGCTCTGTGCGTCTTTGTCTCTGCAGTTTGTCTTCAGCTGCGTGAGAGGAGTTTGAAGTACTGCTCTTGTTGGTGGCTGGAACATTTGTTCTTGGGCATGTATAGTGCTTGTTGCTGAGTACGCGGGGGCGCGCTCGGAGCGGTCTTGAGAGCGCAGCGCAAGGAGGCGCGCTCGGAGCGGTCTTGAGAGCGCAGCGCAAGGAGGCGCGCTCGGAGCGGTCTTGAGAGCGCAGCGCAAGGAGGCGCGCTCGGAGAGGTCTTGAGAGCGCAGCGCACGGAAGCGCGCTCGGAGCGGTCTTCAGAGTGGAGCGCACGGAGGCGCGCTCGGAGCGGTCTTGAGAGCGGAGCGCACGAAGGCACGCTCGGAGCGGTCTTGAGAGCGGAGCGCACGAGCCGCGCTCGGAGCGGTCTTGAGAGCGGAGTGCACGGAGGCGCGCTCGGAGCGGTCTTGAGAGCGGAGTGCAAGGAGGCGCGCTCGGAGCGGTCTTGAGAGCGGAGTGCAAGGAGGCGCGCTCGGAGCGGTCTTGAGAGCGCAGCGCAAGGAGGCGCGCTCGGAGCGGTCTTGAGAGCGCAGCGCAAGGAGGCGCGCTCGGAGCGGTCTTGAGAGCGCAGCGCAAGGAGGCGCGCTCGGAGCGGTCTTGAGAGCGCAGCGCAAGGAGGCGCGCTCGGAGCGGTCTTGAGAGCGCAGCGCAAGGAGGCGCGCTCGGAGCGGTCTTGAGAGCGCAGCGCACGGAAGCGCGCTCGGAGCGGTCTTCAGAGTGGAGCGCACGGAGGCGCGCTCGGAGCGGTCTTGAGAGCGGAGCGCACGAAGGCACGCTCGGAGCGGTCTTGAGAGCGGAGCGCACGAGCCGCGCTCGGAGCAGTCTTGAGAGCGGAGCGCACGGAGCCGCGCTCGGAGCGGTCTTGAGAGCGGAGCGCACGGAGGCGCGCTTGGAGCGGTCTTGAGAGAGGAACGCACGAAGGCGCGCTCTGAGCGGTCTTGAGCGGAGCGCACGGATGCGCGCTTGGGAGCGCGCAAGGAAGAGATGCGCTAGGGAGCGCGCAAGGAAGAGGCGTGCTTGGGAGCGCGCAAGGAAGAGTCGCGCTGGGGAGCGTGCAAGAAAGATGCGCGCTCGGGAGCGTGCAAGGAGGAGCAGTGGAGAGAGAAAGTCGTAGGAGGAGGAGAGAGAAAATCCGTAGGAGGATTTTCCTGGGCGAAAGAGAGATGAAAGTGAAGGGGAATGATGTTCTATTTATAGATTCCAAGAGGGGCAACCAGGTAATATCCACCGATAACTACCAGACGGAGGAATAAGAACGCTCTGTTTAGAGCACGTGGATCACCGATTTTACCCAAATGATGAGACCGCCCCCGGGCGGTTACGGGTTCAACGGAAGAGCAACCGCTCCTCCCGCGAGGGGAGGAGCGGCCGGCGAGGCCGGCGGCCGGGGAAGAGGGCCCCCAACTGGGGTTGAGCGGCCAAATGGCCGCCTAACCTGGGCAGTGGGGAAGCCGCCCCCACTGGGGGTGGTGGCCGAGATCGGGGGGCCAAATGGCCGAGATCTGGGCGAACGGGACGCCGCCCCTAGTGGGGGCTGCGACTGAGATCTGGCGCCCAAATGGTTTCCTGATCCGGGCGAACGGGAGGCTGCCACCATTGGGGGAGGCGACGGAGATTGGGCGAATGGGAGGCCGCCCCCGTTGGGGGCGGCAGCCGAGATCGGGCGGCCAAATGGCCGCCCGATCCGGGCAAACTGGAGGACGCCCCGGTTGGGGGCGGCGTCCGAGATCGGGCGGCCAAATGGGTTCCCGATCCGGACGAACGGGAGGCCGCCCCATTAGGGCGGCGACCAAGATTAGGAAGCCAAATGATCGCCCGATCTGGGCGAACGGGAGGCCGCCCCCGTTGGGGATGGCAGCTTAGATCGAGCGGTCGCCCGTCTTCGGGGCGGCGGCGGAAGTCGCGCGGCCATGGGAAGCCGCGTGGCCATAGGGCCGCGCGATGGCTTTGGTTACGCCAGCCGGCGATGGGCCGGGCGAGCTAAACGGTGCAGAAGAAGGCAGTGATTATTGCGGCGACGGCGATGACAGTTACAACTTAGGTGTTTACGCCGAGGGAGGTTCGGATATCCGTACCCCATGTATGGGGTGCGGATAATGCTTCTAGGGAGACCCCATCATTTGCTCCCCAAGTCCCCACAACTTCGAGCCGAAGCGAATGGAGGGCGGGGACGTCCATTCGAAAGCTGGGCTTTGTTCACAACGTTTTGCGGTGGTGACCGTACGACAAAATGTCTAAGGGGTGCACAAGATATGCCAGCCATCGGGCGAAGAGCTTGCTTGTGGTTGCGTGCATAGCAAGATGTACGGGAGGTGCGGAGGGAGGAACTCACACGAGGCGCAATGCGTGCTGGGAATGGTGTGCATAAGTGGTCAAGCGTGTGGGAGAAGCATGCATGGCGTACTGTGCGTGAAACACGTGGTGTGTGCAAGGCGTGTGGTCGGCGTAATGTACGCGAGGTGCGGAGCGCACAGTGTGTGCAAGATGTCGTGTGCATGTGTATTTATGTGGGGTGTGCCACACACATTTTCCGCGCACATTTTGCCGCCTTTTGTTCATGAGGACTCAAGTGGTTCCTTAGCCCTTCAGGTAGCGAGGCGTTGCTCTCAAGGGAGGTTTATATAGTGGTGCTCCTCATTAGTTGTGAAGCATGTTGATGTTTGAAAGTGACGGTATGGAATACCTGCAAGATCGGGGGTGAAGATCCCTCAAACGACGGCGTTGACGCGTTGCTGAGATGTAGCCAAGTTTGATATCGGAGGTCTCTTCAAGAGTGAGAGAGGACTCTGGTGTTGATGTGGATGAGGCGTGTCTCCGCCTTTATTATTTCTTTGCACATTTGCATTATGCAGTAGCTTTGTACTCTGTTTGCGGAGCTTTGGTCGCTCCTTGAGAATTGCTTGATTGTTTGCTTACTGTTCTAGCTTTGAGAACTTGCTTGTGATAGTAGAGCTTTTATGGTGTTGGAGCTGCCGTTTTGCATGTCAACTGTGTTTTGCTTCTTTGGTGGTTGGAGGATGAGACCCAGGTCATGCTGGAACCTACTACGTGGGCGAAGGGCGGACGCTTCAAACCGAGTAGTGAGAGGTCCGGATTATCGAACTGGGGGAAGTTGCTGAGAGCGGTGGTGAAGGGAGGTCCTTCAAACCTGGGCGACCGTGAGGTGCGCAGGCCCTAACAGCATCATTACCTACTGCGGGGAGAAGGGCAAACCTTCGATCGACGATAGTGGGAGGTCACGGGTGTAACAACCCGGCCCAACCACCACACTGATGGGCTGGCAACCCGGCTCACAGGCTAGTCCATCTCCACACCAGCGGGCTGGCTGTCGCGGTTGACGGGCCGGCGCCATCTCCCACACCTCGCTCGATGTGGGCCGCACTTCCGCCCACTTTTTTTACAAGGGCTGCAGCCCATACACCCCAACGCATCCGTCTGGCCCTGTTTCTCAGGCGCAGCGCATTGTTGAGGTCAGGTTTCGATCCCGTGACCTCCTAGATAAGGACTCCTTCAACCGAGTCTTATCACCAACTGAGCTGAAACAGGGCCAGACGGATGCGTTGGGGTGTATGGGTTGCAACCCTTGTAAAAAAAGCGGGCGGAAGTGCGGCCCACATCGAGCGAGGTGTGGGAGATGGCGCCGGCCCGTCAACTGCGGCAGCCAGCCCGCTGGTGTGGAGATGGACCGGCCTGTGAGCCGGGTTGCCATCCCATCAGTGTGGTGGTTGGGCCGGGTTGTTACAAAAAAAGTGGAGATGCACTTTTTTTGTAACAACCCGGCCCAACCACCACACTGATGGGATGGCAACCCGGCTCACAGGCCGGTCCATCTCCACACCAGCGGGCTGGCTACCGCAGTTGACGGGCCGACGCCATCTCCCACACCTCGCTCGATGTGGGCCGCACTTCCGCCCGCTTTTTTTACAAGGGCTGCAACCCATACACCCCAACGCATCCGTCTGGCCCTGTTTCTCAGGCGCAGCGCGTTCTTGAGGTCAGGTTTCGATCCCCTGACCTCCTAGATAAGGACTCCTTCAACTGAGTCTTATCACCAACTGAGCTGCACTTTTTTGTAACAACCCGGCCCAACCACCACACTGATGGGCTGGCAACCCGGCTCACAGGCCGGTCCATCTCCACACCAGCGGGCTGGCTGCCGCGGTTGACGGGCCGGCGCCATCTCCCACACCTCGCTCGATGTGGGCCGCACTTCCTTCCGCTTTTTTTACAAGGGCTGCAGCCCATACACCCCAACGCATCCGTCTTGCCTTGTTTCTCAGGCGCAGCGCGTTGTTGAGGTCAGGTTTCGATCCCCTGACCTCCTAGATAAGGACTCCTTCAATCGAGTCTTAGGCCCAACCACCACACTGATGGGCTGACAACCCGGCTCACAGGCTGGTCCATCTCCACACCAACGGGCTGGCTGCCGCGGTTGACGGGTCGGCGCCATCTCCCACACCTCGCTCGATGTGGGCCGCACTTCCGCCCGCTTTTTTTATAAGGGTTGCATCCCATACACCCCAACGCATATGTCTGGCCCTGTTTCTCAGGCGCAGCGCGTTGTTGAGGTCAGGTTTCGATCCCCTGACCTCCTAGATAAGGACTCCTTCAACCGAGTCTTATCACCAACTGAGCTGCAGTTGGTGATAAGACTCGGTTGAAGGAGTCCTTATCTAGGAGGTCAGGGGATCGAAACCTGACCTCAACAACGCGCTGCGCCTGAGAAACAGGGCCAGACAGATGCGTTGGGGTGTATGGGATGCAGCCCTTATAAAAAAGCGGGCGGAAGTGCGGCCCACATCGAGCGAGATGTGGGAGATGGCGCCGGCCCGTCAACCACGGCAGCCAGCCCGCTGATGTGAAGATGGACCGGCCTGTGAGCCGGGTTGCCAGCCCATCAGTGTGGTGGTTGATAACTTCCCAAAAGGAAGTTATTTCACTACTTATTTTATTCTAATTTCCATTAAAAAGAGGAAAATAATCCCCAATTATAGAAAATATGTTTAAATATCTTATTAATCAATATTGGACTGATTTCGGTCATTTTCCATGGTTTTCTATCAAAGATTGGTCAAAGGATTCAAGTTGGGGAAGCAATGGATCATTTATTGCTGATGCAGAAAATAGGTTGCAACGCCAAAAATTAGCAGGTTGCAACGTGGCGACGAAATTCAGATTTTGAATTTTAAAACGAGGCGCCTACGTGTATTTCCAAAGGAGACATCCCTTCAGATTTGGAATGGAAGTTAAGAGCACGAAATTACTGGAGAAAGGGGGATTATTCTTGGGGAGAAAAGAGAGAGAAAAGAGAGGGGAGAACTGGGAGGTCTTCTTCCTCTTGAAGAATTCGGCTAGAGCTTGGAGAAGGGGGCTTGAACCATCACTAAGGAGATCGATCTGAATCTAAAAATGTTCCTACATCGTTTTGATTTCCTGAATCATGTCTAGTAAGATCTACTTTGATTTGTGGTTTCTCTCTTCCTTCATGAACTAAATTCCTAAGTCTTGCATGTGTGAAGTACCTTAGTTGTGATGATGACTTGATTTTCATTTATAATTTGTGAATGTGTTGATGTTGATCTTTATTAAATTTATGATCTATTCTTGGGATTTTGGTTTAAGTTTCATCTTTAAAGTGCTTGGCAAAAATTCCAGAGATGAGTCGGGCTAGATGAACGTTTGTTTGCACGACGATATTCGAGAGAGGAGTCGTGTTGTTTTTAACCAAACTTCCGTATTTATACTTCATTGCGAGATTCGAGAGAGGAGCGTTGAAAGTGTATCATAAATCTTAATATAATTCCAAGAGAGAGAGAGAGAGAGAGATCTCCTCTTGAATTAGCAATTGTGATTCTAGTACTTTATGTTATTCTAATTTCATCTAAGTTGGAGACGACTAGAGGATTTGGGATAAACGGATAATGGAGATCGAGAGATAAAGTTATCCATTTTAGAATCGTTGCAAGAAAATCATTAATACTTCATGAATTATCACTTTTATTGGTTGTCATCATAGCAAGGGAAAAACACATGTGAGACTATCTTTCCAAGTGCAGTAAAAGTATTTTAAGTAACCGTAATTAGAGTTGTAATTGTTGCTTTTGAATTATTAAGTTTTCTCTACCAATCATTACTACTTGCTTGAATTTAAAGAAAAGGCAGAATTAATATTTGTGAGCGCTAAGTTAAGCACTTCCACGTGGGAACGATCACTTTCTCATCATTTTATTACTTATACGGCACGTGCACTTGCGTATTTATATACACCTTTTGCGGGCGTATCAAGTTTTTGGCGCCGTTGCCGGGGAAGCGCGCTAATTTAGTGTTTTATTTCTCACAATATTTGTGAAACCTTAGTACTTAGAGATCAAGCATTTGTTTGTTCGTGTTATTTGTTTTAATTTATTTGTCTATTTGAGTACTGTTCGGTGTATGTCCAGATATATGCAAGTAGAACTATTGCCATTGAATTCTAAAATTGAGCGTACCTGTAGACGAAACAGGAGAGACTTTAGGACCGTTAACATTATTCATCCTGCGATGAATGATCCTCAGCCAAATAATGTTAATAATAATGATGGTCAGGTTGATCAAAATGCCCAACCGCCAGCACCACCACGCATGACTTGTCACGAGTATAACACACCTCTAAGGGGAGGTTTGCACTTCAGCATTGCTCGACCAGCAATTGCTGCTAACAATTTTAAAATGGACCCACTAATTATGCAACAAGTGCAAAACAATAAGTTTGGGGGTCTAGGTCATGAAGATGCAAATTCCCACTTACGAACTTTCTTAGCAATTTGCGATATGTTTAAGTTCAATGGAGCATCGGAAGATGCAATCCTGTTGAGAGCATTTCCGTTCTCCTTAGAGGGTAGAGCTAAGGATTGGTTAGACTCGTTACCGCATGAGTGTATCACCACATGGGACGAACTAGTCGATAGGTTCCTGAACAAATATTTTCCACCCTCTAAGACTGCAAAACTAAAAAGGGATATTACAACATTTTTACAAGGTAACGGGGAAACTCTTTACGTTGCATGAGAGCGTTTTAAAGAGCTGTTGAGAAAATGTCCTCATCATGGGTTGCACCAGCACCAGCAAGTGTCCACATTTTACAATGGGTTGCAAACTGCAACCATGATTTTAGTCGATGGAGCCGCTGGGGGCTCATTAATGAAGAAGTATCCTGAAGACGCATATGCTATTTTAGAAGACTTAACATCCAATAACTATCAAGCTTACGAGAGACAAACTAATAGCATTCCAGCAGGAGTCCATCAGGTGGACCAAATCACTTCTTTGGCCGCTCAGATGGCATCGCAGTTCAATTTAATTAACAAAAGATTAGATTCACTCTCAACCCCTACAACTAGTGCCCCGCTCACAGTTGAACAACTAAATCAATTAACTAAAGATGCAAATTATGTGGGAGGGCAACCAAGACAAATTCCGCCAGGATTTGCCAATCATTATCACCCCGAGTGGCGAAATCATCCAAATTTTTCCTGGAAGAATAATCAAGGGATGAGTCAACCACAAGGTTTTAATCAAAATATGAATCAACTACCTATCAATAACAACTCTCAACCCCAACAAGTAAACCAAAGGAAGATGACTGATGATTTTATCTTAGGCATGTTCCAAAAGTATGACTCAAAAATGGTAGGAATAGAATCATCGTTAAGATCACTAGAAACTACTATGGGTCAACTTGCAAATTCATTAAGTCAAAAGCCCATTGGAACTCTACCTTCTGATACCACACCCAATCCAACAAAAGATAATCATAATAATCATTGCAAAGCTATTGCACTAAGGAGTGGTGTAGAGATCCCAAGTGGGGAGGGGTTGCTTGAGAAAGTTAGGGAATAAGAAACGAGTAAGAAGCCAAGTGAATCGAGCATATTAGAGAAGGACGAGTTGGGTGAGAAAAATGAGGTGGGAGAGAAACAAAAAGAGAAACTAAATCAAAAGAAAGAAGTAGTTTATCCACCACCCCCATTTCCGGCTAGACTTGTTAAATCCAAACTTGACACACAATTCCAAAAGTTTATAGAGATTTTCAAAAAGTTAACTATAAATATCCCATTTGCTGAGGCTCTTGAGCAAATGCCAAGTTATGCCAAGTTTATGAAGGATATCTTGGCAAAGAAAAGAAAGTTTGTTGATAAAGAGATAGTGGCGTTGACTGAGGAGTGTAGTGCTATATTGCAGAAGAAGTTGCCACCCAAGCTTAAGGGCCCCGGTAGCTTCACAATTCCTTGTTCTATCGGCTTAAACTTTGTTGGGAGAGCTCTATGTGACCTTGGGGCGAGCATCAACCTGATGCCATTATCTATCTATAAGTAGTTTGGTTTAGGGGAGATCACACCTACATCTCTGACTCTACAGTTGGCCGATAGGTCTCTAGCATTTCCCAAGGGAATTGTAGAGGACGTGCTGGTTAAGGTGGATAAATTCATTTTCCCCGCCGATTTTGTGGTACTTGATATGGATGAGGACAAGGATGTCCCCATCATTCTTGGTAGACCATTCTTGGCCACCGGACGAACACTCATTGACGTCCAGAAGGGTGAGCTTACGATGAGAGTTAATGATGAGAATGTGACATTCAACATCCTCAAAGCTATGAAATTTCCGGATGATAAGGAGGAGTGTTTCTCCATTGAGGAAGTGAATGCACCTACACGTATGATGTATGATGAGAATGATTGGGAGCGTAAAATCCTGAGTGTGTTAACAAATGAAGAAATAGAAGAGGACCCAGACTTAACGGAAACTGTAGAAGCTTTAAGTATTTATGATCATATACCAAATGCTAATATGTTTGAGTTAATAAGTAG
Source organism: Dactylorhiza incarnata (assembly GCA_033032865.1). Taxonomy (NCBI): domain Eukaryota; kingdom Viridiplantae; phylum Streptophyta; class Magnoliopsida; order Asparagales; family Orchidaceae; genus Dactylorhiza; species Dactylorhiza incarnata. The sequence continues at coordinate 3,456,565 of JAWHQI010000061.1, read as the reverse complement.
ACCAAGTGAGTCTAAGGTCATGAAGCCTTCTATCTTAGAGCCACCTACACTTGAATTGAAACCGCTACCCGAAAACTTAAAGTATGTTTTTCTAGGTAAGGATAACACACTACCGGTTATTATTGATGCATCTTTAGTTAAGAAAAATGAAGAGAAATTGCTTGAGGTTCTTCGTGACTATAAAGGAGCAATGGGTTGGACCATTGCAGATATTAGAGGGATAAGTCCCTCAATTTGTATGCACAAAATTCTTTTAGAGGAAGAAGCAAAAGAGTCAGTTGAACCCCAACAAAGACTTAGCCCACCAATGAAAGAAGTGGTCAAGAAGGAGATAATCAAATGGTTGGATGCGGGTATTATTTATCCTATCTCCGACAGCCTGTGGGTAAGTCCTGTTCAATGTGTGCCAAAGAAGGGGGGCATTATGGTAGTTAAGAATGAGAGCAACGAGTTGATCCCCACTAGAACGGTAACTGGATGGCGGATTTGTATGGATTATCGAAAGTTGAATAAAGCGACTAGGAAAGATCATTTCCCACTTCCATTCCTCGATCAGGTTCTTGATAGGTTAGCAGGTAATAAGTATTTCTGTTTCTTAGATGGTTACTCGGGGTATAATCAAATCATGGTAGCTCCCGAGGATCAGGAGACGACTACCTTCACCTGTCCTTTTGGGACATTTGCATTTAGGAAAATGCCCTTTGGATTGTGTAACGCTCCTGGCACATTCCAGCGCTGCATGATCGCTATTTTTACTGATGTGATTGATCCGGGCATCGAGGTCTTTATGGATGATTTTTCAGTATTTGGGAGATCGTTTGATGAATGTCTGAAAGTGTTGAAGAAAGCTTTGGATAGGTGCATTCAAACCAATTTGATCCTAAATTGGGAAAAATGACACTTTATGGTCAAAGAAGGAATTGTTTTAGGACACAAGGTGTCAAAGAAGGGATTGTAAGTAGATCGGGCAAAGACAGAGGTTATAGAGAAATTGCCCCCACCAACTAATATTAAGGGAGTGCGAAGTTTTTTAGGACACGTCGGCTTCTACCGTCGTTTCATTAAAGATTTTTCTAAAATCTCTAAGCCACTAAGTCATTTATTAGAAAAAGATTCACATTTTAACTTTGATGAGGAATGTCTAGCCGCCTTTCATTCTTTGAAGCAAAGTCTGATTTCTTCACCCATTATTATTTCACCCGATTGGTCTTTACCATTCACCATTATGTGCGATGCTAGCAACTTTGCTGTGGGCGCGGTTTTAGGACAAGTGCGAGACAAAGTCTTTCACACAATCTACTATGCTAGCAAGACGCTGATTGATACAGAAGTAAACTACACAACTACCGAGAAGGAGTTATTAGCAGTCGTTTTCGCTTTTGACAAATTTCGATCCTACTTGGTAGCTTCTAAGGTGATTGTTTATACGGACCATGCATCGATTCGATTTTTAGTGGAGAAAAAAGACGCTAAACCTAGACTGATTAGGTGGGTTCTCCTCTTACAAGAGTTCGACTTAGAGATTAAAGATCGTAAGGGAGCGGAGAATCCGGTAGCAGACCACCTATCACGTCTGGAGTATGAGTGTGAGAAAGATGTGGACATAGAGATTAGAGAGAATTTTCCTGATGAGAGGTTGCTGGCAATATCTGAGGCGAGTATGCCATGGTATGCAGACATTGTGAACTACATAGTGAGCAATGTATTTCCCCCAGACATGGACTATCAACGAAGAAAAAAGTTTTTCCACCAGGTGAAATCTTACATCTGGGATGATCCGTATCTGTTTAAGATATGTGCTGACCAAGTGATCCGCAGATGCATCCCCGAGGTAGAAGTACAAGGTATCCTAGCGAAATGTCATGCTTCACCTTATGGTGGACACTTTGTGGGAGAGAGAACGACAATAAAAGCCCTAGAGGCGGGCTTCTATTGGCCAACACTATTTAAGGACGCTCATAGGTTCGCAAAATGTTGTGATAGATGTCAAAGAACGGGTAACATCAATCGAGGGGATAGCATGCCAATGACTAATATTCTAGAGGTGGAGGTCTTCGATGTGTGGGGAATAGATTTCATGGGCCCATTTGTAAACTCAAATAGAAATCTTTATATACTTTTAGCTGTGGATTACGTCTCGAAGTGGATAGAAGCTATAGCCACACCGAAGAATGATGCTAAGGTTGTACTAAAATTTCTTAAGGCTAATATTTTTTCTAGATTCGGTACACCCAGAGCCATAATAAGTGACGGTGGAGCACATTTTTGTAATACTCAATTTAAATCGCTCCTAAAAAAATATGGAGTCACTCACAAAGTCGCCCTTGCGTACCATCCTCAAACAAATGGTTTGGCTGAAGTTTCTAATAGAGAGATAAAATCAATCCTAGAAAAAATGGTAAGCGCAACTCGTAAGGATTGGTCACAAAAACTAAACGAGGCATTATGGGCATATAGGACGACATTTAAAACCTCGATAGGCCTAACCCCATATAAAATGATCTATGGCAAATCATGCCATCTTCCAGTCGAATTGGAGCACAAAGCATATTGGGCTATAAAAAGGTTGAATTTCGATCTCCAAGAAGCGGGCAAGAACAGACTTTTTCATTTGAATAAATTGGAGGAAATCAGATCTAACGCGTATGAAAATGCTAGGTTGTACAAGGAAAGGACGAAGAAATGGCATGATTTGAGGTTGCGAAGAAAGGAGTTCAAAAAAGGGCAGCTCGCCCTCCTGTATAACTCACGACTGAGATTATTCCCGGGAAAATTAAAGTCACGATGGTCTGGACCTTTTCGCGTGGAGGAGGTACATCCGTTTGGAGTAATCACGATTTGTAATGAGAAAGACGGATCCAAGTTTAAAGTAAATGGACAAAGGTTGAAAGAGTATTATGAAGGTAGTGACCAGCGCGAGGCGATGGTATTAACTTTCAGATGAAAATGCAATAGGGAAGGCGTCCGGCCGAGACGTTTTAAACGAGGCGCTACGTGGAAGGTAATCCATCATCTCCGTTATTTTTTATCGTTTTTAGTTAAGATTGTTTGTTTTATGTTCTTCTTTTTTTAATTTGAGGAAAATTGGTGATGGAAGAGAGAAAATCTGCACCGGAAATCAAAATAAAAAATGGTATGAGAATGCAATGTGGACCGTGGTAGTAAATAATTTTAGAAAGAAATTTTCCAGAATTTAGGTTGCAACGCAAAAATTTTGCGCGTTACAACATGCTAGGCTCGGTGGTAGCTTTAAATTCTGGCAGTTTGAATTCCGCGTTGCAACGCAAAAATTTTGCACGTTACAACAGGCTAGCCTCGGGGGTAGCTTTAATTCTGGCAGTTTGGATTCCGCGTTGCAACGCAGGGAAATCACGCGTTGCAACCGGCTAGCCTCGGTGGGAGCAATTGAAATGAAAAGGCGGCCGGTTCAGTTGAACCGGTCAATTGTCTCATTTAAACATGAACGACGGGCGCCGGTCCAGTTGAACTGGCCACCAAATGCTGCACTATAATAAAACCCCCAGCCCCGATATTTCATTTAGGGCACGTGGACACTGCACATCGGAGGGGTTTGGCGGAAGCGAGCACTGCACAACGGAGGAGCGACGTCGCGAGCGGCTATCTTGACGATCGACGGCGTACCGGCGTCGACTTCCTCCACCAACCTCGAGGGCTGCACTTGTTCTCTCACTCCAGCGTCTCAATTACGAATCATTAGGTAACAACCGGCGCACCTAAAGCTTCCTGTACCGATTCCGATTTTGCTACGCTTTGTGCTCTGTTGTTTGCTATCCTTTGTATCTTGTATTTATTTCCGTTATTCTCAAGTGGGTGAAGAAATGTCATCTAAAGGAAAGGTGAAGAAGGGGAAAGGGAAAATCGTGGCTCACAAGGGTGACTTAAGGTTTGTACACAATGAGGCGAAAAATTTCTGTGAAACACTCCAATCCATACAATTTATCCATGAAAGAGGTTTCAAAATGGAGTTCAGAGGATGGAGAATTGCTTATGAAGACCTAATCCACCAATTAGGTTGGGAGAGTTTGTGCCACCCACGAGGAGAGGCAGTTTATCAGTGGGTTTATGAGTTCTATGCTAACGCTAGGTTCACTGAGGGAGACAATGTTTTAGTTCGAGGCCGCATGATCAACTTTTCCCCAAAGGCTATCAATGACATGTTTGACTTGCACAATAATGAGATTAATCCGTATGAAGTAGTGCAGCCCATGACCACACTGGAAGAAATAGCTGCAGTAGTTTGTTATGGTAAGAAGCCGGATTGGGTATTGAAGTCAAAGAAGGCATTGAGGTCTCAATGTTTATCTCGTGAAGCGAAAGTGTGGCTACTATTTATTAATGCAGGTATCTTGCCAACAAGGCACGCGAACGTTGTATCCTTTGAACGTATTTCCCTTATCTATGGTATCTTAAAGGGCATAAAATTTAATGTTGGCCAATTAGTGCATGATAGCATCCGAAAGAAAGTAGGAGAAGAAAAAGCAAAACACCTATGGTTCCCCACATTGATTACCGAGCTATGTAAGAGTGCAGGTGTTGAGGTAAGGGGAAGTGATGCAGTTGCATAGGTGGGCCATCATATAACGATGACGGTGATAGAGAAGAACATTAAGGTCGCGGGTGAGTCCCCGAAGAAGCAAAATGAAAGAATGAAATCAGTTCTCTTGGGGCAATACACAAGACCACCTCCCGGATCCCCAGAGTCGATCACTCTAAATGAAGGCAACCCAGATCAGGCTAGCATTCTATTTATGCAGGATATGGAGTACATGAATACGTATCAACGGCTTGAGCATTGTTATTTTGATGCCCGACAAGATTACGTTTGTAATGTGCTTGCTCAACTCATGTACAAGGCTAAACTCCCCATGCCGGTTCCGAATTATCCCTACGCCAATAACTTTGACAAGAGGGGTTATCTCATGACTAAAGGTCAGGAAAGGTTGGATACTGCCTATGCTGAGGATGACAGTGATGATGTCGTGTCTCCTACTAACGATGACGATGACGAAGAGCCCGACGAGGAGGATGAGCCCGAGGAGGATGAACCCGAGGAGGATGAGGACGAGATGGAGGAAGATGAAAACGAGTAGGCTGTAGCTGATTAGTTTTAATTTGAACTGGAAGGGAACGTTTTGTTTCATTTTGAATGATTTTTGTTTAATTATGTTTGTGGACAATACTTCGTTAACACTCCTGCTACAATATTGCGTGTTTTATATTCCCTGTTTGCATTATAACATGTATTACCTTAAATTCGTTGATCAAAGTGATTGGATACTACATGTTGACTCAGTCAAGTGTTAGGGCTAATGTTTAGTACTGTCCATACAATGCTCCCTTATTATGATTATGCTTGTGTTTGGTTCCGTGATGTTCTTTGCAGATTTACAAACCCAGTTATACTGGATTGGGCATAAGTCGGACGACGAACTTATGGACTATGACTTCCTTGGGAGCATGTTATGGAACACGCAGAAAGATATGAGGGGAGTATTTGCTTTCACGTTGTTCTTCCTTCTAGTATTGTTAAATTGCCATTTACTTTTCACCTCTACTTTTTCATTAATATAGTTGCTAGGGACTAGCAATGGTTTAAGTGTGGGGGTGGGTAGAGTTCAGCCCCTACTGCTTGGATAAGGACTTATTTATTTATATATGCGAACTCAATAACTCCGTCTTTGTTTTTGCAATTTAACCTATAGGACATTCTTGTTATCCAATGATAATCGAGTGGTATGGCCGGTTAATCAAACGATTTCAGTCACAGAATTTGAAATTAGTGAGATTTTTTTTGGTAAAGTGCTCTTAAGTCTGATTTAGGCACATTTTTCCTTGAAAGAGTTTACTTCAAAACCTAGCTTTTGATATGGCTTTCTAAAATATTATGGGAATGGGTGAGTAAGAACTGAGTTAGCGATGTTGGCTGAAGCTTGGGTTATTGTAGTTAAACCATTTTGACCCTCAACTACAATCTTTGTACTTGAACTCTTTTCATGTTGATACGTATTATTCCACACTTATCTTCCCAATATTCTTATTAGTTACGTCTTAGTAGATTAGCCACTTTATGGGTGTTTAATTTAAAAAAAAAATGGCTGAGATTCATAGTGATATGGGCTTAAGTATATGTATACATACCTGGAATGATCCCTACTATGCTAGTAAATAAAAAAAATGCATCATAATGATATGTGGCCTAGGTATGTACACTTATACTTGGAATGATCCCTACTACGAATTAAAAAAAGAGAGAAAATATCAATAAACCCCATAATTTGGTGAACTACCAAGATTACGAACTAAGAGAATGTATTTCTGCTATCAACATTAGCCTTGAACGCTTATCCAAGTCAATTCAACTCTCATTTGAACTACTGATCTTTGTGTAGGCCCAATCAATAATTTAGCTATTCTCAACCTTCCCTATGTTGCGGAGATCCAATGTTAAAAGATGTTTAGGAGTAACTAATTTTAAGGAAAAGTACACACAACACTTATGACTTTATTTGAGCTTTACCTTTCATTCGAGCTAATGGATTTGTGAATGATTGAATTCATATTGATTTATTGGCTTATCAGTTGAGTAAAGCGGATTTCACTAATATGCCTTAGTTAATTTGTTGTTAATGATGTGGGATTATCTGAGTTTGCACAATTTCATCAGTTCTTTATTCAAGTTTTGAATTGATTATTTTGTTGCTAGGGACTAGCAACTGACTAAGTGTGGTGGGGTGATAACTTCCCAAAAGGAAGTTATTTCACTACTTATTTTATTCTAATTTCCATTAAAAAGAGAAAAATAATCCCCAATTATAGAAAATATGTTTAAATATCTTATTAATCAATATTGGACTGATTTCGGTCATTTTCCATGGTTTTCTATCAAAGATTGGTCAAAGGATTCAAGTTGGGGAAGCAATGGATCATTTATTGCTGATGCAGAAAATAGGTTGCAACGCCAAAAATTAGCAGGTTGCAACGTGGCGACGAAATTCAGATTTTGAATTTTAAAACGAGGCGCCTACGTGTATTTCCAAAGGAGGCATCCCTTCAGATTTGGAATGGAAGTTAAGAGCACGAAATTACTAGAGAAAGGGGGATTATTCTTGGGGAGAAAAGAGAGAGAAAAGAGAGGGGAGAACTGGGAGGTCTTCTTCCTCTTGAAGAAATCAGCTAGGGCTTGGAGAAGGGGGCTTGAACCATCACTAAGGAGATAGATCTGAATCTAAAAATGTTCCTACATCGTTTTGATTTCCTGAATCATGTCTAGTAAGATCTACTTTGATTTGTGGTTTCTCTCTTCCTTCATGAACTAAATTCCTAAGTCTTGCATGTGTGAAGTACCTTAGTTGTGATGATGACTTGATTTTCATTTATAATTTGTGAATGTGTTGATGTTGATCTTTATTAAATTTATGATCTGTTCTTGGGATTTTGGTTTAAGTTTCATCTTTAAAGTGCTTGGCAAAAATTCGAGAGATGAGTCGGGCTAGATGAACGTTTGTTTGCACGGCGATATTCGAGAGAGGAGTCGTGTAGTTTTTAACTAAATTTCCGTATTTATACTTCATCGCGAGATTCGAGAGAGGAGCGTTGAAAGTGTATCATAAATCTTAATATAATTCCAAGAGAGAGAGAGAGAGAGATCTCCTCTTGAATTAGCAACCGTGATTCTAGTACTTTATGTTATTCTAATTTCATCTAAGTTGGAGACGACTAGAGGATTTGGGATAAACGGATAATGGAGATCGAGAGATAAAGTTATCCATTTTAGAATCGTTGCAAGAAAATCATTAATACTTCATGAATTATCACTTTTATTGGTTGTCATCATAGCAAGGGAAAAACACATGTGAGACTATCTTTCCAAGTGCAGTAAAAGTATTTTAAGTAACCGTAATTAGAGTTGTAATTGTTGCTTTTGAATTATTAAGTTTTCTCTACCAATCATTACTACTTGCTTGAATTTAGAGAAAAGGCAGAATTAATATTTGTGAGCGCTAAGTTAAGCACTTCCTCGTGGGAACGATCACTTTCTCATCATTTTATTACTTGTACGGCACGTGCACTTGCGTATTTATATACACATTTTGCGGGCGTATCAGTGGTTGGGTCGGGTTGTTACAACGGGGGCGTGGCCTCGGAAAGACAGTGAAGGGCAGACCTTCGAACCGCTGGCGAGCGCGAGGGGGGCAGGCCCTGGAGATGCTGCAACCTACTGCGGTGAGAAGGGCAGACCTTCGATCAGCGACAGTGAGAGGTCGATGTGAGCGCACTGCCCGGAGGCAGGTGTTGTTGATTAGCGCACTGCCCGGAGGCAGGTGCTGTTCATTAGCGCGCTGCCTGTAGGCAGGTGGTGTTGATTAGCGCGCTGCCCGGAGGCAGGTGCTTTTCATTACCGCGCTGCCCGTAGGCATGTGCTGTTCATTAGCGCGCTGCCCGGAGGAAGGTGCTGTTCATTAGCGCTCTGCCCGTAGGCAGGTGCTCCTCATTAGCGCGCTGCCCGGAGGCAGGTGCTGTTCATTAGCGCGCTGCCCGAAGGCAGGTGCTGTTCATTAGCGCGCTGCCCGAAGGCAGGTGCTGTTCATTAGCGCGCTGCCCGGAGGCAGGTGGTGTTCATTAGTGCGCTGCCCGGAGGCAGATGCTGTTCATTAGCGCGCTGCCCGGAGGCAGGTGCTGTTCATTAGCTCGCTGCCCGGAGGCAGGTGCTGTTCATTAGCGCGCTGCCCGAAGGCAGGTGCTGTTCATTAGCGCGCTGCCCGGAGGCAGGTGCTGTTCATTAGCGCGCTGCCCGGAGGCAGGTGCTGTTCATTAGCGCGCTGCCCGGAGACAACTGGTGTTCATTAGCGCGCTGCCGAGAGGCAGCTGTTGTTCATTAGCGCGCTGCCCGGAGGCAGTTGCTGTTCTTTAGCGCACTGCCCGGAGGCAGGTGCTGTTCATTAGCGCGTTGCCCGAAAGCAACTGTTGTTCATTAGCATGCTGCCCGGAGGCAGCCGCTGTTCATTAGTGCGCTGCCCGGAGGCAGCTGATGTTCATTAGCGCACTGCCCGGAGGCAGTTGCTGTTCATTAGCACGTTGCGTGGAGGCAGATGTTGTTCATTAGCGCGCTGGCCAGAGGCAGTTGCTGTTCATTAGAGCGCTGCCCGGAGGCATGTGTTGTTCATTAGCGTGCTGCCCGAAGGAAGGTGTTGTTCATTAGTATGTTGCCCGGAGGCAGCTGTTGTTCATTAGCGTGCTGCCCGGAGGCAGTTGCTGTTCATTAGCCCGCTGCCCGGAGGCAGTTACTGTTCATTAGCGTGCTTCCCGGAGGCAGTTGCTGTTAATGCAAATAGACGCCCTTTCATTTGGGCGTTGTGAATACGTAGCTTTGATAGCGCGAATGATGATTGTCTTGTACAGGCCTGAAATGCTCAACTTTAAATGTTATTAGTCACAATGGTAATTTATAAAAGTATTTATAAAAAAATATAGTTGGTAAAATATTTCAGAGGTGCGGGTAGAGCCCCGCTGATATGTACGAAGCTTCCTCCAGGGATGTCCGTCTTAAGGGTTGCCCCCATTCCTTCCTGGCGGGCTGGTAGCTGATCTCCTGCTGGACGAATCGGTGCCTAGCCTCATGCGAATTTCCTTGAGATGCCTTGTTTGACGAGACACTCGATTTCATCCTTAAGCTTGGAGCAATTTTCCGTGTCATGTCCTTGTCCATGGTGGAACTCACAGTATTTTGTCTGATCCCCTGTGTTTTTAGCAAGGGGTCTAGGCTCGCGAAGCACCTGGTTGTCTTTGATTGCGTAGAGTATGTTTGTTCTGGAGGTATTGAGGGGATTGTTTCTCTGGCACTGCCGAGGTTGTGGGTTGCCATGACATTCATTGCTCCTCCCGAAGACTGATGGAGCCTCTTGCTCCGTCCACCTTTTCATGCCTCTGTCAGACTATTGTTGATGTGTTTCAATCGCTTCGTCGGCGACAATCTGGGCGTCGATCCGTCAAACAAGATCGGGATAGCTAGGAATATTCTCCCATATTAGTGCGGAGTGGAATCCACCAGGACGGAGCCCTTCGAGGAGAAACCTCGCAGGAGCTCTGGTTTTATCCCAGTGATTCGTCGTGCCTTAATGGTGAAACGGCGGAAGAAATTTGAAAGGATTTCCCCTTTGCTTTGACAGATCCCAGATAGGTGGGAGGGATCTTTGACTATCCGACGGCAAGTGATTAACTGGTCCGTGAATTGTTGAGTCAGCTCTGTGAAATCCTTGATTTCTCCCTCCTTCAGGGATAGGAACTAGGCGCGAGCCTGTCCTTTCAAAGTCGCTGGGAATGCCTGACACAACAATGGATCTGGGGCATTACAGAGTTGAATCATGATCGTGAAGTGCCTGACGTGCTCTGATGGGTTGCCCGCTCCATCGTATGTTTCAATCTTTGGGAGCTTGAAGCCAAGGGGGATTGGATGTGACCTCAGATGCGAACGGTGAGCGATGATAGAGAGGGCGAGGGGCCAAAGCAGCACGCTGCCTGGCTCGTTCGTGCTCCACGAAAATTATGCCACGAACTTCTTCACGCGTGAGCCTCGCATCTACAGGCGCATGACATGTCGCTTCAGGGCGGTCGTGGTGATACTGAGCTTCAGGTCCTCCGTCAGGATGGCCCCGCGGCTTTGGACATTCGTATTGGGGAGCTCTCCTTCAGGTTTGTTGATGAGCAAGTAGATGGGAGCTGTCTTCAGAGTCATCTTCAAGTTTTGGGGGAACTCTTTCCCACATACGATGTCAAACTGTTGCGGACCACTCAAGGCTCCAGTAAACCGAACTAAATTGGATTGTCTTAGCACGAGAGCGTTCGAGCGCGCAAACATTCACAGAAAAAGGGAAAACTGACAAGGCAATTTTTTTAACGTGGAAAACTCGTAAACTGGGTGAAAAACCACGTGGACGGATCTGTATCGGCCAAAACCTCCACTATTTGTGGGTCGTTGTACAAAGCATTTTACAAGAAGGCGAGGGTGACAGGACACTCCTCGTTACAATTGTTGAGAGTGAGAGAGGTGCTCAGAGGGTGACATGCTACCGCTCACAGAGCTAAGTCTTTTGTCTACTGATGAGGGGAATGCGCGCTCTAAGCGCTCTGGATACTTTGACTGCTGCTTGAATGTTGGATCGGGGTGCTCTGTGCGTCTTTGTCTTTACAACTTATCTCCTGCTACGTGAGAGGAGTTTAGAGTACTAGTCTTGTTGGTGGCTGGAATGCTTAATCTAGGGTGCGCAGAGTGCTTGTTGCATAGTACGCGGGGGCACGCTTGGAGCGATCTTGAGAGGGAAGCGCACGGGGGCGCGCTCAGAGCGGTCTTGAGAGCGGAGCGCACTGAGGCACACTCGGAGCAGCCTTGAGAGCGGAGCGCACGACGGCGCGCTCGGAGCGGTCGTGAGAGCGGAGCGCACGGAGGCACGCTCAGAGCGGTTTTGAGAACGGAGCGCACAGTGGCGCGCTGAGAGCGGTCTTGAGAGCGGAGCGCACGAAGGCGCGCTCAGAGTGGTCTGGAGAGCAGAGCGCACAGAGGCGCACTCGAAACGATCTTGAGAGCGGAGCGCTCGGAGGCGCGCTCAAAGCGGTCTTGAGAGCAGAGTGCACAGAGGTGCGTTCAGAGTGATCTTGAGAGAGGATCTCACGGAGGCGCGCTCCGAGCAATCTTGAGAGCGGAGCGCACAGAGGCGCGCATGGAGCGGTCTTTAGAGTGGAGCGCATGGAGGCACGCTCAGAGCGATCTTGAGCGGAGCGCACAGAGGCGCACTCGGAGCAGCCTTGATAGTGTAGCGCATGGAGGTGCACTCGGAGCAGTCTTGAGAGCAGAGCGCACGGAGGCGCGCTCAAAGCATCCTTGAGCGGAGCGCACAGAGGCACGCTTGGAAGAGGTGCGCTTGGGAGCACGCAAGGAAGAGGCGCGCTTGGGAGTGCGCAAGGAAGAGGCGTGCTTAGGAGCGCACAAGGATGAGGCGCTCTGGGGAGATCGTAAGGACGAGGCGCTCTGGGGAGCGCGCACGAAAGAGGCGCGCTTGGGAGCGCGCAAGGAAGGGGCGCGCTTGGCAGCACGCAAGGAAGTGGCGCGCTAGGGAGCGTGCAAGCAAGAGGCGCGCTTGGGAGCGCGCAAGGAAGGGGCACGCTAGGGAGCGCGCAAGCAAGAGGTGCGCTTGGGAGCGCGTAAGGAAGGGGCGCGCTTGGGAGCACGCAAGGAAGGAGCGCGCTGGGGAGCGCGCAAGGATGGGGCGCGCTTGGGAGCGCGCAAGGAAGGAGCGTGATGCCGAGCGCGTAAGGATGGGGAGCATTTGGGAGCGCGCAAGGAAGGGACACACTTGGGAGCGCGCAAGGAAGGGGCGCGCTTGGGAGCGCGCAAGGAAGAGCAGTGGAGAGAGAGAGAGAGTCGTTGGAGGAGGAGAGAGAAAATTCGTAGAAGGACTTTCCCGGGCGAGAGAGAGAGAGAGAGAGATGAAAATGAAGGGGAATGAGAGTCTATTTATAGATTCCAAGATGGGCAACCTGGTAATTTCCCCCGATAACTACCGGACGGACGAATATGAACGCTCCGTTTAAAGCACACGTATCACTGATTTTACTCAAATGACGAGACCGCCCCCGGGTGGTTACAAGTTCAACAGAAGAGCAACCGCTCCTCCCGCGAGGGGAGGAGCGGCCGGGGAAGAGGGCCCCCGACCGAGGTTGGGCGGCGGGGAGGCCGATGGGGGTAGTGGTCGAGATTGGGCGGCCAAATGGCCGCCCGATCCGGGCGAACGGGAGGCCGCCCCCATTGGGGGCAGCGACCGAGATCGGGCGGCCAAATTGCCGCCCGATCCGGGCGAACGGGAGGCCGCCCCCCATTGGGGTCGGCGGCCGAGATCGGGTGGCCAAATGGCGACGGAAGCCGCGCGGCCTTGGGGCCGCGCGGTGGCTTTGGTCACGCCGCTCGGCGATGGGCCGACCGGGCTAAACAACACAGAAGAAGGCGACGGTTATTGCGGCGGTGGCGATGGTGGTTACACCTCTGGTGGTTGCGTCAGGGGAGGTTCAGATATCCGCACCCGATGTATGGGGTGCGTCTAACGCTTCTAGGGAGACCCCATCAAATATAATATTAATAATATCTATAACATGTATTCTCATAAATTATGATAAAACCTTCACACCGTATCAATTGGTGTAACTAAAGTGGCACTTCAGTTTTAATCAATCTTTTCGCAAGTATCTGGGTGTTCACGAACCGAATTAGATCGAATAACTCTTCAATCAAATTCAAATTTTACGTAGAATGCAGAGATTCGGGTTCGGATTCGTTCGAATATTCGAAGTCGGATTCAGATTCGTTGTGAAACGTTGGATTCGAATTATGATTCGAATTCGAATTCGAATTTTATAATGTTTAATTATATATAATATTCAAATATAATTATATATAATATTTAATTACATATATAAATTTATTTAAGTATATATTAACTATACACGAATACTTCGAACAAGAATAAAATTATTCGGATTTGAATTCGAAAAATACGAATTTTAATCGAATCGAATAATAAGAATTCGAATTTTATAATATTTAATTATATATAATATTCAAATATAATTATATATAATATTTAATTACATATATAAATTTATTTAAGTATATATTAACTATACGCGAATACTTCGAACAAGAATAAAATTATTCGGTTTCGAATTCGAAAAATACGAATTTTAATCGAATCTTCACGAATCGAATCCCAAATTATTCACGAACTATACTATTTGTGAACATCACTGCATACGAGAGATCAATGTCCCCGCGCAAACTCCAAAAAATCAAAGATTTGATAGCGATAAACTTCTTGGCACAACGAGTAGAAGAAATTTCCGTTCAATCCAACAATTTCATGTATATTTAAAGATGACCACATTCATCCTTACCAAACTTCAAGGGTCCGTTTGACACGACGGTGACAATCGTAAAGATGATGGTTGCAACCCATTGTCTGTTTGTGCAACGTCTTGATCCAGTGAGTTTGGACAAACATCATTGTCATGAAATAGCTCGCTTCGCATGTATGACATTTCGTCCTCGTTGTCATAGTGTCTGAATGGTAAATCACATATGATTGCATTCTTCATTTGCGTCTCTCATTGTCATGCTTGATCGTAAGACCAAATCTGCACAGATGAAGATAATTGCGCTTGACTCGACTCTGATGTTTTTTTTGTCCAAACACTATTTCAAATGTCGTATCATGTTGTGTTACCTTTTGTTATAAGCAATTTTGCGCAATGTCGACATTTTACTTTTAACTCTTCATTGACGTGAATCTTGTCGAAGTGCTCCCACACTTGCGTATGCTGTTTGTCATCCACAATTTCAATCTCAGAATATATATCTCGAGGAGCGATCACATCATTGAGAGAGGCCATCAAAGCAACTGAAGAGATGAGGGGAAAACGTCACCATAACAACGTATGAAAAAAATTGTAATGAGTAAATACACTTAATGAGGGCACCAATAATTTATAGGGATTCCGGGCTGCGAATAGTAGAGTCACCACACCCCCACTAATTTAGTGGATGTCATGGGGCTAAGTGGGGTGGACCAAAGTCAACCCCACTAACCCCATGGTGATAACTACCCCGAACCGCCATGTGCACACCCGCATGGCACAAACCGCTACTACCCGGCCGGCCGCCGCACAACGACCACCATGCAGCCCATTGGCCGCGAGGCTGCATGGTGGTGCGCTCCGCGCGCGTGGCCGAGGTCGAGCGGCCGACCGGGTGGCCGCAACACTCCCGGCCCCGCCGCATGACCCCTTGGCCACGCGGCCGCACCGACATATGTCCCTCGCGGGAGGCCGAGCGGCCGCGCCGATGTGCGCCCCGCGGGCGAGGTCGAGCAGTCGGACGGCCACCAGGCAGGCCGCCGCACGGCCACTCCTTTGGCCGCGCAACCGCATGGTTGCGTGCCCCGCGCGCGTGGCCGCGACGCCGAGCGGAAGACCGACCACCCTGCCAGCCGCCGCACGATCGGCCGCCATCGCGTGGACCTTTGGTGCACGATCGCGTGGCCACGTGCCCAGGGCCCGCCCGCAAATCCAAGCGGACGACTGTGTTGGAACAACCCTATTACTGATTTGGGCTAGAATCACTATGTTTTGACTATGATCAAGTTGACCCCATTGTATAGTCTAAGGGTCAAGTTTTTAGGCTGTTAGATTAGCTAGAACTTAAGGAAAATTCAAGTTCTCAGTGTTCGACAAATGGCTAGTGGCGTTCGACGAATGTCTATCATCGTTCGACAAATTGTTCTCAGCAGACTGAAGTATTATAGCCAGTCCCAGCGCTCGACATTCTCTGAGCAGCGTTCGACGAATTCCAGCCATCGCTCGACATTCTCTGAGCAGCGTTCGACGGATTCCAGCCAGCGCTCGACAGATTTCAGCCAGCGCTCGACAAATTCTTTACTGAAGCTCAAATCGACAAATACAGTCCCCAGAGTATTTAATTCTTAATTAAGATCAGTTATTTGTCAGTACTCTGAACACAGATCGACGACTCTAACATATATATTCAATATATTTGGACGTATTCAAGTCAGTTAAGTAAGGATATTATATTCTTTGAATATATCCCTTTCTTTCCTTTATTCCAAGGCAAAGATAGCCGTTGACAATTAATGCAAAAGTGTATTTCACGGCTAAGGAATTAATGGACCTGCCAAAGTCATTTTGTCTCTGTTACAATTCCAATAATGAATTAAAGTCTGATTATTCTATTCCAAAAAGAATATATATCAAAGACAGTCCTTATTGTCTTTGTCTCTCGACAGAATTCAAAAAATACATTCACACAGAATACAGAGAGTACAACAACAAGGATAGAGAAAGAAAAAGAAGAACACTCAGTCAAATATTCTCAGTCTTCTTCTTCCTCAAGCAGCAATCACCATTTCTCTGAGAACATCTTCTTCAAAGATCAATCTCTCAGATATCTGCTGCAAGTTCAAGTCTTCTAAAAGAGCAACAAAGAATCTGAAGAACTATTTCTTCCAGATCAATCTGCTACAGAAGATTTCTGTTTTCAAGAGAAAGCTTCTCAACCATCTATCAATTACTTCAATCAGACATGGGGAGCTTTACAACAAATCCACTAGAGTCTTCTCTCAGCATCTTGACAGAGAAGAACACTATAACCTCTTCCTCACCTCTCTTGTACGGGGTTCAAACTCCCTTCAAAAGTGTACCCTATTGGTGGCAAGACACCTAATCAAAAAATCTAGTTGGTTTTGAGCACCTGAACAAAAGCTCTGTGGTGTGTGGACACCTGAACAAAATCACCTTGGTGCTAGGGCACCTGATCAACTCTCCTAGTGGATTCCTACCAAGGGTGGTAGAAGAGTGGACTACTCAGATTTATTGAGGAACCACTATATTTCCTTGTGTCCTCTGTGTTTGTTTATTTCTCTGTGCTGTGCTGTGTGCTTTTACTTATTCAGTTTTTCTGCTTATATATATATCTCACACTGCTTACATATATATATATATAACACTATTTTAATTCCGCTATAAAAACTAAGGAAAAGTTTTTAATACTCTATTCACCCCCCCTCTAGAGTAACTTAAGATCTAACCTCCACTTTCAGACTGGCCACCCGGCCGACCGTCGCAAGTCTGACCGCCAACCGCAAGACCACAATGCCAAGTGACAGACATGGCCGCAGCCGCGCGGCCTCCCGGCCGGCCGAATGGTCGCGCCCGACCGGGCGCTCGGCCGACCTCCTTGAATGGCCGCTCGTACGACCCTTGGCAGCCGGGTTCTGTCCCCGGCCGGTGCCTCTGCCGCCGCCGACGGTTCTCCTCCGATCGGCCCCCTTCGCCGCCACCGAATCTCCACCATCCAATCGCCACGTAACTGCCTCACATAACCACCCATTATGATGGTGCGTATAGTCGGATGTCATAATGGGTGTGCGCATAACAAATATCATAAATATACGCGCATTAAAATATAAGATAAACGATCAGTGTATAGCACATAAAACGGTTATGATGTGCAGATATCCGCATAACCACCATAAACACCCTCAAAAACTATAAGTAGGACCTCAGAGCCCTCCTTCATTTCCATCCTCTCCGTCTCCCATTTCTCTTCCTACGCACGAGAGAGCTCCTTCGAAGTTTTCTTTTCGTCTTCGAAGAATCCTTCAAAGAACTTCGAACATCTTCGAGACCACTCGAAGATCTTTGATCCGAGCGCCCCTACGCATGTTTCACTCTGCGTACGTTCCATCCTGCGCATGTTCCACCCTGCGCGTGTTCCACTCCTGCGCGCATTCCACCATGTGCGCATTTCGCCACAAACGTAGTGCCCTCCACTCAGCGACAAGCCCTCCACTCAACAGCATGTCCTCCGCTCCAGACTCCTCTGCGTACAATAGAAGACAAGCCACAAACGAGAAGACGACCGGAGCGCGCCCCTCCAACCTCCGAACAGTAATCGAATACTCCAAAGCGCGCTGAGCGCATCACTCCCTTCTGTACATGAAAAAAATACTTAGCTCCGCGAGCGGTGGTCTGTCACCCTTAGAGTCCTTCTCTCTCTCCCCCAACAATTGTAATGAAAGGCGGTTTGTCGCTCTCGAGTTCTCTTCAAAGCCCTGTAACAACACAGAGATAGTGGAAGTTTGTTCGGCACTGTCCCAGTCACATGATTTTTACCTCTTTCCGGGGTTTTCCACATTAAAAAGTCTCCTTGCCAGCCGCCTCAATCACTTTTACATTGACTGTTTGCGCGCTCGACCGCTCCCAGGGCTAAGATGGTTCAATTTAAGTCCGGTCTACCAGAGTGTCGAGTTTGGCCGCAACAGTTTGGCGCCGTTTGTGGGAAGGTGTTCCCAAAACTCTACGAAGATTCTGAAGGCAGTATCCGCTTCACAGCGATACTTGAGACGGGCAGTTATGGCAAGACAAAGTGTTCACACCCTCGACGAGAACTCCTCTGAAGAATACACAGATCAAGCCTCCAGCAACGCGCCTGCCAACATCACACCGCACCTCGAAGAAGTGGTCGTCGCGCTACCCGCGTCCCTAGAGGAGCGCATCTGTCGGATGGAGGATCACCAGAATCAGGTGCTCTCCTTGCTAAAGGATTTAACAGCCTCACACTCAGCTTCCGCGCTAGTCAGTCACTCTACGCCAGATATGTGTTGCATCAGGCACCAAGTAAACGAAAGAGCCAAATGCTACACCAAAGCCAAATTCTCACACATCGCGGAAGCCGAAGGAAGGATCGATCCTAAAGAGCCATGCCAATGGCAAAGCAAGAAAAGAAAACAAGGGCGACAACCGACACCCTAAAGGGGCTGCAAGCATCACGACGACATACGTCAACCTAGGGGGGGGGGCATCCTCTGCATCAGAGCTTCACCCCGCTTAATACCACTCGGGGAGAAGTTTTGCTCGCCATCCGCAGTCACCTCGCTCTTCAAATACCATGGAGACTCGCCCTGAATCGAGGGGATCAGTCACAGTATTATAATTACCATTAGAGCCACGGGCATGACACAAAAAAGTGCAGGCTCTTAAAGGAGGAGATCGAACAATCCATTCACCTGGGATTCATCGACAAATTTCGGCAAACTCAAACACATGGACAACATGCCCCAAATATACCCACACGAAAGCAGGAAAGAGACAAAGACTCCACACCATAGCCCACTGAGCATTAGTGCAACTATCAGAGAACCCCTAACCCAGATTAATTGGATCCAGGTCGACGACAAAGTAACAGTCTGTTGGGAACAGTGCCCACAATGTTTCTTATTCGAAGAAGCCCTCACAATATAGATGAACACATCTGTATTTAATGTGTGTATTTTCTGGATAAGATCATTTCAGGTATATGAAAGTACAAGCTCAAAATAGGGCTAGACTTAGTGTCATTACACATAGTCTTGTCAATGTAATTTCTCATTGTGCAAGACACCATGTCGACCTAAGAGCTAGACAATTTTGCACATGTACTTACTCTCTATACGATAAGCAAACAAGGTCTGGAAGCCAAGCAAAAGGAAAAAAAGTCTAATTGACATCAGCAGAAATCAGCTAAGTTAAAATTCGACTAAACATGCAGTCGAACGCCTAGATAGTCTAACCGATCGTGCTGAAGAGTTAAGCCAAATTGGGTAGACATCAATAGAAAATGGCTAAGTTGAAATTCGAATGAACATGTAGTCGAACGCCTAGACAGTTTAGTCGATCGGGCTGAAGAGTTAAACCAAATCAGGTAGACATCAACAGAAAGGCCTAAGTACAGAGTCGACCAGAAGATATGTTCATTCGTCCAAAAGAATCTAAGTCATTCTTATAGAAGACTTGTATTATATTGGGAAAATATGATAAGTCCAGATTCGACTTAACATTAGATTGATCATTCAGAACTGTCAAGACGATTCAGGCTGATGCACTTAGAATCAAAGTGTATGTGAAAATTCGACTAAACACAAGATCAATCGTGTTGATGAATCAAGACGATTCGTGTAGATGACAAGTAAAGATAAAACTAAAGTATAATGTTTGTATATAACATCTACATGATCATGCAGACAAGTCAAGATGATTCGACCAAAAGAACCACAGAGAAAGCAAGCATTCAACAGAATTACGCTAAGTAAGAATTTGACTGAATGAGAAGCTGATTCGACCATATGTGTCTAATTCGATCAGAAGCAAGCTATGAAGACAGAATTAGACGGAATCAGTAGGATTCGACCAGATAGGTTAAAATCGACCAGAAACAATCTGTGAAGACAGAATTCAACTGAATTAGTGAGATTCGACCAGATATGTTGAAGTTGACTAGAAGCAGACTGTGAAGAACACATTCGATTGAATGAGACGAAATTTGACTAGACATCTAGTCGAATTACGCGGAAGGCTGAATTCAAATTAAAGCGCAGATTTGAAGTTTTCTCAATTAATGTCGTCGCAGATTGGGCCAGGCAATCATGTCTGTTAAGGAAGGAGATCTCTGACATAATGTCAGTACTAGAATCGACCATTAGACATCTTTGTCTTATAAAAGGGGATGCGACGGTGACACAAACCCTAATCGACTAATCAGAAAGAAAAGCTTTTCCGCCGCTAACATTTGAGAAGCACTGTTCTATTGAAAAGCTTAAGGAAGGAAAAGAAACTCTGAAAGAATATCCATAACTTCTCCAAGAAGAAAGGTCGATTCAAGTTGCTGATTTAGAAGATCTACAATCCATCAGCAAGAGGAAGAGTCTTCAACTGTGCAGAAGATATTTCACTGCTTCATCCAAGATCTCTGCAGAAAGACTCAAGAAGAAGCCGATATTTATCAAGGCTTACAGAAGACTCCAAAGCATTCAAGCTTATTTATTTTGAGTCTGTAGAAAGTTTGTAAAAGAACTTATAAACTGTAGGATCTATCTGAGATATGAGCTGTAGGATTCCCGAGTGGAATCTGAGTTATAGGGTCCTGCGTGACCTGAGTGTAGGAGACTTGGTCTCTGAGATAAGAAGCCAGTCAGTGCTTCTGAGTTGTAGGGTCCTGCGTGACCTGAGGTAGAAGACTTGGTCTTTGAGTTGTAGGAAGCCAGTTAGTGCTTCTGAGTTGTAGGGTCCTTAGGACCTGAGGTAGGAGACGTGGTCTCTGAGCTGTAAGATCTGCGGATCTAAGTATTGGTTGGAGATTGCCGACTCTAACACACTGCTAGATAGGCCAATGGGGACAGTGGACTACCCAGTAATATGTTGTCTTGTGGAACCACTACAAATCACTAGTGTCTGTGCTGTGATCTCTTTGTGGTTGTGTGAATGTTGTGCTTAAATTTATTATTCTGCCTTAAATTCAAAAATAGTTGACATCACCTATTCACCCCCATCTAGGTGAAGACATCCCTTGACTTTCAAGTGGTATCAGAGCTAGGTTGTTCAAAAAGGGCTTCATTGCTTGAACAAGATCCTCATTAAGGGGAAGACAATCTACTCACCATGATTTCTAGGGAGAACTACAAGGAATTCAGTTCAATGAAGCTGCCCATACAGAAAAGAGAACTTTGGAATCTGGAAGGAAAATGTCAGATTGTTCATGGAAGCTTTTGACCCTAAAATATTTATAACTGTTGAAGAAGGACCTTTCATCCCCATGAAAGTGTCCACCATTGATGAAAATATATCTGAAATGACCAAGGATGAAGTAGTTCTGGCCACCATGGACAAAAGAGCCAAAATATAATTGTGAGTGTCATAGATGACTCCACTTTCCAGAATTTGTTTCACTACAGAACTACCAAGGAAATATGGGATTCCTTATTTGTCTATATGGAGGGCACTGAGGAAGTAAGATATGATAGGAAATCTCTTCTTAACCAAGAGTATGCGGCCTTCAGGCATGAGAGAAAGGACTCAATAGCTGACTGTTATGAGAAGTTTTTCAAGATAGTCAATGGACTGAAGAACTATGGGAGAGAGTTATCCAATTATGATCTCAATGACAAGTTGTTGAGGTCCCTCAACAAAGAGTGAGACATCAAAATTTATGTTATAAGGGAGATGAGGAACTTGGTTAACATCCAGCCCCAAAATTTATATGGTAAACTGCTCTCCCATGAGCTGCAGCTGAATACCAGAAAAGCTGAAGAGGAGACCATCAAGTCCATCAGCAGGGAGAAGTCCATAGCTCTCAAAGCTGAGAGCTCAAGAAGAAGCAGAGAGGAATCTCCCATTCCTTATGAAAGACATGTTGAACAAGACTCTGAACCTAACACTTTAGGGTCAAAATGGTCTGATGGAGATATAACCTTAATCTCCAAACAGTTCAAGATGCTGCTCAGCAAAAGGAGGCAATGAAAGAACAAACCTTCATCCTCCTCCAGCTCAAGAAGGTCAAAATACCACCAGGACCAGCCAAAGAAAAACTCAAAGGAGGATATGTATTACTCTAAACACAACAAACATCTTTCTACTAATGTTGTGTGTTATGGTTTCAATAAGACTTGGCATTTCATAGCTGAATGTCCCTCAAGAAAAAAGAGAATGAGAAAGAGGAAGAGAGGAAATCACTCAGAGACATGAAGCATGAAAGGAGCTTCATTGCCAAGAAGTCCAAAACTCTGAGTGATAGCAGCAGCAGCTCCTCAGACTCTGAAGAAGAAGTCTATGTTGGGCTAATCATCCTGTCTGATGACTGGGAGAAGGATGACTATCCTGCTGCTAAGGTGAGGAAAAGGGCACCCCTCAGTCTCTTAGACAGTGAGCCTGAAGATGAAGATTGCTATGGGTTTGTGGCCCTATCTAATGAAGAAGATCAGAATGACTCACATCCTGCTCAGGTATGCATTCATTCCTCTTTTTCATTACCTAATTCAAGTTTAAATGCCCATAGTGCATCAAATGTCAACACATCATCTAATGCGGGTAATTCTGATGCAGAATCAAAAGATTGCTCATCATGCACACGAAGAGGAATGAAGTTGGTCAAATCTCAGGCTGAGGAGATAGAGATCCTCAAGCCCTTTCGATCTCAAGTGGATGAGAAGACCAAGGAAATAACTGAAATGTCCTATGAGCTTATGGTACTTTAAAAAAAGTATGAAGCTCAGAGTATAGTAGTCAAGTCCTTTGAGGATAAACTCCTTACTGAAAGGAAGCTGGTGGCAACTTTCTTAAGGCCAAAGACTGTGATCCCTATTATAGACAACTTCTCTGCTCCCTATAGAGGAGGGCTTGAATATAATTAATACGAAAAAGGTGGAGATATCCAAAGATAAAACCATCTTTCAGAAAATCATATTGTCTTCTAATACATATGACAATGATCCAGTCTATGGATATCTCTCCAATGAACGTTCTACTAGTGGAACAAAGCCATAGAACTCAAGAAATAGACATATATTAGACAGAGTGCCCTCAAGGCACCTCATGAGGAGATCTATATGAAATATCATGGGTCATTTATATTTGGCTCAACAACACCAACAGCTAAAGGAAAGGGAAATGCTCTTCCTCAAAGGCGAATCCCTAAGATAAACCATGCGACCGTGCAACCCACCTTCTATCACGCACACAACCACAAGATTCATCTAAGAATTGCTGAGAAAGCAGCAACTTGCTCCTCTGATCACCAGCACCCTCACTCCATTCAGAAGGTGACTTAAAAGAGGAGATACAATAGATTTGAATGCCGGTGTTGTGGAAAAATTGGCCACTTTGTCTTAGACTGTTGGTCCAACCCAACATTACCTAGGGCAAAGAATGTGAGTCATGCCAGTAGTCGTGTTGAGAGGCATCCTGTTACTATGACTAACAATAATCTATGGCCCAGAAACATTTGGGTTCCTAAGAAAAAATAATCTTATTTCGCAGGTATGCCCAAATACTACCCAAAAGCCAAAATGGTATTTGGACAGTAGGTAGCCTAGAGAGATGTTAGCATTAAGGACACTAGAAGTAAGGTTGAGAGAACTATCTAGCACCCTAAGGACTAAGGAGGACAATCCTCTAAGTCATGCATGGTGACACCATAGTGGAAAAGAGGATCAGACTGACCTCTAAAGAGACAACAAGTTAGTGGTGTCATTCTCCTAGATACATGTAAAATTAGTTCATTCAAAGTTGAGCTTGGTACACTCAATAATTAATGAAATCATATTACTACATTAATTAGAAAAAGGAATAAGAATTTAATTCCTTAGGACATGACCTAAAAGCTAATCTGTCAAACTCTAAAAAAAATTTGGAGTATTAACAGGTTCAAGTCAAATTCAGGCTTATCGTGTAGAAGTCTAGTCGAATCAAGACTGATTCAGTTGAACAAGCATTCTCCATGAATGCAAGGTTCGAGTAGAAGTCTAGTCGAATGTGGAGAAGCGCAGGAGACCTAATGCTGGTTCGACCAGAAAAGACTTTCTACTAATAATAGCTAATCATGGACGCCCATCACGATGTAATAAAATCAGATGGTCTAGATCTGGATAAATAGGTACGCGCCTATTGATATTCTTAAACTTTTATGTATAAATAGAGATGAATGTTAAATTAGGTTAAGCTCTCATCATTCATAATCCCTTCCGCTGAAAAACTTCACAAACCCTCCCTCGCTCTCTAAAGAATCCGTCATAAATCTCCTTACGAGTGACAAATTTTCTTTTGTAGCCTGCGACGAACCTTGCCTCTCAGCAGGGAATACCTCTGGCTGCAAAGATCTCTTTAGATAGCCCTCTAATCAATGAGTGAGACTCAACCCCACTAGGACACATGACTTACCATGACAATTGATACCATGCCCTAGTCTAAAATAGACCATATGTATAAATTTGATTAATGTACGAGGATACCCCAAAGAGGTTAGACGAGGAGTTTGACGCGGGAACGACCACCTAAGCCATAAACTCTGGTGTCCCTACTTCACCTACCAAGGATTATCCAAACTGATAGGACCGCCTTAAGGAGATTGACATATAAGCAGAATGGTAGGGGACTCGTATACTCAACCCTCATACTGGTGACATGTTTACATTGAGATAAACACCATGACAATCACCGAGGGTCGGATAAGAGGTCAAGTTCAGAAGAGATCCATTTGGGATTGGGTCACATGTTACCCTGATAAGGTTGTCATAAAGGGTACCTTGAAGAGTCCAAGGTTGTATGCCCTAAGGATTGTTTGCATACCTAGGATGAATATAACATAGTGATATCGAAGATGCTTAGCCAAAAATAGATAGTGGCTTATCTTTTGTTTATTGGGGCTCATCTTTTGTTTATTGGGAAAATTAGTTACTAACTTGGGTTTCCCTCAGACCTAATTTAGAGGGTGTTGTGTCGTGAACATAGTGATTTTGAAGTTGATCACATTCGATGTTACTCGAGAGAAGATGAGATTGTGTAAAAGTATGTTTGGAATGATGATCTGTAGTATTACCAAGGCAATGGATAGACATTGTTGATCGAACAACGACTTGACCTTAGTTAAATCATGGGAAATGTAAAGTTGCTAGGATTAATCACTCAGGATGCCGATGTCCCATTCTGGAAGTTGGTGTCGGAAATTAGGTCTTACAAGTTATAGTTATATTTGAAATTTCTTGTGATTTGGAGCATTCAGAAATGATTAACTTATGATTTGTTAAAAATCACGCCTATCATGGTAGAAAAGTTTAACTACAATAATAATCCTCAAACCTTGGAAGCTATGATGATGAATAACCAGAGATCTTAAACAATGAATTATTGGATTTAGAATATAGAATTTAAGGTCACTACTGTAAGAACTGGATAAATTGTAGAGTTGAGTTGAGTGACTACTCAGACGTACTTGAAAGAATAAGAATCTGAGTAGAGAAAACTTTATAGAGGCGATGTCTACCCATACAAACAAGAGCTTTAGTCACCAGAAAAAATGGTGTATTCCGGAACGTGTATTTCCCCGCGAAGCACAAAGAGATCATAAGAGCTTAGTCTTGGAGGTGGAGGTCACCATGGTTTGCAGATAACAATTTCCAACTACCATGCCTAGGGTTGGACTTTAGGGCCTCACTTTGACCCTTTAACCCCCACCATAGCATACCTAACACTTTAGGGGATCCCTTAGAGCACCTAGGACCTATTTGGGTCAACCAAAGTGGTCAAGTTGACCAAAGGCAACCATAACGCTAAAGGGGTCAAAGTAGCCTAATTAGGGTCAATTGGCCTCCACCTTGACAAATTAACCTTTCCCCTAACCTCATAATGTTATTGAGGACCCAATGGACCTAAAAGCCCCATCATGGGGCAACTAATTTGGCCAATTTGAGTCATGTCAACTCTAGCCCTAATTTGGTCAAAGTGGTCTATTAAGGATCAATTGGCCTCCACCCTGCCAAATTGACCCTACCTAGACCTTTAGCTTAGGAGGCTGATAATTACCAGGAGTTGCCACTCAATTTTTGTAAATAATAACTAGGAGAGAAATCTCATTTTCCCCAAAAATGGAGGAGAGAGAAAGAGAAAGAGAAATGACTTTCATGGTTTAGGGAGACCAATAGCCACCAATTCCTCCTCTAATGTCTCCATTCAGTTTCCCCAATCAATTTGGAGGAGTTTAATGTCCATTCCCGGCCACATAGAGGGGGGAATTTAAGGAGTTTTCAGTTGGCCAAAATTGGCCATTAATGGCCTTCATGGCAATTGTTGCCATGACCCCCCCTCTTCCCAAATTGGCCAATTAAAAACCTTTAGGGGACTGAGAGGATGAGTTTCCCCCAGTTACCTGAAGATTTCGAGCAAGGTGGTGTGGAGGTTCCAATGGCACCAAGAGGCAAAGGTACGACCATGGCTAATCGGAAAAATGACAAGGGTTCCCCCCCCCCCCTCAACAGGTCCCCCCTCCTCCTCCTCTCTCTCGGTGGATAGATCCACATCTATTGGCCGCAAGGTTTGGGGCCAATTGGCCCTAGATCAGGTGGGTCGAAAGCTCCATTTTGGAGCCTTATAATTCTATGCCAAAGTCACTGTTCCGGCCACCACCGACCGGCCAACCACCGTCAATCGCCAGCCACCACCTCAACGGAGGTGGTGGTGGCATTGGCTGGCCGGGGTGGCGCTCAGGTGGCCGGGAAAATGAGGATGAAGGCAGCCCAAATCGAAATAGTCCTGGCCATTGGCTAGAGGAAGAATATGGACGGATTCCGTCCATTCTGCGCCAAGATTCGCCCAGTCTGATTATATTAATGGAATTAATAATATTGCATTTTGTCACAGTTTGTTGCAGTGGATAGAAATATTTATTAAAAATACTTATAAACCTCTACTGGAAAAGTCATCTATACCAAACTTGTAGACCTTGAAGTCTAGTTTAATCTAAAATTAAGTTCACACCATTTGGGTCAGTGATCTGACCACATCACTCAAAATGGTGCAGCCTATCCATAGGGTTGACCAAGGATTCATTTGAGCGCCCCCATCAATCCAGACATCCAAATGCTCTGAAATTTGGAGAATAGACTAGTTGTACACACAACCTTAACATATCCAAAATTGAGAATTTTTGGAGATATTTTTTCTATGGTTTTTGCAAACATTCAATAAACCATGCATGATTTAATTTTAGGGCCTAGAGACCTCAAAACCCTTCCAAACTTTGGTGGGTGGTTCTTAGTATCATGACATGACTCTGGTACAAATTTCATCCCATTTGGAATTGATTTGGTAGGGTAATTAAATAACCCAAGATTGGTCAAACTATGGGAAAATTAAGTCAAAGGTGCACCTATTAGTTTGAGTGGTCAATCCTCATCCAAAGGTGATGAAACCTCATCCACTGATTTAACATCATATAAAACACCCGCCATAAGTGGTCTTGGGGTGATTTGGGGTGGAAATGCCCTAGAACCCTAGTTCAAACCCTAGGGTTGAATATTGAACCTATTGAAGGATATGGGGTCATATGTACTTGAATTAACTTGAAACTTGGTATAGAGGTTCATAGGGTGGTATTATGCTATATATAATTTATCTTGATTTTTTAGGAATATTTATCCCCTCTGAATTAATTAAGAACCAATTAGGGCACTTTCTTATATCAAGAATTTGCATAATCATATTACCTTGAATGTTCATGAAATCTTGGCAGTGAGCTTATGTTGGTGAAATTGTTCTCTGATAATTTTATTGTAAATTTTGAATTGATATATATATATAGTACTTCATTCATAACCCCAATATTTGCCCTAGTTGTAAGAAAATTAATTGTGGGTTTAACATTCACTGGAAAATCATGAAACTTGATCAGAGGACTTTTTAAGGCAAGTATATGATCTGTTAATTTTAGTATAATTTTTTTGGATGAATTTATATATGGTTCCCTTCACAAAGTGCCATAGGATTTGTTTATTTAAATAAAAAATTTATATGGTCAAGCAAACCTGGAAAATTATGAAACTCAATCAGTGAACTTTTCTGATCATTCTAGATATCTGGTAATTTTCTTATAATTTTTGAATGAGAAATCTTGGTACTTCCTTTGTAAATCCCTGATTTTGATAAATTAGTCAATATTTTATTTATAGGTCAAAACATTTCTGGAATTGTATGAATTTCATATGTGGCTGTTATTTTGATGATATATAGTTGCACAAATTTTATTAGGGTCATAGCTTACCATAAACCCATGCTTGGTGTTCAAGTCATATGTTCCCTGATTTGGGGAAATTATAATAAATGCCAAATAACCTAGGAAAATTATGAATTTCTGGAGATAGTCTTAAAATGTCATAACACACCGCCAATAATAATCTTGGGTCATTTGGATGATTATTTGGAGTACCTCTTCTCATGCACCTCATGTAGTTTAAATGATCTGCGTATAGTGAAAACACTGAATTAAGACAAGCATGTAGGTCTTACATGGGGAGTTAAGGAAGTTGGTGCATCCAGACAGATTGGTTTGGAAGGGGTCACCAAGGGAAAGTAGGAGTAAGATGTCTGGTTGACTAGGAGGCAAGAGTGTGCTTGGGATTGTCGAAAGATCGTCATTCCCTTGGAGTGAGGTAAAACACACTTAACGTTAGTAAGTGTAACACTAATAGTGGTCGGGTCAAGGGTATACCCCAATAAGAATAAGTGTCTTGGAAAGGGTGGTTTGGGCTATCATCCCATCGTACCTCCTAGTATCGCTGCGAGCCCCTCACAGGGTAGACCTCTGGAAGTCCAAGATTAACCCTAAGCCATAGGAATAAATTATTACGCAAGATTAACTCAATAATACACTCACCCACACCCCGTTGCTATGGGTGGTTAGTAGGTTTGGCCTTACGAGCAGTAGGCTCGGTGGTTGTAGGTACGGACGGGTTAGTCCGGCGAGCCGGTGGCTCGAAAGGTGATGTTGACGGGCAGGTTAGCCCGGGGAGCTTAAGGCTCAGAGATATATATAGTAATCATAATTGTAGATGCATAAAGGTGGTGGGTCTTCGGTATTGGATGGTCGTTCACACCGACGCTGATACACTGACTCGACAAGTTTGGATTTGCACTTGGCCAAGGAAAGTCTGGTGGTCCAGTCAGTAAGAGTACGCAGGCACTCCGCGGTGTTCTTCGCGTTGAGGCGTATGATAGGTCTAGGTTAGGTAGTGTGAATACCAACCTAGAGGTGGGCGAGACACAACCCACTGCTTATGTTTGCCACTACGGGGGATATCCTGGGAGTTTTAGCTAGCTCCAAAAAGGGGGAACTAAAGGTCTGTGCGCATAGAGTCGTGTGTGTGTGTGTGTTGCACTTCTATGATCATAACATTAATCAGCATACCTCTGCATGTCATAGCATAAATATTGCATTTCAACCCCTACCCCTATCGTATAAATTGGTATGAGACTTTTTATACGATAAGCCTTGTGAAACGACCCTTTGGTCTATAGGTCTGTATGGGCATTCCTATAAATCAAAGGTTGCTTTTCTTACTTACTTTACTTATTTTTACCCTGATTTACTTTCTGTTTTCTATATACATATAAACACCTGTGTAATGGTAGATACTCATGTAGCTAAGACATGTTATCTGCCTTATTTTATACCCCCTGCTGTCCTCTACTTCATCCTCTCGCACGGTGCCTAGGAGCCACTGAGGGATGGGTGGTGGGAAATGAGGCTTAGTCTTTTGACTAACGGTCGGTGGACCATATCATTTTAGGGGATCGAGGAGACGCAGCACCACCAAAGGCCAGTACAGATGGAGGCGGGTCAGTCTAGCACAGGAGCACCAGTTTCAGGATCTGTGAGTGTTTGTCAGTAGATTTACTTTTGTGAGTGATCTTGTAGTGAGGACATGATGTACTGGGCATGCGCCCTTTTTATTGTTACCTATTTATTTCAGTTATTATCTGTGGACATCTTTCATTTTGATATATATATATATAATGTAATGTGGACTTGAACTCATTTTTGGTTCAATTGTTCTTTTCTCCTTCTGTGATCGATATGGCCGGCAGGATCAACGTTTTGTAGTGGCTGAAAGAAATCGTTGTCTACCTAAATCACCTAGAGGGGGGGGGGGGGGGGGGTGAATAGGTGATCTCTACTGCGATTGCGGAATAAAAATTTAGCACACACACAACAATAAATATCACAGCACAGAGACACAAGATTTATAGAGGTTCCCCAAAGGTGGGTACTCCTCTCTCCCGCTCCGCCTATCTAGCACTTTGGGCTAACGTCGGCAACTTCACCAAAACTCAGATTTATCAACAAATCCTACACTAGGAGACAACGACTCCTACAAACTCGGAGAACAACCTCTCCTACAAACTCAGAGTAAACAACTCCTACAACTCGGAGTAAACAACTCCTACAACTCAGAGTAAACAACTCCTACAAAATAACTCGGAGTAAAAAACTCCTACAGGAAATAAATAAAGTTATAAACGAAACTTCTCTTGAATCTCAATAGAGATTAACTTCAGATCTGGAGAGACTGAATCTTCTTCTTCCTTTAGAGTGAAAGCTTGGATCTTCAAGGATTAGGAAGAGTAAAGAATCGGCAAACCTGATCTGAGTAGGCCCTTTGATTAATTTGAAAAGATCTTCAATAAGGAGAGAAGCAACTAGATCAAAGGCCTTCTTATCTGAGAAATCTCTAGCAACACTGAAGAACGAATCTTGAGCGGCGCAGATTTTAGATCTCAGAAACTTGTTCAGCAAAATGAGAAAGAAACGGCTGGCTTCTTTTTTAACAATCGGGAGATTTCTACTTCTTGCCCTAAAAATAAGAGATTATTTATAGGGAGACCTCCAATGGCTCGGGCGACAAACAAGGAGAGATCACCACGTGTACTGTACATGGCGGCCAACCCTAAATTTCAAAAACAAAACATAAATTTGAAATACGTCTGTCCGTCATTCGTCGAGACTTTACGTGAACATTCGACGAATTGACTTAGCCATTGAAAAATACTGAACAAAGCTTGAAAACTGTCTTCTGTTTTCATTCGTCGGAATTCGTCGGGAGTTCTCGAGAACATTTGACGAATTGACTTAGCCGCACATTTTCCTTCACAAGTATGCCTTTTTGACTTCTGTCTGCGTTCGTCGATATTCGTCGGGAGTTCATGAGAACATTCGACGAATAGACTTAGCCGCAGAAATTTCTTCTTTAAACTAGAAATATGGCTTCTGTCTAGATTCGTCGAGATTCATCGGAACTTCACGAGACATCTCGACGAATTGACTTAGCAAAAATTCCTTTTCTCCTGAAAACCTGCTCCACTCCTCAAACTTGAAAACCTTCAGTTATCTGTATATGAAGTACACCCCAATAGAGAGATTACACATGGACCAACACTTTGTTCTACACAATGAGGGATTACATTGTCTAGAACTGTGTTTGGTGATCCATTGCAACCTGACTTTGGTGTGCACTTAGCATTAAGACCTGTCATAACACATCTAAACAGAAATCATCAAATACATCCTCAATTCAATTTAGTTCACTAGGGGACATTCTCAAATCCAGGTAATTGTGGATACAGTACCCAACAATCTCCCCCTATTTGAAGATGTCATAACCCTATGCACTAAGTTGAATTGTACAGAAAATAGAATGAATAAGAAAAGCACTAATCAGACAGTAATTTTTAAAGAAAAACTTAATGTTTATCTTAACACAAATATATATATATATATAAACAAAGAAAACAACATGATTCCAGAACAGCTCAGCTCATGCTTGATCCTTGCCTTTCTGCTTTCCAAAAATTCTTTCCACTGCTTCAACTCTCTTTTTTCTGTTCAGATTCCATTCTTTCAAAGAAGGCTTTTGGCTTAGGCCAATATTTATCAGGAGCAGTTTCTTTAGATCCACCTGTCTTGAAATGAATTCTCCTTTCAGTTGTTCTCTTTTTGAACTTGTCCCATTCATCCTGACTGTAATGATCACTGACACTTTCATGGTACTTACTGACAAGGTTGAAAGATGTGAGAACAATACCTTTGGAAGTAGGACTCCAGTTTTCTTGGAAATTTCTTGGAGGAGGCCTATCATAAAATTCTCTGATCTTCTTATGAGGATTAGACCTTTTAGCAGAAGGTTTATCACCAAAAATCTTCCTTTTTAAAGACTTTTCAGAAGATTCAGGAACCTTGGAGCTTTCAAGCACTAGATCATCCCAGAACTCTTGGTAGGTGGAGGCTGGGATATCTTCTTCAGCAAAATCAAAATCCTCAACAGGAATTGGAGAAGAATTTGGAGCACTTGGACCTGGAGCACTTGAAGAAGGATCATCTGGCATTTTGTCCACAACAGTGAATCCAAGCATGCCTGCAACTTCCTTGAACAGCCAACTTGTGGATCCATGGGTATACCAATTGACATCTGTAACATTTTGCAAGATGTTCTCCTGAAGCTCTTGCATTTTTGAAAATACATTTCCATCCAAATCATTCACTTTACCATCCAAATCATTCACTTTACTAGCACTCTCCTCTATCTTAGACACAATACTCTCCTCCCCCTTTATGACATCTTCATGTAGGAGGGTATAGAGTTTGTCCAGTTGCCTTTCAACTTGATCATCCAGAAAATTAAGCCTTTGATCATGAGAAATTCTGAGAGTTGTTTAAGCAGTATTCAGATGAACAACATCTTCAGCAACCTGATGCAAGTTATTTAGAACATGCCCAGCTCCCTTATTGGTGTGGTCCAATGCCTTTCCTGCCTTTGTCATCCAGGTTTCTTGATCACTTTTGAATTTACCCATTTCATGCCTTATTTCAGTCATTTCCTGC
The DNA here is from genome assembly GCA_033032865.1 of Dactylorhiza incarnata. Taxonomy (NCBI): domain Eukaryota; kingdom Viridiplantae; phylum Streptophyta; class Magnoliopsida; order Asparagales; family Orchidaceae; genus Dactylorhiza; species Dactylorhiza incarnata. The sequence continues at coordinate 3,423,753 of JAWHQI010000061.1, read as the reverse complement.
CTCAAAGCACTATCAACAGTATCAATCTTCTGATAGACTTGCTTGATAGACTTATCAAAATGCTCAGTCTGAGCTTGCAGCAAACTTGCAATAGACTTCAGCAGAGAAGATTGAGAGCTCTCTCCAGATTCAAAATCTTCAGGAAAGGCTCTATCAGCTACAAAACTGGTAGACTATGCTTGCTTATCAAGCACAGTTACTCTTGGAGATTTTCTAATAAGACTTTCTGGTGGGGGCAAGAGCAGCACAAAAGGAAGAACCTGAGGAACTACAGATTCTCCCATGAATATGTCTTCCTGTTCTTTCTCCCCCTCAGCCAAAGACATCCTCTTGGCAAACTCCAACTGAGCACCAAAACTGCCCTTCTCCATTGAATCAGATTGCTCAGAATGAACATATGCAGGATCTGGCAAGTCTTCATTATCTTCTGAATTAGAAACAAACACTGCAGGTGATCTCCTTGGTTCTTCTAGCATATCAGCTTCATCTACATCAGCAAATTTCCCTTGACCCTCCAGGTCATGAATAACATCAGGGACAGCAGTACTAACTGGATCAACAGGAACTTGATCAGCTTCACTGGGAGGAATTTCTTTTGTAGCAGCACCACTTTCAACATTATCTCTTGGGGTTGGAAACTCCCCCTCAACATGTTCACCTCTTCCCTGATCAGGAGCTGGACTAAGTCCACTTCCCCTTGAGGGTTGACCTTCTTCCAGAAATCTGTCATCCCTCTGCAAGCCTGCTTCATCAGCATCAGCAGCTCTCTTCACTCCACCTTTTGGGATGACTCTTTCCCATTTGGAGAAGATGGATGAGGTAATTTTCTTTGTATGATGGAGTGGAAAGCCTCTTCCAAGATTAAACATATCAGGATTACCACCATTCAGCAGCAGACTAAGAATTCTGCCAAAATTTGGGGCTAGGAAACTTTCTTTAATTTTTTCAAATATAACTTCACCAAAATTGAAATCTTTTCTACAGATAATAGCAGTGTGAATCTTAAAGCTTCTTCAGATAGGTAGTCATGAGAGCCTACCTTGCACAATAAAACTTTTCCTAAAATATCACATAACAATTTACCTCCATCATTCATGAATTTCCTTCTTATTTTAGAACCTTCATCAGAGATGCCACAAAATCTCTTGGCTCTGAGAATGTCTTCAGCATACACTTCTTCTGATTCGACTGTAGGCATCCTCAAAATCCTGTTGATGCCACTGGCTTTCAAAACTATTTTACACGACCTGATGCAGCTCTTTATTTTCTTGCCTTGACTGGAAATTTTTGCATTCCTGTAGAACTCAAGAACATCTTGTTCTAAAATTTTAGCCGGCTCCTCCAAAACATAACTGAGCCCGGCGACATCAAGCATCATGATGATGTTTCTGAACTCATCTGAAGCTGCTCTAAACGCACCTCGCACTAGCTCTCCACCAGAATGCAGACCTGCTTTTGGCGCCATTGAGCTTGACGAAATCGGGAAGAAGAACAGTGATTTCTCGAGGGAGACAAAGAGACGAGAAGGGTTTTCATGGAAGGGACGCGTGGAATCACGTGTTTTCAATATATATATATATATAAATTGGGTGCGTACCTGATTTCACGGATGGCTCTTCGGATCCAATAAATTGTATTTGATAATAAGATTTCACGGGAGACGTGTCCGAGAGGAGAAATATTTTGACATGTGAAATCCCATGAAACTTCATGAAATTTTCTGATTTATCCAGTGAAATCCCGTGCAATTTCGTGAAATTCCAACAGTCCTGTCTTCAAGATTCCTTGTTAAGCATTCCAAGTTCCATTTTGAAGAAATTGAACTTGGTCTCGTCCAGAGGCTTTGTAAAAATATCTGCAATTTGCTTGTCAGTATTAACATATAACAAATTTATATCCTTACTCTCAACATGTTCCCGGATGAAGTGGTAACGAAGCTCGATGTGCTTTGTTCTACTGTGAGAGACTGGATTATTTGCTATGACAATAGCACTTGAGGAGTCACAGAACATGGGGATTTCTGTGAGCTTTAAGTTATAGTCCTCAAGTTGATTCTTTATCCACAAGAGTTGTGCACAGCAACTGCCAGCAGAGATATACTCCGATTCAGCAGTTGATATTGCAACACAATTTTGCTTCTTGCTACTCCATGAAACAAGCCTTTTTCCCAAGAATTGGCAAGTTCCTGAAGTACTCTTTCTATCATCTTTGCTACCTACAAAATCAGCATCTGAAAAACCAATTAGTTCAAAGTCATTGTTTCTAGGGTACTATAAGCCGAGATTAGGTATACCCTTAAGGTATCTCAAAATCCTCTTTGCAGCGGCATAATGAGATTCCTTACAGCTCACCTGATATCTGGCACAAACACATGTTGAAAACATTATATCTGGCCTACTAGCAGTAAGGTAGAGCAAGGACCCAATTATGCTTCTGTACTTGGTTTCATCAAAAGGTTTCCCTTTCTCATCCTTGTCCAGAGACATGCTTGAGCCCATTGGATTCCTCATAGAGGTTGCACTCTCCATTCCAAATTTCTTAAGGAGCTCTTTGGTGAACTTCGTCTCAGAGATGAAAATTCCATCTTCAGATTGGTGCACCTGGAGTCCTAAGAAATATTTCAGCTCTCCCATACTGCTCATTTCAAACTTACCTTGCATCAAGTTAGAAAACTTTTTGCAAAGTTTGTCATCTGTAGAGCCAAAAATAATATCATCGACATAGATTTGCACAAGCAAAATCTCGCCTTTCACTTCCCTAAGAAACAATGTCTTATCTATTGTTCCTCTTGTGAATTTGTTCTCAAGAAGGAACTTAGACATTGTCTCATACCAGGCTCGGGGTGCCTGTTTGAGACCATACAAAGCTTTATGTAAATAATATACATGATCAGGAAAGTTAGGATCTGCAAAACCTGGAGGCTGAGCTACATATACTTCCTCTTTAAGGTCTCCATTCAGGAAGGCTGACTTCACATCCATCTGGAAAACCTTAAAGCCCTTATATGCAGCATAGGCCAGAAATAATCTGATGGCTTCAAGTCTTGCTACTGGTGCAAAGGTCTGATCAAAATCAATCCCTTCTTCTTGCCTGTATCCTTGTGCAACCAGTCTTGCTTTGTTCTTTGTAATGATGCCCTTTTCATCAAGCTTGTTCCGGTAGACCCATTTGGTTCCAATCACATTTTGTCCTTTGGGTCTTGGTACTAATTCCCAAACTTTACATCTCTTGAATTGGTTGAGCTCCTCTTGCATAGCAAGGATCCAAGATGGATCGGTGTTTGCTTCTTCAAACTTCTTCGACTCAATCTGTGAAAGAAAACTTAAATGTAAAATTTCGTTAGTTGTACCTCTTCTCGTTAGAACTCTGCTTGAAGGATCTCCGATAATCTGATCAGCTGGATGATCTCTTGAATATCTGACTCCCAAGTTACTTGCATTTTCAGGAGCAACTTGAGGTTCAGCCACCTCTGGAACATCTTCTTCTTCATGAACTTCTTGTTCATCTTCAGAGTGATCTGAGATCTCTTCTGCCAACTTTGGTGCATCATCTGTGGTATTTACTCCATCTTCCATAGTGAGTTCCTTTAGCTTTTCACCTGCATCTTCAATGAACACACTAGATGAGTTGCTATGCAGCAGACTCGTATCATCAAATACAACATGGACCGTTTCTTCTACCACCAGAGTTTTCTTATTAAAATCCTATATGCCTTACTATGGCTACTATATCCTACGAAAATACCTTCAAAACATTTTTCACTAAACTTGGTTGTAGGATGTTTCCCATTGTTAAGTACATAACATTTACTGCCAAAAATTCTAAAATATGAAATCTTTGGTTTTCTGCCCTTTAGAATTTCATATGGGGCCTTACGATGGTTCTTATTGATGAGTGCTCTATTTTGCACATGGCAAGCTGTGTTGATAACTTCTGCCCAGAAGTATTCTTGAAGAGCAGAATCACTCAACATAGACCTGCCAGCTTCTATGAGGGTTCTATTCTTTCTCTCGGCTACTCCATTTTGCTGTGGAGTACATGGAGAGAAAAACTCATGGGAGATACCTTGACTTTCACAAAACTTTGTCATGGCCCCAGACTGAAATTCTGTTCCATGGTCACTTCTGATTTTGACCACTGAACAGTCAAGTTCATTCTGAATAAGCTTGACAAATGTAGTGAATATGCCAAAGGTTTCTGACTTAAGTTTTAGAAAGAACACTCATGCAAACCGGGAATAGTCATCAACAATAACCAAGGTGTAAGCTTTCCCACCTAAGCTTCTAACTGACATTGGACCAAATAAATCCATATGCAGTAGATGAAGACATCTGGTAGAATTATTGCCAATTATGCTCTTAAAGCTAGACTTTGTTTGCTTACCCATTTGGCAAGCATGGCAAGGGCTTTCTTTAATGCATTTAACTTTGGGGGCATCCCTTACCAAGTTGTGAGAAAATAACATGGATATAGTTTGAAATTAATATGTGCTAGTCTCTTGTGCCATTGGTCACAAAGAGATGCACTATCTTTGGCAACAAAACACACTGGGGTAGAAGACTGTAAACATATAAAATCCAAACAGTATATACCACTACTCCTAGAGTCTGTTAAAATAGTTTCCGCAGACACGGACATCTTTATCAGGCATCTATCTCTAAAGAACTCAACGGTGTAGCCTTTGTCACACAGTTGGCTTATGCTAATCAGATTGTATTTCAATCCTTTTACATGAGCTACACGTGTGAAAATGACTGAGCCGTTGGTTATTGAACCATAGCCTATAATAATACCTAGTTCAGATCCGCCAAACTTTACTTTAGGCTCGTTCTCAACTGGAACATAATCCTGAAGTAATCTTCTTCTCCCGGTCATATGATGAGAGCAACCACTGTCCAAATACCAGATAGGAATTTCGTCGGCCTTTGGACATTCCTGCAAACATGATCAATACCCCTTAGGAGCCCAAACCTTTTTGGGCCCTTGGTTCCTTGTTAGTGGAACACCACTTGGAACATTAACTTTGCAAGTGGTCGGTCTTGCACTGTTAACTCGTGGAGTTCTTGGCACAGTATGATTGAACTAACAATCTATGGCAAAATGACCAATTTTGCCACAACACCAGCATTCAAATCTATTGTATCTCCTCTTTGTGTTCTGCTGAGCCTTTTGAACGGGTGGCTTTGCAGGAGGAGCAACCTTAGAGGTAGAAGCCTCGTTGGTGCAACATACACAATTCTTAGGCACAATTGGCTTGACCTGCGGTGCCTTCTTAACATTTGATCCATGAACGAATGGTCCATGATGCTTCAATTGAACTTCCTCATAAGGAGCCTTGAGGGAGCTAGATCCAAAGTTTCTGGGTCTGGTCCACACTGAGTTCACCTTGGCAGGCTCAACATGGGTTGGTCTGCTGAAGTGACCATAAATGCTCTCAAAATCATAGGTGTTCGTAGGAAGAATCACCTTCTTGAAAGTTGGAGCACACTGTGGACCCTTACTCTTTGCTTTAGCATCTCTTCTTTTGGCTGACTTACTTAGGCTCTTTTCAGCAACATGACCCAATCCACTACTACCAGAACCAGCAGTGAAAGTGTCTATGATAGGCAAAACTGTCTTGGGCTTAGAAAAGTTCATTGTGATCTTCTTTTCAGCCTCAAGCTGTTTCGTCAAATCATTGATAATTTCACTCTTCTAAATGCCTGCTGAAGTGGCCTCGGAGAGTGCAATCTTCAAGGATAAGATTTCTTCCCTGAGTAGGTTAGATTCTTCAATCTCCTTTCTCAGGTTTGATTCTTGATCCTTTAGGGATTGAATCTCCTTTGATTGAGTTTTAACAAGCTTTCGACACTTATTAAACCCCTTCAACATTTCCTCATACTTAGCAGTAAACTCAGAATCCTCTTCCGAATAGTAGTTTTCATTAGCATCAGATGCCGTTTCTGAACATGAAAGAGGTGTAGAAGATAATACCTGACCGGTGAAAGGAACAATATCTTTGTCATCATCTGACATGACCATTAGACTGTAGAAGCAGTCTTCTGTGAGACCTTTTCCTCTATATTGACCAAATTGGTCTTCTGTATCAGGTTGAGCCATCAATCCAAAGAATGCCTCTTCATCTGAGTTAGACTCATTTGAGTCACTATCACTCAGAGTCTTGGACTTCTTGGCAACAAAACTCTTCTCCTCTTTCTTCTTTCCTTTGAAGGACTTCGTTTCTTCTTTTCTTGAAGATTCCCTCTTCTTGTGTGGGCAATCAGCTATCATGTGCCATGACTTTTTACAACAATAACAAACGGGTTCAGTATAATCGTGTTTGTTCGGTTTAGAACCATACCTGTTGTTTCTGTCACGGTGTGATCTCCTGTGATCTCTTGAGGAAGATGAGCCTTTTCTCATTTGTCTCATCTTGCTAAGCAACTTTTTGAATTGCTTGGAGAGGAGGGAAAATTCTCCTTCAGATAGTTCTGATTCTTCAGAAGTGTTTTCAGCTTTATCCTCAGAAGACTCATCCCTCACAGGGGACAGAGCTCTGCTTCTCCGGGAGCTTTCAGCCTTTAGAGCAATGGTCTTCTCCTTGCTAGAGCTCCTACTGCTTTCCTCTTCTGACTTCCTGATATTCAACTTCAGCTCATGGGAGAGCAGCTTCCCATATAGAATCCGTGGCTCCGTAGTAGCCAACTTACCATATTCTCTGATAGCTATCACCTTGGGGTCCCATTCCTTAGACAGGGATCTAAGGAATTTATCGTTTAGTTCACCCACGGTGAATTCTCTTCCATAGTTTCTCAGACCATTTATAATCTTGAAGAATTTCTCGTAGGTGTCAGAAATTGTGTCTTTGCCTTGTTGCTTGAAAGCTTCTTATTCTTGGTTCAGCAAAGACTTCATGTCATCTCGAACTTCTTCAGTACCTTCCATCAAAACCACAATAGAATCCCACATCTCTTTTGCAGACTTGCAGTGAATCAGATTTTGTAGCATTGAATCATCAATTGCACCTGCTATGATGTGCTTTGCTTTCTTGTCCAGAGTGACAAGTGCAATTTCATCCTTTGTCATGTCCATCATTTTATTTGGCACTTGTTTGGTGGCATCAATGGTAGAAGCAACCATGGGAATATGGGGACCTTCCTTAACTATCTGGGAGATTCGGGGATCATTTGCTTCCATGTAGAAGATAACTCTTTCTTTCCATAGGGGAAATTCTCCTTAGTGCAAACTGAGAGCTTGGAGGAAAACCTTTCCATGCCTCTGTCCATAGATAGAGATCTTGACAACGTAGAAGGATCTTTAATCTAGGTGTTAACCTCTTAAAGATAACCTATCTCTCATACCAATTGAAAGAAATCATTGTCTACCTAAATCACCTAGAGGGGGGGGGGGGGGGGGTGAATAAGTGATCTCTACTGCGATTGCGGAATAAAAATTTAGCACACACACAACAATAAATATCACAGCACAGAGACACAAGATTTATAGAGGTTCCCCAAAGGTGGGCACTCCTCTCTCCCGCTCCGCCTATCTAGCACTTCGGGCTAGCGTCGACAACTTCACCAAAACTCAGATTTATCAACAAATCCTACACTCGGAGACAACGGCTCCTACAAACTCGGAGAACAACCTCTCCTACAAACTCAGAGTAAACAACTCCTACAACTCAGAGTAAACAACTCCTACAACTCGGAGTAAACAACTCCTACAAAATAACTCGGAGTAAAAAACTCCTACAGGAAATAAATAAAGTTAGAAACGGAACTTCTCTTGAATCTCAATAGAGATTAACTTCAGATCTGGAGAGACTGAATCTTCTTCTTCCTTTAGAGTGAAAGCTTGGATCTTCAAGGATTATGAAGAGTAAAGAATCGGCAAACCTGATCTGAGTAGGCCCTTTGATTAATTTGAAAAGATCTTCAATAAGGAGAGCAGCAACTAGATCAAAGGTCTTCTTATCTGAGAAATCTCGAGTAACACTGAAGAACGAATCTTGAGCGGCGCAGATTTTAGATCTCAGAAACTTGTTCAGCAAAATGAGAAAGAAACGACTGGCTTCTTTTTTAACAATCGGGAGATTTCTACTTCTTGCCCTAAAATAAGAGATTATTTATAGGGAGACCTCCAACGGCTCGGGCGACAAACAAGGAGAGATCACCACGTGTACTGTACATGGCGGCCAACCCTAAATTTCAAAAACGAAACATAAATTTGAAATCCGTCTGTCCGTCATTAGTCGAGACTTTACGTTTGAAATCCGTCTGTCCGTCATTCGTCGAGACTTTACGTGAACATTCGACGAATTGACTTAGCCATTGAAAAATACTGAACAAAGCTTGAAAACTGTCTTCTGTTTTCATTCGTCGGAATTCGTCGGGAGTTCTCGAGAACATTCGACGAATTGACTTAGCCGCACATTTTCCTTCACAAGTCTGCCTTTTTGACTTCTGTCTGCGTTCGTCGATATTCGTCGGGAGTTCATGAGAACATTCGACGAATAGACTTAGCCGCAGAAATTTCTTCTTTAAACTAGAAATATGGCTTCTGTCTGGATTCGTCGAGATTCATCGGAACTTCACGAGACATCTCGACGAATTGACTTAGCAAAAATTTCTTTTCTCCTGAAAACCTGCTCCACTCCTCAAACTTGAAAACTTCAGTTATGAGTATATGAAGTACACCCCAATAGAGAGATTACACATGGACCAACACTTTGTTCTACACAATGAGGGATTACATTGTCTAGAACTGTGTTTGGTGATCCATTGCAACCTGACTTTGGTGTGCACTTAGCATTAAGACCTGTCATAACACATCTAAACAGAAATCATCAAATACATCCTCAATTCAATTTAGTTCACTAGGGGACATTCTCAAATCCAGGTAATTGTGGATACAATACCCAACAGTGGCGACCTTCCCGAGTGTTGGGGTCACCGCAAAGCGACAGTTCTGTGCATAAGACCCGATTTTGTAGTAAAAAAAATTGGGTCTTACAGGCGAACCGCCCTCCACGGAGTTGGAGAGCCTGCTGCTTGGTGTAAAACCCCCCTCCCGGAATACAAAACACGGCCGAGGGGAGTCTTATGCCCAGGACAGCCGCCTTGCGGAAGCGCCAACTCACGGGCTAGCCACCTCCACAAGACGCCTATCCCGCCAGCTAAACCAACTCAACAGCGCCAACCCATCAATAAACTAAAACAAGAAGCCACATATAGATATATATATAATTCGCATAAGTAAGAGTCCATAAGTATACAAAAAGGTAGCTCCACGAGCTCCTGCAAAATATATCAGAGTATCACACAAGATGCCCAAAGGGGCTACATCTCAAAACTACTACTCACGTCTGTCACTGCCGGTACTGTAGGTATCGCTGTCTCCGGCCCTGCCGCCCTGACCTGACTGTCCTCCTCCTGCGTCGTGCGCTGCGGCTCCAGGGCGCACTCCTAAAAGAGGGACGTAGCAACCGTTAGTCATAAAGACTAAGTGGCTTCACATCCGCTCCCCCGGCGACTCCAAGGCACCGGGCGGTAGAATTGAATAGAAGCTGCAATATTAGCAATAGTATACAAAACAGGTGACAGGAAGGGTTGTTCATATGTGTCGGTTGTATAAGTACCCAAGTACTTGCAATGGCACTAACAAGCTGTTCATAAGTATATATATATATATATGCAGCAGTTATAAATGCAAGTACTGGTAACAGAAGCATAAGCATAGTATCAAAATCGTACTAGTAGTAGAACATAGATAAAGTATCACAGAGCTGAATTGAACTTAACTTATAAGGATGCCCATACAAGCTTATAAGTTAAGGGTCTGCATATAAAGGTAACTCATCATATAAAGATGCCCATACAAGTTTATATGATGAGTATCCATTGCTGTGCAATGCAATGATTATGATATGAATGCGGTGCAATGATTATGATATGAATGCGGTGCAATGATTATGATATGATGACTTCTCCAAGCGCATTTGCTATGTCGACACAGACCTTTAGTTCCCACTTTTCGAGGGTAGCTAACCACTCAGGCGCCCCCCGTCGTGGCCAGACAGTGGCAGTGGCACGGGCTTCGCCACTACTAGGAGGGTATGAACACTACCGGTCCTAGGCCTATGTACGCCTCGACGCTCTTGTTCATAGCGGCGTCCTTGCGTACTACCCGCATTCCTGCGGGGTCTTCAAGACGCGGAGGGGATCTATTGGGTAGATGGACACCAAGACATTCCAACCCAACCGGTCTGAGTCTAACTGCCGGCTCCTGTCGGTGTCACGACTAGCGAGCCCGTAGACCCGCCACCAACTATCCTCTACCGAGGATCACTACACCACCATGTGTGAAAACCTGCACATTCATACTATCACGTCCTGCCCGTAGGCCCATTCACAACCGGTGCTCACAATCACTCATCATATTAGCACGTTCTGCCCGTAGGCTCCGTTCACAACCGGTGCTCACAAGCACTCATCATATTAGCACGTTCTGCCCGTAGGCTCCGTTCACAACCGGTGCTCACAAGCACTCATCATATTAGCACGTTCTGCCCGTAGGCTCCATTCACCACAAGTTCAACCTAGTTGAACTATTCACATTCTTGAGAGTTTACTACCAATACGCATCATCCCGTTGTTTATCTAGCGAGGCGATCATTCATAGAAGCACGTCTTCCAAACATGCGCCAAGAGTCCCCAAGATAACGTTCGGGATTTCCAAGCATATCTCACATGTCATCGACATTCACCTCTCGCACTCAATTTACGGCTCACTCTATCACAATGAGATGTTTATCGCATTTGAGGGGTTTTCACCAAACCACACTCTTCGCTGGGTGATCGATCGATGTGCGCATTATTATAAACATGTCGTCAAAGTCTTTATTCGATTATTCATCGCAATGCCTCATTTCATACATCATGCCATTCGCCCATGCTCCGCCCAATTGACACGTAAATCTGGGCACTCATTCCTCATTAAATTGGAGAATATAGATTTCTCTGTTGCTTCCGTAGTTCCGCTAGCTTGTTATGGTCATTCTCTCCAAACAATAGCCACGTCGGCATTCCTAATTATTATTCCCGGAGCGAAGCGAGAACGAACTACGGTTGGCGAAATCACAACAAGTACCCTCCCACAACTCATGAAATTCAACCAAGGTCAGCACAATACCATCAATTCGATTTCTACGAATTATTAAGAGCGTCAGACAAGTATTATAAAAGATATCCCCAAAGATTACCGCAATTCAAACTACAACGACGATGATTAACAAAACTGAGATTCTGGGAGTTCTACTCCACCCCAAATTATGTGCCACCCCATTTTGGAAAGCCCTCACCAAAGGATACAACATTCATGTTGAGTCCTAAACCCAGATCCAAGTGGCTCCTACCTAAAATCTGCTCCAAAGTCAGCTGCAGAAATCCTGGACAGCAAAAACAGCACGCAATAGACCCAAACCAGCTTTCTGGACAGTCCACTCGATTGGACCTTTAGAGAGATACAGGTCACTTCAGGAAACGGGTAACCTATCGTTGGAAAGCTCTTTCCGAGGGCTACAACTTCCTTGTTGAGCCCGAAGTCTAATTCCAGTGGGGTCAAGCCTAAAGATTGGCTCGAACCCAGCTGCGCACAATTTCCTTAATAGCTACGTGCAAGTTATAAATTGAATCTGATTTAACAGGGAGCTGTCATCACATTTATCATACCTAATCAACAATCCTAATAATAGAGGATTATTCATCGTCTCCCCCAAACATGATTTAGGTCATTATATATATTTATAATTGAAATCCAATTAATCAGGGAACTTCTTCCTCAAGCAGCCAAATGACATTTATATATATACATATAAATATATAATTGAAATCCCAATTGCAGGGAACTATTCATTATCATCCCAATTGTAATTTAGGGCAACGCCTTCTCTCCTCCCATGCACCCTCTCGAGGCCTTCGATTATCACGACACCAACGCCCCACGTTCGTATTGAAGCGGGGAGTTGAATGAGGGCATTTTCGCGGCGATCGGCGCCCTACGGCGAAAACCCTAACGCGACCTTTTTTCTACGGAGTTTCATCACGCTCGCAAATCGACTCAATTGAGTTCGATATCTCGCCTAACGGATCTAAGAAAACTAGCACCAAGGGAGAGGGGAGGAAGTCACCTGATTTTATGGCCATGGATGGAGCTCATCCAGATGGAAGCATGGTGCTGGCCTGCCAAGCTCCAAATCTCCTCAGAGCTTTGCTCCTTCAAAGCTCCATGGCCAAAAGAAACAAAACCCCTTAGGGTGGCAGGGAGAAGATGAAGAGAAGAAGAAGAAGCAGAAGATCAAGAAGATCCAGAATCGGAGAAGTGAGCAGCCCTTGAGTTAAGAGAAAAGAGGGTTTGCATTAATTAGCCTTGGGACCCCAAAGTTAGCTGTCAGCTACTTATTGGACAGTAAATCCACTGTTGGCCTCAAATAAACATAAAGAAAATGAGCACCCAAGCTTTATCGGTTGACGGGAAGAAAAGGCCCAGAATTCGTAAATTAATCGAACGCAGGAATTCGTCGTTCTCTGATCACTTCGTCGAACACAGCCTGACGCTATTTCGTCGACCGCTGAAGGAATAACATTTCGTCGAGCGCAACCCTCCTATACTTCGTCGATCGCAGCTATTATAATATAGTCGAACGATGAGCAGCACAATTAGTCGAACGAAAGCAGCTAGCCAAAGCTTCCCGTTCGACGTTCGTCGAACGGTAGCAAATAGCCGAACGCTCCCCGTTCCACGTTCATCGAACGGGAGCTGCTAGCCGCAAAAACAATAAATAAATAATAAAATAACAGAGCTCCTTTTTCTAACTATTTTATTAGTTCTAATTTGCTGATATTTTAGAATATTACCAAAACAATTGTGCTAACAACACACCATAGCTATCAGCACACCAAGCTCATATTTATTCCAATAGGAATTAGATAGCAGCACCCCCAAATAGGAAATAGCTAGCAGCACACCTATCCACAAGTGCTACCAGCACACCCTTTTTTTTATATTAGCAGCCCACATATAGTTTCCAAAGCTTCTTCTTTTAGCTATAAACAATTCCTTATTTTAACACCACGTGACGAGGAGGCAACCATTCATTTCACTGTTTTAAATTTCATCATAGGGCCTAGAGCGAAATGGGATGTTACACTTGGTGTCAATACCAGAGTGGTAGACTTGATCGTTGGAGTCTCGCCTTGGAAGATCTGCATGGTTAATAGAGTCAAAAAGTAGTTGCAATGTTGTAGAAAAGCAAAGTATGCATGTGCGCACACGTTTAGTCTTGTGGCTTATTATGTTAAAGCAAAGGGCTGAAAAGTAGGAAAAGGGAGATTGTTGATAATTGAGGCACAAACTTTACACGCTCTACTAAGAGGCGAGTCCTCCTCCACTCTCCGGGGTCTCTGACTTATCCGTGTCAGGCTGCTGTGTGGCCCTCTGCTGGATTGACATTTTGAGGTGCGAGCTGGCTCAGAGCTAGGTTCTATACAAATCTTTCGAGCAGACCTCGTCGTACGAGGCACTCGATCTCGTCCATTAATTGGTTGCAGTCTTCGGTCCTGTGGTCGTACCCGCGAAGGAAGTCACAAAACTGCGGCTGGTTTCCCCTGTTTGGTGCAAGCGGCTTGGGCCTACGAAGCTCATTACTGTTGTGGATGGCCAGGAGTACGCTGGTTCGGGTGGTGTTTAAGGGAGTGTAGTCTTGATGTTGACGAATTCCCTGATCACGAAGGGATTTGTCGCGACGCTCGTCGTTCCCCCTGGGATCTTGTAGTGGCTCCTAATTCCTCTTTCTTTTTGAGTTTCCTTCGAATTATTGTCTGTGTGCTTCGATTACTTCGTCTGCCGCTTGCCGCAAATTGAGCCTTGACTATGTGGACAAGGTCAAGGTAACTGAGCACCATTTCCCTCATCAACATGGAATGAAATTTTCCTGGTTGAAGCCCTCCGAGGAAAACACCGCGTAGGAGCTCGGGGTTGACCCTTGGATTCTGTCTTGCCTCTTTAGTGAAGCGATGAAAGAAATATTTAAGCGACTTCCCCTCGATCTGTCGGATCCCCGAGAGGTGAGAGGGGCCTCGAACGATCTGTGGGTTTGCGACAAACTAATCTCCAAACAACCGAGTTAACTCTACAATGTTATTGACTTCTCCCTCTTTCAGAGAATGGTACTAGGTGCGAGCTTGTCCCTTCAGAGTTGTCGGGAACACTTGACACATGAGCTGGTTTGGAGCATTGTAGATGCGCATGATAGTTGCAAAGTGTTCGACGTTCTCCAGAGAGTCGTCTGACCCATCAAAAGTCTCGAAGTTGGGGAGATTGAACCGTGGCGGAACGTGATGCATCATGACCTATGGATCCAACGGGGAGATGTGGTGAACGAAGTGTTGCATGTTTGTGTCCCGGTGCCCCTTGCTCATATTCATCCTCGATCATGCGTCTCACTTCCTCACGAGTAAGTCTTCTGGGTCAAAGAGATAGCTTCCTTTACCACACAGGGGTTACACTGCGCATGCCCGGGAAGCCCACCGGTTAACGCGAGATGCGCGGAGCTGGAAACATCAGGTGGCTTATTCGCAGTGGGGTTTTCCAATCTGTCAGCGACTTCTAGCAAGGCGCAGTTCGACACAAGCGACGATCTCCCTCTAGGGGTGGCGATCGGGTAGGGGCGCGGAAGGCCTCAGGATCCTTCAGCAAGGTTAACACCTCGGCTTCACGCTCCACCATTAAGCGAACGCACTTCTCCACGAGTGTTGTTGGCGAGACTAAAGTTTCTTCGAGGGGCGACATGTTGCACGCATGTGAGTTGGCAGGGTCTTGATCAGCATGCTCCTCGGGAGTTGCCCTGTTATCAGTGCGAGTAATTCCTCTTGTCATTGCTACTAGTCGGGGGTGCGTGCACACAACAAGCACAGTCCTCAGAAATGTGTTGGAGAGTTGGGAACACTTTCCCATAGACGACGCTAAACTATTGCGGGTCACTCGATTTTTTACCGGTCTGGAGAATCAGACCGCCTTAGCTCGAAAGTGAGCCGAGCATGCAAAAAGTCAAAAGTGAACCAAGCAGTAATGACACTAGGCGTTTTAGCGTGAAAAACTCGGAAAGGGTGAAAAATCACGTGGTCAGATCTGTGCCAACCAAATTCTACTAGTTCCTTACGGTTACAGGGGATTGAGATCCTCGGAGGGTGACATACCATCTCTCCGTTTACAAGTCTTAAAGGCAAAGAAAGGAGAAAAAAAACTAAGTCTCAGAGCGTCCGCGAGAGCATTCTTCAGTTCCTTTGCTGGTGCTTGCGAGAGTGTCCACTGGAGACTTCAGTTTGAGCTTGAGCAAACTTGAGAGCGAGCGAAGCGGATTCAGATCGAAGGAACGAGCAGATTGCTAAGTGTCATACCCTGGCCCGATAAGCCCGAGTTAACAAAATGGGAACAGTAATGTAATTTGGATCTTTTGCAGTACACAGAGTTAGAGCCAGAAATAAACACATTTTATTGATATTTTATAATTTTTAAGTAACACTTGCCACACATACATATGCTTCTTGCATTTACACTTTTACATGCTACATAATATAAAGTAGTCTTCCTCACTGTGCTCTGTCACCCGCATCTTCGTGGGTACCTAAAAATATTAGTAGGCTGGTGAGCATATTTGTTTGCTCACCTCTAGAATAATAGCACAATATTTATGTATGCAATGCACATTATATAAGCAGAGTAATATAGCAGAAGCAATAAGCAAAATAAGCACAACAACATATATTCCTTGTCCTTTTTTCAAATATAGTTTCTTTACAGAAAAATATCTCATTTATTAGTTAGCGCTTATAGTACACCGGTTGGCCTAACCGGAGGCTCGCTGCCTTTTCAGGCTCGGTTGGGACCCGTCATGCCCTGCAGATAGTGAATCCGCCGACAGGGGTTCAGCTCACACAATATGCGTCCGAGACTAGAACACAAAAAAGTCTTTAGGGAGTGCTACTCCCTCCAATTTACATGTCCACGGACAAGACCACAAAATAGTCATCTTTAGAGAGCATTACCCCCTTATATCCCTCGAGCCAATTACTGGGCTAACATACTAGTGCACATCATCACATAACATTACAATAATGTTCAAAGTAGTCATCATATTATCGAGGCGCATCTTGAATTATCTTAATTCGTCGCAAACCGGTCAATTATTACCCGGAGATCAGTCTAGTTGCAAACGACCACAGTGGACTGATCTTATAATAACGCCGGTCTGACCTTTCTATAATTCTACGTGCATAATTATTTCCATTAATATTATAATCTTTTTCATAATATCGCGCATCGACGCATCTCAAATTATCCGTATTGGTCGCAACCGCCCAAGATCAGTCTAGTCGTAAAAGATCCTACTTGACTAAAATAATATTGATTCGACCTCGTGGTAATTTAGCATGCGTAAATAAATTATTAAATATTATATTTTTTTGCACGATAATTAGTATAACATTTTCACATTTTCAATATGCATGCAGTCTACAACTTGGGATCTCATTATCACTTGAATACAAGCGACTCAACCCTTCGTCATGCCTAGCGAGTTATCGTAATTATTTCGGCAACATTTAAGTATAAAAATTACCCGTAAAAATTTTACGAAAAATAGTAACTAGAGAGACATAAATAATGCAGTATTTTCCACCTACCTCGATCTTCATGCTCCCAAATATGAGCTTTGAACCTCCTCTTAGCAAGGTCGACACTTCAACAGAAGTCCGACAGCACTCCGACAATTAATTGCGTGTCGGCAGAAAAAATATTATTTTGGCGCCGCTTTCGCAGCACCTACAAAGGCCTAGCTCTCAAGCTACTCCCGGAGTTTCCCCAAAAGTTTGGCAGCGATCCGAAGCTTTCTCTCTCCTCCCTAACACCTTCTCTCTTAAATTCCCGAAGCTGGAGAAGGAATTGGAATGAGAAGACCATCCCAATGCATGTGTATTTATAAGAGCTTCACAACGCCACCACAATCGCCTCAATCATAGTTCTGTTGCTACCAGAAACGCGAAAAAAACCATATCAAGCCCAAAGGGTTACTTTCAGCTTCTTGGATGGGCACCACATGGCACGTACGGGCGCCACGTGACGCCCGTCCGGGCTAGGCGTGTGCCCAGCACACGCCTTGTGTGGCCAGGGGCTGGCCACGTGGCTGGCGTGTGGCCAGTTCGTGGCCAGTGTGTGGCTGGCACACGCCTGGGCGGTACAGCCCAGGCGTGGCGCTCCCTGGAGCCGCCATGTGGCGTCTGCGGCTGCCACGTGACGCCACGTGGCGTCCTGTCCTCCTTTTGTCGTTTTGGGTCTCTTTTTGGGTCCCAAAAATTATGAAAATACCTATCCTAAGATTTTTCGACGTTCCGGACCCGATTCCGTCCTCTGTTTCGCCAAATTCTGAGCGGTTATAGCCCAAATTACACTTTCTCCATATGTGGTCCGATTTTGACAAATAAAATATGTATTTTAATAGATTTTGATATTCTGAGTCTATTGGCGGACTCAGTTTCTCGAAATTCCCATCGATTGCACCGACAAACGCATTTTTTCTTACGAACTCTGATTTCGACAAATAATATATCGATTCCTATGTAATTCGACATTCTGAGTCGATTGGCGGACTCCGTTTCTCAAAATTCGTGCTTGTTACTTGAAATTTGCTCCAATTACACCGAAAAATGCACTTTTTCTCACGAACTCCGATTTATCAAATAATATGTCGATTCTTATGTTTTTCAACGTTCTGAGTCCATTGGCGAACTCCATTTCTCGAATAATATGTCGTTTCTCAATTTATCAGATAATATGTCATTTCTCGAAATTCATGTCGGTTGCTCGAAATTCGCACCAATTGCACCGAAAAATGCACTTTTTCTAACGAACTCTGATTTCGACAAATAATATGTTGATTCCTATGTTTTTCGACCTTCGAAGTCTAACAGTGGACTCCGTTTTGTGAGATTTTACTCCGTTTGATAATTGAAAGCTCAAACATGATTATTAATCCATAATCAACATTATTTAATGTTAATCGTGATTAAGTAATTACATGATATTACACTAAGTCCTCGCCGGAAAACCTCAGAGCTCTCTCGTGTCTCTTGGATTCCGTGTCTTCAAATGAAGGCCTGAGATCTTTTTATTGCTTTTCTAGAGGGACATGCTGGTAATTGCACATGGCTGAATCATGAATTGACAAATGATGTTGCTCGGTTTCGGTTGCCTAAATCACTAACTTTTTGAAATGATGAACGTGCCCCCTGGGCGGCTAGGGCAACATGGGAGGCCCAGGTAGATTTTCCAGCAAGTCGGTGGCGGCGGGTGGCTCACCGGACAGCGAAAGTGGCGGCGACGTGCCGGAGCCCGGCAGCCGGTGCGCGCGCGCTGGTCGCGCGCTTGCCGGTCGTGCGCGCTTGATGGTTGTGCACATGGGTGTGCACGTGCTTAGGCAGCGCACGTACGTGTCCGCTCGTGGGGCGCTCGTCGGGCTTCTGCTTGGGCATGCACATGCGTCATTTTGTGCGCCCATTCAGGCAGTTTTGGGACCCTTCGAGCGAATGCGGTTCAATGCACGTGGCTCACTTGGTTGGCTCAACTTGCTAGAGCGTTTTGCTCCTGTTTGACTCAGATAACTTTATAAGGGAACCCCATCAAATATTATTGATGGGGTTCCCCTAAAAGTTATTTGAGTCAAATCGGACCAAGGCACTCAAGCAAGCAAACCTGATCGTGTGAGCCGCGCGTACGAACCACACTCGCTCAAAGGGTCCCGAAGACACCCAAAAGAGCGCACGAAATGACGCACGCACGCACCCTAGTGGGAGCCAGTCGGGAACCTCACGCGCGTGACTGCACACGTAGGCGTCGCGCCGGGGGGGGGGGGGGGGGGGGGGTCTCTCGCATGCGGCCTCCGTTGCGCGCAAATGCGTGTGGACCTCACGGCGCGCGCAACCTTCACGGCGCGCGCAAACACACGAGGCCTCCGTAGTGTGATCGCACACGGACTTTGCCGCGTTCCGCCGCCACTTTCGCCACTCGCCACCTCGTCGAAAAATTTACTCGGGTCTCCCGGGGGGGCATGTTCGTCATTTTCGGTAAATTGGTGATCCTGGTGATATGAACAGAGCAACGCCATTCATGAACTCAAGATCCAGCCAGACGCAATTATCAGTACGCCCCTTCAGAAAAGCTCGCAGACCTTCATTTAAAAAGACACAACCAAAGAGAGAAGAGAGAGCTTGAGGTTTTCCTATGATAACGTTGCAATCTGCTCGCTCTTTCACTCTGAATTCACTATGTTCGCTCTCAAGTATGCTCTCTTTCAAGACTCCAAAGGATGGTCTTGTGAGCACTGGAGAAGGCATCAGGGTACACCCTGTGGACGCTTAGAAGACTTGGACTTTTCCTCTTTTTCTTTCTCTCATGACTTATAAACGAAGAGGTGATCTGTCACCCTCCTGAAAACTCAATCTCTTGTAAACGCCAAGGAACTAGTGGGAATTTGGCCGGCATAGATCCGACCTCGTGGTTTTCCCTTTCCGGGTTTATCGAAGTTAAACGTCTTGCTATCATTGTTGTTTGGTTCTTTTTTGACTGTTTGCGCTCTCGGCTCACTCTGAAACTAAGGCAGTTCGATTCTTTCGACCGGAAGAGTGTTGAGCGACCCGCAACAATTATAATACAATAAATAAATGGCAAGGAAATAAGTGTTTGGTTGCCAGATAAGCGATACCGTTTTACTTTACTTCTTATCCTTAAGCTACAAGTTATATCTCACCAGTACGGTTCTCTCATACGCTACCCGTACTTAATTATCTCTCGCTCGGTTCTGTAACAACCCTAAAAATAAATTAAATAGTTATAGAAAAGGCTATCCTCACCCCAGCCTCCCCCTTTTTATCTTAGCTGCAACCCAAGCCCATCGATTAAATTCCCCCAGGCCCAGGGTTTCCCGATCCCGCCTCCCGTTTCTGCGATTTCCCGCAATCACACAGCCGCAACTCTCCCGTCTCCCATAGTCGCTCCCGTACCGACTCCCGCAAGCCAGCGTCGCCTTCTCCTTCTTCCCCATCGCCTCCTCTATGCCTTAGTCGGCGTCTCCTCCTCCTGCCATGGCCGTCGACGCCTCCACCTCATCTGGCCGACGGTTTCACCCCTGTCCCCCAGGCCGACAACTGCAACAACCCTTCTTCCTCCTTCCTCAGGCCGGCAGCAGCAGCCTTTCTTTCAGGGGCCGACAGTCCTCCTCTCCTCCAAGGGGTCAGCAACCCTCCCTCTCCTCCAAGGGACTGGCAACCCCCTTTCCTCCTTCGTTTTGGTTGGGGATTTGCAAGAGGGACAACTAGGGTTTTCCTTCCTCGCCTCCTTGAGGCCGGATTCGGTTCCCTTGGGTAGACATCTCCTCCTTCCTCATTCAGTCAGTTTTAATTGAAATTCTTTGCAAATTGTTGTGCCCCTAGTGGTGTCTGTGTTGTGATTTATGATTTTACCTCATTATAACCGTCCAATTTCTAGCTTTTCGTGCTCCACGACGCCATTCATCGCCCTAATTGACGGGATCGCCCAAAAGCCCTCTCCAAATTAGGGTTTCTCCTAGCCAAGCGCCGTCAAGTCTCCGTCTCCGCGTGTAATCTCTTCTCTCCTCACTTTTGAGGGAGGTAAATCTGCTAAAACCCTCTTTGTTTATTTTCCGCGTCGTAGAATGCTTGTATTAGCGTAGTAAATTATGTTATGTCGCTTTCATTGTTCTTATTCAGGTTCGAAAATAGGATTTTTGATTTCTGCTTTTGATTGCACCGCTTAGCCGCCGCCGTCGGAATCAGCCTCACTTAAGGCAAGTAGAGATCTCTCTCTCTCTTGCAAGCATTGAACTTAATTACCTTGCCGATTCTTATAATTTTATGTTTCACTTTTGAATGCATGTTTCGTCATATAAGCCTAGATCTTAAATGCCTGATTTGACTTGTTAGTATTTGAGGTTTCACGCGTTTGGAATGACACGAATTTGTGAACATGAATGATTTTTATTGGATAGTCGCCTAAATGAATGACTTTTTTAATTGATGAATAATTCGAGGAATGATAGGTTGTTGAGCATGAGTAGCAAACGTCATGATAATTGTACAACCCTCATATTTTTCGAGTCGGTGTGACACGCCGCAGATGAGGTCGTGGTAGAGAGGGTGACCATTGCGCAGCGAACCGAACCAACAGAGGTCGTCAAGACCAAAAAGAGAAGGCCCCGAGGGGGGGGGGGGGGGGGGGGCAGATCTCCTTGGGCGAGTGAACCTCGGGTCCACTCACCCAAGGCCCCGGGAGAGTGGACCCTTGGTCCACTCGCCCAAGGACCCGGGCGAGTGGACCCTTGGGTCCACTCGCCCAAGGTGGGGGGCGAGTGGACCTTGGGTCCACTCACCCCAAGCCCGTGGGCGAGTGGACCTATGGTCCACTCGCCCGGGGGGCGAGTGGACCATAGGCCCACTCGCCCGGGCAGCTGGGCGAGTGGACCAACCCGGTGGGTTGAGTGGACCCCAAGGTCCACTCGCCCAGTCAGGGTGGTGGACCTTGGTCCATTCATTCGACCCCCGACAAGGGGGGGGGGGGGGGTGGACGTCTCAAGCTCCACTCACCCCCCTCCTGTTTCGGTCATTCGGGTTGGTTGTTGGGCTGCGGATAGTAGATTTTTGGCTATTCGCATCCCAATTTTTGGGAAGTCTATAAATAGACCCCCATGGGCACCTTGGGAAGGGTTGTTGGTACCCCCTCCCTCGCGTGTGTTTTGTGAGCAAGCACTACCCCTCCCCTCCCCCTGTCATTGAAGATGGACGGTGAGGTGACCTTTAGTGCCCTCCAAGGTGCCCAGGCTCAGCATTGGCTTGGGAGGGGAAGTTCCTTGAGAGCTTCTGGGTATGCGGTGGGACCTCCACGCTGCAGCTTGCGGGGTCAGTTTGTGGACTTAGAAATTTTCCAAGGGTGAAGTTTTGCGGTTCTTAGTGACTAGTCAAGGGACGAGCTCAGGACCAGTAAGGGTTAGCTGCATCTTTCTTTTGAACATCGAGACCAGTTCTCTGGTTTCAACATTCTGGTGCGGTGAGCGTGGAAGCGGCTAGTTCGGAAAGCTCTGAGCAAGTCCCATGGCTGGAGGCGAAGAGCCAAGAAACTCACCTCCTCCCAACAGGTCACAACCGTTGACAGGAGAAGGTGAAGCAGGAAAGACAGATCAGGTGTCGGAGGATCAGACCAAGTTGGAAGTGGCAGAGGAAGTGATGGAGAGGGATGTCCTTAGCGGCGGGGGAAAGCTGGAGAAGATACGAATCAGCGGAAGGCTGAGCGGGCAGGATCTGGAGAGGATCCGAAGGTGTGTCCAACAGAATGTGGACATCTTCTCTTGGAGTGTTGCAGAGATGCCAGGTGTCGATGCGAATGTGGCATATCATCGCCTCAACCTCGACTCAGGAGTCCGCCCCATTCGCCAGAAGAAGAGAAATGTATCGTCTACCCTCGCCGGGCCGATCAGAGAGGAGGTAGGGAAGCTGCTAGAGGCAGGATTCGTGGAAGAAATCCAATACCCAGGATGGGTTTCCAACGTGGTAATGGTAAAGAAGGGAGACGGGAAGTGGAGGATGTGTGTGGACTTCTCTCTGTTGAACAAGACGTGTCCCAAGGATTGTTATCCTCTGCCTCGGATTGACGCGTTGGTGGATTCAGCTGTTGGCTTCCCGGTGATAAGTTTCTTGGATGCGTTCTCCGGCTACCATCAAATCTGAATGCATCCACTCGATGTTAAGGACGTTTCTTTCATCACGAATGACGGATGTTACTGTTATAAGATGATGCATTTCGGGCTAAGGAATGCAGGAGCAACATACCAAAGGATGATGGACCGAGTTTTCAAGGAGCAGAAGGGACGCAACCTAGAAGTCTATGTGGATGACTTGATGGTCAAAAGTAGGGACGTAGCATCTCATCTGCTAGATTTGGAGGAGACCTTTGCCACCCTTCGAAGGTTCAAGATGAGGCTCAACCCTTCTAAGTGCGTCTTCGGGGCAAGTCGGGGAAAGTTCCTAGGTCACCTACTCACCCCGGTGGGGGTCGAGCCCAACCCCGACAAGGTCAAAGCCATCTTGGAGTTGGGGTCGCCGAAGAATGCAAAAGAGATTCAAAAGTTGACAGGGAAGTTGGCAGGGTTGAGCCGGTTTCTCTCCAGAGCAGGGGAAAAGTGCTCTCCATTCTTCAGAGCCCTGCGTCAGGGTCAGAAGTTTGAGTGGACGCCGGAATGCGAGAAGGCCTTCCAGGCATTGAAGGAACAGCTGACGCGGGATCCTTTGCTCCAGGGTCTGAGAGAAGGAGAAGACCTTTTTCTCTACCGAGGGGTAGGAGTCGAGGCGGTTAGCTCGGTCCTGGTCAGGGAGGAGGGGAAGAAGCAGCTGCCAATCTATTACGTCAGCCGAGTCCTGAAAAAGGCGGAGCTCATGTATCCTGTCCTGGAGAACCCGGCATTCACTTTACTCATCTCAGCGCGAAAACTTCGTCCTTACTTCCAGGCTCATTCGACCAGGGTGGTGACCAATCACCCCCTTCGCAACATTATGGAAGGGGTGGAGCACTCCGGGAGATTGGCAAAGTGGCCGGTTGAGATTAGCGAGTTCGATGTCACTTTCATCCCTCGGCTGTCAATGAAGGCGCAGGCAGTGGCGGATTTTCTAGCAGAGTATGTGACCAAGGTGGATGGTTTAGAAACCGCCGGGTTGGTGGCATAGGAGCTGTTCGCAGACGGGGCGTCGGGAAAAAACTCCCTCAGCGGAGGGGTGGTCCTGGTCAGTCCGCAAGGGACAAGGATTGAGTAGGCGATCGACATCCGATTCCCCGTAACAAACAACCAGGCCAAGTATGAAGCAGTGGTGGCTGGGCTTCGACTGGCAAAAGAGTTAGGAATCCAGTGTTGAAGCCTATGTTCCGCATCTCTTGGTTTGAGAATAACAAATACCGTGTTGTATTTGATCTAGTCTTTTGTGTGTTTATAGTGTCCAGGTTGTACAGGTTCAATGAGGAGACAAGTCCTCGTTCATGGGCATGATCCAAGAGTGTGTACACATTAGAAAAAGCAAAAGGATGAGTTTTGTGTGTTGATCTTAAAATGGTCATAACTTTCAATCCAGAAAGAGTTACAGAACGGTCCACTCCATTTCGGAGATGAGAACGACTCAATCTACAGTCTGGAGAAGTTTCGGATGGCAAAAATGAAAAGGAGATGTCGGAATTCCGACAGCGATGTCGCCCAAGCGACAACACAGAAGTTACAGCAACAGCCCGCACGACAGCACGACGAGCGGTAGTTTGGCGCCATCGGAATCCGACAGCGATGTTACCCAGGCGACAGTGAAAAACTATAAATTTGTTCGTTTTGTTCGTGCATTCTAAGCTTTGAGATTTCCAAGTCCTTTCCTGAGTGCATTCCGTCCAGAGAGCTCCAGAACTCCGAGAACTCCCATTTTGGCAAGAACGTTCAAGAGCGAAGAAGAGACGGTCCGTGCGCAGTATCTCCGGCAATCTTTGCAAGGATTCGGCGTCGTCTTCAGAGCTTCATATTTAGGGAGTTTCATATCTGAATTTCTATTTTGTATTTTATCTTATCATTTTGTAATCAGAGGAGAAAATCGCCGCCTTGTGCGTGGCATCTAAGTCTGTGTGTGGCTTAGGGGAAATCGCCGCATTGTGTGTGGCGTCTAGGTCCTTGTGTGGCTTAGGAGGAAATCGCCGCCTTGTGCGTGGCGTCTAGGTCCTTGTGCGGCTTAGGAGTAAATCGCCGCCTTGTGTGCAGCGTCTAGATCATGGGGAGATCTAGGGGAGGCTAGTAACAAGATCTAGGAAGAGATTCGCTATAGCCGGCCGGTCCTTGGTTGAAGGACCGGTAAATTGAAAAGAATTTTATTTTTATCATAGCCTTGATTTTAAGCTTTATTAAGATCGACAATCCTTTGTATTCATCACTTGTGAAAATAAAATTTGATTTCCAATTTCTTATGATTTTCTAAGTGCTTATTTGGGTTGTCTAAAAATCTACTTGTTTATCCGTTAAAATTATCATAATATATTAAAAAAAATATCAAAGTAAATTTTAACCCTTATTCACCCCCCCCCCCTCTAAGGGCGCCGCAAGATCCAACACGTGGTATCAAAGCCAGGTTATTCCAAATCGGCTTAACAACCGCGAATAATGGCGTCTCTTGATCATGATCTCGCTTCTACTAGTGGGGAAATTTTTAATATAAATGAAAAAGTATTATCACCACCTTTATTTATGGGCAAAAAATTTAAAGGGTGGAAAATATTAATGAAAAGTTTTCTTAAGGCCTTAGATGAAAAAGTTTGGAATATTACTATTAAAAAGCCATCAAGCGTACTAACTAGAAACGAAATTATTTTAAATGCAAAATCTATGAATTGTATATTTTGTGCGTTAGACCAAAATATTTTCAAACTTATTTATACTTTACCTACCGCATATGAAATTTGGAGTTTTCTTGAAAGAACTTATGATTCTCCTTCTACAGGTACGAAATATTCACAAGAACCGGAGAATATGCAAGCCTATGCAAATATTCAAGAAAGCTACACAAAGGATGGATCCATAGAATGCTCATCAAGCGGAAAGGATGATGGAAACTCTTGTTTGGAAGAGGAAGATGAAGAAGACAAATGAACACTATGTTCAAATCTTGCCTCATCCACGAGCGTTATAAGGAAATCAAAATCTCCTATTTTTTGTACATTTATTTCTACACTACAATTGCTACAAAATACTAAACGTAAGATTAAGAAACTAAAAAATGGCTAATGCAAAAATACGTTTAGAAAATAAAACTTTGAAAGCAAATGTGAATGTAGAATCCAAAAATGAAATGTTTGTATCTCCTGCATGCTCTTCATTTGAAAACTCTATATCTTGTTTTGATTGTAATAATATTAAAGAAAAATTCAAGGAACTTGAAAAAGAGCTTACTTTCATAAAAGAACAAAATGAAAAATTATGTTTAGAAAACTCTTCTCTAAAAAATGATCGTGCTAAGTGTAAAGAATATAAAATTGAAATTAAAGAGATGGATGGAATATTTGATGAATATATAAATATATAACTATGAAGATCATATTGATTCAATTGTTTCCACTCTTAAAAATAGCACAATCGCTTATAATAAAGCTAGACATAATTTAAAGATTAAAAATGATGAATTAAAATCAAAAAAATCAACTTGCTTAAGAAAATGGTAAATACAAATTCACAATATCAAACTATATCTAAAAACAAGTTGAATATGAATATGAACATCTTAACTAAGTTTAATAATGGGAGTAAGAAACATAAATGATTTGTAAATCAAAATCAAAATCACCATTATGTACAAAATCATGTTTCTCCCAACCTAAAATTAAATGCAAAAAATTTCCTCCAAATTATAAATTCAAAAATCATTTTGATCCAAATATTCAAATAAATGATTATGGAAATTTGAAAAATAAAATTAACATTTTTCCAAGGTTTGAATGGAGACCCAAAGCTAAAGAAGAAACACAAACTCCACTCAAAAGGGCCCATTCATCACTATCTCCCCAAAAGCAAACACGATGCATTTGGGTACCCAAAAGAACCATCACACCCGGTCCTCTTTGAATACCTAAATCTCTCATTCATTAGTATCAAATCATTTGCATGAAGTAGAAATCAACTAAAACTGAAATATCATTATTCTACTTCATGATATGCCTAACCTTTTTCTTTTTGTTTGTTTATTTTCTTTTTGTTGAACCATCATGATATGATCACTTTATATAACTTGTAATATGACTTTCACATATTAAACCAAAATTCATAAATAAATCAAATTGAGTAAAGTTGAATAATAAGTCATGTCATTTTTCAAGTGATCTACTTATCCTTATTATTTTTATCCTTCTAAATCCATTTCCTAAAAAGTCTTATAAAATTTGAAAAACTAAATTTGTCATATGATATTATTAAGACTAAATGAAATAAGTGTCAAAATAGATTTAAAAGGTGTATTTTAGGGGTATTAGACTAAATTTATAAAATGCGCAAGTTTTGCCTAGGTATTTAATATATTTGCGTCATTTTTGATTACCCTTAGTATGTTAAATCATAATCATGTCTAACCGAAATTGAGAAATTGCATGAATATTATTTCACTTATTTATGATCATTTCACTCATGCATATGTTGTGCAAAACTCAAGAACTAAGCTTTAATGAATGTGAAACCCATGTACTAAAATTTTAACTTCCTCAACTTTTTGCGATTTCTTCTCGTCTCTTCACTTCATTAGACAGACATTACATTGCACAAACATACTTAAGAAAAATTGGAAGCAAGATCGAAAAAAATCTAGGCTATATGATCAAAATAAGCACTCTCTGTGAGCTAACGCCGACGCTAGTACCTAACGCCGGCGCTAGCTCAAGTCTCAGATTTTCTGTCATTTTAAAATTCTGAAAAATCACTAAAAATATATTATTTTATATGTACTACTCAGTTTTGCATCTATGCCTATAATTGATTTTTTTTGAAAAATTAAAATACAAAATTTCAAAAACCAAATTACAAAAAAAAATTAATTTTTCTTACTTCCTTTCTTTGGTTATTTGTTTGATTTATATATGCAAAACTCCAATACAAAAATACAAAACATTAAAACTATAAAAAAAGATACTATATGGACTTCATTGAAAATCAAGCATGATTTAACTCATCATTTAGAGCTTCTAAAATGTTGCAATTTACTTTTTCAAACTACTTTGAACGTTGTTTTCATCATGCTTTGATATATCTACTCATTTGTGCATAAAATTATATGGTAAAAGTTGTGTAGAACTAAGCTTATCATGCCTCTAAGTATGAGTAAATGTTTTATGTTTGATAATGATATTTATTCACTCACTTATTTTGGCATTGTCTACTTATGTGTTTAATCTAAGAATGCTTGTGTATGTTTTGTATTAGTACAATGAATTAAAATTGCACAAGTATCTTACCTACGTACACTACCTTTTTTTTGCACTTTAAAAGGTTAAGAAAAGTGGTTATGTTTTCATAAATTATATTGGTTTGTAAAATAAGTGTATTCGGAGATCTTTGTACAAAACAAAAATCATAAAATAAAGTGACAAAAATAACTCCACCAAGCACTACTTGAACCTCCTGATAAGTCTTAATAAGCGTTGTGAGGTTGAGCACCTTGGAAAGAATAGTAAAATATCTTGTGCAAACCATATCTTTCTTTCAAAATAAAAACCACTTACTCTTAAGTACACTGAATCACTAGTCTCAACATTAAAATAAAATTAAATATGTGATCCCCCAAGCACTACTTTGCACCCTGATAAGTCTTAATGAGCATTGTGTGTGCAAAGCACCTTGGTAGTTGTACATTTTTTTTTGCATTAAAGTTTGTGGAAGTAAAACTATTTGTGTTTTATTGTGCTCTTTACTTTACATATTTCTTGTATTTTTTATTAAAACATTTATTTACTCTACTCAAAATACACTTATGTGCACATCATTATCTTCCATAACACTTCTTCTCATGAGTATTGGATCCTAATGCAAATTTTATACTACTCTTTATTTATGAAATGCACTAGATAACCTAGCATGCTCTCTACAATGTTTGGTATGTCTTGAATTTGTGAATTACAACAACATTGTAGTAGTCTCTTATTGATATATTTCTTTCATGCTTGGTTACTTTATTGTCAAAAAAGTTAACAATAACTTGATTTGCAAAAAAACATCTTCCTTTTTGAATTTAACTCATATTTCTTCTTATGCATAATCATGATTACCAAAAAGATGTTTTCTTGTATTTCTATAAGTCTTCCGCATCATCACAATATATTTTTACCTTGCGCTTTCATGCTTATATCAAAGTCTTAAATATCAAAATTCCTTTTTTTAAACAAATGGTAGACTTGCTTGGTAAAATTTATATTGGTTGCTCTCAACATGAAAATATTGTTATGCTAAAACTCTGATTCATTAAGGGATTTCTAAATAGCTATGTGAGTTGTTTGTTTACTAAATTCAAATAAAAATATAAATCCATAAGCTATGAACTCATCATTAGATTTAAAACGCTTAAATGTTTCCAATAATTATTATCCATGACTTCATATCTCACCATAGCGGGGGCGTAGGGTTGTAGATATTAGATAACCTTATCTCTAGTCATGTCTTGTCCTTAACCGGGGAGGGTTCCAGTGGGGCCTTGCGAGGCACTGGGGGGAAAGAGTGCTAGGGTGAGTTTTGTTTAGTGTTTGCATATGGGACTAACACCCCAACCTGCGGCATGTATGCAGCTCCTCATGCCCATCCGTCACTTAGTACGGGGCTAGGGTGTAGACATATTGTCTGGGTAGATTGGTTACTTGGAAAATCATTACTTTTTATGCTTCAAACATTTATAAAGCAAAATCCTTTGTGTACTTAAAATGCTAAAACATCTATTTTGTTATGCCTAAAATTCTTAATCATTTACTATGCTTCACAATTCCTACATAGATGTTCACTTAATAAAAAAAAAAATTTATTTCGTCATGCTTTCCACATCTTTACTACTTATGCTCTTTCATGACTTTTTTTTAACAAGTGGTATCTTAAACTAAGAATGCTTACCTTATCATTTCAGCTATATTGTTTACTACTTTTTGTTCCATCATGCTTATATTTTTCTCAACAAGGAGTATTTACCAAGCTTTATATTGCATCCTATTTTTCTTCTCAACATAAATCATTTAAATTTTTATTGCATAATATCACCTAAACCCTCTTTTGATACTACCAAAAGGGGAGATTAAATTGCATAAATCTAATATTTAGGGGGAGTGCATTATAATGATATTAAACTCAAAAAATGGGTATATTTGTAGGGGGAGTAATCATATAGGAGGTGCATACACTATCATATGCTCGATCATGAAAATCCTTCAATAAATGGTTCCTTACCTATCTTAAAAGATATACACTCATCCTTACCCACTTTTGTTAATAACAAAGGGGGAGAAGAAATTGAGAAATCTAATAAAATAGATATTTAGGGGGAGTAGTTTATAAGAGACACTAATGTAGGGGGATGACTTGATATAGAAAGAGTAGGCATTATCGCTTTCAATTCTATCACGCTCTTAATATGTTATTCATGCATATCTTATTACCGCACTTATCTATAAACACAAATTGTCTTAATCTCACTAATTTCTCATACGGGTATTTGTTATTATCAAAAGGGGGAGATTGTTGGAGCCTATGTTCCGCATCTCTTGGTTTGAGAATAACAAATACCGTGTTGTATTTGATCTAGTCTTTTGTGTGTTTATAGTGTCCAGGTTGTACAGGTTCAATAAGGAGACAAGTCCTCGTTCATGGCATTGATCCAAGAGTGTGTACACATTAGAAAAAGCAAAAGGATGAGTTTTGTGTGCTGATCTTAAAATGGCCATAACTTTCAATCCAGGAAGAGCTACAGAACGGTCCACCCCATTTCAGAGATGAGAACGACTCAATATACAGTCTGGAGGAGTTTCGGACGGCAAAAATGAAGAGGAGCTGTCGGAATTCCGACAGCGATGTCGCCCAGGCGACAGCACAGAAGTTACAGCAATAGCCCGCACGACAACACGACGAGCGGTAGTTTGGCGCTGTTGGAATCCGACAGCGATGTCGCCCAGGCGACAGTGAAAACTATAAATTGGTTCGTTTTGTTCGTGCATTCTAAGCTTTGAGATTTCCAAGTCCTTTCCTGAGTGCATTCCATCCAGAGAGCTCCAGAACTCCGAGAACTCCCATTTTGGCAAGAACGTTCAAGAGCGAAGAAGAGACGGTCCGTGCGCAGTATCTCAGGCAATCTTTGCAAGGATTCGCCGTCGTCTTCAGAGATTCATATTTAGGGAGTTTCATATCTGAATTTCTATTTTGTATTTTATCTTATCATTTTGTAATCGGAGGAGAAAATCGCCGCCTTGTGCGTGGCGTCTAAGTCTGTGTGTGGCTTAGGGGAAATCGCCGCATTGCGTGTGGCGTCTAGGTCCTTATGTGGCTTAGGAGGAAATCGCCGCCTTGTGCGTGGCGTCTAGGTCCTTGTGCGGCTTAGGAGTAAATCGCCACCTTGTATGCAGCGTCTAGATCATGGGGAGATCTAGGGGAGGCTAGTAACAAGATCTAAGAAGAGATTCGCTATAGCCGGCCGGTCCTTGGTTGAAGGACCGGTAAATTGAAAAGAATTTTATTTTTATCATAGCCTTGATTTTAAGCTTTATTAAGATCGACAATCCTTTGTATTCATCACTTGTGGAAATAAAATTTGATTTCCAATTTCTTATGATTTTCTAAGTGCTTATTTGGGTTGTCTAAAAATCTACTTGTTTATCCGTTAAAATTATCATAATATATTAAAAAAATATCAAAGTAAATTTTAGCCCTTATTCACCCCCCCTCTAAGGGCGCCGCAAGATCCAACATCCGGGATGTGAAGGTTTTCACGGATTCATTGGTGGTGGCCTCCCAGGTCCGGGGAGAGTTCGATGCGAAGGAGCCGACCCTCTAGAGGTATCTGACAAAGGTTAAAGACCTCATCGGGGGGTTCCGCTCTTTCTCCATCCAGCATATTCCGAAGGAGGAAAATGCCCGAGCAGATCAGTTGGCAAAGTACGGCCCTCGCGCGGGAGGAACGGTGACCGAGTTGTTCCGCCCATCCATCGAGGAAGGGGAGATCATGGAGATGGATCAAAGGGCCTCGTGGGTTGACCCGATCCTCACCTTTCTGACCTCAGGCAAGTTCCTAGAGGGGGTCCCAGACAAGAGGCGTTTCAGGTATAAGTCTGCATACTACTTGATCCGAGATGGGAGCTTATATAGGAAGACCCTAACCGGGCTCCTAGCAAGGTGCGTGGTAGAAGATGAAGTCCTAAAGGTATTGGAGGAAATCCACTCCGGAGAATGCGGGAGACACTCCGGAAGCCAAACCTTAGAGAAAAGGGTATTGAGGCAAGGATACTTCTGGCCGACCCTTCGCAAGGATGCCGCAGAGTTTGCAAAGAAGTGTCTGAAGTGTCAGCTCTTCGCGCCGCTCCAACTCCAACCTGCACAAAGGCTCAGAACCATCACAGCACCGTGGCCCTTCGCCATCTGGGGGATGGACTTGGTCGGCCCATTCCCTCAAGCCAGCGGTCAAAGAAGGTTCTTGCTGGTCATGATAGACTACTTCTCCAAATGTGGAGGTCAAAGCTCTGGCAAAAACAACCTCGCAGGTGATAAGAAATTTTATTTGGGGAGAAATAATTTGCAGGCATGGACTCCCCCTCGCCATAGTAACGGACAACGGGCCACAGTTCGCGAGTGAAGAGCTCACTAGCTTCTGCGGACAGTTGGGCATCGATCTTCGTTTCGCCTCCGTTCATCATCCTCGGAGCAATGGACAAGTCGAGGCGGCAAACAAGGTCATAGTCAACTTGCTGAAGAGAAAAGTGGAGAACCTGAAGGGGAATTGGGTGGAGCAGCTTCCCTCGGTCTTGTGGGCCTTGAGAACAACACCCAACACCACGACAGGGGAAACGCCATTCAATCTCTCTCATGGGTCTAAGGCTGTACTCCCTGTGGAATTTGAGGTCAGATCCCCCCGGGTCGTGGCCGCCCAGGAGGGAGACGAAGACTGGAGGATGGACAACGAGGAGGAACAACGACTCTCGCTGGATGTGGTTGAAGAGCTCCGGGACCTCGCATCGATTCGGCAGGAGGAAGTAAAATGTCAGATGGCCAGGTATTTCGATAAGAACATTAGGATCAAGTAATTCGTCCCAGGAGATCTGGTCCTCAAGAAGGTCGACGCCGCAGGAAGATCGGCAAACGTAAGAAAGCTCCAACCCAATTGGGAAGGACCCTATGTAATCCTGGAAGCCCTGAAGGCAGGGGGGTATCGCCTTCAGAATGTTGAAGGAGTTCCCCTCGGCAACACTTGGAGTGGCGACGATCTAACCTTTACCCTGGGGGCAGAGGTTAGAATGCATCTAAGCGGCTTGGGGAAGGTGCTGAGTTCCTCCGCTCCTGGGTGAAAGTAAGCACCCAGGATGTGGATGGTACTTCGCTCCCATTTGGTAAAATCCCCGACTAGAGACCAATCTCCGGGCTCAGTCATGCCGGCAAATGGGAGACTCATCGGGTCGACTGGTTGGTAAAATCCCCGACTAGAGACCATTCTCCGGGCTCAGTCATGCCGGCAGATGGGAGACTCATCGGGTCGACTGGTTGATAAAATCCCTGACTAGAGACCATTCTCTGGGCTCAGTCATGCCGGCAGATGGGAGACTCATCGGGTCGACTGGTTGGTAAAATCCCCGACTAGAGACCATTCTACGGGCTCAGCCATGCCGGCAGATGGGAGACTCATCGGGTCGACTGGTTGGTAAAATCCCCGACTAGAGACCATTCTCTGGGCTCAGTCATGTCGGCAGATGGGAGACTCATCGGGTCGACTCGATACTTGGCTAAGTGACTTGGAAAGATGATGAGCTCCTCCGCCTCCAGGTAAGCTAGGCCCCTATGATGTGGATGGGTATTCCACCTCCAGTTGGTTTGAAAAGTGGTGAGTTCCTCTGCCTCCAAGTAAGCTAGGCCCCTAGGACGTGGACGGGTACTCCGCCCCCAACTGGTTTGGGAAGGTGTTGGGGTCCTCTACCTCCAGGCAAGCTAAGCCCCTAGGACGTTGATAGGTATTCCACCCCCAGCTGGTTTGAAAGGTGTTAAATTCCTCTATCTCGAGGAAGCCAAGCACCAAAGACATGGATGGGGGCTCTGCCTCAGTTGCTTTGATAAGATGGTGGAGTTCCTCTGCCTTTAGGTGAAGGTAAGCACCTAGGGCGGGGAATGGATCTCTGCCTCAGTTGCTTTGATAAGATGGTGGAGTTCCTCTGCCTCTAGGTGAAGGTAAGCACCTAGGGCGGGGAATGGATCTCTGCCTCAGTTGCTTTGATAAGATTGTGGAGTTCCTCTGCCTTTAGGTGAAGGTAAACACCTAGGGCATGGAATGGATCTCGGCCTCAGTTGCATTGATAAGATGATGGAGTTCCTCCGTCCCTTGGTGAGGGTAAGCACCTGGGACGTGGACCGGTTCTCCGCCCCTGGATAGTTCGGGAAATTGTTAGTTCCCTCCCCCTCCAGGAGAGCTCGGCTCCTTGGTAGGTGTGGAGTTCCCTCCCCCTCCAGGTGAGCTCGGCTCCCTGGTAGGTATGGAGTTCCCTCCCCCTCCAGGTGAGCTCGGCTCCCTGGTAGGTGCGGAGTTCCCTCCCCCACCAGGTGAGCTCGGCTCCCTGGTAGGTGTGGAGTTCCCTCCCCCTCCAGGTGAGCTCGGCTCCCTGGTAGGTGTGGAGTTCCCTCCCCCTCCAGGAGAGCTCGGCTCCATGGTAGGTGTGGAGTTCCCTCCCCCTCCAGGTGAGCTCGGCTCCCTGGTAGGTGTGGAGTTCCCTCCCCCTCCAGGTGAGCTCGGCTCCCTGGTAGGTGTGGAGTTCCCTCCCCCTCCAGGTGAGCTCGGCTCCCTGGTAGGTGTAGAGTTCCCTCCCCCTCCAGGAGAGCTCGGCTCCCTGGTAGGTGTGTAGTTCCCTCCCCCTCCAGGTGAGCTCGGCTCCCAGGTAGGTGTGGAGTTCCCTCCCCCTCCAGGAGAGCTCGGCTCCTTGGTAGGTGTGGAGTTCCCTCCCCCTCCAGGTGAGCTCGGCTCCCTAGTAGGTGTGGAGTTCCCTCCCCCTCCAGGTGAGCTCGGCTCCGTGGTAGGTGTGGAGTTCCCTCCCCCTCCAGGAGAGCTCGGCTCCCTGGTAGGTGTGGAGTTCCCTCCCCCTCCAGGTGAGCTCGGCTCCCTGGTAAGTGTGGAGTTCCCTCCCCCTCCAGGAGAGATCGGCTCCCTAGTATGTGTGGAGTTCCCTCCCCTCCAGGTGAGCTCGGCTCCCTATAGGTGTGGAGTTCCCTCCCCCTCCAGGTGAGCTCGGCTCCCTGGTAGGTGTGTAGTTCCCTCCCCCTCCAGGAGAGCTCGGCTCCCTGGTAGGTGTGGAGTTCCCTCCCCCTCCAGGTGAGCTCGGCTCCCTGGTAGGTGTGGAGTCCCCCCCCCCCCCCCCCACCCTCCAGGAGAGCTTGGCTCCCTGGTAGGTGTGGAGTTCCCTCCCCCTCCAGGTGAGCTCGGCTCCCTGGTAGGTGTGGAGTCCCCCCCCCCCACCCTCCAGGAGAGCTTGGCTCCCTGGTAGGTGTGGAGTTCCCTCCCCCTCCAGGTGAGCTCGGCTCCCTGGTAGGTGTGGAGTTCCCTCCCCCTCCAGGTGAGCTCGGCTCCCTGGTAGGTGTGGAGCTCCCTCCCCCTCCAGGTGAGCTCGGCTCCCTGGTAGGTGTGGAGTTCCCTCCCCCTCCAGGTGAGCTCGGCTCCCTGGTAGGTGTGGAGTTCCCTCCCCCTCCAGGTGAGCTCGGCTCCCTGGTAGGTGTGGAGTTCCCTCCCCCTCCAGGTGAGCTCGGCTCCTTGGTAGGTGTGGAGTTCCCTCCCCCTCCAGGTGAGCTCAGCTCCCTGGTAGGTGTGGAGTTCCCTCCCACTCCATGTGAGCTCGACTCCCTGGTAGGCGTGGAGTTCCCTCCCCCTCCAGGTGAGCTCGGCTCCGTGGTAGGGGTGATGTTCCCTCCCCCTCCAGTTGAACTCGGCTCCCTGGTAGGCGTGGAGTTCCCTCCCCCTCTAGGTGATCTCGGCTCCCTAGTAGCCGTGGAGTTCCCTCCCCCTCCAGGTGAGCTCGGCTCCCTGGTAGGCGTGGAGTTCCCTCCCCCTCCAGGTGAGCTCGGCTCCCTGGTAGGTGTGGAGTTGCCTCCCCCTCCAGGTGAGCTCGGCTCCCTGGTAGGTGTGGAGTTCCCCCCTCACCAGGTGAGGCCGGCTCTCTGGAAGGTGTGGAGTTCTTACTTTCCACCTCAAGTCGAGCTCGGCTCGACTAAGGGTGTTGAGTTTTTCTCCACCTCAGGTTAAGTTCAATTCGACCTAAGAGGTTGAGCTTTCTCCACCTCCAGTTGAGCTCGGCTCATAGGAGGGTTGTTAAGTGGAGAAAAATTCGCGTTCCGTTCCAAAGCTAGGTTCAGTTGAAAAACTCGGCAGGAGTACCCCGTTGGCAGGGCCCTTCGTGGATTCCCTTAAGGTCCCACCTACTCATCAAATAGGTGGGTTGGACTTTCTTTCCGAGCTTAAGGCAAGCTCGAAAAGAGCGGGGATTGTGTACAACCCTCATATTTTTCGAGTCGGTGTGACACGATGCAGATGAGGTCGTGGCAGAGAGGGTGACCGTTGCGCAACGAACCAAACTAACAGAGGTCGTCAAGACCAAAAAGAGAAGGCCCGGGGGGGGCAAATCTCCTTGGGCGATTGAACCTCGGGTCCACTCGCCTAAGGCCCCGGGCGAGTGGACCCTTGGTCCACTCGCCCAAGGACCCGTGCGAGTGGACCTTGGGTCCACTCGCCCAAGGTGGGGGGCGAGTGGACCTTGGGTCCACTCGCCCCAAGCCCGTGGGCGAGTGGACCATAGGCCCACTCGCCCGGGCAGCTGGGCGAGTGGACCAAGGGTCCACTCGCCCGGTGGGTTGAGTGGACCTCAAGGTCCACTCGCCCAGTCAGGGTGGTAGACCTTGGTCCATTCATTCGACCCCCGACAAGGGGGGGGGGGAGTGAACGTCTCAAGCTCCACTCGGCCCCTCCTGTTTCGGTCGTTTGGGTTGGTTGTTGGGCTGCGGACAGTAGATTTTTGGCTATCTGCAGCCCAATTTTTGGGAAGTCTATAAATAGACCTCCATGGGCACCTTGGGAATTGTTGTTGGTACCCCCCTCCCTCGCGTGTGTGTTGTGAGCAAGCACCACCCCTCCCCTGATCCCCCTGTCATTGAAGGTGGACGGTGAGGTGACCTTTAGTGCCCTCCAAGGTGCCCAGGCTCAGCATTGGCTTGGGAGGGGAAGTTCCTTGAGAGCTTCTGGGTATGTGGTGGGACCTCCACGCTGCAGCTTGCGGGGTCAGTTTGTGGACTTAGAAATTTTTCAAGGGTGAAGTTTTGCGGTTCTTAGTGACTAGTCAAGGGACGAGCTCAGGACCAGTAAGGGTTAGCTGCATCTTTTTTTCGAACGTCGAGACCAATTCTCTGGTTTCAACAATAATAATTGTAATGATTTCTAGTTAGCAAATATATGATCGGTGTTTTTCTATTATGCTTGTATCGTACA
The DNA here is from genome assembly GCA_033032865.1 of Dactylorhiza incarnata. Classification (NCBI taxonomy): domain Eukaryota; kingdom Viridiplantae; phylum Streptophyta; class Magnoliopsida; order Asparagales; family Orchidaceae; genus Dactylorhiza; species Dactylorhiza incarnata. The sequence continues at coordinate 3,386,410 of JAWHQI010000061.1, read as the reverse complement.
CATCTTATTTGGGAGTTAATCACGCTATAAAATGAATTAATGTAAATGAGTACTGGTTATCCCGGAATCAATGCATGTCAAACTTGCTCCTGCGCATTTTGCTTGAATAATCTTCTTGTTAATAAAATCCTTAGCCTCTCGGACTCGCAAGATTCAAAACTCTCTATTTTGGGTGTCATCGACTCCTCTTGCTCCTTAGGTATGCTTGAACGCAAGACTTGGTTAAATAACGTTCTATAACTTGATTCCTCCCGTTTCACGTTTGTAAAATCTGCTCTTGTATATCTGAATCAGTATTTTGTTATATATCTTGATATGCTAGAATCACTCAATCATGAATTATATCATTAATGACACAAGTAAACAATTGAACCGTAGGGTTCTAATTGACGCAACTCCTCGACTTGGGTTTCCTCTTGAATCCCTAACGGGAACAAAGGACCGGTCATAACAAGCATGAACTCCCTGGCTCAAGGGTGAGGGCTCGCAAGATCCACCCCTTAGAGTTCATGGGCAGTGATCCTGAATCTCTGGCAAGTCTTGAATCTGAAATTGAATCCGTCTGAATCATGAATCTTGTGCATCAAAGAAGAACACCTACACTTTCACTTGTTACAACTTATGTTATTACATGATCATCTATGCATGCTATACTTCAGAGTAATCTAATAATTCTAGATATTTCTGCTTGTCACACATGCTTGTCTGTCTTGTTAACTCTGCTTCATGAAAAGTGGTACACAAATATTCTGTTTCTCCTGCTCGTATTTTATTTTACTTTGCTCTGGTGTATTTCAATGTTCTGAGGCTTTTCCTTCTTGTTTTGGAATTTTCCTTAGCGTTCGTGTCTGCGCCGACTGCTTCCTGAGCCGATCTGCGCCAAGCTTCAGGTTTTGCATTTATGTTTCATTTCTTTTACTGTCGGATATTTCTTTTGTGTAATAATTACGATCAACATTTTCTCATATTTCATGGACAACTGCTAGGCTAAATATTATATATACTAGAATTTGACATATTTTGCATGTTCATCTCTCTAAGTTGTTATTTCATTTCTATCTGTATCAGAACTTGTATCATGAGACTTTTATTAAAATGCATGTGCACCTGTTTCAAGTTATCATATTTTAAAAAGCTTCCGCAATAAATCAATCTGTTTTACTCAAAAGTAACTATTTTAAAACTATTTGTAGTATTTCTGCTTCCGCCTTAGCAGAAATGAATTCCTTTCGTCCATGCCTGTGACATCACGGCCCGCCCCGAAGCGCACTCTGACTTTGGTCGAGACGGGTCGTGACAGGTTCTCCCTTTCGCCTCCCTTTTGCTTTCATTTCATTTTAATTGGGCAAGATCTTGATTGTTTGACAACAACCAGTTCGCCATCGTTTTTGTTGAAACCGATTTCTCGATCTCCTGTGGAGCTCGGGGCCCTCACCGAAATGAGGGGCGGCTAGTCCTTACTGATCCCTCGAGGAGGGTGGACGGAAGATTATGAATTCGACTAGGACCTTAGTCACAGCAAGGAGGTCCCTCCACTAACCCGGAAGATCGTTGAGCGCTTCCCCTCCCAAGCCAAAGCTGAGACTTGGGCACCTTGGAGAGCTCTGGAAATGCTAACCAAAGAAAGTCCAAGGAGAGGGAAGCTGCAGTCCTCTCCAAAGGTGCCCTTGAGGTCCTATTTATAGATTTTCTGATCTGGCCTGCAAATAGCAGGATTCCACCTCTAGATTTTACTATCTGCACCCCAAATGGGTTTGCTAACAGCCAAGCTCCGCTGTTTGGAGAGGCTAAGGGCAGACCACCAAGGGTAAAATGGTAAGTTGACCCTAATGATTTATGGGTATGGGGTTGTGAGAGCCCTACTATTGGAGTTCTCGCCGGCCTTCTCGCGGATCTTGCCCGCGGAAGGAGCTCTCGCGAATACTGCCCGCGGCATTTCCTTCGGAGGGTCGTTTTGCGAGAACCCTGCTGAAGGAGCTCTCGCGAGGACGAGGGTCTGTGGACGAGGTTCCCGCGAGGACTGCGTTGGCCCACTCTGGTGGTCTGCCGAGGTCTCATTGGCTGGGAGTCGATCTCGGCGAGGCCCAGATCTCGTCACTCCCGTCTCGCTCGATTTCCTTGCCTGGCGAATATCGGGGTTGTACACAATCTCTGCTCTTCGCGAAGACTAATGTCCTCGCGAAGAATCGTCCAACCCCTGATATTCGACCGCCCCCAGATGACCTGTCAGGAATCTTTGGTGGGACCCACCATGCAGGCTATAAATATCGTCCCGGACCCCCCATTGGTACGCGTCGCTTCTTTTCCTTCCTTTCTTGTTCTAGCTGTCGGGAGATGCCGATTTCCGAAGAAGCAGAGGCTCGCCTGAGGGCGATGAGAGCCGGCGGGCTACCTACTACGACCAAGGTACCCGCCTGGATGAACCGGCCGCCTCCCGCCCAGTCGCCAAAAGTCAAGAAGGCGAAGGCGGTTCGCCTCTCTGGAGATGACTCCGTGACGCTGGACTCCTCCCCGGACGATCGCCGCCCCGAGAAGGTATGAGTTATTCGAATTCACGTCAATAAGTTGTTCTTCACTAATTTTCACTCGCAGGATACTTTGCCGAACGAGAACATTGGAGAACCCGCTGAGGGGTCTCGCAAGAGTCCACAGGCGGACCTGAACCTCGCGCGGAAGGATATCACCGGTATGATCTTAATCTCGCATACCGTAGTACTTTAACCCGTGTGTGACCTTCGTTACTATTTTCTTACAGTCTCGCCCTTGAAGTCCCCGGCCCGCCCGTCGTCGCGGCCGCCGTCTCCGCCTCCTCCAGATAAAATCATAGATAAGCCCGGGTTCCAGCTCCTGACGAGCGAGGAGACGGGTGGCTCCGCACCGCCAAAGATTCCCCCGACCAACAGTACAGCTTATCCTGCCGGCCTGGGCAAATCCCTCTACCCCCACTATGGCAATGTGTTCCAGGGCCGTCCTTCGACTTCTCGCCGCCCTCTCGGTAAGCGTTATGGCCTCGCCGAAGCCCCGCGTGATCTCGCGCTCGTCATCTAATCATTCTAAAATCTTGCAGATAATGCCGAGAATCCACCTACCGATTCCGAGCTGGGTGATGACGAGATGTCTCCCCTTCCTGACCAGGTGGAGGAATTCTTAGGGGATCCGCGCGATCCGGAAACGATGAAGCAGCGAGCCGCGGAACTCTTGAGGAAGAACGTGCGAATGCTGATGTATCTCAATATGCAGGCGAGGCGGGATAGGGAAGCCGCGGAGGATAGGCACGCGGTCCTGATGGAGGAGTGCGCGAGGCTCCGACAAGCGAGACACCGCGATCAGGATGAGGTCGCCACGACGCCGGAGGTGCACATAGCGAGAATGAGGGACTACGCCTACCTCACGGATCGGGAGGGTCGCTTGGCGGAGGAATATTATAATTCTAGGGCACCGCCGAGGTCAGGGTCGCGGGGTGGTGGCCGGTGGAAATGGATCCCCCACGATTCTCGTTAGACGTTGTATTATGAGTAATAATCGTTATCTTTGAACGGTCTCGCCACGTTCTGTGACTCGCATATTCGCCACTCCTGCTGGCTGTTATTTCTTCCGACAATTAGTATCATCTTTTATGGTTTCTCGCTTGTTATCAATATATTTGTTTATTTTGTTGCATCGTGCTCGCAAGGACCCTCTGTCCTCGCTAAGCGTATTCTGCGGGGATGTCGTTTGTGCTAACCTCGCGGGTTTTCCTCGCCAGCGTACGTGATGTGATGTTTTTGTTGATACTCGTGCTCGCCGACGTTTGGACTTCCTCCCTCCCTTTTGCTTTGGCTATAAATAGGTGGTCTTGACTGAGCCAACCACCGCATTTATTCCCGACCTTCTTCCCCTTTTGCTGCAGAGCTCTCGCTCTTTCTCGTTCTCGTGCTTCTCCCTTTTCTCGCAGGTTTTCTTGATGGGTGGCGACGCGGAGTCGGAGGGTCGGCGAAGGGTCGCGAAGGCCTTTGCCGAGCATAGCTTCTTCACTTGCAATCTAACCGACGAAGAGTACTTTAGCGCGATCGCCGATTTCGTTCTCCCCCCGTTCGAGGCACGCCGCCCTAGCGAGGACGACGTGATCAACGACCCGTTGGTCGACGAGTTGGCCATCCCTATCGCCCACTTTTCGGTTGGTTTGCGCCTTCCTTTGTGGCCAGAAGTTCGCCAGGTAACAATCGTTCTCGCTTACTTTCTGTTTATTTTGCCACTCGAGTCTCGCTCGCCACGCGGATTGATCCTGTTCTCGCGGCCTGTTAGGTGCTCAAGCATTATGGTGTGGTTCCTGGCCAGCTCACACCCAATGCCGTGGCGGTGATCATCGCCTTCGCCTGCTACCTTCGCGAGGAGCGAATAGAGTTCAGCCTTCCTGTCTTCCGGAAGCTGTTCTCCTTCCGCGCCTACAAAGATGGGACAGCCTATTTCGTGGGCACAGGCCCGAAAGTGGTTGAGATCGTCAACAAGGCCCACTTTTGGGCCCAAAAGTTTGTCGTCGTCAAGGGGAATTTCAGCAACATTCCCTTCTCGCCGATTCAACATAGCGAGACCACCTACCGACCCACCGCCCTCGGCGGTCATGACGCCCTCCTCCATCAGTTCTTCGGCAAGAAGAACTTCGAAGTCGTCTACCTCCGCCGCAACCTAGACAAGCTGCCTCCGGTCCTCGTCGGAGAAGGTAAAGATCTGTCTAATATATATGTCTCAATTCGCATGCCTATCATTCTTATCCATATGACTTTTTGTTTTTAGGCGAGCGGGACGTTCCCCTCCATCCCCCTTACGCGAGCAACCGGAAGACCGACGCAACAATGGCCCTCGCTACTATGGGGGCGGAAGCTTGCCGAGGCGATGCCACCCCGGCCGAGCCCTCCTCTCGCAAGAGATCGGGAGCTTCCGGCGGTCATGCCGCCCCTCCGAAATCTCCGCCCAAAAAGAAAAAGCAGGAAAAGCGCAGCCTCGCTCGCTCCGTCAAAAGGTAAGGATCCTCGCGAGACTGCCTTCGATGAGTTTGACCTCACCGGCCTCTCGGCGGGCGAGGACGAAGAGCCTTGCCAGGATGGGGTCAGGGCATCGGTCCTCCCCATCCCGGTGAATCATTATAACTTCGGACTCGGCCAGAGGCGTCGGGACGAGACTGGCGAGCCCCTCGTCACCTGGAAGCCATAGACCAACAGGGTGGACATCTCTTCTATCCTCCCCTCCTGGGTGGAGAAGGAGACCGTCAGTGGTCACGCCTTCGACTTCTCGTTCGCACTTTATGGTCGGGAAGATGCGGGGTCTTATAAGGATGAGACCGCGAGGACCCTCGCTTACGAGAGCGCGAGGTCCCAGCTGCGTTCTGCCGAGCTCGCCCATATGACGGGGAGGCGTTGCTTACAGCTCGAGCTTCAGAATGTGGAGCTCGCGAGGTCCTATCAGGGAGTTCTTGCCGAGAACGCACAGCTGAAGGAGAAGCTGCTTGCCGCGGAGGGCAGGGTGGTGAGTCATCTAGACCTACTTCCTCCTTTCCCTTGGTCTTTTCTCCTTTCTAACAGAACTTATTCGCAGGATGTCGAGGCTGCCGGGAGGGCCAACGCTCGCATCAAGAATTTGGAGGGCGAGGTGGCAGTGCTGAAGGCCCTAAATAGCGACCTCACTCGCGCCGATGTTCCCCCCTCACCTCACCGTTTAAAAGAAGACCGGCGAGCGCGAGATGAAGAGATCCGCGTGGGATCTATAGAGTCGGCTCGCTACATTTTTTCGGTGGCGAAGGCGATCGGCCTTTTGGCGGATAATGCGGCCGACATGACTCTAGAAGACATCGTCCCGGAGCTCTTCCTCCCTCTGCCGCCAGTGAAGGACAGTGACGATGAAGAAGGATCTGCGGGCGGTTCCTGAATCTCGCCGCTATTCCCCCTTTTGTGTTGTAATTTTTGATCGGCGAGATCGCCGGAGATTGTAACAACTAATGAAATGTAGAATGCAGATTTTGTTTTGTTCACTGCGCTTTCCCTTTCTCGTTTTGTTATTTTCACTTGTCGAACGTCTCGCCCTTGCTTATCTCGTTATCCGCTTTAGCGGAGGTTATTCTCGTGGTGGTTCTCGCGCCGTATGTTATTGGGTAGGTGCACGCAGGATGCTTTGGCTGCTCGGGCCTTTCGTCGTTTGCCCTAGGCTTATCACGCCTTTTGATACGCGTGTTTTTTTAGGTTTCGTGGGGCATTTTTCCTTTTGGCGAGAGCTCGGCTCTTACCCGGTGCCGGCAAACTTTTTGCCGAGGACCGAGTGTTTGGGACCGTATAGGGTTGATCCTCGCCACTCGCGTGGTGTGAAAATTCTCCTTGCCGAGCGAGCAAACCCGCCGAGCGAGAAGGAGTTTGCCAGCATAAAGACCTGTTATCTTTCCGGCCTCTCCAGAGATCAACCTGAACCCCCCGTCTAGTGAGAGCCCGGGAGCGGAATCGATCTGGGGCATTCCAGCACCAACATATCCAACCTTGCCAGCCTCTCCAGAGATCAACCTGAACCCCCCGTCTAGTGAGAGCCCGGGAGCGGAATCGATCTAGGGCATTCCAGCACCAACATATCCAACCTTGCCAGCCTCTCCAGAGATCAACCTGAACCCCCCGTCTAGTGAGAGCCCGGGAGCGGAATCGATCTGGGGCATTCCAGCACCAACATATCCAACCTTGCCAGCCTCTCCAGAGATCAACCTGAACCCCCCGTCTAGTGAGAGCCCGGGAGCGGAATCGATCTGGGGCATTCCAGCACCAACATATCCAACCTTGCCAGCCTCTCCAGAGATCAACCTGAACCCCCCGTCTAGTGAGAGCCCGGGAGCGGAATCGATCTGGGGCATTCCAGCACCAACATATCCAACCTTGCCAGCCTCTCCAGAGATCAACCTGAACCCCCCGTCTAGTGAGAGCCCGAGAGCGGAATCGATCTGGGGCATTCCAGCACCAACATATCCAACCTTGCCAGCCTCTCCAGAGATCAACCTGAACCCCCCGTCTAGTGAGAGCCCGGGAGCGGAATCGATCTGGGGCATTCCAGCACCAACATATCCAACCTTGCCAGCCTCTCCAGAGATCAACCTGAACCCCCCGTTTAGTGAGAGCCCGGGAGCGGAATCGATCTGGGGCATTCCAGCACCAACATATCCAACCTTACCAGCCTCTCCAGAGATCAACCTGAACCCCCCGTCTAGTGAGAGCCCGGGAGCGGAATCGATCTGGGGCATTCCAGCACCAACATATCCAACCTTGCCAGCCTCTCCAGAGATCAACCTGAACCCCCCGTCTAGTGAGAGCCCGGGAGCGGAATCGATCTGGGGCATTCCAGCACCAACATATCCAACCTTGCCAGCCTCTCCAGAGATCAACCTGAACCCCCCGTCTAGTGAGAGCCCGGGAGCGGAATCGATCTGGGGCATTCCAGCACCAACATATCCAACCTTGCCAGCCTCTCCAGAGATCAACCTGAACCCCCGTCTAGTGAGAGCCCGGGAGCGGAATCGATCTGGGGCATTCCAGCACCAACATATCCAACCTTGCCAGCCTCTCCAGAGATCAACCTGAACCCCCCGTCTAATGAGAGCCCGGGAGCGGAATCGATCTGGGGCATTCCAGCACCAACATATCCAACCTTGCCAGCCTCTCCAGAGATCAACCTGAACCCCCCGTCTAGTGAGAGCCCGGGAGCGGAATCGATCTGGGGCATTCCAGCACCGACATTCGTTACCTCGACACAGCAGCAGTTAAAAGCATAGCAAATGAAAGTGAAACATTGATTTAAACAACATAATAAAGCTTTCAAGGGTAGAATCGTTTCAAATCATCCCCACTTTGAGCTCGGTCGAGAGGTACCCCTTCCACATCCTGGAGGTGATACCCCCCGACTTGAGCACCTCGCTTACGATATATGGGCCCTCCCAGTTGGGGTTAAGCTTACCCACCGCGGCCCCCCTGCCAGTCGCATCGACCTTTTTCAGGACTAGGTCCCCTTTCTGGAAGTGCTTGATCCGGATGTGTTTGTCAAAATATCGAGCCATCCGCCGTTTGACCTCTTCCTGTCTGATGGTGGCCAAGTCCCGGAGTTCTTCCACCAGGTCCAAAGATAGCCTCTGCTCTGCATTGTTACCTTCTAGCCACTCTTCGTTCCCCTCGCTCGCAGCGATCACCCAGGGGGTCTTTACCTCGAACTCTATGGGGAGAACGGCCTCGGACCCGTGAGAGAGCTTGAATGGAGTCTCCCCGGTGGCGGTATTCGGAGTGGTCCTCATTGCCCAGAGGACGGAGGGTAGCTGTTCCACCCAGTTTCCTCGAAGGTTCTCCACTTTCTTTTTAGTAGGTTGACGATTATTTTGTTCGCCGCCTCCACCTGCCCATTGCTCCTCATGTGATGGACCGATGCGAACCTGAGATCAATGCCGAGCTGAGTGCAAAAGCCGACAAACTCTTCACTCGCAAACTGCGGCCCATTGTCCGTCACTATAGCTAGAGGGAGTCCGTGCCTGCAAATTATTTCTCCCCACACAAAATTCCTTACGACCTGAGAGGTTACCTTAGCAAGTGCTTTCACCTCTACCCACTTGGAGAAGTAGTCGATCATGACCAGCAAGAACTTCCTCTGGCCGCTGGCTTGGGGAAAGGGGCCGACCAGGTCCAACCCCCATATGGCGAAGGGCCAGGGGGCCGTGATGGTCCGGAGCCTTTGAGCGGGGAGGAGTTGGAGCGGAGCGTAGAGCTGGCACTTCGGACACTTTCTTGCGAACTCTGCCGCATCCTTGCTGAGAGTGGGCCAGAAGTAGCCTTGCCTCAACACCCTCCCTTCCAGGGTCCGACTCCCGGAGTGTCTGCCGCACTCCCCGGAGTGGATTTCTTCCAGCACTCTCGGGACCTCCTCCTCGGAGACACAACGGGCCAGGAGTCCCGAGAGGGTCTTTCTATATAGCCCCCCTGCATGTAAAGAGTAATAGGCGGACTTGTACCTGAAGCGTCTCTTGTCCACATCCTCTCCAGGGAACTGCCCGGAGGATAGGAAGGTGATGAGCGGATCCATCCACGAGGCTTGTTGATCCACTTCCATCAATTCTCCTTCCTCGATGGAGGGCCGGAAGAGTTCCGAAGTCGTCCCCCCCCCCCCCCCCCCCCCCCCCGCTCGGGGACCGAACTTGGCTAGGAGGTCCGCCTGGGTGCTCTCCTCCCTCGGTACGTGCTTGATTGAGAAGGTGCGGAACTGCCCGATGACCCCCTTAACCTTTTCCAGGTATAGTAGGAGGGTTGGGTCCTTTGCTTCAAACTCTCCTTTGATCTGGCATACTACCACCATGGAGTCCGTGGAGACCTCCACGTCCTGCACACCCAGTTCTTGGGCCAGCCGAAGGCCCGCTATCACTGCTTCGTACTCAGCCTGGTTGTTGGTGATTGGGAAATGGATGTTTAAGGCTTGCTCAATTCGAGTCCCCTGAGGACTCACCAGGACTATTCCCCCTCCATAGGAGTATTTTCCCGACGCTCCGTCCACCAACATCTTCCATGCTTCTGGGGGAGGTAGCTCGTGTTCCCCCACTTCGGCCGCATAGTCAGCCATGAAGTCTGCCACCGCTTGAGCCCTGATGGATTACCTGGGTACGAACGCGATATTGAATTCGCTTAACTCCACGGACCACTTTGCCAACCTTCCTGAGTGCTCCACCCCTTCCATGATTTTGCGGAGCGGGTGGTCCGTCACTACTTTAATTGAATGGGCTTGAAAGTAAGGCCGGAGCCTCCGGGCTGACACCACTAATGCGAAGGCCAACTTTTCCAAAATCGGGTACCGGAGCTCTGCCTTCTTCAGCACTCGACTGACGTAGTAGATAGGGAACTGTTTCTTCCCTTCCTCCCGGATTAACACGGAGCTTACTGCTTCGGACCCTACCCCCAGGTACAGGGAGAGGTCTTCTCCTGGCCTCGGTCCCTGGAGCAGAGGGGTTTGGGTGAGCTGTTCTTTCAGAGCCTGGAAGGCCTTCTCGCACTCCGGGGTCCATTCAAACTTTTTGTTTCCCCGCAGCACTTTGAAAAAGGGTGCACACTTTTCCCCCGCCTTGGAGAGGAATCTGCTGAGCCCAGCCAATTTCCCTGTGAGGCTCTGAACCTCCCTCGGATTTCTTGGCGACCCCAACTCCATCACCGCTTTAACTTTGTCAGGGTTGGGTTCCACTCCTGCGGGGGTGAGCAAATGGCCCAGGAACTTCCCTCGGCTCGCCCCGAAGACACATTTCAGGGGATTGAGTTTCATCTTGTACCGCCGCAGGGTCCCGAATGTCTCTTCGAGGTCTCGGAGGTGAGTCCCAAGATCTCGGCTCTTCACCATGAGGTCGTCAACATAGACTTCTAAATTTCTTCCTTTCTGCTCGCGGAAGACCCTATCCATCATCCTTTGGTATGTAGCCCCTGCGTTCTTGAGTCCGAAGGGCATCATCTTATAGCAATAACATCCATCCCCCGTGATGAAGGAAACATCCTTGATGTCCGGGGGATGCATGCGAATTTGATGGTAACCTGAAAAAGCATCTAAGAAAGACATTACAGAAAAACCAACGGCTGAGTCAACCAGCGCGTCGATTCTGGGCAGGGGGTAGCAATCTTTCGGGCATGATTTATTAAGAAGCGAAAAGTCGATACACATACGCCACTTACCTCCTCCCTTCTTTACCATAACGACGTTTGAGACCCAGCCTGGATACTGGATCTCCGATACAAACCCGGCCTGTAAGAGTTTGCCCACCTCCTCGCGGATGGGCCCTTCTAGCTTGTCCGCGACGGCCCTCCTCTTCTGACGGATGGGGCGGGCGCCGGGGTCGAGGTTGAGGCGATGTCACGCCACATCCGCCTCGATCCCGGGCATTTCCGCGGCGCTCCAAGCGAAGACGTCCACGTTCTTTTGTACGCAAGCCAGAATCTCCACCCGATCTTCTAGGCCGAGTTCTCCGCTGACCCGGACTTTTTCTACCACCCCCAGCCGGGTGGTGACCTCGAGCTCCACTACCTCGTCCACAGCCTCCAACCGGGACTTCTCTCCCCAAGCCCTTTCCTCTTCAGCACAAGTGGGAGCCTGGGATTCTTCCTCGACTTCCTTCTCTACCACCATCAGCTCTTCCGCCCTTCCCTCACTACAACAAACTGCACCTGTTGTAAGGACTGGAATGTAACTGAAACACAGTTTGTTACTAATAGTTATAATTAGTAACAAAGTTTTTTTGTTGTTACAAAAAAGAACTTTTTTGTAACGAATATTTTAAATTTTGTTACAATAATAATTAATTCGTTACTATAACTATAAGTATTTGTAACAACACTAATGTTACGTTACAAATAGAAAACTTTTCTCACAATAAGTATCAATTGTAACCACATCATGGAAGTTTTTTGTGACAAAGACATTGTCCTTACTAATAGTAATATTTTATTATTAAAGTTTTGTTACAAAAAATATATCATATTTTATTTTCAATTTTTGTACAATTTTATTATCAAAGTTTTGAATTTTTTTTTTTTGAAAAATAAAAGTTGTATGCGCACGACAGTACCCCGCCTCGATAGTGCTCTAACGCGACGACAGTAGTCCTACAGCTCGCAAACATTCGTGCGCGGCTGTCGCAGATATGTGGTACTATTGCGACATGTATTTTTGCGCGTACGGGTTTTTTTTATAAATCTTTAACTTTTTATAAAAGTTTTTCTGCCTCTCTCCCATGCAGCTCTATCTCTCTCTCACATGAATGAATGAAATATACGGATGAAAATTTCCCTCTATAAAATTTTGAACAAAACAAAACTAAAAATTAAAAATATATTAAATGTAAAAATGAATGTAAATTAATATAACAATATTAATTTTTTAATATAATTTTGGAATTAAAATAAAATCACGCACGAACCCGCAAATGCACTCTCGCGCGCACGCAAATGCACTCTCGCGCGCACGCAAATGCACTCTCGCGAGCACGCAAATGCACTCTCGCGCGCACGCAAATGCACTCTTGCGCGCACGCAAATGCACTCTCGCGCGCACGCAAATGCACTCTCGTGTGTGTAGTTTTCTTTTTTTTGCTTGAGAGCTAGCGCGTATTGCATGTGTCGCGCGGGGCTCAAACACAGACACATGCACACACATGCACAGACACGGACAACCAAACACACAAACATCCATTTGCGAGCTGTAGCAATGTCTTTCACGTACGACCGCCGCGCCGTTGTCTCCCCTCTCTTCGACCGTCGCCGCCGCCGTCACCTCTCTCTTCCACGGCCGCCGCCATCGTCGTTCTCTTTCTCGGCCGTCGCCGCACGCCGTTCTCTTCTTCTAGTTTATTAAGTTTTGTCTGTTTCTTTCCCTCTCACATTAATGAAATATATGGAGGGAAATTTCCCTCCATAAAATTGTGCACAAAACAAATCAAAAAATTTAAAACATATATATTAATATAATTTTTGAATAAAAATAACGATCGCACGTTTTTTCAGTCGCGCGCATTGCACTAGCTAGCTCTATCTTTTTTGCTCGGGAGCATAAATAAATTTGTCAGCGCACACATTTTTTGCTCGGGAGCTATCATTTTAATGAAAATATATGTCATATATATAGGCAATTGTTAACCGCACCCCAGTTTTGGCTATCCGCAACCCTTTTATATGAATTATTACGTCTTTTTTTAGAAATACGCCTTGTACAAGCATTTTTAGGAAAAGTGTTCAACACAAAAGTTGTAGATATCGTCGAGATCTACAACTTTTGTGTTGAACACTTTTGCTAAAAATCCACGCAAAAGACGTATTGCCGCCCGAATTGAAACATGGGCGTAACTATATATATATAACGATTTTTTGGAAATACGCATTGTGCATGCATTTTTAGGAAAAATGTTCAACACGAAAGTTGTAGATCTAGACGATATCTACAACTTTCCTGTTGAACAATTTTCCTAAAAATGCTTGTACAAGCGTATATCCAAAAAACGCGTAATAATTCATATAAATCATGAGTTGCGGATAGCCAAAACTGGGGTGCGGTTAACAATTGCCTTTTTGATTGATGGATGACACGCGCTTTAATTTAATGAAAATAAATGTGTAATGAAATTCATAAATACATGTCAAATCAATTCATAAATACAACGCGCTGTTCAATAAAATTTACTTTTTACATAAAATTTATGTTTTTTTTAAAATAAGAATTACCCCCACTCAATTTTGTCCGCTCTCAAGAGTTCGATCAACTGACAGTGCACATGAGGCCCATGTTCCCCGCTCGACAATACCCCCGCCTCGACATTGCCCGACAGTGCACATGAGCTTTAAATAAGATTTATGTATTTTTAAATAAAGTTTATCCGTTTATGTATTTTTTAAAAGTAAGAATTACGTACCCCGCTCAATTTCATCCGCTCTCAGAAGCTCGATCAACTGAATAAAAAATAATTGAATATTAATTTAATTATCTCACCGGACACAAACACACACACACACACACACACACACACACACACACATACAAACACAGACACGCAAACACAAACACAGCCGCAGACAGAGATACAGACTGACATAGACACGAACATAGTCAAACACAAACACAAACGCGCATAGACACGCAAGCAAAGACACAAACACGCCCAAACACACAGACACAGACTGGGGTGTAACACACATAGATACGCAAACACAGACACACACAAGCACAGACAAACATGCATAGACAGACAAACACTCACACACAACCCAAATACACAGACACAAACAAGCACGTGTACATACAGACATAGATACATAGACACAAACACATGGACACAGACACAGACTTGTATAGATATATGGACACATACACAGACACATGGACCGACACACATACGTACGTACACAGACACAGACACATACAGACACAAACACATGGACACAAACACAGACACATGGACCGACACATATACGTACACAGACATTCAAATACACAGACACAGACACAGACAGTCACAGTCACAGACACATAGACACACAGACACACAGACACACACACACACAGACACATACAAACACAGACACGCAAACACAAACACAGTCACAGACATAGATACAGACTGACATAGACACGGACATAGTCAAACACAAACACAAACACGCATAGACACGCAAGCAAAGACACAAACACACATAGACACAGACACACAATTAACACACATAGATACGCAAACACAGACACACACAAGCACAGACAAACATGCATAGACAGACAAACACTCACACACAACCCAAATACACAGTCACAGACAAGCACGTGTACATACAGACATAGACACATAGACACAAACACATGGACACAGACACAGACTTGTATAGATACATGGACACAGACACAGACACATGGACCGACACACATACGTACGTACACAGACACAGACACATACAAACACAAATACATGGACACAAACACAGACACATGGACCGACACATATACGTACACAGACACTCACAGACACAGACAGTCACAGTCACAGACACACACACACACACACACACAATAACGCCACGACACACACACATAGACACACAGACACAAACATAGACACAGACAGACATAAACATACAACACAGACACACACATGCGCGCACAAACACACATTGACACACAGACACACACAGACACAGTCACACATAGCTAGAGATCACACGGACTAAGACATAGAATGTTGAACCGCCGAAGTGAGTCTATATAGATTGTTAAGTCTCAGAAGTGAGTCTATATAGAATGTTGAGTCAACATATCAAATAAAGTAATAAATTTGCATAAATGACCCCATTTAAAATTACGCAAATATTTGGGTACATATGCGCACCTCCCGGAGGTGCGCGAGCAGATTCGACCGTAGGATCGCGAGATCCAACGGTGGATAAAGCAGTATTAAAGAAGTATTTCAAATATTTTTGCGGGAGATGCATCTCGACCGTTGATCGCGAAATCCTACGATCTCGCACCTCCCAAATTTGATGCGCATACGTACCTAAATATTTATCTTAAAATTATGAGTTGAATTATTTGGAGGGAAATTTCCCTCCATAAATTCTCTAAATATTTATCTTAAAATTATATGTTTCAGATCCGACTCGATCTGAAACATATTCTCGAAATCTAGAGGGAAATGTACGGAGGGAAATTCATATTAATTGGAGGGAAATGTATGGAGGGAATTTTATTAATTTTAATATAGGCTTTCTCTTTTCTTCACCGCGCCGGTTCCTCTATCCATCGTTTCATCTCCCCAAGAATCCCGCGTTCGTGAGCAGGGAAGCGCGGGTAGGGCATCGACTTCTCAACTCCTCCCAGCCTTCTATGCAACAAGAGGCGCTCCAACAGGGCTCCAGGCGCCCATTTTGCGAAGTCAGGGATTGCGATCGACGACGACCTAGCGGAAGCAGGCGACTACGATCGACAACAACCTAGATGGAGCCAACGACTAACATCGACGACAACCTAGAGGGAGCCTGCGACTACCATCGACGACGACCTAGCGGCTAAAGGGAGCTGGCAACTTCCATCGACGACGACTGCGGGCGACTGCAAGTATTTCAGCAAATATTAGCATTCTTGAGTCTTCTAATTCTTACTACTCCACTACCATGATCTGCCACATCTCAGGCCACGATTCTGCGGGCCATGGCAGAGGCTTTCCTGGAGGGAAATATCCTTAAAGTATTTCCGCCGTGACGAAAAACCATTTGATTCCTCCTCCCCATTTTTTATTGAGATGTGGAAGATGGGATACATCCAAAAACCGAGTTGCACTGTATTCACATTTCTTGTTTTTTTCCCTTTCTGCAAGTTGATGACATTGACTTAATTTATCTTGGTTAACATATTCCTCGTGTGATGATATTACCTCTGTTTTCAAACCCAATTTGGACAGCGTAGTCATGAACAAATCCATGTCCATCCCATCTTTCATTTTATCAAGTCCAGTTTTTGGGTCTTGGATACTTCCAATTGTATTAATTTTGGACACATAAAGAAGCTAACAGAAACAAATGTCATTTGAGCTGAAGTTTTTCGTTGTTCAGTTTAAGAAGTTATCTTCTTAACTTTTTTTGTAACCTTCATGCCAGTTTTTTCTGAAATTGTTTACTAACCCTGGCTTTATGCCAGTTGTTTTGTTTGTTTCACAACATGAATAATTTGTTGTGTTTATATATCAACCCATATATATATTAAGTTCTAACCTTTCCCTTTGTAAGTACTGTTTTGGTAAATATTTATACAACATCTGCATTGTAAGTTTAAAAAAGGCAACCATTTTGTAATCAAGTTAGTTTCCTATTTTCGAGATTATTCCTTGACCTGAAGCTCCAGTTATAGTTCACTCTTTATGCTGAATTCTTTTTTACTATCCATTTGTAGCATCTGTTATAATTCCAAAAAATGGAGATTTCTGTTGAAATATGCAAAAAGATTTATCAAAGCAGAGGTTAAATTACATCGAGCTGCTTATGATAATTTGATGGAGTTTGCAGCCAAAATGGGTATGTTTCTTTTCAGTTCTTATTTACTTACAAAATTTCTGGCTTTAGTGACAATATTTTTGTAGTAAGTCATCTTCCATTGCAATGCACTGATGTGTATTGCTTATTTTTTATAGCTCTTGCAAAGAGTGGATTACGTCAAATGTAGTCTTTAAAACCTATCCGTATTAAGGCCAAAACAAAATCTTCGCCCCTTAAATGATTGTCCTTGTGAAGAAAGGATTGAAAAAATAGCATGAAAGTGAAGCTATCCTACATGTGTTTCATTTGTTTGTGTGTTTTAACTCCATTTTGGTGGTATAAATTGTCATTGGAGAAATTGGTGTGTTTGTTAAAACTCCATTTTGGAGCTCCGGTGCGGTGGGAAAGGTCAAGAACTTCATTTTAGCTTCATTTCCTACCATAAGGTGGGAGCACCATTTTACACCGGAGCCTCCGACACCGCTCTCCCAAATGGAGCATAAGTTAAAAAATTAATTAGGAGAGGGGGGGTTATTTTGTTTAGAAATAACTGTGGGTTTTTTTTCCTTTCTTTCCAAGAGCATGTTTCATACACACTGCTCAGTGCTTATTCTGAATTGCTGATGCATGAGTTTCTCCTTGTTGAATTTTGTCCAGAGCCTCTTAATTTCATTTGATCTTAACACCATGAAAATATGGGGAGCCTTGAGGTTTACTGGTTCGAGTCCTGGAAGCAGTCTCTTGTGAAATTGCAGGGTAAGGTCTGCTTACATTTCACCCTTGTGGTGGGAGCACCATTTTACAACATTTTTCATTCAATTAAATAAATGCAATAAATTCTAAAAATTATTAAAAAATTTATCAAAGCTAGATCTCTATAAAATAAGCATTGTCATAATAGGAGTTCACATAAATAAGAATAACATCATAGTCTAATACTTAGTCCAACAAAAAATAAAACATCATATAATCTCCAACACCGAATTGTAGGTCTAAATAATTCTAAAAAAAATTTAGTAAGATTAAGATAATATTTATATTTTTCTAACATGGGCCCAACTGATTTTGAGCATTGGAAGATCCTAAAGTAAAATTTAAAAGTCAAAATTCTTGGAATACAAACTGATAACCATTTCATCAATATAAGGGGTCAAATGATTTTAAAATTTAGAAAGTGGAGAATATTCAACTAGGTATAAATGTTCGTTATAATTTTGTTTATTTTTCTTTTCTCCCCAACAGGTTGATGTAAATGGACCAAACTCAGCTCCATTATATGAATTTCTCAAAGCAAGTGCTGGAGGATTTCTTGGTAACCTTATCAAGTGGAACTTTGAAAAGTTTTTGATTAACAAGAATGGTAAAGTTGTGGAGAGGTACCCGCCTACCACTTCCCCGTTCCAAATGGAGGTGAGTTTCTTATTTATTTGTTTGTTTGAATTTGTATCTGAACGCGAGTACTTGTGTTGATTTCTATACTTACAATTGGGAATAGGTAGTCAAATTTAGTTCCATAACCATGGAAGAATCTACTCTTACACATGCAAGCAAACACCATATATTTTTCTAAGGTAGGAAACTCACGAGCACCTTAAAATTCTATCACCAAATGCTCTACATTTTTAACAGAGTAAATAGATCTAGAAGAAAGCAGGCAGATGGATTTTGTTTTAGAAAGGAATTTGGGATGTCTCACACAACTCATGAATTGCTGGGATAGATGATATTACACCAATCCTAGAGGGGAAGGTGTCCATGGAAATGTCAACACTATCATGCATTTTTCATGTAGGTTAATTCTATGTGTAACACTCTCATTTGCTCATTTTTTCTATTTGTTTTGAATTAAAGCGGGTCCAGTTGTCCTTATGGTTGGTTGTATTGTTAGCTTAAGTTTTGTATGAAGAAATTCTAGTCTGTGTTTGGATGTTGGGAATTTGAATACAAGAAAAGAAAAGAGGTTTTGATGAGCTCAAGTTTATGTCTCCATATTCATAATCAACATGGAAATTATTTGGATTCATTTATTTCCTTCACCTCTCTTCGATCCAAGAAAAACCTTAACCTCCTTGAGTTTGTTCAACAAGAACTAAACTACTTAGGGTTTTTTTCTTTGTTTTTTTGGTTCTATATTCCAGTACTCTTCCTGAGCGCGGAGAGATGGAATTAATTGAAAATGTACCTTAATTTCTGGCAATGTGTGATTGCTGCTAGATTAGTGGAGATATGTTGTATCTCAAGGAGAAACTAAGCAAGCTGATCTAGTTCATGTAGGCTTTTCTATCTTATAAATGTTAAGTAAACAATCAGCAACATAGTTTGAAATTAAACTAATTGTGAGGTGCAATAAGATATGAAATAATTAAAAAAACAGTTAGTTAAACCCCCTCCCCCTCCCCCTCACGCCTCAACTGAAATTTCCCTCCTACCCCTGTTTCTCATTCTCACGTGGAGTTCAAGTTGCTGGATCCTCAAATTGCTGCCACCATCTGTAGCTTCACCTCCCAATTAAATCCAGCCAACCTGCCCCTCTCCCTGCCTAATCTCCCTCCCGTGGATCTACCTCCTCATTTCCCCTCAACCAGCAAAAGACTTTCCTTGTTACCTTCATCCAGCAGCCCCAAGTGTGCCCCTGCACCACACACAAAAAATATTGCTGCTGTCCGGGCCTTCCAAGCAGCCCAGCATCATAGTCCAGGTTGTTGTCTTTCTCCCTGGACAGCTGCCTTCCTTCACGAATTGTTGAATGCTGCCTCCCTGCACCGTCCAAGTTACCTTGGTGTGTACAGATTGTTGTCTACTTATTAACGAAAAAACTTAATAAGTGCTTGCTGAACTGATTTAAAAATGGGTGATGATATTTGTGTCATTTTGTTTTAATACAAGTTTCAATTTCAAACTATTTTTATTGCTCAAAACAGCAAACACTCTGGATATTATAGAGGCTGCTGCAAATGCTGATCGTAGTTCTGCTCATGTTCGTTCTTCTCCAATCATAGTGGCCAATGGACGTACCATACGCATTGCTGCTGTTGGTGTACACATTTCTAAAAAACCCTTTGCAAGTCCTCCTGAAGCAGTCTTGCTCTGGTAAGACTCCTATTTTTTTTCCTTGAACTTGAATTCTTTGTGTTCTTCTGAAGGCGAAGTTCTGATCTTCTAAGATTTCTGTAATAGATCAACTTGAATTCTTGGTTTTTCTTATATATTTTCTTCTGCACTTATATGTGTTCTAGTAGAAGACACGTGCTTATTTAATTAAACAATTATATACATGTGCAGGGCGCCTTTCATCAATTTATACACCAGAAGAACTTGATGACCCTTTTGGTTTTTCTGAGATTATTTTGTAAAGATTATATTGCAGTTTTCCCAAGATAATACTGTAGTTGATGAATATGTGCAGTTTGGATTATGTATGTATGGATGTGAGTTTGTATGGATGTTTCTGCTCTCATTTATTTGTAGGGTGATCTTAATTGCTCTCTTTTATTTGTAGGGTGCTCGAGCATTGACCGACAAGTGACGAAAGATTCATTAGTCAGAAAGTGATGGACGATTCATTTTTCGAAAAATGACGGAAGATTTATTAGAAACATGTTGATCTTGTAATGTAATATTGTATTATTTTAGAAGAGATGATAATAACTTGTACTCTATGTAATACTTTTTGGTGTGAATAAATACATGTTGATCTTGTTACGAAATATTAAATATATGTGTGTTTTTAAGATTATTATTTGTAATAAAATCTCAGGTACACAAAAAATAGAAATGAAATATTTTTGATATATAAATGAATTGGCTGTAGTAAGAAGAATGGAAAATAAATGTAACGATTTTTCGTTACTATTGTTTAATCTATTGTAACGAAATAATATTTATTATACTTTATTGTAACGAAGTTATTTTATTTTTAGTGAGGAAAAAAAAATATTTGTAACGAAATAGTTTTAATCATAACTATTTTTTTGTGAGGAAAAAAAACATTCGTAACGAAATAATATTTATTGTGACCAATATATTGTGAGGAAGAATCTCTTTTTGGTGAGAAAGTATCATTTGTTACAATTACTTTATTTGTAACGAAATGCATACATTCGTTACAATAACCTTTAGCGTCGAGCTTTAGAGGAGGACCGTTACTTAAAGTTTTTTTCGTTACCAAAGAGTTTTTGTAACGAATTTTGGCACTTATTGTAACGAATTAGGTCCTTACTATAAGTGCAGTTTGTTGTAGTGCCTCCTGGGCCTTCTCTTCTTCTTCCTTTCCTTCCGCCCGGGGTACCTCAGCTACCCCTTCCTGGGCATGGACTTCATCTCCCTCCCTCTTCTTCTCGGCTACCTCCATGCTTCCGGCTTCGGCCGCCTCCTCCATCATCCTATCCCACTCCTCAGCTTCTCCCATCCAGGAGATGGTGTTGACAGCCGTTACGTAGCACTGTCTTGCCACCTTGGGATCCCCCCTGATCCGCACCTGGACCCCTCCGTCGTTGAACTTGAGGCACTGATGAAAAGTGGAAGGGACACAGCGGAACGCGCTGATGAGTGGCCGTCCGAAGATGGCGCTGTAACTGCTCGGGGCGTCCACTATGACAAAACGACAGTTCCGGGACTGCCCACCCAGGGTCACATGAAGCCCTACTCCTCCTTCTACTTCCTTCCTCTCCCCCGAAAAATCCGAACAGAGGGCCATCTGAGGCCAACACCCTTCTGGGTTCCACCTCCATCTTGTCGAACGCCTTCTTGAAGACGACATTGACCGAACTCCCGTTGTCCACTAGGATTCGGGAGACGGTGAAGTTCTCGATCGCCGTCTGGATGACCAGCGCGTCGCAGAACGGGTCCTCGTAGCTCGGCACGTCCTTCTGGGTGAAAATAATTTTTTCGGCCGGGGTGGAGCGGTGGATGTTGACGCTACGCTCCGGCGGTAGATGGTATGGAGACTAGCCTTGCGGGTTGCCTCCACCCCTACCCCCCCCCCCCCCATGGATCACTCTGATCCCCCCTCTATTCCCCAGATCTGCTCTATCTTCACACCTTTCCTCCTCCTCCTCTCGGGGTTCCACCTCCACGATCCTTAATGGCTGCTGCTGTGGTGGCGCGGGCGCTCTGCCCCTCTTCACCTCTAAGAACTCCGAACAGGTGTCCGTGGAGTGGCCTTCCACATCATGGAAAATGCAATATGGCACCGCCACTTCCCTTGCCTCGGCCTCTGCCACCCTATTCCTTCTTCTCCTAGCGGCCGCCGTTTCCGCTTCTCCTCCCCTTCCCCTTCCTCTTCCTCTTCCTCGTCCAATCGCCATGGCCTGCTGGGGAGGGGGAGGCATTTGCATCGGACCTTGCCTCCACCCTAGCTGGGGGGGCCTCCATTGACCTCCGACATGGTTACCCCTTCCTGGGCCGTAACCTCTTCCCTGCCCTTGCACTCCTCCCCCTTGCGGCCTCCATTCCCCCTCTGGGGCCCGGGGTTCTTCCCTTCTCTTGACCTCCTGCTGCCTCACCTCCGGCTCACTGAGCTTTGCTAGCCTCCTGGTGAGCTCCGGATTGGCTTCCTCACTTGCGACTTCCTCCGACACCCTCTCCATCAGCTCTTCAAAGGAGACGGGGGCTTTTCTCTTCAACGCCATCTTAAAGAAACTCTCTCTCAACCCGACCGTGAAGGCGAGTTGGAGTGCAAACCCAGGCATCTCCTGAGTGAGCTGTACTTCCTCCTGGAACCGATCGGCATACTGAGTCAGCGACTCCCTGGGTCCCTGTTTTACCGTGAAGAGGGAATCAACATCCTTCTTCCTCTTTTTTGAGGTCGAGAACCTCAGCAAGAAACTCCGGCGCAAATCTTCGAACGAGTAGATTGACCCGGCAGGGAGATGATGGAACCAGTCCCTGGCCTTTTCCTTGAGGGTGACGGCAAAGAGCCGACACTTGAAGGCATCTGACATCGGCCTGATGGAGACCGAGTCTTCGAAACTCTGCAGGTGCTGGACAGGGTCATCTATACCATTGTAGTATACCCGGTCCCATTCTCCAAATCCCCCAGGGACGGGTGCGGAAAGCACCAGCTCGCAAAAGGGGCTCCCCCCACCTATCGCTCTTCCCGCCTCCACTCGTCCCCCAAGCTCGCTCGCCAAACTCGAGCTCGCCGGGACTGTGCTCGCGAGGGCGGTGCTCGCCTGAACCACCCCGACAGTCGCCGCTTCCTCTTGGCGCGCACTCGCCAGTGTCGCGCTCGCCGGGATGGAGCTCGCCAGGACTGAGCTCGCTGGCACGGAGCTCGCCGGACTGGCGAACAGCACCCGCCCTTCCTGGCTTTGGCCTAAGCCGACGACCGCTTCTTTTCCAGCCCTTCCTCCTGGTGCCCTCTCGCCGACTGCTGTTGGGGGAGTGGTCGCCTGAGGTGTCGGGGTCGCGAACTCACTTCGCAGAGCTGTGACCGTGAACCCCAAGGTGTCGAGCACCTCCTTTTTGAAATCCGCGAGCATCCTAGCCATCGCTTCCTGAGGGGTCTCGCCGTACTCCTCGCCATGCTCCTCATCTCCCGCCATAGCCCTTCTCTGGAACTTTCTTGATCCAGCCACACTCCACGCTCACCGCACCAAAATGTTGAAATCGATTTCTCGATCTCCTGTGGAGCTCGGGGCCCTCACCGAAATGAGGGGCGGCTAGTCCTTACTGATCCCTCGAGGAGGGTGGACGGAAGATTATGAATTCGACTAGGACCTTAGTCACAACAAGGAGGTCCCTCCACTAACCCGGATGATCGTTGAGCGCTTCCCCTCCCAAGCCAAAGCTGAGACTTGGGCACCTTGGAGAGCTCTGGAAATGCTAACCAAAGAAAGTCCAAGGAGAGGGAAGCTGCAGTCCTCTCCAAAGGTGCCCTTGAGGTCCTATTTATAGATTTTCTGATCTGGCCTGCAAATAGCAGGATTCCGCCTATAGATTTTACTATCTGCACCCCAAATGGGTCTGCTAACAGCCAAGCTCCGCTGTTTGGAGAGGCTAAGGGCAGACCACCAAGGGTAAAATGGTAAGTTGACCCTAATGATTTATGGGTATGGGGTTGCGAGAGCCCTACTATTGGAGTTCTCGCCGGCCTTCTCGCGGATCTTGCCCGCGGAAGGAGCTCTCGCGAATACTGCCCGCGACATTTCCTTCGGAGGGTCGTTTTGCGAGAACCCTGCTGAAGGAGCTCTCGCGAGGACAAGGGTCTGTGGACGAGGTTCCCGCGAGGACTGCGTTGGCCCACTCTGGTGGTCTGCCGAGGTCTCATTGGCTGGGAGTCGATCTCGGCGAGGCCCAGATCTCGTCACTCCCGTATCGCTCGATTTCCTTGCCTGACGAATATCGGGGTTGTACAGTTTTAAAACGGCCGATTTAAAATCGGCTTTTTCCTCTTTTCTGAAATGGACCTAGAGAGCTCTCTTCTTTAAAAAATGACCAGTTTGACATTTTATTCTATTAGTAGAATTGTATAAAAAATAAAATTATGTCTATAAATTTGTAAAAAAAAATCTTATATTTAGTATTTAATTTTGTTTAAATAAATTCAGAAAAAATTAGATAAAAGAATAAATAAAATTCTTGCACGCTGAGATGATTTTGAATAAAATTTAAACCGTCAGTGAAACGGAGGCTATTTAAACATAGCCTTAGTTTTGAAAATACAAATTCAAAAAATATAGTTTATCATCTACCTTTCAAACTACTTCATTTTAAAACAACACTGGTATCCCAAGCAAAACTTAAGTTTGAAATAGGTCCCAAGATTATTAGTTTTCCCATATTAGTCATAAATGTTTCGACAAAGTTCGAAATAGTTCTCTATATTAAGCATTGTTATTTCATCATTTTATAGTAAAATAATAATACTCAATATTCATGATTGTGCCACATCACCGCCTTAGAAACACCACATCACCTAAAATTGCTAAGAAATTTAACGGAAGTTAATCTAGAGATCTAGTTCAAGCTTTGTCTAATGTTTTGAGACTAGTTTGAGAAAAATAAAAGTTCTTAACTTATTTTAAACTTAAGATAAATTTGAGGAGTTGATTTAGATATACCGATGTTATGGGCATACCGGTTCCACCTAAGGGAAGACCAAGGTTAATATCAAATCAAAATAAAAAGTCATAGAGATTTGTGAACCCGTAAAAACTCGGTCTGCTCATAGCCGTTCTTACAATTTTTTTTATAGCGCTGTCTGCCAAATATCTAAACAGAGGCATACCGGAATGGGAGAAGAAGATTCATCTCACTCAACAGAGGCATTAATAGAAAGAGCTCGAAAAGAACTTGATCATCTTCACCCGGGACATCATGAGTCATCGTCGGCGGTAGCCTCCCGGATAATACGTCCGACCAACTCCATTTCTTCCATTATCTCACAATCGACATCAACAATGCATCTGAACTCCATGAATCTTTATGACACCTACCATGTCTCAAGAATCCTCCTCCAAGTTTTAGGTACTTTGAAATTTTTGTACTTCATATGATATAATATTAGGAGATCTAGTCATGAAATATAATTATTGATACTAGAAAATCATTAACACATACTTAATGAAAAAAACTCTCATTTTTGTCATTTGACTATGATTAAATAATGTCCTCATGATCGGCAACAACAACATCGGAAACTGGTGAAAAGATCAGCTGGTGCCGGCCTAGAAGATTTGATCATGGGCTGCACTTCATTGTCCGACGTAAAAAGAAGTATGTGATCAAACCATTAGCTTTCCTAGGAGGGGTTAGGGGTTGTTATAACTACCTGAATTTTCAAAACTAGGGCACTATTCTACTTAGAGTGGGGGAGAAGATGGAATAGTTTATGTCAAAACTCAAAACTATAAAAAGAAGAAATTTTGGTGAAAACTATGCAGTGAAGAATTGGTGTGTGGGTGGGGGACAGCAGGTCCCATGGTGTATGGTAAAGATAAAATAGATGTTTCATTTCTCTACTTTTGGCTTCTTCCTCCTAAGAAAGATGCCAGAGTAACCTTTTTCATTCTTTTAAGATGAGAAAAAAATTCAGTTTTTAGGTGTCGGTGAGTGTGAAATCAAAGGGATTAAAGTGTTTACGCATCAAAGCAACTTGAACCGATCCATTTTGTATTCAAAAGACTACTAAAAAACCATTAGAATATTTTGACACAACGGTGGTGGTTATGAACACAGTTGTTTGAGCCGTTGTTCGTGAATGCCCGACCTCACCTAAGAAAATTCATCCATTTTTTATTCAAAATAATTAGTTTTTTTTCTTGGTGGCGGTTTTAATTGTTGTCATGCCAAACACATATTTCATGACGGTAGCGTTTTTGTCCAAGCTCACCGGACCAAAAACGCCGTGCCAAAAGGATGCTTAGATTCATTATGAATGTCTATATATGATTTTTATTCCATGGAAGACATCGTGTGTATTATATGAGCTTGTATTGATCCAATTAAATCAACTATTTCTAGAGATTTTGTGTATGGAATTCAGGCAATATTGAATTGATAAATTAATCTCCTTTTTGTAGTTTAAATATTTTATTGATAACTTGGTTTGCATGCTTGAGCAGGAAACATCAATCCCACATCCACAAGAGACAGAATGGCTAAAGTACTCATATTGGTCACCTGCAGACATGATCATCATGGGTAGCAGTCAGTGGCGGAACTAGGATTTTCGGTCAGCCCGGGCAAAACAAATTTCAACATGATAAACACACTAATATTGCTAAACAAGAGGCATGAACTTTAGACATGATAAATCAGTAAATTCTTGTTGCAATTATTGTTGACCTAGATTGAATCTATAAAAAGAATTTTAGAAAAATAGATGAATTTGACAAACAAGATGCAAAAACAATATGTTCTCACTTGCAAACCTAAAATTTATAACTTATACCCACAATGGGGATTTGTTGGAGAGAACCAGAAGAAGATTTAAAAAAAAATGGTATTTTCCCTTCAACTCACCTTATATATGTTCACAATTTCATTAGAGCTAATGAAGAGAGAGTTGGAATTAAGCCATGGAGCTCCCGAAGAAGGCTGGGCGGAAGTAAAGGGAAAATTTCAGCTAGAACTCAAATATAAGATTTCAAACGGAACTCACTTGCAAAAATGAAATTATAAAACCCTCAATCAATGAAATGTGATTCACTACACAGTCTACACTATCAGCTTAGTTGCTTCAGATTTGCAAATTGCAAAAATGAATACAGTAACAAACTGAAGTCAGATTTTTGATTTGTCGAAAAGCCCAAAATTGAACAAGGAGGAGGGAAAACATGGGGGTTTCAGAATCAACAAAAGGGGGAGGAGGGACTGTTAAGAAGAAGAAGAAGAAGAAGAAGAAAGGACTGTTAAGAAGAAGAAGAAGAAGAAGATACCAGCGGGATTTCGCGAAGCACAACACCGTCGCCGTCGAAAGTCGAAATCGCGAAGCACAGCACCGTCGAAATCGCGACCCCAGTTCTGCCCTAGCGGGATTTCGCGAAAAACACGATCGGGCACTTGCCCGACCGTGTCTTAACATGGGTCCGCCCATGGTAGCAGCGAAGGTGATGAAACCCAAAATATATCATTATTTAAGTACTTGCAAGCAAAGCAAACAGAAACTCCCGGCTCTCCACATAGGTTATGATAGAAAATTTAAATAGAACTTATTTTCAATTCATTGGTTTTAGTATTCTTTTTTTTAATGTGAAAATTAGAAGCTTGTTTGACTATATATTCATTTTTAAAATTAATTAAATAATGTTTTGTTTTTTTTCTTTGGGACCTAAGATATATATATAAATTTTCTCTGATTCTGTTTAATGTTGTCCTAGAAAATGCCTATAGCGAGCTTGGTGAACACACATCAGCCATAGATAGTCCAACAGGAATGCCGGTGAAATGTTTGACCGCCTCTCTCTTACATACAGGTCTTTCATTTCCCGTTCCCTCTAGATCACGTAGATGATTTTAAAATTCTTTCTATGTATTTATTGTTTACTATTGGTTAATGCTATCTTTATGTAGTTGCATGTCTTAATGTGGATGAGTTGGTGATGGAGATTATGGATGGCCGGAGGGAGGGAATGGAGATCGTCCGGAGTTGGTCGTACGGGAGAGGGCTCCTCGGGATGTTGCTAGCCGAGACGGAAAAGAAGGCTGCATTCAGTTACAGCCTTCAGTTGATGATGGAGGAGTGCAAGACCTTCGCCGGCCATGAGACATCGTCGGGCCTGAGACCATTTTCTTCAGTATAAATATTTTTTCTTGTATTTAGTTTAATTATAGTTGAAAGCAATATTACTCTGTATTGAGTTGTTTGGGCTATCACCCACCCTCTTTTTTTCTATTAATAAAATAACTTATTGAACAAACTTCTATTTGCAATTGAGTATTAAATTTGTTTTTTATTTGAATGTCTAAAAATGAATTCTAATGAATAGCAAATGAAATAACTATATGATATCGTTTTGAGGAATTAAATAGAATTTAGTGATAAGAAATGTATTGCGTTGTCTCTTTAGTGACCAGATATTTCGTCACTAAAAATATACATGTAGCGACTGAATTAATTCGGCACTAAAACTTTATTTAGTGATCGAATCCATTCGGTCACCAAAATTTCATTTAGAGACCGAATCAACTTGATCACTAAAAGTTTTTTTAGTGACCGAATCAATTTAGCCACCAAATTTTTTTTAGCGACTGTAATTATTTTGGTCACTAAATATGTACAATTAGTGACGAAAATCATTTTGGTCACTAAATACATTTAGTGGTGGGGCTATCGTGATTGCATCGTGACATACGGGATTTGGTCACTATTTGTCTTTAGTGACCAAAATTCAATCTTTAGTGACAAAACATTTCGTCACTAAAAGTCAAATTTCTTGTTGTTAATTTATATCAATCATGCACGAAAAATCGTGCTAACGAAAATAGAGGATGGAATCGGAGGTTTCGCACCGAGATCTTAGGTGGCACCAACAATTTGAGGCTTACCCTAAACAAGAAACATTGAAAATATTTATACTAACAGCAGAAGGACACGTGGACTCTCCCCGTTAGTTTACCCGCTCAGCAACCGAACAAACGGCCGTTCAGAAACCCAATAAGAACAGAACACCCCAACACCCCAACAGTACTAGCATGAATGCAATGGCCACGACGATGATCGCCTCCATGATCAAATCCGGCGGCCTCCCGCAGTGGAAACTCCTGCCGGAAACCATCCACGCCGCCGAGCTCCTCCTCGCCTTCTCCATCTTCATCGCCATCCACTCCCTCCGGCAGCGCCGCCGTCTCGGCATCTTTTCATGGCCGCTCGTCGGCATGCTCCCCTCCCTCATCCTCGCCCTCCACCGCGACCTTTACGAGTCGATCACCGGCGTGCTGGTGGAGCGTGGCGGCACTTTCACTTTCTCCGGCCCATGGCTCACAAATGATCTCGACAGCGTCATCACGGCGGAGCCGCGAAACCTGAAGCACCTCCTCAAGGAGAAATTCGCAAGCTTTCCGAAAGGCCCATACTTTCGCGCCACCGTACAGGATTTTCTCGGCGGAGGAATATTCGCCGCCGACGATGAGGCGTGGCGGCGTCAGCGGAAGACGGCTAGCCTCGAGTTTCATTCGGCGGAGTTTCGGTCCATGACGGTGCGGTCGCTTGTGGAGCTCGTGCACGGACGGCTACTCCCGGTGCTCGACGAGGCTGCCGGCGGCGGCTGCGTTGATCTTCAAGTAGGTGGCGGTGAAAACAAGGTTTTTTAGTATGATCGTTGGAAACAGAGCCCGTAAAAGAATTTTCGTGATTGTTTAGGAAATAAATAGAAGTCCAAGTAGATTATTTCGGGAAACGAAGGGTTAGATAAAATTAAATTTTTTTTTACAAACATTTCACAATAACAATTTCTAGATTTACAGGTTAGTCTTTTGAAATAATTTAATAATAGATTACACTGACCATGTTTATATTTATATAAATAATCATTTTTTTAATTGTGTTTAAAAAAATAAATAGATTACACTGACTTTTGTCTATTTAGCGAGATTTTCATTATAACTACAAGATATTTTGATGACCTCATCATAGAGGGAATTTTTTTGGCACTTGCAGAGTACCATGTGCATAGTATGTTGCACATACTAAATCACATGTTTTGTTATCTACAAAATTAATTTTTATAAAGGAAATAACAGAATATTAATAAGGGGATTTTTATAATTATTTTAAGTATCAATTTACTCATATTATGATTATTTCTTAAAAAATCCGACCAAAAAATGGTGTGACACATGTTTCGGATTTTTTGATCGTACTTTATTAAATCTGATCAAATTTTGTAAGAAATAATCATAATATGAACAAATAAATATTTAAAACGATAGTATAAAACTTCTCATAAATATTATATAAATTTTGTATAAAAATAATTTTGTAGATCATTATAATGTACGTGAGAAGTATTTTTACATGCATGGGAGACCATGTATGTTTAAAAAAAGGCTATATAAGAGAGAATAAAAAATAAATATAAGATATTTTAAATGAAATATAAAAGACAATAAATTTTTAAATAAAATATCTACTTATATTTAATTATAAGATAATTCCTTGCAGTGACAATAATAACAACAGAGCCGCCAATGCCCTTATAAATTTTTGTCGCATTAATATTAAACTATTAAAGTAGCGACCAAATAATGTTACTTTCAACTGGGCACCAATCTGCGATCACTATTTTATACTATAATATTATAATATCTATACAAACTTTTAGTTATATTGATTATCACAATATTGTTGCGGAACGCTTAGGGCTCTTGGTAGACCAGTCCAATTGAACCGCCTTAGCTCGTGAGCGGTCTAAGCGCGCAAACAGTCAATTCGAGATTTGCTGAGTACGCTGAGACTTTTTAACGTGGAAAACCCGGAAAGGGTAAAAAACCACGCGGCCGGAGCTGTGCCGACCAAACTTCACTATCTTCTGTGGGTTACAATTTGGGAGTTAGAACTCGAGTGCGACAGGCCGCCACTCGATACAACAAGAGAGAGAAAGAGCTTCGAGGGTGACAGGCCACCCCTTGAAAAAACTAAGTCTTTTTCCCTTCTGGGAATTCCGGAGAACGAAAGTGAGAAGCTGCGTCGCCTTTCGGGAGCGAAAGTGAGAAGCTGCGTCGCCTTTCGGGAGCGAAAGTGAGAAGCTGAGTCGCCTTTCCGAAGCGAAAGTGAGAAGCCGAGTCGCCTTTCCGGAACGAAACTGAGAAGCCGAGTCGCCTTTCCGGAGCGAAAGTGAGAAGCTGAGTCGCCTTTCCGGATCGAAAGCGACAAGCCGAGTCGCCTTTCCGGAGCGAAAGTGAGAAGCTGAGTCGCCTTTCCGGAGCGAAAGTGAGAAGCTCAGTCGCCTTTCCGGATCGAAAGCGAGAAGCCGAGTCGCCTTTCCGGATCGAAAGCGAGAAGCCGAGTCGCCTTTCCGGAATGAAAGCGAGAAGCCGAGTCGCCTTTCCGGAACGAAAGTGAGAAGCCGAGTTGCCTTTCGTGACGAAGAAAATCTTCAAGTCCACGAAGGAGATCTTCAAGCGCCGAAGGAGAATTCCGCAAAAGTCTGCAAGGAGCTCTCCCAGGTCCAGAGGTCAAGGTCCTTCCAAATGAAGCCCTGGGGCTCCTTTTATAGCTTTGGCCGAGGGCAGTCCGGTAATTTCGCCGTTTGCAGTTTCCATAAATGCTCAGTGGACGAATCATATTTTCCGGTTTGGGGCACACGGATCGCCATTTTTCATAAATGACCACCTTACCCTTCGGGCAGTTCGGGCAGTTCGGGCAGTTTTGTTGGAGGCGAAAAAGGCGACAGGTTGTCCCTGAAATCTGAGAAGTGAGAAGCTGGAAAGACAAAAAGTGAGACAGTCGGAAAGACAAAAAGTGAGACAGCTTTTGAGCGCGCTCAGAAGCGTTCCGAGCGCGTGCGAATGCCGAGGTGCTCCGCACGTGCCGCGGACCACGGGGATCCCCTGGGCGGACGGCGGAACGGGTGGGGGGGGGGGGGGGTCGCCCCCAAGAAGGAATTGAGAACCGACGCACCTGTCGAGAGGGCGTGATCGCGGCGGGGGCCCCCTTGAGCCCCCCTACGGAAAAAGGCGAGGGGAGGGGGCCGGACTGCATCCCACGGGCGGTGCGGCCGAGCCGCACCCCCAGGGGGGGCGGCCTGGCCGCGCAACCCCCCCCCCCCCCCCCCCAAGGGTGGTGCAGCCTGGCCGCACCCCCTGGGGGGGTGCGGCCTGCGGCCCAGCCGCACCCCCGGGGGGGTGCGGCTTGGCCGCACCCCTAGAGGGGTGCGGCTGGGCCGCACCCTCTTGGGGGGTGCGGATGGGCCGCACCCCCAAGGGGGGTGCGGCTTGGTCGCACCCCCTTAGGGAGTGTGGCGGGGCCGCATCTCCCAAGGGGGGTGCGGCCGGACCGCACCCCGGGAGGGGTGCGGTCGGGGCGCGAGCGGGTCGCTCCCCCGCGACGGGGGGTGTTGCCTGCGCGCCACCGTGCGCTCCCGTGCACGCGGTGGCGCACGTACCTGCGGCTTGCATGCTCTGATCGGCTTGTGCGCGCTTTGACCTCTCTTCGGCGGGGCTTCTTTTAGACGCAGCCCGAGGCCTTTACGTGTGTATAACAAATATATTATATATGATATAATTTATAAATTGGGTAATCATGAGAAATAATAAAAGTGAAACAAAAGATCATCCTTAAAAATATTTAAATTGGTCCTTATAATTTCAAATAGGTCCTTTAATTTTTATTTGCTTCAAATAAGTCTCTTTACTTTTGGTCTGATTTCAAATATATCTTTTAATTTTCATTTGCATCAAATTGGTCTCTTAACTTTGAGTTTAGTTTCAAATAAATTTTTTTATTTTCATTTATTTCAAATTAATCCATAAACTTTATATTTTATTTCAAATAAGTTCATAAACCACCACTATTTATATTATTAATCATGACGAGACATTTATGTGGTGTTGATAAACCGCTTATGTGACAATAAAATATTTTTTGGTAATTATCTAATAAAAATAATAATTATTATTTTTGATTATAATGTCAGAACGTTATTGAAATATCAAAATAATGATTTTTTTTTTAAAACATAGCATTCTCGATGACACTTATTTATACTAAATCGTAATTATCATCTATTTTATATATTTTTGTGGACATAAGTGTCACATAGATTGTTACATTTTGAATTTCTTTCAGTTTTTTATATTTCAATTTTATGATGACTTTTATAATCCTTATTTATTGTTATTTATGTATAATAAATGAATATATATTTATATCGTGTTGAAAAAAATAATTAAAATATAAATTAGAAAAAATAGTAATTGTTTTTATGAGATAATTACAAAAAATTGTTTATCAACAATTGAAATAATGTATAAAATTGAGACTAATTTGAAATAAATGAAAATTTAAAGGACCAATTTGGAACTATGTCCAAAGTTAAGGGACCAATTTAATCAGGCCTATTTGAAAAAAACCAAAAGTTAACAGACCTATTTGAAGCAAATGTAAATTAAAGGACTTATTTAAAATTTGACCCAAAATTAAGAGACTAATTTGGGTATATTGCTTTAAAAATATAGCATAGATAAATTTTTTATTATCTTCTATTTTCCAAAACAAAATCAATATTATACATTTTTTACGCCAGATTATTTTTTTATTTAAAAATAATAAATTAATATATTATAAAGTCCAAATTAAATCATATTTATTTAAGAGTACAAAATATTATCTCTATTTAAAATAAAAATGGATAATTAAAATTACAAAATATTATTTAAAAGTAAACTCTAGAGTTTGCTATGGTAATTATTCTCTTAGTCGTCACTCGTCAAGAATTAGAGCCATAAAATTC
Source organism: Dactylorhiza incarnata (assembly GCA_033032865.1). NCBI lineage: Eukaryota > Viridiplantae > Streptophyta > Magnoliopsida > Asparagales > Orchidaceae > Dactylorhiza > Dactylorhiza incarnata. Next base: position 3,353,001 of record JAWHQI010000061.1, on the reverse strand, counting down.
ATATTTTTTTTGTTCAAAATTGCAAAACACAAAATCTTTCATCACCAAAATCTCTACCAAAACTTTCGATTAAGGTACCTATACTGTGCATTTTTGTAGCGACGAGTCCATTGCCGCATACAAATTCGAATTTCGTTTAGCGGATTGAAAGTTATATATAGTCCCCCGAAGTTCCGCCAATTGAATGAATTGATTTTAGTCTGCACTTATAATTTTTTTATCTGCATTTAAAATAAATTTACACACATTCAAAATAAATTTGCACACACAATCTTCTAAAATAAGAAAATCTGGACCGTGAAATAAATAATGTCCATTTATCTCACGAGGATCCCTATTCGTGTATATACGCAAAAGTTTTAGGGCGCTGTTATGAGCAGACCACTTCCAGCTTAAGGGCAAATCAAGGCTAATGACAAACCAAAATAAAAAGTCATCGAGATTTGTGAACCCGCAAAAAAGCTCTATCTGCCCGTAGTCATTCTTGAAAATTTCTTTACACTATGGCCTGCCTTTAACATTTAGGGAGTATTTATTTTCGGTGTACGTAATTCCTCACAAAACTATTTCATACTTTCAGGACATTCTGCTCCGGCTAACCTTCGACAATGTCTGCATGATCGCCTTCGGCATCGACCCAGGCTGCCTCAATCTAGGGATGCCGGAAATACCCTTTGCGGCGGCCTTCGAGGATGCCACGGAGGCAATCCTACTCCGCTTCGCCACGCCGACTACGATGTGGAAAACAATGCGGCTGCTCAACGTCGGCAAAGAGAGGCGGCTGCGGAGATCCATAGAGCGGGTCAACGAATTCGCCTACGACGTGATAAGCAGGCGGCGGGAAGAGCTGAGATTGGCGGCGGTACTACCGCCGGAGGCGGCTGTGAGATCGGGTTTGCTGACGGCGTTCATGCGGGCAAAGGACGAAGATGGGGGCGAGAAGTACACGGACGAGTTCCTGCGGGATGTGTGCGTGAACATTATATTGGCGGGAAGGGACACGTCATCGGTGGCGCTGGCGTGGTTCTTTTGGCTGCTGCAGGGGAATCGAGGGGCGGAGGAGAGAATAGTGGAGGAGGTGAGGGGTATTGTTGCAGAGAGAGGGGAGGCGGCGGAGGACGGCGGCGAGGTGGTTTTCCGGCCGGAGGAGGTGAAGAGGATGGATTATCTCCAGGCGGCGCTGACCGAGGCTCTCCGGCTGTATCCGTCGGTGCCGGTGGACCACAAGGAGGTAATTAACCGATCATGTCCTTTGACTCGGCTAATATTTATGATAGTTGTTATTAGCAGTCCAATTCTCGCTATTCAGATTTCAATTTCTATGAGTTATTACGCGCTTTTTAAAAATACGCTATGTATATGCATTTTTATGAAAATTGTTCAACATGAAAATTGTAAATCTACAATTTTTGCGTTGAAAATTTTTCCTAAAAATGCACACACAAAAAAGGAACTCCATGCAGTACAAGTGTGGTGGTTGTGAATGTGATAGTTATGAACCATTGTTCGTGGAAATTCGACCACAAAAAAGGAACTCCATTCACTTTTATATTAAAATTAGTTTTTTTTTCTTGATGGTAGTCACAACATCTTATGTCGGTGGCGTTTTTGTCCAAGCTTATTGGTGCAAAATCGCCGCACGACAAATGGATCCAAAATGTGTCAGCGATGATGGTGTGAAGCCAAGGATCTTTTATTCCATTATTTTGTCGGGACATCCACAAAGGTTTCAGACCAAAATGTCATTTTGTGATACTGAAGTTTTGCCGGTGTTTCAAATTGTCACCACTCTCCCACCACTTGTAGAGTAGTGACAGTTATGAACACCATCATCAAAACGCAACGCAACGCAGAGGGTGTTTGGGTGTAAGATCCCCCTCCCGGAACACAAAACACGACCGAGGGGAGCCTTATGCCCAGGATAACCGCCTTGCGGAAGCGCCAGCGCACGAGCTAGCCTCCCCCACAAGACGCCTATCCTGCCGGCCAAACCAACTGAACAACGCCAACACATCAATAATAGAAAGCATTAAAGCCATAGGTTCACAATAAGTAATAAAGTCCAGAACAGTACAGAGAAAAGCAGAAAGCTACACAAGCTTCTGCAAATCATCAGAGTAACCAGCTAAGTGCCTCAAGGGCTACATCTCAAAACACTCACCGGCCTCTGTCACTGACGGCAGCTAAAGTACCATAAACCCCAGCCCTGCACACCTGACCTGGCTGGCCTCCGGTGTTGAACGTTGTTATACCACTGAATGTGCTCCTAAAAAGAGGGACGTAACAACCGTTAGTCATAAAGACTAAGTGGCTTCCCATCCGCTCCCCCGGCGACTCCAAGGCACCGGGCGGAAGGAAAGGAAGAAAAGCTGCAATATAACAGTAATATACAAAGCAGGTGACGGGGAAAGTAAACTAGTATATACACAAACTCTAAGTTACGCAAGTGTAAAAGGGGCTAATCTAATCATGTATAAGCAGGAGTATAATAAAGGTGTACAACAGTAAATAAACAGTAAGTAAAGCAGGTAAAGCAAGGAAGTAAGAACAGTAGCGACAAGTAATCAATCTCGTACCCTAACTTATATGAATGCCCATACAAACTTATAAGTTATGATTTCCAGGAATTATAACTCATCATATAAAAGAGCCCATACTAATTTATATGATGAGGATCTGCAAGTGCGTATGCTATGCTATGCCATGAATGTTTTATGCAATGAAACTCACACACACGACTCTATGCGCATAGACCTTTGTAGTTCCCTCTGTTTGAAAGGAAGCCAACATCTCGGGTACCAACCGTTGTGACACACGGTGGTAGCGGACCGGACTGTCCACTCATAGGCGGGTATACACTCTACCAGGCCTAGACCGCATGTACGCCTCGATGCTAAACAACCGCGGAGCTCTGCGTACTCTTTGCTGGAGTCCACCAGACTGTGAGCCAAGTGAGAGGTGTCTTCGGGGAACTATCATCCCGACACGCAGCCAAGTTGGCCCCTTAGACCCCCAAACACCCGCTAAGTCAACGTACCGCGGTCGGAGTGACGACCTGCCTAGTACCGAAGACCTGCCACATTTTTGAGAATGTTACCGGGATAATCATCCCTTCAAGGTTCCCGCTCGTCTAACCGGGCACCACAATCCTGCCACTCCTGCAATTGGGAGGAGATACATAAATCCAATCTTACCCTACTATGGCTACTCTTGCCTACTTTAATTGTTATTGCAATTTAGGGTTGATCTTGGACTTCCCGAGGTACACCCGGTGAAGGGCTCTCATCGGTATTAGGGAACACGATGGGCTGAATCCCAAACTCCCTTTTTCCAGATACTTATTTAGATTGGTGGACGTGTTTCCTTACTTATTTCTCATGTTACTTCTTTGGTGATTTAAGGTAAGTCCTGGACTTCCCGCGGCCCACCCGGTGAAGGGTTCCCGGTGGTACTAGGGGACGCAATGGGCTGTATCCCAAATTTCCCCTTCACAAGACATTTAATTGGTTGGTGATTTATTGCTCCTTCTTTATATTGCTCTTAAATAGATAGTGAATTTGGACACTAGACCTTCTTGGCCCAATTGGGCCAAGTGCAACTTTCCCTCTCTCTCCTGACTTAAATTTGACCTGAATCCCTCAAGTGGTGACCCCTAATGGGTAGACATATTAATCATGAGCTCCTTATGGCTACACATCAGTCATCTTCCAAGTCCCATGGGTCTAGAGGGTCAGATTACAAAAACCAGTTTTGCTAAACGCAGACCACCTAAGGGTAATCCACCTTCCCAAAGGGAAAACCCTAACCACAGGTCTTATGGTTCCACAAATTTTATCCAAGGTTCCTACTGACCTAAATAGAACATGGTTCAATTTTCATAATTTTCCAACTTAGTTTAATATTTAATTATTTTTCTTGAATATTGTGACACACCCTAAATTGTTCATGGAGTACTCTAAATTTTGGTCCAATGCCTACCAAATAATTATCATGTATGTATACTGAATTCAAATGCATAACCACCAAGGATGTAGGTTCATAATTACTATTTTGCCCCTGAATTAAATAACTGAAGATAAATCCGAAATCACCCAATTAATTAAATAAATATCAAAATTGCATTGTAAAATCCAGAAAAATTCTCATAAGTTATTGTCATTGATGTGATCCTCATATAAAAATTTCATAGATTTCAAGGTGATTTGCTCAAGTATTTGTATAAGTCATCAAAAGGGCATAAATGGTAATTTCCTTATGAATACAAACTTTTTCACTATAAGTGTTCCAAGTAAAATTTCATATACCACATATCACCATAAGTAACCTTCCTATAGAGTTTGGGGGCCTTGTGTATGGTTTTACTATACATCATAATTAAATTCCCAAAACCTAGGTTTTTCACTAAAATCATAAAATGGATAAGTTCCTAAGTAAATGGCACCCCATATGATTCCAATGCTTTAGAATATGAATGTCAATGTCTGACCTAAATTTCAGAATTTTTCGTGGACAAATGCCATTTAATATTAATTTATTTTCAAAAGTAGTATGTGTAAATTCAACCGAAGAGGCATGAAAAAATCATCAAGGATCATAAGATTAAATTCAGAGGGTACTAATACTTCAATTGACATCATTGTTCAATTTGGTAAGGTGAAGATAACCCCAAGTTCTTGATTTAACTTGATCCATCAATTAAGCAAATTTCTCCAAAGATCAAAATAAATACTAATTAAATAGTAAAAATCTCATGATAATTATCCTAGCCCTATAACACTATTCTCCACCTAGGGATGAAGTTTGGTTGTCTAGATATGTGTTTAGGTCCTAGTTGCTTCATTAAGGCCCAACAGGGAAATTAAGTAATTTTAGAGGTATGGGCTAGGGTTTTGGGTCTCTATTGCTCCAATCCCCCATTGATGATGAGCAAGACCCTACACAATCCCTAAGCCCCATTACCACTGGATTTGGATAAGCCCTTAAGGCTAAGCACCAAAATCCACGAGCCACCAAAGCTAAGTGGTTTTCAAACCTAGGGCATCAAAATGTCCCTTGGGGGTTCACCATTAAGATGAACTCCAATTGTCCTCAAATTTGAAACAGAGGCTACTCATATACATATCTACATGCCACCAAAATTTTGGGGCCATTAGGGGTGATTACACCCACTAATAATTCTTAGATAAATTTTCTAAGTTATGATCAAAACTATAACAAAAGTGCCCTAAACATACAAATATTTGGGCACAGGGTAGGCCTAGGGTACATAAAATTCTTTTTAAGCTCGGCTATGTAAGAGTGAAAGAAAATTGCAGTTATTAAAATAAAATTACTAGCACACATCTTAAGCACATCAGACGATCACCTCATCGTCTATCTCCAGCCTAGGGCTGCGATCTGTCCAACCTGAAATATAACACATCTCTTCGTCGGCCACCAAAACCCCAAACCGACCGACTAACACCGCCACCACCTTCCTCACTTTGAGGTACATCGACGGGTGACGGGTTAGCGGTCGGAAGTGGCCGGAACATTTCCCCGGAACATTTATTTCAGGCCGTCTCTTCACGGCTTGCTCTCCAATCGACTCTATTGAGATCGATATCTCACCTAATGTGATCTAGGAAACTAGCACCAAGGGAGAGGGGAGGAAGCTCACCGAGTGTCCATGCATGCAACCCAATAACCGCATATGCGGCATTTGTCCATTGCTCTCCGTCGTGGTCGGACCTCGCCGATCCGAATCTCGTCGGACGTCGTCGAAGAGGAGTCAAACTCTTTGAGTGGGCTGTTTTGGCTTGGAGAGCGAGGCTCGCTGTTTTGGTCTTCGAAAGAGGAGATCTCGCCAAAGATGACGAAGAGAGGAGCTCTATCTCAGATCTAGAGCTAGATATCTCAGATCTAGAGCTAGCTCACCGAAATGGTGAAGGGGCTGCGACGGTTTGAAGAGAGCTCGCCGGAAAAGAAGGAGCTCGGATCGGAGCTTGTATGGGAGGCCGGAGCTAAGGAGTGTAGGAGCAGCTGCTCTCGGGTATTGAGGAGAAAGGGCTCGAAATGGAGGGAGGAGTTTCGGCCATGGATGGGGTTAGAGAGAGAGAGAGGAGATGAAGAGCTCGGGTCTTGGATGGAAACAAGAGAGAGAGTAAGAAAGAGAGGTAGATGGACAGCTCGCCGGAAAATGAAAGTCGGCCAGGAGTTCGTCCTGGATTTCGCCGGAGTTGCGCAAGAGGAGGGAGCTCAGGCTCCTCGGAGATTCGCCGGAGTAGGAGTTGTGGAAGAACTCGCCGGAGCAAGAAAAGGGGCGACCGGGCATGGGGTTGTTCGGAAACATGTCGGATCTTGCGGGGAGGAGCTTGCTGGAGCCGAGGAAGGAGGCGTTCGGCTCGATGTGGAGGAGCTCGGGTAGCTTGGAGGGCAGATCTCGCCGGAGGAGGAGAGGGCGGATTCGTCGGCCATGGTGGAGGCTAGAGAGAGAGAGAGAGAGAGATCTCGAGGAGTGGAGAGAGCTAGGTGGTTTCCTCTGTGCAGTAGCTCGTCGAAGAGACGAGGTGGCCGGAGCTCCAAGGGGGGTCGACCATGGCAGAAGAAGAATGGAGGGGAGGAAGAAAATGACGGCGATGTTGGATCGGGTTTGGAGTGGGGAGTGAACAACAACCCTAAATTATAACTAATATATATATATACAGTAAATAATAATAGTAATAGAATTATTATTATTATTATTTATCAAAACATTATTTTATTACTTTTAAACACCGGTATATCACTCTATATTGCTCAGAATTTGTCCCAGATAGGCTCGCTTCGACCGTCTCGTTGATACGTATCCACCGGGACGATCCGAGATTAATTCCGAGTTCGTTTGGTCATTTTATGCTTGTCGGAGCGTTTGCGGCCGAATTTGACTTAAACGTCAAAACTCCTTCAAACGACGTCGGAATCACAAACGGATAAATTCGTTGAACTCGTACCATTGTTACGAGTCTAACAAGACCGACTGGGGTCAATTGTGAGGTTGTTTGGTCAATTTCACCATTTTGGATAAATATGCTATTCGCAGACCACATTATAATTTCATCGATTCTCATCAGAATCGAGCACGGACAGTTTCGTTGAACTCGTATAGGCTTCACGAATCTAAAAAACCTGACTGGGGTGAATTCTGAGACCGTCTGCTGCATATCGCCTTTTGGATAAATACGCTATTCGCAGACCGTGCCATCTGAGCTAACGTACGCACCATAATCCTTCAAGGCGGTACGCCTCCTTCGAGTTTTATCGCTCAAGTTATGCTCTCCGGATGGCTCGGATCCCGATACAGCAACCATCGGGACAAAGAATAGAACTGGTACTCGCCGCATTCTTCGAGTGCACTTCCCCGGCTCAGGTGCAAGCCTGGCCCTCAGTACACCCCGAGCTCGAGTCAACTCGCTTGACTCAAGAACGCACACAAGGGGTCTAGCTCGAATCGGGATGTTACAAATCCAATAAACGAAGAAATAATTTCGTCCCCGAAATATTAGGTTGAGGCTATGAGGATTTTCTGGATGAGAGTAAAATATACTCATCATAATCATTCGTGGGCACTTCATCCATAATAATTTCGAGCGTATGTATGCACTCTCAATTGTTGCGGTTTATACATAGAAACTAGATTGCATGCACACTCTTGCCCTGTGAAGTCATACGAACTAATAATGACACACACTATTTCAAAAATCACTACATCAGTCTAACTGATTATGTTGTGATTTAATCTCAAGCATACAACATACAAGGGAACATTTAGCAAGGACTTGGTGTGAACGGCATCAAGCAGGCTATTTATCTATAAAACCACGATGCAATATGCTACCACTACCAACATCTATATCGCTGCACAGGTTCTATGAACCAACAAGACTGCCGAGCCACCAACTCGTTTACACCTTGCAGGACTAGATCTCAAAACACTATCTCTATAGCAAGTGTCATCAACAGTTGTCTTGCATCAATATCATATCTGCCTGTCATGAGTCGCCAACTCACATCCTCGGTAATTTTATTTAATTTACAATATCATCACATTATGTACGCAAATCAGTGCATAGACACCATTGTTGTGAATTTGTTAACTTAACAACCACGCTGTAAAACCTTGGCACTAAGAGTGCTACGATTTAAACCGGTTATCCTAAATAAGTCACTTTTAAACACACCTCTTTGATCAACAATCAAATACAACTCCAACTCAACAAATTTCAAGGCGTCCCCCAAAATTTGTCGCGCGGTCGTCGGACCGACCATTGATCACTGAGAGGCACTACAACACTATCAAGAGGATTCAAGATTTTACATAACTACACCCATGAGGTTCTAATGATGGAACTCATGCTATCAGAACCTAATGACTACCACCAAGTCCTTAAGTCATCCAAGCACTTGCCAAGATCCGACTAGTGCATAGCAGCACTCGAGGACTGCCAACTCAAATCATTACCATCACATCAGGATATCATCGCATCCTTCACATAGTATTGACATCCATCTAAAACCATGCTAAATGTTTCTCAATGCTACCCACAAAGGTCCTAATGGGCACACAGCAGGATGTATTCATATCCTCAATTACCCAGCTATATGATTTATCCAGGAGTTCATGTATGAAAACGCGACAACCTCGGTGTATATCCCACAAGGTTTTAGATCACCATTTCTCCTTGGTCTACTTCTCCGCATAACCTTCGATCAGAGCAAAGACATAACCATCCTTTAGGTACTCACATCTGTCATTCGGGTAGGGGACTCAACGTAATCCAAAACTTGGTGTTTAACCATCCACCTTGCTTAAAATGACTCATTCATCAAGTTGTACCTAATTCTAATATCGCCGACTTGTAACGACTTAGATGAGAAAACCACATTATAGCAAGGCTAAGTGAAGCAGTCTGCAAAGATTTTTAACTCCCGGTGAAACCTCAGTTGGTCCATTAGCTAGGCCAATAAACGAAGAAAAAGGGTTAGCCCCCATACACCTAAGTTATGCCTCTTCGACCACCAGTATGGTACATTCACCCCTTGTATGCACACTGGCCCTAAGGGCATGCCGTCCTCGATTAGGAGTTTTACCCTATAAGCACTTGCCACAAGGCACTTGAATAATAGTTCCTGGGACCTATTAATGTGTTCTAGGCCCTCAAGGCTACCGTTTTCAACAACCTTTTTTTTAAGGGTCGACATGTTCCTGGCTACAAAATGGTCACTTTCTAGACTCACAGTCTAAATGGATGAAAACTACAGCGAGGAGCATCACATTGTGGGTACGAACATCAAACTTAGAGGTCTCTTGCTGCCTCAATAGTAGATAAGAAGCACTACTTCTAACCGCGATACTAGTCACGAGTTGCTCTCACTAAAAGGGGGTCTTAACATTTATCATGTGATTTCACTATATCTACTGCTGATAATTAAATTTTATTTCCCAAAATCATGAATCTTTCAAAAGGCGGTCATGATATTTTCGATTTATGTGTTCTGACTCTCCATATCATCATATTTATAGTAAAAAGATTCATACATATAGTATACGTCTTCCAAATTTAGCAAGTGACTGGCTAACTTTTAAATTTTGGGAGGCAAGGATATTTCCAGTGTCACGTCATGACAAAATATTCATGTATTTAATCATCAAGAACTTCCACCATTTATCTTTTGGTTCATAAAACAATCGAGTTCACATACGCCTCATTTCACTTGCCATGATGCTATCCTATCTCGATCCACAAATCTCCAACATGATGTTATTGCCTCAAGAATTTAAGCTTGGACAAATTTATATTTTCAATGATTCCCAAAAATCAACATTTGTTCGACCTGTGAAGTTTAACAATTTGTCTTATTGTAGGGTTATGATACCTAGCCTCTAAAAATCTACCTTGCCAAGGCAATAATATTACACATAACCCTTACTTGTTCGAATATAACGTATAAACTCCAAAGTTGCCCACAATCGCCACTAGAGATTGCTAATGACATGTTTATTCCATGATAAACATTTGAGATTTTTAATCAATTAACAAGTCATACTATCCTCGTCATCTTCATAGATCAAACGTAATCGAATCAATGAAGCCACATTCATTTTTGGCATTTTACTAGTCGATTTGGATCTATTAATTTTTCCTAACATCCCTTTAACATACAAGTCATTACAAATTTCCTAACTTCCTGGGATGGTTGATCATTAAACCACTCGTACACATACAAACTTCATTATATCATCATGAGGGTACATAATTTCATCAAGTACCAAGCTATAATGTCATCAAAAGTTAAGTATAGGTCGATACAGATATTTACCAAAATAGCTAACTTACTACTTTCCTCGTTACTTATCCAGATAATCTTAGAACACTATAAAGAAAATGATCATCTTCAAAAATGCTTTTCTTCTCTTATTCCGCTAAAAAAATTCCTATCAACCAAAACATGGCCTTAGCAGTCTGCTTTGCTTAAGATGAATTAACTCTCAAGGGTCAAAACTTCCAATGTCAAAAATTACAAAGATTCTACCTCCTCAAGGGATCCAAGACGGTACATAACTAGCCCAATAAACGAAGAGATAAACCCCCGTATCTCTTTGACTGAGTTTCTTCTACCACCAATATAACACATTCGTCTCAAAATGAGCCTTCTCTGGATCCGAATTCTTATCATATCTCCTCCATATGAAACCTTCTACATAAATAGAAGTGAGAGGTAACGACATACAGTATAAAAGGCATACTTGGTGGTCTCTTACTAAGCTGATAATGGACTACAGGCACCAATCTCATTGAGATTGCCCTAAAAATTTTGGGTAAGATGATAATATTACTCCATATCTGGGATAGAAATCTCAGGGTGCGAATCTTTAGCGTTTACACTCACATTAAACTCTTCCCTTAGTCACTCAAGGTCACTTATTGCTTGGCTCAATCATCCCCAACATCCGTATAAGGCTAGGATACGTCATGACCTATCCTGCTAAGTCGACCAAAATGGTATCATATGCCAAACCAACTCTGACTGTTGGAATGGGAAAACAAAATACTATCTCGGAATGAGCCAGCATCTATACGTAAGGGTACGAGTTTGGCTTAGGTTTGCACTTTCTATAGGAAAAAGCGGACGTACTTATTGTGAATTACACATGGGCACACCACTGCTTCCGATGCATCAGTTTGCCCTCAAACTGATCTAGCTAGCAGGGGTAGCCTAGTGGTCTAATGGACTTCTTTATCTCAGGATCGTTGCAAGCTGATACCATTTGTAAGATCCCACTCCCGGAACACAAAACACGACCGAGGGGAGCCTTATGCCCAGGATAGCCGCCTTGCGGAAGCGCCAGCACACGAGCTAGCCTCCCCCACAAGACGCCTATCCTGCCGGCCAAACCAACTGAACAGCGCCAACCCATCAATAATAGAAAGCATTAAAGCCATAGGTTCACAATAAGTAATAAAGTCCAGAACAGTACAGAGAAAAGCAGAAAGCTACACAAGCTTCTGCAAATCATCAGAGTAACCAGCTAAATGCCTCAAGGGCTACATCTCAAAACACTCACCGACCTCTGTCACTGACGGCAGCTAAAGTACCATAAACCCCAGCCCTGCACACCTGACCTGGCTGGCCTCCGGTGATGAACGCTGTTATACCACTGAATGTGCTCCTAAAAAGAGGGACGTAACAACCGTTAGTCATAAAGACTAAGTGGCTTCCCATCCGCTCCCCCGACGACTCCAAGGCACCGGGCGGAAGGAAAAGAAGAAAAGCTGCAATATAACAGTAATAAACAAAGCAGGTGACGGGAAAAGTAAACTAGTATATACACAAACTCTAAGTTACACAAGTGTAAAAGGGGCTAATCTAATCATGTATAAGCAGGAGTATAATAAAGGTGTACAGCAGTAAATAAACAGTAAGTAAAGCAGGTAAAGCAAGGAAGTAAGAACAGTAACGACAAGTAATCAATCTCGTACCCTAACTTATATGAATGCCCATACAAACTTATAAGTTAGGATTTCTAGGAATTATAACTCATCATATAAAAGAGCCCATACTAATTTATATGATGAGGATCTGCAAGTGCGTATGCTATGCTATGCCATGAATGTTTTATGCAATGAAACTCACACACACGACTCTATGCGCATAGACCTTTGTAGTTCCCTCTGTTTGAAAGGAAGCCAACCTCTCGGGTACCAACCGTTGTGACACACGGTGGTAGCGGACCGGGCTGTCCACTCATAGGCCGGTATACACTCTACCAGGCCTAGACCGCACGTACGCCTCGACGCTAAACAACCGCGGAGCTCTGCGTACTCTTTGCTGGAGTCCACCAGACTGTGAGCCAAGTGAGAGGTGTCTTCGGGGAACTGTCGTCCCGACACGCAACCAAGCTGGCCCCTTAGACCCCCACACACTCGCTAAGTCAACGTACCGCGGTCGGAGTGACGACCTGCCTAGTACCGAAGACCTGCCACATTTCTGAGAATGTTACCGGGATAATCATCCCTTCAAGGTTCCCGCTCGTCTAACCAGACACCACAATCCTTCCACTCCTGCAACTGGGAGGAGATACATAAATCCAATCTTACCCTACTATGGCTACTCTTGCCTACTTTAATTGTTATTGCAATTTAGGGTTGATCTTGGACTTCCCGAGGTACACCCGGTGAAGGGCTCTCATCGGTACTAGGGAACACGATGGGCTGAATCCCAAACTCCCTTTTTCCAGATACTTATTTAGATTGGTGGACGTGTTTCCTTACTTATTTCGCATGTTACTTCTTTGGTGATTTAAGGTAAGTCCTGGACTTCCCGCGGCACACCAGGTGAAGGGTTCCCGGTGGTACTAGGGGACGCAATGGGCTGTATCCCAAATTTCCCCTTCACAAGACATTTAATTGGTTGGTGATTTATTGCTCCTTCTTTATATTGCTCTTAAATAGATAGTGAATTTGGACACTAGACCTTCTTGGCCCAATTGGGCCAAGTGCAACTTTCCCTCTCTCTCCTGACTTAAATTTGACCTGAATCCCTCAAGTGGTGACCCCTCATGGGTAGACATATTAATCATGAGCTCCTTATCACTACACATCAGTCATCTTCCAAGTCCCATGGGTCTAGAGGGTCAGATTACAAAAACCAGTTTTGCTAAACGCAGACCACCTAAGGGTAATCCACCTTCCCAAAGGGAAAACCCTAACCACAGGTCCTATGGTTCCACAATTTTTATCCAAGGTTCCTACTGACCTAAATAGAACATGGTTCAATTTTCATAATTTTCCAACTTAGTTTAATATTTAATTATTTTTCTTGAATATTGTGACACACCCTAAATTGTTCATGGAGTACTCTAAATTTTGGTCCAATGCCTACCAAATAATTATCATGTATGTATACTGAATTCAAATGCATAACCACCAAGGATGTAGGTTCATAATTACTATTTTGCCCCTGAATTAAATAACTGAAGATAAATCCGAAATCACCCAATTAATTAAATAAATATCAAAATTGCATTGTAAAATCCAGAAAAATTCACATAAGTTATTGTCATTGATGTGATCCTCATATAAAAATTTCATAGATTTCAAGGTGATTTGCTCAAGTATTTGTATAAGTCATCAAAAGGTCATAAATGGTAATTTCCTTATGAATACAAACTTTTTCACTATAAGTGTTCCAAGTAAAATTTCATATACCACATATCACCATAAGTAACCTTCCTATAGAGTTTGGGGGTCTTGTGTATGGTTTTACTATACATCATAATTAAATTCCCAAAACCTAGGTTTTTCACTAAAATCATAAAATGGATAAGTTCCTAAGTAAATGGCACCCCAAATGATTCCAATGCTTTAGAATATGAATGTCAATGTCTGGCCTAAATTTCAGAATTTTTCGTGGAAAAATGCCATTTAATATTAATTTATTTTCAAAAGTAGCATATGTGTAAATTCAACCGAAGAGGCATGGAAAAATCATCAAGGATCATAAGATTAAATCCAGAGGGTACTAATACTTCAATTGACATCATTGTTCAATTTGGTAAGGTGAAGATAACCCCAAGTTCTTGATTTGACTTGATCCATCAATTAAGCAAATTTCTCCAAAGATCAAAATAAATACTAATTAAATAGTAAAAATCTCATGATAATTATCCTAGCCCTATAACACTATTCTCCACCTAGGGATGAAGTTTGGTTGTCTAGATATGTGTTTAGGTCCTAGTTGCTTCATTAAGGCCCAAAAGGGCAATTAAGTAATTTTAGAGGTATGGGCTAGGGTTTTGGGTCTCCATTGCTCCAATCCCCCATTGATGATGAGCAAGACCCTACACAATCCCTAAGCCCCATTACCACTGGATTTGGATAAGCCCTTAAGGCTAAGCACCAAAATCCACGAGCCACCAAAGCTAAGTGGTTTTCAAACCTAGGGCATCAAAATGTCCCTTGGGGGTTCACCATTAAGATGAACTCCAATTGTCCTCAAATTTGAAACAGAGGCTACTCATATACATATCTACATGCCACCAAAATTTTGGGGCCATTAGGGGTGATTACACCCACTAATTATTCTTAGGTCAATTTTCTAAGTTATGATCAAAACTATAACAAAAGTGCCCTAAACATACAAATATTTGGGCACAGGGTAGGCCTAGGGTACATAAAATTCTTTTTAAGCTCGGCTATGTAAGAGTGAAAGAAAATTGCAGTTATTAAAATAAAATTACTAGCACACATCTTAAGCACATCAGACGATCACCTCATCGTCTATCTCCAGCCTAGGGCTGCGATCTGTCCAACCTGAAATATAACACATCTCTTCGTCGGCCACCAAAACCCCAAACCGACCGACTAACACCGCCACCACCTTCCTTGCTTTGAGGTACATCGACGGGTGACGGGTTAGCGGTCGGAAGTGGCCGGAACATTTCCCCGGAACATTTATTTCAGGCCGTCTCTTCACGGCTTGCTCTCCAATCGACTCTATTGAGATCGATATCTCACCTAGTGTGATCTAGGAAACTAGCACCAAGGGAGAGGGGGGGGGAAGCTCACCGAGTGTCCATGCATGCAACCCAATAGCCGCATATGCGGCATTTGTCCATTGCTCTCCGTCGTGGTCGGACCTCGCCGATCCGAATCTCGTCGGACGTCGTCGAAGAGGAGTCAAACTCTTTGAGTGGGCTGTTTTGGCTTGGAGAGCGAGGCTCGCTGTTTTGGTCTTCGAAAGAGGAGATCTCGCCAAAGATGACGAAGAGAGGAGCTCTATCTCAGATCTAGAGCTAGATATCTCAGATCTAGAGCTAGCTCACCGAAATGGTGAAGGGGCTGCGACGGTTTGAAGAGAGCTCGCCGGAAAAGAAGGAGCTCGGATCGGAGCTTGTATGGGAGGCCGGAGCTAAGGAGTGTAGGATTAGCTTCTCTCGGGTATGGAGGAGAAAGGGCTCGAAATGGAGGGAGGAGTTTCGGCCATGGATGGGGTTAGAGAGAGAGGAGATGAAGGAGCTCGGTTCTTGGATGGAAACAAGAGAGAGAGTAAGAAAGAGAGGTAGATGGACAACTCGCCGGAAAATGAAAGTCGGCCAGGAGTTCGTCCTGGATTTCGCCGGAGTTGCGCAAGAGGAGGGAGCTCGGGTTACTCGGAGATTCGCCGGAGTAGGAGTTGTGGAAGAACTCGCCGGAGCAAGAAAAGGGGCGACCGGGCATGGGGTTGTTCGGAAACATGTCGAATCTTGCGTGGAGGAGCTTGCTGGAGCCGAGGAAGGAGGCGTTCGGCTCGATGTGGAGGAGCTCGGGTAGCTTGTGTTGGGAAGGAATGAAATTTTAATGGAGGTATTGGCTTATTGCAGGTGATTTTAACTGGGAAGATGAAGAGAGAACGGTGAAGGTTTTAATTTTAATTTTTACTGCATACTGAATAGAGGTATTACATGGTATTTATATTTGAGCGGTGGATACTTCTAGAATTACCCAGAATACAGAAATTTCTAGATACATTTAATATCTAATAATGGGCTCTAAGTGCAGATTTGGGCTTTGCAAATATTTGGGCTTTTACACCCCCTCTAAATCTGAACTGTTGAGCGAGTACATTAATACGTCGTTCTCAGATCGACGAAAGCGCGAAGTCAGATTTTATTTCTTCTTTAATTCTTCGTTCTCAGACGGCTTTTACTTCTTCTTCGAGATCTGTGCTATTAAGTACTTTAATCTTCGATCTCAGCTCGACAAAACGCTCCCGCGGTAGTGGCTTTGTCATTAGGTCTGCGAGCTGGCGTTTCGTCGGGCAGAACTCCACTTCGACTATCTTCTTCTCCAAGAGCTCTCTGATGTAGTGATGTTTTATGTCTATGTGCTTACTCCGGCTATGATATACAGGGTTCTTCGGAAGAGCTATGGCAGAGTTGTTGTCGCAATGAAGCTTTACTCTTTCCCTTTCTCCCTCTTTTTCTCCTTTGATTTCCTTCTTCAGGCGCTGTAACCAAATTCCTTCACAAGCGGCGTTGTTGAGTGCCATATATTCTGCTTCTGTAGTATAAAGAGCCACACATCGTTGCTTCCGAGAGCTCCAAGAGACGGGATTTGTTCCAACGAAAAAGATGAATCCTCCTGTGCTTTTTTGATCTTCGATATCTCCGGCCCAGTCGGAGTCGGTAAAACCGTGAAGAGAGGTATCGTGGCTGGATTGATAGAAAATTCCATATCCATTTGTGCCTTTCAGATAACGGAGAATCCGTTTAGCGGCGAAGAAGTGATCCTTTGAAGGATTGCTGATGAATCGTGCCACGATATTCACTGAGTTTTCAATGTCGGGTCGTGAATTCGTGAGATAGATGAGGCTTTCAACTAAGCTCCTATATAAGGCTTGATCTGCTCCTTCTTCCTCTTCTGATTTTGTGGTTAATTTCTCAGTTGTGGACATGGGTGTTATTGCAGGGTTGCAATTTTCCATGTCAAATTTCTTCAATAGCATTTGTGTGTAGCGTTCTTGAGAAATGAAGATTCCGCCTTTGAAATATTTGATCTGGAGTCCCAGAAAGAACTTCATGGTTCCAAGATCAGTCATTTCATATCGAGTCTTCAATTTCTTCTTGAACTTATCGATTTGGGTTAGATTTGATCCTGTGATCAACAGATCATCTACATATAAGCTTATAATGATCTTACCTTCTTCATCACTTTTAATGTAGAGAGTCGGCTCAATGGGGCTTCTGATGAATCCTTCCTGCAAAAGAAATGTGTCTATGTTGACGTTCCATGCCCTTGGAGCCTGCTTCAAGCCGTAGAGGGCTTTGTACAGTCGGTATACTTTATCTTCTTCTCCTGTAACCTCAAATCCTTGCGGCTGATTAACATATATTTCTTCTATGAGATCTCCATTCAAAAAAGCTGATTTTACATCTAATTGATAAATGGGGTAGTTGAAATGAGCTGCAATGGCAAGTATCAATCGAACTGTTGTTAACCTTGCAACAGGTGCATATGTTTCATCATAGTCTGCACCAGGCCTCTGTGTGTACCCTTTTGCCACAAGCCGTTCTTTGTATTTTGTGATTTTGCCGGTTTCATCTTGTTTCAGCTTGTAGACCCATTTGAGGCCTATAACATCTCGATCTTTTGGTTTAGTTACTAGACTCCATGTCCCATTTTTGTTTATAGCTTTTATTTCTTCTTCCATAGCTTTCGTCCATTCTTCATTCTCTATAACTTCCTCAAAGGTTGCAGGAATATCTGTTGTTAAGAAGGCAAATTCGTTATTTTGATAAATTTCTTGTAAGGAACGAACCTTGTGTGCCGATGATGATTCATTTTCTGAGTCTAGTTCTCCAGGCTCTCTGGTTTCTGGGTCTAGATCTTCAGGTTCTCTCACTTCAGAATTGGCTTGGATGGGGCTTGGTGGTATTCCCAGCTCAACCGGCAGTTATGCTGATTGAGGAGAATCGAATTCTGAGGGCCAAATCCATGCGTCTTCTTCATGAAAAACAGCATCTCGGGATATAATTACTTTGTTACTTGTTGGTTCTAGCAGACGGTAGCCTTTTGTTTGTTCACTATAACCAAGGAAGATGCATTTTGTGCTTGTTTCTTCTAACTTGTCTTCTCTTCCAGCAGTCTTATGTGCATATGCAATGCATCCAAACACTTTGAGATGAGTTACATAAGGTTTTTCTCCATATAAAGCTTGATATGGTGTCTGATTAGTGAGAGCTTTGGTGGGAACCCGGTTGAGCACATATACTGCTGTTGTCGTGGCTTCACCCCAAAAAGACTTTGGAAGTGACTTTTGAATCAACATTGCTCTCATCATCTCAACTATTGTTCGATTCCTTCTTTCGACGACTCCATTTTGTTGAGGTGATGCAGGTGCAGTGAGCTCCCTTCGAATTCCAGCTTCTTGGCAGAAATTGTTAAATTCTTTGGATAGGAATTCTCCCCCTCTATCACTTCTTAGGATTTTGATTTGTTTGTCAAACTGTTTTTCAACTTGAGTTTTAAAGGACCTGAAGTGTTCAAAGCTCTCAGATTTTTGCTCCAGGTGTGCTATCCACATGAATCGGCTGTAGTCGTTGACGATGAGCATGTAGTATCGCTTGCCACCTAATGATGGTGTTTTGGCAGGCCCCCAGAGATCAATATGGAGTAGTTCCAATGACTGGGAGGCCCTCCTGTGCGCCGTTTGTGGAAATGGCTGACGATGAGACTTGCTACGAGCACATGTGTCACATTTCAAATCCATTTTTGATAGATTGGGCATCCCTTCATCTAGCTCCTTTAATTGGTGAAGGGAGGAGGTATTGATGTGCCCAAGTCTATTATGCCATAATTGATTTGTCTTGTTGTGTTGGGTACAAATGAGTGAGATTGATCTTTGAGACAACAATTCTATTGTAAAGATATTGCTGTGATTTAAATGTGCTGTCCCAATTAGAGCATTTGTTGTTGGATGATATATGAGACATGTATTGTTATTGAACACTACTTTGTGTCCTTTCCTTAGCAGCTGTCCTACACTTAATAAATTTTGAGTAAGAGTAGGAACGAAGTTCACACCTTTTATTAGCTTTCGATCTCCATTTGGTGTGATGACTGCTGCAGTTCCTTTGCCTTCTATTTTCACCTTCTTTCCATCTCCCAGCATTACTTCTGATGCATAGCTTTCATCTAGACTAATGAAGTAGTCTCTTTTGTTCACCATATGGCTGGAACAGCCACTGTCAATGAACCAGAGATAGGGAGAATCTCTGTTCCTTGAGTTTTTACATGTGAAGAGGAACTGGTCATTGTCAGCTTCTGTAAACTTGGCCTCTTGTTTTGGTTTGAACCAGCAGTTCTTTTCAGAATGATTCTGAACTTTGCATGATTTGCATCTGAAGTAGCAGTCGTTGGTGAGGTGATTCTGCTTTTTGCAAATGATGCAAGATGGTCCTGAACCATTGGCAGGTTCCTTTTGCTTATGTTGTCCTCTATCTTCCATTTTTTCTTGGTTTGGGCCTCTGAAGTGTTTATTTGGGAAAGACCGTTTCCCAGTTTTGTTTTTGAAGTTCATTTTGGTTTGGAACACCTTTTCTATGGGTGTATTATCCTTGAGAAGAAGATCTTCATGTGACTGTAGTGAACCTAATAGTTCAGTTACAGTCATTGCTTCTATATTGTGTGCCTCCATGATTGCCGAGACAACATGATTATAGGACTTTGGAAGAGATCTTAGCACTTTCTCTACTATCTGAGACTCATCAAGACTTCCTCCTAGAGCTCTTATTTGGTTTGCCAAGGAGGTTAGTTTGGCAAAATAGTCTTGTGAGTTTTCTCCTTCTTTCATTTTTATTTCATCAAATTGTCTCCTTAAAGTCTGAAGCTTGATTTTAATTACCTTTTTGTTTCCTTAGTACTCATTTTTGAGGCGATTCCAAGCTTCCTGTGATGATTTTGATCCCATGATCCTTGGGTATATAGCGGAAGAAACACCTTGCTGTATCAGGTGTAATGCCAGCGCATCCTACTTCTTATCTTCTTTCTGAAACTTTGGGGCTTCACCGTCTGCTGTTTTCCCGGTTGGTTTGAGGCCTTCTTCTACTATGTCCCATAAGTCTTGTGAGATCAGTAATGTCTCCATTTTGTCACTCCATTGTTCATAGAGCTCTCCAGTGAACATTGGGATGGACGGATGAGAGAATGTAAGAATCTTGGTAGATGATGATGCCATGGAATCTGAAATGCAACTCAATGATGTTGATGAGATCCAACGTGCTCTGATACCACTGTTGGGAAGGAATGAAATTTTAATGGAGGTATTGGCTTATTGCAGGTGATTTTAACTGGGAAGATGAAGAGAGAACGGTGAAGGTTTTAATTTTAATTTTTACTGTATACTGAATATAGGTATTACATGGTATTTATATTTGAGCGGTGGATACTTCTAGAATTACCCAGAATACAGAAATTTCTAGATATATTTAATATCTAATAATGGGCTCTAAGTGCAGATTTGGGCTTTGCAAATATTTGGGCTTTTACAGCTTGGAGGGCAGATCTCGCCGGAGGAGGAGAGGGCGGATTCGTCGGCCATGGTGGAGGCTAGAGAGAGAGAGAGAGATCTCGAGGAGTGGAGAGAGCTAGGTGGTTTCCTCGGTGCAGTAGCTCGTCGAAGAGACGAGGTGGCCGGAGCTCCAAGGGGGGTCGACCATGGCAGAAGAAGAATGGAGGGGAGGAAGAAAATGACGGCGATGTTGGATCGGGTTTGGAGGGGGGAGTGAACAGCAACCCTAAATTATAACTAATATATATATACAGTAAATAATAATAGTAATAAAATTATTATTATTATTTATCAAAACATTATTTTATTACTTTTAAACACCCGCATATCACTCTATATTGCTCAGAATTTGTCCCAGATAGGCTCGCTTCGACCGTCTCGTTGATACGCATCCACCGGGATGATCCGAGATTAATTCCGAGTTCGTTTGGTCATTTTATGCTTGTCGGAGCGTTTGCGGCCGAATTTGACTTAAACGTCAAAACTCCTTCAAACGACGTCGGAATCGCAAACGGATAAATTCGTTGAACTCGTACCATTGTTACGAGTCTAACAAGACCGACTGGGGTCAATTGTGAGGTCGTTTGGTCAATTTCACCATTTTGGATAAATGTGCTATTCGCAGACCACATTATAATTTCGTCGATTCTCATCAGAATCGAGCGCGGACAGTTTCGTTGAACTCGTATAGGCTTCACGAATCTAACAAACCTGACTGGGGTGAATTCTGAGACCGTCTGCTGCATATCGCCTTTTGGATAATTACGTTATTCGCAGACCGTGCCATCTGAGCTAACATACGCACCATAATCCTTCAAGGCGGTACGCCTCCTTCGAGTTTTATCGCTCAAGTTATGCTCTCCGGATGGCTCGGATCCCGATACAGCAACCATCGGGACAAAGAATAGAACTGGTACTCGCCGCATTCTTCGAGTGCACTTCCCCGGCTCAGGTGCAAGCCTGGCCCTCAGTACACCCCGAGCTCGAGTAACTCGCTTGACTCAAAAACGCGCACAAGGGGTCTAGCTCGAATCGGGATGTTACATTGGGTGACACTAATAAAGAACATTATTTCTCCAAAGTGGTGTTGTAAGTTAAAACACCACCATGTCAATTAGGCGTCAGAGGCCATGAAGGCTAGACCCAAAAAATATTGAGTTTGGGCCAAAAATGTTGCCGCGAAATTCCCAAATACAATTTATTATCACAATTTCATAGCACTGTCACTCAATTGCCACAACTGTTCCAAACAGAACCTTAATAATTCTCATAAACAGGTAATCGAAGACGAGATCTTCCCTGATGGGACAGTGCTGAAAAAGGGAACAAAGGTGCTATATGCAATCTACAGCATGGGAAGGATGGAGAGCATATGGGGGAAAGACTGCAGGGAGTATAAACCCGAAAGGTGGCTCCGGGACGACCGTTTCATGAGCGAGTCGGCGTACAAGTTTGCAGCTTTCAATGCCGGCCCGAGGCTATGCCTTGGCAAGGACTTCGCCTACTATCAAATGAAGTTCGTCGCCGCCAACATCCTCCGTCGATATCACGTCCGCGTCGTCGAAGGCCATCCGGTGGTGCCAAAAATGGCACTTACCCTGTACATGAAGCATGGGTTGAAGGTGAAGCTCACAAGAAGAGAAGGATGATGAGAGTGACTAACCTCATCAGGTAATTAATAAAGATAAACAAGCAGAAAAGAATCATGATTGTGTTAGCATTGTAGTAAACAATTTAGTTATTGACAGGAGAATTGTTTGTGGGAGGAGATATCAAGGTGTGAATTCTTCTTCATCTTCTTCATCTTCTTCATCTCTGTCTTATATTGTTTTTTTTTAATGGCTTTCAATATTTCCATTGTATTCATGGAATATATATGAATTTATGGTGTTGAATGATTACTTAATTATGTTGGGCATTAGGTGTACCCCATGAATTATAAACTAAGTATTTATTTGTTTCAGTACAAGTGTTCGGGTCTCATTTTGGAGGCGTGTGTAGCGTTTTGTTTGTCAAGAGCTGAACGGAATTTAGTTTTTGTTATTGAAACGCGCCTTTTTGAAGGCGAAAAGCAAGTTTAATTGCTGAGTGCTATATGTTTTTCTCTCAATCATGAACAAATACTGAAACAATGGTTTTGGCACCCATTGGAGATGATGAGAATTTAAAAAACAAATCATAGAAGAACATTTCAGTGCCAGGGAAAAAGCTCAGGCTCTGCCACTCCATTCTTCATACAATTCTTCTTTCAAGTTTTCTATGAATTTATGCCTCCTCTCAGCTCTGCTACACCCAGCCTGAATTTTTAATTTTTCACATAAGTGTTGGATTAGACATAAATGAAGCAGAGTACTTGAGTTACTTGTTTCTATCTTAAGTACTAGGAGTGTACATAAAAATCAAAAATCAACAGAACTGCTCACACTGAACCAATTTTACACTCTGATTTGAACGGTCAAGATTACTTGCATGTTGCTTCGGTTATAATAACCCTCTTACATGCAATCACGAATAAATTATCTTACATATTGCATTGACAATATCTGATTCATTATCTTAATAAGATGGTTCAGGGAGGTAAGGATTGATAATAGTGGTGCTCGAAGCATCCGAGTGAACATCAAGTTTGGAATGAACTATCCGTTGCCCCCAGCGGGGTATTTATAGGCGTAACCCTAAATCCCCGACGACCCGTTAACGGACCCGTTAGGGTTCCGTTAAATCTTTGATACGACGCTAAATATACCTTAACATTCTCCTCCTATATTGTAGCAATTGTATCACATAACGGGTTAAACAAAACATATAAGTTAGATAACGACAGAATGAGTTTCAGATTAAAAACAACAAGAGTTTTAGATCAAACATCTAAACTCAAACAGGTTCCAAACATGCAAAAGCACAAAGCAGAAGCAAGAGCAGTAATCTGAAAACAAAACTCAAACTAATAACAGAACGGTCTACTCAGACAGTAGATCATCTGCATCCATGTCGAAATCCACTTTCTCTCCTCCAGACTTCAATTGATCTGCATTTAAACATTTGAATGTCATGAGAACAAACTCAATGAATCCATACATATGCATATCAAAAGTAAAGTGATTAGTTCTTACAATTTTGAACATAATACTCTAACTAGGAAGAAAGACTCACAGGTCCGCATCTCTTATCTAATTTACACAAAATTAGAAATTTGGTTTCATAGAACCAAGCTATGTTCCTTCGATTATTAAGATTATTACCAAACGTTTCACAATTGTATTATATCATCAAGTTTGGAATGATACAACAAGCTGTGACCAATATATCATCAAGTTTGGAATGATATAAGTAATGAGCTTAATATCAGGACGCATATCAGCAACTTTAGTACTCATTTTTGGAATGATACCCAATTCAGCCTTTGAAAAGAAGTAGTTGTGTAAGTCATCAAGTTTGGAATGATTAGCAACTAAACAATCTCAGGCTTCATCAAGTAACATCTGGAATACTTCAGTGTACTCAGTCTAGATGCGTGAATGTAGGCAAACTTGGTTCTAAAATCTTAAACAAACATAGGTATTACATCCCACTAAATAGACTTTAATCCCATATCCCCCGATGTTTTAGATGTAAGAACCTTGCATAAGCCCTTGGTAAGGACATCTGCTACATTATCTTTTGATCTCACGTCCAAAAGGGAAATGATCCCTTGACTGGTGAGATAGGTCAACCAGGCCTGTTTCATCCGTAGTTGCCTTCGCTTACCATTGAACAGGGAATTAGTTGCAATGGTTTTTGTGGCTTGAATGTCACAAAAAATCGAGATAGAGTTCATTTTCAGACTCGTCATTGGAATATCTATAACCAAATCTCTGACCCACTCTGCTTCTTCGGCAGCTGAAGCAAGAGCATAGAGTTCGAATTCCATGGAGGATAGTGCTATACACGTTTGCCTCTTAGATTTCCAAGCTACTGCGGCTCCTCCTAAGGTAAACACATAACCACTAGTGGACCTACTATCACCAACGTCTGAGCACCAGTAGGCGTCAGAGTACCCTTCAAGCACAGAAGGGTGTCCACTATAACATAAAACATACTGCTCAGTATACTTTAAGTATCGCATTAGCCTTTCCAAGGCGTCCCAGTGGTCCTTTCCAGGGTTACTAGTGAATCTACTCAACATGCCGACCGTAAAAGCTATGTCGGGTCTAGTGCAGGTAGTAGCATACATTAGACTGCCAATGAGTTTGGAGTAATCCAACTGTCGAATAGGTGAACCGTCGTGAGGTTTCAGTCTATTATTATAGTCGTATGGAGTCTCAATTTTCCTGCACTTATCATAACCCCACTTCTCTAGTAGAGTTCTGATGTAGTGACTCTGGCTTAGGGTGATACCCTTATCTGTAAAGGTCACTTCCATGCCTAGGATGGTCTTCACCACACCTAAGTCAGTCATGCGAAATTTGGACTTCAAGGTAGCCTTAACTGTTAAAACCAGCAACTGGTCTCTTGAGTTCGGACCCACTGGGGGTGTAGCCGATGCTTATTTCTCCCTCACTAGACTCTCTTGATGGTGGATGTGAGGATAGGAATAGACCCAAGGCTGATGCGAGGAGGTCCCGCCACACACCCGGAAGATCTTAGAGAGCTTCCCCTCCCAAACCAAAGCTCAACCGGGCACCTTGGAGGGCACTAGCTGCCAACCAAAACTTGCCTAGAGGAGAGGATTCTCTAAAATCGGATCTCCTCCAAGGTGCCCTTAAGGGTCTATTTATAGATTTTCTAGTCTTGGACTGCAAATAGCGTAAATCCGCCTTTGGGTTTTACTAACCGCACCCCAAATTGGTCTGCTAACAGCCTAACTCCGCTGTTCCGAAGGGCTATTTGCAGCCCACAAGGGGTATTATGGTCATTTCTTCCTCAAGTCATCTTGGGCGAGTGGTCCGTGAGGGCACCACTCGCTGGGCACCCGCTTAGCTGGGCGAATGCCCACGCTTCCGGGCGAGTGGTCCGTGAGGGCACCACTCGCTGGGCACCCGCTTAGCTGGGCGAATGATCTGACTGGCCTAGGTCTCGCCAGTTGGCCTGTGGGACCCACTCGGCGAATACGGGTTGTACACAATCCCCGCTCTTTGCGAGCGGTTCCTACGCTCGGAAAGAACAGTCCAACCCGGTATTCGGTGAGTGCTGGCTGACTGGACCTATAAGATTCTGTGGGTCCCACCGTTGCCCTATATATATCTCTTCATGTCAGATTTTCCTGGAACGCTTTCCTCCCTCGATCCGGAGCTCCTTCTCTCCCTTAGCCTTTCACCGATATCAATGTCTTCCCACAAGCCTTCCGCGAGACCCCTCTCGCAAGAGATGATCGAGCGCCTGGCTGCAGCCCAGAGCGTAACCGCCCCCAAGGCTACTAAATTTGCTCCCTGACTTATGTCTAAACGGGATCCGAGTGCACCCTACGTCTCGCGTCGAGCCAAGGCGATTCGGTTGAATCGCCAAAGAGGCGAGACCGCCTCGGAGTCTCCGGTGAATACTCCTCCGGCGAAAACTCCTCCGGCGAGAACTCCTCCGGCGAATACCCTTCCGGCGAAGAATCCTCCGGACCCCGGGATGCAGGTATGAGGATTCCTCCTGTCTCTCTGTTTGGTTCCTGTCTCTTATCCTACGTTCGTTCTGACCATTCGTAGGAGATTTCGGTGCCCGAGACCGGCCATGGGGCCATCTTGAGCAGTGTCGTGGTGCCACCTCTCGCGAACGAGAGGCCTCCTCCAGATCTGGACCTTGCACTTCCACCCCCTCAGGGCGAGACCTCATTGCAGTCCGGTAAGTTGTGAACCCCCTTGACTCACCCTTCATGCTGCTCATTACTGACCACTGTTTTTCGCAGCCCTCATCCCTGACCTTCCGCCGCGGGACTCCAAGGGGTGAGAAGGTGCCCCAGGAATTTCCCTTTACTGGCTCCGAACACGCACTTCAGGGGGTTCAAGCGCATCTTGTACTTGCGTAGGGTGGCGAAGGTCTCCTCGAGGTCCTGGATGTGAGAGTTCACGCACTCGCTCTTCACCATAAGGTCATCCACATAGACCTCCAGGTTCCTTCCCCTTTGCTCCCTAAATACCCGGTCCATCATCTTCTGGTAGGTTGCTCCTGCATTTTTCAGCCCGAAGGGCATCATCTTATAGCAGTAGCATCCCTCCCTGGTGATGAACGAGACGTCTTTGACGTCCGGGGGGTGCATCCTGATCTGGTGATAACCTGAAAAAGCATCCAAAAAACTCATCACAGAAAAACCGACGGCTGAGTCAACCAGCGCGTCGATCCGAGGCAGGGGATAACAATCCTTAGGGCAGGCCTTGTTTAATAATGAAAAATCAACACACATACGCTAGCGGCCATCGGCCTTTTTTACCATTACGACGTTGGAGACCCAGCCTGGGTACTGGATCTCCGATACAAAACCTGCTTCGAGGAGCTTGGCCACCTCCTCGCGGATTGGTTCTTCGAGCTTGCTTGCGAAGGCCCTTCTCTTCTGCCGGATGGGGCGAGCTCCTGGATCGAGGTTGAGACGATGGCAAGCCACGTCCGCCTCAATGCCTGGCATATCAGCTGCGCTCCATGCGAAGACGTCCACGTTCCTCTGGATGCACTCCAGCATCTTCACCCTGTCCTCCGGGCCGAGACCCCCGCTGATCCGCACCTCTTTCACCCTTCCTTCCTGGGTGATGACCTCCATCTCTACCACCTCTTCTGCCGCCTCGAGCCGGGTTGGCTCTTCCCATCGGCCCTTTGCTTCTCGTCCTTCCTCCCGGGCCTCTTCCTCTGCGGCTCCTTCCGCCTCCATCGGCTCGATCTTCTGCTCCTCCTGAGCGACCTCCATATTCTCCTCTCGGGCACCGCCCTCTTCCTCTACTCCTCTCTTCTCCACTTCTTCTTCTGGCCCCTCCGGCCTCGTCATCTCTTCGTCCATCCTCTCAGCCTCCGCCATCCAAGAGATGGTGTTGACGGCAGTCACGTAGCACTGCCTCACCACCTTAGCATCTCCTCGGATCCGGACCTGGACTCCTCCACTATGGAACTTCAGACACTGGTGGTACGATGAGGGAACGCACCGAAAAGCACTAATGAGAGGGCGTCTAAAGATAGCATTGTAGCGGCTCGGAGCGTCCACAATGACGAACCGACAGTTCCTCGGGACCCCTCCTAACGTCACTTGGAGACCCACGCCTCCCTCGACCTCCTTTCGTTCCCCCGAGAAACCAAACAGTGGTCCGTCGGAGGCCTGCACCCTCTTCTTCTCCACCTCCATTGCGTCGAAGGCCTTCTTGAAGATCACATTCACTGAGCTCCCGTTATCTACCAGGATCCGGGAGATCGTGAAATTTTCAATCGCTGTCTGGATCACCAAGGCGTCGCAGAATGGATCCTCGTAATCTGGCATATCTTCCGAGGAGAAGGTGAGCTTCTCTGAGGGGGGTGGGGCTTGGGAAGTCGATGCGACGTCCCTTCGGAACATCGCCTGGAAGCTCCTCTTGCGAGAGGCCTCTATCCCCACCCCCACCATGAATCACCCCGATTCCCCCCCCCCCCCCCCCCCCTTGCTCCTACATCAGCCCGGTCTTCACACTTATCCTCCCCCCCCCCTCTGGGAACACTTCCTCAATCCTGATCGGCTGCTGCCGCGGCTGACCCCTCTCCCTCATCTCCAAGAACTCGGGGCAGGTGGCCGTTGCGTGACCTTCTTCCTGATGAAAGTCACAATAGAGCAATGCCACCCTGCCCCCTCTTCCCGCTCTTCCTCTTCCTCCTCTAGCTCCTCTTCCTCCTCTTCCTCGGCCTACCGCCATCGCCTGCTCCTGCGGAGGGTGTGGGGGTCGGGGGCCCTGCCTCCACCCCGGATTGACTCCACCATCTCCCTTCCTTGGTATCCCCCTTCCTGACCTCTCGCTGGTCCTTCCTGATTCCTCCAACCTAACCTGTTGTTGGGCTCTTGATACCTCCAATTCCGAGGTGGTCTTTCGAACCCTTGACCTCTGGGTTCCTCTCTCCTTCTTCCCTCCTGCTGCTTCACCTCGGGCTCGCTCATCTTTGCCAACCTTTTGTAGAACTCCGGGTTGGCCGCCTCCCCTTCAATCTCCTCTGCTGCTCGCTCCATCAACTCCTCGAAAGACAAAGGAGGTCTTCTCTTCAGGTCCATCTTGAAGAACCCATCTCTCAACCCCACAATGAACGCCATCTTGAGGTCGAACCCTGGCACCTCCTGCACAAGGTGTATCTCTTCCTGGAACCTGTCCACGTAATGTGTCAGGGACTCCCCCTCCCTCTGCCTGATCTTGAAGAGAGCCTCCGCATCCTTCTTTCTCTTTTTTGACGTCGAGAAGCGCAGCCGGAAGCTCCGACGCAGATCGTCGAACGCGTAGATGGAACCCACGGGAAGCTGGTGGAACCAGTCCCTTGCCTTCTCCTTCAGGGTGGTTGCGAAGAGCCGGCATTGGAACGCATCCGACATGGGAAGAATTGAGGTCATGTCCTCAAACCACTGCAGGTGCACGACCGGGTCCTCCTTGCCGGTGTAGTAGGACATCTCCGGCCCCCGAAACCCCTCTGGCACCGGAGCCGAGAGGATCATCTCGCAAAAGGGGCTCCCTTCCCCTGCTCGGCGAATGGTCCTCTCGCGAGGAGCCAATTTGCACACCTCAGCACTCGCCAGACTGCTGAACAGCTGTCGCCCGGGGAGATCTCGCGCACTTCCTTCTGCTGGCGCCTCCTTTCCCGGTCGCTGACCTGGGGCGTTCTCGCCGACCTGCTGAGGTGGAATGATGGGAACAGCTGGCGTCTCGCATTCGCCCCTTGACGCGAGAACTGTCTGCAGGACTTCTCGCTTGAACTTCTCAAACATCTCCAGCCACTCGCCTGTCGCTAGTGGCTGCGAGTGGCCTGAGTCAGAACCATTCCCTCCATCTCCTGTCATCGAACATAGCTTGGGATTTTCCTTCACTGGCTACGGTCCACGCTCACCGCACCAAAAATGTTGAAACCAGCAACTGGTCTCTTGAGTTCGGACCCACTGGGGGTGTAGCCGATGCTTATTTCTCCCTCACTAGACTCTCTTGATGGTGGATGTGAGGATAGGAATAGACCCAAGGCTGAAGCGAGGAGGTCCCGCCACACACCCGGAAGATCTTAGAGAGCTTCCCCTCCCAAACCAAAGCTCAACCGGGCACCTTGGAGGGCACTAGCTGCCAACCAAAACTTGCCTAGAGGAGAGGATTCTCTAAAATCGGATCTCCTCCAAGGTGCCCTTAAGGGTCTATTTATAGATTTTCTAGTCTTGGATTGCAAATATCGTAAATCCGCCTTTTGGTTTTACTAACCGCACCCCAAATTGGTCTGCTAACAGCCTAACTCCGCTGTTCCGAAGGGCTATTTGCAGCCCACAAAGGGTATTATAGTCATTTCCTCCTCAAGTCATCTTGGGCGAGTGGTCCGTGAGGGCACCACTCGTTGGGCACCCGCTTAGCTGGGCGAATGCCCACGCTTCCGGGCGAGTGGTCCGTGAGGGCACCACTCGCTGGGCACCCGCTTAGCTGGGCGAATGATCTGACTAGCCTAGGTCTCGCCAGTTGGCCTGTGGGACCCACTCGGCGAATACGGGTTGTACATTAACGTCTTCCACCTCAGACTGATCAGTACCCAGAATAAGCATGTCATCAACATACAAGCAGATTATAGCGACAGAGTGAGGACTTGTCCGTATGTATAGACATTTATCTGAAAGGCTGGATTGAAAATTCAGGCCTTTTACGCAAGTGTCAAACATCTCGTGCCATAGCTTTGGTGTTTGCTTCAATCCGTAGAGTGACTTAATCAACTTACAGACCTTGGTGTCGAGACCTTGTACGACAAACCCTTCAGGTTGACGCATGTAGATCTCTTCAGTTAGATCTCCATTTAAAAATGCAGTCTTAACGTCCATCTGATGAACGACGAAACGTTCAATAGATGCGATAGCGAGAAGAACCCTGATCGTTGCAATGTGACAAACAGGTGAGTACGTATCAAAGTAGTCAACTCCACTCTCTTGAGTGAAGCCTTTGGCAACTAGACGTG
Organism: Dactylorhiza incarnata; assembly: GCA_033032865.1. Lineage (NCBI taxonomy): Eukaryota > Viridiplantae > Streptophyta > Magnoliopsida > Asparagales > Orchidaceae > Dactylorhiza > Dactylorhiza incarnata. The sequence continues at coordinate 3,322,341 of JAWHQI010000061.1, read as the reverse complement.
CTTTGTACTTAGCGATACTCCCATCTGGATTCAGTTTCTTCTTAAGAACCCACTTGCTCCCAATGGTTTTAGCTCCTTTGGGGAGGTCAACTAATGTCCAAGTTTGGTTCTCCATGAGAGAGTGCATCTCATCATCAATGGCTTCTTTCCATAACAGGGAATCCCTGGATCGCATCGCTTCCGTATAGGTGGATGGATCAACTTCAACATGGTAAGTCACAAAGTCTGTACCGAAGCTTTTAGGAACACGTTCCCTATTAGATAGCCTAGTGGACTCTAGGACACTAGTGTGAACTGGCTCAGTGTCAGGGAGTCGTAGTTCCGTCCCAACGAGGGTATCAGAACTGGTGTCTGGCAGACCTGGAAGAGTCAGGTTCTTATCTCTAAGAAACTTGTCCTCAAAGAACACAACATCTCTAGACTCAATAACCGTGTTGGTAGAGAGATCTAGAAATCGGTCTGCAGCACTATCCACCGCACATCCTATGTACACACAAGTGTTCGTCTTAGGTCCTAACTTAGATCTCCTTATGTCAGGTATCCGAACATTGGAAATACAACCCCAGGTTTTGAGGTGATCAAATCTGGGCGGTCTCTTAAACCAAAGCTCATACGGGGTTTACTTCAATTTAGCATGAGGAACCATATTTAGGATGTGATTCGACGCGAGGGTTACTTCTCCCCAATAAGCGACAGGCATACCGGCAGTCAACAACATAGAATTCAACATTTCTGTTAAAGTTCTATTTTTCCGCTCGGCAATACCGTTTGACTGGGGCGAATAAGGGGCAGTGGTTTCAGGGATTATGCCATTGCTGGCAAGAAAATCCCTAAACTCACCCGAGACGTACTCGCCTCCTCGATCACTCCTAAGTCGTTTAATTTTCAAATCCAATTGTTCTCAACCCTATTTTTGAAAATTTGAAATTTTTCAAAAGCTTCATCTTTTGATTTTAAGAGATAAATGTGAGTATATCTAGAGAAGTCGTCGATAAAAGTTATCAGGTACTTCCGACCACCACGTGTGACAAAACTCTTATAGTCACAAATGTCGGAGTGTATCAACTCTAGTAGACGTGTACTCCTAGACACCTGACTGAATGGTGTTCTAGTTATCTTAGTTTGAGCACATATCTCACATTTGTCAAATTTGGTTTTTGTGTCTAAGGGGATGTTATGAGTTCTAGCTAGCAGGAGTAGTTTTCTATAGTTGACATGTCCTAGTCTTGCGTGTAAAGTCTTAGGATCTATCAAAGTAGAACTAACATGATTGACTACTTCGTTTGCTAGACTCAAACGATACATACCGTTGACTACGTACGCACAACCAAAATAATGTGAGTTAACCATTAAGGTCACCCTACCACCACTAATGTTAAAGGACATACCCGCATCGCTTAACAAACTAATCGAAATTAAATTAGCAGCTAATGTAGGAATGTATTTAACATCTTTCAAAATTAAATGCGTACCTGACGAGAGTAGCAGATCCACGGTCCCGGTCTGGAGTACCTCAGCAGTGGCTCCATTTGCCACTGTAACTGTCTCAGAGGCTGGAGTGGCATCCTTTAGCAGAGCGGAGTTGTTGCAGACGTGGCAGGTCGCCAACGAATCTAACCACCAGTCAGTACTGGCCTGAACGTTCCCAACCTTGGCAACAAAGTGGGAGGGCGCAGTCTGATTGAGCATATGAGCTCTGTTATCAGGCTTTGGTGGGTTAGCATCGGGCTTCTTGGGTTGCCTGCACTCAGAAGCGCAGTGACCCCACTTATTGCAGTTGTAGCACTTGCCTTTGAACTTCTTGATCTTCTTGCTGGTGTCTACTACTGCGGGTGCACTGGAGGGAGGTCGAGTCCGATCAGATCTAGGCTTCCTCTTCGGGTGTGTGATCATATTAGCAGCAGATTGCTGCTTGCTCACCACCTCCTTCACATGCCTTGTCCGATTCTCATCCTCAATGCAGATAAACCGCTTGAGTTCTTTCAGACTGATCTGAGTCTTCTTGCGATACATCTCCGTCTTGAAAGAGTACCACGCTGAGGGGAGCTTGTAGATGATGGCACCAGCAACGAACCCATCTGGCAGAGGGACACTTTCAATACTGAGCTTGGCCACCAAATTTTCCAGGTCTACAATCTGGGGAAGGATTTCTCTGTCCTCAGAGAATGTGAATCCCATGAACTTATCCACCAGATGCGTCTTGGACATGTTCTCCTCCTCTTTAAACTGATCTTCCAGCGCAGTCCAGATCTCTTTCGATGTCTTCAACTTCCCAAACGTCTCGGCCAGGGAATTGGAGAGACAGTTGAGAAGATAATCGCGACAGAAGTCTTCGTCGCTGATCCAATGTGCTTCATCGGGTCCTCCTTGGAAGTCTGCGAAGTCAGTCTGCAGGGTATAAAAGATATTGAGATATTTCAGACCAAACTGCGTATTGCGCTTCCAGGCACTGAACTCCGAGTGGGAGAACTTCTCCAGCTTTATCAGCGGCACAGGAGAGGAGAGAGAACTGGTCTTCTTAAGAGAGGCCATCTGGAGGTAGCGGCTGAAAACACGGAAGAGCGGACCTCCACTAGCAAAAGGTGCTATCGCCTGGAGATAGCGCTGGCGTTAGCTTTGGCGGTAGCAGCAGGGATGGCTAACGCGCGGCGATACCGCTAGCGCAGGCGGTAGCAGCGGCAGTTACGCGGCACAATCCGCACGTTCGTCTCCTCGGCGACAGCAGATGGCGGCGCTTCACTCCACGGCGGCAGCGGGAAGGGAGAACAGCGGCTGAGTGTTCCTTGCGAGGAATAGGACCGGCGACTAGAGCGTCACTTTCCGGAAGAGCAGTGGCGTCAACTAGGGCACGGACGGCGACGGGCTGTTCCTTCCTTCAGTCGCGTCGATCGGGGCAGAGAGGACGATCTAAAACTTCTCGATCACGTGATGGGAGATCGGCGAACAGTCGAGCCTTCCGGTCGAAGGCGGCGAGACGCGATGAAGGCGAGCCCTGGATCGGGAAGACGACGACAAACAGTAGCCCTCTGAAGCGATGGACGACAAGCAGCGCAGGACCGGCGGAAGCAACGGCTTCTCCTTCGTTCGCGGCAGCGGCGTCGGGAAGACTTTCGATCACGAGACGAAGGCAAGGCTGCTCCGTCCTTCTCAACGCACGATAACAGCGACGGGAGGAAGATCGAGATCGCAGGAACTCTAGAGATCGTCGTTCTCCTTCCTTGCTTCGATCGACGGGGCACCGCACGAACAGGGGCGGTTACGAAATCGGGAGACGAAGGAACCGCACGGGAGAGGGGGGCTTAAGGGCGCTCACGAGAGAAACACTTCGAGAATGATAATAGTGGTGCTCGAAGCATCCGAGTGGACATCAAGTTTGGAATGAACTAACCGTTGCCCCCAGCGGGGTATTTATAGGCGTAACCCTAAATCCCCGACGACCCGTTAACGGACCCGTTAGGGTTCCGTTAAATCTTTGATACGACGCTAAATATACCTTAACAAGGATTTCCGCTTCTAATTCTTTGTTGATAACCACTTATGTAGACCCGACGACCGCGTTCCTGTGGGAGGAGACCGAGTTGGAGAAAGTGACATATGAAGTCTCAGTTACTCTTTCAGAGTTAGGCCTTGAGGGAAGAGTGAGAGACATGAGGTTATTTTAAGGATCTATCGAGTGATTATAATCACTCGTTACATCCCGCTTGAACTTCTAAGTCTAAGCATTATGATGAATCACCCCCTTTTGTGCTTTTTTTCTTTCTTAGTTTAATGTTTAAATAATAATATATGATGCAAAACCCATTTAAAATCTAATGACATCATATTTGGTGGATTGACGCTTTCTCTATTTACTTCTTTCGAATGTGTTTTACGACGATGTGACAGCCTGATAGGACGCATGCACATTATCAGGGGACAGATGGTTGACTCTCCTTGGGCCTTCCTGATTATAAAGGTCATGGATTCTAGGCATAAGATAGCCGTGTTTGCTTCTTAATTTTTTGTTATTAACTATATAATGTATTTGACTGGTTTTAATATTATTTAGATCTAAACTTATTATTTAAAGAATATATATTTTATGCACTGAGAAGAAATAAATAATGTATTGAGCAACATTGTAAAAATCAGATCGGATCGGCCGGTTCAACCGGTGGGACCGCCAGCCGGTTCTTCGACCGGTCCGGTCAGGCTCTTCAAACAGCATCCACCAAAAACCAGCCCAGAACCGGCTAACCGGCGGTTGGACCGGTTAACCGAAAACCGGGCTGCATTTTAGACAATCGGACGGTTCATAATTTGATGTCATTTTACCGTCCATTTGCAATCAGGCGGTCAAGATGTTGTTAGAGTAATTCCTAGTTTAACTAAAAATTTAATTTCTATGAGTTTGTTAGATAAAACTGAAATGTCTTTTACAACCTCTAGCGATAGAATAACCCTTACAGTTAAATCTCACTACTTTGGTTGTGCGTATTTGATCAACGGAATGTACAAAGTTAGCCTTAATAATGATAGCATAAACTAAGTGAGTTCAACTTTAATAGATCCTAAGTTGTTACATAACAGACTAGGACATGTGAATTACAGGAAAATATGAGATCTAGCTAAGAGTCATAACGTTCCTTTAGATCTTTCTATTCGATTTGATAAGTGTGAGGTGTGTGCACAAACCAAGATCACTAGAAAATTTTTCAAGTCAGTTTCTAGAAGCACACAACTTCTTAAATTGAGACATTCCTACCTCTGTGATTTTCGTAGTCATGTCACTAGAGGGGGAAGGAAGTATTTCATTACTTTCATCGACGATTATTCCAGATATTGTCATGTATACCTATTGAAATCGAAAGATGAAGCATTCGAGACTTTCAGGATCTTCAAATCTCAGATAGAAAATCAGTTAAAAATTAAGAGATTTAGAAGTGATCGAGGAGGAGAGTATACTACAACATGGTTTCAAGACTTTTGTTCCTTTGTGCATATAATCCTTGAAACCACTGCTCCTTACTCACCCCAGTCTAATGGTATTGTTGAGCGAAAGAATAGAACCTTAACAGAGATGCTGAATTCTATGTTTCTCACAGCTGGCATGCCTAATTCCTTTTGGGGAGAAGCAGTCCTAACTGTCAATCACATTCTGAATAGATTGTCTTATGCTAAGCTCACTTCCACTCCATATGAGCTGCGACATGATCATCCTTGTAGATTTGACACTCTAAAGACTTGGGGTTGTATCACTTATGCTAGAATACAAGACATTAAGAGACCTAAGGTGGGCCTAGAACAACAAATTATGTATATCTAGGTAGTGCAGAAGATAGTGCAACAAATATGTTTCTAGTTCTGTCCACTAATACAATGATAGAGTCTAGAGATGTCATTTCCTTTGAAAATAATTTTATCAAAGATCATGGTTTAACCGTCTCCAGGTCTACTGAGATGATTTCTGAATCTCCTGAAGCTGACCCCTCTGACACTGCTTCCCAGTTAGAACATCTAACAAGAGAAGGAATCCATAAGAACTTTGATGAAAATTTTGTCACCTACCACTTAGAGGATGATTCATTCTCCTACCAGAAAGCAATGCGATTTAGAAATTCGTTGATGTGGGCAGAAACCATAGATGATGAAATTGACTCGCTGCTATGAAATAACACTGGACATCTAGTGGACCTCCCTAAAGGAGCCAAAGCCCTTGGATGCAAGTGGGTGCTGAAGAAGAAATTGCACAGTTATGAGTCTATAACTAAATATAAAGCACGTCTAGTCGTTAAAGGCTATAAGCAACATGGGAGAATTGACTACTTTAACGTCTATTCACCCGTGTGTCACCTATCAATTATTATTATTATTCTCGCCTTGGCCTCTATCGAGAACTTTATAGTTCATCAGATGGATGTGAAAATAACCTTCTTGAATGGAGAGCTTGATGAAGAGATCTACATGGCACAACCTGAATGGTATGTCCATCCAGATCTAAAAGATAAAGTATGCAAATTAGACAAATCTATCTATGGGCTTAAGCAAACGCCTAAGATGTGGCACATGAAATTTGACCAAGTAGTAATGAGCTTTGGCTTTCAGTCCAGTCTTTCTGACAAATGTCTTTATCACCGCTCTATGTCAAATAAAACAGTCATTATATGTCTATATGTGGATGACATGTTGATTCTGGGGTTGAATCTTATTGCAGTAAAGGATATCAAATCCACACTCGCAAAAGAATTTGAGATAAAGGACCTTGGTCCTGTCGATACCCTTTTAGGTATGAAAGTTAGAGTTGATAGGGGTAGGGTTACTCTTATTCAGGCTCATTATATTGAGCAACTTCTTTCAACCAGGTGATACAAAAATTGTAGGCTTGTAGAGACACATTTTGATCATAATGTTAAATTGAGTCCAAATGTTGGGACTAGCATTGATCAAGTGAAATATTCCAAAATAATTGGTACTCTCATATACGCCACAAGTTGTACACGACCAGACATTATATTGTCTTCTCTGTTAGCATGCTGAGTCGTTTTACCAGTAGTCCAAGCAAAGATTATTGGGATGCTCTCGATAGGCTGATGAGATACCTATTAGGTACTAAAAATCACGCCCTGTGCTACACTGGTTACCCTCATACTGTGGATGAATACTCTGATGTCTCATGGTGAACATCAAGTCTACCAGTGGATACAAATTCACTCTGAGTGGAGCTGTCATCACTTGGAAATCCAAAAAACAGACTTGTATAGCATTGTCTTCTATGGAAGACGAGTTGTTTGTCTTAGCTTCGGCTTGTAAAGAGGAAGACTGGATCAAGAATCTGATACTAGATATTCCCTTATCTAGGTTACAAGTCAACTCATTGAGCTTGTATTGCGATAACCAAACAATAGCTCAAGTCATTAAGAATGTTGTACAACCCCGATGTTCGCCAGGAAGAGTCAGACGGCTCACACCCAAGAAAGCGAGCCAAGATGGGCGAACCCCGGTGAGGCGAGCCAAGGAAAGGCGAGAGATCCTACATGCGAACGAGCCGGAACAGGCGAGCCCGCCTAGGGTATGTGCGGATAGCAATTCTGGGGCTCGCCAAGGTAAGACAGGCGGCCCGCCTAGAGTATGTGTGGATAGCAATTCTGGGGCTCGCCAAGGTAAGACAGGCGAGCCCGCCTAGAGTATGTGCGGATAGCAATTCTGGGGATCGCCAAGGTAAGACAGGCGAGCCCGCCTAGAGTATGTGCAGATAGCAATTCTGGGGCTCGCCAAGGTAAGACAGGCGAGCCCGCCTAGAGTGTGTGCGGATAGCAATTCTGGGGCTCGCCAAGGTAAGACAGGCGAGCTCGCCTAGAGTATGTGCGGATAGCAATTCTGGGGCTCGCCAAGGTAAGACAGGCGAGCCCGCCTAGAGTGTGTGCGGATAGCAGTTCTGGGGCTCGCCAAGGTAAGACAGGCGAGCCCGCCTAGAGTGTGTGCGGATAGCAATTCTGGGGCTCGCCAAGGTAAGACAGGCGAGCCCGCCTAGAGTATGTGCGGATAACAATTCTGGGGTTCGCCGAGGTAGTGCCGGCGAGCCCGCCCAAAGAAGGCACGGCTAACCCAGGAGTTCGCGAACTCCGCTCGCAGGAAAGGTGCAAGGGCGAGCCGGTTCGCCCAGCAAGGGCTTATAGAGAAATTTCCGGTGGTCTGCGGCTAGCTCCTCTGAACAGCGGGGTTTAGTTGTTAGCAAACCAATCCGGTGTGCGGATAGTAAGAATGGACAGCGGGATTTAGCTATTGACAGACCACAAAACTAAAATCTATAAATAGACCTCAAAGGGCACCTTGGAAGAGGACTAGTTCGAAATCTTTGAGCCTTCTTCTCTCCTTAGGTCGCTTTGGTTTGGGCTCTCTAGCTCTCCAAGGTGCCCGAGTCTTAGCTTTGGCTTGGGAGGGGAAGCGCTCAACGATCTTCCGGGTTAGTGGAGGGACCTCCTCGCTAAGATCAGGGTCTTTGTTCTTTGTCCGAGTTATCTTCCCACCTCTTCCGAGGGACCAGTAAGGGCTAGCTGCCCCTCAACTCGTTGAGGGCCCCGAGCTCCACAAGAGACCGAGAAATCGGTTTCAACATTTTGGTGCGGTGAGCGTGGAGCGTGGCTGGTTCAAGAAAGTTCCAGAGAAGTGTTATGGCGGGAGATGAAGAGCAAGGCGAGGAGTTCGGCGAGACACGTCAGGTGGCGATGGCCAGGATGCTCGCAGATTTCAGAAGGGAGGTGCTCGACACCTTGGGGTTTACGGTCACTGCTCTGCGAAGCGAGTTTGCGACCCCAGCACCTCAGGCGACCCCTCCCCCAATGACGGCCAGCGAGAATGCCCCGGGGGGAAGGGTTGGAAAGGAAGTTGCCGTTGGGTCGGGACAGGACAGGGAGGGGCGAGTGTTGTTCGCCAGTCCGGCGAGCCCGATGCCGGCGAGCTCCGTGCCGGCGAGCTCCGGGCCGACAAGCTCTGTCCCAGAAGCGCGGCGCAGGCGAGCGCGCGCCAGGAGGATGCGGCGACGGTCGGGGTGGTTCAGGCGAGCGCCGCCCTCGCGAGTGCAGTCCCGGCGAGCTCAAGTTTGGCGAGGGAGCTTGGGGGGGCGAGTGGAGCCAGAAAGGGTGGCAGGAGGGGGAAGCCCCTTTTGCGAGCTGGTGCTTTCCGCACCCGTCCCGGGGGGTTCCGGGAGTGGGACCGAGTATACTACAACGGTAGGGATGACCCTGTCCAGCACCTGCAGAGTTTCGAAGACTCGGTCTCCATCAGGCCGATGTCAGATGCCTTCAAGTGTTGGCTCTTTGCCGTCACCCTCAAGGAGAGGGCCAGGGACTGGTTCCATCAGCTCCCTGCAGGATCAATCTACACGTTCGAGGACTTGCGCCGAAGTTTTTTGCTGAGATTCTCGACCTCAAAAAAGAGGAAGAAGGACGCTGATTCCCTCTTCAAAGTGAAGCAGGAGCCCAGGGAGTCGTTGACTCAGTATGCGGATCGGTTCCAGGAGGAAGTGCAGCTTACTCGGGAGATGCCTGGGTTTGCACTCCAACTCGCCTTCACGGTCGGGTTGAAAGAGAGTTTCTTCAAGATGGCGTTGAAGAGGAAGGCCACCGTCTCCTATGAAGAGCTGATGGAGAGGGTGGCGGAGGAAGTCGCGAGTGAAGAAGCCAACCCGGAGCTCACCAAGAGGCTAGCAAAGCTCAGTGAGCCGGAGGTGAGGCAGCAGGAGGTCAGGAGAAGGGAAGAGCCCCGGTCCCCGGAGGGGGGATGCAGGCTGCACAACGGAGGAATGCAAGGGCAGGGAAGGGGTTACGGCCCAGGAAGGGGTAACCATTTCGGAGGTCAAGGGAGACCCCACCAGTTAGGGTGGAGGTAGGGTCCGATGTAGATGCCTCCCCCACCTCAACAGGCCATGGCAATTAGCCGGGGGAGAGGAAGAGGAAGGAGAGGCGAGGTGGAAACAGCAGCCGCTAGGAGGAGAAGGAATAGGGTGGCGGAGGCCGAGGCGGGGGAGGTGACATTACCGTATTGTATCTTCCATGATGAGGAAGGTCACTCAACGGACACCTGCCCGGAGTTCCTGGAGGTGAAGAGGGGCAGAGCACCCGCGCCACGGCAGCAGTAGCAGCAAGTGAGGATCGTGGAGGTTGAGCCTCGAGAGGAGGATGAGGAAAGGTGTGGAGTAGAGGAGGGATTGGGGTGATCCATGCGGGGGGGGGGGGGGGGGGGGGGTAGGGGTGGAGGCGACCCGCAAGGATAGCCTCCATACCATCTACCGTCGGAGCGTGGCTTCAACATCCACCGCTCCGCCCCTGGCCGAGAAAATCATTTTCAGCCAGAAGGACATGCCGGGCTATGAAGACCCGTTCTGCGATGCGCTGGTCATTCAGACGACGATCGAGAACTTCACCGTCTCCCGAATCCTAGTGGATAACGGAAGTTCGGTCAACGTCATCTTCAAGAAGGCGTTTGGCGGGATGGAGGTGGAGGCCAGAAGGGTGTTGGCCTCGGACGGCCCTCTGTTTGGGTTCTCGGGGGAGAGGAAAGAAGTAGAAGAGGGAGTAGGACTTCATGTGACCCTTGGGGGGGGGGGCAGTCCAGGAACTGCAGTTTTGTCATAGTAGACGCTCCCAGCAGCTACAGCGCCATCTTCGGACGGCCACTCATCAGCGCGTTCCGCTGTATCCCCTCCATTTTTCATCAACGCCTTAAGTTCAATGACGGAGGGGTTCAGGTGCGGATCAGGGGAGATCCCAAGGTGGCGAGACAGTGCTACGTGATGGCTGTCAACACCATCTCCTGGATGGGAGAAGCTGAGGAATGAGATAAGGTGATGGAGGAGGCGACCGAAGTCGGAGGTAAGGAGGCAGCCGAAGTCGGAGGTAAGGAGGCGGCCAAAGTCGGAGGTAAGGAGGTAGCCGAGGAGGAGATGGAGGGAGAGGAAGTCCATGCCCAGGAAGGGGTAGCTGAGGGACCCCGGGCGGAGAGAGAGGAAGAAGAGGAGAAGGCCCAGGAGGGAGGGGCGGAGGAGCTGATGGTGGTAGAGGAGGAGGTAGAGGAAGGAACCCAGGCTCTCGCTTGTGCTGAGGAGGAAAGGGCTTGGGGAGAGCAGTCCTGGCTGGAGGCTGTGGACGAGGTCGTGGAACTCGAGGTCACCACCCGGCTAGGGGTGGTGGAGAAGGTCTGGGTCAGCGGAGGACTCAACCCAGAAGATCAAGCGGAGATTCTAGCTTGCGTGCAGAAGAACGTAGACGTCTTCACTTGGAGCGCCGCTGAAATGCCCGGGATCGACGCGGATGTGGCTTGCCATCGCCTCAACCTCGACCCCGACACCCGACCCATCCGCCAGAAGAGGAGGGTCATCGCCGACAAGCTGGAAGGGCCCATCCGCGAGGAGGTGGGCAAGCTCCTACATGCAGGCTTTGTATCGGAGATCCAGTATCCAGGCTGGGTCTCCAACGTCGTTATGGTGAAGAAGGGAGGAGGTAAATGGAGGATGTGTATCGACTTTTCTTTACTTAATAAATCATGCCCTAAGGATTGTTACCCCCTGCCTAGAATCGACGCGCTGGTTGACTCAGTCGTCGGTTTTCCTGTGATGTCTTTCTTAGATGCTTTTTCAGGTTACCATCAAATCCGCATGCACCCCACGGACATCAAAGATGTCTCCTTCATCACGGGGGATGGATGCTACTGTTATAAGATGATGCCGTTCGGGCTCAAGAATGTAGGTGCCACATACCAAAGGATGATGGACAGAGTCTTCCGCGAGCAGAAGGGAAGAAACTTGGATGTTTATGTTGATGACCTCATGGTAAAGAGCCAAGACCTTGGGTCTCACCTACGAGACCTTGAGGAGACGTTCGGGACCCTACGACGGTACAAGATGAAGCTCAATTCCTTGAAGTGTGTCTTCAGGGAAAGCCGAGGAAAGTTCCTAGGCTACTTGCTCACCCCCACGGGAGTGGAGCCTAACCCGGACAAGGTTAAGGCGGTAATGGAGTTGGGGTCAACGAGGAATCCGAAGGAGGTTCAGGGCCTTACAGGGAAGTTGGCTGGGCTCAGCAGGTTCCTCTCCATGGCGGGAGAAAAGTGTGCGCCTTTCTTCAAGGTGCTACGGGGCAACAAGAAGTTTGAATGGACCCCGGAGTGCGAGGAGGCCTTCCAGGCTCTGAAAGAACAACTCACCCAGACCCCTCTGCTCCAGGGGCCGAGGTTAGGAGAAGACCTATCCCTGTACCTAGGGGTAGGGTCCGAAGCAGTAAGTTCCGTGTTGATCCGGGAGGAGGGGAAGAAACAGTTCCCTATCTACTACGTCAGCCGAGTGCTGAGGAAGGCGGAGCTCCGGTACCCGATTCTAAAAAAGTTAGCCTTCGCATTGGTGGTGTCGGCCCGGAGGCTCCGGCCTTACTTCCAAACCCATTCAATCAAGGTAGTGACGGACCACCCGCTCCGTAAAATCATAGAACGGGTGGAGCACTCGGGAAGGTTGGCAAAGTGGTCCGTGGAGTTAAGTGAATTCAATGTCATGTTCGTGCCCAGGACGTCCATCAGGGCTCAGGCAGTGGCAGACTTCATGGCCGATTATGCGGCCGAGGTGGGGGAGCACGAGCCACCTCCCCCAGAGGCATGGAAGATGTTGGTGGACGGAGCATCGAGAAAGTACTCCTATGGAGGGGGGATAGTCCTGGTGAGTCCCCAGGGGACCCGGATTGAGCAAGCCTTAAACATCCATTTCCCAATTACCAACAACCAGGCTGAGTACGAGGCAGTAATAGCGGGCCTTCGGCTGGCCCGGGAACTAGGGGTGCAGGACGTGGAGGTCTCAACGGACTCCATGGTGGTAGCATGCCAAATCAAGGGAGAGTTTGAAGCGAAGGACCCGACCCTCCTGCTATACCTGGAGAAGGTCAAGGGGGTCATCGGGCAATTCCGCACCTTCTCCATCAAGCACGTGCCGAGGGAGGAGAGAACCCAGGCGGACCTCTTAGCCAAGTTCGGTCCCCGAGCGGGAGGGATGGCTTCGGAACTCTTCCGGCCCTCCAACGAGGAAGGAGAGTTGATGGAGGTGGATCAACGAGCCTCATGGATGGATCCATTCATCACCTTCCTATCCTCCGGGAAGTTCCCTGAAGAGGGTGTGGACAAGAGGTGCTTCAGGTATAAGTCCGCCTATTACTCCTTGCATGCAGGAGGGCTATATAGGAAGACTCTCTCGGGACTCCTGCCCCGTTGTGTTTCCGAGGAGGAGGTTCTGAGAGTCCTGGAAGAAATCCACTCCGGGGAGTGCGGCAGTCACTCCGGGAGCCGGACCCTGGAGGGGAGGGTGTTGAGGCAAGGCTACTTATGGCCCACTCTCAGCAAGGACGCGGCGGAGTTCGCGAGGAAGTGTCTGAATTGCCAGCTCTATGCTCTGCTCCAACTCCTCCCAGCTCAAAGGCTCCGGCCCATCACGGCTCCCTGGCCCTTCGCCATATGGGGGTTAGACCTGGTCGGTCCCTTCCCCCAAGCCAGCGGCCAGAGGAAGTTCCTACTGGTCATGATCGACTACTTCTCCAAGTGGGTAGAAGTGAAAGCACTCGCTAAGGTAACCTCTCAGGTTGTAAGGAATTTTGTGTGGGGGGAGATAATTTGCAGGTACGGGCTCCCTCTGGCTATAGTGACGGACAATGGACCGCAGTTTGCTAGTGAAGAGTTTGTTGGCTTCTGCACTCAGCTCGGCATTGACCTCAGGTTCGCATCGGTCCACCACCCGAGGAGCAATGGGCAGGTGGAGGCGGCGAACAAAATAATCGTTAACCTATTAAAAAAGAAAGTGGAGAACCTTCGGGGGAACTGGGTGGAACAGCTACCCTCCGTCCTCTAGGCCATGAGGACTACTCCGAATACCGCCACCGGGGAGACTCTGTTCAAGCTCTCTCACGGGTCCGAGGCCGTTCTCCCCATAGAGTTTGAGGTGAAGACCCCCTGGGTGATCGCTGCGAGCGAGGGGGATTAAGAGTGGCTAGAAGATAACAATGCAGAGCAGAGGCTGTCTTTGGACCTAGTGGAAGAACTCCGGGACTTGGCCACCATCAGGCAGGAAGAGGTCAAGCGGCGGATGGCTCGATATTTTGACAAACATATCTGGATAAAGCACTTTCAGAAAGGAGACCTAGTCCTGAAGAAGGTCGATGCGGCCGGCAGAGGGGCTGCGGTGGGTAAGCTTAACCCCAACTGGGAGGGTCCATATATTATAAACGAGGTGCTCAAGTCGGGGGGGGGGGGGGGGGGGGGGGGTATCACCTCCAGGATGTGGAAGGGGTGCCCCTCGACCGAGCCAGGAGTGGGGATGATTTGAAACGATTTTACCCTTGAAAGCTTTATTATGTTATTTACTGAATGTCTTACTCCTTTTTGTGATGCTTATAACTACTGCCATGCCGGGGCGATGAAGGTTGGATATGTTGGTGCTGGAATGCCCCAAATCGATTCCGCTCCCGGGCTCTCACCTAGACGGGGGGTTCAGGTTGATCTCTGTAGAGGCTGACAAGGTTGGATATGTTGGTGCTGGAATGCCCCAGATCAATTCCGCTCCTGGGCTCTCACCTAGACGGGGGGTTCAGGTTGATCTCTGGAGAGGCTGGCAAGGTTGGATATGTTGGTGCTGGAATGCCCCAGATCGATTCCGCTCCCGGGCTCTCACCTAGATGGGGGGTTCAGGTTGATCTCTGGAGAGGCTGACAAGGTTGGATATGTTGGTGCTGGAATGTGATGAGTCCTATATATATATATATATATATATATATATTTTTTTGGACTCATTTGGGCTGATATTCTAGTCTTTGCACTACATTTTAGGCACGTTTTCATTTATATGTATTGTTGCATGCTAGGTGCATTATTAAGCTCATTTCGGTGTGCAATTGCATTCCTTATTGTTGGGGGTAAGCACATGGTGCTCCCCTTCCCTTCTTTTATGTTTTTCTGATGCTGGATGTGTATTCCCAGCTGTTATATCTTGTATGCAGGTGACCTGATCGTCCCGTTTTCCCAGAAGTAATTTATGTGCATATCGCACGATCGTGCATTTCCTTGACGCACGGTTGGTTGCGGTCGTGCGTTTGTGTCTGGGCAGAAAATGGAGCATTGGAGTTTACTCGTGCGTTTTGACGCACGGGCGGATTCGCCCGTGCGTGAGTAAAACGCACGGTCGACCTGTGTCTTTGTGATTTCAGAGCATCGGAGTTTACTCGTGTGTTTGAACGCACGGGCGATATTGGTCGTGCGTGATCAAATCGCACGGGCGGCGCAGCTTCTTCCCCAAGCCATATTTTATCCGTTAATATCGCACGTCTGCGCACGGTCGTGCGTTCGACCGTGCGTGACCATTTTTCAGCCTGTTTGCTATAAAAAGCAGGAATCGATGCAGTCAACAAAAAGGGCGATTGGAGGCGGACTGGTGCGATTCAGAGAGCGGGAAATCACTTCCTTCCCGCTGCTCTTGAGGGCTGAAGGCTTCCCCTTCATCTCCACCACCATAGAGGCCATTTCCGGTGATTTCCACCTCCATCCTTCCATCCGGGAGCACTAGGAAGCTTTCTCCACCATTAGCTCAAGCATTCCTCGCCGAGAGATCAGAGAAGCGCTGAAGATCGTAGGAGCGGTGACAGCCTCCTTCGAGCCAAGCTCACCATCTGAGGGCCGATTCCGGAGAGAGCCCGACAACCTCTCATTCCGGCCGTGAACCCAAGACGTGACTTCTTCTTTGTGGTCCTCTCTAACCTTTGATGCTTGAACTTCTTTGTTGTTGTTTTATGAATGCTTGTGTTGGAACATAGTTCAACCCTATTACTGATTTGGGCCAGAATGTCTATTTCTAGATATAGGATTTGTTTTGACCTATCATGTATAGTATAAGGGTCATGGGCTAAGTCTAGAAGAGATTTGAAGATCAGCTAAGTCAAGGTGTTCGACGAACTTTGAACACGTTCGACGAATTCAGAATCCGTTCGACGAACTTGGTTCGACGAACTCCAAAGATCGCTTCGACGAAAGTTTCTTCTTGTTCGACGAACTTCCCAATTTAAGTTCAACGAACTTTCCCTCAGGATTTCTTATGAAGGCTGACAGCTGTTCTCATTATAATATCAGTCAGTTATTACAGTATTTCCTATCAAAGATTTTATGATCGTTGTTGCATTAATTAAGGGCTACGTGCATATTATTCTATAAGGCAGATTGCAAGTTTCAAGGAATTTAATATATTGGTATTCCTTTTTCTGTCAGAGAAAAATCTTTCCTTTTTGTCTCATTCCTTTTCAGCCCTGTTGGATTTTTGAATGAGGATCAACTCTCTCCCGTCCAGAGATTATCTTTGCTATTTATTCTAGAGAAAGAAAAAGATACAGATTGACATAGATAATCTTTTGCTACTGAGTTTTCATTCCTCTGAAGAACTCTCTCTGATTTTCTCTGAAGTCTTCATCTTCTCCAGACGGCTACTCTTAATCTCTAGGAATCATCTGCATCAATTCCTTCTAGAGAACTTTTGCTGGAGATACTCTGAAGATCAAGAAGACCTACACCCTGAGCAGATTTTCTCTCCTATTTTTCTTACTCTTATTCACAGGGGGAGATCTGACAATCATTCAACAATCCACTAGTCTTCTCTGTTGTTAGAGAAAAGAGAAGACACCATCATCTTTATATACTTTTATTTTATAACTGTGTACAGGGTTGTAACTCCCTTCAAAAGTTGATTTTTGGTTTTGAGCACCTGATCAAAAGCTCTGTGGTGGTTTTGAGCACCTGATCAAAAGCTCTGTGGTGAAGGCTCACCTGATCAAAAAGGGCCTTAGTGGATTTCCTACCAGGGTGGTAGAAGAGTAGATGTACCCAAGTTGATTGGGGAACTACTATAGATCCTTGTGTCTTCTGTGTTTGCCTTTATTATTTGTGTTGTGTTGTGTGGGCTGTGTTTTAGTTTGTGTTTATATCTGAACTGCACTCACTTACACATATACTTAAATAACTCAAATTGTTCTCTACAGATTTGTTTAAGCTAAGTGAAATTATTTTAAAATACTCTATTCACCCCCCCCCCCCTCTAGAGTAATCTTGATCTATCCCCACTTTCAATTGGTATCAGAGGTTGGGTTGGTTGTTACAGGCTAACACCTGGACCAACAGATCTGATAGATCTAGACTACTTTAAAAGTTTTTTTTGAGCCATGGCACAGAACAAAGAATATTCAAGCGCAAGACCTCCTATGTGCAATCTGAACAAGTTTGCACTATGGCAAGCAAGGATCAAACTTTACATGAATTCTATTGATGAGGAAATTTTTAATTCTATTTTGACAGGACCTCCAACTGCATCAACCTCAACAACAATAGACACAACTGCTGTCCCTCCTCCAGAATGGACAGAAACACAAAAGAAACAGAAAACTGCTGATGCAAAGGCCATGAATATCTTGGCACAAACCATGTCTGATGACATATTTCAGAAGGTGGTTGACTACACCTCTGCCAAAGAAATTTGGGACTCCCTCACAAGAATGGTGGCAGGATTAGCAGATGAGAGAAAGGACAGAAGATCACATTTGATCTCCCAGTACGAAAATTTCAAAAAGGGGGAATCAGAGACTGTTGCAGAGATGTAAAACAGACTCAGCTTCATCATCAATGAGCTGAGAACCCTAGAGAAAGTGATCACAGTCACTGAAATTAATGACAAGATCCTGATGTGCTTCCCCAGCACATGGGACACAAGAATCTGGCCAATTAAAGATGCCAGAGGACTAAGTGAGATTACAACTGAGAATCTCCTTGGGAAGCTCAAATCTTATGAGCAGCTGATAAAGAGCAGAGAAGCAGAAGCCTCTCCATCTTCATCCTCAAAGAAAGAGAAGAGCATTGCCTTTCAGGCAACAAAAGAAGAAGACAAGATTGGTGATCAAGAGATGCTGAGTCTCTTAGCAAAGAGATTTTACAAGATGGCAAGGAAGGACTTTAGAAGAAAGTCCAACAGGCACAATGAAAAGCCAAGGTATGATAAACCTCCATCTAAAGAAATAATATGCTTTGGTTGCAGGAAACCTGGACACATCCTCACTGAGTGTCCAGAAGCTCACAAGAAAAGTTGGAGAAAAGAGCAGGAACACTCCAACAAACACTCATCAAAAGGCCACAAGAAAAGAGAAAAAGGCTTTGTTGCTGAAACCTGGAGTGACACTGAATCTGAGTCATCCTCCAGTTCCAGTGATGAGGAGAAGGAAGCAGAAGACAAGGAATTCTGCATAATGACAATCAATGCCTCCTCATCAAATGACAACTCAGATGATGAATCTGAAACTAATGGGGATGAGGTAATTTCCAGTTTTGATTTTCATTCAAAACAGTTTAAAGATGACTTTAAACAGTTGTGTAAAGATATGATTAGATCAGAGAAAGAAATTATTTCTCTGAGAGACAAGTTAGCTAAGATGGATGGAATATCCACTGAAAACACTAAGCTCAAAAATGAGCTAAGGATTTCCAGGGAACAAGTGAGTTCTCTGGAAACACAGCTAACTGAGGCCAAACAGCTAGAAAATTCTCTAAATGGAAGAAGTCTCAAGCTGATGGATATCACAAGCACAGTGAATGCCAGGCTGAATGGCAAACTGGGCTTGGGGGCATCATCTAATCAACCTCTTCTTTTGAAGAAGAATATGTTATCTACTCCAGTAAAATTTGTATCTGAAAAAGGGAAAGAAGCAATACAAGACACAGGAAAAATTCCTGAAACAAATATTGCTCAAGCAAGTTCATCGAACGGCGATCGACGAAACCAACAGGTTTTGACGAACACAGATCGACGAAAACCAAGACCTGAAACTAAGCAAAAAACCTGCTGCAAACAGGGCTTGACGAATGCCACGTCTTTCGTCGAACCAGGTCGACGAACACAACAAAGTTCGTCGAACGCCAATTTTACTAAGGACAGACAACATACATCCTCTTCTAAACTGAAGAATCCCTTTAGTGATTGGATTATCCCTCCTAGAAGATATCACCCTCTACGTTATCATGGTCAACCTGTTGTCTCATATATTTCTACATTTCAAGGTTACAAGAAGCAACCCAAGGTAACCTGGGTTAAGAACACCTAAGCCTTCTTATATTGCAGAAAAAGGACTATCCTACCACAGAGGAACAGTGGTACTTGGACAGTGGATGCTCAAGACATATGACAGGAACAATGTCGATCACTGCTGGAGTCCTCGCCTCAATAAAGTTCGATACGGGATTCGATATTGATCTGGAATCGTTTGCCCAGTCAGGAGAAGGCTTCACAAACATTCTGAATCTCTTTGAAGACTCAAAGTTGCGCAAGTTCATGACTTGCAGGCCAAAGATTCATATCAATGAGATAAAGGAATGGGCATTCACTTCTGAGATTCGAAATGGCACAGAAATTGCAGGGAAGGTTTCAGGGAATGAAGTTGTTCTGAGTCCTGCTGTTTTGTCTGAGATATTTGAATTTGAAAATGGAGATGATGAATTGGAACTCACTGAGGAAGAGTTCACTCTGATACTGGATAGGATGGGGTACTCTGGGAGTAACCCTAAATATCTTCTTAAACGTGATTTTGCAGTGGAATACACCTTCCTGGCAGATGTTGTGGGAAAGGTTCTGATGGGGAAAAGCTCAGCACATGACTACATAAACAGACAACAACTTCTAGTCATGAGTACTTTGATTTAGAAGAGGCATATCAACTGGGGTCTAACTCTGTTTGATTCCATCAAAAGGAAAGTGACCTCAAGGAATGTAGGCTATGGAAGGATTCTGGGAATCTTCCTTCAGGCCAAGTGTCCAGCCCTCTCAGTTTCTACTGTTGTTGGTATTAATGCCTCAAAGAAACTGACTCCCCTTCTCTTCAAGAAGTGGGATAGGACATTCCAGAAGAAATCAGCTCCAGTGGCTCCAACAGTTCAAGCTTCTGAGGACACCAGGGCTGTAATAGCCACTCCCCCACCCCAGATTCCTCCTCCTCTCTCACAGACTCTTCAACATTCTGAAGAGCCTGCCTCCTCTTCTCTTCCTCCTCCACCTCCAGAAAACCTCTCCACTCCTCCTCCACAAGACACCTCCATTCCAGACTTTTCTCAGGATGAAATCCCATCAGATTTCACTCCTCCTCCTCCTCCATCCACTTCTTGTTCTCATACCACATCTTCCATCCCTTCCACTTCTTCTTCTCACCCAACTCCAGATGTACTGGTTGTGGATGTCTCACAAATAGCCACCCAGGTGTTTGGTCACATAGCTTCTAAATTACAGGAGCTTATTGATCAAAGTCTGGCCCCAGTGCATTCTAAGCTTGATCTAATTCTCTCTCAACTTGCTTCTCTCTCCTCTTCCTCTTTCCCTTCATCTGGGGGCCCAGACTCTAGTTTCCCAGAGTCTAGGCAGAGGGAGATGTTCCAGGATGAAGCTCCAGAGACAGTAGTTCCTGAAGAGCAAGGGTCAGACCTAGCTGATGTCAGCACAATCTTGGTCTCCTTGGCTCAAAGCACAGAAGGTGCTCCTCCTCCTCCTCCAGAAGTTCCTCCCAGCAGTTATTTCAAATCCACCCCTCTAGTGAATCAGATTCTGCAGCTTACCATTCAGTCCCTCTGCTCAGACCCATCTTCCAAAGAATCAGCTGAAGACCTCTCCAAGGCCATTGTCTGCTATTCCCCAGACTTGGAAGCCAGGCATGGAGATCTGCTAGTGTCTCCAGTTCCAGAGCCAGTTATTTCTAAGGCAGATCAGGAACCTGCTATTCCTGAACAGGCAGTTCTTGATGAACAGATGCCTGATGCCTCTGCCTCTGCCCCTTCCTCTCCCTCTGAGCCTGCTGCTGCTACTGCTGTCAAGAATGTTGATGATGATTTAGAGAAAAGAAGGATTGAAGCATACAAGGAAATTGATGAAATGTATGAAAATGTGCCTTCATCTTCAAATTCTGATGTTGATGATGACAGTGATGATAGTGATGCCAAAGTCAAATCCAAGAAAAGAAAAGCTCCATGCAAGAAGCTGCCAGCCCCTTCCAAAAAGCCTGATAAAAATGACATTCCCTATTATGTGCAGAAAAATCTCAAGCCTCATGAATTAACTCAACCTTGGATGCAATTCTCCAAGAATGCGTGAAGAGAAGGAAGCTTGAAAGAAGATACCAGAAGGATCACCCTGCTATGTTCAAGAAACCCCCTCCTCCTCCACCTCCTCCAGGTGCAGGTTCTGCAGGAGGACTTTCTTCCACATCCAGAACATCTCAGTCTGCTGGCTCCAAGCCATCTGGTCAATCCTCTTCTTACTGGGAAGGAAGATCTTCAGGCTATCAGGTTTATGAAAGAAAGCATAGCCAATTATCTGAACAAGAAATCGAAGATAAGGAAGCTGAAGATAAAGCTGAAGCAGATAGATTATACAATATGGCAAGGTTTAGAGAGCATGTTGCTCTATCTCAGATGAAAGAGGCCAGAGAAAAAGGTATGGATACCTCTCACATTTCTACCATATCTCCCTATAGAGAACAGGAATTTCAACAGTACCAGGTGAAGAATATGTTCAACACTTCTGCCTACATGAGTCTTCACCCAGAGGCTGTTCTGCCAACTATTTCCAAGAAGGTAACACTGGGTGATAAAGACTGCAAGCTAAGCAGAAGGCAATCTGAAGATACTAGCAGGAAAATAATCTTCAAGAAGTCATCTTCAGAGGACAGGAATCCTTAAAATTCTCTCTCTGGTTAATTGAGTCTTAATTATTCTGTGATGATATCTGCTTGTGACAATTGATTTATATCTGCTGAATTTCCTTTTTGTCAGATATCTTTTTCCTATAATTCTGTTATGCATATTTTGATAAATGCTGTACATAGGATCCTAACCCAAATAGGGGGAGATTGTTGGAACATAGTTCAACCCTATTACTGATTTGGGTCAGGATGTCTATTTCTAGATATCGGATTTGTTTTGACCTATCATGTATAGTATAAGGGTCATGGGCTAAGTCTAGAAGAGATTTGAAGATCAGCTAAGTCAAGGTGTTCGACGAACTTTGAACACGTTCGACGAATTCAGAATCCGTTCGACGAACTTGGTTCGACGAACTCCAAAGATCGCTTCGACGAAAGTTTCTTCTTGTTCGACGAACTTCCCAAATTAAGTTCAACGAACTTTCCCTCAGGATTTCTTATGAAGGCTGACAGCTGTTCTCATTATAATATCAGTCAGTTATTGCAGTATTTCCTATCAAAGATTTTATGACCGTTGTTGCATTAATTAAGGGCTTTTTGCATATTATTCTATAAGGCAGATTGCAAGTTTCAAGGAATTTAATATATTGGTATTCCTTTTTCTGTCAGAGAAAAATCTTTCCTTTTTGTCTCATTCCTTTTCAGCCCTGTTGGATTTTTGAATGAGGATCAACTCTCTCCCGTCCAGAGATTATCTTTGCTATTTATTCTAGAGAAAGAAAAAGATACAGATTGACATAGATAATCTTTTGCTACTGAGTTTTCATTCCTCTGAAGAACTCTCTCTGATTTTCTCTGAAGTCTTCATCTTCTCCAGACGGCTACTCTTAATCTCTAGGAATCATCTGCATCAATTCCTTCTAGAGAACTTTTGCTGGAGATACTCTGAAGATCAAGAAGACCTACACCCTGAGCAGATTTTCTCTCCTGTTTTTCTTACTCTTATTCACAGGGGGAGATCTGACAATCATTCAACAATCCACTAGTCTTCTCTGTTGTTAGAGAAAAGAGAAGACACCATCATCTTTATATACTTTTATTTTATAACTGTGTACAGGGTTGTAACTCCCTTCAAAAGTTGATTTTTGGTTTTGAGCACCTGATCAAAAGCTCTATGGTGGTTTTGAGCACCTGATCAAAAGCTCTGTGGTGAAGGCTCACCTGATCAAAAAGGGCCTTAGTGGATTTCCTACCAGGGTGGTAGAAGAGTAGATGTACCCAAGTTGATTGGGGAACTACTATAGATCCTTGTGTCTTCTGTGTTTGCCTTTATTATTTGTGCTGTGTTGTGTGTGCTGTGTTTTAGTTTGTGTTTATATCTGAACTGCACTCACTTACACATATACTTAAATAACTCAAATTGTTCTCTACAGATTTGTTTAAGCTAAGTGAAATTATTTTAAAATACTCTATTCACCCCCCTCTAGAGTAATCTTGATCTATCCCCACTTTCAGCTTGTTAAGTTAATCTTAAGGATTATTGCTTGTGTTCATATGCAATGTTGTTGTGAGGGCATGAATAGCCTTTTTCCTAGTGATTTCTGAGATTCGTTGTGTGTGAAGCCACTTGCAATTGCTAGTGGTGATGTTTAGAGAAGAGGTGTGTGCGACCCTCAACCGTCATAGTTACATTCCGTCCACGCGCCTTTCGAAGCACGGCATCGCGGCCGTTGCATCCATCTCGCCTTGTGAAGCGGAGTTTTGACCCGCATCTCTCTTTATTTTGCAATAGCATAGGATGCCAAACCAAACCTCCCGTTGTTACTTATTAACCCTTTTAACTGATTTCCTGGTTTGAGCAAATCGTACTACCCAACTTGCGGTCCTTTGAGAACGATATTCGGGGAGTTCCTCCCTATTTTATTACTTGAGCGACCGGTGCACTGCCGTCGTATCGCATTTCGTGCCTGCTAATTAGCAGTGCCGAATTTGTGCATCAAGTTTTTGGCGCCATTGTCGGGGATTGCAAGCGTGTACGATTTGTTTTTCCTTGGAAATTTGTTTTAAGGTATTTTGTTTTTCTCGTTGTGCGCTAATCCATTGTCTTGCAAGCAAGTTTACTATGACTTCTATCCAGCAACGTATTTATCAGGGAAGTTTAAACGATCTTAGAGATCAGGCACAATTAAATAATCATGCATCCGAGATCTCCACTGATATTATTGAGTTTATTTCTGAGAATTGCAAATTCAGCGGGGATACACATGAGGATGCAGTACGTCATGTGCAAGAATTCTTAGAAGTCTATTATACATGTATTTTCAATGGAGTTGAAAATGACCAACAGAAGATCCTAGCATTTTCATTCTCTCTGCATGATAAAGCTAAAGGATTGTACCGGGATACCCGGAAAATTGAGATAACTTCTTGGAAGCAATTTGAAGGGAAGTTCCTGTTTGATTTTCAACACCGCATGCTAGGTATGAATAGGCATAAGGAACTTATTGCCTTCGGTCAGAGAAAGGACGAGACATTAGTGGACGCATGGGGGCGTTTTCAATCCCTACACAGGGATTGTTACCGTGAAGATTTGTCAGAAGATTTTTTAATTCAGATTTCTATTTCGGCGTAATGGACAGGTTCCGCTTACTTTTTGATGTTGCAGCTGGAGGCGCCCTGTTTAATAAGTCGGGGAAGGACGCCTGGGAAATAGTGGCGAATATAGTGCAGACTAGCCAGCATTGGAGCCACTCTACTCATCCTCCGAGCACTAGCGAAGTTAATGCAGTGACACTTAATGGAGCAGAGGAATGCCATCCTGCAGATCAAGCGAGCGGTTAATTACTCTCGTGGGCGATATGCTGCTCAAAATGAATGAACAGTCCGCAGCAATCCGACAGCTCAACTCTGCTATGAGTACTCTCACAGATGTTTTCTCTGGGATTGTGGATCAGCCGCCCGAGTATGTGAACGCCATGAAGTTAAGAAGTGGCAGGAGTGTAAAAAACCTCCCACAACAGAAAACACCTCCAGCACCTGCGCTACAGGAACCGCTTATGAATCCTACGGACAGGCCTGATGCAGATGTGACAACGGAGCTGACTCATATCCCTACTGTGCCGGATTCTGCAAGCGCGGCACAACCCTCAAAAAATATTATTAGCCCTCCTTTTCCTCACAGGTTGCGGAACGAGAAATCAGAAAAGTAATTTCGCAAATTCCTGGAAATGATGAAGGGAGTACAAGTTAGCATCCCGCTGATTGAGGCCATCTCCCAGATACCGGGTTACTCAAAATTCTTGAAGAAGCTGATTTCAAAGCGAAAGGAACTGGAGGACCTCAAAACCATTGATCTCACTGAGGAGTGCTCCGCCCTCATCATCGACATCCCTACAAAGCGTAAGGATCCTGGCAGCTTTACCATCCCTTGCAAAATTGGTCACCACCGATTCGGTCAGGCACTGTGCGATCTAGGAGCCTCCATCAATCTAATGCCGCTCTCCATCTTCCAAGAGCTAGGTGCGGGGATTTTGAAGCCGACACAAGTAATGCTACAGCTGGCCGACAGAACGATCAAGAAACCGGCTGGGATTGTGGAAGACCTTACCATAGTGGTTAACGACCTCACCTTTCCAGCTGATTTCGTCATCCTTGACATGAAGGCCGATGCTAGAGTCCCTATTATCTTAGGGAGCCCCTTTCTCGCGACGGCACGTGCCATCATTAATGTGGAGCAGGGAGAGCTCATTCTCAGACTGGGGCAAGACGCCATATCTTTTAATGTCCACAATCCGGCGCAACTGTTTGAGATCATAGACGGTGAACTGGCGGAGCCAACCGAAGAATTGGATAGTCAGGTTGTTATGAGCTCTGGGGATTGCGAGACTTTTTGGCAGCAAGAAAGCCTTGTGGGCAATGGAGGTTCATCCTCGGACAAGTCTGAGGATCTGCATGCGAGCAAAGAATCATTTATTGTGCCATCGGATTTAAACACCGCTCCAGCTCTCAAACAACTACCAAACTCTTTGAAATATGTCTTCTTGGGGGAAAATACCACGCATCCGATGATCATTTCCGCGACTCTGTCTGTGGATGACGAAGCTGCGTTGGTAAGGGTGCTAAGAAAATATCAAAAAGTCTTCGGACGCTCCCTTGCCGATATCAAAGGAATCAGCCCCACCGTCTGCATGCATAAGATCCTTCTTGAAGGTCAGTACAAGCCTTCGGTTCAACCCCAAAGGCGGCTGAATCCAAAGATGCAAGAGGTGGTGAAGGAAGAAGTGATCAAGCTTTTGGATGCAGGTATTATCTATCCAATTAGCGACAGCAAGTGGGTCAGCCCAGTTCAGGTTGTGCCAAAGAAGGGAGGGATCACCGTTGTCCCCAATGAGAAAAAGGAGTTATTGCCTACCCGTGTAATCACCGGATGGAGGGTCTGCATCGATTACAACAAATTAAATGATGCTACGCGCAAGGACCATTTTCCTCTCCCTTTCATTGATCAGATGTTGGAAAAGCTGGCAGGGCAAGACTACTACTATTTTCTGGATGGGTATTCCGGGTACAATCAAATCCTAATTGACCCTGCTGATCAAGACAAGACGACGTTCACCTGCCCTTCCGGTACTTTGCGTTCAAGCGCATGCCATTTGGACTTTGCAATGCTCCTGCGACTTTTCAGCGATGCATGCTTGCAATCTTCGCTGACATGGTGGGCGATTTTCTCGAAGTCTTCATGGATGACTTCACTTTATTCGGCTACAGCTTCGACTCGTGTCTTGCCAATCTTGATAAGACCTTGAAGCGGTGTGAGGACACCAACCTCATCCTAAATTGGGAAAAATGCCATTTCATGGTGCGCGAAGGAATCATGTTGGGGCATAAGGTATCCCGCCTGGGGCTTGAGGTAGATCAGGCGAAGGTTAGTGTCATCAAGAATCTTCCTCCGCCGTCTTCTGTGAAGGGTATCCACAGCTTTCTCGGACACGTGGGATTCTATCGGAGATTTATCAAGGATTTCTCATCCATTTCAAAACCTCTTTCTCACTTACTAGGCAAGGATATCCCGTTCTATTTCAATGAAGCTTGTATGCAAGCGTTTGAAACGCTACGGGGGCAACTTATCTCTGCTCCGATCTTGGTGGCACCTGACTGGAGTTTCCCTTTTGTGATCATGTGCGACGCTAGTGACGTGGCCGTGGGTGCAGTGCTTGGTCAAAAGAAAGACAAAATCTTTCACACCATTGCATATGCCAGTAGAACTGTAAATAACGCTCAAGCTAACTACACCACCACGGAGAAAGAAATGCTAGCCGTGATCTTCGCCTTCGAGAAGTTTCATTCGTACTTGGTGCTCTCTGAAGTGATAGTGTACACAGATCATGCCGCACTAAAGTACTTATTCAGCAAGAAAGAAGCCAAGCCGCGTTTAATCCGCTGGATCCTACTGCTGCAAGAATATGATTTGGAAATCAAAGACAAGAAGGGGGTAGAGAATGTAATCGCAGATCACTTATCGCGGCTGGAGAGCGACATGTCGGCTGAAGCTTCCGACAACAAAGAGGAGGAAATGACTGACTATTTTCCGGACGAGAAGCTATTCGCCATCACTACGCATCCGTCAGCAACCCCATGGTATGATGATATAGCGAACTATCTCGCATGTAAAACTTTCTCGCCCAATCTTACGCCTCAGCAGAGGAATAAGCTGTTTTCGGACTTAAAGTATTATTTTTGGGAAGATCCATTGTTATTTCGTACTTGTAGCGATGGTGTAATCAGACGTTGCGTCTCGGAATCTGAGTATAGATCTGTTCTCGAACATTGCCACGATAGGGAGGCTGGAGGACATATGGGCGCTGCTAGGACAGCACGCAAGGTGCTTCAAAGTGGACTGTTTTGTCCCACGCTATTCAAGGATGCTCACGCATACGTCTTAAAATGCAATGAATGCCAGAGAACTGGTAACATTTCGAGGAAAGACGAGATGCCGCTTAACAATATGTTGGTTTGTGAACCTTTCGACGTTTGGGGAATCGACTTCATGTGTCCATTCCCAATGTCTCACGGAAAACATTATATAATAGTGGCGGTGGATTACGTCTCAAAGTGGGTGGAGGCGGAGGCTGTTGATGCTAATGATGCCCGTACAGTTTTGAAATTTATTCATACAAATATCTTTTCGAGATTCGGAGCTCCGCGGACAATTATAAGTGATGGTGGTAGCCATTTTTGCAACCGACAATTTTTGCAATTACTAAAAAAATTTAGCGTGCATCATAAAGTCTCTTTAGCTTACCACCCGCAAACGTGTGGACAAGTGGAAGTTTCAAATAGAGAACTTAAAAGAATAATAGAAAAATCGATCCACTCGAACAGAAAGGATTGGGCAACGAAAGTGGATGATGCCTTGTGGGCCTACCGTACAACCTTCAAAACTCCTTTGGGAATGTCACCCTTTCAACTTGTTTTTGGAAAGGCATGCCACCTACCAGTGGAATTAGAACACAAGGCTTTGTGGGCAACTAAGTTCCTAAACATGGACATCGCAGCAACAACAGAACGGCGTCTCGCTCAGTTGAATGAACTTGAAGAATTGCGTCATTCTGCCTACGAGAACTCCCGCATATATAAAGAAAAGACAAAGTAGTGGCATGATAGGCATATTTAACCAAAAGAATTCAATCTGGGAGATAGTGTTCTCCTCTACAACTCTCGTCTACGCCTATTCCCCGGAAAGCTGAAGTCATGGTGGAGTGGACCGTTCACTGTGACTGGTGTCTCTCCGTTTGGCGCAATTGAAATTTCTGGTGAAAAAGAAGGGAAGTTCAAGGTGAATGGACATCGCTTGAAAATCTATGAGGGCGGCACAGTTTTGAAGGACAGTGAAAAAATGTATATAGCTGAATCAAATGTGTTAGAGTGATTTTCTCTTTTGTCTCTTTGATGTATTCAAATACGTGATTTGTATAATCTTGCTGAATCTGTATCTCTTTTCTTCTGGTTATATGTTGTATTTCGGGGATAATTCTGAGCAATTTCCTAAAAAAAATTGTGAGAACTCTTTGAACAATGCTTAATACAGGTATTTGGTCCACCTTAAAGGACGTTAAACAAAAGAGCTTCTTGGGAGACAACCCATGGGGAACCACCCGATTCCGTCTAGCTTTTTAATTCCTTTTGTGCACTGTTATTTCTGTTTTGCTAACATTGTAGGAGGATGCTCTCTTGTGGACGATGATGAAGGGGAAATATTTTTAAAAAATGGGATTACCGCACTTCTGGCATGCTCTTTTATGAGCATAGGTCAACTCTACCCCTCTCTTACTTATGTTTGAATTGTTTATTCTAGTTAGTTTTAATCAAGTCTGGGGGAGAGCGAGCGAGCTGTGCACGTGCACACACTTTGCATGACATGCTAGAATGTGCTGGGTTAGGATTTATATTTTGTTGCGCACATTGCATACACTTGCACCTAATTCACGCACACTTGATCACGCGTGCTTTTTGGGTATCGCTGCGAGGTTTTCCCACTCGTAAGAATTGAATTGTTAGCATGTTAGTGAGGAGTAGAGAAAAATGTTGACTCAAGTAGTGCTCTAGTCAAGTGCTCCTGTCACGCCTAGAAATTCAATTAGAGTAGAATGAAATTCAGAATTATAATTTAGTTATTTCTTTTATAGTAAATGAAATTTATTTTACTTTAGTGGTGAATCCGGTGTATCCAACGGTAGCATAAGGTCGAGTGTAGCAGACTAGTAGTAGCTTATTACTAGGGTCGGAAGGAAGGACAACCTTTCTCGGTGCCTAGAACTTGCACTAAGCGACTCTCGACACGATTGTGTTGAAGCACTCGTCATAAAATGTGATATAGGTCATTTCTTGATCCGGTGGAGCTTTGGAAATCCTTACCCACGTAATCACCGTTGCAAGCCCACTTGAGCCTACCCTTCCTCCTTGTTTAGCTCCACTAAAAATTTAACTAAAGCCATACGGCCGAACCTATTTTCGCACCAACCTTTGAGCTGAAAGAAAATTCTTTCTCGATCACATTTGGTGTCATTTTTGTTATGTATGACAACTTCAAATTAGCTAAGGGAGTTGTTTTATTGTGCGTACAAACGTCATTACTGAAAATTGTGTATTGGTGATTGTTATTATCTTGAGTGCTCAGGTTGTGTTAAGTGTGATTCTCATCGCCCTTCTACTTACCTAGCCTATACTCAACCTAAGCCCAATAATTGCCTATCAGTCCTATTGATTTTAGACACGAGTCGTCTCATGCAGTAGAGAGAGTGCGGACGTGCAAGCCTATGGACACCGACTTTGATGGATTTCTTAGGAGTTTGTCCCTAGCTTCGATTCGAGTAATACTCTACTCATTAGTCACGCTATTTTTCCTTTTCCGCGACCGAAAAATTCACCAGGATTCACCATCCAAGTAAATTAAATTTCAATTTACTGTTTTCGAAATAATTAGACACAATCTTGAGTTTAATTCTGTTCTAATGCATTTCTATGCGCGAGAGCATGCGACTTCGCATTGTTCTCTACCGCTCAAACTCATGCTAACATTCAATTGTTCCGACAGGAGAGCTAAGTTGTTTGCCTGAGACGTGCAAATGGTTAAGTCTGGGGGTGTGATGAGTCCCATATATATATATATATATTTTTGGACTCATTTGGGCTGATATTCTAGTCTTTGCACCACATTTTAGGCACGTTTTCATTCATATGTATTATTCCATGCTAGGTGCACTATTAAGCTCATTTCGGTGTGCAATTGCATTCCTTGTTGTTGGGGGTAAGCACATGGTGCTCCCCTTCCCTTCTTTTATGTTTTTCTGATGCTGGATGTGTATTCCCAGCTGTTATATCTTGTATGCAGGTGACCTGATCGTCCCGTTTTCCCAGAAGTAATTTCTGTGCATATCGCACGGTCGTGCGTTTCTTTGACGCACGGTCGGTTGCGGTCGTGCATTTGTGTCTGGGCAGAAAATGGAACGTCGGAGTTTACTCGTGCGTTTTGACGCACGGGCGGATTCGCCCGCGCGTGAGTAAAACGCACGGTCGACCTGTGTCTTTGTGATTACAGAGCGTCGGAGTTTACTCGTGCGTTTGAACGCACGGGCGGTATTGGTCGTGCGTGATCAAATCGCACGGGCGGCGCAGCTTCTTTCCCATGCCATATTTTATCCGTTAATATCGCACGGTCTGCGCACGGTCGTGCGTTCGACCGTATGTGACCATTTTTCAGCCTATTTGCTATAAAAAGCAGGAATCGAGGCAGTCAACAAAAAGGGCGATTGGAGGCAGACTGGTTCGATTCAGAGAGCGGGAAATCACTTCCTTCCCGCTGCTCTTGAGGGCTGAAGGCTTCCCCTTCATCTCCACCACCATAGAGGCCATTTTCGGTGATTTCCGCCTCCATCCTTCCATCCGGGAGCACTAGGAAGCTTTCTCCACCATTAGCTCAAGCATTCCTCGCCGAGAGATCAGAGAAGCGCTGAAGATCGTAGGAGCGGTGACAGCCTCCTTCGAGCCAAGCTCACCATCTGAGGGCCGAGTCCGGAGAGAGCCCGACAACCTCTCATTCCGGCCGTGAACCCAAGACGTGACTTCTTCTTTGTGGTCCTCTCTAACCTTTGATGCTTGAACTTCTTTGTTGTTGTTTTATGAATGCTTGTTAAGTTAATCTTAAGGATTATTGCTTGTGTTCATATGCAATATTGTTGTGAGGGCATGAATAGCCTTTTTCCTAGTGATTTCTGAGATTCGTTGTGTGTGAAGCCACTAGCAATTGCTAGTGGTGATGTTTAGAGAAGAGGTGTGTGCGACCCTCAACCGTCATAGTTACATTCCGTCCACGCGCCTTCCGAAGCACGGCATCGCGGCCGTTGCATCCATCTCGCCTTGCGAAGCAGAGTTTTGACCCGCATCTCTCTTTATTTTGCAATAGCATAGGATCCCAAACCAAACCTCCCGTTGTTACTTATTAACCCTTTTAACTGATTTCCTGGTTTGAGCAAATCGTACTACCCAACTTGCGGTCCTTTGAGAACGATATTCGGGGAGTTCCTCCCTATTTTATTACTTGAGCGACCGGTGCACTGCCGTCGTATCGCATTTTGCGCCTGCTAATTAGCAGTGCCGAATTTGCGCATCAGAATGCCCCAGATCGATTCCGCTCCCGGGCTCTCACCTAGACGGGGGGTTCAGGTTGATCTCTGGAGAGGCTGGCAAGGTTGGATACGTTGGTGCTGGAATGCCCCAGATCGATTCCGCTCCCGGGCTCTCACCTAGATGGGGGGGTTCAAGTTGATCTCTGGAGAGGCTGGCAAGGTTGGATATGTTGGTGTTGGAATGCCCCAGATCGATTCCGCTCCCAGGCTCTCACCTAGACGGGGGGTTCAGGTTGATCTCTGGATATGCTGGCAAGGTTGGATATGTGGGTGCTGGAATGCCCCAGGTCGATTCCGCTCCCGGGCTCTCACCTAGACGGAGGGTTCAGGTTGATCTCCGGAGAGGCTGGCAAAAGGAGGCACGGTTTGAAGGTAACAGGTTGAGGTGTTAATGCCAGAGGGGCTTGGTTCGCAAAATTGAAAGGGTTGAGGCTGGTAAGGCCTAAGGTAGCGGGTTGAGGTGCTAAAGCCATGGAGGCTTGGTTCGCAGGATGCCAAATGTCTGAGGTTGTCAAGGTCGGGTTCGCCAGGCAGTATCCGCGGGCGGAGACAGTTCGGGCTCGCGAAATCCATAGAAGGAGATACTTGGCGAGGCGAGCCCAGACGCGCGCATTCGCGAGCCCAGACGCGCGCATTCGCGAGCCCAGACGCGCGCATTCGCGAGCCCCCGGGGAGCACTACCGCATAACAACTAGTCATGAGATAGGAGTTCAAAAGAAATAGATCTAATGCAAGAGAAAAATAAACGCGAGCATGCTCATAAATACTAACAAAAAACCATAACTATCATTCCCCAAGATTCTTCTATGTTCGGCGGCGATCTCGCCAGCTCAAAAAGAATAATATACATTCGAAGGAAAGAGAAGAGAAGGGAGGCTAAGGGGGCTCATTCTGGGGGGTCCCTCGCCATCCTTGCGAGCCCCCAACCATGGAGCCAAGTCGAAGAGATCCGGGCAGACGTCTTCGGCTGTGAACTCCATCGCATCTTCGGCTAGGAGACTCGCATTCTTGAGAGTCGTGAAGACGAGGTTGGCGACCTCTTGTGCATCTAGCCGCCTCTGGTCTTCGCTCTCGGGAACCCTCTGTTGAGACCCGGCTCGCCCAGGAGAAGGGGGTAGCACGCTGCGAATCAGCTCGTCCACCCGAGCCTTCAGCATGGTATTCTCCAGCTCTAGCTCGCCGTTGCGAGCGAAAAGTTTGGTTGTTGTGTCGGCATCCTGAAAGTTAATACCAAATAAGTTAGGCGAAGATCGGGGGTCGCGAACAGCAAAGAGAGGGGGCCCAGGGTCGCTAACCATCTTGCCATGCATCCCGGCGAGAAGGCTTTCCAACGCCGCCTCTCTCTCCTTAAGGCCTTTGATCTCATCGTGAGCTTTCTTAAGCTCCTCCCTATATGCGCGGATATCCCTATCCGCCTGCAGGTAACGGCGCCCCGCCATATGTGCGAGCTCCGTCGAGCGAAACTGAGCTCGCATGTCTTCGTAGACCAGTTGCCTTTGCCCCATCTCTTTATAGGCGGCGGCGTCCTCGCGGCCGTATAAGCCGAAGGCGATAGAAAGCGCCTCCTCCCCGGCCTTACCAAGCTCCACCCAGGAGGGGTGAAGGGTGGAGCAGGAAATCCTGTTGGCATCAGGATCCCAAGCGAGCAGGGGCTCGCCGAGGGAATCAGAAACCTTCTCGCCTAGGCCGAAGTTCTTGTGACCCTTGGGTTGGGGGTTGCGGAAGAGCTCCCAGCTCCCTGGCTCTCCAAGGGGTCCGGCTGTTTCGCAGGGGAAGGGGGCGAGCCGTCGGTCTCACTCAGATCAACGACCGCGCTCTTGTCTTTAACAACAAGGGTTTTCCCCTTCGACTTCTTGGAAGAGGATTGTGAGCCGGGCTGGTTCGCAGACGGAGGTCGCTTCTTGCCGGACTCAGTGGTAGGAAGATCGCGGCAAGCCTCTGCCGCCGCGGTCGCGAGCGTGTCCGCCGTAAGTGTGGTGCCTTGCGCGTGCGGAGGATTGACGGGGACGTCACTCTCGCCTGTAGAATAAGAGCGTTAGACAGCGAAGAAGGGAAAAAGGGTAGGGTGAAAGCGAGCCATACCTTCCCCTTGAGGAACCGCGAGTAGCGAGTCGACGTTGCGCCTCAGGTGGGCGACTTCGAAGCTTTTCCCGGAAAGGTAGTGGAAGAGTTTGGCGTCGGCGCCGCTCAGCGAGCTCGAAGGGCGGTAGGTGGCGTCGTCCCGTTGAAGAGGAGTGAAGTGGAGGTTGCCGAAGGGTCCCTTCACCAAGATGAACTTCTGAGTCCAGTAGTGACTCTTGTTCACCGTCTCGCAGACGGTGACATGCTGGCTCGCAAAATAAGTGGTCCTGTCCCGGAAGGCGCGGAAAGAGAACACTTTGCGGAAGACGAGGAGGCTGAACTCGATCCTCTCCTCCCGCATATAGCTAGCGAACGCGACCACGTCCGCGATCGCATTCGGGGTCAACTGGCTCGGCAGCACCCCATAATACCGTAGCACCTGCAAGGAACAAAGAAAAGGAAAAAGTTGCGAGAGCGAACAGGGAGCGGCGAGAGGGCTAAGCGAAGTACCTGACGAATTTCAAGCCATAAGGGGAGTCACAACCCATTCTCAAAGTGAGCGATGGGGATCGCGAGCTCGTCGGCCTCGGTCTCGTTCAGCGTAGCCTTCTCGCTTGGACAGCGAGCCGAATAGCCCTTCGGGAGATAGCGATCCACGGCATATTTGTATTCCTCCGCAGTGAGGTTCGCACAGAAGAAGTCGTGAGCTTGGAATGCTGAGGCGCATCTGGCTCGCCCCTCGCTCTCGCCATCTGCTCCCATTGAAGGATTTGTTCGCAGCGAGCCGGGAAGAAGCAACCTGCAAGTAGCGAACGCGAGCACGAGCTTGCGAGAACAGAAACGAGCGTAGAGGCGAGAGGATTTGGGAAATAAATGTGGTGGATGGAAAAGTGAATCCGAACTATTTATAGGAAAATAGGATGGGCACAGGATTCGAAGCGTCGGGAGTGCGGATAGCGAAAATAAAGTAGATTTTTACTCGACAAGACTACAGCCTTGCGAGCCCGGGCTCGCCACTGCGCGGTAATTGAGCCCCGCCTGAAGCCGGACCGTGAGGGAAGGAGGCTTGGGCGCGACGTCGCCCAGAAGTTCGCGAGCGCTCCACGAGGGCAATCATATCAAACACGGCAAACATGCAGAATAAGTCACAGGCGCATCACAGATAAATAAAGGGCGAGATAAAAAAATGATAAAAGGCGAGTCACGATGGACTCGCAAATATTACCACACCATAGGTATCGTTCAGCATAAACACCATAAGAGAAATGAAAACAAGGGGACAGCAGAAATAAATCCACGGCAGGCTCAGGGGTAAGGAAGCCATTTCCAGCGACCCCGGCCTCGCTTCCCCGCGTGCGGCGGCACTCTCGGATAGTGGTATTCGCGAAGTACTTTGAGCTCGCGCAGGATCAGGTGTGCTTGGTACTCACCCCGCGAGATGTGCACACCGGGCGAGGTAGCGTCTGCGCGAGTCACCGGCCCCGCCTCGGCGAGGAAGCGCGCATTCGCGTCCTCCGTGGCGGCAAATCTCTCGTTGAAGGAAGCCCGGTCCGCATCATACCGGTCCTCCAGCTCGCGCAGCATCATACCATGCTTCTGAAGCACCTCTGACACCCGACTCTTCATCCGCGCGGGGTCGCCCGGGTCGCCCAAGAAGTCATCGATCTGGCTCGGCGAGGGCGGCAGTGACATCTCCACCCTCCCGTGCCCTGACTCAGGCGTGGCTTCTAAAATTTCTGCGAAGGAAGAGCTAGTAGGATCAGGGGACGAGCGAGAAAGTGAGCTCGCACATATGTACTAACCTTGGGAGGAGGGCTCGTGACGTTGTTTGCGAGAGGACTCCGGCCGACCCCTGAAGTTTTCGCGGAACCCTCGAACGTTGGGTTTCCCCAGACCAGGGGGATACACCACCCTCTCCGCGACCTGGGCGCCGTCGAGAAGCGAGCCGCCTGAGCTTCTCCTGCCCACAATGCCGAAGCCCGGGATCTCCACGTTAGCCTTAGGCGGAATCGGTGAGCGCGCCGGTGTGGAGCCCCTCTTCTCAGGGCTCGGCGGTGGGGTGTCTGCATAAGCCATAAGCTCATGGATATCGCAAAAAGACATGAGCGGGGATAAAGGAAGAAGGTACTTATGACTTACGGGGTTGCGAGAGAGGCGCCTGTTGGGTTGAGGTCCCAACCCCAGCGACTACCGATCCCAGCCTCGTTGGGGACGGGGCACGAGAAGAGGTCAGTGTAAGGCCCGTCATGCGTTCCTCGGGTGGAGGATTCTGCGAGAGGAGAAGGAATAAGTAGGGATTCGATATAAAGAATTTAGACGAAGAATACCTGTTGCGCGAGCCCAGTATTCGGCGGCGGGGGCGAGGCAGGAGGTGACGACACGTCCTCCCCCTGCGACCTCCTAACCGTCTTGGCTTTATTGGTTTGGGAAGAAGGGGAGGTGGCGGGGTTGAACATCCAGGCGTTGCGCTCGGCGGCCTGGGCCTTCGCCATCTCCCTGGAAGCCTTCAGTCGATCCCGCGCGCTCTGCTTGGAAGACATTCCGAAGGAAGAATGTTTTCAGCGAGGAAGAGGGAGAAGGAAAGGCTTGATCACTAGCCATGGTGGACGGTATTTATAGTTTCGGGCATGAGACCCACCCATGGTGGACGGTATTTATAGTTTCGGGCATGAGACCCACCATAAGATTCCCGCCACGTCAGCAGAATCGGCGAACACCAGGGGTTGGATGTTTCTTCGCGAGCTTAGGACAACCTCGCGAAGAGCGTGGATTGTGTACAACCCCAATGTTCGCCAGGAAGAGTCAGACGGCTCACACCCAAGAAAGCGAGCCAAGATGGGCGAACCCCAGTGAGGCGAGCCAAGGAAAGGCGAGAGATCCTACACGCGAACGAGCCGGGACAGGCGAGCCCGCCTAGAGTATGTGCGGATAGCAATTCTGGGGCTCGCCAAGGTAAGACAGGCGAGCCCGCCTAGAGTGTGTGCGGATAGCAATTCTGGGGCTCGCCAAGGTAAGACAGGCGAGCCCGCCTAGAGTGTGTGCGGTTAGCAATTCTGGGGCTCGCCAAGGTAAGACAGGCGAACCCGCCTAGAGTATGTGCGGATAACAATTATGAGGCTCGCCAAGGTAAGACAGGCGAGCACGCCTAGAGTATGTGCGGATAGCAATTCTGGGGTTCGCCGAGGTAGTGTCGGCGAGCCCGCCCAAAGAAGGCACGGCTAACCCAGGAGTTCGCGAGCTCCGCTCGCAGGGAAGGTGCAAGGGCGAGCCGGTTCGCCCAGCAAGGGCTTATAGAGAAATTCCTGGTGGTCTGCGGCTAGCTCCTCTGAACAGCGGGGTTTGGTTGTTAGCAGACCAATCCGGTGTGCGGATAGTAAGAATGGACAGCGGGATTTAGCTATTGACAGACCACAAAACTAAAATCTATAAATAGACCTCAAAGGGCACCTTGGAAGGAGACCGGTTCGAAATCTTTGAGCCTTCTTCTCTCCTTAGGTCGCTTTGGTTTGGGCTCTCTAGCTCTCCAAGGTGCCCGAGTCTTAGCTTTGGCTTGGGAGGGGAAGCGCTCAACGATCTTCCGGGTTAGTGGAGGGACCTCCTCGCTAAGACCAGGGTCTTTGTTCTTTGTCCGAGTTATCTGCCCACCTCTTCCGAGGGACCGGTAAGGGCTAGCTGTCCCTCAACTCGTTGAGGGCCCCGAGCTCCACAAGAGACCGAGAAATCGGTTTCAATAATATAACTTTAACAATATATTATATTGATAATGATTAAAATGATATTAATAATATCAATAACTAGTATTCTCTTTATTATAACAACTTTGTATTAAATATATTTTGATTATAACTTTATAATTCTAAATATATATTGTTATAACTTTATAACTTTACTATAAAGTATTATTATACGTATTTGATATTTCTCATCATAATAAATTTATAATAATAATATTTTTGTTATAATTTATTATTACAAAGCTAATAGAAAAGTTAAAACATTTACGTTCCCATTCATGAGTTCAAAAAAAGCAGAGTCATCATTTTGATTTTTGTAATATGCATATAAGTTTCTAACAATAATAATATTATAATGCAATAAATAAATGGCAAGGAAATAAGTGTTTGGTTGCCAGCTAAGCGATAATATCTTACTTTGTAGCCTTAAGCTACAAGTTATATCTGAGTCATTTGATTCCTTAAAGATATCAACTAACTTAGTTATAGAAATATATATTTGTTGCGGGTCGCTTGAGTGTTTTTGATAGATCGGTCGATTTGAACCGTCTCAGTTCTGAAGCGAGTTAAGCGCGCTAACAGTCAATTAGACAATTGTTAAGTACGCTGAGACTTTTTAACGTGGAAAACCCGGAAAGGGTAAAAAATCACGCGGTCGGAGCTGTGCCGACCAAACTCCACTATCTTCTGAGGGTTACAATCAGATACTTAGAATTCGAGCGCGACAGGCCGCCGCTCGTTACAATGATAGAGAGAGAGAGAGAAAACTCCGAAGGTGACAGATCACCTCTCAGAAAACTAAGTCTTTTTTCTTCTGAGAACTGTGGTGAGAACAAAAGTGAGAATGCTGGAGGGAACAAAAGTCAGAATGCCTAGTCGCCTTTCGGGACCCGAAGACTTCCCAGATCGCTTAGGAAGACGGACTTCCGGAACGACGGAATTCTCCACGTCCACGAAGGAGATCTTCTTCAAAGCGCGAAGGAGATCTTCAAGCACCGAAAGAGAACTCAAGGGAAATCTTCGACAGAGCTCTCTCGGGTGCAGAAGGCAAAACGTCTTGAAATGAAGGCTATTGGCTCCTTTTATAGCTTTGGTCGGGGGTAGCTCGGTAATTTTGCCGTCGTAACCACCATAACCACCTGACGGACGAATCACGTTTGCCGATTCAGAGCACATGGATCACCATTTCTCATAAATAACTGTCTCGCCCTTCGGGTAGTTCGGGCAGTTTGGGCATTTCAGGCAGCTCCGTTGAAGGTGAAAAAGGCGACGAGCGAGTCCTGAAATCTGAGAAAAATGGTTAACTGCAAGCATGCCGGGAACGCGAAAACGCTTCTGAGCGTGCTCATAAGCGCTCTAAGCGCGCAACGAACAAATAAGCGTTCTGAGTATGCAACGAACACGGAAGTGTTCTGGGCGCACTACGAGTACGTAAAAAAGGGGACTCATGCCTCCTAAGGGGAAAGCAAACTTCGACCTCTCCTGCCAAGGGGATGCAGTTTCGGTGGCATCCCCCGCGGGAGAGGGCCCGACAGCACCCCCCCCCCCCCATGGGGGGTGTGAATTGGCCGCACCCCCCATGAGGGGGGGGGGGGGGGGGGGGGGGGGGTCGACTTGGCCGCACCCCCCATGGGGGGTGCGACTTGAACGCACCCCCTATGGAGGGTGCGGTTCGGTTTGGCTGCACCCCATTTAAGTGGGGTGCGGGTTATCCGCAACCCGCGTAGTGGGGTGTGGACTAACCGTTCCCCGGTAATGAGGTGCGGTCTTTGGTTTCGCCTGGTGCTAACGGGGCGTGAACTGCGCGTCGGAGGATTCCTTCTCCTCCTCGATCATGGTTTGGATTTTACTCCCACTTTCATTTTCTAACGGCGGGGCTTCTACTAATCGCACCCCATACGACATTTACCCTCTTATGAAGAGCATATCAGTTGCCCCCCCCCCCCCCCCCCACACACACACACAAACCTTTGAAATCCACACTACCCTTTGGAGGAGTTTAAAGGTTTTACTGCTTTCTTTGGAGGCGTCTGGGATCAGAATCATTGCTGGAGGATGAGTACGAGGCCGCCATCCTTTCGGTTATTTCATGTTGTTATGATTATCTCCGAAGCATCGGTTGGGGGACAGGCCCCAAGATGGTCGGTGAAGCGCGTGTGTATTCAAACCGTTGGCGACCGTAAGAGGGGCAGACCCTTACGTCGTCGGGACCTTACTGCGAGGAGAAGGGCTGATCTTCGATCGACGGCAGTGCGAAGTCCCAGGGGCAAGGCCCCAAAGTTGTCGGTGAGTGTATGTGTTCAAACTGGGGGCGACCGTAAGAGGGGCAGGCCCTTACGACGTCGAGACCTTACTGCGGGGAGAAGGGCTGACCTTCGATCGGCGGCAGTGTGAAGTCCCAGGGGCAAGGCCCTAAAGTTACCGGTGAGCATATGTGTTCAAACTAAGGGCGACCGTAAGAGGGGCAGGCCCATACGACGCGAGACCTTACTGTGGGGAGAAGGGCTGACCTTCGATCGACGGCAGTGTGAAGTCCCAGGGGTAAGGCCCCAAAGTTACCGGTGAGCGTATGTGTTCAAACCGGGGGCGACCATAAGAGGGGCAAACCCTTACGACGTCGAGACCTTACTGCAGGGAGAAGGGCTGACCTTCGATCGGCGGCAGTGTGAAGTCCCAGGGGCAAGACCCCAAAGTTAGTAATAAAAAGTGTTTGTATTTAAAACTTTTGGCATCTGTGTGAGGGACGGGCTTTTACGGTGCTGTGATTTACTGTGATGATGATAAATTGTAAAATATTTTTACTTAAATATAGATGTTGGGGTTAAAACATGATTTTCATTGTGGAAAATTAGCTTGCGCGAGTCGGAGCCCACGACATTTTACATAGCGAAAAATATAAGTTTACTGATAGAAGCGACGCAGGTTTTGTGCATTCCAAGTGCTTGGCAGGGTCTTCCCTTCTGCGGTCCTTAGCCTGTACGTCCCAGGCTTTATGACGGTAGTGACGACATATGACCCCTCCCAAGTTGGCGAGAGCTTGTCCCTTTGCGGGCCTTTTCTGGCCGCCTCGATGCTGCGCAGGACAAGGTCTCCAATATTGATTGGCCTGGGCTTTATCCTTCGATCGTAGAGTCGGGCTACGCGCCTCTGGTAGTGGGCGATGCGCTGGGCGGCCGTGTCCCTGACTTCTGTGATCAAGTCTAGGTTTTCTCGGAGTAGCTCATCGTTCTTTTCAGGATCGAAGGTCTCTGCGCGACTACTGAGGACACTGATGTCGACGGGGATGATTGCTTCAGTGTCGTAACAGAGATTGTACGGGGTTTCTCTAGTGGGAATCTTTTCCGTGGTATGGTACGCCCACAGAACATTTGGAAGCGCGTCCACCCATTGCCTCCTTCCTCCTGCAGGCGGGTTTTGAGCCCTTTGAGGATGGTTCGACTTGTTACTTCAATTTGACCGTTTGTTTGCGGGTGAGCCACGGACGTATGACGAAGATTGATCTTCAGGTTTTCGCACATCTTGGTGAACGACTTTCCCGTGAACTGGGTGTCATTGTCGGCGATGATTACTGCTGGAATCCCAAAACGGCAGACGATATTCTTCCATACAAACTGCTTGGCATTTTCTTCGGTAATCTTGGCGAGTGGTTCAGCTTCCACCCACTTTGTGAATTAGTCGATTGTCATGATGATGAACTTCCTTTGGCCAGATGCCATGAGGAGGGGACCGAGGAGGTCGATCCCCCACTGGGCAAATGGCCAGGCGCCTTGAAGTGATGTAAGCATCATTGGGGGTTGGTGAGGAACATTTGCGTGGAGTTGACAACTTTCGCACTTTTGGACGAACTCGGCTGCGTCTTTCTTCATTGTTGGCCAATAAAATCCCTGATGTAGGATCTTTCGGATCAGATCTCTTGCACCCAAGTGTTCTCCACATATTCCGTTATGGACCTCATTTAAATCTGCCTCCGCTGCCGGAAGGCATTTCAGGTAGGGCCCAGAAAAGGCTCGCCTGTAAAGTTCTCCCTCGATAATGGCGTACGAGGCGGCCCGCATTCATAGCAGTCGTGCTTCTAGTCGGTCGATGGGTAGGTTCCCGTGTTCAATGTAGGATCGGAGGGGCGTCAACCAGGATGATTCTTCTTCACTGATTTTGGTGATTTCCTATGCTCCATGAATACTAGGGGTCATAATGTCTTTGACTCGGCGTCTCCGAGATTGATAGTTGGACGGGGAGGTCGCAAACTTGGAGAGTGCATCGGCTCTAGAATTATGCTCCCTGGGGATATGCAGGATCTGGTACGATGGTATTTGCTGCAGAAGCAATCTCACAAATGCGAGATATTGCGTCATTTGATCGCTCTTTGCCTCGTAGTTCCCCTCGACCTGTGAGACTACCAACTTTGAATCA
This sequence comes from Dactylorhiza incarnata, assembly GCA_033032865.1. Classification (NCBI taxonomy): domain Eukaryota; kingdom Viridiplantae; phylum Streptophyta; class Magnoliopsida; order Asparagales; family Orchidaceae; genus Dactylorhiza; species Dactylorhiza incarnata. The sequence continues at coordinate 3,280,746 of JAWHQI010000061.1, read as the reverse complement.
GTGTAGATTGTTAGGTTCTCGATCTTGCAGTCGATGGCGAGTCACAGGCCGGCAATCAGGGCCTCGTATTCGACCACATTGTTGGTTGCTGAAAACTTTAACCTGAGGTCGTACTCCAGAGTGATGCCTTCTGGGCTTATTAGGAGCAACCCTGCTCCTGATCCTTCGGCCGCTGATGCCCCGTCAACGTAGAGAGCCCATCGAGCGACGAAGATATCTTTGGCGGGAGTGGCCTCTGGAGGAAGTGTATTCTCCACGATGAAGTCAACGAGCACTTAGGATTTGATATCCGGCCATGGTAGGAAGTGGATGTCGAATTCGCCTAATTCAACCGCCCACTTCACCAACCTTCCAGATACTTTTGGTTTCTGGAGGATGGCCCGTAATGGTAACTGAGTCAATACATTAATCGTGTGAGCCTGGAAGTAGGGCCGGATCTTTCTTGCAGAACAGATGAGGGTGAAGGCCGTTTTATCGGTCGTTGGGTTTCTGGCCTCGGTGTCGGTGAGGACCTTGCTGAGATAGTAGACAGGCCGCTGAACTCCTCCCTCCTCCTTTACTAGCACCGAGTTGACGGCCGTGGGAGATATTGCAGATAAACGAATAGGACCTCCCCAAGGATAGGTTTGGACAGAAGCGGGGGCGAGGCCAGGTATTGCTTAAGGTGCTCGAAGGAGATCTGGCACTCGTCCGTCCACTGGAATCCGGAGTGGCGTGCCCGCCGAAGGATTTTGAAGAAGGGGAGATATTTATCTCCTGTCCGCGCCTGGAACCGCGATAGGGCGGCAATCCTCCCATTTAAGTGTTGTACTTCTTTGATGGAATGGGGTGACGACATGTCTCCTAGTGCCTTGATCTTTTTTGGGTTTGCCTCAATCCCTCGATGGGTCACCATGAAACCCAGGAACTTTCCTGCCGTTACTCCAAATGCGCACTTGCTGGGATTAAGCCGCATTTGGAAGCGGCGAAGGAGCTGGAAGCATCCCTCCAGGTCTTCCAAGTGGTCTCGGCGGTGGATGCTCTTGACTAGCATGTCATCTACATAAACTTCCATCGTTCTCCTGTTGAGATCTTTGAACGCTTTGTTCATCAGCCTTTGGTAGGTCACCCCGACGTTCTTGAGGCCGAAAGGCATGTCCTTGTAACAGTAAACTCCTTTGTCTGTTCAGAAGGCGGTGTGTTCTTCATCTTCTGGGTTCATCCCGATCTGATTGTAGCCCGAATATGCGTCCATGAAGTTGAGAAGCTCATGTCCAACTGTTGCATCGACCAGCTGGTCGATTCTTGAAAGGGGAAAACTGTCTTTCGAGCACGCCTGATTTAGAATGTTGTAGTGGACACACATCCGTCATTTCCCCGAGGCTTTCTTGACCATGACCACATTGGCTAGCCATGCGTGGTATTTTGCTTCGCGGATGAACCGCGCATCTAGGAGCTTCTCCACCTCTTCTTCAATCGCCTTGAGCCGCTCTGGGGCGAAGTTCCGCTTCTTCAGGATCACTGGGCTGCAAGCAGGGTTCATGTTTAGAGAATGGGAGATGACTTGAGGATCTATCCCGACATGTGTTTCGGACTCCACGCGAAGATGTCTTCGTTAGCGCGGAGGAAGAGGACGTATTCCTCCCGCTCTTCCTTGGACAGAAGGGACCCGATTTGGACCGTCCTGGTCGGATCTTGCTGGGAAAGCAGTACTTCTATGAGCCCTTCGATGGGCGATCCGCGCTGTAGCGTGGTTTCGTCCAGTAGGTTAAAGTTGTCGATGTTGAGGGCGATAGCTTCTGCCGGTTGGGCCTGCTTTAGGAAACACGTTCTTGCTGCTTCTTAGTTTCCTCTTACGACCCCTATCTCAGCGGCGGTTGGGAATTTCATGGCCAAGTGCGGGATAGATGGGATTGCTCCAAATATGGATTGGAGCGGCCTTCCAAAGATGGCGTTGTAAGCGGGAGTGGACTCTACCACCACAAACTGAGCGTTATGCGTTGCTTGCCTCGGAAACTCGCCCAATGTAACTGGAAGGGTGATCATTCCCTGAATCGGGATGGGTCTGTTATCGAAGCCATAGACGGGCCCGGCTGCAGGGCTGAGCTGGTCCTTTGGGAGCTTCATGCTTTGTAGAGTGGATAAGAATAGGATGTCGACCGAGCTTCCATTGTCGACCAATATCCTCTTGACATTGAAGCACGGGTCCCCAATTTCCGCACTGATGACGAGTGGGTCTTGATGCGGTAGTCATAATCCTTGCAGGTCTTCTTCTCCAAAAGTGATGGTGATGTCCTTCTTGAGCTTCTTGTCCTCATGGTCCCTCGGGGGTTTGGCGATCGAGAGGATCTGCGCAGCTAGGACGGGTGGTCCGGCGATGGTCTCGATTTCTCCTATCTTTGGTCTGCCTCCGGGTGCGCCTCGCGGAGCAAGAGGCTACTCTCTTGCTTCCCTGGGTAGCTGCTGCTGGCCGGGAACTGTCATTGCAGGAATCTCCCCAGGAGTCCTTGGTGGATGAGTCGCTCAATCTCGTCTTTCAGATTGGATCACTCTTCAGTGGTATGCCCAGTTCCTCGGTGGAACTCGCAGTATCTTGATTGATCGTTCCTCGAATTTGGGGGATGCATCATGGGCCTTTGGAGCTCTGGGTTATTCTGGATGGCGTAGAGCACATTGGTCCTGGTGATGTTCAATGGGGTGTATACCCGGGGCGGTCGCGGACCTAAATCTCTTCATGGATCGCGACGATGCTCACCATTGCGGCGCTCTTCATTGTTTTGCTCTTCATGCCCTATGGGAGCCTGATCTGACCACCTCTTCCTCTTTTGGTTGCCTTCAAACTGTTGACGGTGCGCTTTTATGGCCTCGTCGGCCGCTATCAGAGCTTCCACCCGATGATCAAGAACAGGATAACTTGGCACTCTCTCCCTCATCAGAGCTGAGTAAAAGCCACTTGGGCGGAGACCCCCCAGAAAAACTCCTCGCAGAAGCTCGGGATCGACCCTTGGGATTTGCCGAGCCTCGGTAGTGAAGCGACGGAAAAAGTCCTTAAGAGTTTCTCCGTCACTCTAATTGATTCCTGAAAGATGGGAGGGGTCTCGGACGATCCTGCGGTTGGCGATCAACTGATCTACGAACTGCTGAGTCATTGCTGCGAAGCTGTCAATCACTCCATCCCGCAGGGAATGAAACCAAGTGCGCGCTTGTCCTTTCAAGGTCGCAGGAAACACCTGGCAAAGGAGTTGATCGGGAGCATTGTAAATCCTCATAATGGTAGTGAAGTGGTTGACGTGTTCCAAAGGGTCGTCCATTGCTTCAAACATCTCGATATTCGGAAGCTTAAAACCATGCGGAACTGGGTAAGCCAGGACCTGAGGTGACAGTGGAGTGCCGCGGTGAGCCAAAGCTGCACGTCGTCCAACCTGACCGTACTCTTCCGTTATCATTTCGCGTATCTCCTCGCGAGTGGCTCTTCCTATGACCTGCCCAAGGCCGGCTCTTCCTTGGAGTTGGTGATGGGGATCGACTTCCGGCCCCCTGGCCGGCCGGGCGGGGTGAGTGGAACTCGCTACATCGGAGAGTTCTTCGAAAACATCTTCCTCTCTTGCGGCATCGTTGCCTGGAGCGTGATTCGGAGCCGTAGGAGGCGGAACGTTCAGTGCGGGGGGCGGAATGGGAGCTCGTGGGACTCCCAAATTTCTCAAGAGGGTCAACATTTCGACCTGCTGCTCCTCCATTTGCAGCACGCATCCTTCCAGTGTTTTCGCAGGCGCGATCACTGCCTCTTCCATGAGAGGTACGCTGATGAGCGAGGGGGAGGGAGCCGGGTCAACGCATCCCTCGGGGATTGATTCTTCAGTAGTGCGAGCGCATCTTCTCACCATTGCAGTTAATAGCGAGCACGATCTCGGGACGGATTCTTCCTTTGGGGGGGGGGGGATCTTTGCTGAGTGTTTGGGAATCTTCGTTCCCACAGACGGCGCCAAACTGTTGCAGGTCGCTTGGGTGCTTTTGGTAGACCGGTCGACTTGAACCGCCTCATCTCTGAAGCGAGCCAAGTGCGCTAACAGTCAATTAGAGAATCGTTAAGTACGCTGGGACTATTTAACGTGGAAAACCCGGAAAGGGTAAAAAACCACGCGGTCTGAGCTGTGCTGACCAAACTCCACTATCTTCTGGGGAGTTACAATCAGATACTTAGAATTCGAGAGTGACAGGCCACCGCTCGTTACAATAATAGAGAGAGAGAGAACTCCGAAGGTGACAGGCCACCTCTCGGAAAACTAAGTCCTTTTTCTTCTGAGAACTGTGGTGAGAACAAAAGTGAGAATGCTGGAGGGAACAAAAGTGAGATTGCCTAGTCGCCTTTCGGGATCTGAAGACTTCCCAGATCGCTTAGGAAGACGAACTTTCGGAACGACGGAATTCTCCATGTCCGCGAAGGAGATCTTCGAAGCTTCGAAGATGATCTTCGAAGCGCGAAAGAGATCTTCAAGCACCGAAGGAGAACTCAAGAGAAATCTTCGACAGAACTCTCTCGGGTGCAGAAGGCAAGGTGTCTTGAAATGAAGGCTCTAGGCTCCTTTTATAGCTTTGGCCGGGGATAGCCCGGTAATTTCGTCGTCGTAACCACCTGACGGACGAATCACATTTGCCGATTCGGATCACATGGATCACCATTTTTCATAAATGATCATCTCGCCCTTCGGGTAGTTCGTGCGGTTTGGGCAGTTCGGGCAGCTTCGTTGAAGGTGAAAAGGGCGACGAGCGAGTCCTGAAATCTGAGAAAATGGTTAACTGCAAGCGTGCCAGGAACGCGGAAACGCTTCTGAGCGTGCTCAGAAGCGTTCTAAGCGCGCAACGAACACGGAAGCGTTCTGAGCGCGCTTGGAAGCGTTCCGAGTACGCAACGAACACGGGAGTGTTCTGGGCGCACTACGAGTACGGAAAAAAAGGGGAGTCGTGTCTCCTAAGGGAAAAGCGAACTTCGACCTCTCCTGCCAAGGGGATGCGGTTTCGGTCGCATCCCCCTCGGGAGAGGGCCCGACCGCACCCCCAAGGGGGTGCGAATTGGCCGCACCCCGCATGGGGGGGGGGGCGGCTTGGCCGCACCCACCAATGGGGGTGTGGCTTGGCCGCACCCACCGTGGGGGGGGGGGGGGGGGGGGGGGGGGGGGGGGGTGCAACTTGGACGCACCCCCTATGGGGGGTACGGTTCGGTTTGGCCGCACCCCACCTAAGTGGGGTGTGGGCTATCCACACCCCGCTTAGTGGGGTGTGGACTAACCGTTTCCCGGTAATCGGGTGCGGTCTTTGGTTTCTCCTGGCGCTAACGGGGCGTGAACAGCGCGCCGGAGGATTCCTTCTCCTCCCCGATCATGGTTTGGATTTTACTCCTCCCACTTTCATTTTCTAACGGCGGGGCTTCTACTAATCGCACCCCATACGACATTTACCCGCTTATGCGAAGCATATCAATATTTATTGTTTTTCTTACTAAAGTTTGTCGTAACTTGTATGCTTAACTCACAAGGTTGAATAACTTGAATTCTATTTCCTACCAATTAAATAAAGGCAAAATACTCAAATTGGTCCCTTAACTTTGTGCCGAATTTCAAATATGTACTTTAATTTTCATTTGATTCAATTAGGTCCCTTTACTTTTGGTTTGGTTTCAAATAGGTCATTTAATTTTCATTTGCTTCAAATTAGTCACTTAACTTTGAGTCTAGTTTCAAATAGGTCCTTTAATTTTTCATTTGTTTCAAATTAGTCCCTTAATTTAGTACTTTATTTCAAATAAGTTCCTAAACCGCCATTATTCAGAGTATCAGACACTGACAAGTCATTTAGGCGACATTAATGAATCTCTTATGTGGTAATAAAATATTTTTTGTAATTATGTAATAAAAATAATAATATTTTTTTCTAATTTATAATTTTCTGATAATTTTTTCAACACATTATAAATTTATATTTATTTATTAAAAATAAATATAAAAAAATTAAGGATTATAAAATACATTAGCTCATTGAAATATCAAAAATAATAAAAGAAATTTAAAATATAGCATTCTCACAAACTTCTATAATCCCTAATTTCTTGTTATTATTTCTAATAAATTGATATAAATTTATAGTGGGTTGAGAAAATTAATTATAAAATTTATAAATTTAAAAAACATATTTTTATTAGATAATTACAAAAAAAAATATCAGCACATAAACGATTCATCGATGCATCGACAGTGCCTAGTAATCAGAATAACGGTGGTCATGCGACTTTGCGCGCACGCAATAACGGGACCTCTCCCGCCGCGCCCTCTTGGCGCGCTCATGGCGCTCTCATTGCTCTCTCGCGCTCCTGCGCCCACGACGCTCTCGGTGCGCTTACGACACTCTCGATGCGCTTCTGCGCTCTCTGTGCATTTCTGCGCTCTCGGTGCACTCCCACGCTCACGGCATGCTCCCGCGCTTACAGTGCTCCTGCCCTCACTGTGCTCCCGCGCTCACCGTGTCAATAAATAATAACTTTCAGTGACAAATAAATTTTTTGGTCACTAAATAATAACTTTAGGGACGATTTTTTTTTTTTAAAAAAAGTATTTTTTGTGACTAAATATATTTTGTCACTAATTGAATGAAAAACACTATTTAGAGGACAACTTCGAAGACTGTCACAAAAAGTAAATCTTTAGTGACGAAATATATTGTTGCATATATTTTTTCACTAAAAGCCAAATTTCTTATAATGTTGGAAGAGAGCTTCAGGGGTGTATTTTTTGCATGCATGTTATAAAATATAACACAGAGGAAAGGTTATGTAATTTCAAAAGATAGAAGGTGCCACCTGTAATTATGCTAACTCCGGGAGAAAATTTCAATAATTAATAGTTTATAACTATTATACATTTGTCTTACACTTTACAAAACTTTAAACTTTTTTTATTTGGTTCATTTGTAGATGCAAATAGTTCTGATTTAAAAGGTTAAATATAAGGCAGCAATGTATTTTACTGTTATGTCCTCCAGCGGTAGTTGTGTGAACCTTTTAAAAATTTTAGTATAGCTCATGTGTTGATCAAATTATAGTGTTTGATGAGTGCAAAGATGAAAAAAGCGTCACTTTATCAAAAAATGATGATAATTAAGTATAGTGTGTTATTGGGTTTTTCTCTGTTGTGTTTTCAAGAAACACATGTATTTTTGCTCATTTGAATGAACTCCATTTGAAGCCACTAGTTCCTTAAAATATTATTTTATGTTTGATTACAACTAACGAAAGAGAGCCCACTCAAGAATACTATTTTATCTTCATCTCCAATGGCCACCTCCCACCCATAGAGACCTTAGTAAAAGGATTTTTCAAAAACGAGATGAGGTAACACGTTTTCTTGGATAACATTATAAAAGCAAAAAGTGGTGGGTAAATTGCATGAAAAACAAGGAAAAGTTCTTTATTTAGGGTTCATTTGGCATGATATTTTTGCTCTAAGTGTTTACCATGAAAAACTACACCGTTATTTTACATATGTTTGACACGAATAAGTGTGCCCTCCGTCACAAAAAAATCTCATCTTGAACCTAGATGTGAGCGCAGTTCTAGAGACAAGATTGAGGTTCCTCGATCCACATGCAATTTACGACCAACTTATTTGAAAGAAAGTATAAAATTAAGGGTCTAGTTAAATGACCTATTTGAAACTATCTCTAAAATTAATGGACTAATTTAAAGCAAATAAAAATTAAAGGACCTATTTGAAACTAAACTTCAAGTTAAAGGATTTATTTGAATCAAATGAAAATTAAAAGACCTATTTGAAACTAGGTCGAAAGTTGAGAAACTAATTTTGATATTTTGCCTTAAATAAATTAATTCATAGTTTCAAAATGTATGCATATAAGTTTATACCATATATATATAATCATCTTGTACATTTGATTTACATAAATAGATTTCTTTTGTATGAGATTAAAATAAGAAACTTTATATCAGTCCCTTCAATTTAGCCTAAATTTGAAATATGGCCTTAGATCTTTATTTTTCTAATATTAGTAAGAAAAACAAAGTTTGAAATAATTCTCTATATTGAGTCACTATTTCACCGTTCACTACAAAAAAAAATTGGTTTTAAAATTGATTTTTAAAGACAAAAATTTAATGGCTAAATATTGAGGTTTAATCATTAAAGATATTTAGTGACCAAATTTAGTTCATCACAAGATGGTTCCAAAAGCACCGTCACTAAATATATTTAACGATCAACTCAATTTTCATCACTAAGGGTCTCTTTGGAAAGGCTTTTTAGCGCATTTTCGCCCGACGCGCATTTTTTGCCCCGGGCGCGCATTTTTCGACCGTGCTCTCATTTTTCGCAGGTGAGCACATTTTTCTTTCGGTCGCGCTTTTTTCGTCCGAGAGAGCATTTTTCGTTCGAGCGTGCATTTTTCGCCCGCACGCGCATTTTCGCCTGACGGCCCATTTTTTCGCCCGGACGCTCATTTTTCGGCCGGAGGAGTATTTTTCGCTCGGGCGCGAATTTTTCTCCCGGACGCCCATTTTTCTCTCGGGCGCGCAGTTTTCGCCCGAACGCCCATTTTTCACCCGAGCTCGCAATTTTTCGCCCGGGTGCAGCTTTTTTCGCTCGGACGAGCATTTTTCGCCCGGACGCACATTTTTCGCCCGAGCTCACAATTTTCGCCTTAACGCCCAATTTTCGCCCGGGCTCGCATATTTTTCGCCCAGGTGCGCAATTTTGCTCGAGCGCGCATTTTTCGCACGGACGCACATTTTTCGCCCGGAAGCTCATTTTTCGCCCGGGCTCGCATTTTTTCTCCCGGGTGCGCATTTTTTGCCCGGGCGCGCATTTTTTCGCCCGGGCTCTCTTTTTTCTCCCTGGCGCGCATTTTTCTCCTGGGCGAAAATGGGTGAAAATGCGCCCGGGCAAAAAATTTGCGCCCGGACGAAAAAATACGCGCCTGGGCGAAAATTGCGCGCCCGAGCAAAAAAATGCGAGTCCGGGCGAACAATGGGCGTTCGGGTGAATAATGCGCGCTCGGGCGAAAAATGCGCGCCCGAGCGAAAAATGCGCGCACCGGCAAAAGATCATAGCACATGCGAAAAATGCGCGCCCGGGACAAAAATGCGTACCCCAAAGAAAAATGCGCGCCCGGGAGAAAAATGCTCGCTCGGGCGTAATATGCTCGCCCGCGCGAAAATTGCATGCCTGGGCAAAAAAAATCGCGCTCGGGCGCTCATTTTCCCCTGGGCGCGCATTTTTTTCCCGGGCTTGCATTTTTAATAAAAAAGTCACCGCAACGGAGATTTGTCAAACAGTTTATAAAGTGTTTTTTATTTTTGAAAATCTCTGCAAAAGAAGTTCACCTAAACAGATCTCTTTTTCCAATAGACATTTTCGAAAAGCACCTTTTTCTACCATCCTTTTGCCACCACTCCTTCTCCTTTCTGAAAAGCCCTCCCAAACATGCCCTAAATGTATATTCATGATGGCAACTAATCTTCGTCATTAAATATTTTTAGTGACCACATTGTTTGTCACTAAAAAATACTTTTTTGTAATCAAATTACTTTAGTTATTGATTATTCAAAGCAATAATAATTTTTGGTCACTAAATGTCGAATATTAGTGACGAAAAATTTGATAACTAATATTTTATACTTGTTGACAAAATATATTTATAGTTGTTCACAAAATATATTTTAAATAATTCATTTATTTGCTATTAAATATAAATAATTTTTTTTTATAAAATCATACACAGTGATAAATAGAAAATCTATTTAATAAAAGAATCTCAATGAAAATATAATTTTATTAATAGTGATAGGGGCTCGTATCATGGGCTCTCATTTATAAGAAAACCGGGCGACGGTTGCTCACATGCACCACTCCCCCCACTATTTTGGAAAGAGAAAGTGGGAGAGCGAGGCCGGAACCGCCGTCCTGGACCGCGACGACGCCGCCCCCTCCCGTCAGTGAGGAAGGTCGCCTGACCGCACCCCCTCGAGATACGGTCGAACCGCACCCCGTGCGGGGCGCGGCCGAGCCGCCTGCGGCCGCACCCCGCAAGGGGTGCGGCCGGGCCGCACCCTTGCGGGGTGCGGCCGGGCCGCACCCTTGCGCGGTGCGGCCGAGCCGCACCCCCAAGTGTGCGGCCAATCCGCACCCCTTCCCGCAAGGGGATGCGGCCGCCTCCTCCCCCCCCCCTTTCTTTTACAGGGGGGCTCGCGAGGAGCCCTGCCGGGCACGCTCCTTGTCAGGTACTCGGACCCCAGGACATTTCCATGTTCAATGGGGGCTCAGAACGCCTCCGCGCTCACGCATGCTCAGAACGCTTCTGAGCACGCTCAGAACGCCTCCGCGCTCACGCGCGCTCAGAACGCCTCCGCACTTACGCGCACGCTCAGAACGCTTCTAAGCGCGCTCAGAACGCCTCCGTGCTCACGCGCGCTCAGAACGCCTCTGCACTTACGCGCACCCAAAACGCTTCTGAGCGCGCTCAGAATGCCTCCGCGCTCACGCGCGCTCAGAACGCTTCCCCAGTCACCTAGATTGCTTCTCTGTTCGTTGCGCGCTCAGAACGCTTCTGAGCGCGCTCAGCTCACTTTTTGTCTTTCTGACTTCTCACATTTTGTCTTTTTAGCAAGCTCACTTCTTATCTTTCCAGTTTCTCAGATTTCAGGAAGAGCTTGTCGCCTTTTTCGCCTCCAACAAAACTGCCCGAACTGCCCGAACTGCCCGAAGGGCAAGATGGTCATTTATGAAAAATGGTGATCCGTGTGCCCCGAACCGGAAAACATGATTCGTCCGCCAGCTATTTATGGAAGTTACAAACGGCGAAATTACCGGACTGCCCTCGGCCAAAGCTATAAAAGGAGCCCCAAGGCTTCATTCGAGAGGACCTTGTCTTCTGCACCTGGGAGAGCTCCTTGCAGACTTTTGCGGAATTCTCCTTCGGCTCTTGAAGATCTCCTTCGCGGACTTGAAGATTTCCTTCGTCCCGAAAGGCGACACCGCTTCTCAGGTTTGTTCTCCGGAGCCTTCTCACTTTTGTTCTCCGGAGCCTTCTCACTTTTGTTCTCCAGCATTCTCAGAAGGAGAAATACTTAGTTTTCCGAGAGGTGGCCTGTCACCCTCGGAGCTCTCTCTCTCTCTACTATTGTAACGAGCAGCGGCCTGCCGCGCTCGAGTTCTAAGTACCAGATTGTAACCCCAGAAGATAGTGAAGTTTGGTCGGCACAGCTCCGGCCGCGTGGTTTTTTACCCTTTCCGGGTTTTCCACGTTAAAAAGTCTCAGTGTACTTAACGAATCTCAAATTGACTATTTGCGCGCTTGGTTCGCTCCCGAGCTAAGTTGGTTCAAGTAAACCGGTCTACCAAGAGCCCTAAGCGACCCGCAACAGTTTGGCGCCGTCTGCGGGAACGATTCCCAAAACTCTTGAAAGGCCAACTGCAATGGCAAGAAAGAGTGCTCGCACTACCGATGGATCAATGCCGGAGGGACACATCGACCCAGCTCCCTCCCACTCGCTCATCAATACGCCTCCTGGAGAAGAGGCAGTGTCTGCGCTCGCAGCAGGAGTGGAAGGGCGCATGCAGCATATTAAAGAACAGCAAGCCGAGATGTTGGCTCTCGTAAGGAATCTCGGGGCTCCTCAAATTCCAATTCAGCCGTCGACATTGAACGTGCCGCCGCCCCCAGCCCCAAGTCATTCCCCAAACGAAGAGGCCATTCAGGAGGAAGAAGCTTCAGAAGGAACCTCCAGCGCAGCAGGCTCCGCTCACCCTGCCCCGCCAGCAAGAAACCAAGAAGCTGACCACCGTCACCTTCACCCAGGAAGAGCTGCCCCTGATCAAGCAATCGAAAGAACCACGCGAGAAGAAATACGCAATATGATAGAAGAAGAGTACGTCCAAGTAGGGCGACGCGCAACTCTCGCCTGACGTCCCACACACCACGGCTCCCCACTACCGCCTCAAGTCCTGGCCCATCCAATTCCGAATGGATTTAAGATTCCCAACATCGAGACATTCGACGAGACGGACAATCCATTGGAATATGTCAATCACTTCACCACCGTCATGAGGATTTGCAGCGCCCCTGATCAGCTCCTCTGTCAGGTGTTCCTGACAACCTTGAAGGGACAAGCGCGCACTCGGTTCCACTCTCTGCGGAATGGGGCCATCAACAACTTCACAAAAATGGCATAGCAGTTCGTGGACCAATTCATTGCCAACCGCAGAATTGTCCGAGATCCCTCCCATCTCTCGGGGATCCGCCAAAACGACGGAGAAACACTCAAAGATTTTTTTCCGACGCTTCACTACGGAGGCTCGACAGATACCAGGGGTCGACCTCGAGCTCTTGCGAGGAGTCTTCCTTGGAAGTCTCCGCCCAGGTGGCTTCTACTCAGCTCTAATGAGAGAAACCGTACCAAGCTATCCTGACCTCGTTCAGCGAGTCGAGACCCAGATAACAGCAGATGAGGCAATTGAAGCGCACCGCCGGCAGTTCGAGGGGAGCTCGAAGAGGAAGAAAGAGGAGTCGCTGCCGCAGACAGCTCCCAATAAGAAAAACAAGCGTTACGACAACCCCAGCCGAGACCGAGGATCTCGACAACATCAGGACTACACTCCCCTAAACACTACCAGGACTAACGTACTGTACGCGATCAAAGACAACCAGACGCTCCGCAAGCCCAGACCCCTCGCTAAAAACTTAGGGGACCAGACAAAATATTGTGAGTTCCATCATGGACAAGGACATGACACGGAAAATTGCTCCAAGCTTAAGGATGAAATAGAGCAACTCGCAAACAAGGCCTACTGGGGAAATTCCTACGAGACTAGGCGACTATTCGGCCAGCAGGAGATCAGCTAGCGGCCTGCCAGGAAGGACTGGGAGCAACCCTTAAGGCAGTCATCCCAGGAGAAAGCTTCATCCCCATCAGCGGGGCTCTACCAGCGCCGCTGAAATATTCTGTCAACTTCGTTTCTTTCAACTTTGTTTCCGGAAAAACTTTGTGTGAATTGCCACTACTAATTGTTTTTTAAAGTAAATCATTCCAGGCATGTCATATCCTGCGCTATCGAAGCTACGTAAAGAAGTCCATTCGCATAAACAGCACCTGCCTCAAGGCAGTGCGCTAATGAACAACACCTGCCTCAAGGCAGTGCGCTAATGAACAACACCTGCCTTAAAGCAGTGCGCTAATGAACAGCACCTGCCTCCAGGCAGTGCGCTAATGAACAGCACCTGCCTCAAGGCAGTGCGCTAATGAACAGCACCTGCCTCCAGGCAGTGCGCTAATGAACAGCACCTGCCTCAAGGCAGTGCGCTAATGAACAGCAGCTGCCTCAAGGCAGTGCGCTAATGAACAACACCTGCCTCCAGGCAGTGCGCTAATGAACAGCACCTGCCTCAAGGCAGTGCGCTAATGAACAGCACCTGCCTCCAGGCAGTGCGCTAATGAACAGCACCTGCCTCAAGGCAGTGCGCTAATGAACAGCACCTGCCTCAAGGTAGTGCGCTAATGAAGAGCATCTACCTCCAGGCAGTGCGCTAATGAACAGCACCTGCCTCAAGGCAGTGCGCTAATGAACAGCACCTGCCTCCAGGCAGTGCGCTAATGAACAGCACCTGCCTCCAGGCAGTACGCTAATGAACACCACCTGCCTCAAGGCAGTGCGCTAATGAACAACACCTGCCTCAAGGCAGTGCGCTAATGAACAGCACCTGCCTCCAGGCAGTGCGCTAATGAACAGCACCTGCCTCCAGGCAGTGCGCTAATGAACACCACCTGCCTCAAGGCAGTGCGCTAATGAACACCACCTGCTTCAAGGCAGTGCGCTAATGAACATCACCTACTTCAAAGCAGTGCGCTAATGAACTGCACCTGCCTCAAAGCAGTGCGCTAATGAACAGCACCTGCCTCCAGGCAGTGCGCTAGCGAACATCACCTGCCTCCAGGCAGCGCGCTAACGAACAGCAACTGCCTACGGGCAGCGCGCTCACAACAATCTCTCACTGTCGTCGATTGAAGGTTCACCCTTATCCACCGCAGTAAGGTCCCGGCGTCGTAATTGTTTGCCCCTCCCACGTTCGTACACGGTTTGAATACATATGCTCTTTACCGACCAAACCTATCTTCTACTAGGTGAAAAGCCATGAGCTCAGACTCGCGCAAATCTATCTTCTACTATTTAAAAAGCCGCGAGCTCAGACTCGCGCAAATCTATCTTCTATTATGTAAAAAGCTGTGAGCTCAGACTCGCGCAAACTTATCTCCTATTATGTGAAGAACTGCACACTCACCCTTCGACAGCAATTCTCGCCCAAGGCATCACAAAGAGAGCAACGATCAGACCCGCCGCTAACTAGTCAAAACCTTCGCACTCCTTCACATGGTTTGGACTCTGAAAGTTTGGGGGGCTTATGATAGGGGCTCGTATCATGGGCTCTCATTTATAAGAAAACCGGGCGACGGTTGCTCACATGCACCACTCCCCCCACTATTTTGGAAAGAGAAAGTGGGAGAGCGAGGCCGGAACCTCCGTCCGGGACCGCGACGACGCCGCCCCCTCCCGTCAGTGAGGAAGGTCGCATGACCGCACCCCCTCGAGATACGGTCGAGTTGCACCCTTGCGGGGTGCGGCTCGGGCCGCACCCCCTTGGGGTGCGGTCAGGCCGCACCCTTGCGGGGTGCGGCCCAGCCGCACCATTGCGGGGTGCGGCCCAGCCGCACCATTGCGGGGTGCGGATCGGGCCGCACCCCCTTTGGGGTGCGGCCAAGACGCACCCTTGCGGGGTGCGGCCAAGCCGCACCCTTGCGCGGTGCGGCCGAGCGGCACCCCCCAAGGGTGCGGCCAATCCGCACCCCTTCCAGCAAGGGGATGCGACCGCCTCTTCCCCCCCTTTCTTTTACAGGGGGGCTCGCGAGGAGCCCTGCCGGGCACGCTCCTTGTCAGGTACTCGGACCCCAGGACATTTCCATGTTCAATGGGGGCTCAGAACGCCTCCGCGCTCATGCATGCTCAGAACGCTTCTGAGCACGCTCAGAACGCCTCCACGCTCACGCGCGCTCAGAACGCCTCCGCACTTACGCGCACGCTCAGAACGCTTCTAAGCGCGCTCAGAATGCCTCCGCGCTCACGTGCGCTCAGAACGCCTCCGCACTTGCGCGCACCCAAAACGCTTCTGAGCGCGCTCAGAACGCCTCCGCGCTCACGCGCGCTCAGAACGCTTCCGCGCTCACGCGCGCTCAGAACGCTTCCGCGCTCACGCGCGCTCAGAACGCTTCCCCAGTCGCCTAGATTGCTTCTCCGTTCGTTGCGCGCTCAGAACGCTTCTGAGCGCGCTCAGCTCACTTTTTGTCTTTCAGACTTCTCACATTTTGTCTTTTCAGCATGCTCACTTCTTATCTTTCCAGTTTCTCAGATTTCAGGAACAGCTTGTCGCCTTTTTCGCCTCCAACAAAATTGCCCGAACTGCCCGAACTGCCCGAAGGGCAAGATGGTTATTTACGAAAAATGGTGATTCGTGTGCCCCTAACCGGAAAACACGATTCGTCCGTCAGCTATTTATGGAAGTTACAAACGGCGAAATTACCGGACCGCCCTCGGCCAAAGCTATAAAAGGAGCCCCAAGGCTTCATTCGAGAGGACATTGTCTTCTGCACCCGGGAGAGCTCCTTGCAGACTTTTGCGGAATTCTCCTTCGGCGCTTGAAGATCTCCTTCGCGGACTTGAAGATTTCCTTCGTCCCGAAAGGCGACACCGCTTCTCACTTTTGTTCTCCGGAGCCTTCTCACTTTTGTTCTCTGGAGCCTTCTCACTTTTGTTCTCCGGAGCCTTCTCACTTTTGTTCTCCAGCATTCTCAGAAGGAGAAATACTTAGTTTTCCGAGAGGTGGCCTGTCACCCTCGGAGCTCTCTCTCTCTCTCTCTCTCTACTATTATAACGAGCAACGGCCTGCCGCGCTCGAATTCTAAGTACCAGATTGTAACCCCCAGAAGATAGTGAAGTTTGGTCGGCACAGCTCCAGCCGCGTGGTTTTTTACCCTTTCCGGGTTTTCCACCTTAAAAAGTCTCAGTGTACTCAACGAATCTCAAATTGACTGTTTGCGCGCTTGGTTCGCTCCCGAGCTAAGGTGGTTCAAGTAAACCGGTCTACCAAGAGCCATAAGCAACCCACAACAAATAGTATACAAAGGAAGGAGGAGATATCCCAAATCCCTCAAATTCTCAATACAGTTCAATGTAGCTCTTATCTCTATTAAACTAAATACATGAAAAAATTTATATTAAACAATTTGCTCAGGGGCGGATCTAGGTAGAGGCATACCCGGGCACGTGCCCGGGTTCAATTTTTCGGGAAAAAAACAATATATAAAGTGTTTGCCCAGAAAGCCCGCGACCTCTTCCTGCAGGCCAAAGTTTTTTTGGTCTGAGCGGTCTCAATATATGGTGATCGCGCAGACCGCCAAGTCTCTTCTCAGCCGCAGTTTTCTAAGTCCCAAGCGGTCAAGGCAGTGTGAGATCGACAGCATGAGCGGTCTCCTCCTTTTCTTCCTTTTTGCTATTTGCACCCCTCATCTCTGCCCCGGCTCTCCTGTACCCCGGGCAGCCCGTAGTTCTTAGTTCTGCCCGTTTGGGCAGCCTCCTCGTCTATAAATAGAGAGGTAGGGGTACCTGGAAAGGGACTCTCTGGCCCCGAGGCTCCAGCTTACGACCTGTGTAAGCGGTCTCATTTTTTAGTGATCGTCATCCTGTGATCGTTTTCTCTCTCTTCAGCCTCCCCTGTCTTAGTAACCTGCACTTCGCAGTCTTCTTCTTTTCCCCCCTTTAGTGTGTGAATTTTGGAGGTACCATTTTTGGTGCCAACATAAAGTATGTTAGGTTCATTATTAATGTTTGTCCTTTACTTTTTACATGTGTAGACATCAAATTGACTGCCTAAACTCCCCCAATATGGGGTGCAGTTTGCGACTCGCGATATCAAGCGTGTGTGACCTAATTAGTTTATTTCTTGACCCGCCACGGCGCCTCCTACAGACGTGGTGTCGAAATTCCTTGATTTCCTTTTTCGCGAGCAACAAGAGTGCCCTACCTGCGCGATTTCCTTTCCCCTCTTAGCGATCTTCTTTTCTCCCGCCGAGTTCCGACTCTGTTCTCCAATGGGAAGGGGAGTGTCAGGGACTCAGTGCTAAGATTTTTTTTCGCTATTAAGTTGCAGCAAGCCAGTAAACGAATAACGCCCTTACGCCCCTATTTGCATTCTTTATCTCCAATAATTAATTTTTCGTTCATGCTTAAGGGTAAGACTGATGACTCTCAAATATAGGTCCCGGGATTTAATTTATAGGATCATTGTACAAACATTCATTCATTTAATTTTGATTTTTTTTAATGAAAAAAATATCTTTTTTAATTAACTTTTAATTAGTGCCCGGGTTACACAGAAATCCTAGTTCCGCCACTGAATTTGCTCATAAAGATTAGTCTCTGTCTTCTTCTTCTGGGCTCGCCCTTCCACTTTCTTCGGTGCCTCCTTCTTTGATGCCTCATTCTTGGACTCTTCCTTTTTTTCCGACTCTTTCGCCGGACCAATATGAAAACTTCCTCAAATTGCTAACAAGATTAAGATGGACAATTCCGACCACTGCTAACTTCCTCTCGTTCATATCAATGGAGATTATATCAATTCCTGTAATAGAAGTATGGTGAATATTTATAATAAAATAATAATACTCAATATTCACATCAACTAAAACTGCTAAAGGCTTAACGAAAGTTAATCCAGAGATCTATTTCAAGCTTTGTCTAATGTTTTGATACTAATTAGAGAAAAATTAAAGTTCTGGACTTATTTCAAACTAAAGTTAAAGTTGAGTGACTGATTTAGATATTTTGTCTTACTGTGTTTGTGCACAATTTCTTATGCACTCTGGCTCTCGCTCTCTCTTATGCGCATTACAATTGATAGGGTTTCCTTGAAGGCGCTAACCGCACCCCATTCATGGGTGTGCGGTTATCCACAGAAACCCCACTAGCCCCGTAACCACCCAACATGTGGGTGCAAATAGTAAAATCCTTCAACATGGGGGTGCAAATAGTAAAATTCTGCATCATGCGGTGCAAATAGTAAAATCCTACAACATGGGGGTGCAAATAGTAAATTCCTCCATCATTGAGTGCAAATAGTAAAATCCTCCAACATGGGAGTGCAAATAGTAAAATCTCACATCATGGGGTGCAAACAGTAAAACCCCACATCATGGAGTGCAAATAGTAAAATCCTCCAACATGTGGGTGCAAATAGTAAAATCCCACATCATGGGGGTGCAAATAGTAAAATCCCCCATTATGGGGTGCAAATAGTAAAATCCTTCAACATGTGGGTGTAAATAGTAAAATCCTCCAACATGTGGGTGTAAATAGTAAAATCCTCCAACATGGGGGTGCAAATAGTAAAATCCTTCAATACGGTCTGCGTATAGCAAATAATATGGTTATGGTGTGCGCATAACCATATCCGTCATATGAATACATATCACCGCAAAACTATACAAACTGGTGTGCGCGTAGCTATATTCATGATAAGTGTGCGTATTACACATAAATTGGTTATGGTGTGCGGGTAACCGCATAACCACCATAACTACCCTAACCACCCATTTAATTACGAAAGTGTCACCCTCAAAAACTATAAATAGAACCCCAAGGCTTCTCTTTTTTCCATCTTCTCCTCCTCCATCTCTCCCCCCTTTTGAGACTTTCTCTCTCTCCAGCCGGGAAAATCCTCCTACGAATTTTCTCTCTCCTCCTTCCTTGCGCGTTCACAAGCGCGCCTCCTCCTTGTGCGCACACAAGCGCGCCTCCTCCTTGCGCGCTCACAAGCGCGCGTCCTCCTTGCGCGCTCACAAGCGTGCGTCCTCCTTGCGCGCTCACCAGCGCGCGTCCTCCTTGCGCGCTCACAAGCGCGCCTCCTCCTTGCGCGCTCACTAGCGCGCATCCTCCTTTCGCGCTCACCAGCGCGCCTCCTCCTTGCGCGCTCACCAGCGCGCCTCCTACTTGCGCGCTCACAAGCGCGCCTCCTCCTTGCGCGCTCACAAGCGCGCCTCCTCCTTGCGCGCTCACCAGCATGCGTCCTCCTTGCGCGCTCACAAGTGCGCCTCCTCCTTGCGCGCTCACAAGCGCGCCTCCTCCTTGCGCGCTCACAAGCGCTCCTCCGTGCGCTCCGCTCTCCAGACCGCTCCAAGCGCGCCTCCGTGCGCTCCGCTTTCAAGACCGCTCCAAGCGCGCCACCGTGCGCTCCGCTTTCAAGACCACTCCAAGCGCGCCACTGTGCGCTCCGCTCTCAAGACCACTCCAAGCGCGCCTCCGGGCGCTCCGCTCTCAAGACCGCTCCAAGCGCACCTCTGTGCGCTCCGCTCTCAAGACCACTCCAAGCGCGCCTCCGCGCGCTCCGCTCTCAAGACCACTCCAAGTGCGCCTCCGCGCGCTCCGCTCTCAAGACCGCTCCAAGCTCGCCTCCGTGCGCTCCGCTCTTAAGACTGCTCCAAGAGCGCCTCTGCGCGCTCCGCTCTCAAGATCGTCCAAGCATAACCCTGCGTACTCAGCAACAAGCACTCCGCGCCCTCAAGAACAAACGCTCCAGCCTCCAGCAAGAACATCTCCAAACTCCTCTCGCGCAGCAGGAGACAACCGACAGAGACAAAGACGCACAGAGCACATCGATCCAACCTTCAAGCTGCAGTCAAAACCTCTAGAGCGCTTAGAGCGCAACATCCCCCTCTGCATCAGACAAAAGTCTTAGCTCCAGGAGCGGTGGCTTGTCACCCTCCGAGTATCTCTCTCTCAACAATTGTAACGAGAGGCGGCATGTCTCCCTCGAGTTCTTTAAAGTAGCTTTGTACAACAACCAACAAATAGTGGAGGTTTCGGCCGACACAGACCCGGCCGCGTGGTTTTTCACCCAGTTGACGGGTTTTCCACGTTAAAAAAATTGCCTTGTTAGCTTTCTCTTTTTCTGTGGTTGTTTGCGCGCTCAAACGCTCCCGGGCTAAGACGGTCCAATCTAGTCCGATCTACCGGAGCCTTGAGTGGACCGCAACAGTTTGGCGCCGTCTGTAGGAATCGAGTTCCCCCAAAGCTTGAAGAAGACTCTGAAGACAGTATCCGTTGCACAACAATACTCGTGACTAGAGATCATGGCAGGAAAAGCCATCCGCACAGGTGAAGAATCAATCCCCGGGGGGCATGCTGATTTGGCTCCCATCCACTCGCTTATCAGCAAACCCGAAGGAGAGCTCTCCAGTACGAATGCCCAAGACCGTGTGGCCCGTCCTGACAGAAGTCCAGAAACTCAGTATCACTGCAACCGCCCTGAAGCGATAGGCCATGAGCCTGCAGATGGGAGGCTCACACGTGAAGAAGTCTGTCACATAATTTTTGAAGAGCACGAACGAGCAACGCAGCGTGCCGCTTTGGCCCCTCGCCCTCTCCATTGTCGCTCACCATTTGTACCTGAGGTTCTGGCACATCCAATCCCCCTTGGCTTCAAGCTCCCAAAGATTGAGACATACGACGGAGCGAGCGACCCATCGGAGCACGTCAGACACTTCGCGATCATGATGCAACTCTGTAATGCCACAGATTCACTGCTGTGTCAGGCATTCCCGGCAACTTTGAAAGGACAGCCTCGCACCTGGTTCCTATCCTTGGGGGAGGGAGAAATCAGGGATTTCGTAGAGCTGACTCAACAATTCACAGACCAGTTCATCGCTAGCCGCCGGATAGTTAAAGATCCCTCCCACCTGTCCGGGATCCGTCAAAGCGAAGGGGAAACCCTTAAAGATTTCTTCCGTCGTTTCACCGCTGAGGCACGACAAATTCCTGGAGCAAAACCAGAGCTCCTGCGAGGGTTTTTACTCGCAGGGCTTCGCCCTGGTGGCTTCCACTCTGCATTAATATGGGAGACTGTACCCAGCTACCCCGATCTCGTTCAACGGATCGACGCCCAGATCACTACCGACGAAGCAATCGAAGCACATAAACAGCAGTTTGACAGAGGCATGAAAAGGCAAAGGGAACAAGAGGCTTCATCAGCCTTCGGGAGGAGCAATGAACGTCACGTCAACCCACAACCTCGGCAGCGCCAGAGAAACACGCCCCTCAATACCTCCAGAACAAAAATACTTTACGCAATCCAAGATAAGGTGGCGCTTCATAGGCCTAAGTCGGTCGCTCCAAACAAAGGAGACCAATCACAATACTGTGAGTTCCACCGCGGACGCGGGCATGACACGAAAGATTTCACAAAGCTAAAGAAGGAAATCGAACGTCTTATTCGACAAGGACTTCTGAAAAGATTCTCGTGAAGCAAAACATTAAATCGGTTGACGACACCTGGGCAAGCGAGAGATCGGCCGCCCGCTTGCCTGGAAAGACTGGGGGGAAACCCCTACAAGTAATCGCACCAGAAGAAAGCTCCCTCCCTGTTCACCAAGTTGTACTTGCACCTCCTCTACTTCATGCCGGCTTTATCAGCATTCAATAAAGACGTGTGATTTAACTTCTACACGTGGTTCCTGCGAATTACTTTCTGATTTCATTAACTTCATATGTTTCAGATAACATAGTTTCAATAGGTAAGGTCGCCAGACCTCCGCCTGCCATCGTCAGGGTCCTGCCCCCCTTGACGATCGGTCTCTGCCAAGTTACAATAGGTAAGGTCGCCAGACCTCCGCCTGCCATCGTCAGGGGCCTGCCCCCTTGACGATCGGTCCCTGCCAAGTTTCAATAGGTAAGGTCGTCATACCTCCGCCTGCCATCTTCAAGGGCCTGCCCCCCTTGACGACCGGTCCCCGCCAAGTTATAATAGGTAAGGTCGTCAGACCTCCGCCTGCCATCGTCAGGGGCCTGCCCCCCTTGACGACCGGTCCCCGCCAAGTTACAATAGGAAAGGTCGTCAGACCTCCGCCTGCCATCGTCAGGGGCCTGCACCCCTTGACGATCGGTCCCTGCCAAGTTTCAATAGGTAAGGTCGTCAGACCTCCGCCTGCCATCGTCAGGGGCCTGCCCCCCTTGACGATCGGTCCCCGCCAAGTTACAATAGGTAAGGTCACCAGACCTCCGCCTGCCATCGTCAGGGGCCTGCCCCCCTTGATGATCGGTCCCCGCCAAGTTACAATAGGTAAGGTCGCCATACCTCCGCCTGCCATCGTCAGGGGCCTGCCCCCCTTGACGATCGGTCCCCGCCAAGTTACAATAGGTAAGGTAGCCAGACCTCCGCCTGCCATCGTCAGGGGTCTGCCCCCCTTGACGATTGGTCCCTGCCAAGTTACAATAGGTAAGGTCGCCAGACCTCCGCCTGCCATCGTCAGGTGCCTGCCCCCCTTAATGATCGGCCAAGCAAAGTTACAATGGGTCTGCCCTTCTACCCACAGTAGGTTGCAGCGTCGCCATGACCTACCCCCTCGCGCTCACAAACGGTTCGAAGCGCCTGCCTTTCACTGCGACTATCAACGACATCTCCTAGGTCGGTAACGTGAACCTCTCACTACTCGGCTCGAATCGCCCTCCATTCGCCCACGTAGTAAGTTCCAGCACCACCTGTGTCTCGCCCTCCAAACGCCAACATCCAAGAAGAAAAATGCAGTTGACCGCGCAAGATGGTTACAACACCACAAATGCTTAACCATCATCACAAGCAAGTGCTCAAGGCTGGAACAGTAAACAAACACTCAAGCAACGCTCAAGGAGCTACCAAAGCTCTGTAAGCAAAGTACCAAGCTGCTGCATAATGCAAATGTGCGAAGAAACGATAAAGACGGAACCATACCTCATCCACATCAACACCAATCTCCCTCTCACCCTCGAAGAGACCTCCGACATCAAGCTCAGATATATCTCAGCAATGCGACAACACCGCCGTACAGGGGAACTTCACTCCCGGACTTGCAGGTATCCCATACCGTCACTTTCAAACATCAACATGCTCCACAACTAATGAGGAGCGCCACTACATAAACTACCCCTGAGGACAATGCCTCGCTCCCTGAAAGGCCAAGGAGTCGCCCGAGTCTTCACGAGCAAAGGCTCGTAGGTATGAGCCACATCACATAGGTGCGCTCCCCACGCGCTCACCACATATGGGCGCCACTCCTACATCCGCACAGCATGCGAGCGCACCTTCCTCACACCGCTCCGCTACAGGAAGTCCTTTCCGAGACTCTTCAAGCACCCCCTTCCATACCACGTTGCTGACTCCACCACAATTGCCACAACTATTTCGCACAAAAAGTCCTCGCACCTCTCTCGCCCCGGCTCTGAACTTCGGGGACTTGGGGGGCAAATGATAGGGTTTCCTTGAAGGCGCTAACCGCACCCCATTCATGGGTGTGCGGTTATCCAAAGAAACCCCACTAGCCCCGTAACCACCCAACATGTGGGTGCAAATAGTAAAATCCTTCAACATGGGGGTGCAAATAGTAAAATTCTGCATCATGAGGTGCAAATAGTAAAATCCTCCAACATGGGGGTGCAAATAGTAAATTGCTCCATCATGGAGTGCAAATAGTAAAATCCTCCAACATGGGGGTGCAAATAGTAAAATCTCACATCATGGGGTGCAAACAGTAAAACCCCCCATCATGGAGTGCAAATAGTAAAATCCTCCAACATGTGGGTGCAAATAGTAAAATCCCACATCATGGGGGTGCAAATAGTAAAATCCCCCATTATGGGGTGCAAATAGTAAAATCCTTCAACATGTGGGTGTAAATAGTAAAATCCTCCAACATGTGGGTGTAAATAGTAAAATCCTCCAACATGGGGGTGCAAATAGTAAAATCCTTCAATACGGTCTGCGTATAGCAAATAATATGGTTATGGTGTGCGCATAACCATATCCGTCATATGAATACATATCACCGCAAAACTATACAAACTGTTGTTCGCGTAGCTATATTCATGATAAGTGTGCGTATAACACATAAATTGGTTATGGTGTGCGGGTAGCCGCATAACCACCAAAACTACCCTAACCACTCATTTAATTACGAAAGTGCCACCCTCAAAAACTATAAATAGAACCCTAAGGCTTCTCTTTTTTCCATCTTCTCCTCCTCCATCTCTCCCCCCTTTTGAGACTTTCTCTCTCTCCAGCCGAGAAAATCCTCCTACGAATTTTCTCTCTCCTCCTTCTTCCTTGCGCGCTCACAAGCGCGCCTCCTCCTTGCGCGCTCACAAGCGCGCCTCCTCCTTGCGCGCTCACAAGCGCGCCTCCTCCTTGCGCGCTCACAAGCGCGTCTCCTCCTTGCGCGCTCACAAGCGCGCGTCCTCCTTGCGCGCTCACAAGCGCGCGTCCTCCTTGCGCGCTCACAAGCGCGCCTCCTCCTTGCGCGCTCACAAGCGCGCATCCTCCTTCCGCGCTCACCAGCGCGCCTCCTCCTTGCGCGCTCACCAACGCGCCTCCTACTTGGGCGCTCACAAGCGCGCCTCCTCCTTGCGCGCTCACAAGCGCGCCTCCTCCTTGCGCGCTCACCAGCGTGCGTCCTCCTTGCGCGCTCACAAGCGCGCCTCCTCCTTGCGCGCTCACAAGCGTGCCTCCTCCTTGCGCGCTCACAAGCGCGCCTCCGTGCGCTCCGCTCTCAAGACCGCTCCAACCGCGCCTCCGTGCGCTCCGCTTTCAAGACCGCTCCAAGCGCGCCACCGTGCGCTCCGCTCTCAAGATCACTCCAAGCGCGCCACCGTGCTCTCCGCTCTCAAGACCACTCCAAGCGCGCCTCCGCGCGCTCCGCTCTCAAGACCGCTCCAAGCGCTCCTCCGTGCGCTCCGCTCTCAAGACCGCTCCAAGCGCGCCTCCGCGCGCTCCGCTCTCAAGACCACTCCAAGCGCGCCTCCGTGCGCTCCGCTCTCAAGACCGCTCCAAGCGCGCCTCTGCGCGCTCCGCTCTCAAGACCGCTCCAAGCGCGCCTCCGCGCGCTCCGCTCTTAAGACCGCTCCAAGCTCGCCTCTGTGCACTCTGCTCTGAAGACTGCTCCAAGAGCGCCTCTGCGCGCTCCGCTTTCAAGACCGTCCAAGCATAACCCCGCGTACTCAACAACAAGCACTCCGCGCACTCAAGAACAAACGCTACAACCTCCAACAAGAACAACACTCCAAACTCCTCTCGCGCAGCAGGAGACAACCGACAGAGACAAAGACACACAGAGCACATCGATCCAACCTTCAAGCTGCAGTCAAAACCTCTAGAGCGCTTAGAGCGCAGCATCCCCCTCTGCATCAGACAAAAGTCTTAGCTCTGGGAGCGGTGGCTTGTCACCCTCCGAGTATCTCTCTCTCAACAATTGTAACGAGAGGCGGCATGTCTCCCTCGAGTTCTTTAAAGTAGCTTTGTACAACAACCAACAAATAGTGGAGGTTTCGGCCGACACAGACCCGGCCGCGTGGTTTTTCACCCAGTTGACGGGTTTTCCACGTTAAAAAAATTGTCTTGTTAGCTTTCTCTTTTTCTGTGATTGTTTGCGCGCTCAAACGCTCCCGGGCTAAGACGGTCCAATCTAGTCCGATCTACCGGAGCCTTGAGTGGACCGCAACAACAATGAAGACGGGTGAAATGGAAGAGATGAATACTAACACATCGGAATGAGTGTATGAGATACAGAGTCAAGACTCTTTTTAATGTAAGTTTATATAGAAGCATACAACAACTCGAAGGCATCTAAACAAAACAAAATTAAAGCATCCAAACTAATTTATGGCGGACTAGAAACTAACATATCTATCATAAATTCATCAACAACAACAACAACAACAGAACCCATATAGTCCCCAATCATTGGGGGTATGGGCGGAGGAAGATTGGAAACAGACCTAACATTTGGCCCTATGCACAAAGTGGCTTCTCTCAGAGGAGAAAGACCGAACCTTCGACAATAAATGCACAAAGTGGCTGCTCACAGATTACCACTGAAATAGTGGCCCCATATACCGTCACGTTTGTTGTGGAATCATGCCCTCAAATCAAAGACATCAGAGAGGGCAGACCCAAGAATCCATTTTGATTTATGTGCACATAACCATGCTTCCTTCATTCAGCATCCAGAGCATTGGCCTTGCACAAACTCTATCATAAATTCATAATAAAAAAAAAATCAAAACCACTAGGGCCCGTTCGTTTGGACGGAATTGAAATTCGATATTGGAATTTAATATTAATAAATATTGTAGAATTAAATATTGTTGACTAATTCCAATTCCAACGTTCCTCTAATAAACAATATTGTTGAGTATTGTGGAATTAATCAATGCTTTTGTTCGTTTGTTAAATAAAATTAAATTTAAGAATTGAAAAATATTACGAAGAAGCTAATATTTATCACATATATCATATACAAATGTATGTCATGACGACGATTTTTTCGCCCGTGGGCGATTTTTTTGCCCGAGAACTATTTTTTCTGCCCGGGCGCAATTTTTCGCACAACTGCAATTTTTTCGCCCGGGTGCGCATTTTTTGCCCTGGCTCATTTTTTTCGCCCGAGCGCGATTTTGTGTCCCGGGCACGATTTTTTTGCCCGGGCGCAATTTTTTTCCCGGGTGTGATTTTTCCACCCGTACGACCGGAAAAAGCTCGCATAAGCGATAAAAGCGCATCCCAGCAAAAAACTGCTCCATGGTGAAAAAATCGCGCCCGAAAAATAGCCCCCAAGCAAACAAATATCGTAGGGCGAAAAAAACTCGCCCGGGCAAAAAAATCGCTCCCGGCCAAAAAAATCTTGCCCGGGCGAAAAAATTGCGTCCGGGCGAAAAAAATTGCGCCCGGGCGAAAAAATTGCGCGCAGGCAAAAAAATCGCTCCCTGACGAAAAATCGCGTTTGAGCGAAAAAATCGCGCCGGAGCGAAAAACTCTCCCCTGGGAGAAAAATTCGCGCCCGGGCGAAAAATTCGCGTCCAGGCAAAAAATTTGTGCGCGGGCGAAAAATTCGCGTCCGGGCAAAAAAAACGCTCTCGGGGGAAAAAATCGCGCCCGGGTGAAAAAATTTGCGCCCGGGTGAAAAAATTGCGCATGTGCGAAAAAATCGCGCCCGGGCGAAAAACCCGCACCCGGACGAAAAACGCGCGCCCGGGCGAAAAACGCGCGATCGGGCGAAAAACGCGCGCCCCGGCGAAAAACGTGCACCCCGGCGAAAAACGCGTGTCCGGGCGAAAAACGCCCTCCCTGGCAAAAAACTCGTGCCCGGGCAAAAAATTGCGCGCCCGGGTGACAAAACATGCGCCCAGGCGAAAAATGCCCCCTGGGCGAAAAATGCGTGCCCGGGCGAAAAATGCGCGCCTGGGCGAAAAAAACGCGCCTGGGCGAAAAACGCGCGCTGGGGAGGAAAATTTCCGCCCTGGCGAAAAACGCGAGTTCGGGCGAAAAACTCGCGTCTGTGCGAAAAACTCGCGCCTGGGCGAAAAATTGTGCGCCCGGGCGCATAATCGCGCGCCCGGGCGAAAAAACGCGCGTCAGGGCGAAAAACGCGCGCTAGGGCGGAAAATTTCCGCCCGAGCAAAATTTGGGCGTTCGGGCGAAAAACTCACGTCCGTGCGAAAAACTGGCGCCCGAGCGAAAAATTGTGAGCCCGGGCGCATAAACGCGCTCCCGGGCAAAAAACGAGATAAATCGAGCGTGCCAGACTCGCCCAATTCCGATTTGTCTGGCTAGATTTTGTGCTTAGGCTTATATCAATTCCATGATATTCAACTCAAATTTCAATTATTAAAGCTACCTAACAAACGAACGACGTAATTGAAATTTGACGTCAAATTTCAATTCCAAGTCTTCAATTCCGTCCAAACGAACGGGGCCTTATAGTTATGTGCATGGATGTTGAACATAAAACATTTGCTTATTAATACTATTGTTAGCCCCATTTATTGTATTATTCTGCCGCATATAATGTTGAAAGTTGGGTATGAGAGATGTAATAAGTGTCCTCTTATAAAGGAGGTTGATGGTTCAAGTCTCTTGACCTCAACAACCTACCTCCCTGTATTTAGCTCTTAGCACATAGATGGTGTGTGTAGGCTTACCGTACTCGTGCAGAGCGAGCTTAGCTCAACTTTCAACAAAAGCGCGACCTAACAGCTTGACCCAACTTTCAACATATATTGATATACCCGTGATAAATTATGCATTATATGCTATGGATTCAAGAATGGTCATTTTTATAAGGAATTTATTTAAAGCTTGATGGGATTCCCCCATCATAATTCAGTTAGACAAGTGATTTTTTACCGCGACCTCGACTGGCTCTCCGATATAATTTCAGCAGGCCCAGTCTTGCGTAAGCCTTGCAAAAATCACGGACGACACTACATCGCATGCGGCACAAAGCGGCGCGCGGCACAAAGTGGCGCGCGACACAAAGCGGCGCGCATAACAGTGCATGCGACATTGTTCCGTACGCAGAGAGGCCGTGCGGCACGGTCTGCGCAGGCCACGCGACATTTAACTACCCAGCATCCCACCCCCTTCTTTGGCGCTATTGCCGGCACCTCCCAATGCTATGACCGCCGCGGCGCTCACCGTCGCGCCCGCACCAACGCTTACAATGCCTTCGTGCTCACGTCGCACTCAGAACGCATTCGCGCTCACGACACACTCACAATGCCTTCGCACTCACGACGCGCTCACAACACCTCCGCACTCACATCGCGCTCACATCGCCTCGCGCTCACGGCCCGCTGACAAGGCCTCCGCGTTCACTGCCCACTCATAATGCCTCCGCGCTCACGACGCAGTCACAACGCCTTCGCGCTCTGCGTTCACTGCCCGCTCACAACGCCTCCGTGCTCACGGCACGGTCACAACTCCTCGACGCTCATGGAGGGCTTACAACGCCTCTGTGCTGACAGCACGCTCACAACGCCTCCGTGCTCAGGGCGCGCTAACAACGCTTCCGTGCTCACGACGCGCTCACAATGCCTCCGTGCTCACGGCGCGCTCACAGCGCCTCCGTGCTCACGACGCGCTCACAACGCCTCCGCACTCACCACGCCTCCGCGCTCACGACGTGCTCACAACGTCTCTGCTCTCACGACGCGCTCACAATGCCTCCGTGCTCACGGAGCGCTTAGGGCCTCCGCGCTCACAAGGCCTCCGCTCTCACGATGCGCTCACAATGCCTCCGCGCTTACAAGGCCTTCGCGCTGACGGGGTGCTGAGGGCCTCCACGCTTACGGCGCGCTCACTGGGCCTCTGCGCTCATGACATGCTCACAAGGCCTCCGCGCTGAAGGCACGCTCACAACTCTCACACACACGAGCGTGCGGAATTCCTTCCGGGCACGCGCTGCAATTTACCTTCTTTGCCTCTTGCGTCCACAAAGATTGCAGGACTGTTCGCGTTCACCGCAGTCGCCATCGTCGTCGTCGTCGTCGGCCCTGCCCGAACTGTCTGAGGGGAGGGGAGGGTGCAAAATAGTCATATCCCCAAAAATGATCATCTGTGTGCTCCGGATCGAGTGATATGATTCACCCGTCCGGCAGTTATGGTGGTTACAATGGTACAGTTACCAAGCCGCCCGTATCAAAAGCTATAAAAAGAGCACAAAGCCCTCATTATCTTGGGGGCACGCTTTATTGAGTTTTGTGAAATCTACACACATGCGCCATTTCCCCCCAGATTTTTTCACCATTACTACATTTGACATCCAAGTGGGGTATTGGATTTCAGAAATGAAATTGGCTTTAAGAAGCTTTGCAACTTCTTCTTTGATGGGTACCGCCAGCTTGGCTGCTACCTCCCTCTTCTTTTGTTGGATCGGCTTAAATTCAGGGGAGATGTTGAGGTGATGACATGCAACATCTGGATCTACTCCAGGCATATCTTCCGCCGACCAGGCGAAGATGTCTAGATTCTCCAACAGGTAGGAGATCAACTGAACCTTCTCCTCTTCTGATAGTTCGGCGTTGATGATCAGCTTCTTCCCTTCCCCTTCAGCAATGGGGATCTCTTGGGTCTCCTGGGCAGGTTCCAGGTAAGTCCCTTTCCGCTCTGCGCTTTCCTCGGTCTCCTCAGGGAGTTTGGACACCTCATGGATGTCATTCTGAACCTTGGGAAGTGGTGCCTCGGTGATCACATTAACTGTTTTTACATTACATTCACGAGCAACCTTTGGATCGCTTCGGATCCGATATTGACGCCCCTCGGCAACGAACTTTAAGGCCAAATGGAAAGTGGACACTATCGCTTTGTAAGCGTTCAGGATTGGTCTTCCGAAGATTGCATAGTAGCTGCTCGGCGCTTCCACCACTACGAAGTTTATCAGCTTCGTTATGCCCCCCAGCGACACCAAAAGCTTCACGCACTCCTCCACTTCTTTCTTTTCTCCCGAGAAGCCGTAGAGGGGCCCTTCCGTGGAGAGCAGAGACTTTCCAGTCTAAGGGCTTCAAATGTTTGGCGGAAAATGAGATTAACCGAGCTACCGGTATCAATCAGAATTTTATGTATGGTGTAGTTCTCGATGACTGCCTTTATCACTACTGCATCATCGAAAGGGTTTGCATTTGGGGGAAGATCTTCTTGGCCGAAAGTAACGACCGACCTTTCTGGAGCAGAAGTGGAGGCAGCTGCCACTTCCTGCTTGGAGACTCTCCCGATGCTGGATTTCCGAAAGGATTCTGGCCCTGCTCCTCCATGGACACAATAGATGTTGCCAAGGGGGCCAACATCATTTACTTCTATACATTCGGTGGTAGGATGCTTGTATATCCCCATAACAACCTGCCTCTTCTACGTCAGCACATTCCCAGGTCACTTCGACCGCTTCCTCTTCTTCTCGGGTCGTGGTTCAACCGGGGTTTCTTGCCGGATCAATCCTCGGAGCTTCCCTTCTTTCAGGAGTTTTTCTATCACCCACCGGAGGGCCCGGCAATCTTCAGTCTGATGCCCCTCCTCTTTGTGATACTCACAATAGAAGTTCGGATTTCGATTGCGAACTTCCGATTTCAAAGGTGGGGGCCTCTTGAAGTCAGGCCTCTTTTGAAGAATCTGAACAACCTCGTTCATGCTGACGTTAAGAGGGGTGAATGACTCCTGTGATTCATCATATCAGATGGACGGAATAGTTGGGGATGGCTGTGCGATGTATTGCGGTAGATATACCGGCATTATTTGTGGAACCCCAAGGGGTTGAGCGGGTGCGATGGCCAACGGCGGTTTCTGATCTTGAAACCGTTGATGGCCAAGAAATGGTTGCTTAGGCTTAAGATTTCTTCCCCTCTGAGCCCGAGGTTCGAAGTCAGGCCGAGATGGATGATTGTAACGTGGCTGATGGGTTGATGCGGAATTAAACTGATCATTGTCGCTGAGCAACTTGGCAACATAACCAGGATTAGTCTTTTCCCCTCTGATAAACTTATTAGCCAGACTAATCATCTCTTGATAGGTCTTTGGTTCCCTGATTTGAGCTTCAAATTTCAACGGCCCCTCCCTAAGGCCATGCATAAAAGCGACCCTGTATAATTCCGGATCGACGTTCTGCACCTCCATTATCTCCCTTTGGAAACGGTCGACGAAGCGGGCCCACGTTTCGTTTTCTTATTGCCGTATCTCAAATAGGGCTGCCGGACCATTCTTCCTCTTTTTAGAGGTAGAGAACCGAAGCAGGAATTCTCTACGCAATTCCGCAAAACATCTGATGGATCGAGGATGCAATCCATAAAACCATTCTCGGACTTGTCCATCAAAGGACGTCACCAGGAGCTTACACTTAGTTGCATCGGTGATGGTCCTCAGAGCAACAGCCGATTCAAACGCTTGGAGATGAATTGCCGGATCGGACTCCCCATTATATGTTGACAGGCGTGGTTCTCGAAAGTTATTTGGGGCCGGCTCTCCTCGGATTTCGTCCGTGAAGGGAGAACTCTCCTCGGTATCCTCGTACAGAGGGAAAGCAGGGTGGTAAGTCGTCTCTGCTGCGGTCATTTGCGGACAGGCCGCCTGATAGGAGCGGGCAGGGGCTCCAGCCGGGTAGGATTGGTAAGCGGCGACCTCAGGCGGGTAGGAAAAGTGAGCAGCCTGAGAAGCCGCCCCTTGGAAGTCGAGGACTCGAGCCGGCATACAGTGCGCGGCCTCTTGGTAGAAGTTCTGCCGAGCCGTAGAACCTTCTTGTGGTGGCTGGGAATGAGCGACTTGTGGTAGTGGGAATGGAGGTGGAGGAGGTAGAACAGGAGTTACTGCCTGGTTAACCGAGGCCTGCTGGGGGACTAACCGCTCGGTTAACAGAGTTAAAGCCTGACTGATCGCGTCCAGACGCTGATCAGTTGCTTTCTGAGCCCGGTCGGCTTCTCATTTTGATTGCTCCAGAGCTTCCCATAAAGAATCTTCGCTATGGCCGGAGCGGTCTCTTGGAGGGAACTGGTGGTCTGACATTCTGAACCAAAGATTTCGCTGACAGTCCGCGATCTGAAGGTCGCGTGTTTCTGTTCGATTCAAAAGTGCCCCTTCGAAGGAAATCGAAGGTTGCGGATTATTAGTTACTATTTGGTTAGAGAATTCAGACCGCTAGTTGCGGTCGAGGCCAGACTTCGCCCGCCGCGGCAAATGCCACTCCTGCGACGGGCTTTCCTTTGATTAAAAAGAAGCGGTTACAGCGGGTTACAAGTGCAGGAAAGTAGAAGCCGACCGGCCAGACTAGTCGCAAGACCGAAAACTCGAGGCCGCAGCTCAAACAAGCGAGCTTTTGGATTCGAGTGAGTGTCTCTTGTGAACAGTACCGCCCCCTATTTATAGGCTTGGGGGCCTGCCCGAATGGGCAGGGATAGAATAACCACCTGCCCGGGTACAGGAGAAACGGGCAGGCGGTGACGGGATGCACAAAGAAGAAAAGAAAGAAGTCGCGCGGCTTGGTGGCTTGCCCTTCCGACCCGTCTGACCTGAGGCTGTAGATGTCGTGACCAAGTCAATGATGCAGAACGAGCGGCCTCCGGCTTGAGACCGCGGTCTGCCTTCTGGACGTGACTTTGGCTGATCTTCACGATGTAACCCGGGCGGTCTCCGATCTGAGACCGCGGCTTGCTCTCCGGGCTTGAACCTTGAGTCTCTATGGCACAACTCGGGCGGTCTCCTACTTGAGACCGCGGATAGCCTTCTTGTCTTGGCTTTTGACAATCTTCAATCTTGGGGGCGGTCCGAAATGACATCAGACCACCTGGCCTGGTTTACCCTGAACTGAGAGCCACTGATCCTGGAACCCAGCGGCCTGACCTAGCAGTTCGCCCGGTCCGAGAATGATCCAACCCGAGAAGCGGTTTTCCGGGTAAACACTGGTAGTTGGAGTCACCCACCGTAAGGCGACGGTTCTGGGCATAAGACCCGGTTGTGAAGCAAAAAAATGGAGTCTTACATTGTATGTATCAGCGGTGAGAGTTTGAGCGGTGTGAATGCGAGCGTTTGCAATGAAACAACAAGGAATGTAGAGGGTGACTGCGTTCTCAAAAAATGTCAAAATAGCCTATTGGAGCGATCACGGTGAGAATTGGAGGGTTACCAAACATTTTTTTTGGCAAAATACCCAAATTAGTCCCTTAACTTTGGGTCAAATTTCAAATAAGTTCTTTAATTATTTACATTTGTTTTAAACAAGTCTCTTAACTTTTGGTCTGGTTTCAAATAAGTCCTTTAATTTTCATTTGCTTTAAATTGATCCCTTAACTTCGGACATAGTTTCAAATTGGTTCTTTACATTTTCACTTATTTCAAATTAGTCTGTTAACTTTATACATTATTTCAATTGTTGATAAACTATTTTTTTGTAATTATCTCATAAAAATAATTACTATTTTTTAATTTATGTTTTAATTATTTTTTTCAACACGATATAAATATATATTCATTTATTAGAAATAAATAACAATAAATAAAGATTATAAAAGTTATCATAAAATTGAAATATAAACAAACGAAAGAAATTCAAAATGTAACTACCAATGTGACACTTATTTTCACAAAAATATATAAAATAGATGATAATTAGTATAAATAAGTGTCATCGAGAATGCTACGTTTTTAAAAAATTTATTATTTTGATATTTGGCCAAAATATCTAAATCAGTCCCAGAAGTTTCGATGATAGTTGAAATAGTTCCCTAAGATTTAAAATGATTGAAATAAGTCCCTAAAATTTCTAATTTTGCTAAATAGGTCCTAATTAACGGAATTTGTTGAGTACTTGACTTTTCCGTCCAGATTAGGGGGCGGCAGGAACGTGAATGGATTTCTTAGAGGTGGATGACAACCAGATCGCCGGCAAGCTGCCGGAGAATCTAGGCGAAGGAAAGGCGCTGACTTCCCTGAATGTTTTCCACAACGAGCTCACCGGAAACATACTAGAGGCGTTAGGAAGCTGCTACATCTCCGGCCAAATCCCGGAATCCAACCACGTCTTCCTTGCGTCTTCCTTGCCATTCTGTCCCTCTCCACCATGCATCAACCGATCAACAGCTCTTTTCCCAGTGAAAGCTCCTCCAACCACTCGAAGGAAATGATCTCTATGTACAGGTATCAGTGAAGAGAAAATGAGGGGGGTAATTGCACACAGAAAATGATTGATCTGTTTCTTCTGACTTACAGAGAAAATGAGGGGGCAATTTCACTTTCCTTCAACCTGTACACAAAGGGAGAGCGACAGACAGGGGAATTAACTGAGCTATGCTCTGTTCTCGCCGAAACTTATGTCTCCGACAAACTCAAAGCTACTCAACCGGGCTGATGAAGTCGGTGTGGGGCGAAGACTGCTTAGGGTTCCGGCCACGGTGGCAGGTTCAGGTGCGGATGAGGAGGCAGCGAGGATCTGTCGTCACCTGATCTAGACGGAAAATTGGAGGCCTTGGTAAATTCCGTTAATTATGACCTATTTCGAAAAGGTTAAAAATTTTAGGGACTGATTTCAATCATTTTAAATTTTAGGGACCTATTTCAACTCTCATTCAAACTTTAGAGACTGATTTAAGTATTTTGTCTTGATATTTCAATGGCGTTCTGACTTTTATAATAAAAAATAATAATAATAATTATTTTTATTAGATAATTACCAAAAAAATATTTTATTGTCACATAAGCGATTTATCAACACCACATAAATGTCTCGTCATGATTAGTAATATGAATAGTGGTGGTTTATGAACTTATTTAAAATAAAATATAAAATTTAGAGACCAATTTGAAATAAATGAAAATTAAAGGACCTATTTGAAATTAGACTCAAAGTTAAGGGACCAACTTGATGCAAATGAAAATTAAAGAATCTATTTGAAATTAGACCGAAAGTAAAAGGACCTATTTGAAACAAATGAAAATTAAAGGACCTATTTGAAATTATGCCCAAAATTAAGAGACCAATTTCAATATTTTGCTTCTTTTTTTAGAAGTGATGCTTTCTGCCGGCCAATGGAGATGGAGCAAATTAAGGCTCCGTTTGGGGGGACTTATTTTCACCGGTCAAGCGGTCACGACCGCATGAACCGGACCTTATAAGGTCCGGTTCATGCGGTCGTGACCGCTTGACCGGTGAAAATAAGTCCCCCCAAACGGAGCCTAAAACGCAGAAACAAATATACCCAATA
This sequence comes from Dactylorhiza incarnata, assembly GCA_033032865.1. Taxonomy (NCBI): domain Eukaryota; kingdom Viridiplantae; phylum Streptophyta; class Magnoliopsida; order Asparagales; family Orchidaceae; genus Dactylorhiza; species Dactylorhiza incarnata. Next base: position 3,245,128 of record JAWHQI010000061.1, on the reverse strand, counting down.
TTGATATTGATTTGTTGCGGAATTAATTACAATAATTAGTCATCGAATAAAACTAGGCACGAGAAATATTTGAATTATTGGAACAGCTAAGCCGTCACTTTCTAGCAGCATTTTGGTGGGGAATGTTTGAAATATCTCACAAACAAAATCTTTTTTTTAGAAAGAGATGAGATATTCTAATTAGGGCTAAGAAAGGAATTCTAAGATTTGGAAATTCAATCTTATTGGTCAACAAAGATGCACTATTTTAGGCATATAATTCACCAAAATGAATTTTGATAGATACATTTAATACAAAATGACCCCGCGGCGGCCCGCGCCATACTCGACAACAAATACTTGATAGGTTTGAAACGTGCACTCATCATGTAGATGACACTCACTCGAAGATTCTCGACAACTATTTAAGGGGCACCCCAAAAGCACTGTGTGCATACAATCTGATCACCTGGAATTACCGCATTTGCGTATCCCACTAATTGTTTAACATAATGTATGAATAATATACATGAATGAAATAAATAATACTGTTTTGAAACACTAATCCCCATATATATATCGTGTGTCGTGGCTATGACCAAAACACGCCCATCATTGGCTCTGTACAAACAACATTTTCTATATGCGCGCGAAACACGGCCATGATTTAGAGAATTAAACGAACGGAGTAAACTAAAAAATACAAATTATTTTCTCACGCGTGACAAAATGACCTTCAAGCTCAATAGGGAAAGCTAGCCGAACATAAATATCTCCTCTACAAACAACATATCGAGCTTAACTGGCCTCCACCACAGTAACCCCGATCTAAAAAATTTTGCACACCATCAATGCAAACTTACCTCCTTAGCGACTTCAAAGTCATGAGAATCAAACTCACATCACAACTTCTCCATTTGAGAATAATTTCAACTTTATTTCATTCAAAAGGACAAAATAACATAACATCACCAAATGAAACAAACAATAATATTCTCATGCCCAAAATACCCCCCCTTTAACCAAAGTTTCCATCTCTATCTTCCTAGAAGCAATATCATGAATGAAGAATATTATATTTATAAAAGTGATTTCCAACCCTCACCAAATTAAGCACCTACTTGTGGACCACCACCACACTAATCATCACCTAGTTTAAGACCATCTTATCACTAATCATGTTTTGGTGGTGTGATTACTATACTAATCTTTGTTTATCATCATTAGAAGTCTGCACACAAATAAAACCTTCTAAGTTCTAACCCAAAGCAAATAAAATCAGCATAAAAAATTTTATTTTATTTATTTTAAGGATTTTTTTTTTAATTCTTCAAGAGTCTTCCTTAGTTAATGAGTTAATTAAATAATGAGTTTAGTTAATTGAGTAATTAGCGGGACATCCTTGATGAGGCAGCTTTTGTTTGGCGATCCTCCGGCGCGCAACAACTATTCCCCACGCTGCTCATACTTTCTCGTTCCGTACGGCGGGATTTGACCAACTTTAATATTTTAAAATTTAAAATTGAATTAGTATTTATTTTTTTTCAAGAAAATTGATTTAATGTTCTTATTATTTTGAGAATGTGTTAATATTTTTCTTGCCAAACTACATAAATGTCTTCACGACTGTAAATAAATTTAAATTAACACGTGAAAATCCAAGAAATTTTTAATTTAAATACTTTGAGATAGTGTTGTATAAGAGGATTAATGTGATTTTATTTTAAAATTAAATATATTTTTAAAAAATATATCAAATTAATAATTTTAAAAAATTGCTAAGTTTGAATCTCAAAATAAAAAACTAAAAGTGTTACACAAATACTATTTATCAATTACACTAAATAAATTTTTATATATAAAATAATAAATTTTCTAATGTATGTACGAGTGATAATACATGGGATGTATGCAACGTTAATAATATTGTGGCTGCCACAAGTTGTTTATGAGTAACGCGCGTTCAAGTGTACTGTCGTTCTTGCACGGGAGTCCCACGTGCACAATACATGTTAAATGTAAGCAAATGTTGTGGGCTAAGGGTCTGTTTGGCATAGCGGTGAAAGTCATAAATGTGGTAATTACGTACGAACCATCTCTGGTGAATGCTCTACCTCACATAGGGAACTCCATTCATTTTAATGTTTAAAATTAATTTTTTGTCTCGATGGCACACATAACCGTTGTTATGTCAAACACGTAGTCTCAAGATCAATTTCTTGATTAAGAATTAGTTAGATTTGTAGCAAAATGTTCTTCCCATTTTGATAATTATTTATTTTTCTTGCTAAAATCATAAGGGTTAATATGCACACATATTTCCCTGAATCCGAGTCAACTTGAAATTGAAAATTTTGATTCAAGTGGGCTCAAATTTCAAATTATTTACGCTCAAAGAACATAAGTTAACATTGAATTCAAACTATTTTAAATCAATTTTTTTGTTAATTACGCACACAAATTAAAATGTACATGTAAATATAGAATATCAAAAAGTCATTTATTATTGATAGGGTTCCCTTAAGTCTAGTTAGTAGTCAAACAGGAGACAATTTAAACACTCATAACATGCCTCGCCAGAGCACCAACATGCATGCGCAAGTCTGCACGGCCAGCGCGCTGCACGCGAGGACATCACCCGGACAGCGCACTGTCACCACTGCTGCACCGCCGGCGAACAGACCTGACTGCCTGAGTTGCCCGGGGGGCATGTTCGTCATATTCCAGAAGTTGATGATCCAGGAGATCAAAATCATTAGGCGATCTTATTCGCCCGTTTAACAACAAGAAGAGCACATTTACTCCCTTTAGGCGATCATTAGGCGTGTGTGTGTGCATGTGGGGAACACATTTACTCCCTTTAGGCGATCATTAGGCGTGTGTGTGTGCATGTGGGGGGGGGGGGGGGGGGGGGGGGGGGGGGGGGCAAGCCTTCATTTGAAGGGGATAGAAAAAGGTGGGAGACAACGCTCTGAGGTTTTTCGGCGAAGAGTTGCAGGAGTTCAACTCAGAGCCGCGAAGACTCTACTCACCTCTCATCCTCCTCCCACTCCGACAACGAGTCCCTTCTAGTGTGTGCCTCCACTCCCCGCCTACCACGTGCTCCCTGTGTGTTCCACTCCACTCTCAAGACTGCTCCAGAAGGTGCTCTGCGCCACGCTCCAGAAAGCACTCCGCCCTGATTCCGAGACCGCACCAGTGCGCGCCTCTGCACTTCGCTGAGCCCGCGCTTCCCACGTGCCCGCTCCGATAGAAAGTCTGCTCCAGTGCGCGCCTCCGCGCTCCGCTCATCACGTGATTCCCTTGTGCCCGCTCCACTTTCAAAACCGCTCAAGAAGGCGCTCCGCGCCTCGCTTCAGGACGCATTCCGCTTCGCCCAAGAACGGCACTTAGAAACATTTTGTAAATGAGGGGTGGTACGGTCTGTCCGCTCTAAGAAACTCTAACTCATGTAACCGACTATAATTGAATAGTTGATTTTTGGACAGTGTTGGGCATCCTGCCCTGTGATTTTTTCTCTTTTTCGGTTTTCCACGTAGAACATCATGTTGTTCTGCTATTGGTTCTCTTTTTAACTGTTTGCACTCTTGACTCATTCTCGAGCTAAGATGGTCTGATTCCTCCAGTCCATGAGAGGGCTAAGCGACTCGCAACAATTATAATACTAGAAGGTATGCTCACTACTCTAAATGTCAAGTGTGTGACGACGATAATACCTAGATGTTGCTCTATCTCCCATATAAAATAGTTAATCTTCACAACTCTCCCATATAAAATAGTTAATCTTCACATCTCAATTTACATAGATATACACTTGTATACTGCTCACAGAAATCCGACAACTAGTTTATTTATACCACTAGCAACCTCTGCCAGTACGCAACTGCTCTTGATTGCAAAAAGGCTCTGCTTGTTCATGAAAGCTTTGAGCTCGCAAGGTCTTTACCAATGTGAACCCAAAGTAGGGATCCAGAGGGGATCCATTTCATCATCTAATGCCCAAAAGTACTTTAACATATATCCAGTGGTATAGATTTTTTGGAATAAAAAAACTATAAAAGGATGAGAAAAAGTGAACCCGTCAAATCAATAAACATTCAATCAGGACCGTGAAATGAATCCCCTCCATTTCGTCAAAAATGGAGAGGATCCTGATACCCAAAGTAGCACTCCATAGTCTCAGCTCATATGACTAATTTGTAAATGAAACAAAAACTCAAATTGAAGAATAGAAAACCTATAAAAATAGAACATAAAAACACACACACTCTCTCTCTCCCTTGGTCCTTTCTATTAATATATCTTAGAAGTCAAAGAAAAGTTTTTTGTAATCTTTCTCTCCTTTTGATTATCTATCTTTCATAAATATTAAATTTAAGTCATTTTCGAGGTAAGGAAATTTAATACAAAAACCAAGCCCGACTCCATTTGAAATGGAAGTCGAGTTTTTAGACGCTTACCAAAAATACTTATATTTACAGCAGAAGGACACGTGGACCCCATCTCCCCGTTAGTTTACCCGCTCAACAACCGAACAAACGGCCGTTCAGAAACCCAATAAGAACCCCCCAACACCCCAACAGTCATATTACTCGCATGAATGCAATGGCCACGACGATGATCGCCTCCATGATCAAATCCGGCGGCCTCCCGCAGTGGAAACTCCTGCCGGAAACCATCCACACCGTCGAGCTCCTCCTCGCAGTCTCCATCTTCATCGCCATCCACTCCCTCCGTCAGCGCCGCCGCCTCGGCCTCCCTTCATGGCCGCTCGTCGGCATGCTCCCCTCCCTCATCCTCGGGCTCCGCCGCGATATGTACGAGTGGATCACCGGCGTGCTGGTGGAGCGCGGCGGCACCTTCACTTTCTCCGGCCCATGGCTCACCAATCTCCACTGCGTCGTCACGGCGGACCCGCGCAACCTGGAGCACCTCCTCAAGGAGAAATTCGCGAGCTTTCCGAAAGGCCCTTACTTTCGCGCCACCGTGCAGGATCTTCTCGGCGGCGGAATATTCGCCGCCGACGATGAGGCGTGGCGGCGTCAGCGGAAGACGGCTAGCCTCGAGTTTCATTCGGCGGAGTTTCGGTCCATGACGGCGCGGTCGCTTGTGGAGCTCGTGCACGGACGGCTTCTCCCGGTGCTCGACGAAGCCGCCGGCGGCGGCGGCGTTGATCTTCAGGTAGGTGGCGGTGAAAACATGGGTTTTTAGTATGATCGTTGGAAACCGAGCTCGTAAAAGAATCTTTGTGATTGTTTAGGAAATAAATTGAAGTCCAATTAGATTATTTCGGGAAACGTAAGGGTTAGATTAAATTAATTTTCTAGGGTTTAGGGCTAAACCCTCCCCCGACACTAACATTTCCCATATTTTACACACATTTCACAATAATATTTTATAAATATAGGTCCGGTTTGGCCGGACTTATTTCCGGGTGACGAAGGTTTATGCTTTATTTGGCGCGGTGGTGGCGGGTGCAAACACGGCAATCGAATCGGAGGGAGGAGGCGGGGGATCGAAACGGAGCTTCTCATGGCGCGGCAGGTGCAAACGTGGCAAACGCCGCCGCCTGTCATTTCGTTACGCGCCTTGCGGCGGCGTTTGCCGCAAACGCCGCCCGCCACCGCCGCGCCAAATGAACCCTTCGTTTGGCTTGGTGGGGGCGGTCTCGTGAACGTCGTGGTCATGAACCTTCGTTCGTGAATGTCCGACCTCACCTAAAAAAATTAATGCATTTTATGCTCAAAACTAATTTATTTTCTTTACAACGGTCGTAACTTTTTTCTTGCCAAACATACGTGGTGTTTTTGACCAAACTCACCGGAGCAAATAATTAAGATGCGCCAAATGAAGCCAAATTCGGCAGGAATCCACAGATATTAAAGGGGCGGGGTGGATCACGCCGCATGACTATGGCGCCGCCAAACGAGCGACGGCCACGATCATGCGGGGTGGTCCTTGCGGGATTCGCCCAGCCAAACGAGCCCATAGTGATTACTTTTTTGAAATAATTTAATTATAAATTACACTGGCCATGTTTATTTATATTAATAATCACCTGTTTAATTGTGCGATTTAAAATTATTGTGATTTTTGTCAATTTAGCACTTAGCAGGATTTCATTATAACTAAAAGATATTTTGATCACACTCAATAACCTTTTTTAAGGGTGATGTTATGGGCAAATTGGTTTTAACTATGGGCAAACCATCAAAACCTACAAAAATATGCGCTTTTGGAAAATACGTCTTATAGGTGCACTTTTAGGAAAAGTGTTTAACATCAAAGTTGTAGATCTCGTCGAGATCTACAACTTTCGTGTTGACCATTTTTCCTAAAAATGCACGGGTTAGGCGTATTTTCAAAATGCACGAAACATTTCACAATAATCTCGCACATTTTGAAAATACGCCTAACCCGTGCATTTTTAGGTAAAATGTTCAACACGAAAGTTGTAGATTTCGACGAGATATACAACTTTGATGTTGAATAATTTTCCTAAAAATGCACCTATAAGACGTATTTTCAAAAAATACGTATTTTTTTAAGTTTTGATGGTTTGCCCATAGCCAAAAACGGTTTGCCCATAACATCACCCTTTTTTAATCATATATATTTTGATTTTTTTTTCTGATTGAAATTTGAAATGTTCCAAAATATTATGAAATGATCGGCAAAATAAAATAATTAAACGAGCAGATAAATATAATTAGTAGAGAAAAATAAATTATCACCTGATCGATAGCAGCTCAATGCCCTTTTAAATTTATCAAATTATAATAAATACTTTCAATTGGGCACCAATTCTTGATCACTATTTTACACTATAATATTACAAATAGAATCGAAGCGGCTCAAAATTAACATTTTTTATCTTTATTTTAATTTGGCTAGAAATTGAACAAATGAAGCTTTTTGAGACATTAATCTTTAGTATTGGTTTAGTATTTATTATTATTTTTTAAATAATAATACGTTAATAAGTATATAATATTTTAATTAATTTAAACAGATTCAAATTATATTTTGAATTATTTAGAGTATCAATTGTAACCAATTCCGACTCAACTCAATATTCGAGCTACTTTCGAAATTTGTTAGAATGCCCTTGTTGGTATTACTTTCAGGACGTGCTGCTCCGGCTAACCTTCGACAATGTCTGCATGATCGCCTTCGGCATCGACCCAGGCTGCCTCAGTCCAGGGCTGCCGAAAATACCCTTTGCGGCGGCCTTCGAGGATGCTACGGAGGCAACCCTACTCCGCTTCGTCACGCCGACAGCGATGTGGAAGACGATGCGGCTGCTCGACGTTGGGAACGAGAGGCGGCTGCGGAGATCCATAGAGCGGGTCGATGAATTCGCCTACGACGTGATAAGAAGGCGGCGTGAAGAGCTGAGAATGGCAGTACCGCCGGAGGCGGCGGCGAGATCGGATTTGCTGACGGCGTTCATGCGGGCGAAGGACGAGGAAGGGGGCGAGAAGTACACTGACGAGTTCCTGCGGGATGTGTGCGTGAACTTTATATTGGCGGGAAGGGACACGTCGTCGGTGGCGCTGACGTGGTTCTTTTGGCTGCTGCAGGGGAATCGTGGGGCCGAGGAGAGGATAATGGAGGAGCTGAGAGGTATAGTTGGAGAGAGAGGGGAGGGGGAGGAGGACGGCGGCGAGGTGGTTTTCCGGCCGGAGGAGGTGAAGAGGATGGATTATCTGCAGGCGGCGCTCACGGAGGCTCTCCGGCTGTATCCGTCGGTGCCGGTGGACCACAAGGAGGTAATTAACCAATCATGTCTTTTGACTCGGCTAATATTTATTTACCGGAAAATAAATCGTTCGATATATTTATTAATCCTGGAGAAATTATTGTATATTTTTTAATTAAAATGATATGAAATATACATAGTAATTTACAATGGACGCTGCTATAAGCACTGCAGTTTTGACTATCCGCACTCAATTGTACGAGTTATTACGCGTCTTTTGGAAATACGTCTGGTATATTCATTTTTAGGAAAAGTGTTCAACACGAAAGTTGTAGATCTCGTCAAGATCTACAACTTTCGTGTTGAACACTTTTCATAAAAATGCATGTACAAATCTTATTTCTAAAAATTCGTTATAGTTATGCTCATATTTCAATCAGAGCGGCAATACGTATTGTCCGTACATTTTTTAGGAAAAGTGTTCAACACGAAAATTGTAGATCTCGACGAGATCTACAACTTTCATGGCGAACACTTTTCCTAAAAATAAATGTGCAAGACGTATTTCCAAAAGACGCGTAATAACTCGTACAAATTGAGTGCGGATAGCCAAAACTGTAGTGCTAATAGCAGCGCCCTTTATAATTTGAGTAGTTAACAATGACATTTGAAAAAAAAAACAGGAAAGGGTCCGTTTAGTACAGTTGTGATGGTTGTGAATGCGATTGTTGTGAACCATCCTTCGTGAAAGTCCGACCACAAAAAAGGACCTCCATCCACTTTTATGTTAAAACTAGGTTTTTTTTTTCTCGGTGATGGTCATAACATCTTATGACAGTGGCGTTTTTGCCCAAACTTATTGGAGCAAAATCGCCGCACGACAAATGGATCCAAAATGTCTAAGCGATGATGGTGTGAAGCCATGAAATTTTGTCGGTGTTTGAAATTGTCACCACTCTCCCAAATCATCAAAATGCAGACGGAGTTTGGGTAGCACTGATAAAGAACATTATTTCCCCAAAATGGTGCTTTAAGTTAAAACACTACCGTATCAATCAGGCGTCAGAGGCCGCGAACGCTAGACCCAAAAAATTGTGTTTGGGCCAAAAATGTTGCCGCGAAATTCCCAATTACAATTTATTATCACAGTTTCACAGCATTGTCACTCAATTGCCACAACTGTCCCAAACAGAACCTTAATAATTCTCATAAACAGGTAATCCAAGACGAGATCTTCCCCGATGGGACTGTACTGAAAAAGGGAACAAAGTTGCTCTATGCAATCTACAGCATGGGAAGGATGGAGAGCATATGGGGGAAAGACTGCAGGGAGTATAAACCCGAGAGGTGGCTACGGGATGACCGTTTCATGAGCGAGTCGGCATACAAGTTCGCAGCTTTCAACGGAGGCCCGAGGCTCTGCCTCGGCAAGGACTTCGCCTACTATCAAATGAAGTTCGTCGCCGCTAACATCCTTCGTCGATATCGCGTCAGCGTCGTTGAAGGCCATCCGGTGGTGCCGAAAATGGCACTCACGCTGTACATGAAACATGGGTTGAAGGTGAAGCTCACAAGAAGAGAAGGATGATGAAGTGACTAACCTCATCATGATTGTGTTAGCATTGTAGTACATATTTTAGTTATTGACAGGAGAATTGTTTGTGGGAGGAGATATCCGGGTGTGAATTCTTCTTCTTCTTCTACATTTCTCTGGTATGTATTGTTGTTTTGTTCTTTTTAATGGCTTTCAATATTTCCATTGTCTTGATGGAGTATATATGAATTTATGTGGTTGAATGATTACTTAATTATGCTGGGCATTAGGTGTTTGTTTGTTTCAGTACAAGTATTCGGTCTCATTTTGGAGGCGAGTGAAGCGTTTTGTTTTGTCAAGAATTGTACGGAATTTAGTTTTTGTTATTGAAACGCGCCTTTTTGAAGGCGAAAAGCAAGTTTAATTGCTGAGTGCTATATGTTTTTCTCTCAATCATGAACAAGTTATAAAACAATGGTTTTGGCACCCATTGGAGATGATGATAGTTAAAAAAATCATAGAAAAACATTTCCATGCCAGGCAAAAAAGCTCAGTCTCTGCCACTCCATTCTCATAGAATTCTTCTTTCAAGTTTTCTATGAATTTATGCCTCCTCTCAGCTCTGCTCCACCCAGCCTGAATTTTTAATTTTTCTCACAAGTGTTGGATTCTGATAATACAAAATGCATTAAAAAATAGACATAAATGAAGTAGAGTACTTGAGCTACTTATTTCTATCTTAAGTATTAGGAATGTGCTTAAAATTTTGAAAACAGACAGAACTGCTCACATCGAACTAATTTTAGATTTTGACCTGAACGATTTGGTTTTGGTTTTCCTCTCCGAAAAATCAAATCACACCAACTAATAATACATGTTAAGAAAATCCTTGGTCATTAAATTGTTTGATTGTGTCTGATACTCTCTTCAACTTGCTTGCCATGTTTAAATCTTGAGCTTTATTGCATGTTGCTTCGGTTATGATAACCCTTTAACATGCTATTACAAATAAATTATCTTACATATTGCATTCACTATATCTAATTCATTATCTGAATAAGATGGTTCAGGGAGGTAAGGATTTTCGCTTAGTATATAACTAATTCTTTGTTGATAACCACTTATGTAGACCTGACGACTGTGTTCCTGCAGGAGGAGACGGAGTTGGAGAAAGTGATATATGAAGTCCCATTTACTGTTTCAGAGTCAGGCCTTGATGAAGTCCTACTTCTTCTTCCTCTTCAATCTCCAGTGATCTGCAATAGGCTGCGTTGAGGCTTCTCCCGGTCTTTTCTTCCGGTTCTGCACTGACATCTGATCTACCTCCAGGGCTTTAGCCAGCTTCACAATATGCATAAAACTCGAATGAGAAGCCATGATGAGGTGGCTGCCTCAAAGAGTCTCGTAATCCACGGTAATAGTGTTTCGCTGCATCTCTGTCGGTCAGGGAATACTTGCCCGCAAAACGAGCCAAATGACAAAACTCTTTCTGATAGTCCATCACCGAGAGGTTCCCTTGACGGAAGTTGATAAACCGCTCTTGTAACTCTTCTCTGTCTATTGCAATGATCCATAAAGACGTCTGAAAATTCTTCTCACTCAATATTGCTGGAAAGGAGCCGACCTCGAAAAGTAAAAGTATAAACCGACCTCCACCATTGCCTAGCATAATCCTCAAGCAAAGTGACGACCAAGGTAACGGCCACGCCAACAGGGCACCTCATGCCTATAAGTAACTCCTGCACTCTGTCCAACCACTCTTCTGTCTGAGTTGTAGTCTCAATATCTTTGAAAGCAGGAGGGGGATAGCCCCTGAATACACTCATCCAATCAGTCAGTGGCACAAGTGACTGAGTATACCTTTGGTTTAGAGATGTTCTGAACGTCTCGAGGATAGCTGAAAGTGTTTGTCCCATTTCTGTATGATGGAACAGTAGTAGTATATTGAATAGCAAGTGTAGGGGAAATATGCTCCAGAGGTACATGAAGTTGTGGGACTCCTGGCACATTGGTAGGTGTCTGAACCCAATTTCCCTGGACTGTGTCATCTGGAATCTACTAACAGAAACAAAAGAAAGATTAGGTTTCGGGTGAAGGTTTATTGACAAAACTACTAAATAATTTGAGAAGAATGTGTTGAATAACTGTGACTAACTCATGGGCCCACCAGCTTTCACGAATTTCGTCCTCGAACTCATAGAACCCCGATAACCCATGAAAATGTTAGTTACTTTCATACTCAGGCTATTTTAAGGATCTATCGACTATCGAGTGATTATGATCATTCGTTACCTCCAGCATGAACTTTTCTAAGTCTAAGCATTATGAGAATACACCCCCTTTTGTGCTTTTCTTTTCTTAGTGTAATGTTTAAATAATAATAATATATGATGCAAAACCCATTTAAAATCTAATGACATCATATTTGGGCGGATTGTGCACTTCATTATCTTCAAAGAATCTATCGAGTGATTATATAATTATTAATTATATAATTATGCAAGTTATGACATTTGAGTGGTTTAAATATTATTTAGATCTAAATATATTTTTCAAAGTATATATTTTACATAATGTATCGAGTTGATTTTGAATATCTTTTTGTTTTTTTACTTGGTTCACAATAAAAATATTCACCCATATATTTTTATTAATATATCATATACAAAAAAAGCTTAATAATATTTTTATTAATATATTTTTTATTTTCCTTTAGATATTTAAGTTCAAATTATGTTAAACTCAGAAAATAGTAAGACTCTGTTTGACACAGATGCAACGAAGAGTGAAGCAGTGGTGATAAACTTTGCTGTTTTGCAGAGTGGTGAAAAAATCAGTGGAACTATTTGAAAGAATAGTGTTTGCAGTGCTGTTTCAAACAGAAAAGTTGTTTAACTTATTTGGCAAAACAGCGTATGTGACGTGTAGTACAACTTCTTGGAATTAAAGCAAAAAATTTACAAGAAAAAGTAGTTAACATCATGCAAGTAAACGCAACAATTTCATTGATTATGAATTTGGGAAAACAAATGAATAAAGAATCATAGATCTAACACACACAGCATCAAAAAAATCTGAAATATATTTTTAATAATAATTTGAAGATGAATAAATTGAGAACAATGTAGAATGGTGGCTTCCAGCACATTAGAATGGATGAGGACCATCCCATGCCTCAATCTTTGAAGGGTTTTGATATCAGATTTTCTTGAACTCTAGTTATTATAGAAAATGTACAAATTTTACATTCAGGCAGAAAGGAATGGTTTTTATGATATATCAATTTTTCATGGATAGATTATGTTAGGTTAATTTAATAATATGTCCGCGCGTGTCAGGACCGACTCGGAACGACCCAACGAGTTACGTGTCACTAGGGTTAGGCTCTACGCTGGAGATACTATAAATACCCATTCCACATGTTGATGAGGTATTGTGGACTATCTTGAGCGGAGCAATTACATTCCACATGTTGATGAGGTATGAAAGTTAGAGTAGACAAGAGATGTGTCACTCTGAGTCAAGCTCACTACATAGAGCGGATTCTTAATACCTGGGGTTATAAAGATTGTAGGCCTGTTGAAACACTCACTGATCCGAACGTCAAGCTGAGTCCGAATGAAGGAACAAGCGTTGATCAAGTCAAGTACTCAAAGATCATTGAAAGTTTCATGTACGCCACAAGCTGCACTAGACCTGACATTGCTTTCTCCGTAAGCATGCTAAGTCGTTTTACCAGTAGTCCAGGCAAAGAGCATTGGGATGCCCTAGATAGGCTGATGAAGTATCTAAAAGGTACTAAAGACCACGCCCTGTGCTACACTGGTCACCCTCCTACTTTGGAAGGGTACTCTGATGCCTCCTGGTGTTTAGAAGTTTCAAACAGCAAGTCCACAAGTGGATTTATATTCACATTGGGTGGCGCTGCAGTTACTTGGAAGTCCAAGAGACAGACTTGCATAACTTTGTCGTCTATGGAAGCCGAGTTATTTGCCTTAGCTTCAGCTGGTGAAGAGGCAGACTGGATCAGAAATTTGATCTTAGACATTCCCTTGTCTAGAGTTCAAATCAATTCTTTAAGACTATACTGTGATAATCAGGCTGCAGTCCAAGTTGTTAAGAATGTCCTCTTTAACACTAAGAGACGACATGTACGACTGAGACACGCCCTATTGAATTATCTTAAAGAACAAGGCGTTATTACTTTGATCGATGTGCGATCGAAGGATAATCTAGCTGATCCACTGACAAAAGGAATGCCCCGAGACCGTTCAATCAAAACAGTGGGGGAAATGAGACTCAAAGCGGTCTGAAACCAGCCTAATCCGAATGTTTTGATTCTTTCCTTGTCAAATCTAGCATATTGTGCTCCGTTGGTGTTTTGGTTGCTGAGTACGAATTTCTGGTTGGTTGTTTCATTCCACATTTGATGATAACAACCTCATCTAGATTTGTCTTCCTTAACTTGGAGGAGAGTGTTATTCCACATTTGATAACACGATCTAACTTGTTTTGGACCTTCTCCTGTTGATTGGTTCCATTCCACATTTGATGAGTTCCAATTAACCCTAGAAGAACAGTAACCAGGATATCACACATAGGAACACAGATATAGCTGCGTTTGTCCAGAAGTCTGATATCGTTTCGTTTGGAAACAGTTAATGGATTCTGCGGTTAAAACTGAAATACTCCAAAAAATATCCTCTTAAGCATAATTAAGTACTACGTTCTTATAAACAGAACTAGATACATGTACATTTTCCATATCTGAATTCATTCTGAATGAAGTTCTTTGTTGGAAATTACAGGAGCTGCTGCTGCACGAGGAGCACATGCAGACTGGGATCCTGAGAAGGATGACCTGCTGGATGATGACTACTAGAGTATATGTTTGGTTTACTTTCTTTGGCCTAGAGCACTGTTTAGCTCTTTTCCTTTACCTGTTTTGTTTGGACTATTTTTATGCTCTTTTGTTAGTCACGAGACACTAGGTCTTCTGGCACCTATTTCTCTGATTGTACTCTTGACTTTTATGTGATGCTGCTTGGTTTATGCTTTATACTTATGCGTGCATACATACTACTGTCTTCTTTCAGTCCAATATATTATAACAGGTACTTACGGACACGGTTGTGTAATGAGTCGAACTGGTTGAACACTACACACACCAACCCTTTTTTCCAACGTCGGTATGGCGCGGACATAGGAGGAGATTGTTAGGTTAATTTAATAATATGTCCGCGCGTGTCAGGACCGACTCGGAACGACCCAACGGGTTACGTGTCACTAGGGTTAGGCTCTACGCTGGAGATACTATAAATACTCATTCCACATGTTGATGAGGTATTGTGGACTATCTTGAGCGGAGCAATTACAGATTATCAGATACAAACTTGATCTTCATGACAATCAATTTCAGACTCTAAAGATTTCGAGGAAAATCTCTCCCCGCTTGTTGATTGACAAATCCTATCCACTGGATGCAATCTTTTTCTCATGGATCAAAAACTCCATCTTCTTCTCCAAGGACTCGCAGTTATATTGCAGCACCTGCTGGTGTTTCCTGCTCATGGACAGCACACCCTCGCCGGAGAATCCATGGCTAAAGAAAAGCCCAAATACTTTCTGCATGTTCTTCGTGCTCGTCCTTGTCGCTGCACCAATGGTGAAAGCCATCTCCCTCGTACAATTCTGACGAAGCGGCGGCTTGGTTGTTGTGGAGAAGAGATTCCGCTTCGTTTTGGTCTATGCCAAGTTGTGAGGAGAAGGACGAGGCGACGCTGAAGAGAAGGTGGCTCGGGGGAATATTCATGACGGCGACAAGGAAGGCGGTGCGAAGGCAGAAATCGCAAACGCGTAAAAAGGCGGTGGCGAAATCATGAGTTGAAATCTCGAATGAAAATCGTGACATTTAAGCGATTTGGGAGCGGTGGCTTTTACAACTGTTCCTCTTGATTTCACTATTTGGCACGGCGATTTTAAAAGTAGCAGCACACCGCTCCGAAATCGCTCCACCACACAGAGCCTAAACCAACCAAAAACTGAACGAACTGATATTCATCGATACGATTTCGGTTTACCTCTAAACCGACCAAACCGAACCCCTATTAAGAACCATAAGCATAACTATTGAAATCTTGCTGAAAAAGGAGAAATGTACTGTATTATAGCAACATACATATATTGGCACAAGTCTGGACAAATCATTTTGCAAAAACAATGGTGATAAGGCCTCACTCACATAGAGTTTTGTTGTACTGGAACTTAAAATTAGAGAAGATATAAAGCTCAAAGTAGTAGTTATCTCCTCCCAACTTAATCAGCAACCATCAGAAAAAAATCTTAGACAAGTGGCTTGATGTTGTTGTTTCACAATAAAATCTAGGGGTTTTCCTATAGAAATCCCCATAGCAAGCGGCTTACCTTCAGAGTTCAGAAGAAATCTAGGATTTGTGTAGTAACATTTTCAAAACATTACAAAGGAAAATGAGTACTTAAAACCTTACCATTTCATGCCAGCAGGGGTTTTGTGAAATTCTGATATAGATTTTCAAGCCCTCAAAAAAATTCAAGCATGCATGCCAGATTTTATAAAAACTAAAATCTATATAAATACCACTGTGTAATATTAATTAAGACTAACGATCTTTATGAAAATCCACTATCATGCCAGTGTTCTAAAATCCTTTTTGCAAGGTTTTGAAATGTTTAAGGGCTTCTTTGAAAATGCTAAAAATTGTTATCATTTTTCATAAAGAAGCAATGCCATGGGAATGCAGATCATTCACGATCTCCTCTGCAGTTTCCTTAACAGCATAAGATCTAAACAACAAAATGGAAGAGTCCTCCGAAGAGGCGTTCTTGAAGAATTGAAGCAAATATGAAGAAGAACTAATTCTATTGCCAAATCTCAGCATAGACTTAAGATTTGATTACAGAGTTGAAAGAATACAGTGGTATATGTTGTCAAGGAATAAGGAATACATTGGAATAAAGAATACAGTGGTATTTCCTTCATCCATAAGTGGTTCACCCCTGAAGCTAAGGAAAAATTAATATCAACCGACAAATTTTATCTCACTATACCACTATTAGATCTAAAGAACCCGAAGTGTTAGCCTTGAAACGCCTTATTCCTGAAAAAAATTTGGGCTCAAGTGATGAAAGATGGAGCTCTATTTTACAAATTTATTTTCCATGTCAAGAAATGCCGTCGAGCTAATTCTTGTTTACATTCCGCAAGGATCTCAAGAATCGTGAAATAATGATCAAAATCAATTGACTGGAATTAATTGCTAAAATCATGTAAAGGAAACAATAGGAAAAACAACTGCAACCAGTGTTAAACTCAAATCATGAAACATAACAAGCAGCAGATTAGCCTATGTCAAAAGCATCAGCAAACTAAGCAAGAAGGCGACAGATTTGACCAGAGGAGGCGAAATCCCCAAAATCATCATGAATCGATTCAGATCGGGAAACAATAATATACATTTAGTTTATTTTGCGCAACCATTGTTACCGATATCAGGGCGGAGGACCCACCATGGCAAGTGTACACGCGAAGGGGACGCGGCGGGACGGAAGCGGACGGTTCGGCGGGGAGCGGGGGATTCGGCCCGACGACTTAGGCGGGAGCGGTGTGCGGATATCAAGTTATCTTTTATTTTAATTAGGGTTTGCTTGGGCCCTCACTATATGAGGAGAACTCTTGTATGTTGGTTTGGAACTTTGGATCAATTGTCTTAGGAGGGGCTGCTCCCCTTTGTCTCTCTCTCTCTCTCTTCCTCTCAAGCCACCGTTCGCAAGCTGTCGTCGCCACTGTCGCCCGGCGTCAGCCAGCGTTAGCCCTCCCCCTAGCGCCACTCCTCTACTGTCGCCGCCACTGTCGCCCGGCGATACCCCTAGCGGTATCAATTTGGTCCGACCTTGCCGTCCCGCCCGCCGCGCGCCGCCGGTACTCGATCGCCTCTTGGCCATGGCTCCCAACACTCGCCTGCAGACCCACGAGAACCACGACGCCACCGACGCCACCCGCGCGCGTCTCGACCGCCAGGACGAGCGACTCGACGCGTTCAAATCCTCCCTCGACGCTCTCGCCGCCGGGCAAGCCCACCTCATCAGTCGTTTCGAAGCCTTGTCGGTGCCGCCGCACGCCTCCATCCCGTCGGGCTCGGCCACTTCCAACGACGCCGCCTCCATCCTCGGGATGCCACCGCCCCTCGTCGCCCCGGTTACCGCAGATCCACCCGCCGGCCGTCCTCATCTCGCCCTAGATCTGCCCTCTTTCACAGGGGTGGATCCGCTGGGCTGGGTGGCCCGGGCCGAGCAATTTTTCGACCTCAACAGTACTCCGACAGCGGACAAAGTGAGCACAGCCATCGTCGGCCTGGACGGCTCCGCTCTTCATTGGGCGCGTTGGCTCCGTCAAGTTCAGCCCCTGATTTCCTGGAATGAGTTCAAGCACGAAATGATCAGTCGATACGACTCCCGTTACGCCGGATCCGCTGTGGAGCGCCTCTGCACCACCCGCCAAACGTCGTCCGTAGACAACTACATTGATGAGTTCATCGCCCTCGTCACCCAGGTTCCGGGGTTGCCGCCCGACCACTACTTGGGATTCTTTCTCCAAGGCCTCCTACCCAATATTCGGTCGCGGATTCGGACACATCACCCCCGGTCGGTCTCGGAGGCCTTGGAATTGGCTCGTGCGGTCGAGGCAGACCTGGGCACCCGTCCGTGGCCTGTCGGCAACCATCCTGCTCCTCGCCCTACTGCATCCCGAGACGTCCAACTTCGGCCTCAGCCGGCGGGTGGACACCGTCCGCCCCGCCCCGACAACCCTCACCGCATTTCCAACAACGACTACAATGACCTCCGTCGCAAGGGACTGTGCTTCCGCTGTCGTCAGCCGTACTCTCCTCAGCACAAATGCGCCGTCAAAGAATTCCACGCCATTATTGGGGATGGCGACACCGAGAGCCCCGAGATTGAGGACGACGATATCGCCGTCCCGGCGGAGATTCTTCCGGTAGAGGCGGAGGGGGCACCTCTCAATGTCCTGGACCTTCCTTTCTATTCCGCCGGGGGCCTCACCGGTCCTCAAACGATGAAGCTCGCGGGGGACATTCGGGGCCGCACCGTCATCGTCATGATCGACAGTGGCGCAAGTCATAACTTTATTTCGGCGACCGTGGCCCGTGAGCTCGACCTCCTGATCACGCCCTCGCCCACCTTCTCGGTTTGCTTGGGGGATGGCCGCCGCCGGCCAACGCTCGGACAGTGTCCGGAAGTCTCTCTTTCTGTGGGTTCGGGCACGTTCACGACGGACTTCTATATGTTCGAACTTGGCGGCATTGACGCGATCTTGGGCGTCGCGAGGCTTCAAACGTTGGGGGACGTCCGTGTGAATTGGGCCAACCGCACGATGTTGTTTAATCATAAGGGCCGCCCTTGTCACTTGGTGGGCGACTCGACTCTCCTTCGCTCACCGATCTCTTGCCGAGCTCTCAACCGCGTCACGGACGTGGACTTCTCCGCGTGCCTATGGGTTGTGGAGGCAACCCCACCGGACACTTCCCCGGTGGCGCCAGCAGTTCAACTCCTCTTGAACGAATTTGCGGACATTTTCGCACCGCCCAAGGGTCTTCCACCGGCACGACCAACCGATCACGCGATCGTACTCCAACCGGGGACGGCCGCGGTCTCGGTGCGTCCCTACCGTTATGGCCACGCGCAGAAAGATGAGATGGAGCGGTTGGTACGGGAGATGCTGTTAGGCGGCCTCATTCGCCCAAGTGCCAGTCCTTTCTCCAGCCCGGTGCTCCTCGTTCGCAAGAAGGACAGGAGTTGGCGGTTCTGCGTGGATTACCGGGACCTCAACAAAGTCACCGTCCCGGATAAATACCCCATTCCCGTCATCCAAGAACTCCTCGATGAGCTCCACGGCACCGTGTACTTCACTAAACTGGATCTCAGAGCCGGCTACCACCAAATCCGGGTCCGCCCCGAGGACATTCCGAAAACGGCATTTAGGACACACGATGGACATTTCGAGTTTCTCGTCATGCCATTCGGCCTCACCAATGCGCCGGCCACATTTCAAGCCACCATGAACGATATTTTCCGCCCGGCTCTCCGTAAGCATGTTCTCGTATTTTTTGATGATATTTTGGTATTCAGTCGCTCTTGGCAGGATCATATACAGCAACTCTGCGAGGCGTTCCTCACCATCCGCCGGCACAGCCTAGTGGTCAACCGAAAAAAATGTTCCTTCGGCGCCACCAAAGTAAGCTACCTCGGCCACACAATTTCGGCTGACGGCGTAGCCATGGAAGCAGACAAAGTCCAGGCGGTCCTCCAATGGCCCACGCCTTCCTCCCTACGGGACATCCGGGCATTTCTGGGGCTGACCGGCTACTACCGGCGATTCATCCAGAACTACGGGAGTCTGGCGCGGCCTCTCACCCAATTGCTGAAACTGTCGGAGGAGGGTCCGTTCACGTGGCCCCCGGCGGCCATGGCTGCGTTCGCAGCTCTCCAGGCGGCCCTCGTGCAAGGGCCGGTGCTGGCAATGCCGGATTTCCAAAAGCCATTTGTGGTGGAATGCGACGCCTCTGGGACGGGCGTGGGGGCAGTCTTGATGCAGGCGGGCCGGCCGATTGCCTATTACAGCCGCGCATTTTCGACCGTCGTGCGAAGCCGCTCGGCCTACGAGAACGAACTTATGGCGTTGGTCCTCGCGGTCCAACATTGGCGGCCGTACCTCTTGGGACGGCACTTTGTGGTACGAACAGACCATCACAGCCTTCGCTATTTACTGCAACAAAAAATAGCGACACCGGCGCAACAACTCTGGGTGGCCAAGCTACTGGGATATGACTTCACCATCGAATTCCGTCCCGGCAAGACGAATCGCGCGGCCGATGCTCTCTCCCGCCATCCCCAGGCGATCGGCCTCGCGGCCTTGTCACGACCTGTGTGGGAGGACGCCGACACTCTTCAGCGGGAGGTGGAACAAGACCCGCACCTGACAGCTATACGGACGGCCCTTCTCTCCAACCCGACCGCTCACCCACCGTACTCCATTCTCGGCGGTCGTTTGTTTCATCGGGGACGCTTGGTGATTTCAGCCACCTCCACCCTCGTACCGCGCCTCTTGGACCAGTTCCATTCTACCCCATCCGGGGGGCACGCGGGTGCTTTCCGCACGTACAGGCGCCTGTCGGCCTCTCTCTACTGGCCGCACATGCTACAGCAGGTGAAAGCATACGTGGCGGCTTGTTTGCCCTGCCAAAAGGCTAAATACGAAGCGATGTTTCCGAGCGGCCTACTACAGCCCTTGCCGATTCCGGAGCGGATCTGGGAAGACATAGCAATGGATTTCGTGACACGGCTTCCCCGTTCGAATGGTTTTGACTGCATACTGGTGGTCGTGGACCGCCTCACGAAATATGCACACTTCGTCCCTCTCCGCCACCCGTATACGGCGGCGTCCGTCGCCGACAGTTTCATCTCCGACATCGTCCGTTTACATGGGTTTCCCCGTTCCATTGTCAGTGACCGCGACCCCCTCTTCCTCAGCAGCTTCTGGACCTCTCTCTTTCGGTTGCAGGGGACGCGCCTCCGGATGAGCACGGCTTATCATCCCCAATCGGACGGCCAATCGGAAGTTCTGAACCGTTGCCTCGAGACGTACTTGCGTTGTTTCATCGGCGAACGGCCGGGAACGTGGGCCAAATGGCTCTGTTGGGCGGAATACTCCTACAACACGGCCTACCACCATGCGGCAAATACCTCCCCGTTCGAAACGGTGTACGGCCGTCCGCCCCCATCCGTGCTCCGACATCTCCCGGGCGAGTGCCCTGTGGCGAGTTTGGCCGACCACCTACAGGACCGGGACATCATACTCGACAGCTTGAAGCATCATCTCCGCCGCGCCCAGGCCAAAATGTTATGCTTTGCAAATCGGAAACGCCGGGACTTGTCGTTTCAAGTGGGCGAAAAGGTTTTCCTCAAACTCCACCCCTACCGCCAGTTGACAGTGGCACGCCGGCCATGCCCGAAGTTAGCACCCCGTTTTTACGGGCCATTCGAGGTCATCAGCCGCATTGGGGCCGTGGCGTACCGGCTCCGTCTGCCTGCCAATAGCCGCATCCACTCGGTGTTTCACGTGTCACAGCTCCGACGGGTCATTGGCGACCACCCCGTCGTGGACCACATTCCGGCCGATCTTGACTACTCTGGGTCAGAGCCGCTATACCCGGAAGCTATTCTCGGCCGTCGACACCACCGCCCCGGGGACACCACTCAGGAAGAGATTCAAGTAGCTTGGCGCAACCGCTCGACCACCGCCACCACGTGGCTCCTGCGGGACGACTTTCGTCGACAGTTTCCCGATTATTGCCTTGAGGACAAGGCCAATTTTCCAGATGGAGGTATTGTTACCGATATCAGGGCGGAGGACCCACCATGGCAAGTGTACACGCGAAGGGGACGCGGCGGGACGGAAGCGGACGGTTCGGCGGGGAGCGGGGGATTCGGCCCGACGACTTAGGCGGGAGCGGTGTGCGGATATCAAGTTATCTTTTATTTTAATTAGGGTTTGCTTGGGTCCTCACTATATGAGGAGAACTCTTGTATGTTGGTTTGGATCTTTGGATCAATTGTCTTAGGAGGGGCTGCTCCCCTTTGTCTCTCTCTCTCTCTCTCTCTCTCTCTCTCTCTCTTCCTCTCAAGCCACCGTTCGCAAGCTGTCGTCGCCACTGTAGCCCGGCGTCAGCCAGCGTTAGCCCTCCCCCTAGCGCCACTCCTCTACTGTCGCCGCCACTGTCGCCCGGCGATACCCCTAGCGGTATCAACCATCCAGTAATAATATACATGCAACTCAACTCCTAATTAATTCCAGATATCCTGCCATGCAAACTTAAATACTATATCCATATGGTCTCTTATTCAAGTATTATAAAAAACAAAGCATGTGGTCTCTTATTCAAGTACACTAGAAAATAAGATGTTGTGGAGAGCAAGTGACCATTATCCTACACCATGCTTTCATTTTCAAATGGAAGCTTCCTCATCCTTGAGTGCCATATTGGTCTCGTAGAAGAAGGGTTGCTTCACAAAACGTAAATAGCCTTCGCCCTCTATTTGGAATGCGTTCACCCGCTGAATTTGTTGGATGATATGCCAATCGTGGCCTCCTTGTTGGCATCTTTGAAGCATCCTTTTATTGCACCACAACTGAAGCAAAAAATCATCTTCGACATTAAGATCTTCACCTCCTCTTCCCCGCTCTTTTGCAAGCCTCGAAAGCCACCCCGGGAGGCCATTCCCCGTTACTCTATGGAGATCAAGCTGCTGCAATCCATTTAAACACTCCACACATGTTAAAGAATAACAGCCTTTAACTACGAGTAATTTTAGTACGGGAAGATTCGAGATCCTCTCCAAGCCTTTGTTTGAAAATAAGTCTAAACATTCGGTTACCCGAAGGAGATTGTTCACCTCCTTGAGACTATTAGCGGCACTTATAGTAAGTCTTTTCAGAGTAATTCTACTAAGTCCAGATGGAAGGGCTCTCAACTTAGGACAATGTTCTAAATGCAATTCATGCAAGCGAGGAAACAACACCAATTTCTGCAAATCATCATTCTCTTCCTTTTCATCAGAAAAAAACCATTCTTCCAGGTTTAACATGCCAAACATTCTGAGCACCAGCAGCTTTGGGAATGCTGTTCTTGTTTGAGATATTGATGATGCCACTCCACCACCAAAAAATTCTGGCCCAATGTGCTTAACTGCATATGAATCTTGTATGTATAGAGTTCGCAAATTTGGCAATTGACCCAATGAAGGAAGCAAAGGACATAACAAGTTGCCAACAAGTTCCAAAGTCGATAAACATGGAAGATGTGATCCCAAGGACTCTGACATTATCCACTTCGGGTAAACATGACCAAAGTAGTACTTTATGCTGAGTTTTTCAAGGAATTGAGGAAGTATTAATTTCTCAAAGAGCTTTTGAATAAGAGATATCTCCTCTTCGGTCTTTTGAAATTCCGTAACACGCCATTCTCCAATGCATGACAATTGCAGATCCTTGAGTTGAGATAATTTTGCAAGTACTAAAGAGCCTGGTTGGGCTCTCTCCGGTATGAACAAGTGAAGGATTCTTAGGTTGGAAAGAGAGCTCACCTCTGTCAACGTGCTATGTTTTATTGTTTGTTTTCCCCCAACCTGGCTAGTGATACTATCATCTCTCACAAAAAATCCTTTGAGAAGATTGAGTTGCTTCAATCTTTCTATGCCTTCTGGAATGAAAGCAAGTTTCTCATGCAATAAAATCAAAGATCTCAGATTTTTTAACCTAGTAATACTTTGTGGCAAATTTTTCAATTTATAGCAAGAGTCGAGGTTCAGATATTGTAAGTTTGATAGGCCTCCAATTGATTCTGGCAGTTTTTTTATTCTTGTACCATGCAGATCAAGATATCTCAGGTGAAACATATCTCCTATTGCATTAGGGATGATTTTTATCTTGTAAGATGTAATAATCAAGACACGTAGGTGCAAAAATCTCGCCAAGTAACCACGATTAACCGATGAATAGTAGAGAAATATCAAAGTTCTCAAACATCTCTGCTCAGTTATTGCATCAAGAATGCCCACAGCATAGCCATTGTTTACTATTGATAATCGTCGAAGCTTACATGACGGTATGTTTCTTCTGTCGAGTAAATTTTTGCTAAAACTTTCATCCCCAGATATAATTTGAGCAAGAGATCGAAACATATCATGCATTTTGCTCGTAGTAGTACCCATGTAGTCAAGTTGATTCAACTGCAGAAGATTCCTCTGAGTTAATTCATGATAGTAATCTTCTGCCTTGTCTTCCATTAATGAATCAACTTCATCTTTTATGAACCCTTCGGCAACCCATAGTCTAACCAGTTGCTCGCAGGAGAAGACAAAATCCTCAGGGAAAAAAGAACAATATAGGAAACATTGTTTTAGAGAAGAGGGCAAGTCATCATAGCTGAGGTATAAGGCACCCATGAGCTCTTCATGATGCTTTCCAGTGGCCCATGACTTATGATTAAGTATCTTCTTCCACTCTATAGTGTTTGGTTCTTTTTGAGCAAGTACTCCAGCAATCGCCTTGATCGCAAGTGGAAGGCCGGAACATTTTTGGATGATTTGAATGCCAATCTCCCTCAAGTTTAAGATCTCTTCTTGATTTTTTTGACCTATTATCACAAGCCTTCTTGTAAGCATTTCCCAGCCGGTCTCAATCGGAAGATGCATAACTGGGTGAATGTGAACGCTCCCCATTTGCATGGCAACATTTTCATCTCTGCTGGTGATTAAAACCAAAGAATCAATTTGTGAACTTTGAAGCGGGATTCGAAACAAATCAATCCACACATCAGATCTCCACACATCATCAAGCACAAGAAAAATACTCTTCCCCGAGAGAGATGATTTAAGTACAGGCATCAACTCCGCTCTTGTAGTAGCCTCTCCATAACTAACCCCAGCAGCTCTAATCATTTGCTTGAGCAACTCAATTTCATTATAAGTCTGTGAAATACAGATCCATGCTTTGATCTGAAACCTAGTTTGCATCTTCCATTGGTTAAAAATTTTCCCGGCCAAGGTGGTCTTCCCTATCC
The DNA here is from genome assembly GCA_033032865.1 of Dactylorhiza incarnata. Classification (NCBI taxonomy): domain Eukaryota; kingdom Viridiplantae; phylum Streptophyta; class Magnoliopsida; order Asparagales; family Orchidaceae; genus Dactylorhiza; species Dactylorhiza incarnata. Next base: position 3,220,239 of record JAWHQI010000061.1, on the reverse strand, counting down.
CTCCCATGCCAGTAATTGCAAAAACACGACATCTCTTTACTTCGCCTTCAGACTCGGTCATCAACTTAACAAGATCTTTTGTAGCATCTTCAATCTCTCTTCCAGCAATGTCAAACTCTGCTTCCACCGGAGATGTCTGGCGGCAGTTCACGACAGTGACTGTAGGTTTATCAGTGTCCCGATCCAAGTGAAACTGTACCCTATCTTTGTAGATCTCGTCCAGTCTATCATTGAGGCTCTTAATTTTTTGGCCGATCTCATAGCGAAGTGGAACATCGGTGCAGATCGAGATGAAAGAGAAGCGGCGTACCGGGGGAGGATTTGAAGACGAGGAGGAGGGCTGCTCATCCAGCAATTGGGCGGCCTTGTACATGCAGAGATCCATGATGTCGTCCGCATCATACATGAAATCCTTGAGATCCTTGACCCAGTTGTTAATGGCGAAGTCTTCCAGACTCCTCCGCTCGGCGTCCTCCAAAACATTTTCGATCAGCAGCAGCCTCTTCTGCAGCCTTCTGAGCTCCTTTTTAACGCCCAGCACCGTCGCCGCCTTCTCCTCAACGAAGCGCACGAGCCTATCCACGAAATTGCCAACGAAGGCGCTTAAGATCATCGACATCTTGATTGATCTTCCAGAGCAGAGAAGAGGGATCGATCAAAATCTTCGAAGAGTCGTCCGAAATCTTCTCATTTTGGAAAGGAGCAGTCGGTCAATGATTTGTCGAAATTATTAGAGATACAGTTGAAGGCTCCGTTTGGGGATTTATTTTGGCAAAACCATGAAATCAGTCCCTCAAGTCAAACACCTTTATGAAATCAGTCCCTCAAGTATTTATTGCTTGAAATAAGTCCCCATTCTTTATTTTAGATCTGATATTAGTCCTAGTTAACTTTGCTGTTAAATATATGAGGGTAAAATAGTAAAGTAGTATTTATTTTAACATTAACCTAAACCCTAAACCCACGCCAATTTCTACAGCACCCCCCATTCGGCGATCCGACACGAAGCGTACTGTTCCCGTTTCTTCCTCCCCTGCTCGATCGACGAACTGTTCCCGTTTCTTCCTCCCCTCTCGATCCGACACGAAGGCGAATTCATTCCTTCTCTCCGATCCGCCTCCTTCTCGTACAGAAGCCCTTTCTTCCTCCTCGAGTTCATAGAAAAGCCCCTCTGCCGATCCATCTCCTTCCATAATACTGGGAGATCCGCAGTTCCCAGTGCTTTCCCCTTCAATGTGAGTACGCTTTGCATCTATTTGATGGGTTTCATTTTTTGATGGTTTCAGTTTTTGAGGGTTTCAGTTTTTTGAGGGTTTATGGTTTCAGTTTTTTGAGGGTTTATCGTTTCAGTTTTTGATGCTAGGAATGAAAGCCAGATCGTTCGTATTTGGGCTTCCTAGTTTTGAAACAGTAATGGCATATTCCACCTTCCATTTATTTGATGGTTTCTTTGTTTCCTTTCAGTTCTTCATCACTAAAAATGAAAAATATATGGGACAAGATCCCCCTGTTCTTGCATTTAGTTGTTTCAATGTTTCTAACCTAGATTTTATTTTTTGATTGAACTTAGCTTGCCGATGATGGATTTGAATGACGGTATTTTCAGAATTGATGATAATAATAGTGAAGATAGTGCGTTAGATATTCAATTTGAGAATGAAGAAGAATTGTTTGATGAAGGTGATAGTAATGTTGAAACTTGTGGCCATAGTTTTAACGAGACATCAGTAGCACTAAAAGATAATAGTGATGAAGAAAATGTAAGTGATTCTATTCAATCACTTAGTAGTGATGATGATGGTGGATTAGTCAGTAGAAAACCCCGACAACCTATTTTTACAATGTTGAAGGATATGAAAGAAATGAAATGGGAATCCGGTTTAGTTTTTAAATCAAAAGAGCATTTTAAGGATGTAGTGACAACGTACTCAATTCATATGGGTGTAGGTTTAAAATTGATGAAGAATGATAATAGAAGAATCAGGTACAATTGTAAGCCCGGCTGTAAATGGCAGATATATGCGGCACCAATGAAGAACCAGGATACATGGGAAGTGAGAACTGTGAAAGATAAACACTCTTGTAGTAGAGAATTCAGCAATAAACTTTTGACCGCAAAATGGTTGGGTAAACGTATAGAATCAAAGGTACGAGAAACAAGTTGCTGAGGTTAACCCTAAGATTGCAAAGAAGGTTGATGAAGAGGCCAAGCATAGTGGAATGTGGATGCCGATATGGTCAAGTGATAAAATATTTGAAGTAGTCCATGTGCCGGTAAAATTTGTGGTTTCATTAGATAATTATTTTTGTTCATGTGGTAAATGGAGGCTTAGTGGTCTACCTTGTCGTCATGCTATAAGTTGCATGAATTACATAAAGCTAGACAGCTAAATATGTGCCTGATTGCTTTAAAAAATCAGCATATATAACATGTTATAGTCATAGTATATTGCCTACAAATGGACCAAATCTTTGGCCAACTACATCATCGACACAAATTCTACCACCGATTCGGCGAAGGGCTCCGGGGTAGACCAAAAAAGAAACGGATTATAGATGTCAATGAAGAGAGAAATCCCTCAAGGATGAGTAGAGCACATAACACTATTACGTGTTCGAAATGTGGAGTCAAAGGACACAACAAAAGAAATTGCAAGCCTACTTGAGGAATACAAATTGGTATAACTACTTTTCTTATTATTTATTTTTCATAAACATTGAATAAAGTCTGATTTTAAATGTTTATTTTCAGGTTAGATGAATTTTGGAGAAGCTGAATTTTGTGGAGCGCATTTGGAGAAGCTGAATTTTGTTTTTTGTATTGTAACTGTTAATTTTTGGGTAATATGGAACTTGTTGATCTCATCAAAGTTCACTTTTTTGTTTCACATGTACTCTATTTAATATTGGTCACTTGATGTAAATGTTTTGCTGTATGTGAAATCCGATATTTTGTTAGATGAGCATGGAGGGAATTACGTATTTCACTCTTCTAAATTATATTTGTAGCTAATTACGTAGTTCACTTTTTTGGATACTCAAAAAATATAATACCTTCACAAATCTGTAGCTATTTTACCCGAGCTCATACAATGTATTTTGTGCAATATGTATGTGCAATATGATATTGAAAGTAGGTTTAATGCGTTATTGTATGAGCTGTCTGTCCCGCGTTATTGTATTTTGTGCTCGGGTAATATGAGAGCAAAAAGGATGCGCCGTTTTGATAATTATATATTTAATGCAGAGGGCTTTTTCCAATTAGAATCATGTAATTTTTTTAAAAATGTGCTATTTTGATAATTTATGGTTATATGTATCACTATTTAAGTTACTTTCCGTTAGTCAAATCCGTTAAGTAGGACTGATTTCTGGTTTTCAGTAAAGTTGGGGACTTATTTTCAGCTTTTAAAACTTTAGGGACTGATTTCATAAAGGTGTTTGACTTGAGGGACTGATTTCATGGTTTTGCCATTTATTTTCACCGGTAAGCAGTTAGGACCGCATGAACAGGACAAGACCACAGTAACAGTACCGAAGTCAATGATTTGTCGAAATTAAATACCATCATATGATGTGACATTTTTATTGTTGAGAATGCGAGCTAACACTCCTGATCAGAGCACCTGTTGCAACTTTGAGCGAGCACCTGTGCGACCGCGTTGAGCGGTATGCAAATACGCAAACAGAATATACAATGCAGAAAAATAAAAGCACACAGAAAATTTTAACGTGGAAAACCCAATTGGGTGAAAAACCACGGGACGATCGGAGTCCAACCCGGAAAACCTCCACTAAAAGTGTGTGAAAAATCACACGCACGAATTACCGGTTTTCCCTCCACCGATCCACAAAGGACCTTCACTCTTCCACCACAAAAATAATCCACAAAGGATTTACACCCAAACACCCTTCTTCCAACACGATACACAATCACAGTATTGAAAAGGAAATACAAGATAGGCGTGAGGAATCGTTACCCGGACGGATTGAAAAATCCGTCCCAACGTCGAAGATGACGTTCTCCAAATCCACGAACAAGAGCGGCTATGCGTAGCCCCTTTTTCCTCCGTCTTCAACACCAAGCCACAAACAAGACGGGCTGAGATCAGCCCCTACCAAAATGCAACAAAAAGCGGCCGGATCTCCTCCAACAGCAGCGGCCGGATCTCCTCCAACAGCACAGGCCGGATCTCCTCCAACAACACAGGCCGGATCTCCACTTCAACAGGTGGCCGGACTGCTTCTCCCCTCCTCCAGGCGACGGCCTCAACAACTCCAGGCGGCGGCCACACTTCTCCCTCCTCCAGGCGGCGGCCGCGGCGCTCCTCCAAACAGCGGCAACGACGATCTCCCCCAAAGCAAACGAGAGAGAGAGAGAGGGAGGGCAGCGGTATACAGAACTCACGAGGGAGAGAGAGATTGAGTGGTTACTGTTCGGTTCAGGAAAAATAAGAGAGAGAGAGGGAGTTAAAATAGAATGTGGCGGTTATCATTTTTTGTAATATACGGGAGAGAGAGAGTGGAGGTGGGAAATTTTTTTTTGGTTTTTTAATATTTTTATATATATGTATATATATATAAATCTTTATTCACTTGGTTGCCCCCCCCCCCCCCCCCATGTGGATATCCGCACTCCAATCATTTATGATTATTTGAGCCAAATGAAATCACGAGCCGCGCCCGGCGCGCGCCCGGCACGCGCCCGGTGGTTTTTACCGACTCGGATGGGAACCACACCCAACAAAACTCCTCCTTCACATCGAGGCGGAAGAAACCGCCATCCCGGCTATTCTAACGCAATGCTCGAACTTCCCCCTTGGCACGGACTTGGTCAACATGTCTGCCACATTATCATCAGTGTGCACCTTTTGAAGATCAAGCTCCTTCTGCTCCAGGACATCTCGTATCCAATGAAAACGAGTGTCGATGTGCTTCTACCTCGAGTGAAACGTGGGGTTCTTCCCCAGATGAATAGCGCTCTGACTGTCACACAAGAGTGTGTATCGGTCCTGAGTGAATCCAAGTTCTTTGATGAACCTCTTCATCCAAAGCAACTTCTTCCCAGCCTCAGTAACCGCAATGAACTCAGCCTCCGTAGTGGACAGTGCAACGCACTTCTGCAGTCTCGACGCCCACGAAACAGCTCCCCCTGCAAACAGAATCATGTACCCTGACATCGACCTCCTGGAATCTAAATCTCTAGCCATGTCCGCATCAGTGTAGCCCAACAGCTCTGGCTCAATGCCTCCAAATCTCAGCGTCAAGTCTGACATCCCCTGCAGGTATCTCAGTATCCACTTCACTGCGCTCCAATGCTCTCTCCCAGGATTGGAGAGAAATCTACTAACGGTCCCAACCGCATGCGCAATGTCTGGACGAGTACACACCATCGCATACATGAGGCTCCCAACTGCAGATGCATACGAAACCTTCTGCATAGCCTCGATCTCCTCGGGTGTGCTGTGTAACATCCCAACTTTTATTGGGCCACTAGACCCTAGTGAGCCCAATAAAAGTAGGCCCGAGCAGTAGAAAACTACCATTTTAAGTAATGTTGCGCGCCGCCACTAAATCATTGGGGTACAGTGACCAAACAAACCCCGATTTGACTTCTGTCAGTTCCGTTAGACTCGTATGGGCAATACGAGCGCAACGGAATTCGTTGCACTTCGATCCGAGGCCGTTTGGAGAAAACGACCATTTCGGGTGTCGTAGCGCGTCACTACCTCATTATTATGAATAGTGACCATACGAACCCCGATTGGACTTCCGTCAGTTCCGTTAGACTCGTATGGACAATACGAGCGCAACGGAATTCGGAAAACGACCATTTCGGGTGCCGTAGCGCGCCACTACCTCATTATTATGAATAGTGACCATACGAACCCTGATTGGACTTCCGTCAGTTCCGTTAGACTCGTATGGACAATACGAGCGCAACGGAATTCATTGCACTTCGATCCGAGGTCGTTTGGAGAAAACGACCATTTCGGGTGTCGTAGCTCGCCACTACCTCATTATTATGAATAGTGACCATACGAATGCCGATTGGACTTCCGTCAGTTCCGTTAGACTCGTATGGACAATACGAGCGCAACGGAATTCGTTGCACTTCGATCCGAGGTCGTTTGAAGAAAACTACTATTTCGGGTGTCGTAGCGCGCCACTACCTCATTATTATGAATAGTGATCGTACAAGCCCTGAATTAACTTCTGTCAGTTCTGGTAAACTCGTACGAACAATACGAGCGCAACGAAATTCGTTGGGCCTCGATTCAAGGTCGTATGGAGAGTATTCTCAGCCTCTCCCTGCACCAACCCAACCTCCTCCTCCTCCACCTTGCCGGAGCAAGCCACCCAGCCGAGCCACCTCCTCCTCCTTCCTCATGGCCGGCCACCCCTCCACCACCCGAGCCCCTCACCCCCAGGTAGAAGACCTCCCCCTCCTCCTTCCTACCTCCCGGGGAAGACCCCCCCTCTCTCTGTCGTCGGAGCGCCGCCGGCCGCCGCCCCGAGCCTTGCAAGGCTCGGGGAGGTGGCCGGCCGTGGAAGTCTCCTCCCCCAGCGCCGGTGGTGGCGCTGGGGGTGGGGGGGGGGGGGGGGGTCCCCCTCGGGGACCTCGGCGCCGGCACATGGGAGACGACCGGGCCGCCGACGGACACGGGCACCCGTGGCCTCCTCCTCCTCCCCATTTTCCTGTAGGGGGATAACCCCCTCCCCCGGCTGCGGCCGGCGACTCCAGGCCGCCGGACCACCGCCGGAGGGTTTCCCCCTCCCCGGCGCCTCGACCAGGGGCGGCAGGGAGGGCCGTGCACGAGGAGGCGGCGGCGCAGCAAGCCGGCATGGCCCGTGCCGGCTGCGCCGCGCCTCCCCGTCCTCTCTATCTCTCCTTCCGGTGGGGTCCGGCGGCGCCAGGCCGCCGGGACACCGCCGGAGTGGGCGCCGTCCCCCGGCGCACCGACCGGGGGCAGCATCGGAGGCCCCCCTCAGCGGCGGCGGCGACGTAGCGGGCCTGCATGGCCCATGCAGGCCACGCCACCGCCTCCCGCCTCCTTTATAACCCTCCCCCGGCGGTGGCCGGCGGCACCAGGCCGCCGAACCACCACCGGAGGAGTCGTCGGCCCCCAGCGCACCGACCGGGGGCGTTCCCCCGCACCCCTGGCGGAGGTGGTGGCGCGGCGAGCATGCACGGTGCATGCAGGCCCGCCACCGCCCCTGTCCCCTTTCCTGCAGCGCTCCCGGCGGTTGCCGGCGGCGCCAGGCCGCCGGACCACCACTGGGGTGGTCGCAGGCCCCCGGCGCATCGACCGGGGGCGGCGCCGGCCCCAGCCGGCCGCTGCCCGGCGGTGGCAGCGGCCGCCTCCCGTTGATTAAACGGGAGCCGCACGATCTCCCCCAGGAGATCGGGCGGCTCCTGTAATCTATTTTCCAGCCCGCTGCCTCCAATTGTGCGCCCCCCACAGCGGATCCGTTGTGGATCCGCTGTGGGGCCCCAAGGAGGGCGCCCGGTGCGGCGCCCCCAGGTTCCTCCCTGCTATTTGCACCCCAAAAACAGCCCCTTCCCTGTTTGATTTTTCTGAGGGGAATGGGGGCATATTCAGAAGAAACTTTCTAAATGGAAAATGTGCCCCACTCCAAGGGGCACCTCCAGTAATTTTGGGGGAATTTTAGGAAAAGATTTAATATTTTTAAAACCCTTTATAAAGTTTATTTTGAGAAAATAAACGCCCAAATAAGTTCGCAAAAATCACCAAAAATTAAGGGCCCTAATTAAAGGTATCTCACAACTGCTATTAAACTTGGGAGGTGTGACCTCTTATTTTGGTCCCCCAAAAATATTTTACAAGCAAAAATAAACGCCCGAAAAAGAGCGAAATTCATCGAAATGAATCGGCGCCCCTCGACGCATATTTTTAAATGCCTATAAAAATTATGCGTATCTATCTAAGGAATCGACTAAGCTCGGAATATCGACGCGAAAATCGGAACGAAATCGCGGTGCGGCGCCGAAATTTAACCCCGCCGCGACAATAATAAAAGAACGGAGTCGACGATTGAAGCCTCCTCCTATGGAGTGATTGGACTACTAACCCTTTCTTTTATGCTTTTACTGTTTTCCGTACTTCCCTTTAAATCCAGTCTCGCACTGGTCCCCCGCATTTACTTTCTGTACTTCCCTTTAAATCCAGTCTCGCACTGGTCCCCCGCACTTACTTTCTGTACTTTCATTTAAATCCAGTCTCGCACTGGTCCTGTCATTATGGCCTCTGCTTTCGGCCTACTTTTCTGTTTATCATTATGGCCTCTGCTTTCGGCCTATTTTTCTGCTTATTACCATGGCCTCTGCTTTCGGCCTACTTTTCAGCTTATTGTCATGGCCTCTGCTTTCGGCCTACATTTCTGCTTAGTGTTATGGCCCCTGCTTTCGGCCTAATTTATTTGCTAATGCAGAGCTGTCATGGCAACCATGCGGTGCTTATCCTCCCTTCTGCGAGGCCTTAGTTGGGGAAAAACCCGGAGTAGAGTCCCTCCTCCCAGGTTAGCCCCAAGCAAGGAGCCCTCATACCGCTAATCCTCCCGGTCAGGGGTTGTGTGACCGGTCGAGTAGAATTGCCACGTCACTTATGTGCTTGTTTTTATATAAAGCAGGTGAAGATTGTTTGGGAGTGGCGGGTTGGTCACGCTCGCAGACCGTTCGTGCCGGTGCGGGTGGGTTGACGACTCATGGCGACAGGGAGATGTGCACAGCGGGTTATCACCCTCCGAGCCTGCAGTTTTGCCTCCACTGGTCGGCCTACAAATCGGCTCGCCGGATGTCGCTCACATCTAGTTGGTACACCAAGTTGTACAGGAGGGCCTGAATGATACGGTACGACTACATTCAGAAGTGGCAAGACTGGCCACTGTCACCGACGGCCATATCGGTGAGGCCCGCGGGGTTAGCTCCCCTGCTTGAAATAAAGCGGTCTAAACTGTGTCGACACGGGGTCTTTTGTGTGCGTACAGGTTTGAATACCTGGGTGTGTGTATTTGTGCGTTATAGTGTTGTGTACTTACTATACAGCACGATTACAGGTTTTAGGGCGGGAGGCCCTATATATATATGTTTACCTGCTGCTAACCCTCTACCTTGCTTCGGCTATTTCATTTCTGTCCTTTAGCCGCCCCCCCCCCCCCCCCCCCCCCCGAATAAGGATCCGGGGAGGGGATGTATTATTCTACTTAGCTCTGTGACTAACGGTTATTTCTTATAACCAATCACAGGAAACGGGACAGCACGAAGCCCCCACCCCGCAGGATGAGTTACGAGCCTTAGAGATGGCCCGATCAGACACCCCAGCCTCTCCTCCTATCTTCAGAGACGTGAGTTCGAGAGTATAAGGACTAGCCTAGGGCTCCCTTTTGTTTTTGACTATGTAGCCCTCGAGACAATGTTTTGTAAAACGATAGGCCCCGGCCATATTTAAATATGTAACATAATCAGCATGCTTAGCTTTTCTTATTTCGATTGCTTCCGCTGTGCGTCCTGATGTGTTGTGATGACTCTTGTGCCTAACAAAGAGACCGCTCAGCGCTTGAGAGGGTGGGACGTCGCCACCCGGAAAGCGCTGGGCGGTCCTCTTTGGGCAGTAAGATCCCCCCTCCCTGAACCCGGTTCAGTCTGGGGAGGGGGGGGGGGGGTCTTACATGCTGGGGCACTGATCAGCGGTAAGCCTGAAGTGAGCTGCAAGAGGCACGCTCACCTTCTTCGCCTGATCCATATCAAATCTCTACAGCACCTTGCGGATATACCGCTCTTGTGATAACCAAAGCAATATGGCTCCCCTGTCTCTGCAAATGTGAATCCCCAGAATGGTCTTCGCAGCACCCAGATCCTTCATCTCAAAGGTGGAACTCAACTGCCGCTTCAACTCAGCAATGCGCACAGTGTTCCTCCTGACGATCAGCATATCGTCCACGTACAACAATAGGATAATGAAATCCTCCGGAGCGTACTGCTTGATGAACACGCAGTGGTTAAGGGTGGTCCTCCTGAAGTCGATCTCCCCCATGAAAGAATCAAACTTCTTATACCATTGCCGCGGGGCCTGCTTCAGGCCATATAAACTCTTCTGCAAGAGGCATACCAGACCTTCCTTCCCTCTAACACTGAAACCCTCAGGCTGCTCCATATATAGCTCCTCGTCAAAATCGCCATGCAGAAAGGCGGTCTTGACATCCATCTGCTCTATCTCCAAATCAAGCCTCGCAGCGAGGCCAAGGACAACACGAATAGATGACATCTTCACCACAGGTGAGAAGATCTCATCGAAGTCAACGCCCTGTCACTGTCCAAAACCTTTCACCACCAGCCTGGCCTTGTATCTATGAGGTGTGGAGGAATCTCCCTGCTTCACCCTGAAAATCCAACGATTCTTCAAGGCCTTCTTGCCCTTAGGCAATCTCACCAAAGTGTGGTTCTTCTGCAGGGACTGCATCTCCTCCTGTATAGCAGCCTGTTGGAACCTTAGGTTTGATTTGAGTTAGGATCCACCTTTAGTATCTAAGTTTATATATCATAACTCAGATTGCATAACTTAGATTAAATATCTAATTAAGAAAGAAGGCTGAAAAAGAAATATATTAATAGGCAGAAAAGAATAATATATATATAAATAATATACTAAGAAATATATATATATAAGAATAGGCTAATTAATATAAGAGAAAATAATATAAAAGAAAATAATATAAGGAAAAATAATATAAGAGAAATTAATAAAGAAAATATAAGTGAAATAAAATATTTCATATAGTTCGACATTTCGTCGAACGGCGCTCGACAAACGTCGAACGACGATCGGCGAACAAGTTTATATAAGCAGCGCTCGACAAATTACAACATTACAGCTGCGGTCGACGAAATCCGAACACCGCTCGACGAATGGCGAACGCCGCTCGACGAATTCCAGCAGATTTTCAGAAACAGTAATTTTAATTATCTGGTCGACGAATGGAATGATGAGCTTGACGAAAGGAGAGCTCAGGTCGACGAAATTTAGGCAGAATTATCCTTCTTATTTAATATGCTGTCAGATTTTATTTAAAGCAATATTTCTTTATTATATTTTATATATTGCTATATATATTGTTGTTCTGACATTACAGCTTGCAAGCATTTAATAATATAGCCGTTGGCAGAAGCATTAATTGCTATAGCCATTGCAGCAAGCAAAAGAAGGAAAGAGGACAACATCTTATATACAACAACAGACTTTATACAGCAGAAGATATGCAGCAGATTATTATATATAGCAGAATATATTCTGCTCTCTCTTACAACAGATTATATATATATATATATAATATATTGCTGTACAGATTCAATAGAGAGACAGAATACATTTTACATCTTCTGTACAGGAAAAAGAGAAGAAGAAGAAAAAGAGAAAAAGAAGAACATGGGCAAAAACAGAGAACAAATTTATTACTTTATCTAGTTCTGTTTTTGCTAAACTCTTCTCTTGCAGATCACATACAACCTGAGACATCAAACATTATCATTTGCTCAGGGATCTAAAACTGCAAGAAGAAGAAGAACAAAGGATTTGGAATCAAAAGAAGGAGCCTCCACAAGCTGTCATCAAACTACATCAGACAGGAGGAGCTCTCTTCAACATATTCATCAAGTGTCTTCTTAGAAAAAGAAGAACAATATCTATTTTCTGTTTTCTTTATTTATTTCTCCAATCTTGTAAAGGGTTAAAACTCCCTTCAAATGTTTACTCCCGGTGACAGGGCACCTTAGCAAAAACCTGGATCTTGGTTAGAGCACCTTATCAACAGCTCACCTGGTGTGTGGACACCTTATCAAAATCACCTTGGTGTGAGGGCACCTTATCAACAACCTCCTAGTGGATGTCCTACCAGCTGTGGTAGAAGAGTAGATGTACCCAGTTGAGGGGAACTACTATACATCTTGTGTCATCTGGATTGCTTGATTCTGGATGATTGCTTTGTTTTATGTTTTTATTTTCCTGTGTTGTGTTTATTTATATGCACTCTAACTATTTGATTTTATTACTCATACAGAAATCAGCAAACTCATATATACACTCATTTTGAAATTAAAAAATTAAGCAAGATCTTTTAATAAGATAAATAAGAACTAAACCTCCACTTTCAATTGGTATCAGAGGGAGGTTGATTTTTCACACAGGCTAACACCTGAAATCACAAAGATCACCTTAGTTCTTATTTTGTCTTTAAAAAGAATTTTTCCAATTGGCACTAGCAGATTCCTCTTCCTCTTCCACTAACACTATTTTTGATGCAGAACCATCTTCAACTCTAAGTGAAGAAGAAAACAAGGAAGAACAAAAATCCAAAGTTTTTGTATGTTGGCTATATATGGTTCAGATTACACATCAGAATCTGAATATAAAACAGAAAAGGTAGAAGAGGTAGAGGTATCTTCAAACTTTAATTTTACCTCTGATCCCTTTAAATCTGATGATAAATCTATTTTCAATTCATTATGTACAGATTTCATAATTGCTGAAAATTACAATTCTTAAAATAAAGTCAGAAAATAATTAAGAATAATTGCTTTGACTTCTGATTATGATAATAAAACAGAAAACTTTAAAACAGCAACAAAACAAATTATTTGCTTAAAAAATAAGTTATTTAAGCCTGATAAGTTTAAACAGACTTTTAAAGAAAAAGAAATTATGTCTGTTCAGCAACATAAAAGAAAATTTTCAAATTTATATTTTGATGAAATAAAAAGATCAACATATCTAAATATAAAACATTTGCTTTTACCTATTTTAAAACATTTATAATTAAATTAAACAGCAATTATACGATTCTGTTGAATTTTTATTTATTTTAAAAGCAATGTCAGATAGACTTCATTTTCTTACAGATATTTCTCCTAAAATCATGTTGAGCATTCTACTGTAGTTGCATTGATCAAAAATGATCTCGGCACTGAGTGTGAGCCTCTTCTGATTAAAGGGGATTCTATAGAAAGAAGCTATCAGACTTTGTCGTTCTGATTATAAAAATTCTTAGAATCTGTTAAACAGCTAGTAATTCACATATTTAAATCAAAATTTAGGAAATAAAAATTGCTTAGCTATAAAAGAAAAATAAACAAATCTCTAACCCTTAAGCAGATCAAAACTTTTTATGCTTAGGAATCCTAAACCAAATAGGGGGAGATTGTTAGAACCTAATTAATTTGGATTAGGATCCCAACTCAAATAGGGGGAGATTGTTGGAACCTTAGGTTTGATTTGAGTTAGGATCCACCTTTAGTATCTAAGTTTATATATCATAACTCAGATTGTATAACTTAGATTAAATATCTAATTAAGAAAGAAGGCTGAAAAAGAAATATATTAATAGGCATAGAAGAATAATATATATATATATATAAATAATATACTAAGAAATATATATATATATATAAGAATAGGCTAATTAATATAAGAGAAAATAATATAAAAGAAAATAATATAAGGAAAAATAATATAAGAGAAATTAATAAAGAAAACATAAGTGAAATAAAATATTTCATATAGTTCGACATTTCGTCGAACGGCGCTCGGCAAACGTCGAACGTCGAACGGCGATCGGCGATCGGCGAACAAGTTTATATAAGCAGCGCTCGACAAATTACAGCATTACAGCTGCGGTCGACGAAATCCGAACACCGCTCGACGAATGGCGAACGCCGCTCGACGAATTCCAGCAGACTTTCAGAAACAGTAATTTTAATTATCTGGTCGACGAATGGAATGATGAGCTCGACGAAAGGAGAGCTCAGGTCGACGAAATTTAGGCAGAATTATCCTTCTTATTTAATATGCTGTCAGATTTTATTTAAAGCAATATTTCTTTATTATATTTTATATATTGCTATATATATTGTTGTTCTGACACTACAACTTGCAAGCATTTAATAATATAGCCGTTGACAGAAGCATTAATTGTTATAGCCGTTGCAGCAAGCAAAATAAGGAAAGAGGACAACAGCTTATATACAACAACAGACTTTATACAGCAGAAGATATGCAGCAGATTATTATATATAGCAGAATATATTCTGCTCCCTCTTACAACAGATTATATATATATATAATATTGCTGTACAGATTCAATAGAGAGACATAATACATTTTACATCTTCTGTACAGGAAAAAGAGAAGAAGAAGAAGAAGAGAAAAAGAAGAACAGAGGCAAAAACAGAGAACAAATTTATTACTTTATCTAGTTCTGTTTTTGCTAAACTCTTCTCTTGCAGACCACATACAACCTGAGACATCAAACACTATCATTTGCTCAGGGATCTAAAACTGCAAGAAGAAGAACAAAGGATTTGGAATCAAAAGAAGGAGCCTCCACAAGCTGTCATCAAACTACATCAGACAGAGGGAGCTCTCTTCAACATATTCATCAAGTGTCTTCTTAGGAAAAGAAGAACAATATCTGTTTTCTGTTTTCTTTATTTATTTCTCTCATCTTGTAAAGGGTTAAAACTCCCTTCAAAAGTTTACTCCCGGTGACAGGGCACCTTAGCAAAAACCTGGATCTTGGTTAGAGCACCTTATCAACAACTCACCTGGTGTGTGGACACCTTATCAAAATCACCTTAGTGTGAGGGCACCTTATCAACAACCTCCCAGTGGATGTCCTACCAGCTGTGATAGAAGAGTAGATGTACCCAGTTGAGGGGAACTACTATACATCTTGTGTCATCTGGATTGCTTGATTCTGGATGATTGCTTTGTTTTATGTTTTTATTTTCCTGTGTTGTGTTTATTTATATGCACTCTAACTATTTGATTTTATTACTCATACAGAAATCAGCAAACTCATATATATAAATATATATATCACTCACTTTGAAATTAAAAAAATTAAGCAAGATCTTTTAATAAGATAAATAAGAACTAAACCTCCACTTTCACAGCCATCCACTGGCGCTTCTCAGCACTCTCCACAGCCTCGTCATAGCTCTCAGGCTCCCCCGCATCAGTCAACAGTATGAACTCTGAAGCAGAGTATCTAGCGGACGGGTGCCTGACACGATCTGATCTCCGCAAGACAGGCTCAGGGGCCGGTGCAGGCACATCATCAGTAATGTCCTCAGCGACTCCTGGTTCACCATCAGTGGTGATATCATGATCCGGAAGGGTATCAGTACCCCGTGCTGGCTCAGGCTCAGTAGCCTCCTCAGTGTCGTCATCTCCAACCATAGGTGACTCTGCAGCAGTGCGAGAGTCAACCTCAAACTCAACAGTCCCCTCAGGATCACCAATAGTCTGATCCTCACAGAAAATAGCATCACGGCTACGTACAAGCTTCTCCTCAACTGGATCAAAGAACCTGTACCCAAACTCTCCACTGTAGCCATACCCCCAAAAAATACACTGCCGGGTCTTCGAGTCCAACTTCGATCTCTCGTCCCTAAGGACGTGCATAAAGGCTTTGCAGCCAAAAACCCGCAAGTGACTGTAAGATGGGTCTTTCCCATACCAGACCCTATCTGGGACATCCTCCTGCAAAGCTGAACTCGGCGAGAGGTTGATGACATGCACTGCAGTAAGAAGAGCCTCGCCCCAAAACATCCCTGGCAGCTTCGACTCAGATAGCATGCACCGAATCCTCTCCATCAGTGTCCTGTTCATCCTCTCAGCTACGCCATTCAGCTGCGGCGTCTTCGGCGGGGTCTTCTCATGTCGGATACCATGGTCCCTACAGTACTCATCAAATGAACCAATGTACTCTCCCCCGTTGTCGGACCTGATGCACTTCAGTCTCCTCTCAGACTGTCTCTCCACCTCAGCATGGAATCTCCTGAAAGTGTCAAGGACCTGATCTTTGGTCTTGATAGCATAGACCCAAAGCTTCCTCGAATGGTCGTCAATGAAAGTGACGAAGTATGATGCTCCTCCTCTAGTCTGGACCTTCAGTGGTCCGCACACATCAGTGTGAACAAGCTCCAACGGCTCCGATCTCCTAGTGGACGTGTGGCTGTGGAATGAAACCCTGTTTTCTTTCCCAGCCATGCAGTGGTCGCACCTCTCCAAGTGAACATCAGACATATCACTAATCAACTTCTTCTTCGCCAGGCATCCCAATCCCTTCTGGCTAATGTGTGCCAGCCTCCTGTGCCATAAAGAGGTGGATGCCTCATCCCTGACGGAGTTGGCCTGAGCAGCTTCAGGCCTCCCCTCCATATAATACAGTCCAGAATCTCTATACCCTCTGGCAATCACAAGTGATCCCCTGATCAACTTCCAGAAGTCTCCTCCAAAGACACTCAGGTGTCCTTCGTCTCCAAGTCTGCCAACAGATATCAGATTGAAGCGAATATCTGGCACGTGCCGCACATACCTCAGAACCAGTAGGGCACCAGTACTCGTCTTCAAATGCATGTCTCCACGCCGAAGCACCTTGGACGTATCCCCATTGCCCATCCTCAACACCCCACAGTCATGAGTGGTGTAAGTGGCAAATAACTCCCTGTTGTGGGAGACATGCGCAGACGCTCCAGAATCAACGATCCAGCATCGGTCGTCACACGAGAGTGCAGCTGTGACGTCGTCGCCAACAATAATGACGTCGTCCTCCTCAGTCGAAACAGTAGCTGCCGTGTGACCCTCATCCTTGCCTTCAGTGGCAATCCCCTTCTTCTTCTGATCGTTCTTCAACGAGTAGCAAAACTTCTTGATGTTTCCCTTCTTATGGCAGTAGTGGCATTCCACGTTCTGATAACGTGACTTCGACTTGCCCCTACTCTGACTCTTATCCTCCTTCCTGCCTCGGCTCTTACTCCTTCCTCTCCCCCTGGGCCCAGTATAGAGAATGCCAGCTCGTGAAGAAGAACCTGAAGTCCCCTGAGACTTTCGTCTCACCTCCTCATTCAAGATCCCACTCTTGGCGATCTCCATGGAAACAATCCCCTGGGGGGAAGAATTGATCAGAGAAACTCTGACCATCTCCCACGAGTTTGGAAGTGACTTGAGAAGCCACAACGCATTCACCTCATCTTCAAAGGTCACCTTCATAGCAGTCAGGCGATCAATAATCCCCTGAAACTCGTTGACATGATCCAAAATGGGTGAGCCCTCTCGGTATCTGAACTCTCCAAGCTTCTTCAGCAGATAAAGCTTGTTGATGCCCGTGCTCTTGGCATACAACGTCTCGAGGGTCTTCCACAGATTCTTCGCATCAGTGATGCTAACCCCATGGTTGTAGACGTTCGGCTCCACGAACCGTCTGATGAACCCACACAGCTTCCGATGCTCCACCTTCCATTTCGCCGGATCCATGTTCTCTGGCATCTCCTCAAAGATGGGAGCATGCCAACCCTTCACGTAGATCAGATCCTCCATCAGAAGATGCCACTGGTGGTAATTGACACCATTCAACTTTACCATCTGCTCTGAACCTGATGTGGACTCCATCCTGCTCTGCCAACTGGCCGGACCGACCACTGATCTTTGAGTCGACTATCTCAAAATATGCAACTGGAGAGGATAGCCAGCGGGCCAGTGGTCGTAAACTACCACTCCCAATTGCACACCCGAGATCACAATCAACTCGTCCTGAAAACCCAAAAGGTCAGCCCGGTATCTGCTCTGTCACTGAAACGGCTCTGTCACTGAACCTGGCTTTGATACCACTTGTTGAGAATGCGAGCCAACACTCCCGACCAGAGCACCTGTTGCAACTTTGAGCGAGCACCTGTGCGACCGCGTTGAGCGGTATGCAAATACGCAAACAGAATATACAATGCAGAAAAATAAAAGCACACAGAAAATTTTAACGTGGAAAACCCAATTGGGTGAAAAACCACGGGACGATCGGAGTCCAACCTGGAAAACCTCCACTAAAAGTGTGTGAAAAATCACACGCACGAATTACAGATTTTCCCTCCACCGATCTACAAAGGACCTTCACTCCTCCACCACAAAAATAATCCACAAAGGATTTACACCCAAACACCCTTCTTCCAACACGATACACAATCACAGTATTGAAAAGGAAATACAAGATAGGCGTGAGGAATCGTTACCCGGACGGATTGAAAAATCCGTCCCAACGTCGAAGATGACGTTCTCCAAATCCACGAACAAGAGCGGCTATGTGTAGCCCCTTTTTCCCCGTCTTCAACACCAAACCACAAACAAGACGGGCTGAGATCAGCCCCTACCAAAATGCAACAGAAAGCGGCCGGATCTCCTCCAACAGCAGCGGCCGGATCTCCTCCAACAGCACAGGCCGGATCTCCACTTCAACAGGTGGCCGGACTGCTTCTCCCCTCCTCCAGGCGGCGGCCTCAACAACTCCAGGCGGCGGCCACACTTCTCCCTCCTCCAGGCGGCGGCCGCGGCGCTCCTCCAAACAGCGGCAACGATGATCTCCCCCAAAGCAAACGAGAGAGAGAGGGAGGGCAGCGGTATACATAACTCACGAGGGAGAGAGAGATTGAGTGGTTACTGTTCGGTTCAGGAAAAATAAGAGAGAGAGGGAGTTAAAAATAGAATGTGGCAGTTATCATTTTTTGTAATATACGGGAGAGAGAGAGAGTGGAGGTGAGAAATTTTGTTTTGGTTTTTTAATATTTTTATATATATGTATATATATATAAATCTTTATTCACTTGGTTGCCCCCCATGTATAGGTAAACAAAAAAACCGGGCCTGACGGGCCGACCCAAGCCTGGCCCGGTCAAGGCCGGCCCGGTTCAGGCCCGAACCGGGCCGCGCCCTTACCCGGGGCCCTGAAAGGGCCCCAGTTTGGAGCAGTTACCCGGCCCCGGGCTAGTTAATCCCAGGCGGGATTTTGAAAAATCCCGCCTGGGATTTGTAATATCACATCCAGGAGGATGTAATCATCACATCCTCCTGGATGTGATGGTTCGGGATTTCCCAAGGGAAATCTCTGGGATTTCCCTTGGGAAATCCCGAATCCCGCCTGAATTTTTTCAGGCGGCGGGATTAATCCCGCCTAATTGGCGGGTTAATCCCGCCTAATTGGCGGGTTAATCCCGCCTGGGATAATTTTCAGGCACCCCAACCCGTTGGGTCAGTTGGTGATAAAGCCTGTTAGGAGAGGTTCTTATCAAGGAGGTCTGAGGATCGAGCCCCAGCCTCAACAACCCGCCTCGTTGAGAACAGGCTCGGAGTCGGGTTGGGGTGCCTGGACTGCAGTCCTTCTGGCAGGCGTGCTTGGCCGTGGTCCGCTAGCTGGTGTGATGCCACAGGGTGCGGTCGGGGCCCCGACGTCCTACATCACCAACTATCTTATTCGCGGTTAGTGTGGTCAGTCAGTTTCTTCACACGCCTTGCGATGAGATTTGGGAAGCAGTGGTTCAGATTCTTCGATACTTGGAAGGAGCACCAGGTCTGGGTTTGCTTTTTTAGAACCGAGGTCATCAACAAGTTGTGGGATATACTGATACAGATTAGGCAAGATCCCCTTCAGACTGACATTCCACATCAGGATATTGCATCTTGCTTGGAGGGAACTTGGTTTCCTGGAAAACTAGGAAACAATTAATAGTGTCCAGGTCGAGTGTAGAAACCGAATATTGTGCTATGGTGGTAGCCACATTTGAATTAATATAGTTAAAACAATTGTTGGCTGAGTTGGGGTTCCTACAAAATGAGCCAATAAAGCTTTTGTGTGATAATCAGGCTACGATGCATATTGCATCAAATCCTGTTTTTCATGAAAGAACTAAACACATTGAGACCGACTGTCACTTTTGTTAAACAAATGGTGGAGTTCAAGGAAATCAACACCGAGTTTGTGAACTCAAACAATCAGCCGACAAATATCATGACTAAAGAACTGAGGAGCCCCATAATCGAATCCATATTTGGCAAGCTGGGTTTCGATGACATGTACTCACCAGCTTGAGGGGAGTGTTAGATATAAATAATTATAATAAGTTGTAATTATAGTACCAAGAGTATAAAGGTCATACCATATTTACATATACAAGGCTTTCACCCTAAGAATGAATGCGGGGATCGATTCTAATCTATCAGATGTAATCAATTTCCAGGAAATGTTAAATGGGACTGAACTCAACCTTTAGTTGAGGATTAGGGACCAATTTCCAGCTCTTAAATCTTTAGGGATAAATTTCATAAAGGAGAGGAACTTTGGGGACTAATTTAAGTGTTTAACCTTTGTTATATGCAACTTGGGGACGGATGTATATATTAAAATTAAAAAATAACACTTGATGGCTGATGCAATATTTAACTTTTCAATCTTAGCGTTTCTTTATTACAAATTTTTTTAAGAAGTAATTATATTTTCTTTTATTTTTAAAAAACTGAAATTAATTTATATATTTTTCTTTAATTTTAAATACTGTGCTCTCATAGGTGTAAAGCCCCATCACAATCGTTGTTAGAGATATGGGTGAAGTCATAGGAGCGAAGTCTCGTGCCTATCACTCATCTTTTATAAAAGAACTAATGAAACATCTATATTGTTAAAACAGGATGCATTATTTTAAATTAAAAAATAAATATAACTAAAATAACTTTAATATGAAATCTTATTTTATTCTTTATATTATGTAAAATAAAATTATTTTAAGATTTTTTTTCTACTTATTTTTGAGTTTAAATAAATATATGAGAAGAAAATAAGGACTCTCGTGTTCGTTGCGCATTCGTGTTCGTTGACTTTAATATGAAAATAAGAGCTCAGAACGCTCTCGTATTCGTTGCGCACTCAGAACACTTCCGCGTTTATTGCGCGCTCAGAACACATTCACGTTCCCGACGTGCGCGACAGTTAACCTTTCTTAATTTCTCATATTGCAGGTCTAGTTCGTTGCCTTCATCGCCGTCAATGAAGCTGCCCGAACTGCTCGAAGGGCGAGACAGTCATTTACGAAAGATGGTGATCCGTGTGCTCCAAATCGGTAAACGTGATTCGCCTGTCAGGTGGTTACGGTGGTTACAACAAAATTACCAGGCTACCCTTACCCAAGGCTATAAAAGGAGCTCAGAGCCTTCATTTCAAGACACATTGCCTTCTGCACCCGAGAGAACTCCGTTGAAGATTTTCTCTGAGTTCTCCTTCGGCGCTCGAAGATCTCCTTCGACCTTCGAAGATCTCCTCGAGGCTTCAAAGATCTCCTTCGAGTACTTGGAGATTTCCTTTGCTCCGGAAGACCATCTCCCTAAGCGATTTGGGAATCCTTCAGGTCCCGAAAGGCGACTCAGTGATCTCACTTTCGTTCCCAGAAGAAGTACTTAGCTTTCCGAGAGGTGGTCTGTCACCCTCAGAGTTCTCTCTCTCTACTACCATTGTAACGAGCAGCGACATGTCGCACTCGAGTTCTTAGTTTCCAATTGTAACGAACAAGCAGATAGTGGAATTTGGCCGGAACAGCTCCGTCCGCGTGGTTTTTCACCCTTTCCGGGTTTTCCACGTTAAAAGTTCTCGTGTCACTTACTGATTCTTTCATTAACTGTTCGCGCGCTCGGTTCGCTCTCGAGCTAAGGTGGTTCAATTCAACCGGTCTATCAAGAGCATCAAGCGACCCGCAACAGTTTGGCACTATCCGTGGAAAAGGTGTTCCCAAATACTCTGCAAAGGCTTTATGATGACGAGACAGTCATTTACGAAAGATGGTGATCCGTGTGCTCCAAATCGGTAAACGTGATTCGCCTGTCAGGTGGTTACGGTGGTTACAACAAAATTACCAGGCTACCCTTACCCAAGGCTATAAAAGGAGCTCAGAGCCTTCATTTCAAGACACATTGCCTTCTGCACCCGAGAGAACTCCGTTGAAGATTTTCTCTGAGTTCTCCTTCGGCGCTCGAAGATCTCCTTCGACCTTCGAAGATCTCCTCGAGGCTTCAAAGATCTCCTTCGAGTACTTGGAGATTTCCTTTGCTCCGGAAGACCATCTCCCTAAGCGATTTGGGAATCCTTCAGGTCCCGAAAGGCGACTCAGTGATCTCACTTTCGTTCCCAGAAGAAGTACTTAGCTTTCCGAGAGGTGGTCTGTCACCCTCAGAGTTCTCTCTCTCTACTACCATTGTAACGAGCAGCGACATGTCGCACTCGAGTTCTTAGTTTCCAATTGTAACGAACAAGCAGATAGTGGAATTTGGCCGGAACAGCTCCGTCCGCGTGGTTTTTCACCCTTTCCGGGTTTTCCACGTTAAAAGTTCTCGTGTCACTTACTGATTCTTTCATTAACTGTTCGCGCGCTCGGTTCGCTCTCGAGCTAAGGTGGTTCAATTCAACCGGTCTATCAAGAGCATCAAGCGACCCGCAACAGTTTGGCACTATCCGTGGAAAAGGTGTTCCCAAATACTCTGCAAAGGCTTTATGATGACGAGACAGTCATTTACGAAAGATGGTGATCCGTGTGCTCCAAATCGGTAAACGTGATTCGCCTGTCAGGTGGTTACGGTGGTTACAACAAAATTACCAGGCTACCCTTACCCAAGGCTATAAAAGGAGCTCAGAGCCTTCATTTCAAGACACATTGCCTTCTGCACCCGAGAGAACTCCGTTGAAGATTTTCTCTGAGTTCTCCTTCGGCGCTCGAAGATCTCCTTCGACCTTCGAAGATCTCCTCGAGGCTTCAAAGATCTCCTTCGAGTACTTGGAGATTTCCTTTGCTCCGGAAGACCATCTCCCTAAGCGATTTGGGAATCCTTCAGGTCCCGAAAGGCGACTCAGTGATCTCACTTTCGTTCCCAGAAGAAGTACTTAGCTTTCCGAGAGGTGGTCTGTCACCCTCAGAGTTCTCTCTCTCTACTACCATTGTAACGAGCAGCGACATGTCGCACTCGAGTTCTTAGTTTCCAATTGTAACGAACAAGCAGATAGTGGAATTTGGCCGGAACAGCTCCGTCCGCGTGGTTTTTCACCCTTTCCGGGTTTTCCACGTTAAAAGTTCTCGTGTCACTTACTGATTCTTTCATTAACTGTTCGCGCGCTCGGTTCGCTCTCGAGCTAAGGTGGTTCAATTCAACCGGTCTATCAAGAGCATCAAGCGACCCGCAACAGTTTGGCACTATCCGTGGAAAAGGTGTTCCCAAATACTCTGCAAAGGCTTTATGATGACGAGACAGTCATTTACGAAAGATGGTGATCCGTGTGCTCCAAATCGGTAAACGTGATTCGCCTGTCAGGTGGTTACGGTGGTTACAACAAAATTACCAGGCTACCCTTACCCAAGGCTATAAAAGGAGCTCAGAGCCTTCATTTCAAGACACATTGCCTTCTGCACCCGAGAGAACTCCGTTGAAGATTTTCTCTGAGTTCTCCTTCGGCGCTCGAAGATCTCCTTCGACCTTCGAAGATCTCCTCGAGGCTTCAAAGATCTCCTTCGAGTACTTGGAGATTTCCTTTGCTCCGGAAGACCATCTCCCTAAGCGATTTGGGAATCCTTCAGGTCCCGAAAGGCGACTCAGTGATCTCACTTTCGTTCCCAGAAGAAGTACTTAGCTTTCCGAGAGGTGGTCTGTCACCCTCAGAGTTCTCTCTCTCTACTACCATTGTAACGAGCAGCGACATGTCGCACTCGAGTTCTTAGTTTCCAATTGTAACGAACAAGCAGATAGTGGAATTTGGCCGGAACAGCTCCGTCCGCGTGGTTTTTCACCCTTTCCGGGTTTTTCAACCTACGCGCGAGTTTTTCGCCCAAGCGTGCGTTTTCCTGCAGGGTGTTTTTCGTCCGGGCGCGTTTATTTCACCCGGGCGCATATTTTCGCCCGGGCGCATTTTATTTCGGCCGGACACCTTTATTTCGGGCCGGCGCGATTTTTTCGCCTAGGGAGCGATTTTTTCGTCCCGGGCGCGATTTTTTTCGCCCGGACGCAATTTTTTCGTCCGGGGCGCGATTTTTTTCGCCCGGGCGTGTTTTTTTCGTCCGGGCGCGTTTGTTTATTTTCGCTCGGGCGCGTTTTATTTCTCCCGGGCGCAATTTTTTTGCCCGGGCGCGATTATTTCGCATAAGGCGCGATTTTTTCGCCCGGGCTCGATTTTTTTCGCCCGGGCGCGATTTTTTCGCCCGGTCTCGATTTTTCGCCCGGGCTCGATTTTTTCGCCAGGGCGCGATTTTTTTCGCCCGGGCGCAATTTTTTCGCCCGGGCGCGATTTTTTCGCCCGGACGCGATTTTTTCGCCCGGGGGCGATTTTTTCGTCGGGGCGTGATTTTTTCGCCCTTTCGCCATTTTTTTGCCTGCGCGAGTTTATTTCGCCCGGGCACGCTTTTTTCGCCGAGGCGCAATTTTTTCGCTCGGCCGCGCTTATTTCGCCCGGGCGCGTTTTATTTCTCCCGGACGCGATTATTTCGCCCGGGCGCGTTTTACTTCTCCCGGGGGCGATTTTTTCGCCCGGGCGCGTTTTATTTCGCCCGGGCGCGTTTTATTTCGCCCGAGCGCGTTTTTTTCGCCCGGGCGCGTTTTTTCGCCCGGGCGCGATTTTTTCGCCCGGGCGCGATTTTTTCGCCCGGGCGCGATTTTTCGCCCGGGCGCGATTTTTTCCCCCGGCCGCGATTGCCCGGGCGCGCGCTTTTCGCCCGGGCACGCGCTTTTAAAAATTTGAATTTTAAAAATTTCAATTCCAGAAAGTCAATTCCATCGTGCAGCCGAACAACTTACATATATCAATTCCAATTCTGTTCACTGAATTCCATCCTGCAACCGAACAGCAGAATTGGTTTTATGCACAAAACCAATTCCTGCAGATATTGGTTTTCTGGGCAAAGCTAATTCCAGAAAGTCATTACCTGTGCGCCGAACGGACCCTTAAAGAATCCTTAGTCATTAAATTGTTTGATTGTGTCTGATACTCTCTTCAACTTGCTTGCCATGTTTAAATCTTGAGCTTTCTTGCATGTTGCTTCTGTTATAATAACCCTCTTACATGCTATTACGAATAAATTATATTACCAATTGCATTGACTATATCTAATTCATTATCTTAATAAGATGGTTCATGGAGGTAAGGATTTCCGTTTAGTATACAACTAATTCTTTGTTGATAACCACTTATGTAGACCTGACGACTGTGTTCCTGCAGGAGGAGACGGAGTTGGAGAAAGTGATATATGAAGTCCCATTTACTGTTTCAGAGTCAGGCCTTGATGAAGTCCTACTTCTTCTTCCTCTTCAATCTCTGGTGATCTGCAATAGGCTGCGTTGAGGCTTCTCCCGGTCTTTTCTTCCGGTTCTGCACTGACATCTGATCTACCTCCAGGGCTTTAGCCAGCTCCACAATATGCATAAAACTCGAATGAGAAGCCATGATGATTGTCTGCCTCAAAGAGTCTCGTAATCCACGGTAAAAGTGTTTCGCTGCATCTATGTCCGTCAGGGAATACTTGCCCGCAAAACGAGCCAAATGACAAAACTCTTTCTGATAGTCCATCACCGAGTGGTTCCCTTGACGGAAGTGGATAAACCGCTCTTGAAACTCTTCTGTATATAGCAGGGATAAAGTGATCCAGAAAGAAGTCTGAAAATTCTTCCCACTCAATGCTGGAAAGGAACCGACCTCGAAAAGTAGAAGTATAAACCGACCTCCACCATTGCCTAGCATAATCCTCAAGCAGAGTGACGACCAAGGCAACGGCCATGCCAATAGGGCACCTCATGCCTATAAGTAACTCCTGCACTCTGTCCAACCACTCCTCTGTTTGAGTTGTAGTCTCAATATCTTTGAAAGCAGGAGGGGGATAGACCCCTGAATACACTCATCCAATCAATCTACGGCACATGTGACTGAGTAGACCTTTGGTTTAGAGATGTTCTGAACATCTCAAGGATAGCCAAAAGTGTTTGTCCCATTTCTGTATGATGGAACAATAATAGTATATTGAACAACAGGTGTAGGGGAAATATGCTCCGGAGGTACATGAGGTTGTGGGACTCCTGGCACAGTGGTAGGTGTCTGAACCCAATTTCCCTGGACTGTGTCATCCGGAATCTACGGATAGAAACAAAGGATTAGGTTTCGGGCAAATGTTTATTGACAAAACTACTAAATAATTTGAGAAGAATGTGTTGAATAACTGTGACTAACTCATGGGCCAACCATCTTTCACGAATTTTGTCCTCGAACTCAAAGAACCCCGATAACCCATGAAAATGTTAGTAACTTTCATACTCAGGCTATTTTAAGGATCCATCGAGTGATTATAATCACTCGTTACATCCAGCGTGAACTTTTCTAAGTCTAAGCATTATGATGAAGACACTCCCTTTTGTGCTTTTCTTTTCTTAGTGTAATGTTTAAATAATAACATATGATGCAAAACCCATTTAACATCTAATGACATCATATTTGGGTGGATTGTGCACTTCATTATCTTCGGCGCTTTCTCTAATTACTTCTTTCGAATGTGTTTTGTGACGATGTGACAGCCTAATAGGACACATGCACATAATCAGGGGACAAAGGGTTGACTCTCCTTGGGTCTTCGTGGATTAAAGGTCATGAATTTTAGGCATAAGGTACTTCTCGGCCGTGTTCAAATTATGTTAAACTCATAACATAGTAAGACTCTGTTTGACTCAGCTGCATAGATTAGTGAAGCAGTGGTAATAAAATCTGCTGTTTTGCAGAGTGGTAGAAAAATCATTGAAACTATTTGAAAGAATAGTGTTTGCAGTGTTGTTTCAAACGGAGAAGTTGTTTAACTTGTCTGGCAAAACAGCGTGTGCGGCGGGTAGTACAACTTCTTGGAATTAAAGCAAAAAAATTACAACAAAAAGTAGTTAACATCATGCAAGATAAACACAACAATTTCATTGATTATGAATTTGGGAAAACAAATGAATAAAGAACCATAGATCTAACACACACAACATCAAAAAAATCTGAAATATATTTTTAATAATAATTTGAAGATGAATAAATTGAGAACAATGTAGAATGGTGGCTTCCAGCACATTAGAATGGATGAGGACCATCCCATGCCTCAATCTTTGAGGGGTTTTGATATCAGATTTTCTTGAACTCTATTTATTATAGAAAATGTACAAATTTTACATTCAGGCAGAAAGGAATGATTCTTCTGATATATCAATTTTTCATGGATAGATTATCAGATACAAACTTGATCTTCATGACAATCAATTTCAGACTCTTAAGATTTTGAGGAAAATCTCTCCCCAGTTTGTTGATTGACAAATCCTTTCCCCTGGATGCAATCTTTTTCTCATGGATCAAAAACTCCATCTTCTTCTCCAAGGACTCGCAGTTATATTGCAGCACCTGCTGGTGTTTCCTGCTCATGGACAGCACGCCCTCGCCGGAGAATCCATGGCTAAAGAAAAGCCCAAATACTTTCTGCATGTTCTTCGTGCTCGTCCTTGTCGCTGCACCAATGGTGAAAGCCATCTCCCTTGTACGATTCTGACGAAGCGGCGGCTTGGTTGTTGTGGAGAAGAGATTCTGCTTCGTTTTGGTCTATGCCGAGTTCTGTGAGGAGAAGGACGAGGCGACGCTGAAGAGAAGGTGGCTCAGGGATTATTCATGACGGCGACAAGGAAGACGGTGCGAAGGCAGATATCGCAAATGTGTAAGAAGGCGGTAGCGAAATCGTGAAATGAAATCTCGACTGAAAATCGTGACTTTTAAGCAATTTGGGAGTGGTGGCTTTTACAACTGTTCCTCTTGATTTCGCTGTTTGGCACGGCGATTTTAAAAGTAGCTGCACACCTCTCAAAATTCACTCCGCCACACAGAGCCTAAACCAACCAAAAACTGAACGATCCGATATTCATCGGTACGATTTCAGTTTACCTCTAAACCGACCAAACCGAACCCCTATTAAGAACCATAAGCATAACTATTGACATCTTGCCGAAAAAAGAGAAATGTACTGTATTATAGCAACATACATATATTGGCACAAGTCTGGACAAATCATTTTGCAAAAACAATGGTGATAAGGCCTCACTCACATAGAGTTTTGTTGTACTGGAACTTAAAATTAAAGAAGATATAAGCTCAAAGTGGTAGTTATCTCCTCCCAAGTTCATCAGCAACCTTCAGAAAAAAATCTTAGACAAGTGCTTGATGTTGTTGTTTCACAATAAAATCTAGGGTTTTTCCTATAGAAATCCCCGTAGCAAGCTGCTTTACCTTCAGAAGAAATCTAGGATTTGTGTAGTAACATATTCAAAACATTACAAAGGAAAATGAGTACTTAAAACCTTACCATTTAATGCCAGCAGGGGTTTTGTAAAATTCTGATATAGATTTTCAAGCCCTCAAAAAAATTCAAGCATGCATGCCAGGTTTTATAAACACTAAAATCTTTATAAAAACGACTGTGTGCCCTTGTTCTACAATTATTCTTTTTGCAAGGTTTTGAAATGTTCAAGGGCTTCTTTGAAAATGCTAAAAATTGTTATCATTTTTCATAAAGAAGCAATGTCATGGGAATGTAGATCATTGACGATCTCCTCTGCAGTTTCCTTAACAGCATAGGATCTAAACAACAAAGTAAAAGAGTCTTCGGAAGAGGAGTTCTCGAAGAATTGAAGCAAATATGAGGAAGAAGAACTAATTCTATAGCCAAATCTCAGCAGAGATGGTATCGGAGGCTACTACCTCTTAGGCCCCGTTCGTTAGGACGGAATTGAAGACTTGGAATTGAAATTCGACGTCGAATTCCAATTACGCCGTTCGCTTGTTAGATAGCTTTAATAATTGAAATTTGAGTTGCATATCATGAAATTGATTTTAGCCTAAGCACAAAATCTAGGTAGACATATCGGAATTGGGCGAGTCTGGCACGCTCGATTTATCGCGTTTTTTGCCCGGGCGCGCGTTTATGCGCTCGGGCGCACAACTTTTCGCCCGGGCGCGAGTTTTTCGCACGTATGCGAGTTTTTCGCCCGAACGCGTGTTTTTCGCCCGGACGCCCAAATTTTGCCCGGGCAGAAATTTTCCGCCCTAGCGGGCGTTTTTTCGCCCTGGTGCGCGTTTTTCGCCCAAGCGCGCGTTTTTCGCCCAGGCGCGCGTTTTTCGTCCGGGCGCCAAATTTTTCGCTCGGGCGCGAGTTTTTCGCACGGACGCGAGTTTTTCGCCGGGACGACCAAATTTTGCCCGGGCGGAAATTTTCCGCCCTAAAGCGCATTTTGCGCCCTGGGGCGCGTTTTTCGCCCTAGCGCGCGTTTTTCGCTCTGGCGCGCGTTTTTCGCCCGGGCGCATGTTTTGTCACCCGGGCGCGAGTATTTCGCCCCGGTGCGTTTTTCGCCGGGGCGTGCGTTTTTCGCCCGGGCGCGTGTTTTTCGCCCGGGCGCGTGTTTTTCGCCCGGGCGCGATTTTTTCGCCCGGACGCGATTTTTTCGCTCGGGCGCGATTTTTTCACCCGGGCGTGATCTTTTCCCCTGAGAGCATTTTTTTCGCCCGGACGCGAATTTTTCGCCCAGACGCGAATTTTTCGCCCGGACGCAAATATTTCGCCTAGAGGAGAGTTTTTCGCCCCGGCGCGATTTTTCGTCATGGAGCGATTTTTTTGCCCGGGCGCAATTTTTTCGCCCGGGCTAGATTTTTTTGGCCAGGAGCGATTTTTTTGCCCGGGCGAGTTTTTTTCGCCCTACGAGATTTTTTTGCTCGGGGGCTATTTTTCGAGCGCGATTTTTTCACCGGGGAGCAGTTTTTTGCTGGGACGCGCTTTTATCGCCTATGCGAGTTTTTTTCGGCCGGGAGGTTTGAAAAATTGTACCCGGGGAAAAAAATTGCGCCCGGGCCAAAAAATCGTGCCCGGGACACAAAATCGTGCCCAAGCGAAAAAATGAGCCCGGACAAAAAATGCGCGCCCGGGCGAAAAAATCGCGGTTTTGCGAAAAAATTGCTTCCGGGCGGAAAAAATCGTTCTCGGGCGAAAAAATCGTCGCCATGACATACAAATATTTATGATATATGTAATAAATATTAGCTTTTTCGTAATATTTTTCAATTCTTAAATTAAATTTTATTTAACAAACGAACAAAAGTATTGATTAATTTCACAATATTCAACAATATTATTTATTAGGCGAATGTTGGAATTGGAATTTGTCACCAATATTTAATTCCACAATATTTATCAATATTCATTTCCAATATCAAATTTCAATTCCGTCCAAACGAACGGGCCCTTACAGATATTTATATAACTCAAATTAGTTGAATAAAATTATGAGAACACCCTTCTTATTTCTACTTCAATTTCAGCCCACTTTTGCTACAAACAATTGTTATAAAATGGAGAGTTTCATGAACAAAAAGAACTTAAGATTTGATTTCAGAGTTGAAAAAAATGTAGTCAAGGAATAAAGACAGACTGAGGCTTCGTTTGGCTCGGCTTATTTGCTCCGGTGAGTTTGGACAAAATCGTCATGAATCCATACCATGCACTGGAATCAACTCTAGATTATACTGTGCAAAGTTGGGATGATTACAAAAATATAAGCATAGCACTGAGTGTGTGCTAAAACTAAGGGGTGGCGCCATGACTGATTTTTGAATTTAGAATAAATCAATTCCTCATCATTTACACTTAACTATTAATTGTTGATAAAAACTAAAGGTGCGTGTCGCTACGAAATTGTATTATCAAAAATTAAGGATAATTGATTTTACTGAATGCAGTGACAACACAATACACGAGGATCGTTCTTACTCAAAATTATTTATCTCAAGTGGAATTTTTAAGAACGCAGGCAATATTTCCTAATTGAGAACGCAAAATTGAGAAGCACACAAATATTGTAAAACTAAATAGAACGGTGAAATAACTGAAGAGCGGAAGCTTAATTTGTACCGTTCTTGGATTCCTGCTCATGCTTCATGATTGCGGATATTCGCAATAACTGAGATGTGTTGTTCTTAATGAAATCCGTTGCGCCCGAAAAATCCACTTGCATATAAACGTGTCTAAATGATTCTCTACAACGCAAATGGTTAGCACAATTAATATGCAAATAATTATAAGTTCTGAACTCTGTAACATGCAATTGAGAACCCGTCTAGATTCAGAACATAATCATTAAACAATTAAATGATTTAACTAGATCATAAGAACTGCATATTAACTGTTGCTTGATCACACTCAAGAATAGATCCTTGATCTATAGATCCCGTTCAAGTCTGTTCAGGCCTTTTCCCCTTCCAATATCTAAATAGAAATTAGTGCAGGTTATTAAAAACCTTGAGTATGGCTGAAAACTTGAATGAACACTCAAGTCCAGAATCAGTAGAATCGGTCCATGGTATTGGGAGAAATCAAAATAAGCTCTTATAATTTCCTCCTGTTTTTGGATCAGAAAGGGGTTGAAAAAACCATGGCAAAATGAAATAAAAACGATACCTGAAGCCTTTGATTTATCAAGGAATAGATCGATCTAGATCCAGCTCTCCAGGTTTATGCCCTGTTCCTCGTCCACGGCCTGCAGCAGAAAAACGGCGAGATCGGGCTTCTCTACAGAATACCGCCACTTCTCCTATTCACTGTTGCCGAGGTCGTTCGCCGGCGACGAGGACGAAAGAGACTAGGGCCGGCGGTTTCTCCTGTGATCGTCGGCGTCGTGTGCTGCTATCGACGGTGTCGGGACAAGAGAACCTGGATGAAGAAGATCGGAGAATCCCTTGCCCTGGCTACAGTTACACAAGGAAAATAGGAGAACCGAGAGTCACCCTTGTTCACGCCGAATGAATTGGAATGCAATCATGAATCTTAATCTTGGGTATTAATAGGAGAAACCCAAAAATAGGAGTTACAAGATTTCAATGGATGAAATAAATTCCATTTAAAACCCAAATAAAAAACTCCATAAAATTTCATTCATGATCATGCCAAAACGTGCCAAGAGCGAGACCGAACTCGCGTACTGAATTTACGAGACAATCTGGCCCACCTATCACAGGCTTCGATCGTTCGCGCGACTGAATTAACGCGCGCTCGTGAGAGTCTGAATAGGCTCTAATTTTCGCGCACGATTTCATCGGGACGTCTCGACGAACCTAGTCCACCTCACGGAAAATTTCTAACATTAATTACCAATGTAATAAGCATCAATAATAAGACGATTTGAAGAAAAGTAGAAGAGAAACTGAACTCACTTAAATAACAAGTTCCAGAACAGTATATTTCATTACTTCATCAGACAAAATTCTATCTCATTATACCACTATTAGATCTAAAGAACCCAAAGTTTTAGCCTTGAAACGCCTTATCCCTCAAAAAGTTTTGGGCTCAAGTGAAGAACCCAAAGATGGAGCTCTATTTTACTATTTTATTTTCCATGTAAAGAAATGCAGTCGAGCCAATTCTTGTTTACATTCCGCAAGGATCTCAAGAATAGTGAAATAATGATCAAAATCAATTGACTGGAATTAATTTCTAAAATCATGTTGTTGCGGGTCACTCGATGCTCTGGTAGACCGGTCGAATTGAACCACCTTAGCTCGAGAGCGAACCGAGCGCGCAAACAATCAATGAGAGAATTAGTGAATGACAAGAGGGCTTTTTATCGTGGAAAACCCAGAAAGTGTAAAAAACCACGCGGCTGGAGCTGTGCCGGCCAAATTCCACTATCTGATGGTTCGTTACAATTGAAAACTGAGAACTCGAGCGCGACAGGCCGCTGCTCGTTACAATGGTAATAGAGAGAAGACTTTGAGAGTGACAGACCACCTCTCAAAAAGCTAAGTACTTTTTCTGAGAACGAAAGTGAGATTCTCGAGTCGCCTTTCGGTGCCCGGAGGATTCCCAGTTCACTTAAGAAGATTGACTTCCGAAACGAAGGAAATTTTCAAAGGCTCGAAGGGGACCTCCGAAGGCTCGAAGGAGATCTTCGAAGGCTCGAAGGAGATCTTCAAGCGCCGAAGGAGAACTATGAGAAAATCTTCAACGGAGCTCTCTCGGGCATAGAAGACCAGGTGTCTTGAAATGAAGGCTCTGAGCTCCTTTTATAGCCTTGGGCAGGGGTAGCCTAGTAATTTCACCGTTGTAACTACCGTAACCACCTGACGGGCGAATCATGTTTGTCGATTTGAAGCACACGGGTCGCCATTTTTCGGATATGACCGTCTTGCCCCCCGGGCAGTTCGGGCAGCTCGGGCAGCTTTGTCGGTGGCGATGAAGGCAACGAACAAGACCTGCAATCTGGGAAATCAAGAAAGGTTAACTGTCGTGCGCGTCAGGAACACGAAGGTGTTCCGAGCGCATGGTGAACACGAAAGCGTTCTAAGCGTGCAATGAACACGAAAGCGTTCTGAGCGTGCAGTGAACGCGAAAGTGTTTTTAGCGCGCAGTGAACGCGGAGGTGTTCTGGGCGTGCGCTGAACGGAAAACCAAGAGAACGGTCGAGGGTTATCGGAGAATCGCGACTAAGGGCGCGCCCCCTAAAGGTCGCGTCCCTTCCTAAAACGGGAAACCGCACCCGCTAAGAGGGGAGGGGCTTCGGCCGCATCCCCGAGGGGGGTGCGGTTTCGGGGGAGGGGATCGGTCTAGGCCACACCCCCCACAAGGGGGTGCGTATGCACCCCTTGAGGGGGTGTGGGCTAACCGCACCCCATTAATGGGGTGCGAGCCTAGCCGCACCCCACTTAGGGGGGTGTAGCCCGCGCCCCCTTAGTGGGGTGCGGTTCTGGCTGAGTCAGACGCATGCGGAGCGCGACTTGCGCGGGCGATGACGCGCGACGACAGTTTCCTCCACTCTCAAGATCATGGGTTGGACTTTGACCCCACTAACTCCACCTTTCCTTAGTGGAGCCTCCCCTAACGCACCCCGAGAGCTCCTATAAATCCACGGGTGCACATCATAAGCCCCCCAAACCTTCGAAGTCCGAATAATTGCGTGGAGGAGTTTGAAGGTTTTGACCTTTTCGCGGCAATTTGAATCAGTGTCATTTGCGTGCGACGCGTCGTACTATGCCGGAGGTAAGCGATTCTTCGACTCTTGCAAGAAAAAGTGAGAAAGAGAGAGAGGTCGCGTCGAGGAGGGTCGACCGGTGCGCAGGCGACCGGTCGGGGTGCCGATGGCGGCACGCCGGTCGATTGCGCGGCGGGCGGCGGGCGGCGGGCGGCCGCCGCGTGGTTGTTGCGCGCACGAGGTCCCACCCGGTCGCGTAAGGTTGTGCGTCGGGCGGCGACCGGCCGGCGCGTGCGCGGCCGGTGCCCGGTCGGGCTTGCGCGACTAAGCGCTGAACGACGTCCGGCCGGCGCGCGGGGCTGCGCGCCGAGCAGCGCCCGGGGCTGCTCGTCGAGCGGCGCCCGGCCGGGGCCCATGCAGGTGGTGCTTGGCCGGCGCTCGGGTGGCGCGCGTGGTGCGCGCGGCCGGCATCAATCCGGGCGCGTGTGGTCGTGTGGCAGGCAGCCGGCCGGCCGGCGCGAACGACCGGTGCCCGGCCGAGTGTGCGTGGTCGTACGAGGCACAGGTAAGGGGAGTGCCACCGAGCGTTACGAGGAGATCTACTCCTCCCTCCACCTCCTTCTTCTCTCCGGAGAAGCCAAAGAGGGGACCATCCGATGCTCGGACCCTTTCTGCTCTGACTCCCAATCCGTCGAACGTCTCCTCGAAGATGACGTTCACAGAGCTACGGTTTTCGACGAGAATTCGATCCACGGTGAAGCAAGATTTTAAATGTCGGCCGACATGTCCGACATGTCGGCCGACATGTCTTGTTTGATAAGAAAACGACTTGCATAATCAAAATATATAGGTTATGGCGTTTTCGAAAATGTCGGCCGACTTTTTGTATAAAACCCGACATTTCTGCCGACACGCAATAATCATTATAGCCCGACATTTTGAAATATCGCCTAAATTGAATTAAATTAAAGTGAACCGCTGTTTAGCGCTGTCCATCGATCGCTGTTTAGGGTTTTTATATATCCCATCGAACCGGCCAAGCATTTGAATGATTAGAAAGATAATAATATTTGAAGATAGATTTGAGTATTTAGGAAATATATACAAGTATACAACTACTAATAAAGCTAAGATATTATGTTACAAGTTACAATATAAATATTTTTTAAAAATCCGACATATTGAAATGTCCCCGACATGTCTACTCCTCTGCCTCCCTGGGCCACATCTCCTCGACCTCCATGGTCGACTCGGTCCTCGTTCCTCCTTCGACCTACGGCTTGAACTGCCGGCGGCTCGACAGGGGCTTCAATCCTTGGGAGCTCCCCTCCTGCCTCCCCTGCTGTCAACCTTCGACGGGCTTCCCAAAAATCCGGGCAAGCCATCGTCCCACGACCTGCCACCTGATGCAGGTCACAAAAGAGGGGGATCTCCTCTTCCTGCCGCATCTTCTTTCGATTCTTCTTTCCCCGTCGGTTACCACGCTTGGTAACCGCCATCGCTTCTTCCCTCCTTCTCTCCTGATGCCTTTCTGGTTTATCGTAACGCCTTCTTCCCGGGGATCTCCTTTTCCCTTTCCTGACGACAAGGTCCCCCTGTCGGCCTCCAAGGTGGCCGGTTAGCGGGGACTTGATAGCGCCTCTCCTCCTCCCGACGCTCGGGGGCTACGACGAGCCTCCTCTCATCGTTCCTTCTTGGCTCCTCCCTCCTGGGCTCTCATTCTCTTCTCTCTTCCCTGCCTCTTCCCTCCGGCTTCCGCTTCTCTGCCCTCATGGGCTCTTCCTTCTTTCTCCCCTCGGGGGCCTTCTCCTCTTCCTCCTCCTCATCTTCCTTGGTCACTCGGGTGAGCCTGGCTAGGAAGCCACGGTTAGAAGTCTCACCCTGGACGAACTGGTTGGCCCTTTCGATGAGATTGTCGTAGGAGTAGGGAGGGTTCCTACTGATCTCCAACTTGAAGAGCCCTTCCTGAAGACCGAAAGTCAGGGCCAGCTGCAAGGTGCGACCATCCACCTCCTGGATGTCCAACACCTCCTCCTGGAAGCGATCGATGTAATCTCCCAACGTCTCCTTCGGCCCCTGCACCAAATGGAAAAGGGTCGTGGCCTCCTTCTTCAACTTCTTGGTCGTGGCAAACCGCATGGTCTTCCCCCGGCAAAGGTCTTCAAAGCAGTAGATCGATCCTGCGGGCAACTGGTGGAACCAGTCCCTAGCCTTCCCTCGGAGGGAGATGACAAAGAGCTGGCATTTGAAGGCATCCGACATGGTCCTGATGGAGGCTACATCCTCGAACCACTGGATATGTCGGATAGGGTCCTCCCTCCCCGAGTAGTAATTCATCGCGGGATCCCTGAACCCCTCCGGCACCGGTGCAGCAACGATCTCTTCACAAAATGGGGTCCTTCCTCCAACTTGGCGACGATCCTCCACTTGGCGAGTATCACCCCCATACTCGCTATAGGGGCGAGTACCGTAGTACCTCGCCTGCTCCTCCTCATCTCGAAACCGGATCCCTCCAGCCCCTTGCGAGGTTTGCGGGCAGAATTGTGACTTCCTTGGTCGTTCGGGCTTTTCCACGTGATCCTTCCCTGCTCGCCGGGAGGGAGCACCTTCTTCGATCACAACCGGATGATGGGGTGAAGTCGCCGTACCCTCTGCGCGAGCTTGAAGAACTGCTCGCAGGGTTCCTTCCATTCGCCGCGTGAAATCCTCAAAGACTGCCAAAGTCACGAACTCGCCTCCACTGGCCAAGTTGCCGACAACCTCCTCATGGTCGCCTACTACCACTATATTTTCTCTCCACTAAGCTTTCCTTCTCTGGCCACGATCCACGCTCACCGCACCAAAGTGTTGAAGCCTGGAAAATCCTAGGCTCCAAAATTCGGACCAATGCAGCTGAAGACTACTTGTCAAGCGGCTCGAAGAGACGTCTTGACGGGCAACTACGAAGAAGCTAGAAGAGCAACAAACAGGACCCCAGGTGCCACGACAGGGAGGTCCCACCACGTACCCAGAAGCTCAGAAGAGACTTCTCCTCCACAACCAAAAACTGGCCGAGCAGGGTACGAGGAAGGCACCGACTTGGCTAGTACTGAGAGTAGCATCCAAGTATGACGGGTTCCAGAATGCAAGAACAGGGGTTTCAAAAGCTCAAGTCCAGGTCCAATCCAAGTACCCCTGGGGTCCTATTTATAGGAAAACCAAGGGGTAGGGGGTTTTTATAGCCCAGCCCCTGCCCGGCGACTAGCGACATTGAGGCGATCTCCCCGGGCAAATGAGCGAGTATCACCTATGCTCGCCCACCTTTTGGCGAGTATCCGGGCTACTCGCACGAGTGCACCCCTACTCGCCTAGGCCTTCTTCTACTCCTGCGTTCGACGAACTCTCTGAAGGCTGCGTTTGACGAACTCTGGAAGGCTGCGTTCGACGAACTCTGGAAGGCTGCGTTCGACGAACTCTGGAAGGCTGCGTTCGACGAACTCTGGAAGGTTGCGTTCGACGAACTCATCTACTACTCCTGTCGGCCCACCTTTTGGCGAGTATCCGGGCTACTCGCACGAGTGCACCCCTACTCGCCTAGGCTTTCTTCTATTCCTTCCGGCCGACTTTGTCTTGGTGTCTCGTACTGTTGACTTCTGTGTTGACCTTGTGACTTTGACTTCTGCCTACGTGGCTTTGAACGGGCTCACCCTCGGAGAATGAGGGTTGTACAACCACGTTCCCGACTGCCACCACCGGGCCAAACGAAGCCTAAGTTTAAAAAAATTGAGTTAAAGCATCATGTCTGTCATCCTTAGGAATGTGACAATTAGTCCTGTCCGGAAGCCTCAACTATACTTGTGTGAAGTCAGTTGATGCCTCTAAAGAAAGCAATTTTTTGGGGATGTGGATCAATGCAATGGACACATCTCAAAGTGCAATGCACACATCTCAATCAACCTTTGAATTTGTGCAATTTATGGTAAAGTGCACAAATTATAATAATTTCTTTGCGTACACGTGCTTACACAGGACATCATACGGGGCAGTAATTTCTTTGCAAATTACAGTCGTATTTCCAGTTAGAGTTGTATTTTCAGTATAAATTATAGTTGTAATTTACACTAAAAAAATTCACTTTTTTATAAGTGTATATTAATCCCAAAATATATACATATGACTACTTAAAATGACCGTAAAAATACATAGATCAATATTCCGTAATTTATTTTGTGAAAAAATAAAGCAATGTATAGAATAAATGGATTTTACCAATAATAAATGTAAACAAGTACAAAGCACGTAGCATTCTTCCAATGCACTGTACCACACACATTCCCAATTTTTTGGTGCCTATAACGCACCATGAGCATGATGTGTTATACACATTAAATCACATTTTTAGTGCTTTAAATCAATGTTTTTTCATAAAAAATTACAAAATATTAATATTTGCATTTTTACAATCATTTTAAATATCATTTTGTTAATGTTCTGATCATTTTTGAAAATGATACGATTGGAACATTATGCAAAGATTATATTATGCAAAGATTATGTTCTGATCAGTTTTTTCAGATGATTTTTTAATGATTTGACCATCACCATTTTAAATCCCACGCCATTATATATAATAACTCTAGTGATATTCAAATAGCCTCAAGCTTCATTAACAGATGAAACATATCAAGACTAACTATCATTATTCATCAATATTGTACGACCGTTTCGCAGCCACAAATTTC
The DNA here is from genome assembly GCA_033032865.1 of Dactylorhiza incarnata. Taxonomy (NCBI): domain Eukaryota; kingdom Viridiplantae; phylum Streptophyta; class Magnoliopsida; order Asparagales; family Orchidaceae; genus Dactylorhiza; species Dactylorhiza incarnata. The sequence goes on along the minus strand of JAWHQI010000061.1, from coordinate 3,181,649 downwards.
ATTTCCTTTAAAATCAGTTGATTTCTTCACCAAAGCAAAAGTTGTTCGTAGACAATAGTTCCTCATGGGAAAACTTTCGTTGGTTGATCATCTTGTATTTCAAGAAGTATAGACTTCACTTTTTTTTTTGGTCACTTTTTCAAACTCAACATTTGTGATTTGTCAGCTTATGAGTTTGAGGGGTGTCTTAAATAAACAATATTTTATATGCTAAAAGGTCATTCCAAAAGGGCCACTATGAAGGCCTAGTTGAGTTTAGTAGTATTGGTCTATTAGTATGTTAGTGGGTTTAGTCCCACATTGTGAGTCAAGTTTTATGTGTCCTTGTATTTCCTATATATTCCCCCCCTTTGTGGATGAATAATATAACAAGCATTTCTATTTCTCTCCTTTCTACTTGGTATCAGAGCAGGAATTAACCCCTCACTGAAATCTCGTTGCCCTAAAAATATTGACGACTGGAATTTCTGTTTTGCTTCCTCTCGAGATCCCGTCCCTTTCTCCCGTTAGCGTTCTCATCAACAAGTCTTGCTTCCGCTCCCGTCGATGAGACGGACTTTTGTTTTCGTCGACGGGAGCGGCCTCTGATCCCCTCCACGTTGCAGGGCTCCTCCTCTGCTCATTGACATCGACGTCGTTCCTGTCTGCGTTCTTGTTGACGCCTTCTCGCACGGCTGCTGCTCTCGTCATCGACCACGGCTGCTGCTCTCTTCGACGGTGCCGCCTGCTGCTGTGCTCGATCCAGTCGAAGCCGACGGCTGCTTCTACATCGACGCCGATCCAGCTGCTTCTCGCTGGATGCTTCTCCCGTCGACGACCTATCGTCATTCTCCTGGGCCAAGTGCTGATGAAGCCGACGGTGCTGCCTGCTGCGGCTGATCCCATTTCCTGTTGATGCTGCCGACTGTTCTTCTGCGTCAAGATCCCGTCTCCCTGTTCTGATGTCCAGATTCAGTCAAGATCCAGTCCAAATGCAGATTGCTGATGTTGCGGCTGATGTATGCTACTTCTACGACGTCGCTGTCCTGCTCCAGCTCCGGTCGCTGCCCCTAGTGTTTTCAACACTTTCATCCGCTGCTACCCCCTCTGGGGTGCTGATATCTCGCCGATGCTGCCTCTTTGTGGTAGTTTCAGCATCTCTGTGGTAGTTTTTAGCCGTCATTGTGTCTTTCATTATATGTTGTTCGTATTTACTTTATTTGGTCTAGTTATGCCTATATGCACGTGGTTTCCACGTGAGGGGGAGTGTTGGGATGAATGCGACTCGGATGATCGTTCCCGTTGTTCGCCTTAGTCCCACACGGCCTCTAGGCTTGTGTCGTGTGTTGTTTGTGTCTCCCCAAATTTTTTCTTTGTGATTGGTAGGTGGTATGGTCTTTGGTGGGCGTCTTTTTTCCCTCAACCTACCCATTGGTCAAAGTCCCGACGAGGGTTAGCCTTGGGTGATTTGGTTGTGGTGTTATCCCCGCGGTCTCGTAGATCCGTGCGTGTGTGGTGTTATCCCCGCGATCACGTAGATTCGTGTGTGGTGTTATCCCCGCGGTCCCGTAGATCCTTGCGTGTGTGGTGTTATCCCCGCGGTCTCGTGGATTCGTGTGTGTGGTTTCTTTCCCGTGGGTGGACCGTGTGTGGGAGTATCCCCGCTCACCCATCTTGTCCCACCTTTGCCTACCACATTTACCCTTCCTTTGATGTTGTCAAGCTGGTGGTTTCCCCTCCAGCTTGAGGGGGAGAGTTGAGTTTAGTAGTATTGGTCTATTAGTATGTTAGTGGGTTTAGTCCCACATTGTGAGTCAAGTTTTATGTGTCCTTGTATTTCCTATATATTCCCCCCCTTTGTGGATGAATAATATAATAAGCATTTCTATTTCTCTCCTTTCTACTGGCCTATGTAGCCATACTATTTACTATTCTTTAGTCTCTCATTGCCTACATGAATAAATGTATGCATTATCACTCCTTTATATACCTATTTAATGGGATGAATAATGCTACACCTTCTATCTGCCTATCCTCTTTCTAACATTATTAATTACAATGCATTTAAAATTTATTTATAAATTAATTATTATTACCTATATCATTAAATAATATTATATTTTTATTTAAAAATGAGTCATGTGATTGTCATATTCAACAAATATGAGACAAATGAACATAATAATCTTTGGCGGATAACTTCTCTTTTATCTTCCATCTTCCTTTTTGTTTATAAAAAAAATGAGAAGATATAATATCAATAATTGACTAAATCCTTTTTCAATTCGTAAGGTTTTATTATCTTATAGATTTCAGCCCAAATAATTTTTCTTTAGATTTAGGTCCCAAAAATATTGCACAAAAGCACCATGTCTGTCATCCTAAGGAATGTGACAATTAGTCCTGTCAGAAAGGCTCAACTATACTTGTGTGAAGTCTGTTGATGCCTCTAAAGAAAGAGCAATTTTTGGGGATGTGGATCAATACAATGCACACATCTCAAAGTGCAATGCGGACATCTCAAAATGCAATGCGGACATCTCAATTAACCATTGAATGCATGCACTTTATGGTAAAGTGCACAACTGCACTTTACCATCCTCATTCCCAATTTTTTGGTGCCTATAAGGCACCATGATCATGATGTGTTATACGCATTAAATCACATGTTAGTGTCCAAAATCAAAAAAACACGCCCCAGGCGAAAAACACACGCCAGGGCAAAAAACGTGCCCCTGGGCAAAAAATTCGCTTGCGGGCCGAAAACGCGTGCCCATGCTAAAAATTTGCTTGCGGCCGAAAAACGTGCGCCCGGGCAAAAAATGTGCCAATTGGTGAAAAATTTGCGGCTCAAAAACGCGTGCTCATGCTAAAAATTTGCTTGCGGTCGAAAAACACGATCAGGTGAACAACGCGAGATCGGGTGAATTTTTTTTTTTCAATTTTTGAAAATCAATGTCTTCGATACGAACAAACAAAAGTAACCGATGTCAATTCCCATGAAAGAATATCATCGTGCGGACGAACCACTAAATTGAATTTAAACCCAATGTCAATTCCTACATGTATTGTCATTTGATTGAAAGCCAATTCTTTAAAAATAATCTCAAGATTTATCAACTTTGAGATCCCAAACCCAACAAATTTTCCCTTAAAATTTTAGTTAAATTTCTCGTACCTTTTGTTTTAAGTTCCAAAAGAAAAAAAGTAATAACATTAAATTTAAAATCTGAATTAACACCACAGAACCGAGCAAAACCTCAGCTCTGTTTGGCCTGACGGTAGCGGTCATGAACGTGATGGTTATTGATGCGATCCGGCAAAAGTATCGATGTCGTACAAGTAATAATAAAATGAGGAGTAAATCCTCGAGTATGGAATCTCGTGGAACACGGCGGGGTGAAGTTTACTTTCGAGTAAAAACTTCAGATTGAAGTCTTGGTCGGTGTTTTTAATGGTGTGTGTGTGTGTGTGTGTGTGTGTGTGTGTGTGAGCAAACACGCACCCCTAATCGGGCCGCGCACAAGGCCTCACCAGGCCAATATTCTCTCCCGTGCAAGCCTACGCGCGGTCTCGAACGTGCGCGCGCGCTTACGCAGCATCGCCTGGCCGTGCGCGCGCATGCGCGGGGCCCTGGCCGCACGGCCCTGGACGTGCACGCCAGCGCGTGGCCACGCCTGGCCGCGTGTTGGCCTGTGAGCGCTAGCGCACGGCCCCTCCTGGCCGTGCGTTGGCCTGCACGCGGCCTTGGCTGTGTGCTCCCGCATGCAGCCTCGGGCGGCCGCTCGGCTGCCCAGGTCGAGTGGCCTCTTGGCCGCCCAGATCGGAGGGCCTCTTGGCTGCTCGACCCTCCGTCTGCCCAGATCGGGTGGCCCCTTAGCTGCCCGATCCGGGCGGCCCCTTGGCCGCCCGGCCTCTCGTCCGTCCAGGTCGGGCGGCCTCTCGTCCGTCCAGGTCGGGCGGCCTCTCGTCCGTCCAGGTCGGGCGGCCTCTTGGCCGTCGCCCGACCTATTGGTCGACTAGGTCGTGCGGCCCCCTTGGCCGCCCGGCCTCTTGGCCTCCCGGGACGGGCGGCCCTTTGGCCGCCCTGCCTCCCGTCGGCGGCCGCCAAGGTCTCGCCGTCCGATCATCCACACGATCTCTCCAGCGTCCGATGCGCGGGTAACCACCCGCGTAACCGCCCGCATAATCACCCGTCATGGGTGGGCGCGAATATCCAAAAAGATATTGGTTTGCGTATAGAAAAATACCAAAATAATACACATTATAAATCTTGTAAAATTGTGCTGCGTTTAGTAATTTTGGTGATTACGGTCTGCGGATAACCGCATAACTACCGTAACCACCTCTGGGCCTATAAATAGAGCCCCAAGGCTTCACTTTTTTCTTACTTTTCTCTTCCCCTCTCCTTCCTCCTAAGTGCAAGGAAGAGAACTCTCCTTGAAGATCTTCATCACCTTCAAAGGAGATCCTGAAGAGTCTTCAAAGACTTCGAAAACGATCCGGAGAGTTTTGCCCACCTCCTCCAAGCCAGCGACGAGCCCTTCACTCCGGCCATCCGCGTCAACCTCCAGAATGCTCCCAGAGTTACACGGACACCCCCATCCTCCAAGTGCCAGCAGAACGCCTCGCAAACCTCGAGCACGGTGCTCCCCACCGCAGCGAAGAAGTAGAAAATTTAGCCTCGGATACGGTGGCATGTTACCCTCTGAGCGCCTTTCTCTATTCCTCTCCTCCAACTGTAACAAGGAGCGGCCTGTCGTCCTTGAGTTCACCTGACAACCTTGTAATAAAACAACTGATAGTGAAGTTTGACTGACACTGAATCAACCGCGTGGTTTTTGACCTCTTTCCGAGGTTTTCCACATTAAAAAAGGCCTCTTGTCATCTGTCTAGCATTCCTGTGACTGATTGTGCGCTCGTCTGCTCCCGGGCTAAGGCGGTCATTCTAGACCGGTTTTAGGAGCCTCGAGTAGATCGCAACAGTTAGGCGCCGTCTGTGGGAAACTGAGTTCTTAAAACTCTAAAGATTCAGAAGACAGTATCATTTGCACAACGATACTCGTGACTAGAGACCATGTCAAGGAGAGTGGGGACCATCGCCCAATCCCCCGACCAAATGGCTCGAGCGTTCAGCGTCGAGGAGCCCGAAGAAAAGCATAACCACAAAAGGTTCTGGCTAGATACAACTATCACCTTTGGAGAGGAAGACCTGAGAGAAGTGCAAACTCCGCATCAAGACCCGATGGTGATAAGCGCCAGGATTGTTGATCCATGTTATCTCGTTAGAAGAATCTTGGTGGATAGCGAATGCCAATATTCTATCTCTCTCCGTGTTTCATGCTATCAGGCTCGCCGAGGAAAATCTCGCCCCCTCGACCGAACCAATCTACGGCATGGATAACCACCCCGTTCCGGCTCTGGGACAGATCCCTCTCCAGGTCACGTTGGGTGAGCTCCCAAGGCAAGCCACACATCGCGTTCAGTTTGTGGTCGTAGACTTCAGCTCGGACTACAATGTCATATTCAGAAGGCCTTTTCAATCAACTTTCGGAGCAATCCCATCCATTCCACATTTGGCATTGAAATTCCCAACTCCTTACGGGGTAGGGATCGCTCGGGGCAGTCAAGAGAAAGGCATGACATATCACCTGGAGCAAACTCGGCCAGCACATGCAACCCCTCTCAGCATCGATAATTTTAACCTGCGAGATGAAGCCACGCTCCAGCAAGGCGCCCCCGTTGAAGGCCTAATAAATATAATTTTCTCTCCCCAAAACCCTTCCCAGACGGTGCGGGTTGGATCTCTCCTACCCCATGAAGAAGTTGAACAGTACATGACACTACTACGCGCGAATGAAGATATCTTCGCTTGGAGCCCGGAGGATATGCCAGGAATGGAGCCCGAAGTGATTTTTCACGCTCTAAACATTAATCCCTCTTCCCGACCAATCATTCAGAAGAAGTCAAATTTCGCTCTTGAACGATTACAAGCCATCGAGGAAGAGGTGACCAAGCTCCTTGAAGCGAAATTCATCTGCGAGGCCGAATACCCTACATGGCAAGCAAACGTAATCATGGTAAAGAAAGCCTCCAGGAAGTGGAGAATGTGCGTCGACTATAGTAATCTCAACCAAGCATGTCCGAAAGATAGCTTCCCACTACCGAGAATTGATCAGCTGGTTGACGCTACGGTCGGACAAGAACTCCTCAGCTTCATGGACGCCTACTCTGGATATAATCAGATCCAGATGAATCCGACCGATGAGGAACACACAGCCTTCAGGACGGATAAAGGAGTCTATTGTTACAAGGTAATGCCTTTTGGGCTCAAGAACGTTGAGGCAACGTACCAAAGGCCGATGAACAAAATCTTCAAGGACCTTGTTGGGAAGTCAATGGAGGTTTATTTCGACGATATATTAGTAAAGAGCGTTCAGCGGCACGACCACTTGAGGGACCTAGAGAAGTGCTTCCAACTTCTCCGCCATTACAAAAAGCGACTCAACCCCAGCAAGTGCGCATTCGGCGTTACCGCGGGAAAATTCCTAGGCTTCCTGGTAACTCATTGGGGAATCGAAGCAAATCCTGAGAAGATAAAAGCTCTTGAAGACATGGCGCCCCCACGTTCAATCAAGGAAGTGCAGCGTTTGAACGGCAGAATCACAACCCTCTCACATTTCTTGGCCCGAGCGAGAGACAAGTACCTCCCCTTCTACAAGGTCCTTCGGGGGGCCCGCAATACCGGCTTCCAGTGGACGGATGAATGTCAAGAAGTATTCCAACACCTCAAGCAATACATGGCTACCCCTCCACTCCTGTCAAAATCCATTCTCGAAGAAGCTTTATCTCTGTATCAGGTGATATCCCCCGCAGCTCTCAGTTCGGTGCTTGTAAAGGACGAGGGAGGAATCCAGCGACCAATCTACTACCTTAGCAAGATCCTCACGGACACCGAGACTAGATATCCGGCAGCAGATAAAACGACTTTTGTTGAAGCCTGGAAAATCCCGGCTCCAAAATTTGGATCAATACAGCCCGAGGTTGCTGATCCTACGGTCTAACTCCACGGCTCGGATAGCTAAAATAGGAGAGAGAAAATGACTATAAGCACACCCCAGGTGCTCCAGCAGGGAGGTCCCACCACATACCCGGAAGTTTGGGAGAAACTTCCCCTCCGCAACCAAAAGCTGGGCGAGGTACTAGACGGGCATGGACTTGGCGAGTATCCAGCTTGGGGGGACCTCGGCCACTTCCAAAAAGTGCCATTTCTAGTACCCCTGGGAGTCTATTTATAGAGAAATCCTAGGAGAGAGGCGAGTATATTGCCTAAGCTCGCGAGTTACAAGGGCTACTCGCCCATACTCGCGAGATACTCGCCCAAGCTCGCCTCTGCTCGCCTCTCCTCGCCCTTGCTCGCCTCTGCTCGCCCCATGCTCGCCCCATGCTCGCCTCTGCTCGCCCATGCTCGCCTCTGCTCGCCCCTTCTCGCCTCTCCTCGCCCCTGCTCGCCTCTGCTCGCCCCTGCTCGCCTCTGCTCGCCCAGCGAGGTCTGCGAATAGGCGTCTCCTTAGGTATTTCTGATCTCGACGAATTACGGGCAGTACACAATCCCCGCTTTTTTCGAGCTCGCTCGCGAGGTCGGAAAAACAATGTAGGACCTGTAGTTCGGAGAGATGGGCACTAGAGAGTAAAGGCGCGAGGTCGTTCCCAGGAGGGGATCTCAACTGTAGGAGGAAAAAGAGTCGATACCTCGCCGAGCTTAACTGGAGGAAGAGAGAACGCCGACACTTCACGGGAGCCAAGCTCAACTGGAGGAGGATACAAGGTCGACACCTTCTAGGAGCTGAGCTTAACTAGAGGCGGAGAGAAGGTCGACACCTCGCAGGAGCCGAGCTCAACTGGAGGCGGATACAAGGTCGACACCTTCTAGGAGCCGAGCTCAACTAGAGGCGGAGAGAAGGTCGACACCTCGCAGGAGCCGAGCTCAACTGGAGGCGGATACAAGGTCGACACCTTCTAGGAGCCGAGCTCAACTGGAGGCGGATACAAGGTCGACACCTCACAGGAGCCGAGCTCAACTGGAGGCAGAAAGAAGGTCGACACCTCGCAGGAGCCGAGCTCAACTGGAGGAGGATACAAGGTCGACACCTTCTAGAAGCCGAGCTCAACTAGAGGCGGATAGAAGGTCGACACCTCGCAGGAGCCGAGCTCAACTGGAGGCGGATACAAGGTCGACACCTTCTAGGAGCCGAGCTCAACTGGAGGCGGATACAAGGTCGACACCTCACAAGAGCCGAGCTCAACTAGAGGCGGAGAGAAGGTCGACACCTCATAAGAGCCGAGCTCAACTAGAGGCGGATACAAAGTCGACACCTTCTAGGAGCCGAGCTCAACTAGAGGCGGAGAGAAGGTCGACACCTCACAGGAGCCGAGTTCAACTAGAGGCGGATACAAGGTCGACACCTTCTAGGAGCCGAGCTCAACTAGATGCGGAGAGAAGGTCGACACCTCACAGGAGCCGAGCTCAACTAGAGGCGGATACAAGGTCGACACCTTCTAGGAGTCGAGCTCAACTAGAGGCGGAGAGAAGGTCGACACCTCACAGGAGCCGAGCTCAACTGGAGGCGGAGAGAAGGTCGACACCTCGTAAGAGCCGAGCTCAACTGGAGGTGGAAGAGAAAGAGTCATCCGAGGAGGCAAGTAGCCGATTTGCCAGAGGCCTGGATTACGACAACTCCATAACTCGATGACTTCTTTTCACTCGAGGGGGTGAGCAACTTCGGGCTAGGAGGGTGGCTTCCAACTCTACTCTGATAATCTCTCCAGACGGATGAGAAGTACAATCGGGGGGTAGCTCGGCCAGCGTGCAAGGGGGGAGCTGATCTCGACCGTCAATGCAGAGGCTTGGTCTTAGGAGGACGCATTAAAAAACCTGGTATACTGTCCCATCACCCGCTCTGGATGTTATGAGAGCTAAGCAGGATACTCATCCTCTAACCCACTCGTGACGTGAATCGATGACCGCTTCGCCAGAAATTCGTCGCATTGCCTGGATAGGGCATGACTCGGGGGGGGGGGGGGTCCTTCTGGACACACACTCGAGGTCTTCACTCTGCCTACAGAGAATTTCAAGAATCACAGTAATAATAATAGGAGTGAGAACATGTTAAGGCAAGTGGGGAGTGACAGTCGGGGAGATCCAAGGGGACACACCATCCCGCGGCCTTCATCTTACTCGGATGCTGGATGTCGACCAGTAGGGAATGACAGTCGGGGAGGTCCAAGGGGACACACCATCCCGAGGCCTCCATCCTATTGCGTTTGTTGAATGCTAACCAATAGGGAATGACAGTCGGGGAGGTCCAAGGGGACACACCATCCCGAGGCCTCCATCCTATTGCGTTTGCTGAATGCTGGTTGGTCAAATCGATCATCTCTTCATCAAGTTGGGGGGGGGGGGGGGGGGGGGGGGGGGGGGGTTGGCGTCCGGACTCTCCTCTGATAACCTCTCCAGCCGGATGGGAAGTGCAGTCGGGGGGGGTAACTCGGCCAACGTGCAAGGGGGGAGCTGATCTCGACCGTCAATGCAGAGGCTTGGTCTTAGGAGGACTCTCTCCCGAGGCGCTATCCCACCACCCGACTTGGGTTTTTACAAGAGTCGAGTCGGAGGCCTGTCCCCCAATCGGTCGCCAGGTTGCGGAAGAGTCTTCATACTGTCACTCAACAATCAGAGGGGATTAACCGCACCAACCCATATGATTGGAATAAACGACAAGAGATATTAGGCTTTGCCGCAAGAGGTCAAATGACACATTTATACAAGGGTCCCTCAGTCAATTAAATCGTTCATCGCTTTATCAAATTGGGAGGGCGATGTCCAGACTTTCTCCTGATAATCTCCCCAGTCGGATGAGAGATGCAGTCGGAGGGAACCACGGCCAACGTGCAAGGGGGGAGCTGATCTCGACCGTCAATGCAGATGCTTGGTCTTAGGGGAACGCACTACCGAGGCACCGTCCCATCATCCGTTCTGGGTTTTACAAGAATCAAGTCGGAGGCTCGTTTCCCAACCTGTCGTGGAGATCAGTTTTACCTACATCGAAAAGCTCTTGCCAGAAGAGAAAAACAACTCTCGCGGCCCATGTTTCAGGGGGCGAGAAATTTTTATTCAAATGGAATAAACTCAAGGAGGGGGATAATACACCTTCCCGCTCAGGGATAGAACCTTTTCAGGTCATTGCCGCTCCAGGTATTCCCAAGAAATTCCCCTTCATGATTCTGCAGGAGGTATCCGCCAGTCTCGAATGCCTCTTGAACGAGGAAAGGTCCGTCCTAGTTCAGGTTGAGCTTCTCGCCACAACTGAACTCCCTGTTGAGCTTTTAGGTACTTCTGAGCAGTTCCTCATCTCATAGAGGTGAGTAGTTAGAGATATCCTTGCTAGTATGAGTCGTTGAAGAGATTAGATGAATAACATAGCTGCATAGTTGCTGAAGTGATGACCTCACAAGCATGACCAGCTTAGAATTCCCATGGAATGTCGGTTGTTGGAGAAGATCATCGCGAGCAAGAGCTTGTGGAATTAAAGAGTACTATAACAAAAGAAGAGACGACCTCGCGAGTATGGAACTCGTGAATTTGAAGGGGAGCGTCATAGTTGTCGAAGAGATCACCTCGCGAGTATGGATCTCACAGAATAGCAGCTCGAAGATGTCATGAGTAAACCATCTCATGCTCTTGGTGAAGATCATCGCGAGTAAGAGCTCTCGGAATCCTAGCTTGAAGACGTCACGAGTAAACATCCTCGTGGAATAATAATTGCGACCTTGGGAGGTACTTGGTGCAATTGACGATCATACCTTGCTCGCAGATAGCTATGCGCACCTATCTGCTTGCCCCTGTATACTCGTACATGCATACTCGCATCTACATACTCGCACCTGCATGAAGTCATTTTTAGAGGCATGTACTCCCAAGACTTCATCTGGTACCCCTATGTTTGATGCTGATGAAGAAGTGGCCAAAATAGGGAATGACAGTCGGGGAGATCCAAGGGGACACCCTCCCGAGGCCTCCATCCTACTGCTATTGTTGGTGATATTGAAGAGATCGACAAGTAGGGACTGACTGTCGGGGAGGTTCCAAAGGAACACACCATCCCGAGGTCTCCATCCTACTTGGGTGTTGCTGAAGGATGACGTTAAGTAGGGACTGACAGTCGGGGAGGTTCCAAAGGAACACACCATCCCGAGGTCTCCACCCTACTTGGGTGTTGCTGAAGGATGACGTCAAGTAGGGACTGACAGATGGTGAGGTTCCAAAGGAACACACCATCCCGAGGTCTCTATCCTACTTGGATGTTGAATGCCGACCCAACCTGTTTCCTGTTGCTCAACAATTAAACGGGGAGTTAAGCACACTTAAGCACATTAACTCACACGATTTGAGGAAATAACCAGAAACGAATCGCTTTGTTACGGGCTTTTAGCCCTCGAGGGTACACGACACCTTTATTCAAAGGTCCCCTGATCGGTTAAGTCGATCATCTCTTCGTTGAATTGGGAGATCGGCGTCCAGACTTCTTCCTGATAATCTCCTCAGTCGGATGAGAAATGCAGTCGGTGGGAACCGCGGCCAACGTGCAAGGGGGGAGCTGATCTAGGCCGTCATTGCAGAGGCTTGGACTTAAGGGAACGCACAGCCGAGACATTGTCCCATCGTCCGCTCTGGGTTTTACGAGAATCAAGTCGGAGGCCCATTTCCTAACCTGCCGTGGAGATCAACTTCACCTGCTTTCTTTCTTTCTTTTGAAAACGCTTAGCTGAAAGAGACAAAACACTCACAACCTCCCATGTTTCAGGGAGGTGATGGTTTTATAGATAACATAACCTCATGAGTAAGACCCATCATGGATCATAGTCAACAGAAGGAGATCATCGGGAGTATAGCATCGCGGGACATCAACTGGAATATCTCATGAGTAAGCATTCTCATGGAACATAGCCGACAGAAGGAGATCATCGGGAGTAAGGAGCTTGCGGAATACCAAACTTGAATACGTCACGAGTAAACATTCCCGTGGAACACAAGTCCTTCATGAAGATCATCGCGAGTAGAAGCTCGCGGAACACCAGCTTTGAAAACCATCGCGACTAGGAGCTCGCCGAGCATCAACTTGGAGACCTCGCGAGTAGGTGGTTGAAGATGACCATCGTGACATGGAGTCGCGGAACAGCTTATGTGCCTTCCCTTGGTGGCGAACTCGTCATGAATCATCTTGTTTGTTAGTCAGACAAAAGCACTCACGGGCTTTACCAAAGCACCCGTAAGTATGAACATGTATGGAAATCACTGGTATTGAAGAAGGAGGAAACGGAGGGGAGGAGGAGTGTCCCTTACGCCGAGTAACAAGGAAGCTCGTCAATGGGCGAGTAAGGAAGGATTTCGTCACTACCCAGAAAGCTCGCCTCTCTTCCGAGTAAAGTCGTTGGTCTGAACTTATCTCTGGATCTCGCCTGCAGGAACTCGCCTATGACGAGTAGGGATCTCGCCAGCATGGACTCGCCTATCACGGTCTCATCTCCCTGCGACTAGAACTCTCCTGTGGGCGAGTATGCAACTTACCTGTGGGCGAGTATGGAATTCACCAATTATGCGCTCGTCTTCTCGCTATCTGGAACTCACCAGACGATGTCTTCGTCTGGAACTCACCTGACCATACTCGCCCAACTTGTCGAATGATCGCGAGTTGCTGCCTTTGGCCTCCATCTCGCCACTTTAAGCCATAAAGCCTTCTCGCAAAAATTTCTTCCTCCGACTACGATCCACGCTCACCGCACCAAAGTGTTGAAGCCTGGAAAATCCCGGCTCCAAAATTCGGATCAATGCAGCCCGAGGTTACTGATCCTGCGGTCTAACTCCACGGCTCGGATATCTAAAATAGGAGAGAGAAAATGACTATAAGCACACCCCAGGTGCTCCAGCAGGGAGGTCCCACCACATACCCGGAAGTTTGGGAGAAACTTCCCCTCCGCAACCAAAAGCTGGGCGAGGTACTAGACGGGCATGGACTTGGCGAGTATCCAGCTTGAGGGGACCTCGACCACTTCCAAAAAGTGTCATTTCTAATACCCCTGGGGGTCTATTTATAGAGAAATCCTAGGGAGAGGCGAGTATACTGCCTAAGCTCGCGAGTTACAAGGGCTACTCGCGATATACTCGCTCAAGCTCGCCCAAGCTCGCCTCTGCTCGCCCCATGCTCGCCCCTGCTCGCCCCATGCTCGCCCCATGCTCGCCCCTGCTCGCCCCTGCTCGCCCCTGCTCTCCCCTGCTCGCCCCTGCTCGCCCCAAGCTCGCCTCTGCTCGCCCAGCGAGGTCTGCGAATAGGCGTCTCCTTAGGTCTTTCTGATCTCGACGAATTACCGCAGTACAACTTTGGCCCTTGTCTTCTACGCAAGGAAGCTCCGACCATACTTCCAAGCCCATACAATAAAGGTACTTACCCAGTTACCGCTTCGAGTTATTCTGCAAAAGCACGAGGTATCCGGGTGGCTGGTCAAATGGGCAGTCGAGCTTGGAGGATTCAACATCCAATTCCTCCCCCGACCAGACATAAAATCTCAGGTCCTCGATGACTTTATCGTGGAAAATACCATCCCACCAGAGCCAGCTCCCTCGAAGGGTGTATCTTTCGTGCGCTGGACTCTTTATGTCGACGGAGCAGGGGCAGGACTTCTCCTAGTAAGTCCAGAAGAGATCACTCTGGAGTACGACATTCGACTGAAGTTTCCAACCACCAACAACATTGTCGAATATGAGGCAATGATTGCAGCTCTTCGGCTCGCCATTGACTGCAAGGTAGATACCCTGAAAATCTACGCCGATTCCCAGTTGATTGTCTAGCAAATCGAGGGGGACTACGAGGCAAAAAACGAGCAGCTAGCACGGTATCTTGTGCTTGCTAGATCTCTGCTACAGCAAATTCCGTCATGTAAAATTCTCCATATACCCCGAGAGCAAAACACCAGAGCTGATGCACTTTCCAAGCTTGCCACATCACCAACCGCCTATCAGTCCAGAAGAAGAAGAATTGAAGATATCATGGTCCCAAGCATTCAAGGACCATGTGAGATCGCCATGATCAGTAATGAAGAATCTCCCTGGATGGCTCCCCTGCGGGCTTATCTCGAGCGTGGTCGGCTCCCGGAAGATCATCTAGAAGCACGACGGCTCCGAGTACGAGCAACAACATTCGCTGTTATTGACGAAGAGCTCTACAAACGGTCATTCTCCGGGCCGTATCTGAAATGCTTACCACAGGCCGACGCCGAGTACGCCTTGCGCGAGGTGCATGGAGGAGTCTGCGGCGAGCATTTGGGCGGAAAGGCCTTGGCACGAAAGATTCTCCGCTAAGGATTTTATTGGCCGACCATGAAAAGGATGCGGCAGAATTCGTCCAGAAATGCAAAAGTTGTCAGCTTCACGCGAATACCCCTCATAAGTCGTCGGTCGCGCTCACCACACTCCAGAGCCCTTGGCCATTCACACAGTGGGGAATTGATCTCTTGGGGCCTCTCCCCACAGCATCCGGACAAAGGAAATTTATCATCACGACTATCGACTACTTCACGAAGTGGGTGGAGGCAGAACCCCAGGCTAAAGTAACCGAAGAAAATGCCAAGAAGTTCGTCTAGAAAAATATCATCTGTCACTTCGGCATCCCGACAGTTATTGTTGTAGACAATGGCACCCAGTTCACAGGAAGATCATTTACCAAGATGTGCGAAGACTTGAAGATCAACCTTCGCCACACTGCGGTGGCGCACCCACAGGCGAACAGACAGATAGAGGTAACGAACCGCACTATACTCAAGGGTCTAAAAACGCGCCTCCAGGATACAGGGGGCAATGGGTGGACACACTCTCAAACGTACTATGGTCATACTGTACCACGGAAAAAACTCCAACCGGGGAAACTCCGTTTAATCTGTATTACGGAGCAGAAGCTGTGATCCCCGTAGACATTGGAGTCCCAAGTGTTCGCGTCCAGACCTTCAATCCAGAAATAAATGATGAACGGCTCCGAGAAAACCTCAATTTGATCTCCGAAGAATGTGAAACAACGGCGCAACGTATAACCGCATATCAAAGGCGAGTGACCTGTCTCTACGACATAAGGGTAAAGCCGAGACCAATCAACATTGGAGATCTCGCTCTACGAAATGTGGAGGCTGCCGGCAAAGGCCCACAAAAATACAAACTCTCACCGACATGGGAAGGACCATTTGTCGTTACGGCAATCGTCAAGCCTAGAACATTCAAGCTTAGAACAGCAGAGGAGAAGACACTCCCGCGCACCTGGAACGCGCAGAACCTGCGTCGGTTTTATCAATAGCCACCTTATCTATACTTGTATTGATATCAAAACCAACGCTATCATAAACAGTCGCGAGCCCATATTTGCACACGGACTATTTTATGTTTAAATTCAATTAAGTGTTTATCTGTTCCTAACCGGTGGAAACCAGCCCAGGTCCGGTCGCCGCAAAGTACTCGACGCTGCACCCGCCGGATCTCTACCGGCACCGAGTTCCGCATTTTATTGCATTTTATTTTATTTGCAATTTCTGTTGAACAATTTTGTTTTGTGCACCTGCGTGTGTAGCGTATATATATACACCTATATAAATATATATATACACCTATATAAATATATATATATACTCCTATATAAATATATATATACACATATAAATATATATTTATATGTACATCTGTTTTTTTGGGCAATGTTATACGCAGTCCTATAATCGCTATTCGCAGTCCAATTTTTATGATTTACTTTGCGCTTTTTGAAAATACGCAATGTACATGCATTTTTAGGGAAATTGTCCAGCACGAAAATTGTAGATCTCGCCGAGATCTACAACTTTCGTGTTGAACACTTTTCTTAAAAATGCACGCACGAGGCGTATTGTCGCTCTTATTGAAACATGAGCGTAATTTTTGTAAATACGTCTTGTACAATTTTCCTAAAAATGCATGTACAGAGCGCATTTTGAAAAAGCGCGAAATAAATCATAAAAATTGGACCGCGAATAGCGATTGTAGGACTGCGTATAACATTGCCCTTTTTTTCAAGCCGCACAACTCCACCAGTCCCGAGCCACTATTCATCTTCCCGTATAATTAGGGCTCGGTTCTGAAGGTTTCCAGCTCGCTGCACCAGTTCGCTTGCCCCACGTCGCCGCTTGCCGCAAGTTCCAGCGCATCTCCGCCACGTCCAAGCCAACCACCTGCTTCTAGCCCCACTCCGGCGGTTTCAACCCACGTCCAAGCCTGCCATTGCCGCACCTTCTGAACTTCCGCCAATGCTGGTTAATAGTTGGGTTTTTTGTTCCGAAACCCTATAAAGGGATGTGGAATGGCTTTGTGAGAGGGGGAGAAAAGAAAAAAAGGGATTTCTGTGAGTTAACTGATGATGCTATTGATTTTGGGCTTTCATTTCTTTTTTGGAGTTCTGTAGACGAGTGCAAGAGGTGATGAACAGTGCTTTTGATGTTACTGTTTGAATGTTGCTCCTATAGTTGAATGAAAACACTATTTTATTTTATTTTTCTTATTCCCTTTGCTCCCGTGAGAGGTAGATGATTCTATATTGGCTGTTTTGGGCTTCCTGTTGATAAAGGGGTTAAGAGGAACAGTGAAATCACACTATTGAATCCTATTTAATTATTTTGTTTGGTAGACTGAATTGGTGCTGATTGGGTTTAGTTTGCGGCTTCTCTAAAGATTGAGTGAATTAGATTTCGTGGATCTATCTTGTGAGAGTGAGCGAAATAGTTCTGTGGTGCCCGTGTGCGAAAGCGGCCAACCTTAGAGCGGGAGATCGAAGGTGACGAGGAATTCCTCGCGGGATCGCCGTCGACTTCGATTGCGGAAAGACGACTCTTTCCGTGGGTAACTTGTTCCTTTCTCTTCCTTTGTGTGCATCTAAATTTTCTCTTTAGGATATTAGGTTCATTGTCGGTTTTCGCCCGGGATTTTGTCAGCAAACATTACGTCGAAAACTCCAAATGGAAACGTATTTGAGATCACGATTTCCGTTTGCTACAACAAGGGGAACGGAACGAAAGTTGCGAACTTCCTTCCCTGGATCTAGCATTGAACCATATTTCAAGAAAATTCATTTTAAACAAAAAATAGTAATTTTATGCTATACAAAATCTAGTTGCTTAATTTCTTAAAGTTCGTGCACGCCCGCTCAAAACTCAATTTTTTAATTGCATGCATTTAGGGTTTCCTAGAAATAGCCGACAGGCGCGCAAACCCTACGCGTCGTCCTGCATCACTAACTCTGTTATTTCAGGAACACCACGGGAAGTAATCCCCCTTGGCCACGAGCAGCCTGCGACACAAGGACCACCTCTCTGGGGCCACGCCTCCGTGACATAATTGCCCCAGCTCGAAGGTTCGCCCTTCGCTCCCGCAATAGGTCGCCGCGTCGGCAGGGCCTGCCCCCCCCCCCTCGCGCTCGCAAACGGTTCGAAGTGTATGCCCTTCACCGCCTCTCCGGGGTGACGCCCCTGTGACTTCATTGCCCTAGCTCGAAGGTTCGCCTTTCGCTCCCG
This sequence comes from Dactylorhiza incarnata, assembly GCA_033032865.1. Classification (NCBI taxonomy): domain Eukaryota; kingdom Viridiplantae; phylum Streptophyta; class Magnoliopsida; order Asparagales; family Orchidaceae; genus Dactylorhiza; species Dactylorhiza incarnata. The sequence continues at coordinate 3,164,039 of JAWHQI010000061.1, read as the reverse complement.
CAAACGGTCACTGTGTGGCCAGGGCCTGCCCCCCTCGCGCCCGCAAACGGTTCGAAGTGTATGCCATTCACCGCCTCTCCGGGGCTACGCCCTCGTGACTTCATTGCCCCAGCTCGAAGGTTCGTACTTCGCTCCCGCAATAGGTGGCCGCGTCGCCAGGGCCTGCCCCTGTCGCGCTCACAAACGGTTCGAAGTGTATGCCTTTCACCGCCTCTCCGGGGCCTCACCCTCGTGACTTCATTGCCCCAGCTCAAAGGTTCGCTCTTCGCTCCCGCAATAGGTCGTCGCGTCGACGGGTCCTTCCCCCTCGCGCTCGCAAACGGTTCGAAGCGTATGACCTTCACCGCCTCTCCCCCTGTGACCTCATTGCCCCAGATCGAAGGTTCGCCCTTCGCTCCTGCAATAGGTTGACGCGTTGCCAGGGCCTGCCCCCTCGCGCTCGCAAACGGTTCGAAGTGTATGCCCATGACCGCCTCTCCGGGGCCACGTCCCCGTGACCTCATTCCCCAGCTTGAAGGTTCACCCTTCGCTCCCGCAATAGGTCGTCACGTCGTTAGGGCCTGCCCCACTCGTGCTCGCAAACGGTTCGAAGTGTATGCACTTCACCGCCTCTCCGGGGCCACGCCCCCGTGACCTCATTGCCCCAGCTCGAAGGTTCACCCTTCGCTCCAGCAATAGGTCGCCGCATCGCCAGGGCCTGCCCCCCCCCCCCCCTCTCGCGCACGCAAACGGTTTGAAGCGTTCACCCTTCACCGCCTCTCCGGGACCACGCCCCCGTGACTTCATTACCCCAACTCGAAGGTTCTCCTTTCGCTCTCGCAATAGGTCACCGCGTCGACGGGGGCTGCCCCCCTCACACTCACGAACGGTTAGAAGCATCAGCCCTTCGCTGAAACTTTGGTGTTTCTGCCCCCGTGAAGTTAGTTCTAATCAGGATCATGCGTACAGAATAACGCCGACACCACAAAGCCAAGTCATTACACAAGTAAAGCCATATGCCAGAAAAACACGTAACCAAGCAAGGTGCGATAATTTACCTCAAACGAACATGCGAACTCAAAACACGCGACAGGAAAATTTTCGGGCTCATTCTCTACAAAAACTACCTCCGAAAATTGTGTGTGTGTGTGTGTGTGGGGGGGGGGGGGGGGGGGGGGGGGGATTTGATGAGATTCACCAAAATAGGTCTGATCGAACTGAAGACCCTTTAAGCACAACCGTCGGGGACACGCATGCGCAAACAAGCGCCCCTAATCGCGTCGTGCACAAGGCCTCACCAGGCCAACACTCGCGCCCGTGCAAGCCTACGTGCGGTCTCGGACGTGCGCGCGCTATCCTACGCAGCATCGCATGGCTGCGCACGCGCCTGCACGCGGCCCCGTATGCGCGCGGCCCCAGCCCCGCCTGACAGCGCGGTCCTTGCCCGCGCCAGCGCGCTGCGCCGCCTGGATGTGCGTTGGCTTACGCAAGGCCTTGGCTGTGTGCTCCCGCACGCAGCCTCGGCCGGCCGCTCGGCCGCCCAGGTCGGCGGCCTCTTGGCTGCCCAGATCAGGCGGCCCCTTGGTCTCCCTGGCCGGGCGGCCCCTTGGTCTCCTTCGTCGGGCGGCCCCTTGGCCGCCCGACCTCTCAACCGTCCAAGTCTGGCAACCTCTTGGCCGCCCAGCCTCTTGGCCGTCCAGGTCAGGCGGCCCATTTTGGCCGCCCAGCCTCTTGTCCGCCTAGGTCGGGCGTCCCCCTTGGCCGCCCGGGATGGGCGCCCCCTTGGCTGCCTAGATCGGGCGTCTCCTTGGTCGCCCGACCTCCCGCCGGCGGCCGCCCGGGTCTCGCTGTCGGTCGGCTTCCTCGCCGTCGACTGGCACTTCAACTGTCGCCGTCCAATCATCCACACGATCTCTCCACCGTCCGATGCGCAGGTAACCACCCACCTAATCGCTCGCATAACAACCCGTCATGGGTGGGTGCGAATATCCTAACAGATATTGGTTTGCGTATAGAAAAATACCAAAATTATACGCGTTATAAATCTTATAAAATCGTGTTGCGTTTAGTAATTTTGGTAGTTACGGTCTGCGGATAATCGCATAACTACCGTAACCACCTTTTAGGCCTATAAATAGAGCCCCAAAGCTTCTCTTTTTTCCCACTTTTCTCTTCCCCTCTCCTTCCTCCTAAGTGCAAGGAAGAGAGCTCTCCTTGAAGATCTTCATCACCTTCGAAGGAGTTCCTAAAGAGTCTTCAAAGACTTCGAAGACGGTCCAGAGAGTTTTGCTCACCTCCTCTAAGCCAACGACGAGCCCTTCACTCCGGTCATTCGCGCCAACCTCCAGAGTGCTCCCAGAGTTACACGGACACCCCTCATCTTCCAAGTGCCAGCAGAACGCCTCGCAAACCTCAAGCACGGTGCTCCCCACCGCATCGAAGAAGTAGAAGACTTAGCCTCTGATACGGTGACCTGTCACCCTCCGAGCGCCTCTCCATTCCTCTCCCCCAACTGTAACAAGGAGCGGTCTGTCGCCCTTGAGTTCACCTGACAGCCTTGTAATAAAACAACTGATAGTGAAGTTTGGCTGGCACCGAATCAGTCGTGTGGTTTTCACCTCTTTACGAGGTTTTCCACGTTAAAAAGGCCTCTTGCCATCTGTCTCGTATTCCTGTGACTGATTGCGCGCTCGTCTGCTCCCGGACTAAGGCGGTCATTCTAGACCGATTTTAGGAGCCTCGAGTAGACCAAAACAGAACCTAATCTAACAACTATGAAATAGAGCGAGTGGGCTCGAAAACTAACAATTATTCAAATCCTTAGCGCGCAAGTGCTGAAATGAATGCACGCGTGCAACAAAAATTTAAAATTATAGCACATTTATGAAAAATTAGTGTCTAACGTACTGCAAAATGACTGTGCAAGTGAGCAGTCGGATAAAACTATCTCCCTCCCCCCCCCCCCCCCCCCCCCCCCACACACTTACTTAAATGTAGCATTGCCCTCAATGCAAATGAGAATTTGAAATACAAGTTGAGATAGAAATGTGTTACCCAATACCCGAGAATGAGGCAATCCGTGACGACGCTAAATCTGAATTGGAACCAAGAATGTGCTCCCAGTCCCATCTCGGGCCTTCTCGGCTAAAGGATATTCGCAAGCTCTCCAGATCCTGCAATGGATAGCGCTAACAAAAACAAATACAAACAACCATATATATAAAGATTTGCACAAAGATCAATACAAGCATGCAAACACACTCAAAAATTTCAACTAGGCTGTTTTCTTGGATAGTCCCCAGTTGGACTCATGCACACATGCAAAGGCTAAAGTTGAAATTAGAAAGCGAATAAACATGGGGTGCCTCTCAAGAGCATTTTGTTTAACGTCATTGAGGTGGATCAAATACCTGTATTAGCGGTTTATAATACTGTTCAGACATAAATAAAAGAGCAAAAGTTTGAATATTCTAATTACGACTAATACAAGCACATCAAAATGATCAACATACACCGATTTAAAATAGTAACTAAAGATAAAAGAAAAATGGGTGGAGGAACAGTGGTTGAGGTGGATAGGTGGAGGAGGTCTAATCCTCCATCCCCAAATCTCCTCCTTTTTTGACCACTTCTTCTCCTCCAATAGCACTTCGTCAAAGAAGAATCTCTTGTCACCCAGCACCCAATCCTTCAGGGGAAACACAAGCAGTGACGATGAGGTGGAATAAGCATTGTGTTCCGTCACTGCCATATGTTTGACTGATTTTACATCATGTACGTATAGATTTCTCAAATATAGCAATTGATCACATGGAGGAAGCAAAGGACATGACATGTTGCTAATAAGTCCCAAACTCGATAAATATGGATGATGTGATCACAAGAACTGTGACATTATCCACTTCGGGTAATGATGGCCAAAGTAGAATGTTATGTTGAGTTTTTCAAGGAATTGAGGAGGTATTAGTTACTCAAAGAGCTTTTAATTAAGAGATATCCACTCTTAAGTATTTTGAAGTTACTTAGAACAACCTCCTGCAAAAATGCATGTCAAATGCATATCTTTGAGTTGAAATAATTCTCAAAGCACTAAAGAGCTTGGTCGGGCTCTCTCCAGCATGAACAATTGGAGGATTCTTAGGTTGGAAAGAGAGCTCAACTCTGTCAATGTGCTATCCATTATGGCTTGTTCTTCTCCTACATGGCTAGTGACACTATCATCTCCCCCAAAAAACCTTTGAGGAGATTGAATTGCTTCAATCTCTCTATCTTTTGGTATGAAAGCAAGTTTCCTATGAGGTATAATCAAATACCTCAAATATTTTAACCTAGTAATACTTGGTGACAAATTTATCAATTCATCGAACCAATCAAGGTTCAGATACTATAAATTTGATAGGTTCCTATTTATTCTGGCAGTCTTTTTATATATATTCTATCTAGAGCAAGATATCTTGGGTGAAACAAATCGCATATTGCATTAGAAATGATTTTTATCTTGAAATTTTTTAAAATCAAGACACGTAGATGAAAAAACTCTCGCCAAGTTTCCATAATTAATCGGTAGATGGGTGAAAAATAACAAAGTACTCAAACATCTCTACTCAGTTATTGAATCAAGAATGTCTACATCATTCTCATTGTCTCCTATTAATAATCGTCGAAGCTTACTTGATAGTATGTTACTTCCGTCCACTAAATTTCAGCAAAAACTTTCACTCCAATATATAATTTGAGCAAGAGACATAAACATATCATGCATTTTGCATGTAGTATCGTTATAGTTAAGTGGATTCAACTGTATGAGATTCCTCTGAGTTAATTCGTGATTATACTTCTCTCCCTTGTCTTTCATTAGTGAATCAACTTCATTTTTTATGAACCATTCAGCGACCCACAGTTTAACCAACACCTCGCGGGAGAAGACTCAATCCTCGGGGAAGAAAGAGAAATAGAGGAAACATTGCTTTAGAGAAGAGGGCAAATCATCATAGCTGAGGTACAAGACACATTTGAGCTCTTCATGAAGTTTTCCCGTAGACCATGCATTAAGATTAAGCACCTTCCTCCACTCTTTAGCGTTTGGTTCCTTCTGTGCAAGCCATAGCCTTGATTGCAAGTGAAAGGCTTGAAAACTTTTTGATGATTTGAATGTCTATTTCCCTCAATTTGAAGATCTCTTCTTGATCTCTTTCATCTATCATCAAAGGCCTTCTTGTAAGCATTTCCCAGCAAATATCAACCAGAAGATGCATATTAGGGTGAATGTTAACATTTTTCATTTGTCTGGCAACATTTTCATATATGCTTTGAAGCGGAATTCGAAGAAAGTCAATCCATACATTAGCTCTCCATACATTATCAAGCACAAAGAAAAGAGTCTTCCCAATGACAACTGATTTAAGTACCGACACCTGCTCCGATCTTGTATTAAACTCTCCATAACTCATCTCAGTAGCTCTAATCGTTTGCTTCAAAGACTTATAATTTCATTATAAGTCTGTGAAACATAGATCCATATACTTTGATCTGAAACTTAGATTGCATCTTCCGGTGGTTGAAAATTTTCCCGGACAAGGTGGTCTTCCTTATCCCTCCCATGCATGTAATTGCAAAAAACTTGACAACTTTTCACTTCTCCCCAATCATCAAGTTAACCAGATCCTTTGCCGCATTCTCAATCTGATCTCTTCCAACAATGTCAAGCTCAGCATCTAACGGAGAAGTCTGGTGGCGGTTAACAACTATCACCCTGGGTTTACTAGTGTCTCGATCCAACTTGACGGGATCTACAAAGATAAGCTATAGTTCAACATGGATCGGGACACTAATAAACCTAGGGTGACAATCATGAAACGCCACCAGACTTCTCGGGTAGAAGTTGAGCTTGACATTGTTGGAAGAGAGAATGAGAATGCGACAAAGGATATCTAATTAAATTGATAACTTGGGGAGAAGTGAAGAGTTGTCAAGCTTTTGCAATTACGAACATGGGAGGGATGTGGAAGACCACCTTAGTAAAAAAAATTCAACCATCGGAAGATGCAATCTAAGTTTCACATCAAAGTATGGATTTGTGTTTCACATACTTTTAATAAAATTGAGTTGCTGAAACAAATCTTTAGAGCTACAGAGGTGAGTTATGCAGAGGCTAGTATAAGAGCAAAGCTGGTGCTAGTACTTAAATCAACTGTCTCTGGGAAGACTTTTTTCTTTGTGCTTGATAATGTAAGGAGAGCTGATGTAAGGATTGACTTTCTTCAAATTTTGCTTCATAGCACACAAATTGGTTCTTTTGTTTTAATCACCAGTAGAGATGAAAATGTTGTCAGCAAATGATGAGTGTTTGCATTCACCATATTATGCATCTTCTGGTTGACATTGGCTGAGAAATGCTTACAAGAAGGCTTGTGATGATAGGTGGAATTGATAGAGAAGAGATCTTTAACTTGAGGAAGATAGGTATTCAAATCATCAAAAAATGACCAGGCCTTCCACTTTCAATCAAGCATTGATGGGGTACTTGCACAGAAGGAACCAAACGCTAAAGAGTAGAAGAAGATACTTAACCATAATCCATGGTCCGCGAAAAAACTTCATGAACAGCTCAAGGGTGCTTTCTACCACAACTATGGTGACCTTTCCTCTTCTCTAAAACAATGTTTCCTCTATTGCACTTTTCCCCTAAGGATTGAGACTTCTCCCGCGAGGAGCTGGTTAGACTATGGGCGTCGAAGGGTTCATAAAAGATGAAGTTGATTCACCAATGGAAGAGAAGGCAGGGGAGAACTATCACAAAATAACTCGGAGAAATCTTCTGCAGTTGAATCAACTTAACTATAGTAATACTACATGCAAAATGCATGATATGTATAGTTTATTGCTCAAAATATATTTGGGTATGAGGGTTTTTGCAGAAATTTAGTGGACGAAAGTAACATACCATCAAATAAGCTTCAGCGATTATCAATAGCATGCAATGAGAATGTTGTAGGCATGTTTGATGCAATAACTGAGCAGAGATGTTTGAGAACTTTGTTATTTTTCACCCGTGCATTGGTTAATTATGGAAACTTGGCGAGATTTATTCATCTACATGTCATGATTCTAAAATCTTTCAAGATAGAAATCTTCCTAATGCAATAGGCGATAGGTTTCACCTTGAATATCTTGCTCTGGACAAAACATATTAAAAAATTGCCAGAATCAATAGGAGACCTATCAAACTTATAGTATCTGAACCTCAATTGGTGCGATGAATTGACAAATTTGTCACAAAATATTACTAGGTTAAAAAAATCTGGGATCTTTGATTATACCTCATAGGAGACTTGCTTTCATACCAAAAGACAGAGAGATTGAAGCAACTCAATCTCCTCAAAGGATTTTTTTTGGGGGAGATGGTAATATCACTAACCATGTAGGAGCAGAACAAACCATAATGTATATCACATTTACAGAACTGAGCTCTCTTTCCAACCTAAGAATCCTCTACTTATTCAAGTTGGAGAGAGCCCGACCAGGCTCTTTGGTGCTTGGAGAATTATCTCAACTCAAGGATATGCATTTGTCATGCATTTCTGCAGGAGATCGTTCTAAGCAACTTCAAAAGACTGAAGAGGAGATATATCTTAATCAAAAGCACTTTGAGGAACTAATACCTCCTCAATTTCTTTAAAAAACCAACTTAACCATGCTACTTTGTCCATGGTTACCCGAATTGGATAATGTCACAGTCCTTGGGATCACATCTTCCATATTTATCGACTTTGGAACTTGTTAGCAACATTAAATGTCATTTGCTTTCTACATTAGGTAAATTGTCATATTTGAGAACTCTATACATACATGATGCAAAAGTAATCAAACATATTGGGCCAAAATTGTTTAATGGAGAATCTCTTGTCAAAGAAGAATCTTGTCACCCAACACCCAATCCTTCAGGGGAAACATAAGTAGTGACGATGAAGTGGAATAAGCATTGTGTTCCATCACTGCCATATGCTTGACTGATTTTACATCATGTATAGATTTCTCAAATATAGCAATTGATCACAGGGAGGAAGCTAAGGACATGACATGTTGCTAACAAGTCCCAAACTCGATAAATATAGATGATGTGATCACAAGAACTGTGACATTATCCACTTCGGGTAATCATGGCCAAAGTAGAATGTTATGTTGAGTTTTTCAAGGAATTGAGGAGGTATTAGTTACTCAAAAAATTTTTAAATAAGAGATATCTACTCTTCAGTCTTTTGAAGTTACTTAGAACAGTCTCCTGCAGAAATGCATGACACATGCATATCCTTGAGTTTAGATAATTCTCCAAGAACTAAAGAGCCTAGTCGGGCTCTCTCCAGCATGATCAAGTGGAGGATTCTTAGGTTGGAAAGAGAGCTCAACTTTGTCAATGTGTTATCCATTATGACTTATTCTCCTCCTACCTGGCTAGTGATACTATCATCTCCCCCAAAAATTTTTTAAGGAGATTGAGTTGCTTCAATCTCTCTGTCTTTTGGTATGAAAACAAGTTTTCTATGAGGTATAATCAAAGGCCTCAAATCTTTTAACCTAGTAATACTTTGTGACAAATTTATCAATTCATCGAACCAATTGAAGTTCAGATACTATAAATTTGATAGATTTCCTATTGATTCTGGTAGTTTTTTTATATATATTCTGTCCAGAGCAAGATATCTCAGGTGAAACAAAACGTCCGCCTATTGCATTAGAAATGATTTCTATCTTGAAAGATTTTAGAATCAAGATGTGTAGAAGAAAAAACTCTCGCCAAGTTTCCATAATTAACCGGTAGATGGGTGAAAATAACAAAGTTCTCAAACATCTCTGCTCAATTATTAAATCAAGAATGCCTAAATCATTCACGTTGCCTCCTATTAATAATCGTTGAAGCTTACTTGCTGGTATGTTGCTTCCGTTAACTAAATTTCTACCAAAACTTTCACCCTCGTATATCATTTGAGCAAGGACTTAAACATATCATGCATTTTGCATGTAGTATCACTATAGTTAAGTGGATTCGACTGCATGAGATTCCTCCAAGTTAATTCGTGATAATACTTATCTCTCATGTCTTCTATTAGTGAATCAACTTCATCTTTTATGAACCCTTCGGCGACCCACAGTTTAACCAACTCCTCGCGGGAGAAGACTCAATCATGGGGGAAGAAAGAGAAATAAAGGAAACATTGCTTTCGAGAAGAGGGCAGGTCATCATAGCCGAGGTACAAGGCACGTCTGAGCTCTTCATGAAGTTTTCCCGTAAACCATGCATTAAGATTAAGTACCTTGTTCTACCCTTTAGCGTTTGGTTCCTCCTGTGCAAGTCCTAGCCTTGATTGCAAGTGAAAGGCCTGAAAACTTTTTGATGATTTGAATGTATATTTCCCTCAAATTGAAGATCTCTTCTTGATCTCTTCCATCTATCATCAAAAGCCTTCTTGTATGCATTTCCCAGCAAATCTCAACCAGAAGATGCATATTATGGTGAATGTGAACACTTTCCATTTGTCTGACAACATTTTCATTTATGCCCTGAAGGGGAATTCGAAGAAAGTCAATCCATACATCAGCTCTCCATACATCATCAAACACAAGGAAAAGAGCCTTACCAATGACAACTAATTTAAGTACCGACACCAGCTTCGCTCTTGTATTAACTTCTCCATAACTCATCTCAATAGCTCTAATCATTTACTTCAATAACTCAATTTCATTATAAGTCTGTGAAACATAGATCCATATACTTTGATCTGATACTTAGATTGCATCTTCCGGTGGTTGAAAATTTTCTCGAACAAGGTAGTCTTCTGTATCCCTCCCATGCCCGTAATTGCAAAAAACTCGACAACTCTTCACTTCTCCCCAGTCATCAATTTAACCAGATACTTTGTCGCATCCTCAATCTCTCTTCCAACAAAGTCAAGCTCAACATCTACCAGAGAAGTCTGGTGGCAGTTAACAACCGTCACCCTGGGTTTATTAATGTCTCGATCCAACTTGACGGGATCTACAAAGATAAGATATAGTTCAACTTGGACCGGGACACTAATAAACTTAGGGTGACAATCATGAACCGCCACCAGACTTCTCCGGTAGAAGCTGAGGTTGACATTGTTGGAAGAGAGATTGAGAATGCGACAAAGGATATCTAATTAAATTGATGACTGTGGGAGAAGTGAAGAGTTGTCGAGCTTTTGTAATTACGAGCATGGGAGGGATATGGAAGACCACCTTAGTATAAAAAAAAATCAACCACCAGAAGATGCAATCTAAGTTTCACATCAAAGTATGGATCTGTGTTTCACATACTTTTAATGAAATTGAGTTGCTGAAATAAATTTTTAGAGCTACAGAGGTGAGTTATGGACAGGCTAGTATAAGAGCAACGTTGGTGCTAGTACTTAAATCAACTGTCTCTAGGAAGGCTTTTTTCTTTGTGTTTGATGATGTATGGAGAGCTGATGTATGGATTGACTTTCTTCAAATTTCACTTCATAGCACACAAATTGATTTTTTTGTTTTAATCACCAGTAGAGAAGAAAATGTTGTCAGACAAATGAGGAGTGTTCACATTCACCATATTATGCATCTTCCGGTTGAGGGCTGGGAAATGCTTACAAGAAGGCTTGTGATGATAGGTGGAATTGATAGAGAAGAGATCTTTAACTTGAGGGAGATAGGTATTCAAATCATCAAAAAATATTCAGGCCTTCCACTTTCAATCAAGCATTGATGGGGTACTTGCACAGAAGGAACCAAACGCTAAAGGGTGGAAGAAGATAGTTAACCATAATCCATGGTCCACGAGAAAACTTCATGAAGAGCTCAAGGTGCTTTCTACCACAGCTATGGTGACCTTTCCTCTTCTCTAAAACAATGTTTCCTCTATTGCTCTTTTCCTTTGAGGATTGGGTCTTCTCCCGCGAGGAGGTGGTTAGACTATGGGTCATTGAAGGGTTCATAAAAGATGAAGTTGATTCACTAATGGAAGACAAATCAGGGGAGAACTATCACAAATTAACTCTGAAGAATCTTCTGCAGCTGAATCAACTTAACTATAGTAATACTACATGCAAAATGCATGATATGTATCGATCTATTGCTCAAATTATATTTGGGTGTGAGAGTTTTTGCAGAAATTTAGTGGACGGAAGAAACATACCATCGAATAAGCTTCAACGATTATCAATAGCATGCAATGAGAATGTTGCAGACATGCTTGATCTAATAACTGAGCAGAGATGTTTGAGAACTTTATTATTTTTCACCAGTGCATTGGTTAATTATGGAAACTTGGCGAGATTTATTCATCTACATGTCATGATTTTAAAATCTTTCAAGATAGAAATTATTCCTAATGCAATAGACGATAGGTTTCACCTGGAATATCTTGCTTTGGACAGAACATATAAAAAAACTGCCATAATCAATTGGAGGTCTATCAAACTTATAGTATCTGAACCTCGATTGGTGCGATGAATTGACAAATTTGCCACAAAATATTACTAGGTTAAAAAAATATGAGATCTTTGATTATACCTCATAGGAGACTTGCTTTCATACCAAAAGACAGAGATTGAAGTAATTCAATCTCCTCAAAGGATTTGTTGGGGGAGATGATAATATCACTAACCAGGTAGGAGGAGAACAAACCATAATGCATATCACATAAACAGAACTGAGCTCTCTTTCCAACCTACGAATCCTCTACTTATTCAAGCTGGAGATAGCCCGACCAGGCTCTTTGGTGCTTGGAGAATTATCTCAACTCAAGGATATGCATTTGTCATGCATTTCTGCAGGAAATCGTTCTATGCAACTTCAAAAGACTGAAGAGGAGATATCTCTTATTCAAAAACACTTTGAGGAACTAATATCTCCTCAATTTCTTTAAAAACTTAACATAGCAAGCTACTTTGTCCATGGTTACCCGAAGTGGATAATGTCACAGTCTTTGGGATCACATCTTCCATATTTATCGACTTTGAAACTTGTTAGCAACATGTCATGTCATTTGCTTTCAACATTAGGTCAATTGTCATATTTGAGAACTCTATACATACATGATGCAAAAGCAGTCAAGCATATTGGGCCAGAATTGCTTGATGGAGGAGTGACATCGTCAACATCTCAGATAAGAGCATTCCCAAAGTTGCAACTGCTCACAATATCTTACATGTTGAGCCTAGAAGAATGTTTTTTTTTATGAAAAGGAAAAGAATGATGATTTGCAGAAACATGTATTGTTTTCCCGCTTGCATGAGTTGGTTTTAATGGATTGTCCTATGTTGAGAGTCCTTCCATGTGGACTTGTGAGAATTTCTCTGAAAAGTCTTACAATAATAGACGTTGATAGACTCAAAGAAGTGGACAATCTCATTCGGGTAACTGAATGTATACACTTGCGTTAAAACAAAAGCTTGGAGAGAATCACGAATCTTCGCGTACTAAAATTACTCATAATTAAATTACATTATTCTTTAACATCTGTGGAGTGTTTAACTGAGTTGGATCAGCTTGAACTCCTTAATGACTACATGATGTCCTTCTAAAGTGGCTTGTGAGGCTTGCAAGAGAATGGGGAAAAGGAGATGAAGATCTTAATACCGAAGATGATTTCTTGCTTCCGGTAGAGTGCAGTAAAAGAGTGCTTTGAAAATGCCAACGAGGAGCCCACAATTGGCCTATCATCCAAAAATTCAGCGGGTGAATGCATACGTACAAGGGGGAGAATGATATTTGCATTTTGGGAAGCAACCTTTCATCTACGAGATTGTATTTGATGTAAGGTGTGCATCATCCAATCATATGGATATATTGGATTGTTGAAAGCCAAATTGATCAAGCTGAGAATATTGAAAATGCACGATGAGGTTTCGATGATCATAACTATGGACTCATGAGGAATTGCTAAATTGACAACCCCATTTCAAAACAGGTGTCCCGAGAGGTCGAGACCTACAAGTTTCCAATCAATAAAGGTCGCCTCGCTATATTTTCAGGCCCAAATTCCTCTTTGTTGCAAGCTCGGGCATCCGAAGCTAATAGCGTGCTTTTAAAAATAATGCAAGTTAGTTTTCTTAATTTACATTATTTTCTTCCCCCTTAATGAAGAATACCATCGAATGCCTTTTTAGTTGTTTTCAACACTATCTATAATAAGGATTGCTCTTGCCCTTTGAGAACTCATCTTTTATTTATAGTGAATTTCAATTATTTGAAGGTTTCGTGAAGATTTATCATCTCCTTTTGTTTTTTCTACATCAATATTTGAGCTATATATATAGTGTGTAGCCCGGTCTAAAGTTTGGCAAAGTAGCCATGTAAGCAGTTAATTTTTTATTATATACTTATTTAGTGACGCAGAGAGAATCAACATGTGATGTGCGCGCAATGTCCTATCCCTTTGTGCAATACAAATAAGCACGAGCAATTGCAATGGATCTATGACCAATGCAAGAATGAAGATGTAAGTATAAGCATGCAATCAAACACGCAATCAAATGAATGAGATTATCACGACATGAACCCTAATGTGATGCAAATGCAAATGATCCAATCATGGAATTAGTTCCGACATACAATTTATTAAAGATATTGATTTTAAAATCTTGCTCTAGCATCATAATCAATCACAAATATTTTAATTAAGGGAATGACAATTGCAAATTAATTGAGATTGCACTGAAATTAAATATACAACGAATAAATCTAGTACGCACATTGAAATTAAGCAAGCCAAGATATTAAGAGCAAAATATTTTTAGTAATAAGGTATACTAGTAAAATGCAGGAAATGGGGACTAAATATTCAGAGTTGCGCAGAAATCGGCACCGGTGATGGGAGGATGTGGTAGGCGAGTTGAGATGGTTGTAGGAGCATTCTACACGTAGGGTTTGGAGATGTTAAAGAGAAGAGACGAGGGGGTGGGATGGGGAAGGATGAGGTACAAGAGGTGGATGCGGCTGTATGGGGTTGGGACAGGCGGGAAACCATGGTTGGATGGACTTGAGAGGGCTGGTAAGTAGTTGGATGGGCTGGGAAGAGAATCAAGCGGCTGAGGAAGAAGAATCCTTAGGTTGGAGGCTCAGATGGCATCGCCAAGAGCAATTGGAAGGTGGCGAGTTCGAGGAAGGTGGTGGAGGTGGCTGGAAGCTAGATGCAGTTGTTGGTGGGGTTTAGGAGAGGGAAAGGAGCGGAGGCGGGCATGGGAGATGCAAGGAAGAGTCGGGCTTCACCAGCCGAACAATCTGAGCCTTTTATTTCGTAGAAAACCCAACTGTTGATCCCTCCCAAGTCCCAATGAAGGCATAATAGGGTGAATATAAAGGGAAGGGTTTAGGTTAAGTATATTTGATGGGATTGCTCGTTCGTTTGAATAACTTAACCTAACTCCCAAAATACATTTCATAATAATAAAATAACAAATACAGAAAATCTAAAAAATCAAGCCCGTCGCAATCACGTTCTCTGATCATTCGTCCGACAACTCAAAAATATCAATAATTACAAAACGCTCAAATGAAGCGCATTCGATCCCTCAATAATTTAGTCTGCATACATTATTTTGTGTTAAATGTATGTCATTATTTTTAACTATTGTTTAATGTTTTGAGCTTGTTGGTTAGCGGGAATCATAGTGGGATCAAAGTTAGGTCAGATGTGCCAATACTGAAAGCCGTATGAGACTATAATCTTTACTCTTAAATGGCTTAGACATTCTCACAGCTGATTTAGATGTGATTTTTATTTGTTTTATGATGGATAGCTGCCAAGTGTAACCGCTCATTAACCCTCAATGAAGGGGCATAGTATTCGTAGAGAGCAATATGACAAAAAAATAATGCCTTAGATAATAAGAGTTATAAAATACTGTCATATGCATAGGTAGGGTACATAAAAACAAGTTACAATGCGAGCAAATTATAATGCTAATTGATGTATGGCAGGCTATGTGTGTGTGCGATTGTAATGTAATCCTAGTGTAAAGTGTGGAGAAGATAGTTTTATTACCCTTGAACACTATGTATCACATATGCAAGGTCTCGACGGAGTGATCAAACTAAGTGATAAATATTTAAATCGCAAGCAAATAATCTAAGCAAAGCCAAAGTAATTCTTAAAGGCAAAGCAAGTTTAGGCTTTCCTCCATGTAGAGGGTGAAAACAAGAGCGCACAACGAATTAATCCTACGAATCACAATAATAATCTAGAGCAACAATTATAATATACTCCTAGTGTGCATGTGTTTGAGGGATATATGAATTTGATTATTGTGTGCTAACTTTTTTACTTTTCATATTACTCTGCAACTCTAGGACCAAACATATAAGATAATTAAAAAATGAACAACAGAGAATTTCAAATTAAGACAGCAGAGATCTATGATAATGAAAAGAAAGCTCTGGTTTTAAAGATCAAAATAAATAACCAACATAATATTTGATTAATCAAAAATGAGCTAGGCAGGTTTTGGAAATATACCTCAGTCCTACGGGAAAATGAATCCAGAACAGTGAAATTTTGTGGCTCGGGAAGGTCCTGGACAAAACAAAAGGGAAGGTGGCCTCCGTCCCCGGCGAGGTTTGGGACCATGGCCACCCATGCCGTGTCGCCGTCGTTCATTGATCTCAGCATTGCCTTTACCTCTCGGATCAGCTCCCATTTCCCTCTTCCCACTCGGAGCTAATATTTACAGCAAGTAAGAAAAAAGAATCAAAAGAGTTGAATTTTTGCTCGTATTTGATGATTGCCGTTTACTACCTTGTGTGTTGATAACACTTCTTCCTGCAGGTGTTGGATTTTCTGTGGCAACTCAACTGCTCCTAATCTCTCCCCTGTTACGCAAATTAAGAAGCACGTTTGAAGGGATAATTAAGCTAAAAAGGCAATATTTCTTTATGATGAGTGTTGCGGGTCGCTCGGGTGCTCTGGTAGACCGGTCGAATTGAACCACCTTAGCTCGGAAGCGAACCGAGCGCGCAAACAGTCAATGAGTGAAGTTTTTCATTTTTTTGTTGGGGGGTTACAATGAAAACTTTACAGAGGACACACAAAATATCACGCAGTCGGAGCTGTGCCGACCAACTTCCACTATCTGATGGGGGCTTACAATGAGAAGTTAAGAACTCGAGCGCGACAAGCCGCTGCTCGTTACAATGATAGAGAGAGAGAACTCCGAGGGTGACAGGTCACCTCTCGGAAAACTAAGTATTTCTTCTTCTGAGATCGGTGGTGAGAACAAAAGTTGGAATGCTGAATCGCCTTTCGAGGGAAAGGAAATCTCCAAGTACACGAAGGAGATCTTCGAAGGCCGAATGAGATCTTCAAGCACCGAAGGAAAGCTCAGTGCGTACTGCACGCGGTAGCGCGCGCGGTAATGCGCGCGGTCGTATGGGCGGTTAGCTCGTGGAGATAGTGGGTTTGGTCCACTTTCTTACTCATTCCCCCATAATCTTAGTGGGGGAGTGGGGTTTTTGGCTAACCGCCGTCCGGCTTTGCATACATAGATGAGAGCCCATAATATGAGTGCATATCAATGAGAAAAGAGATCGAACAGCTAGAATACATTGGGAGACTGTTTTCAACACCGCCTTTTCTCCTCCCACTTCCAACACCGCCTTTTCCTTTTTCCTGAGAGCAGAAAATACAAAATATAGAAAGGATTCGAAATCAGTAAATAAGTTTGTAACTACGCATGTGATATAATGGAACGGAAGAAAGCGGCGCAGAAGGATGAGGGGAAATAATGTGCCTGGGGAAGCGGACGGCGGAGGGAGGGAGTTCCGAAGAATTGCCGAAAAATAGGCGCTTCGCATTGCCGCCATCGAATTCATGATCTTCTTCAAGAAAAATTAAACTTCACGGGCTGGTCGGAGGTGGAAGAGGCCGGTGGAGGCGTTCCGAGCCTAGGTTCGTCGGACTTGAACAGGGCGCTTGAAATTGAGCGGCCTCGATGGAGTCGTCGAAGGAAGCGTGGGCTCCGGACGGTGGTTCGACGGGAGGCTGCTACGCGCAGAGCGTCGAGAAGAACTGGGCGGCCGAAGCAGGGAAGAAATTTTCGCTTGGGGGAAGTAGATGGGTTTCTTTTTAATGCAAGAGCATGGAAGAGTGCATAAAAGAAAATAGGCAGAGCATTAAATGGTATTTAAGGTGGGGGGGGAACCTTTTTGCAATTGAAAATTAAACTTCACAGGCTGGTCATAGGTGGAAGAGGCCGGTGGAGGCGTTCCAAGCCTGGGTTCGTCGGACTTGAACAGGGCGCTTGAAATCGAGCGGCCTCGATGGAGTCGTCGACGGAAGCGTGGGCTCCGGACGGTGGTTCGACGGGAGGTTGCTACGCGCGAAGCGTCGAGAAGAACTGGGCGGTCGAAACAGGGAAGAAATTTTCGCTTGGGGGAAGTAGATGGTTTCTTTTTAATGCAAGAGAATGGAAGAGTGCCTAAAAGAAAATAGGCAGAGCATTAAATGGTATTTAAGGTGGGGGGCGGAACCTTTTTGCAATTGATCAAAGGGAGGAAGCAAAGGACATTACATGTTGCTAACAAGTAACAAACTCGATAAATATGGACGATGTGATCACAAGAACTGTGGCATTATCCACTTCGGGTAATCATGGCTAAAGTAGAATGTTATGTTGAGTTTTTCAAGGAATTAAGGAGGTATTAGTTACTCAAAGAGTTTTTAAATAAGCGATATCTACTCTTCAGTCTTTTGAAGTTACTCAGAACAGCCTCCTGCAGAAATGCATGTCAAACACATATCTTTGAGTTGAGATAATTCTCCAAGCACTAAAGAGCCTAGTCGGGCTCTCTCCAGCATGAACAAGTGGAGGATTCTTAGATTGGAAAGAGAGCTCAACTCTGTCAATGTGTTATCCATTATGGCTTGTTCTCCTCCTACCTGGCTAGTGACACTATCATCTCCCCCCAAAATCTTTTGAGGAGATTGAGTTGCTTCAATCTCTCTGTCTTTTGGTATGAAAGCAAGTTTCCTATGAGGTATAATCAAAGACCTCAAATCTTTTAACGTATTAATACTTTGTGACAAATTTATCAATTCATCGAACCAATCAAAGTTCAGATACTATAAATTTGATAGGTTTCCTATTGATTCTGGCAACTATTTTATATATGTTCTGTCCAGAGCAAGATATCTCATGTGAAATAAATCGCTTATTACATTAGAAATGATTTGTATCTTGAAAGATTTTAGAATCAAGACGCGTAGATGAAAAAACTCTCGCCAAGTTTCCACAATAAACCGATAGATGAATGAAAAATAACAAAGTTCTCAAACATCTCTACTCAGTTATTGAATCAAGAATGCCTACATCATTCACATTGCCTCCTATTAATAATCCGCGAAGCTTACTTGATAGTATGTTGCTTCCGTCCACTAAATTTCCGCCAAAACTTTCACCCTCATATATAATTTGAGCAAGCGACCTAAACATATCATGCATTTTGCATGTAGTATAACTATAGTTAAGTGGATTCAAGTGCATGAGATTCCTCCAAGTTAATTCGTGATAATACGTCTCTCCCTTGTCTTCCATTAGTGAATAAACTTAATCTTTTATGAACAATTCGGCGACCCACAGTTTAACCAACTCATCGTGGGAGAAGACTCAATCCTCGGGGAAGAAAGAGAAATAGAGGAAACATTGCTTTAGAGAAGAAGGTCATCATAATTGAGGTACAAGGCACATTTGAGCTCTTCATGAAGTTTTATCGTAGACCATGCATTATGAGTAAACACCTTCCACTCTTTAGCGTTTGGTTCCTTCTGTGCAAGCCATAGCCTTGATTGCAAGTGAAAGGACTGAAAACTTTTTGATGATTTGAATGTCTATTTACCTCAAGTTGAAGATCTCTTCTTGATCTCTTCCATCTATCATCAAAAGTCATCTTGTAAGCATTTCCCAGCAAATCTCAACCTGAAGATGCATATTAGGGTGAATGTGAGCACTTTTCATTTGTCTGGCAACATTTTCATCTATGCTCTGAAGCGGAATTCGAAGAAAGTAAATCCATACATAAACTCTTCATACATCATCAAACACAAGGAAAAGAGTCTTCCCAATGACAGCTGATTTAAGTGCTGACACCAACTCCGCTCTTGTATTAACCTCACCCTAACTCATCTCAGTAGCTTTAATCATTTTCTTCAATAACTCAATTTCATTATAAGTCGGTGAAACATAGATCCATATACTTTGATCTGAAACTTAGATTGCATATTCCAGTGGCTGAAAATTTTCCCGGACAAGGTAGTCTTCCTTATCCCTCCCACACCTGTAATTGCAAAAAACTCGACAACTTTTCACTTCTCCTCAGTCATCAATTTAACCATATACTATGTCGCGTCCTCAATCTCTTTTCCAACAATGTCAAGCTCAACATCTACCAAAGAAGTCTGATTGCGGTTAACAACTGTCACCCTGGGTTTATTAGTGTCTCGATCCAACTTGACGGGATCTACAAAGATAAGCTATAGTTCAACATGGATCGGGATACTAATAAACCTAGGGTGACAATCATGAACCGCCACCAAACTTCTCTGGTAGAAGCTGAGCTTGACATTATTAGAAGAGAGATTGAGAATGCGACAAAGGATATCTAATTAAATTGATTACTGGGGGAGAAGTGAAGAGTTGTCGAGCTTTTGCAATTACGACCATGGGAGGGAAATGGAAGACCACCTTAGTCAAAAAAAAAATCAACCCCGGAAGATGCAATCTAAGTTTCACATCAAAATATGGATCTGTGTTTCACTTATTTTTAATAAAATTGAGTTGTTGAAACAAATCTTTAGAGCTACAGAGGTGAGTTATGGAGAGGCTAGTATAAGAGCAAAACTGGTACTAGTACTTAAATCAATTGTCTCTGGGAAGGCTTTTTTTGTGCTTGATGATGTATGGAGAGCTGATGTATGGATTGACTTTCTTCAAATTTCACTTCATAGCACACAATTGGTTCTTTTGTTTTAATCAACAGTAGAGATGAAAATATTGTCAGACAAATGAGGAGTGTTCACCTTCACCATATTATGCATCTTCCGATTGGGATTGGCTGAGAAATGCTTAATAGAAGGCTTGTGTTGATAGGTGGAATTGATAGAGAAGAGATCTTTAACTTGAGGGAGATAGGTATTCAAATCATCAAAAATTGTCCAGGCCTTCCACTTTCAATCAAGCATTGATGGGGTACTTGCACAGAAGGAACTAAACACTAAAGAGTGAAAGAAGATACTTAATCATAATCCATGGTCCACGAGAAAACTTCATGAAGAGCTCAAGGGTGCTTCCTACCATAACTATGGTGACCTTTCCTCTTCTCTAAAACATGTTTCCTCTATTGCTTTTTCCCACTGAGGATTGGGTCTTCTCCCGCGAGGAGCTGGTTAGACTTTGGGTCGTCGAAGGGTTCATAAAAGATGAAGTTGATTCATTAATGGAAGATAAGGCATGGGAGAACTATCACAAATTAACTCGGAGGAATCTTCTGCAGCTGAATCAACTTAACTATAGTAATACTACATGCAAAATGCATGATATTTATCGATCTATTGCTCAAATTATATTTGGGTTGAGAGTTTTTGCAGAAATTTAGTGGACGGAAGTAACATACCACCAAATAAGCTTCAGTGATTATCAATAGCATGCAATGAGAATGTTGTAGGCATGCTTGATGCAATAACTGAGCAGAGATGTTTGAGAACTTTGCTATTTTTCACTCGTGCATTGGTTAATTTTGGAAACTTGGCAAGATTTATTCATCTACAGGTCATGATTCTAAAATCTTTCAAGATAGAAATCATTCATAATGTAATAGGCGATATGTTTCACCTGAAATATCTTGCTCTGGACAGAACATATAAAAAAACTGCCAGAATCAATAGGAGGCATATCAAACTTATAGTATCTGAACCTCGATTGGTGCGATGAATTGACAAATTTGCCACAAAATATTACTAGGTTAAAAAATCTGAGATCTTTGATTATACCTCATAAGAGACTTGCTTTCATACCAAAAGACAGAGAGATTGAAGCAACTCAATTTTCTCAAAGGATTTTTGGGGGAGGGTATAATATCATTAACCAGGTAGGAGGAGAACAAACCATAATGCATATCACATTTACAGAACTGAGCTCTCTTTCCAACCAAAGAAGCTTTTAATTATTCAAGCTAGAGAGAGCCTGACCAGGGTCTTTGGTGCTTGGAGAATTATCTCAACTCAAGGATATACAATTGTCATGCATTTCTGTAAGAGATCGTTCTAAGCAACTTCAAAAGACTGAAGAGAAGATATCTCTTATTCAAAAGCACTTTGAGGAACTAATACCTCCTCAATTCCTTTAAAAACTCAACATAGCATGCTACTTTGTCCATGGTTATCCGAAGTGGATTATGTCACAATCCTTGGGATCACATGTTCCATATTAATCGACTTTAGAACTTGTTAGCAACATGTCATGTCATTTGCTTTCTACATTAGGTCAATTGCCATATTTGAGAACTCAATACATACATGAAGCAAAAGCCGTCAAGCATATTGGGCCATAATTGTTTGATGGAGGAGTGACATCATCAACATATCAGATAAGAACATTTCCAAAGTTACAACTGCTCACAATATCTTACATGTTGAGCCTGGAAGAATGGTTCTGAATGGTTCTTTTCTGATGAAAAGAAAGAGAATGATGATTTGCAGAAACATGTGTTGTTTCCCCGCTTGCATGCGTTGGTTTTAATGGATTGTCCTATGTTCAGAGTCCATCCATGTGGACTTGGGAGAATTACTCTGAAAAAGCTTACAATAATAGGCATTGATAGACTCAAAGAAGTGGGCAATCTCCTTCGGATAACTAAATGTATATACTTGCATTAAAACAAAAGCTTGGAGAGGATCTCAAATCTTCCTGACTAAAATTACTCATAGTTAAATTATAATATTCTTTAACATTTGTGGAGTGTTTAAAAGAGTTGGATCAGCTTGAACTCGTTAATGACTACATAAATGGACTTTTAGAGTGGCTTTCGAGGCTTGCAAGAGAATGGGGAAAAGGAGATGAAGATCTTAATACCGAAGATGATTTCTTGCTTCAGGTAGAGTGCAGTAAAAGAGTGCTTTGAAAAAGAGTGCAGTAAAAAAGTGCAGTACTATGACACACTATTATCGCCACCACTCGCCTTCATTTGAGAGGCACCCTTATTATTACGATGATTATCCTCCTGCGTGGTGCATCACTTCCAAGGATCGTGTTGATCCTTTGAGACGATTCAATGGTGCTAGAGTCGACCACCGTGACGAGCGGTCCGCATGTCCGTAGGGACCACGCCCACCCACGAGCACGATCTGATTATATTAGGAACGACCGTCCGGATGACCCTAAGGAACCCTGTAGAGGTCACCATCACTAGGAGCACATCACATGTCAAGACCCTCCTAGTGTTCCGCAAATAGAGATACCAGAGACCGAATTTCAGTGATTAGTTCTTGCTCAATTTGATCAGTCGGATGCTCGTGTTGATCATATAAGGTCTGCCCTTAGAAGAATCAATAGAAGAAGGGCTAGGGATTTATGTCAAGTCATTGATGCGTCTAGTAGTATTCTCACTGACACAAAAGACCCAACACCTGAGTTCAATCCATCTCATCTCGATGAGACTCAGTGCCCATGTGATCTTGAAGTTGAGTCTGATCATGGCCTTATGATACAGGTGGCGTGTGATACTAGTATGACTTGTGAGTGTGGTCACGAAAGTGAGGACGGACAGCCCAGCGACGCTGTGATGATATATCCAGCCCCCGCATCTCATTTAGACCCAGTGTCTCCTTCGGCTTGGGATCCAGTTCTCGATACTATATGGACTGACCCGCACTTGAGTATGGACTCTTCCCACTCTTACCTTGGCATTATCTCGAGCCACATTACGACCGAGATCCAAGAGCCTAGTGTTGATTCCTCTTCACCTATTTTTTGGAACACCACCCTTTTCGACGATACTCATTTGGAGGATCAGTACCATATTGATGGATGCTTTGGTGAACCCCCTAACGAACCCCCTGATGAGCCACCACTCCCTTGTGAGAGCAAGGAGCTATCATTAACATTGTTGTGGATGTTCTACTTATTCCCATTGTCACTACCGTTATTGGCGCTCTCCTCTTGGAGGGCCATTATGCCATTGTTGACCTCCCCGGGATCAATTCCCCGAGAGGCTCATTTGACGAGCTTCCCCTCCTGAAAGGCATGCACATTAGTGATGGGTTGGGTCTCCACACTAGTGATCATCTCGTACGCTATGACTTTTGGTGCACACCTCCCGGTGAGCCACCTGACAGGTCTTATCCTTTGAGAGGTACCCATCACACTCGTGTGTCGTTCTCTTTTGCCATCATCTATGACAGCCCTTCGGGTGATCACCGCCATGACGTGTTTTTCTGTCATCCGCCCGGTGAGCCTCTGGATGACCCGCCTCCTTTAAGAGACATTGGCCATATCTTGATTTCACAGTTCACCGTCGATGTCTTAGTCAGTCAGTTGGGCGATCTTCGCACACTCGATGAATATTTCTCCGCACCACTCAAAGAACCACCCGATAAAACACTTACCTACATGGATCTTCGCCACATGAAGCCTATTGAGTGTCATTGCGTCGATACTGTCGTATTTCTCATGCATCATTTACACGAGTATGTCGACTGTCTGATTCGTTGTCGGCATGATCATTCATGTATTGTGCCTGTCTCTTCTACATTGCAGGATACATGTCTATTGCATATTTTGCATCATTTGTTTGCACTATATGAATTTGCCCGATGTAAAATTGCGATAAATAATGATTATTATAAATTTCAAGCAGTTCAACAAACGAGGGATCATAATTTTGCAATTGAGGATCAGGTAACAGTTTACCTACGATTTGAGAGGTTCCCATCAGAAACTGCAAAAACATTAAGCACTCGTCAAATGAGTCCTCACACAATCACACGTCGGATCGGTATAAATGCATATGAATTTGTCATCTCTCAAAATATGGGGACAAACCGAGTGTTCAATATAGAGGATATGATTCCTTATTATGATGAGCATGAGCATGTGTATGTGGATCCTTTCTTCCCGCCCATGTATGCGCCACAACTCCCATTATCGTCACCCACTTTGTCATCACACGTCGGATCGGTATAAATGCATATGAATTTGTCATCTCTCAAAATATGGGGACAAACCGAGTATTCAATATAGAGGATATGATTCCTTATTATGATGAGCATGTGTATGTGGATCCTTTCTTCCCGCCCATGTATGCGCCACAACTCCCATTATCGTCACCCACTTTGTCCCATCCCCAGCCTGACCCCTCCCTTCCCCAGCCTATTGAGTCGCACCAGATAGGCCACTTCATACCATCGATGGTTCTACCACTTCTACCTTCAGACAGAGATAGATTTTGTTCAGAGCCACCAGCTACCGCCAGAGACTTACTTCTGATTCTTGCATTTGACACCATTGTTGTGGGTGGGCGTGATACACTGTGATGTCTTGTCCACTGGAATTGCTACCTATGCTCAAATGCTGCCTGGATTTCCCCAACGGAGCTAGCGCTACTTGTCCCCAGGCTTTGTCGAGAGCACGACTACCCCTCACTCACCGGAGATGGGTGATTTCAATCCGGGGGGAATTGATGGGGATCGCAGTGATCCGCTTCTCATTCGGACGATCAGAGTCCATGGATGCGTCCAGATGGTTGTTTCGAGTCTTTTTGATGTACTATTTTATTGTATTTGAGTTATATTTAGCGTATGATCGGCTTGGATGTTGTGAGCCATCTGATTAGGATGCCCTAGTCCAAGTCTGGTTATATATATACACATGCAAGGATCGATGGGGGGTTATCGAGGGTTATTTCCATTTTGCGGAAACCATCAGTCACGCCCGGTGCGACGGCCGTCTTCCTTTTGGTGCAACGCCAAGTCCTCCTCCCTTCGCAGCCGAGCCACCGTAAGTCCCGTCCTGACATTCGTCTTCCTCCTCCGACCCGCTCTTCCCCCGTCGACTTCTTCCCAATTCACCCTACCGCCGATTCCACTCTCTGCCCCTGATTTTGCCACTGTTTTCTCGTCTGTCTTCCTCCTATCCCGCCAGTGACGTATTTCAACTCCCCAAATCCTCTCTCAATTCCAGTTCAAACAATTACACTCTTCTCCTGTTTTCCCTCAATAAGTCGATCCCCTCACCTCCCTCCCAACCTTTCAGTCGCCCCTCCTATAGCTTCTCATCGTTGTTAGCCCTACAGTTACCCTATCTGTGAGCCTCTATAGCGAACCTGACGCTCCTACCCTGCTACACACACCATCCGAGCCCCCACCAGCCCGAAACTCCTCTTCCCACGCCTTTCCACTTTGTTGCAACCTTGGATGCCGGCAACAAACCTTCATTTGCCACCGCCTGCATGTGTAAGTCGCTATTTGGAATTACTGTTCTCTATTATTGTGTATTTGGACTCATATTTTGTTGGGTGTTCTCATTTATAATTGATATTAGTACTGTGAAATTCATGTCACTTGTTGGACCAATTCGTCGTGTGCTTGGATACATTGTGCCTCAATTCGTTGTTGAATTAAAATTAGCCCTTCTAATTGAGTTTGCTATGAACGAATGTGTTTGGACTGTAATTAGTTTAATCAATTGTTTATTGCTATTAAATTGGACCATTCAATTGCATTTACACTTGCACTTAAAGTAATATTGAATGTTGGATTGCGTGTATGTTTGTATGATAATTTAGGGTTTTCGGCGATCCTTTGCATTCGGTGTGTGATTGCTTGCACTGCATCTAGGGTTAGGTCATCGAGCATCCGCCACCCATAGACTCGTGTTGCATCAAGAAGTTTCTTAGTCAAGTCTAAGAAACTGAATTTCACAAGCAACGATGCTGCAATAATAGTTGGCTTGCCCAATCAAGGAGAGCATGTATCTGGGATGGCCGCCATATTCGAAAGAGGGGATGTTGTCGATCAGCTCAGCAACGCAAAGCGCACCAATGCATGGAACCTCCTGTCCAAGGACGCCGATTGGAACTGCGCTTTTTTTAATCCTTTTTTATGGGAAAATGGCGTCCAGCCTTCCAGGATGAGGGTAACAAAGGATAGAAAATGATGCTCGGTGATTGTTCTTATATAATTATAAACGAGCAGCTCCGCACGGGCTATGCCCGTGCTCGCTGACTCTTAGCGGGCTGCGCCCGCGTTCCGGCGGGCTGCAGACGCATTCGGGCGGGCTGCACCATCATCTGTCGTGGGCGGCGACATTTGTCGTCGGCGGCGACATTTGTCGTCGGGGGCGACATTCGTCGCGGTGGCGACATTCGTCGCGGGGGCGACAATGGTCGTGGGCGGCGACAATGGTCGTGGGCGGCGACAATGGTCGTGGGCGGCGACGTTGGTCATGGGGGGTAACCTTGGTCGTGGGGGGCGACATTCGTCGTGAGCGGTGGCATTCTTCATGGGCGGCGACATTCGTCGGGGTTGTTGACTCAAAAAAGAAAAAGACGGAAAATGGAATCGTATAATCAAAATTTAAGAATTGTATTCTCATTGTGCCTTAATATGTCGTAATATCTAGAGCAAACATAAACCATAAGTGAAAATATATATTATATATAATCCTAGTTGTTCAAGGAAAAATCACAAAAAAAAAATTTTGAATTGCGTGAAGATTTAAAATACGGTGGTATAGAAAGAACATTGAATGACAAATTCTTCTAAACTACAATAATGAGAGCTTAGCACAAAAATAGATGCTTACCTTGCATTGACTGTTTACAGCATTACATATATCAGCAGCTACACCCCATCGTAAAAGAAAAATCGCAGCATCCATGTACCTAAAAATAAAACAGCTCATACATATATTCCTTTGTGTTATACAAAATCTGTCACAAAACATGAGATTTCTTATGCATACGTTAACACACGATAGCAATATAACACATCAAACTTGCATTTTCGACCCATGATCATGATGCGGAGCAAACACGAGGACGAGTTTTGGGCCAACTCGGGGCTGATTTGACGACTTACCATATATGACGTGCCCGGATCGACGATCGGACTCCACAGATGTGTCCGGATTCGCGTTGCGAATCGATTTGATATATTAATTTACTATGTTTGCATGTATTTTGATGTATTTGGGTAACCACACCTCCGTCCAATCATAGCCGTTGATGGGGGATGCCCTAACCCTCCTTTTATTATAAATAGATAGGTAGGGGGCTGATTATTGGCATTGCAGATTTTGGAGAAGAGAAATCCCGAAATCCGGCGATCCCTCCACGGTGCCGACTCCGTGGAACCCTAGGTGACGACTCCTAGGCTTGTATCTCCCTCCCCAAGGTACCCCCTAACCCTAGCCCTCTTTTCCCCCTCCCAAACTCCCTCCTGCAGCCCCCAACAGCCCCCCAAACAGCCCCCCCAAACAGCCACTGTTGGTTGTCCAGAAAATCCCCTCTTGGCACTATTCCTTTATGAAATTTACTATTCCTTAATATAGTTCTCTCAGCCCCCTTCTCCGCCTCCCAGCCAACCCGCCGCCAGCCACCTTGCTCTCCCAAGCCACCGCCACTCTGCTGTCCAGCAGCCCAGCAGCCCACCGCCAACCTTCCACTCGCCCCTTCCCAAGCAGCCCTCCTCCTTGCCGCCAGCCCACAGCAGCCCTCCTCTCCCGCCGCCAACCCAAGCAGCCTTCCTCCCCGCCGTCAGTCCGCAACAGCCCTTTCTCCCAGCCCTCTCCTCGACGTGGAACCACCTCCACCCCTCCTTGTCCAAATCAGTCCAGATCTGGACAAAACCAGCCCGGATCCGCTCCCAAATCATCGGATCTATCCACCCTCGTCCGGATCTCTACCCACGTCGCCGGATCCATCCATTTCCGGCCCGTTTTCACCTTCCACCGCCAAGGACAGCCACCGTCATCATCTCCACGCCTTCGGTTACACCTCGGATCGTCGCCCACGCATCTCCGGCTTCGAATTCTTCAGTGCCTTGGTCAGCCCACTACTTTGGTGAGTCACTTATTGTATTTGGACGATTATTTTCAGCAGTTATTTATTGGGTTGGACATCTTATATTTGTTTGGAGAAACATCATCGTAGAATATTGCTCTAGATTATTATTGTGATTTACATGGTTTATTCGCCGCGCGCTCTTGCTTTGACCCTCCACGCAGAGGAACGTCTAAGCTTGTTTCGCCCTAATTAATTATTGTATCTTGCTGTGAATTAACTGCGTGGGATGTTTAAATTTATTATCTAATTGGTGACTAATCCGTCGGGCTTTGCATAGCATGTAGGGTTAGGTCACGGTTTATCCGCCGCCTATAGATTCGTCCTGCGTCAGATCACCAACTCAAAAAATATAATCACCACTGGTATATATCTCAGCATCATTACAGAAACTGACAGAAAACATGGTTTTCGCATTCGAGCAAATCAGCACATAATTTTATCGTTTGGCATTCAATAACATATCATTCCATAAAAGACCCTTAATGCATTTATAGGAAAAGCCTTCATGCATTTATAGGAAAAGCCTTAATGCATTTACAGGAAAACAAAGCACGTAGAAATATGAACTTAACAAAGCTGCTCTTACAGGAAAACAAAGTGGCAACATCTGTCGTGGGCGGCGACATCTGTCGTGGGTGTCGGTGTTTTAGCAAATTATGTCTCTCCTGATTTATAAGAATTCCAATGAGTTATATTTTTTTAGAAGTTGACACAGATATATCATTACATGCATATTGATGAAAATCAAACATCTGAAGAATCTACGGTGAAAAGGAACAGACCTCTAGCCTTACGGGTGTGCAACAGCGTGGGCCACGACAATCGGCGCAGTTCTCTTCTTCGGGCATCAGATGTCTCGCGTCGTTGTTGAGTTGATGTGTATGTAGGAGGCCGTCCTCTTCGGCGGTATTCTTCGGTTGGTAAGTTGCTTTCAGTTGTCACAATAGTCCCATCTGTCGTCGTAGGTTCATGTTGGGTAATGTAATGTAGCTAACGATCCCGACGTTCCCTTGCATTAACCACATTATGTTGGTCTGTTGTTGACATGATGAAGGTGTAGCTGAAAAAGAATACTTTCCTAATGCATGTCTTCGTGAATTCATTTAAAAGAAGTATCAATGACATTTTCTCGGCCGCAAATGAAAGAGAAATAAAAGCAGTTAAATTTCAACAAAGTTTCAATCAACAATCTGCAACAGGTGATGGTTATTGTGTTGATCCATAGAGAGGCTAATATTCAAAAGTGACAACAAATAACAGCAACAGTCTGAAACAATTGGCGGGGTATGCAAAGTTTTATTCTCATAAGCTATATTAGTAAAATGATGGCATACGATTATGTGTTGAAGAAACTCTAAAAGCACTTAATCCTAAAAGGCTAAAACACTACCAATTTATGAAATGGTGCAAATAAATACCTTTGGTGGTGGCAAAATCTAGGAGCAGAAGAAGACTTTTAAGAAGCCAACTCTTGATAGGTTGATCTGCGATTAGAAATAGTTGTAGAAATTGAAATGAGAATTGATTTAGAGGTGGTTATCAGGACGATTGAAATTGAAAACTTTTAGAATGCAAATGTTTGACGGTGTTAATTTGGTATACGTTGACCTGAACATGAGAAACTTTTATAATGCCAAGGTTTGTCGGTGTTATTTTGGTATATGTTGACATGTACTTTGGTTATTTTTAGTAGCATCACATGAGCTGTTAGAAGTGTGAATCTTGTTGAGCCAATACAATCGTGGCTAGAATTAACTCAAAGTCATTTTATCCTCGAACCTGAGACATGTTTGGGTGCAGGTCATTCCATTCCAAAGAACTGGTGTGATTTCTATTAATTTTTCATCTAAATAAAAGATTGAAAAAAACAGAGGTGAAATAACCTTGAATTTTTTTGGCTGAGAGATCTAATATATCTTTTATAAACTTAAAATAAAAGTGAAACAGAATAATTCCTAAATCTAAGAAAGTAAAACAGTAACAACTGGGGGAAAATAAAATGGTTACATAAAATTAAAGTTCAACATAAATATCTCGAATCCGAAAAGGAAAAGAATCTGTTACAGAGCAGAGAAGGATAGACTATTCAGGGGAGTTAGCATCAAGGTTTATAAACAACATCAATAATGAAGAATATTGAACTGGCAAAATAGAGAGAACTGAGCGGGTTATGATCGCCTTGTTGTGAAAGATGTAAATGATAACATGTTAGAAATTTACCATGGAGGAAGTGTTGGTAAGGTTTATTGGCTTAGCATGAAGTTCAATATCAACAGAACCTGCTCATTCACACATCATTATCTCAATCAGTGAAATGATCAAACATCTTCACTGATTTTGAATCAGTACACCAGGTAAAAAATAAGCTGATCTGCATGTATAGGGAGCAGAGTTTTTTTGGTTGCTTAAAGACAGGTTTCTATACCAAAAATCTGGAATATAAATGCATCTTCTGCTAGCATTAATACAATTTCTGGAGTGTGCATTTGCAGGTATAAAATTCTTCTAAAGAACTGCAGAGAAAAAGAAGAGAGACGGTTGCTAACAATGATGCTAATAATGTGGATGAGTAGAGGATAGCTATTGATGGGAATGAACCTAACAATGCCGCTGCTATGCTCTCCAATCTCCAGAAAGAACTCTAACAAAGAATAATCTATATAGAATGAGGGTAAAAAATCAGCATACCGAGGCAAAGCTAAATGTAGCATATTATCTTACTTTCCAGGAGTGCTATGAAACTAATATGTAAGAACATTATTGTACGTTTAATCTGAAGGCATTCCCAAATCACAAAGAAAGCAATAATCTCATGTTTAGACTCTATTAGAAGAGAGGAGTAAAAACACACACAAAATGAATGTGATGTCGTTGATGACTGGTTGCCAGAATGGTGATACCCTAGGATTCCGAACAATGCTGGTAAGTGGGAAGAACACCGAAACTGAGGAGCAGAGGAGAAGAGAAGAGATGCGGAATTGGAGCCGAACGCGGGAAGAGAAGTGACCATGGGTTGCGACGACAGTCAAGAAGCTCATCAATAGCGCAGTCCGGTACTGGGTACGGTGACTATGTCGTAATCCAACGCCGACGATGTCTTGATCCAACGCCGGCGATGTCGTAATCGCAGAAGCAGTCGAGGGCAAGAGAAGGGGAAAGGGGGGTTGCACCATTGGCAGTCGATAGAGAGAGGGGGGAGGGGGTTGAAAAGGGAGAAGAGGATGAAACTACCGTGACATCCTCCGGAGGAAGTTGCGTAGAGACTGGAGGCTTGTCTCTTGAAGACTTTGGCAGAAATCTATTCCTTCGAATGCACAAAGGAATCTGGAACAGAGATGGTAAGTTTATCTGGTTTGCAAAGTATGAAATGAAGTAGGTGGAAGAGGAAGAAGATGAAAACGCATGCTTATGGGAGATTGACAGGAGCCATGAAAGACCGATGGGAGAAGGAAGACATGACATCGTGAGAGACCTATAGTAAGAGAAGGCTTCAAACGCATGCGGGGCCCACGCATTTCTAACGTCTGACATGCACTTTTTCACATTTGTGCCCGGATGGCGTCCGGAAATTAAAGCGATAGCGCGTGATCAGAGACGCAAAATGACGGGAATATCCAAGTTCTCAAATATTTTTGAATTTTGTGGTAGTTTTTTTGAAGCATAGCCGAAGGATTGAATGGGGAATAAAAATAGGGCAATGTTATAAGCACACCAGTTTTGGCTCTATGAGTTATTACTCGTCTTTTGAAAATATGCTTTGTACATACATTTTTAGGAAAAATGTTCAACACAAAAATTATATATCTCGTTGAGATCTACAACTTTCGTGTTAAACACTTTTCCTAAAAATGCATGACCAAGACGTATTTTCAAAAAAATTGCTATAGTTACGATCATGGCAACAATACGCCTTTTGCGTGCATTTTTAGGAAAAGTGTTTAACACGAATGTTGTAGATCTCGACGAGATATATAATTTTCGTGTTAAACAATTTTCCTAAAAATGCATGTACAAGAAGTATTTTCAAAAGACCCGTAATAACTCATAAATTTGTGTGCGAATAGCCAAAACTGATGTGCTAGAATAGTGTAGATAAGGAAGTGACTCCATCCATAGGTATGGTACCCACTCTCAATCTACAGGTCTCTTTCAGTTGATAAACAGAACTTTTAAAGCCTTGAATTCTGAGAGTTGTTGTGCTGAACATAATTAAAAGGCAAAATAGTCAAATAAGTCCCTTAAGTTTGGGGTTTGTTTCATATTGGTCCCTAAAGTTTATTTTTATTCAAATTGGTCCTCCAACTTTATTATCTATTTCAAATAAGTCCCTCGTTTCTTTTCCGTTAAACATCTAACGGTGAATGTTTTAAAGTATTCAAATAGGTCCCTTATCTTTATGTTTAATTTCAAATAAGTCCTTCAAATTAATTTTGTTTCAAATTGAGGAAAATATCTAACAAAAGTAATTTGAAGGATTTATTTGAAATGAAACATAAAGATAAGGGACTTATTTGGATATTTTACAAACATTTACCGTTAGATGTTTAACGGAAAAGAAATGAGGGACTTATTTGAAATAGGTAATAAAGTTGGGGGACCAATTTGAATCAAAATAAATTTTAGGGACCAATATGAAACAAGCCCCAAACTTAAGGGACTTCTTTAGCTACTTTGCCATCATTTTCGAGGGTCATCATTACTGCCTGTCGCCTTCCCTTCTATTAAATAAGGAAAGGTTTCCTTTAAATTGAGCGTGGTATTTATTATGGTAGCTGGGAGGTGGCAGGCCAAAGTAAAAAGCATTTGTTCTCGCCCATAACTCTGTTATGGCAGCTGATAGGTATCTATTATGATAGCCATTTTTGAAAAAAAAAAAAAATTGTTAACCGCACTACTCATTTGGCTATTCGCACCCAATTAAAATTGTTTTTAGGGTTCTCTATTAAAGCTTAGCCGCACTCTCTCCTTTTAACGCTCAATCGCCGCCCCCTCCTTCTCGCACTCGCCGACCAAAGTCTCCCTCTCTTCTCGCACACGCGGACGTGGACGCCGACGGCCTCGCCAACACCCAGTAGAAGATCGCCCTCGCCGACGTCGACGCCGACGCCCTCGCCGACGTCGACGCCGACGCCCTCGCCGACGCGGCGACGCCCTCGCTTCCTTCTTGCTCGGTTTGGTACTTGTCACTCCATTGCTCTGCTTTATTCCCGTGAAGAGCACCACTGTAATAATATTCAGTGAAGAGCAAACCAGAAGAAAGAGCACCACTGTAATAATATTCAGTGAAGAGCACCACTGTTAAAAAATCCAATGAAGAACAAACCAGAAGAAAGACCTCGTTTAATTAGGTATATGACGGCGAACCTTATTCATCAACATATGAAGGCATATGTCTTGTGTAATCAACAACATTATTCCAGAAGACAAACCTTATTCAAGGAAACGGGTATATAAGGCATAGGTCTTATGTAATCAACAACATTATTCCAGAAGACAAACCAGAAGACAAACCTTATTCATCTTGCAATCTGTATATGGTTGGTGAGATGATGAGCACCAATGCATTATTATCAACATGTATTTTGATACATATGAAGTAGAAATTGCAATTGTATCCAAAGCTCGATTGTATTTCACCATTTTAGTAGCACATTCAGTTCGGTACAAATAAGTGATATTGCTTACAAAACTTCAATTTTTTATTTTCTAAAAAAATTGGTTTGCGGATAACAAATAAGTTTGTGGATAGCCATTTTGAAAAACAGTGGTTTAGGGATATCAAATAGTTGCGGATAGCCAAAAGTGCGGTGCTAATAACAATGCCAAAAAAAAATAGAGCGTGGTGTGCCCATAATCTGCCTTTAACAATCGGGTTCATGTATATTGTATGGTTAAGAGCACATTTGTTCTCGCTATGTGCACACCTATTTTCAAAATAAATAACTAATCTTTTCGCCTTTTATCCACAGGCCAATATTCCGGAACTAAACTCAACATCTCGCTTGCTGCCCGAGCTCGTCCCTCTCCCTGCAATCTGCGAAACTCCATTCACATCCACCACTTGAAGCCGGAAGTCCAATCCCAGCACCCACCTTGGCTCTGTTTGCCACGGCGGTGGCGGCCGCGAACGCGGAGGTTATGAATCATCGTTCGTCAACGCCCAAGCTCACCTAAAGAACTTCATCCACTTTTATGTTCAAAAGTAGTTTTTTTTCGCTCGGGCGCGATTTTTTTCGCTCGGGCTTGATTTTTTCGGCCGACCGCGTTGATTTCACTCGGGCGCAATTTTTTCGCCCGGACGCAATTTTTTCTCCCGGGCGCGTTTTTTACGCTAGGGCACGTTTTTTTTCGCCCGGGCGTGAATCTTTCGCTCGAGCGCATTTTTTTCGCCTGATCGTGTTTTTTTTCGCCCGGTAGTGTTTTTTCGCCCGGTCGCATTTTTTTCGCCCGGTCACGCTTTTTCGCCGGGGCGCGGTTTTTTCACCCGGGCGCGATTTTTTCGCCCGGGCGCTTTTTTTCGCCCGGTCGCTTTTTTTTTTTCCTGGGCGCTTTTTTTTCGCTCGAGCGCTTTTTTTCGCCCGGGCGCATTTTTTTTGCCCGGGCGCGTTTTTTTCGCCCGGGCGCGTTTTTTTCTCCCGGGCGTGATTTTTTCGCCAAGCGCGATTTTTTCGCCCGGGCGCGTTTTTTTCGCCCGGGTGCATTTTTTCGCCCGGTCACGTTTTTTCATCGGGGCACATTTTTTTCGCTCGGGCGTGTTTTTCTCGCCCGGGCGCAATTTATTCGCCCGAGCGTGATATTTCCCAGGTGAAAAAAACGCTCCCTTGGGGATAAAACGCGATCGGGTGAAATAATTGTCGAAAAAAATGCGATCGGGCGTGCCCAGGTGAAAAAAACGCGATCGGGCAAAAAAAACGCGCCCGGGGGAAAAAATCTCGCCCTGGGGGAAAATACTTCGCCCGGGCGTAAAAATCGCGCCCAACAAAAAAAAAGCGCACGAGCGAAAAAAACGTTCTCGGGTGAAAAAATCGCGTCCGGCAAAAAATATCGCGTCTGGGAAAAATTTATCGCGCCCGGCCAGAAAATTCGCTTCCGACCGGAAAAATCACGTTCGACCGGAAAAACCGCGTTCGGCCGGAAAAATTGCGTTCGGGCGGAAAAATCGCGTTCGAGCGAAAAAAGTGTGCCCGGGTAAAAAAAATGCGCTCGAGCAAAATACTCCCTGCAGGAAAACACGCGCGTAAGCCGAAAAACTCACGGCCGACCGAAAAAAGCGCGCCCGGGTGAAAATGCGTTCGAGCGAAAAAAGCGCGCCCGGGTGAAAATTGCCCGGCCGGCCGAAAAACCCACGGCCGACCGAAATACGTGCGCCCGGGCGAAAAAACGTCAGCCTGGGCAAAAAATAAATGCCCGAGTGAAAAAATTGCACAGACCGAAAAACACGAGCCCGACCGAAAAACCCACTCCCGGCAGGAAAATACTCGCGTAGGCCGAAAAAATCTGGCAAAAACACTCGATTATGCGAAAAACTCGTTGGTGGAGGTAAGAATTGGCGATTTGATTTTTTAGTTCAAAGTCAAAGTCATGGGTTTTCATATAAAAACCAATATCCTCGTGAATTTCGTTGCGCCGAACACTTGAATTGAATTTCTAATCGCAAATGGCAATTCCAGAAAGCCAATTACGTCCAAACGAACGGACCCTTACTGTTTGGATTACATATCATTTCATTAGGTTATTTTCATTCTATACATAGCACTAAACTTATATTTAACATGCATATTGCTCGAGTTAACAGGCACAAAATGATTGAAAACAGAACAAATTGCTAGTTTAACTTAAGGCTCACCGAAATACTCCATGATTCTATAGGTAAATAAAAGTCTTTTCTTAATAGTGTGCATTTAACATTATGGCATAAATGCGTGTGATGCGCATCCATAAATGATATGCACACAGCGATATTTGATGTACTCTTAACACCACCCCCTTCATTTAAAGCATGACATGAGAATATGAAATCATGTACATAATATGCATTCAAAAATATGATAATATTAAACTTTACAAAACAATTCAGATTTTATACTCTGAAAATATAATATTGGTTCATTTAAAATATTTTTTTTGAATTACTTAATATTTAGTCAAATCTCGTTTGACCTAATAATCATTTTACCTAATTTTGACGTAGTTTTTTATTCAAAGACTTAATGGAAGATCACACCAATAAATCGTAACAACGAGCGCGAACGATGTACAAGATACAAAATAAACGAGATGATGCGTCGCAGATTGCATCAATCTTCGCATACGATCTTAAAAAGGATTGCATTTGTGGTATCAGAGAGTACGTTCCTCCGGTCGCTTCTGCGAAGCGACGAATTTGAATACATGGCGCTATGGCGAGACATCGGCGAAATGAAGAAAATTATGCGGGAAATGTACCGGGCGCAGACAAGCATGATCGAAATGTTGGGTTCGGGTTCCCTCCTAGGTGGACAAAACCCGCGACGACGGACGTCGAGAGGTCCGTAATGGATTGGATTGAGTCGTGGTGAACTTCGGGCACGATCGTGTCGGATCAGCGAGATCATGAGACTTATATGATCGAGACTCATATCCTTAGTTTTATATATATTATTATATTACCATTATATATAATAATATAATATTAAAGGAAACACAAAAAAAAGGAATAAAACATAATCCTAAATCTACCACCATCTACAGCCCTCCCACGTGAGTACATAAAAAGAACAAAAAAATCAAAACCTAGAAGGCTGCTACTCTCCCGTGAGAAAAAAAGAAGAAGAAGCGCCGTGTATTTTTCCCTTTCTCCTCCATCTCTTCTTCCTCCTCAGGATTGGGATTTACTCGCCGGCGACCTTGGACGGTGCCGGAGCCAGAGCAAGCAGTGGTGGTCGGAGGCCTTGTGGCCGCGTGGAGTCCGGTGTGAGGTTTGACGACGGCGATTGTCGCGAGGGCGAAGGCGGCGAGGACTCCATTTGTGGGGCTGTTGCGTGTTAGGATCGTGACACCTCACACGCGCATGGATCGTCCGGATCGCGCCATGTCGACGATCCGTGGGAGGTGTTATTACCTATTCCGGGCGAATCCATTTTTGGGAATGCTATGTTTAGAAATTCCAATGGTGGCCGGTAAATATATAATTGAATCTTATTAGTTTAGGAAAATATTTATGGTTGTTATAATTGGACAGCTATTTGGACAATTATGGCTGATATTTATTAGCCGGTTATTCTATTCTAACAATCTGGTGAACAACTATTTATATATGTAGTGGGGGTGGCGCTGCAAGAGGGTGAGAAAGATTTCTGCGGCCAAGAGAGGAGGAAATTTTGAGAGAGCTTCCAGCGGCGCAATTCCGGCGGCTTCGGCTTCGTCTCAGGCAGCGGCGGCGGGTCTTGGGACCGGTGGCAGAGCAGCAACGAGACAGGCATCAGGCGCGGCGGCGAAGTAGCACGGTGGTCTGGAGGGAGTTCCGGCCGAGCTTGGCGCGCGCATTTTTTGGTTGCTCAGGAGGAGCAACGTTCCGGCGACAACGCTGTCAGAAATCCGACAGCTCCAGTTTCAAAGGAGCACGGTGGTCTGGAGGGAGTTCCGGCCGAGCTTGGCGCGCGCATTTTTTGGTTGCTCAGGAGGAGCAACGTTCCGGCGATAGCGCTTCGACTGCTCCAGTTTTCAGTTTTGTTTTTCGGTTTCCTTTCTCTGTTCGACCCATTGAGGTCTATTGTAATCGGTAACTCCTTTTGGTTATTAGTGGAATTTGTCCGGCGCGCTCTCCCCGTGGAGTAGGAGTCTCATACTCCGAACCACGTAATCTTTTGTGTCGTCTGTGTATGCTAGAATCTCGTTCCGTTTTATTTTGCGCGATACTGGTTCTTGCTCATTCGTAAAATTCCGTTGCGCTACCGCGGCTTAACTCGATCCGATTTCACAACAATTGGTATCAGAGGGAGGTTCCGCGGGGGTGATCGTCTGGACGTTCCGGTTTTCTGATTTGGGTCAACGGTGGGTGACGACATTGGTCCGCTCCCTATCTTCCCAGATCGATTCCGCTAATATCATCTTGATCGCCCAGTAGCTCTGCGAGCAAGACAATGTCGGCAAAATTCGAGATTTCTAGGTACGACGGCAAGATTGATTTTGGCCTTTGGCAGAAGCGCATAAAGGCCGTTCTCGTCCAGCAAGGTCTTCGCAAGGCTCTCCTCGGCAAGGAGAAGTCCGGAAAGAAGGATGACGAATGGGAGGAACTGGATCTGAAGGCCATAAGAACGATTCAGTTGAGTCTAGCCGATGAAGTGATGTATAATGTTGTCGACGCTGAGAAAACGAAGGATCTGTGGAAGAAACTGGAGGAGCTGTACATGTCGAAGTCTCTCACAAATAAGCTCTACGTGAAGAGACAGTTGTACAGCTTGAGGATGTCCGAGAGCAATCAGTTACTGGAGCACATGAACATGTTCAACAGACTTATCTCCCAGTTGCGTAGCATGGACGTTAAGGTCGAGGAGGAAGACCAGGCTCTGCTCCTGTTGTCTTCATTGCCGAAGTCCTTCGATCATCTGGTCACCACGATTCTGTATGGGAAGGACACCCTGAAGATGGAAGAAGTGATGACGACACTGCTCTCTAACGAAACGAGGAGCAAGTCGGGCCCTAGGGCCGACGATGGCTCATTCGTGAAGAGCAAGGACACATTGAGTGGTAGATCGAGAGGGAAAGGCAAGAGGGAAGACCGACCTAGGGTAAAGTCCGTAGGCAGGAACACGTGTCACTACTGTAAAGAGGAAGGGCACTGGAAGGACAAGTGTCCGAAGTTGAAGCTCAAGGAGCAGGCACATGCGCCAGATTTGGCTGCGATGGCATCTGAGGATGAGTGCGACGCCGACGCCCTTCATGCTGCACCCAGCAGTGAGACCACAGGCTCCTGGATCTTGGATACAGGATGCACGTTCCACATGTGCCCGAACAGAGGGTGGTTCTCCAGCTTTAGGCAATGTGAGGGTGGTCGAGTTCGGATGGGGAATGTTTCAGAGTGCGAGATATCGGGAGTCGGTAACATCAGGATCAGGATGTTTGACGGAGTGGTTAGGACCCTCACTGACGTTCAGTATGTGCCCGATTTGAGGAAGAGTTTGATTTCGTTAGCCACTCTGGAGGCCGCCGGGTATTCCTTTACCAGTAACGGCGGATATTTGGAGGTCAGGAGAGGCGCGCAGACAGTCTTGAGAGGAGAGCGTTTCGGGTCGCTCTATAGACTGATTGGCACCACGACTGCCAGGGGAGGTGCGCAGAGAGAGGACCTTGGCGTAGGTAAAGTTTTCGCATCCGTGGGCGGAGAGTCATCTCAGGAGAGCCCAGACGCCGCAAAGGGATCCATCCGGCTCAAGGGTCCCACCAGGGAACTCATGATCACTCAGGAGAAGGTGGAGTCGCACAGTGAGAGGTTGAATGTGAGTCGTCTTGCAAAAGACTCGGTCTATAGGGCAAGGGCGAAGCTCGTCGGGGTGCGCCACCGGGAGTTGAGGGAGTTCGGTAGAGGTAGAGGCAGGAAGTTGCGGGAGATATCCTGGAGGGATATTAGTACGGACTTGCGAGGAAGTCCAGTGACTGGAGTCAAGTTCAAGAGCGGTCTTGACTTGACTCATTCTGATGCGCATTGATCGCGGTCAGGCCCCAGGGAGAGGGGGCTCGTAGTTGCCGGTAGTGGAGATTTAAGCTGAAGGTGGAGTTACGTTCGTCAAGGTGGAGTTTCGTTTGCGTGAGGGTCAAGGTGGAGATTGTTAGGATCGTGACACCTCACACGCGCATGGATCGTCCGGATCGCGCCACGTCGACGATCCGTGGGAGGTGTTATTACCTATTCCGGGCGAATCCATTTTTGGGAATGCTATGTTTAGAAATTCCAATGGTGGCCGGTCAATATATAATTGAATCTTATTAGTTTAGGAAAATATTTATGGCTGTTATAATTGGACAGCTATTTGGACAATTATGGCTGATATTTATTAGCCGGTTATTCTATTCTAACAATCTAGTGAACAGCTATTTATATATGTAGTGGGGGTGGCGCTGCAAGAGGGTGAGAAAGATTTCTGCGGCCAAGAGAGGAGGAAATTTTGAGAGAGCTTCCGGCGGCGCAATTCCGGCGGCTTCGGCTTCGTCTCAGGCAGCGGCGGCGGGTCTTGGGCCCGGTGGCAGAGCAGCAACGAGACAGGCATCAGGCGCGGCGGCGAAGGAGCACGGTGGTCTGGAGGGAGTTCCGGCCGAGCTTGGCGCGCGCATTTTTTGGTTGTTCAGAAGGAGCAACGTTCCGGCGATAGCGCTTCGACAGCTCCAGTTTTCAGTTTTGTTTTTTGGTTTCCTTTCTCTGTTCGACCCATTGAGGTCTATTGTAATCGGTAACTCCTTTTGGTTATTAGTGGAATTTGTCCGGCGCGCTCTCCCCGTGGAGTCGGAGTCCCATACTCCGAACCACGTAATCTTTTGTGTCGTCTGTGTATGCTAGAATCTCGTTCCGTTTTATTTTGCGCGATACTGGTTCTTGCTCATTCGTAAAATTCCGTTTTCGACAGCTCCAGTTTTCAGTTTTGTTTTTTGGTTTCCTTTCTCTGTTCGACTCATTGAGGTCTATTGTAATCGGTAACTCCTTTTGGTTATTAGTGGAATTTGTCCGGCGCGCTCTCCCCGTGGAGTAGGAGTCCCATACTCCGAACCACGTAATCTTTTGTGTCGTCTGTGTATGCTAGAATCTCGTTCCGTTTTATTTTGCGCGATACTGGTTCTTGCTCATTCGTAAAATTCCGTTGCGCTACCGCGGCTTAACTCGATCCGATTTCACAACAGTTGCGGAGGCGGTAGTGGCGCCATATTTGTGTGGCGCGGCGGCGGTGCACGTGTGCGGGGGAGCGGCGTAGGCGGAGGCCGATTTGGGCGGAGCCGGAGCGGCATAGGCGGTGTTTGGCGACCGCCATTTGGGCTCGGGAGAGAAAGGACCGTTGAAGCATAGGCGGTGTTGCCGGATCACGGTCGTGGTGGTGCTGTGGTGCAGAGTGCGCATCTTCGCGCTGAGGACGGCGGTTTGCAACCGCCGTATTTTACTCGGACGAGTATATTGGGCCGCATCTGCGGCTAGTGGCGTTCAGCGCGAGGAGGCATCTTAGCCTCAAGTGGACGTTGGTGGCGAGGCATCTGGGCCTCGAACGGGGCAACCTACTGACGAGTTGCGGACTGATCGGAGTCGCCGGTGACATCGTGTGTCGACGTAGGCGGACAGCTTGGCACAATATTGAAAGATCTTGGAAGACTGCAGAGGATTCAGAGAACCAGTTTGGAGCGAGTCACTCTGACTCAAACTTGGTCGTCTTTATCGGTATACCTGTATCTTTCTCTGTCTTTATATTTGTGCTAGCTGTAGGATCCATCTGAGGATCACGGGGGAAAGCCATTGTATTGTTGAATATTATATAGTGGAGGCTTTCGGGGTTGGACTCCGATCGTCCCGTGGTTTTTACCCTGCCTTGGGGGTTTTCCACGTATACGCTTTTGTATCTGATTGTGTTTGTTTTGTTCTTGCGTATTTCACTGACTTTTGCAGGTATCTCAGCTCACACCATCGCGCGCACTCAGGTCCGTGAGAACGTGTTTCTCACAACACGAAAAGCTCTGTAGCATGCTTTTTCGCATACGATGTACACCACGAATCTGTTTCA
Organism: Dactylorhiza incarnata; assembly: GCA_033032865.1. Taxonomy (NCBI): domain Eukaryota; kingdom Viridiplantae; phylum Streptophyta; class Magnoliopsida; order Asparagales; family Orchidaceae; genus Dactylorhiza; species Dactylorhiza incarnata. Next base: position 3,122,220 of record JAWHQI010000061.1, on the reverse strand, counting down.
TCCTCACAACCGGGGTTTTTTCAGGTTCGCCAACAATCTGGATCGACTTCATTCCCCTGGAAGCAGTACCAGGGGGACAGGAATCCATCTCTTCATCTTTACCATGGGTGGCCTTGCCGACTTACCCAAACCGTTCAGATGTGTGCCTCTTGTCGTTCCCCAACAACCATATTGTCGGCGATGTGTAGAGGCTGATTGGGTATTCTACAAAACTTCCCATCACCTAACAAATTGTCGGCCAAATTTCCTATGAGGTTTTGTGAGGACACTGCTCAATTTAGTTGAGATGGGGTTGTTCTGCGAGGCACTAGAATTTCAATGGGTTTTCAAAATTTCCAAGTACATGCCAAACTGAAGTACAATATTGATGGCCGAATATACCATCCGGTGCCCACCAGCATCTACTCTACCGTGGAAGATGGTCAACACTCCCCGCTATTCATGCACAAAAGGCCCGGGCTCACTGGGCCGGCCCGAGCCCGGCCCGGGAAAAGCCCGTTGAGGTCCGACCCGGGAAAAGCCCGGCCCGGGCCTAACCTGGGCTTGGGCCGTGGAAGGGCTCCAATCTGGAGCTTCTGCCCGGCCCGGGTCGGGCCGGGCAAAGCCCGATTTTCGGGCCGGCCTGAGCCCGGGCCCAGGCACAGCCCGACCCAGGGCTGGCCAGCCCGAGAGCCCTTCAACGGCTCTTAAAAAGAGCCGTTTAACGGCTCTTAAAAAGAGCCGTTTAACGGCTCTTTTTAAGAGCCGTTTAACGGCTCTTTTTAAGAGCCGTTAAAGGCTCTTATTAAGAGCCTAAGGGCTGCTGCCAGCTGACATCAAAGTCAGCTGGCAGCGGGACAGCCTAGCCCCTAGGCTGTCCTTTTTTACTTTTTTATTATTATTATTTTTTAAAATTATTTTATTTTAAATAATAATAATAATAAATAAATAAAAAAGTTATAAATAAACCTTAAAAAAAAATCGCCTCACTCTCTCAGATTCTCACTCTCTCACCACCTCACTCTCTCTCATTCTCTCTCACCATCTCTCTCTTTCTCTCATTCTTTTTCACTCTCTCACTCTCCAACTCTCTCGCTCTCTAATATTTATGGCATCCTCCTCATCAACGCCGGCGTCGTCGACTCAAAGTACGGCCGAAGTGGTGGAGCATAACCGGAAAGCGCCAGTTTGGGAGCATTTTGACAAAGTCAAAATCGGCGACGAATTCAAGGCGCGATGCAAATTATGTTCAAAATTGCTAACCCTTACCGGCAACTCGACACTAGCAAGACACATAAAGTCGTGTATTGCGAAACAAGCTCCGAAGTCCAGCCAGACACAACTATCCGCATCGGGGCAAATATGGACGTACGATCAACTTCGACAACGTGAATTGCAGGTGAAAGACGTCATCAGACGTGGGTTGCCGTTTAGCCACTATGACAACGATGAGGCGACGGAGTACATACACGAAAGACTTCAGCCAAAATATCAACAAGTAAGTAGATCCACTATTAGACGCGACGCACTAAAATTATATTTTGAGGCAAAACAATCTTTAATAAATTATTTTGAAACTTTTGAGGGACCGCACACAGGTAAAGCTATATATCAGGTTATTATTAAATGCGTGCGCGAATTTAAATTAAAAGATAAAATAATGAGTATATCTTTTGATAACGCTGGTAATAATAACCTCGCAATAGAGTGGTTAAAACGCGATTTAAAACCAATATTAAACGGTGCATTTTTTTCACACTCGATGTGCCTGTCACGTTTTAAATTAGTAGTGCAAGATAGTCTAGCAGCTATGGAACCGTATATTTCAAAAATTCGGAAAATGCTTAAATTTATTTATTGTACAAAACAACGAAGTCAAGATTTTAGAAAATTTGTAACAGCACAAGGCCATAAATATTTGAAACCTCAATTTGATATGCCCGTGAGATGGAATTCAACATATAAAATGTTGAAAAGAGCGTTTCAACAAAAAACACTTCTTATGGAATATTACACCTTAATTAATAATCATGATTTAACTGATAACGATTGGGACGTACTATTACATTATGTAGATTTACTAAAATGTTTCTATAGGGCGACTGTTTCTTTATCTGGCGTGTATTATCCGACTAGCTCACTAGTAATTGAAAATTTTGTAAATATCGCACAAAAATTTAATTATTATAAGCAACACGAAGAGTGACTTTCTTTAATTGAAATAATGGAAGAAAAATATTTAAAATATTATAGAGAATTGCCTCCCGCGTTTTCATACGCCGCCGCTTTAAATCCGTTATTCGGCGTAGACGGCGTAGAAAATTTGATAGATGAAATTAATAATAACTTAAACATAAATCTAAGTTTCGATGATAGTGACAACGTTAGTATTTTAAAATTTTATTCTGTATTTACCGAATTTTTTAATTATTACGATAACTTATATGGCTCGCGACCCCGAGAAGAAGTATCACAAACAAGAACAAATGATTCTTTTAAAAATAAAATGTTAGAATTAGCCTCTAGGAAAAAAGCACGCACAACTAGTAGCTTAAATGAATTAGGATTGTATACCAAAACACAATTCCGCGATTTTATGAGTACCGAGGAGATCGAAAACTTCGATCTCTTAAAATGGTAGAAAGGTAAAGTTAATACATATCCTATTTTGGCCTATATGGCCCGAGATTTACTAACAATCCAAGCTAGCACGGTAGCTTCGGAGTCCGCTTTTTCTCTTAGTGGCAGGGTTTTGAACGAGCGAAGGAGTCGGCTAAATGAAGAATCACTGGAACTATGCATCTGCTATAAGGACTATTTGGATGCTACGAGGAGAAAACAACACATTTCAGCGTTGGAGGCGAGCTCAGAGGAGCTAGAAGACGAGATGAACACGATGAATATCTGAGTTGGATAAGCGCGTTACAAGTCACGGCGATTTGATAAACGCCTCATATGTAATAAGTTAATAAATTTTGTAATATGTTATTTAAAATTAATAATATATTTCAATTTTTTAATTTGTAATTTTGTAATTTTGTAATTTGTAATTTTGTAAATTTTTAATTTTGTAAATTATTAATTTTGTAATATGTCATGATTTTGTAATTTTGTAGATTTTCAATTTTTAATTTTGTGATATGTTATAAGTATTTAAAATTTTTTTTTTTTAAATCTGTTTTTTCAAAAAAACCGGCCCGGCCCTGAGGGCCGGATGAGGCCCCCTACCTGGGTAACGACCCGAGCCCGATTTTCAGTGGGCCCGGGCTCGGCCCGGTTTACAAAAGCCCGGGCCCGATCATGCCCGGTCCGGGCCGGCCCGATCGGGCCTTTTGTGCTGGGCTGCTCCCCGCACGACGTGTTTTGCCTATTTTGTCAACCTCAAGTCCGCCGAAAATTATGAAGTCATCGACGAGCTAGAGTTAAGGAGAAGAAGCAGGGGTAACAACCATCATGGAGCTACCATCTCGCACAACATTGTGATTCAGAGGCGTTCATCAAGCCCTGAAAAATCATGAAGAGGAGCGACTTCATTGAGATGAAATATGCGAAGAGAAAGTCATTTTCTCCTTCGTTCGATCCTTGAGGTCAAGGATTTTCAAAGGGGAGAGTTGTTAGAAAGAAAGAATGTGTAACTTTATTCATCCCAAGAAGGGAGTATTTATAGGAGAGAGAGAGAGTACATGAAAGAAGATACGAGATGTGGGACTAAAAGAGCCTAAGTGGGCTATACAATAATGGGCCTAAACAATGGGCTTTTATATACAATATAAATATTACTTTAACACCCCCCCCCCCCCCCCCTCAAACTTATAACTGATGAAGTAGAAGTTTGAATAGCAGCGGAACAATCAGGGAACAACATTGTCACATGTGTCGATCAAGGAGAGCTGGCGAATCAGAAATTCGTGTCGCTGGACTGAGTGAGACTTGGTAAAGAAATCAGCTATCTGAGAAGCAGATGGTACATGAGGCAACGAGATAACGTTGTTGAGAAATTGCTGTCGAACATAATGGCAATCAATTTCAATGTGTTTAGTGCGTTCATGGAAAAATGGATTTGAAGCAATCTGTATGGCACTAGTTGTTGACGCCAGGAAAATCCTGACCTCAAAATTCGGACCTTTGCACCCGGAGGCTACTTGCCCAGCTGTCCGACGAGATGATCAAGCTGTCGACTATGAGGAAGCTAGGGGAGCAACAACAGGACCCCAGGTGCTGCGGCAGGGAGGTCCCACCACGTACCCGGAAGCTCAAAGGAGTCTTCCCCTCCACAACCAAGAATGGCCGAGCAGGGTACGAGGAAGGCACCGACTTGGCTAGCAAGCAGGGGTGACGGGCTCGAGAATTCGGAAATCGGGATCCAGAAGCTCAAACACAGGTGTCAATCTAAGTACCCCTGGGGTCCTATTTATAGGCAACCAAGGGGTAGGGGGGTTTTTATAGCCCAGCCCTAACCTGGCGACATACGGGATACTCGGCATGTATCTCCGACTATAGTCGCCCATCTGGCGAGTATTGGTTGCTGCTCGCACAAGCCGGGCCGATACTCGCGCAGGTCTTCTGTGGCTTGCCGGACACTTGGGGCGACATACGGGATACTCGCCAAGCCTTCGTTTGCTCCTGCTGGCTGATTTGTCTGCCTCTTTGACTTTGACCTCTGCCTACATGGCCTTGAGTGGGTCCCATCCTCGGAGAATAAGGGTTGTACACAATCCCCGCTCTTTGCGAGTAACATAGTTGCTCGGAAAGAAACATCCAACCTTTATTCGACGAGCCTCTGGCTGGGCGAGTATCTCCCGATACTCGGAATCTTGCCGGCCGACGTCTGGGCTCTATATATAGGGGGGGGGGGGGGGGGGGGGGGGGGGTTCTCTGATGAATCCGTCTTTCTGCACTCGCACATAATGTCGCTAGCTTTTGTCGAGGCTGCCAAAAAGGCCAAGGCGGATCTCGCGAATTTGATCGGCGTACCCATTCCTCCTCCTCGTATGGACGCCGAGGTAGACGCCTTCCTCGCTAATAAGAAGAGGAAGAGGGCGGCTAAGAAGAAGAAGAGAGAGAAAAGAAGGAGGCGACTATGGAGAACGTCGACGATCCTCTGAGCGGGCAGCGTCAGCAGCTGTTGGAAGATTTGGGTCTCTCTCACGAGGGGCTCTCGCCTGCTCCTACTCCTCATCCCCCTTCGGCAGAGGTTGCCCCGGAGGCGAGTAGGGTTGGGGCCCAAACTCAAACCCAACCGGACCTCCCTCCTGCGCGAGGTGAGCTCTTTAGTCGCTGTTCTGAGGACTATGCTGCTACAAGAACCACTCCTGGGGGGATTTCTGACGCTTTTTGCTTCTGTTTTCAGGTCCGCCGAATACTGAGGTTCGGGAGGAACCTTCGGATGCTCTGCCGTTGCGATCATCCTCGCTGATCTCGCCTGAGGGTGGATCTCGGGGTGGTCGCGCGTTGAGGATCCTCCACAGTTCATCCGTGGAGAAGAGGCCGATGAGCGAGCATGGGGCTCCTTTGTCGAGCATCAATCCTCCTACGCCACCACCTGACTTGCGACCAGAGCTGGCGAGCAGCTCGCATCTGCCTGGGGTCGTGCTGCCGCCTCCTCCTCCTGGACTTCCGCCCTCAGTGGCTCCTCCGGGCGATCAGCGCCCTTCTATTTCAACTGCTCCCTCTACCCACCAAGGGGAGTCCTCGCGCAGAGGCGGGACTGGAGGGTCTTCGGCCTTCTTTGCTCCAAGGGGTGGAGGGCGCACAGGAGATGGTCGCGGTCGGGGAGCACGCCCCATAACCGGCATCATCCTGGCGGCCACTCTACTCGCCGAGATGGCGTCCATCGCAGCCTCTCCCCGCATCGAGGAAGGGTCTCTCCTCGCCGGCGATCTCGCAGCCCTGGTCGCCGACGTTCCCGCAGTCCTCGGCCAGGTACTTGGTCGCTGCTTTTGGATAGTTGTCATCGCTCTTTTGATTCTGCTGGAGTTCTGACTCTTCATATGCTCTTCTGCAGGTCGCGCTCATACTCCCGTGGGAGCACTGATCGACGCCGTTGGGCTCCCCCCTCGCGAGTACCAAGAGAAAGCTACTCGCGCCATCTTGTACTTGGAGTCCAGGATAGAGTGGCTATCGATCTGCGAGCCTCATCAGCGCTTGACTGAGGTGGAGTCGCGGGTTGAGCGCCTAGCGGCCAGTGACCCTCACCGCCGCCTGACTGATTTGGAGGCGCGAGTATCCCGGCTAGAGGAGTTTGATACTCGCCTGTCGGGTACTGAAGCTCGCCTCCAGTCTATCAGCGACTTGGAGCGCAGGGTGGCACGGATCGAGCACCGGCAGCAGCTGCATCATGACGAGCTGGTCGGGATGCGCGCGATCATGGGCTCGGTGGGGAGGCTGGCGAGGATCGAGGACCAGCTGCGACAAGGCGAGGACGCAATGTCCGTGGCCTCCGAGCATTTCAAGCGTGCTCGCAGCATGGGCTGGGTCGGGCGACATCCTCAGCCCCAGGACCCTCAGGCGAACATCCAAGCACAACCCTAGCTGCTGCCCCTTCTTCATTTTTCTTCTTCTTTGTAGCTTGTAGCTCATGGCGAGCATCTTGTATCTTTGAACACTTTATTATTTGAAGTAGTATTGATTTGCCGAGTAATTGGATACTCGCCTTTCATTCTTGTCTTGCTTTACTTTATCTGTTGTTGTTTGGATTTTTTCTCTATCTTCTTTTTGCTGTTTGCCGAGCATATGTTGAATGTCGCCTGCATCCTGGCGAGTTTCTTCGTGTTTCTGTGATGCAGGTACTCGCTAGCTGAAGGTCGGCATTTTGACGTGCTCTGAACCTTTGGCGATTTACTTCGATACTCGCCACCCCTAGTCGTGCTCGCGGAGTCGTGTTCGACAATCCAGGCTACCCGACTACTATAAATAGGGGGGTGGGTGAGTCTTAAATACGCTTTCGGCGATCTCTAGCTCCTTGAGCGACTACCTTCCAGACTTCTTCTCTTCGCCCTTCTTCCATACTCGCTCCCTTTCCTTCCTTCCCAAAATGACTGACGAGGCGACCATTAGGCGAGCAAATCATGCCAAGAACTTCGAGGAGACCTCCTTCAAGAAGCCGATTACTCGGCAAAAGGACTTAGATGACTTCAACGCTACGTTCGAGACACCAGGGTATGTCGCCAGGCTTCCTCGCCAGTCTGAGCGACTAAACACTTCCTCGCCCCTGGCGATGATTTTCCCAATCCGACATTTCGAGGTCGGCCTTCGACTTCCCCTATGGCCCGAGTTCCGCCAGATACTCGGCTTCTATGGGATAGTCCCTGCCCAGATCAATCCCAACGGAGTGGCGATGATCATGGGATTCTTGTGCTTCCTGCGGGAACAAAATATCGTCTTTGACCTTGCGGTCTTTAGGCGAGTATTCTCGATCATGGCGACCAGCGAGGGCGTCATCTTCCTGTGCAGCCATGTCTGCACACTGGCGGGCACTTCCAACAAGAACCATCGCTGGGTGGAGCGATTAGTCGCCATCGAAGGCGACTTCGCGGGCATCTCCAGCTCGCCCATCCAGCCGTCAGAGAATGTCTTCACGGTCCCCTTCCTGAGGGAGAGTCAGGAGAAGCTGCTCGACTCCTTCAGGCATCGTCGCTTTGACGTGGTGTTCTGGAGGAGGCGAGTAGACGAGCTCACGGAAGTTCGCCCAGGGGAAGGTACTTTTTGCGCGAGCATCAGCCATACTCGCCCTTGAGCCTTGATCAGGCGACTAATCTTTGGTCTTCTTGTTTGCAGGCGTGCAAACTCTTCCGCGCGACGCTCTTCCTTCCGCGGTGAAGGCGACGGCTGCCACCCAAGGGGGTGCGGGAACCTCGGTGCGCGAGGTTGGGGGTTCCTCCCCAATTGTCTTGTCGTCAGGGGGCGACGATCCCAAGGTCGCCGACGATGAGGCCGGGACTTCCAAGAAGCGAATGGGTAAGGCTAAGGTCGCTGTGCCCAAGAGACAGAAGAAGGAGGTCGCCCATAGGGATCTAGGCAAGAAGGCGGATCCTTCGGAGGCTGGCGAGCCGAGCGACCATCCGCTCTTCAATGAGGGAACGCAGAGAGGATGCCTATGGTCGCCCGTTGGTGACCTGGGCTGAGTGCGCGCACGAGGTGACCCTCAGCTCTAACCTCCCCGCCTGGTCGGATGAGTGGGAGGACAAGGGGGAGGCCTTCGACGTGACCTACGTCCTCTATGGTCGCGCGGATGCCGAAGTCCTGCAAGACACAACTACCGAGGATTTGGCACACTAGACCTCGCGCTCCCTCTTGCGGTCAGCCGAGCTGGCTCACGCAACAGCAAGGCGACTACTTGAGTACGAGCAGGCGATCAAGGTGCAGGGTCCGAAGCTGATCGCCCTCGCGCTCCGGATCAAGGAGTTCGAGGTACTCGCCTTTGCGTCTTTGCTTGTTACTAAGATACTCGCCACCTTGCAAGCTGTCGAACTTACCTTTCCCTTTTGACCTTCTGCAGGCTGCCGAGCTGGAATCAGCAAAGAGATTGTCCCAGGCTGAGAAGGAGTTGGAGGATACTCGCTCGGCCCTGGAGGTCGCCCAGATCCGTATCGCCGAGTTGGAAACTCGGCCTGCCGAGCAGCAACCGGCAGAGGCGGCCATTCCCAGGGGCAAGCGCATAAGGATGCACGACGAAGACATGCCTTATATTCGCCGGGAGATCGCGCGAGCAACGGGGGAGGTCATCCTGAACCAGATGAAGGCAGACGATCTTCTGAAGCCGGAAGCTATGAGATTGATAGTGGGGGACCTCATTCCCGCGCTGCTCGCCGAAGAGTCTTCCTCCCCCTTGCGAGCATCCTCGTCGCAGCCCAACGATGCCGAGGATGAAGATGATGAGGACGACGATGACGATGATGACGATGATGATGACGATGATGACGACGATGATGGTGCTGCTGATGAGGCCGATGTAGATATAGAAGGCGAGGATGTCGCCTAGTCGCCTGGGCTCCCTTTTTGCTCGTCCGGCGACCTTTTTGTGCAGTTCTTTAATATACCTGTAACTTGTTGTACACAGGATTTTTTGCAGAAATGAAAGGAACTGGATTTTTTTGCTTGTCTGTTCTTTGCCTTTGTACTTACTTCCTTGCTTGTATGTCGCTTAGGCTCCTAGGCTCGAGGGGAGGTTGAGTGCTCGTTAGGCTCTTAGGATCTCGGCAAGGTTGAGTGCTCGCTACTGCATACTCGCACCACCATACTCGCACCTGCATTCTTGCTCCCAGGGCCTCGACTTGCACCCAGTGGAGAGTTTGTTAGGATTTATGTAATAATAAAAAGGAGCTCTTCAAGGGAAGGAAGAAGTAGGGTTCAGCAGTCGGGGAGGCCCGGGGGGACTTATCATCCCGAGGCCTCCCTTCTACTTGAAAACCTGACGTCGACGGAGAATGACGTCAAGTAAGGAATGGCAGACGGGCAGGTCCCACAGGGACACACCGTCCCGTGGTTTCCTCTTACTTGGATGTTTTGATGCCTTCGAAGGACGACGCAAGTATGGGATGGCAGCCGGGCAGGTCCCCTAGGGACACACATTCCCGGGGCCTCTGTTGACTTGGATGCTTGTTGTCTTCGAAGGATGACGTCAAGTATGGGATGGCAGCCGGGCAGGTCCCCCAGGGACACACATTCCCGGGGCCTCCGTTGACTTGGATGCTTGCTGCCTTCGTCTTTTGGTTGGTCAAATCGGTCACCTCTTTTTCCAAGTCGGTTTATCAGCGTCCGGACTTCCTCCTGGTATTTCCTCCAGTCGAATGAGAAGCGCAGTCGATACGAACCGTGACCAACATGCAAGGGGGGAGCTGATCTCGACCGTCAATGCAGAGGCTTGCACTTAAAGGGTTGCTGAACCGAGGCACTGTCCCATCATTCGTTCCGGGGATTTACGAGGTTTAAGTCGGAGGCTCGTTTCCCAACTGGTGGTGACGGAGATCGACGACCAGATCGTCCGGTAGGGAATGACAGTCGGGGAGTTCCCTGGGAGCACACCGTCCCGAGGTCCCCTCTTACTTGGATGATGAATGCCGACCAAACCTGTTTCCTGCTGCTCAACAATTTTAAGGGGAGTTTAAGCACATTTAAGCACAATAACTCACACAATCGGAGGAAAAGCTGGCAACAATACGCTTTGAAGCGAGCTGGTTTAAATTGATCACTTCTTTGCCCGATCGGAAGGTCGGCGTCCAGACTTCTTCCCTGTAATCTCTCCAGTCGAATGAGAAGTGCAATCGATACGAACCATGGCCAACATGCAAGGGGGGAGCTGATCTCGACCGTCAATGTAGAGGCTTGTTCTTAGAGGGTTGCTGAACCGAGGCACTGTCCCACCATCCGTTCTGGGGTTTTACGAGAATTAAGTCGGAGGTTCATTTTCCAACCTAGCATGTGGACCAATTTTACCAGCTTTTTTTTTTCTCTTCTCTGAAGATTCTTGCTGTGACAGAAAAAAGCTTCCCAGTCCCGTGTTTCAGGGAGAGGAAGGGTTTTATTTATAAATCAATAGGGATTACAAGGGTGGGACATATACATTCCCCCTTAGGGGTAGAACCTTTTCAGGTCATCACCGCTCCAAGTATTCCCAAGCAGCTCTCCTTCCTGGTTCTGCAGACGGTATCCTCCGGTTAGGAGTGACTCGTGGATGATGAAGGGCCCTTCCCAGTTTGGATGGAGCTTTCCGATGGCCGCTGATCGTCCCGCCGCGTCTACCTTCTTCAGGACCAGGTCACCTTCTTGGAAGTGCTTGAGGCGAACATTTTTATCGAAATGCCTCGTCATTCGTCGCTTGATCTCCTCTTGCCTGGCGGAAGCTAAATCTCTAAGTTCTTCGATGTAGTCGAGAGATAGCTTCTGAGCCTCCTCATTCTCTAGTCGATGTCCCTCACTTCCGCCATCGGCGGCGATCACCCTTGGACTTCTGACTTCAAACTCTACTGGGATGAGAGCTTCCGATCCGTGAGAGAGCTTGAACGGTGTCTCCCTGGTAGCTGAGCTAGGAGTGGTCCTCAAAGCCCACAGAACCGAGGAGAGTTGATCCGCCCAGTTACCTCTCAGGTTCTCCACCTTTTTCTTCAGCAGGTTGATGATCAGCTTGTTGGCGGCCTCCACTTGGCCATTTCTCCTCGGGTGATGCACGGAGGCGAATCGAAGATCAGTTCCCGCACCAAAGTGTTTACGCCAGGAAAATCCTGACCTCAAAATTCGAACCTTTGCAGCCGGAGGCTACTTGCCCAGCTGTCTGCAGAAATCTTCCAGCTCCAAGCTGGCAAACTGAGGACCGTTGTCGGTGACGATGGCGAGAGGAATCCCAAACCTACAGACGATCTCCCCCCAGATGAAGTTCTTCACGACTTGAGAGGTTGTCTTGGCCAAAGCTTTGGCCTCGATCCACTTGGAGAAGTAGTCGATCATGACGAGAATGAACTTCCTCTGACCACTAGCTAGGGGGAAAGGGCCAATCAAATCCATCCACCAAATGGCGAACGACCATGGGGCGGTGATTGATCGGAGCTGCTGGGCTGGCTGCAACTGGAGGGGGGCGAAGAGCTGGCACTTCTGGCACTTTTTCGAGAAGAGCTCAGCATCCTTCCGGATAGTAGGCCAGAGGTAACCATGCCTTAAGACCCTCTGCTCTAAAGTGCGAGTCCCAGAATGACTTCCACACTCCCCCGAGTGGATCTCTTCCAACACCCGGGGTACTTCGTCTTCAGAGATACACCTGGCTAGGGGGCCCGAGATGGTTTTACGGTACAGCTCCCCATCCTGCAAAAGATAGTACGTCGCTTTGTACCGAAACCTTCTCTGATCCCCTTCACTTGCTGGAAGCTGGCCGGTGGTAAGGAATGCCACAAAAGGATCCATCCATGAGGGGCGCTGCTCGATCTCCATCATCTCCCCTTCTTCGATGGACGGCCGGAACAGCTCGGTGATGGTTCCCCCAGCTCTTGGCCCATACTTGGCCAAACGGTCCGCCGCCGAGTTTTCCTCTCTCAGGACGTGCTCGGCGAAGAACGACTGGAAGCCTCCAATCAATCCCTTGACCTTCACCAAGTACTTCTGTAGGATGGTGTCGCGCACTTCGAACTCTCCTCTGATCTGCGACGCGACCACCATTGAATCCGTAAAGGCCCGAACATCACGGATCCCTAGCTCCTTGGCGAGGAGCAGGCCTGCCACTATGGCCTCGTACTCTGCCTGATTGTTTGTGACGGGAAAGAGGATCTCGACGGATTGCTCGATCCTCGTTCCCTGTGGGCTGACAAGAACGATGCCCACTCCCACAGAGCTCCTTCCCGAAGCTCCGTCAACAAACATCATCCAAGGGATTGGGTTGAACACCTCTTCCCCTGGCTCTGCTTCTGCCGAGAAGTCTGCCAAGAAGTCTGCTACCGCATGGGCTTTGATCGCCACCCGGGGTGAGAAGGAAATGTCGAACTCGCTGAGTTCTACCGACCATTTCGCTAATCTCCCTGAATGCTCCACTCCTTCCAAGATGCTTCGGAGAGGATGATCAGTCACTACTCGGATGGAGTGAGCCTGAAAATAAGGCCGGAGCTTCCGCGCTGACACCACCAAGGCGAAGGCAAGCTTCTCAAGGATTGGATACTTCAGCTCCGCCTTCTTTAGAACCCGGCTGAAGTAGTAGATGGGTAACTGTTTCTTCCTCTCTTCTCGGACTAGCACAGAGCTCACAGCCTCTGCCCCTACTCCCAGGTAGATGAGCAGGTCTTCGCCTTCTTTTGGGCTCTGAAGGAGAGGTGTCTGAGTCAACTGCTCCTTCAGCTTTACGAATGCCTTCTCGCATACTTCGGACCACTCAAAATTCTCCGTTTTGCGGAGTGTTCTGAAGAATGGAGAGCACTTCTCCCCGGCCTTTGACAGGAAGCGGCTAAGACCCGCCAACCTTCCAGTCAACCTCTGCACCTCCTTCATTGTCTTCGGGGAAGGCATCTCCAGGATCGCCCTAACCTTGTCGGGGTTCGGATCTACTCCCTCCGGGGTAAGGGATGCCCCAGGAACTTGCCTCTTCCCGCTCCAAAGACGCACTTCGCAGGATTCAACCTTATTTTGAACCTCCTTAGCGTCGCAAAGGTCTCCACCAGATCCATAATGTGTTCCTGGACGCTCTTGCTTTTAATCAAGAGGTCGTCCACATACACCTTCAGGTTCCTCCCCTTTTGCTCCTTGAAAATGTGATCCACCATTCGCTGATAGGTGGCTCCGGCATTCTTCAGCCCGAAGGGCATCATTTTGTAGTTGTAGCAGCCATCATCAGTGATGAAGGAAACATCGCGGCAGTCAGGGGGATGCATCCGGATCTGATGGTATCCTGAAAACGCAACAAGAAAGCTCATTACAGAAAAATCGATGGCTGAATCAACCAGCGCGTCGATTCGAGGCAAGGGATAACAATCCTTCGGACAACTTTTATTCATCAAAGAAAAGTCTACACACATTCGCCAGCTGCCCCCTACTTTCTTAACCATTACAATATTTGAGACCCAGCCTGGATACTGGATCTCTGACATAAAGCCTGCGTCTAGCAGCTTCTTCACCTCCTGCCGGATTGGCTCGGCCAGGATAGTGGCATTCTTCCTCTTTCTCTGGCGGACGGGCTGGGCCGCGAGATCCAAATTGAGTTGATGACAAGCGACCTCAGGATCGATCCCCGGCATCTCTGCTGCGCTCCAAGCAAAGATGTCGACGTTCTCTTGAAGACACGCCGCCATCCTTATCTTCTCCTCGATCTTCAGGGACCCGCCGATCTTCACCAGCCCGAATGCTCCTGCTGCGGAGAGCACCTCGATCTCCTCGACTTCCTCGGCTACCTCCAGCCTAGCTGGGCTCTCCATCACCCTTCCGAATTCTTCCGCGTCAGCCATCCAGCTGATGGTACTGACGGCGCTGAGGTAGCACTCTCTGGCGGCTCTTGGATCGCTCCTGATCCTCACCTGAACATCCCCCTGGCAGTACTTCAAGCACTGATGGTAGGAGGAAGGGACGGCCTTGAAGGCGTTGAGAAGTGGCCTCCCGAAGATGGCCTTGTAACAGCTCGGGGCGTCGACGATTACGCATCGACAGTTGATGGAGGTGCCACCGAGGGTTACAAGTAGATCTGCTCCTCCTTCCACCTCCTTCTTCTCTCCGGAGAAGCCAAAGAGGGGACCATCTGCTGCTCGAACTCTGTCGGGCCTGACTCCCAGTCCATCGAACGTCCCTTTGAAGATGACGTTCACGGAGCTACCGTTGTCGACCAGAATTCGATCAACGGTGAAGTCTTCCACTGCGGCCTGGATGACGAGGGCATCATGGAAGGGATTCTCATTCCCTAGCATGTCCTCCTCGAAGAGGTGATCTCCTCCAATGGGGGCGGGGCTTGCGAGGTCGAAGCGACGCTCCGACGGTAGATCTGATGGAGGCTCCCCTTTCGGGAAGCTCCCAGCCCGGCTCCCCCATGGATCACTCCAACTCCTTCTCCCCCTCGACTCCCTTGGCCAAGCTCTCCACGGACTCCGCGGTCGACGCGATCCTCGTTCCTCATTCGAACGACGGCAGCCTGCCCTGCCTGCGGCTCGGCAGGGGCCTCGCTCCTCCGCTGCTCTCCTCCGGCTTCCCCTGCGGCTAGCTTCCTTTTGGCCTCCCAAAAAGCTGGGCAGGCCATCATGGCATGCCCCTCCGCCTGGTGGAAGTCGCAGTAGAGCGGCACCTCCTCCATCTGCTCCTTCCTTGGCTGCTTCTTTTTCTTCTTCTTCTTGCCCTGAGGGTGCTCAGGCCTGGCAACCATCATGGCTTCATCTCTCCTTCGAATTCCCTCTCGCCTTCCATGCTGGTGGTAAGGCCTCCTCTCGGAGGATCTCCCCCTCTGATCCTGACGCTGGTGCCGTCCAGCCGGCCTCCATGACGGCCGGTTGTCCGGAACCTGATAGCGCCTCTCCTCTTCTCGACGCTCCGGAGCCACGACGAGTCGCCTCTCATCGTTCTTGCTTGGATCCTCCCTTCTCCTCTCTTCTCGCCGCTCTGGCTTCTTCCTCTCTGCCCTCGGGGGCTCTTCCCTCTTCCTCTTCTCTGGGACCTTATCCCTCCCTTCCTCTGCTGCCTTGGTCACCTCCGCTAGGTTGGCCAAGAAGTCCCGGTTGGAAGCCTCCCCCTGAACGAACTTGTTGGCCCTCACGATGAGGTTGTCGTAGGAGTAGGGAGGGTGATACGCCCGTGAGAGGTGTATATAAATACGCAAGTGCACGTGCCGTACAAGTAATAAAATGATGAGAAAGTGATCGTTCCCACGAGGAAGTGCTTAACTTAGTGCTCACAAATATTAGTTCCGCCTTTTCTCTAAATTCAAGCAAGTAATAAATGATTGGTAAAGATAATTAAATAATTCAAAAGCAACAATTACAACTCTAATTACGGTTACTTAAAATACTTTTACTTCACTTGGAAAGATAGTCTCACATGTGATTTTCCCTTGCTATGATGACAACCAACAAAAATGATAATTCATGAAGTATTAGCAATGATCTTGCAACGATTCTAAAATGGATAACTTTATCTCTCGATCACCATTATCCGTTTATCCCAAATCCTCTAGTCGTCTCCAACTTAGATGAAATTAGAATAACATAAAGCGCTAGAATCACGGTTGCTAATTTAAGAGGAGATCTCTCTCTCTCTTGGAATTATATTAAGATTTATGATACACTTTCAACGCTCCTCTCTCGAATCTCGCGATGAAGTATAAATACGGAAGTTTGGTTAAAAACTACACGACTCCTCTCTCGAATATCGCCGTGCGAATAAACGTTCATCTAGCCCGACTCATCTCTCGAATTGTTGCCAAGCACTTTAAAGATGAAACTTAAACCAAAATCCCAAGAATAGATCATAAATTTAATAAAGATCAACATCAATACATTCACAAATTATAAATGAAAATCAAGTCATCATCACAACTAAGGTACTTCACACATGCAAGACTTATAAAATTAGTTCATGGAGGAAGAGAAGAGTAGCAAATCAAAGTAGATCTTACTAGACATGATTAAGGAAATCAAAAATGATGTAGAAGTGTTTCTAGTCTCAGATCTTTCTCCTTGGTGAAGATCCATGCCTTCTTTCTCCAAGCCCTAGCCGAAATTTCCAAGAGGAAGAAGACCTCCAAAAGTTCTCTTTCTTTTATTTCCAAGTTCTCCCTCACAATAATAATGATTTTTCCCCCTCATTTTCGTGCTCATAACTGCCCTTCCAAATCTGAAGGGATGCCTCCTTTGGAATTACACATAGGCACCTCTTTTAAAATTCAAAAATCTGAATTTCCGCAGAAATTTATTTTCTGCATCAGCAATAAATGTTCCATTGCTTCCCCAACTTGAATCCTTTGACCAATCTTAGATAGAAAACATGGAAAATGACCGAAATCAGCCCAACATTGATTAATAAAATATTTAAACATATTTTCTATAATTGGGGATTATTTTCCTCTTTTTAAATGAATATTAGAGTAGAATAAGTAGTGAAATAACTTCCTTTTGGGAAGTTATCACCCCACCACACTTAAACAATTGCTAGTCCCTAGCAATGAAATAATCCAAGAAAAATCTGAATGGAGGGCTAATATTATGAAACAAACTCAAATAATCTCACATCCTTGCGAAATACATAAACCTACAATTCAACGAGAGTTCACCCAATCACAAATCCGTTAGCTTGATACAAGATAAGGCTCAATTAAGAAATCTAGTGTCGTGCATGCCTCTCTTTTAAAATTGTTTACTCCCATTTCATATTTAACATAGACTTCTGCATTAATAGGAAAAAATGAGATTGTTCTACTTCACTGATTTAACCTTTCCATAAGTTAGTAGCTCAAGTGAAAGTAGGACTGAAGTGTATGGATAGCTTTTTATACGAAGATGGAATTTCCTAGTTAATGATCTTAACAATTTACCACATTATGGTGTCGAATACTAGATTTGGTTTCACATTTTAACTTACTTCGTAGTTGGGATCATTCCGAGTATAGATATACACACCCAGGCCACATATCACTATGATGTATCAAATTAAAATTTTTTTTTTAGCTCTTATCATAGTTGGGATCATTCCAAGCATGCATACGCACACCTAGGCCACATATCACTATGACTCACACATTTGGCATCTTTTATAAATTCATCACAGTTGGGATCTTTCCAAGTATGTCTAACTATACCCAGGCCACATGTCACTACGAAGTTTGATCAATTTTCTTTTATAAGGTTCGACTCCCATAAGTGGATAAATTACTAAAATACATCAAATAAGAGAAATAAGAAAACGGAACATGAAATGGTTCAAGCTCCATTATTGTAGTGGATGGTCACAAAGGATATACTAACTAACTCATGTTTTGGTTAAACACATTGGCTTAGCCCATACTCATCCATCCCCATTATGTTACAGAAGTATATATAAAAATAGATCTAGAGAGTAAACTCATTCAAAGAAAATCTTTTGCATAACACTAAAATTAAAAATTTTCCTAAAATTTCGCTAACATCAAATTCATGAGTAGAGCTCTCCAAAATTGTTTGGTTTTACCAATTGATTATTGATTACACACAAGGATTGAGATTAAATAGTTAGAATAAGCCCTCATAAAAATAGGAGGGGTTATGCACCCCACCACACTTAAACATTGCTAGTCCCTAGCAATGAACTCAATGAAAATATAAAAGAGGAAGTAATGGACAATTGAACGATGAAAGAAATAGGAACAATGTAAAACAAATACTCCCCTCATATTCTTCTGCACTTTTTGTTGCAATCTCCCAAGGAAGGCCTAGTCCAAGAGTGTTCCGTTCAAATCATAGCTCAGTAGTCCAGAGGATCTGCAAATAGCATCACAAAACCAAACAAAAGCATAACCCTAATAAAGTAGCATATAATTTAAAGATTTTAACGGTAGCAATAGATATTGGATGGAGTCATATCTTAGCAAAAACATTTCAAGTAACTAAAGTGATGGAATGCAAGGTAATGGTCAATAAAATTAAAATATGCAACCATCACAGCACTAACATCACAGAAATATTATCCAAAAATAAGAAAAATTTATGCGTTATAACGCGCAAAATTTATGCGTTGCAACGCGGATGCGTTACAACGCGCAAAATTTATGCGTTGCAACGCGGAATTCAAACTGCCAGAATTTAAAGCTACCACAGAGGCTAGCAAGTTGTAACGTGCAAAATTTTTGCGTTGCAACGCGGAATCCAAAACTGCCAGAATTTATACTACCACCGAGGCTAGCATGTTACAACGCGCAGAATTTTCGCGTTGCAACCTAAAATCCAAAACTGCCAGAAATTACACTACAACCGAGCCTAGCATGTTGTAACGTGCCAAATTTTTGCGTTGCAACCTAAATTCTGGAAAATTTTCTTTCTAATTTTTTTTATTATCAAGATCTACTTTGCCATCTCTTCATCACCTATTGTCCTCCAAATGATAAAAACAAACATAAAACAAACAAAACAAACTAAAAACGATAGAAAAATAACAGAAATGGTGGGTTGCCTTCCACCTAGCAAAATAGACAAAAAAAAAAATTAAACTAATTGAACTAGACTTGGAAAAATAAAATTGCAGGAAAAATAAGATAACTACTGGGTTTATTGTCTCTCCAGCATGACTTATTCAAGTCTCGAAAATATTCTAGATTATTGGTTTGTGAAAGATAAAGTGAACAGGTAACTGCCTTAATATCCGTTGCGGTGCCGGGTACCGATATGGAGATAACACAGTTACTCCCTCTCCTGAATAATAATACCTGAATTTCACAGGTAAGGGAAATAGAAAATAAGAAGAGCAGGACATCTGCTCCTCACTCATCTCATCAACATGCATATTCTTAGATGGAGAAAGAGGTTCAAGAAATAAATTAGAAGAAAGACATAAATAATTAAAAAGTGGGAGAGTGGTCCCGGTCTCACTCTCAACAGGCTCCAAATCTTGTACACTACTGTCGACATCCAAAACAGGGCAAGAGATATCAGAAGGTATAGGAGTCACACAAGCAACATGGACATCATCAACAAGCGAGGAAGTGGATACTTCCTCAACCAGTGAGATGACATCGTCAAACTTTTGCGACTCGACTACAATCTCTGTAACCTCGCACTGCTGGATGGCTAAAGCAGGATCAGTGGAAATGAGTGTAGAAAGTTTATGCAAAGGAGGAATTGCGTCAATTTCAATATCAGAACACATGTGGATTGGTTCCTCGTGGGGTGAATCCAAAAGAGATGATGATTGCGTGTGTATATGAGGCACAACCATGTCATTGCACAAATCAACTGAAGGAAAATTCGCAATACTCCTCCGTATACAAGGTGGTACTGTGTATGGATCATCAGAGGTAGAAGGAACGTCATGTGTACGGAGTGAATCCGCAATAGCCCCCCGTAGACAAGGTGGATAAGCAGATATACTAATTTCAATATACGGTTCATTCTCTTCCTCCCTTTTACGTTGAAATGCAACGCACTCTTTTAATATGTGGTCGGTGCTATGACAGAATATGCATTGTTCCCTACTTCTTTGCGGCCTTTGAGGGGTCGTGCTGAAATAAGGGAATGATGCTTGTTGTGGAGGTGCGTAATTATAAAAACTAGGCTCGTCATATGACATATCATATGATATTGGTGCTCTGTAAGGTGAGTCATATGACGTATAACCATGGTCTCCTATATAACAATCATCACTATTATGATTATAAGACCCACACCATCGACATTGAGAGTAAGAAAACATGATGATGCATGGGTGAATTCACAAATTAAAATTATGCATAAACTAGTTGTACAAATACAAAATTACTATGGAGGCCCGCTTAGAAAATTTAAAATAACAATGAAAATGGAATTAAAAACAACAAAAACAACAAAAACTTGAGCTCTAAATACTCAGGGTTTGCTAATATTGCAAGAAAAGAATCACTAAATAGTTGCACTTCCCCGGCAACGGCGCCAAAAACTTGATACGCCCGTGAGAGGTGTATATAAATACGCAAGTGCACGTGCCGTACAAGTAATAAAATGATGAGAAAGTGATCGTTCCCACGAGGAAGTGCTTAACTTAGTGCTCACAAATATTAGTTCCGCCTTTTCTCTAAATTCAAGCAAGTAATAAATGATTGGTAAAGATAATTAAATAATTCAAAAGCAACAATTACAACTCTAATTACGGTTACTTAAAAATACTTTTACTTCACTTGGAAAGATAGTCTCACATGTGATTTTCCCTTGCTATGATGACAACCAACAAAAATGATAATTCATGAAGTATTAGCAATGATCTTGCAACGATTCTAAAATGGATAACTTTATCTCTCGATCACCATTATCCGTTTATCCCAAATCCTCTAGTCGTCTCCAACTTAGATGAAATTAGAATAACATAAAGCGCTAGAATCACGGTTGCTAATTTAAGAGGAGATCTCTCTCTCTTGGAATTATATTAAGATTTATGATACACTTTCAACGCTCCTCTCTTGAATCTCGCGATGAAGTATAAATACGGAAGTTTGGTTAAAAACTACACGACTCCTCTCTCGAATATCGCCGTGCGAATAAACGTTCATCTAGCCCGACTCATCTCTCGAATTGTTGCCAAGCACTTTAAAGATGAAACTTAAACCAAAATCCCAAGAATAGATCATAAATTTAATAAAGATCAACATCAATACATTCACAAATTATAAATGAAAATCAAGTCATCATCACAACTAAGGTACTTCACACATGCAAGACTTAGAAAATTAGTTCATGGAGGAAGAGAAGAGTAGCAAATCAAAGTAGATCTTACTAGACATGATTAAGGAAATCAAAAATGATGTAGAAGTGTTTCTAGTCTCAGATCTTTCTCCTTGGTGAAGATCCACGCCTTCTTTCTCCAAGCCCTAGCCGAAATTTCCAAGAGGTAGAAGACCTCCAAAAGTTCTCTTTCTTTTATTTCCAAGTTCTCCCTCACAATAATAATGATTTTTCCCCCTCATTTTCGTGCTCATAACTGCCCTTCCAAATCTGAAGGGATGCCTCCTTTGGAATTACACATAGGCACCTCTTTTAAAATTCAAAAATCTGAATTTCCGCCGCCACGTTGCAACCTGCAAATTTCTGGCGTTGCAACTTATTTTCTACATCAGCAATAAATGTTCCATTGCTTCCCCAACTTGAATCCTTTGACCAATCTTAGATAGAAAACATGGAAAATGACCGAAATCAGCCCAACATTGATTAATAAAATATTTAAACATATTTTCTATAATTGGGGATTATTTTCCTCTTTTTAAATGAATATTAGAGTAGAATAAGTAGTGAAATAACTTCCTTTTGGGAAGTTATCAGAGGGTTCCTGCCGAGCTCCAGCTTGAAGAGGCCTTGCCCTATCCCGAACGTCAAGGCCAGTTGCAGGATGGTGTGATCCACCTCCTCGATATGCAGCACCTCCTCCTGGAAACGCTCGATATAGGCCCCCAATGGCTCATCCGGCCTCTGGGTCACAAGGAACAGAGCTGTCGCCTCCTTCTTCAGCTTCTGGGCCGTGGCGAACCTGGTCGTTACTCCACGGCACAGGTCTTCGAAGCAGAAGATCGAGCCCAGAGGCAACTGGTGGAACCAGTCCCTGGCTTTCCCTGTAAAAGTGATGGCGAACAGCCGACACTTGAACACATCCGACATGGTTCGGATAGAGATAATATCTTCAAACCACGGGATGTGACGAACAGGGCCGTCCCTCCCGGTGTAGTATTTCAACACAGGATCCCTGAATCCTTCGGGCACGGGCGCGACAAGGATGTCTTCACAGAATGGGCTCCTCCCACTCACTGGACGACGGTCTTCAAGCTGGCGAGTATCATGGCCATACTCGCCATAAGGCCGAGTATCCTGATATCTCGCCTGCTCCTCCACCTCGCGGAAGCGAATTCCTTGCGAGGATTGCGGGAAGGGCTGCGACCTCCTTGGTCGCTCGATCTCCGGATCGACGTGCTCCTTGCCTGCGCGCTGGGTGCGCTCCTCGCCCTCGGTCAGCACCGGGCGATTAGGCGAGGTCGCCGTGACCTCCGCACCCTGCTGGAACACTGCTCGCATAGCCCCTTCCATGCGCTGGGCGAATGCTTCGAAAACTTCCATCGTCACGAACCTGCCAGTTCCTGACGGGTTGCCGACCACTTCCTCGTGGTCGCCTTCTACGACCATCTTGTCTTCCTATTAGGTTTTCTCCCTCTGGCTGCGATCCACGCTCACCGCACCAAAGTGTTGACGCCAGGAAAATCCTGACCTCAAAATTCGGACCTTTGCAGCCGGAGGCTACTTGCCCAGCTGTCCGACGAGATGATCAAGCTGGCGACTATGAGGAAGCTAGGAGAGCAACAACAGGACCCCAGGTGCTGCGGCAAGGAGGTCCCACCACGTACCCGGAAGCTCAAAGGAGTCTTCCCCTCCACAACCAAGAATGGCCGAGCAGGGTATGAGGAAGGCACCGACTTGGCTAGCAAGCAGGGGTGACGGGCTCGAGAATTCGGAAATCGGGATCCAGAAGCTCAAGCACAGGTGCCAATCCAAGTACCCCTGGGGTCCTATTTATATGCAACCAAAGGGTAGGGGAGGTTTTTATAGCCCAGCCCTAACCTGGCGACATACGGGATACTCAGCATGTATCTCCGACTATAGTCTCCCATCTGGCGAGTATTGGTTGCTGCTCGCACAAGCCGGGCCGATACTCGCGCAGGGCTTCTGTGGCTTGCCGGACACTTGGGGTGACATACGGGATACTCGCCAAGCCTTCGTTTGCTCCTGTTGGCTGATTTGTCTGCCTCTTTGACTTTGACCTCTGCCTACGTGGCCTTGAGTGGGTCCCATCCTCGGAGAATAAGGGTTGTACATTAGTGTTGTCACAGTATAGTGGTGTAGCGCCAGGGACGGTAGTCTGGAACTCCTGCAACAAACGATGAAGCCAAGTTATTTCTGCAGCAGTGGTAGCCATGGCACGGTACTCAGCTTCAGTGCTAGAGCGAGATATGACATCTTGTTTCTTGGATTTCCAGGAGATCAGAGTGCCAAGGAATATGCAATACCCAGTGGTAGACTTGCGATCAGATATGTCACCAGCCCAATCAACATCAGAATAGGCACGAAGTTCCAGAGGAGAGGTTGAGTCAAAAAATAGTGATCGTGTTCTTGTACCACGAAGGTATCGCAAGGTGCGGAGAAGAGCCGCATAATGGGTGCCCCGTGGTTGCGCAACAAACTGGCTGAGGATGTGAGTAGCGTGAGAGATGTCCGGTCGACTGATGGTGAGATACACTAACATCCCAACAAGTTGTCTGTATCTGGAGGGATCAGGTAGGATCTCCCCTTCCTGAGGACTCAGTTTAACATTTAGTTCAATAGGAGTTGCAGCAATGCGGTCATCTGTTAGAGCAGCACGGTCAAGTATCTCAGTGATGAACTTCTGTTGAGATAAGACGTATCCTCTGGGAGAATGATCAACTTCAAAGCCTAGAAAATATCGTAATGGTCCGAGGTCTTTCATCTCGAATTGCGTATTGAGATAAGTCTTGACTTCTTGGATATGCCGAGAGTTTCCTCCTGTGATAATCATATCGCCAACATATAGAAGCAGGATAGTGCCGGAGACATGAGTAAACAATGCCGGATCAGAGAGACTAGCAGTAAAGCCAAAGGCCAACATTGCAGTTGCAAATTTTGAGAACCAAGCGCGAGGAGCTTGTTTGAGACCATAAAGAGCCTTGCGAAGATGATAGACTTGTCCAGCTGAGTGTTGAATTCCCGGTGGTGGTGTCATATAGACATTTTCAGAAAGATCTCCATGTAAGAAAGCATTCTTGACATCAAGCTGAGAGATGTTCCATGAGTGAATAGAGGCAATAGCAAGAATAGTACGAATGGTGGTCATCTTGGCAACTGGTGCAAAAGTTTTATCATAATCAATACCATATTGCTGTTGGAAACCACGAGCAACCAAGCGTGCTTTATATTTGTCGATGGTGCCATCAGCCAGAGTTTTGATTTTGTAAACCCATTTACAACTGATAGGTCAAGTGCCCTTAGGAGGCACAACGAGGTCCCAAGTATTTGTTTTCTTCAAGGCTTGTAATTCTTCATCCATTGCATGCTGCCAAGCAGGTATAGAGGCTGCCTCATGGTATGTTTGGGGTTCCCGATGGTTAGAGGTAGTTGAAAGAAAGGCTTGGAGAACAGGAGTGAGAGAGGAGAACATGCTAAGACGATTTGGAGGCTTGTGGGTGCGAGTAGAGCGACGAAGAGGGATTGGAGATTGTGACGATTCACTGTTATTGAGGTGTGAATCAGGGATTTGGGAAAGGACTTGATCGTTTGTTGGGTCGAACTCACTTGTTCGAACATCAGGAGTAGCAGAGATGGTTACTGGAGATGTAAGTGGTTGAGAAATGTCGAGAAATATGAGATCTTCAGGAGTGGATGGTGTTAATGGGATAGGTGGATTGGGAAAGGCATAGTAGGGAAGATGTTCAAGCTGGAAAACCACATGTTGGGAGATGCGCATACGTTTGGCAACAGGATCATAACATCTGTAGCCCTTGTGTTGTTCGCTGTAGCCCAGAAAGACACAAGCCACAGAGCGAGGTGATAGCTTATCTCTTTCAACAGAGGGGAGTTTAACAAAGCAAGTACACCCAAACACTCTTAAGTGGGAGTATGTTGGGGTCTTGTGATAAAGTCGTTCGAACGGGGAGATGTTTTGCAGGTTTGGGGTAGGGATTTTATTTGTTAAGAAAACACTGGTAAGAACGGCTTCTACCCAGTATTGGACAGGTACCGAAGAGGTGAGAAGAAGAGATCTCGCTACTTCCAAAATGAGTCTATGTCGACGTTCGGCTACTCCATTTTGTTGGGGAGTATGAGCACATGAGTATTGAGCAAGGGTTCCTTGAGACCGAAGGAACTGCTGAAAGTGGTGTGAGAGATATTCCCCCCCAGAGTCGGTACGCAAAGTTTTAATTTTATAGGCAAATTGCGTAGCTACCATAGAAGTAAATTCAACATACTTAGAGAATACATCAGACTTAGCGTTCAAGAGATATAACCAAGTAAAGCGAGAGTAATCGTCAACAAAAATTACATAATATTTGTTTCCTCCTTTTGAAATGTGAGGAGAAGGCCCCCAAACATCGGAGTGAACTAACTCAAACGGGGCTACAGTAGCAGAAGTGCTAGCGGGAAAAGAGGAGGCAATCTGACTACCTCGAATACAATGAGTACAAGGATTAAGCATTTTTGTATTGACAGAACCCAGAGCACCGGAGGAGGCCAGGAGTTGAAGCCGTGGTAACGAGACATGGGCAAGACGACGATGCCAGAGATCACACGAGGAGATGACGGCAGGAGAAGCAACAACAACAGTTGATTGGGGAAGTGGGAGGTGCAGACTGGTAAGGTAGTAGAGACCGTTCTGACGAAGACCTTTACCAACAATCTTCCCCGTAGTTGAATCTTGTATAGAGCAGTTAACAGTATTGAAGGAAACAGAGAATCTATGATCAGTAAGTTGAGAAACAGATAAGAGATTCATGGCCAGTTTTGGAACATAATAGACATGAGGAAATAGTGAAGTTAGGATGGTCTAGGAGATGTCCACGACCCTGAATTGGGAGTAAAGTGCCATCAGCATTGCGAATAGAGGAGGATGAGGAGAGAGGTGTAAGAAAAGAAAGGTGGCTATCATCATTAGTCATATGGTAGGAAGCACCCGAGTCCAAAATCCAAGAGGCAGCAACAGCGGAGGAGGAACCTATGTTAGAGGAGGAACTGTTGACCTGCATCATTTCCATAAGTTGCTGCATTTGTTCTGTAGAGAAGGTTGGGGTGAGAGAGGTAGTAGCGGCCTGAGGAGCGGGGCGACTAGCGGACCGGTGACCTGCAACTTCTTGAGCCTTGCGGTTTGCAAGAGCAAGGCATTCTTGAGTGGTATTAGTTCCATAGCGTTTGTGCCAGTTGCACCATTTTTGCCCAGGGGTAGTAGCCGGCACTGCCCGAGATTGGCGATTTCCAGAGGGGGGTGGTGATGACCGGGGAGGAGGCCGAGAGGAAGCGGCCATAGCAGGAGTGACCGGGGTAGCCAAAACAGTGGGTTCCAGAGAGGAACCATTCTCAAGGGCAAGGCGGCGATTTTCCTCTGCAGTTAGTTCGTTTACCGCGACATCTAAGGAGGGAGGCGGTGATCGTTGAAGAGGTATGCCAGCAAAAGTCTGGAATTCAGGCCGGAGATGCATAAGGAACTGCAGTAGTCGGCGCCGATCGCGAAGAGCAAGGTACTGTTGATAGAAAGGACTTGTGTCTCCGGGAAGCGGAGATGGCTCCATGATGCTAAGCTGATTCCAGAGATCAATCATGGTGGCATGGTACTGACGAATGGAGAGATTTCCTTGAGGGGTGGACTGGATAGTTTGAAGAAGCTGGAACTCATGCGCACTGCCAGTTAAGGTGAAGTAGGTGCGAAGGTGATTCCACATGGAGGCTGCAGTGTCATAAGGTTCAAGTTGCAGCATGATTGAGGGCGAGGCAGATTGAAGGATGACATCGATTGCCCGATGCTCATCATAATGCCAGGTATCGAGAAGACCGAGGAAGGCCTTATCAGTTGCTTTGTCAGCTGTTGTCGTGGGGATGGGAGTGGTGCCATCGATATGCCCCCAGAGACGGCGACTGCGAAGATGACTTTTGACGGCTAATGACCAAACCCTGTAGTTGGTGCTATCAAGAGTGATGCGGAGACGGGACTCAGAGGTAACGGTAGAGTCGGCCATCAAGACAAAAAATGGAGGGGAGCGGGTGGCGTCTCGGCGAGGTGGTCTCGGCGAGGTGGTCTCGGCGAGCTGGGAGGGGAGGTGGGGTCTCGACGAGGTGGTCTCGGCGAGAGGGGGGGAGGAGGGGTCTCGGCGAGGGGTCTCGGCGAGAGGGGGGGGGAGAGGATCTCGGCGAGAGGGGGAGGGGGAGGGGAGGTGGGGTCTTGACGAGGTGGTCTCGGCGAGAGGGGGGAGGAGGGGTCTTGACGAGAGGGGGGAGGGGAGAGGATCTCGACGAGAGGGGGAGGGGGGGGGGGGGGGGGGGGGGGGGGGGAGCTCGGCGAGCTGGGAGGGGAGGTGGGGACTCGGCGAGGTGGTCTCGTCGAGGGGTCTCGGCGGGGGGGGGGGGGGACTCGACGAGGGGAAAGCACGAGCAGAAAAAAAAATTTCAAACCCAAAAAAAAATTTAGACAGAATAGACCTCTGATACCATGTTAGAAAGGAAGAATGTGTAAGTTTATTCATCCCAAGAAGGGGGTATTTATAGGAGAGAGAGAGAGTACATGAAAGAAGATAGGAGATGTGGGACTAAAAGAGACTAAGTGGGCTATACAATAATGGGCCTAAACAATGGGCCTTTATATACAATATAAATATTACTTTAACAAGAGTATTGATTCAAGTGATCAGAATCGTGCACTCATATTTGTCTGCTCAACATCCAGAAGGGCGTAATTACTATTACGTCTCCCAGAAAAATTATAAAATGGTGTTCATGCCTTCAATTTTAGGGACGGAAGGAAGAAGAGAAGACAGAGCTCTGGTGTTTTCCGACGAAGACTTGGCTCCATGTTCACTCTCCTGCTCAATGGCCGCTCCACTTGCAACAGTTTTGCTCCAGAGACTGCTTCCGCGAGCACTGCTGAAGACTGCTTTTTTCCTCAAGATACTTGTAAAAGGAGAGGTGACCTGTCACCCTTCAGATAACTCCAACTCTTGCAACCACATGTAACTAGTGGATTTGATCAGATCCAAGCTTGGACCCATGGTTTTTTTCCTTTACGGATTTTTCCAAGTAAAACGTCTCGTTGTTTTGATATGAATAGAGATAGGGAGAGAGAATCTTTATAGCGCTCCTATACTTACATGAGAGAGGGATATGAATAGAGATAGGGAGAGAGAGAGAGGTATAGAGAAATTGATTTTTTAGGTAAAAATATAATTTTTTTTTACAAAATAAAAATATGAATATTGATTCATATTTTTTATGGTTATTTCAAGTACTCATATGTATATGTTTTGAATAAAAGTCAGTGCTCATATACGGGCGCAACCCGCTCATATGCGGGCACAGTCCGCTCATTGACGGGCGCAGCCCGCTCATAGATGGGCGCACCCTGCTCGACTGTAGGCGAAACCCGCTAAGGGTCAGCGAACACGACAAATGTAACTGCCCCCGACGAGAGAGAGAGAGAGAGTCAGCGCGCACGTCAAATGTCGCCGCCCTCACTTGCATGTATCCTTTATAAACCCTATGCATCTTACTCTCCCTTGATATCCTATTGATCCATCATTTCCTTTATTAGGTCCTCAAACTTGACTTCATCTAATTTAATAAAGATACAAACTCATCAGCCAACTTATTTAGTCATTAAGCATGAGGTCAAGTTCTATTTTTTTAAACGCAAGCATTTTTCCGACTACTATGTAACCAAACAACTCAAATAATGGTGACGATGAGAATATAATTTTTCCACAACCACCGCCGCCCCAGATAGAGCCTATATTGAAATAAACATCTCTTGATTCTACCCCTCCACTCACCCATCCCAAAGGGCATGGACCGACTAGGACGAGCAGTCATAGAAGGGGGGCATTTCTTTTCTCGAGAGAGGCATCCGACGCCTCCATGTGCCCAAACGGAGAATCGAGGTATCTGATATGGTCCCCTTCGGGTATAGTTTTGAGTCACCACGAAACCCAAATTTTTGAGACCAATGTAAAAATCTCTGGATTGAGCGTGATTGTCCGACTCCGTTGGCCTGAGCACGAAATCAACCTATCCCCTAAAGATGAGTGTCATGTTCAAGTCAAATGATCCGCCGTGTTTTTGGGTTTTTAAGAATGCGGACATTCATAGGTTCTTTATGAATATTATTGGGACCATGGTAAGGTGGAAAACTGAGGGGGTTGTTTAAGAATCCGTTTGGCGTGGTGTTTTTGTACAAATGACACCGTCGTAGAATGTGTGATTCGCATGACAACGATTATGACCACGACCAAGAAAAGAACACTAGTTTTGAACATAAAAGTGGATGAAGTTCTTTAGGTGAGGTCAAACGTTCATTAACGTCGTTCATAACCACCACCATACCGTTGTGCCAAATGAAGCCTAAATAAACTTAACGATATCGTAACCACAAGATTTTTGTGCAACACTAGGAGTTTACTTTCACCACAGATATATTTATGGTAATTGTATGCTATATGTGATGGTCTTCAAAATTAATTTAGGCTTAGTTTGGCTCGGCTTATTTGCTCCGGTGAGTTTGGACAAAATCGTCATTGTCATAGAATGTATGTTTGGTATGACAAATGTTACTACCATTATCAAGAAAAGAAACTAGTTATAAGCATAAAATGTTTGGTATGACAATGACGTTTTTATCCAAACTCACCGGAGCAAATAAGCCGAACCAAACGCACCTTTAGTCCTTAATATTACAGTAAACTTTGGCTTCACTAGAATGGATCGTTCTTGGAATTCCATCAGCTGCAGCGATTGGGGTGTGTTTAGCAGGTATAGAAGAGAGAAAAATTAGGGTCCGTTCGTTTGGACGGAATTGGCTTTCCGGAATTGGCATTGGCGATTAGAAATCCAATTCTCATGTTCGGCGCAACGAAATTTACGAGGATATTGGCTTTTATATGAAAACCCATGGCTTTGACTTTGAAATAAAAATCAAATCGCCAATTCTTACCTCCACCCATGAGTTTTCCGCATAATCAAGTGTTTTTGCCTGAGTTTTTCGGCCTACGCGTGTGTTTTCTTGTCGGGAGTGGGTTTTTTTCGCCGGGCGCGTGTTTTTCGGCCGACGTGTGTTTTTCGGTCGGTCATTCATTTTTTGCCCAGGCTTGGGTTTTTATCCCGGGGGCGCATTTTTTGGTCGGCCGTGGGTTTTTCGGCCGGGCGGGCAATTTTCACCCGGGCGCGCGTTTGTTTTGCCCGGGCGCACTTTTTTCACTCGGGCGCGCTTTTTTCGCACGAACGCAATTTTTTCGGCCGAACGCGATTTTTCCGGTCGAACGCGATTTTTTCGATCGGAAGCGAATTTTTCGGTCGGGCGCGATATATTTTGCCCGGACGTGATATTTTTTGTCGGACGCGATTTTTTCTCCCGAGCGCGTTTTTTTTGGTCGGGCGCGCTTTTTTGGCACGGGCGTGATTTTTTCGCCCGGGCGCAGTATTTTCCGCCCGGGTGAGATTTTTTCCCCGGGCGAATTTTTTTCGCCCGGGCGCAATTTTTTCGTAAAAAATCACACCCTGTCGAAAAAAATGAGCCCCGAATAAAAAATTGCGCCCGGGTGAAAACAACGCGTCGGGTCGCCCGGGCGAAAAAAATGCTCTCGGGCAAATAAAACGCGCCCGCTCGCCCCTACGAGAAAATCGCAGCCTGGCGAAAAAAATGCGACAGGGCGGGAAAAAACGCGCTCGGGCGAAAAAAACGCGCCCGGGCGAAAAAATCGCGCCCTGGCGAAAAAAACGCGCCCGGGCGAAAAAAACACTCTCGGGCGAAAAAAATGCGCCCGGGCGAAAAAATGCCCTCGGGCGAAAAAAACGCGCCCTGGTGAAAAAAACGCCCCCGGGCGAAAAAAAAACGCGCCCGGGAAAAAAAAAACGCGCCCGGCCGCAAATTTTTCCATCCGGGCTCACGTTTTTCGACCAATCGCGCGATTTTCGCCAGGGCGCTGGTTTTTGCCCTGGCGCGCGTTTTTCGCCCGGGAAAAAAATGAGCAACTGGGCGAAAAAATTGCAATTGGGCGAAAAATGCGCGTCTTAAAACATATTGTGCAATTTAATGCGTTCGGCGCTGACGCCTATTTTGAGTTTTATAAAATTATTGTATAATGTTAATTCCAATACCAATTCCATCATTCAGCCGAACAATTTTTGTGCCTTAATTCCAATTCTATTGACTGAATTCAATCTTACCGCCGAACAACAAAATTGGAATTATGTAAAAAGCCAATTCATATAGATATTGGTTTTCATCGAAAAGCCAATTCCAGAATGCCAAATCCATTCAAACGAACGGACCCTTAGGATATTTCTCTTGAACATTGGGGTGTTATTTTGGGTGTGTACAAAGCAGTGGTATGCGTGGTTATAACATTGCTCTTTTTTTATCACTATCTTACTTTCTACGCTATAATACAAAAAATAGTAAAAATGACTTGTATGGAGGATAAAATAATAGAAGATAGAGTTAGGTTGTTTGAAGTAAATAGTGAAAGTTAAAAAAATTCACCAATTAGACAAGCAGATCGGTTAGAATTGAAGGATTTGGAAGAAGGGAATAACTCAAATTAACATTGATTAAAATCATTCAAATAAAATGCATAGTAAATATTTTTTATACATAGAAAATAAACATTCACAAAGCTCTGAAAATGTTTCGATAGAGAGGTTGAATGCGATTATACATATTTTCGATAAAAAAATGATAAACTAATCCTACAGGCCAAGCTAGAGTTCAAAAAAATCTTTAATCAGATACCATTTCCTAGAAAAACAACAGAACCCCAGAATTATCTCATTTGAAGGCTATGTTTGGGGGCGGCAGCATTGACATTTTGGTGATCAAGCGCGAGCGGTGTTCCGTATTATGTTCCCTAAGTACACCGTTCTCACCCAATGAAATACATAAATCAACCAAAACTGAAATCAAAACATTATCATTGCCTTATAGTCTTCATTTGGAAGAATTGTAGTATGAACCAGTGGAGAATTGTTAATGCTTCTTCTCCTGGAGCAAAAAAAAACACTGAATTAGTGGTAATGAATTAGCTGTGGTTGCTAATCTTCATTTGTGAGTACATCAACGTTCAATAACTGAGAGTGATCTCAGAGATCCATCAAGAAACTGCAGAAAAGAGCAGACATGGGCTGTGATGAATATGCACAAAAAGGATTCTGCTAAGGAATATATAAACTTTAAAAGGTACAGTGTGTTCTAGGAAAGATATAACAAGAATTGAGGAGTAAACAGGCAAGAAAAAAGGTGATTTCCTACTTCTTATAAGTGGAATCCACCTTCTCTCTGTTATAAAGGTGAATTCAAAAAATAATAATGCTTCATTTCAATTTCCTACTAGACAAACCTTCTATGGTGGCCCGTCCGGCCTAGAAATTCCTGCATATCCCACAAAGATCTTGGTGTGCTACCTTATCCCGGTCCATAGAGATGCCTTGGGCGCAGATGGTATGACCAAGGTACTGAATCTCCTGCTGATGTATGAAAACTTCTGTGTTGAGATACAAAGAATGGCGAAGTAATGTGTCAGATTGGTTCCTTAAGATGCATGAAACGGTCCTTTCAGGTCAAACTGTAAACAAGAATGTCATCAAAATACCAGACATATCTCTGAAGTGCTGGACAAAAGATATTGTTCATGATTGCTAGGAAGGTGGCAGAAGCATTGGTCAACCTAAAGAACATGACCAAGAGTTCATAGTGGTCACCATGCGTGCGGAATGGCGTCTTATAAATGTCATCCGATCATACAATAAATAATACAAGTAGTAATATATGCCCTAGTATGTGGCAAAACAGTAAATAAAGACAAACCAGTAAAAGGATGGCTAGGTCGGTGCTTTAGAGCTATCTCCTGCTCTGCATCTAGAATACTCTCCATGCTCGCGCTTCTGTGTTTTTCACCGGTCCCTCGTCATTAGTAACAATATCACCTATGTCTTAATAAGTATCATAGGTTGACCACACAGAATAAGGAACACTTGATACTTTAAGCAAAAGTCACTTTTCATTACTTCGGTAGAAAATACTTTTAAGTAAAATCATACATGGATTTACATATCATACAAATCACTTCACTGATAAATTGTAAAATGTCAATGCAAAATAGCTTGGTATTATTAGAATTCTCCATACTTCTTTCACAAGAGAAAATAACTCATTCCTTACCATCAGATGTTTGTGTTAATTAAAGGAATGTGCACATGGAGAGAATTCCTACACGACATGCACTGAAATTAAATTCCAACGCATCGAATGATTATACCCTCTCTGACCTGCAAAGTAAAGCTTCAAGTCCTCGTCGCATCATCTAAAATAATTACAAGTGTGTATGCGATTTCGCTTCTAAATATCTGCAATTTACCATAAAATTAGTTAAAATTAATAATAAATACTTAGACTTATTCATGCAAGCTATAACTAAGACATGAACTCACTTACATGCTTAAGAAGGCCAGAATCTGAGTCATTTAAAAGTGTCCAGGGCAGCATTTAACGAGTTGGTAATGCAAAAGAGAGTGAATTAAGCTATAGTTAAGCTATAGCAAGTTGTATCATGCATGAGTTCTCACCAAGATTTAAGGTTGTGGAATCCTTACGGTAAGTTGTTTATAGTTTAGCCTTGCCTAAGGTGAATAGCCAAAGTACACAAAATTTTCCATGTATCCTGACTTAAACACTTCCCCGGACCCTCGCTTCGCGGGGATGCTTTGTGCACCGGGCTGCCCTTTTTTTATCCTTACTTACAACAAACGTGGGGGACCCTCCAATTAGTATACAGATCCTTCCCAAACTAGTTAAGGGCCAGTTATGTTGGTTTGCTTAGGAGATAAACGATAAGGCAGGTGCACAGAATGCTCTTCTTCATTAATGCAGGCCGGCTGGTTCATATTCCAATAAGTTAACACATGGCCCAATCAATGCAAGCCCTCCATCCTCTCCTCTTAAAAGGAGTTCATGAAGTTAGCATACAATGGGAAGGGTTATCAAATGCGGAAGCACCATAGGAATCAATGGAAGAGTTCAAAGAAGTAAGTAAATCCATTATTGGAGCTTGCAAACAAGCTCATTTTGGAGGGTGATGTTAAAGACACCAAGAAGACCAGATGCCCAACAACAATACAGAGTTGGGGTTAGAATGACATTGATTCAGTGAATCAACAAAGACTGCAAAAGAAGAGCACTAAAGCCAGCCTAAAAAACTTTAAGCTTCATGATTAAGTACACCCTTATAAGTATGGACACACAATCCCCCTTTAGAATTCAAAAATACTAAAATCCAAAATTCAGATTTGCAAATATTTTACATTTTCGGGGATTCACATCACATAGTGCTCAAGATGCAGCACTAATGTCCACACTGCAGGTGTAATGAGAAATGCAGTAAAAGATGAGTTGCTCACATGAAGGTTATGACCTAGATAAAATCTAGATTGGGTTACATCACAGAGCTCAAATATTAATGCAAAAGAAACACGAGATGATCAGTTTTTGTCAAAACCTTCAGAACATCGAAATCTACTAGAAATATGGACAAAATTCTAGCCGTCTCTAATTAGAAAAATGAAAGATAAATTCTCAAGCAACCATTTATAACTAGGGTTGAAACAACTAAAAGGAAAATAAACAGATGTTCAAAAAACAACAGAAATTAGTACTAGAAAGTGCGACATTAATTTCGGAGGTCTGAATCTGCAAATGAAGGAAAATTTGGGCCTAAAAATACAGTTTAATGAACTTTGGTTGATTAGAAGTATGTGGGTCTCAGAATGCCCATTTTCACATTCCTGAATATGACCGCATCACATTCCTGAATATGACCGCATCACATTGTATTCTAAATGTTCTACTTGATGGATTGAGATTTTGATAATCTACTTGATCCATATAATTGACCTATATTTGTTCTACATAAAATATATAATGGTCTCATAGAAGAAAGCTTTCGTCAAAGCTCACATATATCCTTTTTCATTGTAAAATGGCTTCACCTATTGCTGTTTGATGGCAGTTAGTTCCCCGACTCCTAGCAGGCATCTTCGAAGAGCTCCTTCATTGCGCTGCAAGTGGAGAAAGAAATCAACTTCGGCATTTAGATCTTCTCCTTCTCTTTCCCGCTATTTTTTAAACCCTCGAAAGCCTTCCACCGTCAATGAATTTCAGATGCTTCAAAACGTTTAAAACCCCACAAACGTACAAACATAACACTTTTTCGATTTCGAGTAACTTGGGTATATGACAATTCGAGATCCTCTCCAAGATCTTGTTTTCATGCAAATGGTATTCAGCCAAGTGAGTTCACCTCGTTGAGACTATCAGCATATGTTATATGAAGCTTTTTGAGAGAAATTCCCCTAATTCCACATGGAAGGGCTCTCACTTCAGGACATTCCTCTAAAATCAATTCATGCCAGTAAGAAAGAAGTACCAGTTTTTGCAGAGAATCATTCTCTTCATTTTCAACCGTAAAGAACCATTTTTCCCGATTGCCCTTGTTGGAGAATATGAGCATCTGCAGCTTTGGGAATGTTTTCATGTATGCGACAATGTCGATGCTACACCGCCACCAAGAAATTCTGGTTCAACACGCTTGACTGCATTTGTGATACGACCTGCATTGGAAAGTTGAAGCTGCGCTATGTAACGGCCAAATGAAGCTGAAGGTGTTAACTACCGTTTGAATTGAATTTTGGCAGGACGTGTGTTTTGGCTCAATTTGGTAGAGGTGTGCTTATGTAAATAATAAAGAGTCTTGGTATAAATAAGGGAGGTGGTAAGGAGGAGTTATGCTTTTGTTCATCAAGTTTTTTTTAGTTTCTTTTTGTTGTGTTTCTCCGAGAGCTGAGCTAGTTGGAGCTCACCATTTCCTTTGATCTGTTCACAGGTATTCAACCTCTTAGGGTCAAGTTTACCTTGCTTTTTCTTCTCTTAATGCTTGCGGTTAATCTTGTTGAACCCCTGATTGAATTACCTGTTTGTATTCCAGCCTTGGAACAATTCGAACTGCATATTCAATTTAATATCCATCTTGTGATTTCTGAGCTGGTGTTGTGTTAAGCAATTGAATTGTGGTTGCTTCATTGAGAAGCATTTGATTGATTTATCTTAGTTGTATCCTTGATTGTTTTGGATTGCAATAATTTGCACTAGATAGAGTCATCAAATGTTGCAATTGACCCATCAGAGGAAGCTGAGGATTCCTAGTTTTAATGCCGCGAACCAAATTGAACTGTGTTGGGACAGAATTCCACGCTTAATTTCAGTCACTATGGCACGAGTATACCTAGTTTTAATGCCGTGAACCAAATTGAACTGTAGCCTATCTTTGTAGATCTCGTCACGTCTACCATTGAGGCTCTTGATTCTTTCGCCGATCTCATAGTGATGTGGAACACCTGTAAAGCATGAGAAGAAAGAGATGCACCAGGGAGGACTTGAAGACAAGGAGGGTCAACTGGCCGCCCTTGTAAATGCGGTGATCGATAATGTCGTCGACATCATACATGACATCCTTGAGCTCCATGACCCAGATTTTTAAGGCGCATTCTTCCAGACTCCTCCGCTCAGCATCTTCCTTAAGGAGGCTGCCTGAGTAGGAAGTAGCAGGAATTCCCCTAAGGCCGAAGCCTGAATAGAGATGGGAGTTCTGTAGAAGGCAGAGAAACATAACAAGTGAGGAGAAAGAAGGATTTCACGATACAATACTCAATACCATTTCATCGATACACACGGAGTATAAATATTCTGACAGATAGGCGCAACAGCTAGACAAATAACTGGTGATACATGATTACAAGTAGTTACACAGCCATAACTGTTACCCCGCCAAAGCACAAATTCAAAACAATACACATACAAACTAATCATCGCATAAAAGCTATGAATCATCCTGCTTGTTTTAGAGATGGATGGAGATCTTTCCTGTGTTCAATCTTCATAGTGCATAACCTTATTCTTGTGAGAGAACTCGAAAGAGACGGAAACGCAAGTCATCTCACATTAATATAAAAGTCGCCTCATTTTTTAAATCAATGGCAAACTTATATCACAGCCTTATTTTCTCTCATATTTCTCTGTACAGATACAATGCATTTAGCTTAGATGAATATTGAAGGTTACTGAACAATTACACTTGGGAGCTATCCAACATAAAATAAATTAATATCGCATCTGAATCAGTTATGTGAATGCCTATCAAATAGATCACAAAGAGATTGTAAAGCCACTTATGAGTAATGATTTTAGTCTCATATGGCTTTAACCATCAGTACACGAGCGGCCCTTGCTATAGTTAGGGTTGAAAACAACTAAAGAGAAATTAAGAAAAGTAACATACATTAGTG
Source organism: Dactylorhiza incarnata (assembly GCA_033032865.1). Taxonomy (NCBI): domain Eukaryota; kingdom Viridiplantae; phylum Streptophyta; class Magnoliopsida; order Asparagales; family Orchidaceae; genus Dactylorhiza; species Dactylorhiza incarnata. The sequence goes on along the minus strand of JAWHQI010000061.1, from coordinate 3,085,006 downwards.
CTAAAAGTGCATCATTAGCTTTGGTGGTCTAAGCTTGCGACAAAGAGGAATTTGGGCCGGAAAATATAGTCAAGTGAACTTTAATTGAGTGGAAGACTGTAGGTCTCATGACACCATTCCTCAATGAATCCATAGTTATGACCATCGGAATGTCAGTTGCATTTTCAATATTCTCGGTTGATCGATTGGGCTTTTAATGATCCAACGGATCCATATGATTGGTTGATGCATGCTCTACATCAAATATTGGTCTCGTAGAAGAAAGGTTGCTTCACATAACGTAAATATTCGTCTCCCCCTTGTACGTATGCATTCACCTGTTGAATTTGTTGGATGGTAGGCCAATCTTGGCCTCCTTGCTGGCATCTTCGAAGCACACTTTTATTGCACCACAATTGAAGCAATAAATCATCTTCAGCATTAAGATCTTCACCTCCTCTCCCCCACTCTTTTGCAAGTCTTGAAAGCCACTCGGGGAGACCACTCATGTAGTCATTAATGAGGTCAAGCTGCTGCAATCCATTTAAACACTCCACGGTCGTTAAAGAATAGGACTCTTTAACTATGAGTAATTTTAGTACTGGCAGATTTGAGATCCTCTCCAAGCTTTTGTTTCCACGCAAGCGTATACATTCAGTTACCCGAGGGAGATTCTCCACCTCCTTGAGTCTATCAGCCCTTGTTATAATAAGCCTTTTCAGAGCAATGCTCCCAAGTCCACGTGGAAGGGCTCTCAACTTAGGGCAAACCCATAAAACCAATTCGTGCAAGCGAGGAAACAACACCAGTTTCTGTAAATCGTCATTCTCTTCCTTTTCATCCAAAAAGAACCATTCTTCTAGGTTCAACATGTACGATATTGTGAGCAGCTGCAGCTTTGGGAATGCTGTTCTTGTCTGAGATATTGGTGATGCCACGCCACCACCAAAAAATTCTGGCCCAATGTACTTAACTGCTTGTGCATCATGTATATACAAAGTTCGCAAATTTGGCAATTGACCCAATGGAGGAAGCAAAGGACATGACATGTTGCTAACAAGTTCCAAAGTGGATAAATATGGGAGACGTGATCCCAAGGACTGGGACATTATCCATTTTGGGTAACCATGACCAAAGTAGCATGTTATGTTGAGTTTTTCAAGTAATTGAGGAGGTATTAGTTCCTCAAAGAGCTCTTGAATAAGAGAGATCTCCTCTTCAGTCTCTGGAAGTTTCTTGGAAGAATGACCTCTTGCAGATTTGCACGACAAATGCATATCCTTGAGTTGAGATAATTCTCCAAGCACTAAAGAGCCTGGTCGAGCTCTCTCCAACATGAATAAGTGGAGGATTCTTAAGTTGGAAAGAGAACTCAATTCTGTCAATGTGCTATGAATTATTGTTTGTTCTCTTCCTACCTGGCTAGTGACACTATCATCTCCCACAAAAAATCCTTTTAGGAGATTAAGTTGCTTCAATCTCTCTATGCCTTTTGGTATGAAAGCAAGTCTCTCATGAGGTATAATCAAAGATCTCAGATTTTTTAACCTAGTAATACTTTGTGGCAAATTTGTCAACTCATCGCAAGAACCAAGGTTCAGATACTGTAAGTTCGATAGTCGTCCAACTGATTCCGGCAATTTTTTTATACTTGTTCTGTCCAAAGCAAGATATCTCAAGTGAAACATATCACTTATTGCATTAGGAATGAATTCTATCTCAGAAGATGTAAGAATCAAGACACGTAGATGCATAAACCTCCCCAAGTTTCCATAATTAACTGATGCACGGGTGAAAAATAACAAAGTTCTCAAACACCTTTGATCAGTTATTGCATCAAGAATGTCTGCAACATTCCCATTGCCTTTTATTGATAATCGTCGAAGCTTACTTGACGGTATGTTGCTTCTGTCCACGAAATTTCTGCTAAAACTTTCATCCCCAGATATAATTTGAGCAAGAGATCGAAACATATCATGCATTTTGCATCCAGTATCACTATAGGTAAGTGGATCCAATTGCAGAAGATTCCTCTGAGTTAATTCATGATAATACTCTTCTGCCTTGTCTTCCATTAGTGAATCAACTTCAACTTTTATAAACCCTTCGGCAACCCACAGTCTAACCAGGTGCTCGCAGGAGAAGACAAAATCCTCAGGAAAAATGGAGCAATAGAGGAAACATTGCTTTAGAGAAGACGGCAGGTCATCATAGCTGAGGTATAAGGCACCCCCGAGCTCTTCATGAAGCTTTCCTGTGGACCATGCATTATGATTAAGTACCTTCTTCCACTCTTTAGTGTTTGGTTCCTTTTGTGCTAGTACCCCAGCCATGGCCTTGATTGCAAGGGGAAGGCCTGAACATTTTTGGATGATTTGAATGCCAATCTCCCTCAAATTGAAGATCTCTTCTTGATCTCTTCCACCTATCATCACAAGCTTTCTTGTAAGCATTTCCCAGCCATTCTCAACCGAAAGATGCATAACAGGGTGAATGTGAACGCTCCCCATTTGTCTGGCAACATTTTCATCTCTGCTGGTGATTAAAACCAAAGAATCAATTTTTGCACCCTGAAGAGGAATTCGAAGCAAATCAATCCACACATCAGATCTCCATACATCATCAAGCACAAGAAAAAGATTTTTCCCAGAGAGAGCTGATTTAAGTACAGGCACCAACTCCGCTCTTGTCGTAGCCTCTCCATAACTCACCTCAGCAGCTCTAATTATTTGCTTCAGCAACTCAATTTCATTATAAGTCTGTGAAACACAGATCCATGCTTTGATCTGAAACCTCGTTTGCATCTTCCAGTGGTTGAAAATTTTCCCGGCTAATGTGGTCTTCCCGATCCCTCCCATGCCCGTAATTGCAAAAACACGACATCTCTTTACTTCTCCCTCGGACGCAGTCATCAGCTTAATCAAATCTTTTGCAGCACCTTCAATCTCTCTTCCAACAATGTCAAGCTCTGCTTCCACCGGAGAAGTCTGGCGACGGTTCACGATTGTGACCCTAGGTTTATTACTGTCCAGATCCAAGTTGAACTGCATCTTATCTTTGTAGATCTCGTCCAGTCTATCATTGAGGCTCTTAATTCTTTGGCCGATCTCATAGCGATGTGGAACAGTGGTGCAGCAGGAGAAGAAAGAGAAGCGCCGTACCGTGGGAGGATTTGAAGACGAGGAGGAGGGCTGCTCATCCAGCGACTGGGCGCCCTCGTACATGCAGAGATCGATGATGTCGTCGGCATCATACATGCAATCCTTGAGCTCATTGACCCAATTGTTAATGGCGGAGTCTTCCGTACTCCTCCGCTCAGCGTCCTTCAAAACATTTTCGATCCGCAGTAGCCTCCTCTGCAGCCTTTTGAGCTCCTCTTTAACGCCCAGCACCGTGGCCGCCTTCTCCTCAACGAAGCGCAGGAGCCTCTCCACGTAATTGCCAACAAAGGCATCTAAGATCATCGACATCTTGATTCGGGATCAAAATCTTCGAAGAGAAGTGCGAAGAGAAGTGAGAAGAGAAAGAGGAGAAATGCAATCTTCGTAGCCCACAGCCTTCTTATCAGGATTTCGCAGACAAGTCCACTCGCTTCTTAAATAAAAGTAGTCTCGCCTTGGAAATAAAAGTACTCATCTTGGAGGAGAATTTTTTAGTTGCGTGCGATCATAATAGATGGTCGTGCGTGCGAGAGCTAATATAGGCCTATTATGTGTGATTTTAACTATGTAGATTTTTTGCGAATAAATATGGTCATATTTTGTAATATGATCGTATCGAAAAATCACGCTGTGTTCTAAACTAAGTTACTGGTACCAACATTTTTTTTTTCCATTTTGGGGATATATAAAACTCCTCACACTTTTAATATTCTATTGAATATAACAAAAATATTATAAAAGTTATCAAGAGTTTTATTCAGTAGAGTTTGATGCTTTTAGTTTTAGGTGGTATGCTACGAGTATTGTATGTGATATTATTTAGTAGAATTTCATACATGTTTGCATGCCTATTTTAAGATAAATAAGAAAATTTGAGCTTCTTTTCCCTCTTACCTCAGCACAAATTATCGTGGTATAAGAATATTGAAAAATTCTATCGGTCCGCCCTTGCGATGTGAACTCCAAACATGGTCCATGAATCGATTTTGCTGGAATAGGAGATCGATCTTTGGTTTCCATGATTCTGATCGTTCATCTGATTTTTCTTTGGGTGGTAGGCAAGGCCGACAAATCTATCCAAGACTCTGTTGCCAATCAGATGCTCATATTGGTCTTCTTCACATAGTTGCCGATTGCAAATGAAGATGAAGGGCTCTTGTATATGATCATCAGCTTCCTCGAAACAAACTTTGGGTGATTGATATTTGGTGCTATCGAGGACATCATTCTCTTCCTTAGCGTGGATCAACGACCCTCTTACTGAAAATAAAAAGTTCTTCCAACGGATAGAGTTCTATTGTTCTTTTGGCCGTACACTGCATTGCTCACTTTGGCGAGAATCATCACCGTACCCCTCTTGCCGAGAAGCATGGGACTGCTCTTCCAAAGGATGGTAAAGGTAGGATTCTTGTTGGGAAATCGATGTGAATTTGATGGTGCAAAACTTTGATAAGACTACTTATAGAAGAAAGAAGAAGCTCAGTTTAAAAAAGGATCTCTAATACAAGCTCAACGTTCGTTGACCGGCATTTGTTGACCATTGACTGGAATGTTCATTGTTCGTTGGTCTTAAGAAATGCTCAACGATCATCGATCATTTTACAGTGACCGCTGACCAGCGACCAGGAAGATCACAGATTAAAGACTCGAAGAGATGGATCAACGATCACCGATCATTGACCGTCGTTCAATGACCAGTGACCCAGACGCTCGACAATAGAAGACTTGAAGATATGACCCAACGATCAAAGATCATTTACAGGTGTCTGTGGACCTTGCTCAGCGATCGTCGTCCGCTAACTCGAGTTTAAAAGAAAGTATTTCTCAAGATTAAGAAGGCTAGTCACATATGGTTGACTGAGAATCCATGACCGCTGACCGCACTGCCCTCCCATCAAAGACCTCCACTCAACAATCATTGACTGAAGCGCCACCAATCGTTGATTAAGTTCAAAGTATTCTCAAATTCAAATATAGTCATTGTCATTTCTGAGAAAAGAAGGCACCAACTTTTCTGCCGCATATACTTTTTGGGACTTGGTCTTACTAGGTAAGGGATACTATATATATTCTCTTATAAAAGAAAGAAAAATCACTCTAGCTCTCTCAACTTTAAGAAGACCTAACCGACTCTCTTCCTCTCCTTCTCTCTATAACTTCTCTAATGAAGTTGTGTTTTTCTTCTCTCTTAAGATACAACTAGAACTTACAATCTTGTGATAATATCTCACTAAACTCTCACACTCACATGTTAGAAAGGGTTACAAATCTCTCCCTTCAAAAGAGTTGTGCAGTGGTTGGAAACTCGAGGAAAAGATTCATCAGGTTAAAGTCTCAAGTGAAAAAGACTCGTCTCATTGGTGAAAGCAGTGCTAGCCCACAAGCTATTGAAAAGGGGATGTATCCAGTTGATCGGGGAACCTCTCAATAACAAATCACAAATCTTGACTTTCAATTGGTATAAGAGCCTGCTTCGCTTTAAGGGTTAAAACCTTGGTGTAATCAATTCTTTTTGTGATTGATTATTATTTTATTCTCCAAATATGTATGTCATGTCATAGAGTGGTAATTTTCCCCCACCTACAATCTTAAGAAGTTTACTATGTGGCAAGGAAAATTCATATTCTTTATAGATTATATTGATGAAGAGTTATTTGATGTATTTTTAACAGAAACATCAAAAGAAGGAAAACAAGGAAGAGATGCTCAGGCTATGAGCTATTTGTTAACTCACACTTTAACTGATGACCTTCTTGAAAAGGTAAAAGGTGTTGAAGAAGATGTACATTGAAGAACTTTAATAATGCTGAGAAGAGATGGAAGCTGTCCATGTGACTAGAATAAAAAGTACTAATATCAAAGTTAATATCCTATTAAATAGCTTATTTGTGTGATAACAAAATATGGAGTAATTTGGTTCAAGAAAATGATTCAAAGGATCGAGGAAAAAGAATGTACCTTAAGTGCAAGTAAATAGAAAGTTGATCATCGAGAAGTCCATCTGTTTATACATATCCCTAACAAGAACCAACGATATTTTCGAATCACACATACTTTTTGTGCGAGCAAACAATCTTTCTCGTCATTCGATGGTTGGCTTATTCGGTCAATAACTGAATCACCCACACTCTAAGAGGTTGTTTCCCTACTCTCTTCAACACGTCCATCAAACTATGCCACATCAATCAGCCTCACTGGAGCCAGCAACCAATCAAAGTAGTACAATCACTGGAGCCAGCAACCAACCAACGCGGTCGACTCTCATCTCCGACAAGCACAAATGTGTAAATTAATGCTCCCATTACTCATGCACTCCGCCGACATCCTCTGCATCGCCCCATCAGACGAAACAATCTTCACACCCACCCCGATCTACTTCGTCATTGCAGATCCAAAAGGAATCGTTCCACTAGCAAAGGTGGCGCTACAAAGTGCAACTGGTCGTGGGTCCAAAGGCCTGTAAAAATTTCTCGCATCTTTCTCGGATGATTTGGAAGACATGAGAGAGAGATAGAGGAGAAGAGAGACAAAGCTTCACGATTTTAAGGACGGGAAAGGGGGAAAAGACTATAGCAAGAGGGAGGGACTCCTTTGAAAATTTTTGGGCGTATATTAGATTTTATGGTATAACAAAATGAGTAAAAGGAGTTTAAAATCCATTTTAACGTAACATTTTGCCTCACAACAATTATATAATTCATCATTAAAACTATTGATCTATATTTTATTAAATTAACACTATTGATCTATATTTTATTAAATTAAGCGGACTAGTAGGTACACTATTGATCTATATTTTATTAAATTAAGTGGACTAGTAAGTACGGTGCAGTTCCACACCTCGCTCGGTTTAAAATAAGGGCGCTGCTGTAAGCATTGCGCTTTTGTCTATTTGTACTCGCCGCTATCAAGCGCTGTTTTAAGTGATTGTCTATTCGCACTCAACATGTTTATTAGCAAAACACTATTACTATTAGCACTTTTTTGTCAATTTTTTTAACATAATAAAAATATCATTTTCACTATCGTCGCCGCCGCCAACGCCATCGTCGCCGCCGCCAACGCCATCGTCGACACCGCCAACTCCAACGCCATTGTTGCCTCCGCCAACGCCATCGTCGTCGCCGCCTACTCCAACGTCAACGTCGCCTCCGTCAACGTCATCGTCGTCGCCACCAACTCCAACGCCATCGCCGTCGCCGCCAACGCCATCGTCGTCGCCGCCAACTCCAACGCCATCGTCGCCTCCGCCAACGCCATCGTCGCCGCCACCAACACCATCGTCGCCGCCACCAACGCCATCGCCGTCGCCGCCAACTCCAACGCCATCGCCGCCTCCGCCAACGCCATCGTCACCGCCGCCAACGCCATCGTCATCGCCGCCGACTCCAACGGCGTCGTTTCTATGAGAGGAGATGTGTAGGGGCATGCATCTAAGGGGAAAGGGTTGCTTGCGGCTATTAAAAATAACACCTTAAAATTTTAAATTTTTGAGTGCTAATAGACAAAAGTGAGTGCTAATAAGCCCTAAAATTTTAAAATTTTGAATGCTAATAGATAAAAACGCAGTACTAATAGCAGTGCCCTAAAATAATCCCAAACAACAAAACACCCAAATTGTCTTGTATGGTTTAGAAATAGGTACACTCTGTGTGATTTTAATGCTAGTTTTTGGTGTTTTCAAGATATGACAATCACACCGTGCCACTCCTTGCTCGGGTTAAAATAAGGGTGGTGTTATGGGCAAAACTGTTTTGGCTAATGACAACTCAATTTTAATGACAGATCGAGAATGTTAATGTCAGACCGAGATTTTTAATGTCAAACCAAATTGGCGTTAGCGGTGACGATGATGGCGTTGGAGGCAGCGACGATGGCGTTGGCGTTGGCGGTATTGGCGGCGGCGATGGCGGTGGAGATGGCGGCGGCGTTGGCGTTGCTGGTGGCGGCTAAGGAGGTATAGCGAGCGGGAGTGCGTCGATCTTTTGGTACAGGCGGTCGAATGTCTTATCGAGACGATCAAAGACCTCCATGATCGATAAGGGTGATGCGGCGGTCCAGGAGTATCGGCATGAAATCAGCGGCCGGCCGGAGGAACGAATCCTCTGATACCAGTTGGTGCGTTCCTTTTTGGAGCGAGGTGGCGATGGACTGCGAGTCCCCTAAGGCTGCGTCTGAACAAAGAATGAAAGGCGGAATCTCTGCTGAGCGGAAGAATAACAGAGCAAGAGGGTGGAAGGTACACAACAACACACTTTTTACTTAATAATCAACATATCATTACATGACATACACGTTGGCCTTTACACCCGTTTACAGAGCAGTTATACATGCGAGAACAGTTGAACAACGAACAATCAGGTGGAGGACGGCGTCCGACAATGGCAGGACTTCAGGTAGCGACACAACTTCAAGTAGAGGCGCGACATCAAACTTGCCTGCAGATCGAGGAAGCATCGTCAATTGAAGGATCGTCGGAGAGGACGGCTCATCGGGTGGAGGAAGCTCTAGGCGCGTCGGAGATGAAGCCCTGGAAAACAGCGAGGGATCACAGAGGCAGATCGCGGGAAGAGGCGTGTTATGGCTTTCCATCGGTTCCAACGACAGAAATGATCGGGCTGCATTTAATGAAAATGAGGAGTAGAAAAAATACTTAGATTTTAAAATCCTTGATTTGTCAATAGCCAAAAATGATTTACCCATGTAATTACCCTAAAATAATCCTAAACCACAAAACACAAATTATAGTTGAGAATTTTTCATTTAAATCTTGTTCTTTTTGTATTTTATGAAGTATTTTCCTAATAATTAAAAAGTTTGTGAATAATTATTAACAAAAATAATGATTTACTAATAATAATGACTCGATTAAAATTATTTCGGATATTCTATTATTCTTATAAAACTGCACAAACATAATTTAACGTGAAATATTAAAGTAAATAAAAAAAGCCAAAAACAATTCACACGCGCCAAAAATATTCCTTTCACAACTAACACATTTACTTCCCCAAATAACTCCCCCCCAAAAAGGCGCGGTAAACATAATAGTGATAGTGGGACTCCCTCAATCGCCGTCACTTTTCTCTTTCTCGCCGCTCTCCGTCCTTCTCCCGTCTCCCAGAAGGAGCAGAAGAGTGATAATCCGAGAGATGGATCCTCCAACTTCGCAGAGCATGTCGATCGCCGCCGATGATCCTCAAGATCAGGCCATCGACGAATGGTACTTCATCTTCTAATCTCGTCCATTCGTTTATGATTTCGTTTTGTTTTTTCTTCAATTTTTTCTCCGTTTGATTTGATTTGGGGGGTTTTTCCCCTGGATTCAGTTGTTCGTGTTGCTACGATTGCGCGGGAAGCTGCTTCGATTTCCTGTGTTGCTCCTTCCTCTGCGATGATTAAAGCAAAGGGAAAAAAAATTTCGCCAAGAACGACGAAGATGGGAGAACAAAATAAGCTCTGGATTCAGTTGTTCGTGTTGCTCCTTCCTCTGTGATTTTTCTCCTACTTTTATATGTTTAAAAATCAGTCATGATGTCTTTTTGGGCACTTTGGTAACCTCTTTGATCGAATTAAAATTTTAGATGAATTATTACAGTGAGTTTATACAAGCAGTCTTAGGCAGCGCGAAAAGACCGAAAAAAAGACATTAAAATTCGCTTAACTCTCTTCTAATAGCAGCCCTAGGTCTTTTTTTCTCCCGTGCTCTCTTGAAACCCTCTCTCGCTCGCGTCTCGCACGCCGCCGCGCGTCCCTCTCCGAAGCAGCGATTCCCCACTGCCGGCCGCCAAAAACCGCCGGAGAAGAAGGCAAGGACGTCGGCGAACTCCTCTGGTAGGTCCATCGTTCTCCATTTTGCAGTTGACTGTCCGAATCTCCTCAAGAAAATCACAAATCTGACCATCGTCGGAGAAGAAGGCAAGTTGAGATCGGACCAGATCTCGGCGTCGTGCGTTTAGAGTAACGCTTCCACATAACGCTCCCCCCCCCCCCCCCCCCCCCCCCCCCCCCCCCCCCCCCCCCGTCGTTCTCCAAGCACATACCATAATGGATGTTACCTCCATTGTCGTCGGCCTGCGTGGATGTTACCTCCATTGTCGTCGGCCTGCGCGGTGTATGAGTGACAGAGGAGTTGTATGAAGATGAGGAAGAAGGTGAGCAAAAGAAGCAAAAACTCCGTTAAAAAAACAGAGAGGACCAGCCATGGGCCGCGATGACGAAGTTTCTATAGGTCTTCCTAAATTGTTTTTTGATATTGATATGGTGCGCAGATCGATGATGTTGTTGGGTTAGGTATAGGCCATGGAGGCAATCTCTCTGAGTGCGGATTGTGTACAACCCTGTATTCGCCGAGTGGGCTTCTGTGACCAAAGGGGTCTTTCTGTTTTATTATTTTCCAGCAAAGTCAGAAACAAGAAGGCGGAGAGGGGAGGGGCGGCTCGCCCCCCTCTCGCCCAGCAGAAGGCGGAGAGGGGAGGGGCGACTCGCCCCCCCTCTCGCCCAGCAGAAGGCGGAGAGGGGAGGGGCGGCTCGCCCCCCCCTCTCGCCCAGCGGAAGGCGGGGAGGGGAGGGGCGGCTCGCCCCCCCTCTCGCCCAGCGGAAGGCGGAGAGGGGAGGGGCGGCTCGCCCCCCTCTCGGCCAGCAGAAGGCAGAGAGGGGAGGGGCGGCTCGCCCTCCCCCTCGCCCAGTAGAAGGCGGAGAGGGAGGGGCGGCTCGCCCCCCTCTCGCCCAACGGAAGGCGGAGAGGGGCGGCTCGCCCCCCCCTCTCGCCCAGCGGAAGGCAGAGAGGGGAGGGGCGGCTCGCCCCCCCCTCGCCCAGCGGAAGGCGGAGAGGGGAGGGGCGACTCGCCCCCCCCTCTCGCCCCGCAGAAGGCGGAGAGGGGAGGAGGTCGGCCCCCTCTCGCCCAGTCCCGGGAGGGTATTCCGGTCTGCGTTTAGCGCCTCGGAATAGCGGGGTTTGGCTGTTCGCAGACCAAATCTGGGGGTATTTTGGTAATCTCGCATGCTAGATTTCGGCTATTGGTAGACCATTTCCAAAATCCTATAAATAGGACCAAGGGGGCACCATTTGGAGGCATGTCTTTTAGCTATCTCTCTCCCCAAATCTCTCTAGTGGGTGAAGAGAGCCTCCAAAGGGTGTCCAAGCTTAGCATTGGCTTGGGAGGGGAAGCACTCTAAGATCTTCCGGGTGTGTGGTGGGACCTCCTCGCTAAGCCCTTGGTCTCATTCCTAGTTCCTTAGCCTCTTAGCCTAGAGCTCTCCCTTGGGAGAAGTAAGTGTGAGGTCACCCCTCAACTTGTTGAGGGCCCGAACTCCACGGAGACCAAGTTATTGGTTTCAACATTATGGTGCGGTGAGCTTGGAGAGTGACCAACTCAAGAAAGTCTCAAGCTGAGCTCCATGGCTGGAGGTGGAGGATCCGACCCAGGCCACTCGCAGCCCCCGGTGGCTGGAGCGATGTTGGAGATGTTCGAAAATTTCAGGCAGGAGGTCCTGCAGACCTTGCAACTAACCTTTGCCGAGATAGGCGAAGGTAGGAGAGGAAGTGGTCCGGAGGTCCCGTCTCAGCAGGTGGGCGAGAGCTCTCCAGGCCAGCAGCCCAAGAAGGAGGTGCCAGTGGGAGGGAGTGGGGAGGCATTCAGCCCCCACTCGCCCGGTCCCCTAGGAGGGGGCGAGTGGGGAGGTCCCAGACCCCCACTCGCCCAGCCCCAAGAGGGCGAGTGGGGAGGTGTCGAACCCCATCTCGCCCAGCCCCAAAGGGGGGGGGGCGAGCATAGGAAGTCCTTTGTGTGAGCTGATCCTCTCGGCCCCGGTTCCAAAGGGGTTCGGAAGGTTGGAGATGTCCAATTACTCCGACAAGGATGATCCAGTCCTGCACCTGGAGTGGTTTGAGGACATGGTCTCCATCAGGCCCATGTCGGACGCTTTTAAGTGCCGACTTTTTGCGACAACTTTGAAGGAGAAGGCAAGGGATTGGTTCCACCAGCTCCCTGCGGGATCTATCTATGCCTTCGAAGACTTGCGTCGAGGTTTCCTGCTGTGCTTCTCGACGTCAAGGAAGAGGAAGAAGGACGCTGAAGCACTCTTCAAGATCAGGCAAGAGCCAAGGGAGTCGCTGGCTCACTATGTTGATCGGTTCCAGGAGGAGGTTCTCCTCACCCAAGAGGTGCCAGGCTACACCCTCCAGCTCGCTTTCATCGTGGGGCTGCAGGGAGGATTCTTCAAGATGGACCTCAAGAAGAGGGCTCCTTTGTCTTTTGAGGAGTTGATGGAAAGGGTGGCGGAAGAAATTGAGAGTGAAGAGGCCAACCCGGAGTTCGCAAGAAGGTTGGGCAAGCTGGGTGAGCCGGAGGCAAGACAGCAGGGGGGAAGGTAGAGGCTCCCAGGAGGAAGTTTGACTAAGAAGAGGACAACTTCCAGGAAGAAGAGTCCGACCTCCCAGGATGGAGGCAGGGACCGAAGGCACCCTCTCCACCACCTCAGCAAACCATGACAAATCGGTTGGGGGAGAAGGAGGAGAGCCAGGAAAGCAGGAAGAAGAGGAAAAAGAAGGGATATGATTGAGTTACCTTACTGCGACTTCCACGATGAGGAGGGTCATGCGACGTCCGCCTGCCCTGAGTTCTTGGAATTAAGGGAGGCGAGGTGTCTGAGGCAGCAACAACAACGACCAGAGGGGGTCGAGGAAGATCAGACTTGGGAGTAGGAAACCAAGTTTTAGTTTTCTTACTTAGTTTCTTTTTCTTCAAAGTCTATGTAGTATGATGGTCTACTTTCAGACTTAGTTTTTCTTACATGTAATATGACAATCAAAGTTATGAAAGCTTTCAAGGTACTTAGCCCCGATGCTGGCCCGCTGACCAGGCTCCCACCTAGCTGGCAGGGCCGGGAACCGCTCGGTGGTCGGATGTTACTCAAGGTACTTAGCCCCGATGCTAGCCCTCTGACCAGGCTCCCACCTAGCTAGCAGGGCCGGGAACCGCTCGGTGGCCGGATGTTACTCAAGGTACTTAACCCCGATGCTGGCCCGCTGACCAGGCTCCCACCTAGCTGACAGGGCCGGGAACCGCTCGGTGGCCGGATGTTACTCAATGTACTTAGCCCCGATGCTGGCCCGCTGACCAGGCTCCCACCTAGCTGGCAGGGCCGGGAACCGCTCGGTGGCTGGATGTTACTCAAGGTACTTAGCCCCGATGCTGGCCCGCTGACTAGGCTCCCACCTAGCTGGCAGGGCCGGGAACCGCTCGGTGGCCGGATGTTACTCAAGGTACTTAGCCCCGATGCTGGCCCGCTGACCAGGCTCCCACCTAGCTGGCAGGGGCGGGAACCGCTCGGTGGCCGGATGTTGCTCAAGCTACTTAGCCCCGATGCTGGCCCGCTGACCAGGCTCCCACCTAGCTGGCAGGGCCGGGAACCGCTCGGTGGCCGGATGTTACTCAAGGTACTTAGCCCCGATGCTGGCCCGCTGAACAGGATCTCACCTAGCTGGCAGGGCCAGGAACCGCTCGGTGGCCGGATGTTGCTCAAGGTACTTAGCCCCGATGCTGGCCCGCTGACCAGGCTCCCACCTAGCTGGCAGGGTCGGGAACCGCTCGGTGGCCGGAGATTGTCAAAGTAAATTCTTCCCCCGAGGCGGCTCGCCCCCCCCCCCCCCCCCCCCCCCCCCCTCGCCCAGCAGAAGGCGGAGAGGGGGGGGGGGGGGGGGGGGGGCGGCTCGCCCCCCCTCTCGCCCAGCAGAAGGCGGAGAGGGGAGGGGCGGCTCGCCCTCCCTCTCGCCCAGTAGAAGGCGGAGAGGGGAGGGGCTGTAAGGCCCCCCCTCCCCAGACTGAACCGGGTTCCGGGAGGGGGGGATCTTACTGCCCAAAGAAGACCACCCAGCGCTTTCCGGGTGGCGACGTCCCACCCACTCAAGCACTGAGCGGTCTCTTTGTCAGGCACAAGAATCATTACATCACATCAGATCGCACAGCGGAAGCAGATAATATAACAAAACAAGCACACTGCTTATATTATACATTTAACTATGGCCGGAGCCTATCGTTTTACAAAATATTGCCCGAAGGCTACATAGCCCAAACAACAAGGGTCCCTAGGCTAGTCTTTATTCTCTCGTACTCACGTCTCTGAAGATAGGAGAAGAGGCTGGGGTAATCGAACGGGACATCTCCAAGGCTCGTAACTCATCCTGCGGTGTGGGGGCTCCTTGCTGTCCCGTCTCCTGTGATTGGTTATAAGAAATAACCGTTAGTCACAGAGCTAAGTAGAAAATACATCCCCTCCCCGGATCCATATCCAGGGGGCGGCTAAAGAACAGAAATGAAATAGCCGAAGCAAGGTAGAGGGTTAGCCACAGGTAAACATCTATATATCCCCGTATATGTATATATATAGGGCTTCCCGCCCTAAGCTTGTAATCGCGCCGTATAGTAAGTATACAACACTATAATGCGCAGACACACACACACATGTATTCAAACCTGTACGCACACAAAAGACCCTGTGTCGACACAGTTTAGACCGCTTTTGTTCCAGCAGGGGAGCTAACCCCGCGGGCCTCACCGATGTGGCCGTCGGTGACAGTGGTCAGTCTTGCCACTTCTGAATGTAGTCGTACCGTATCATTCAGGCCCTCCTGTACAACTTGGTGTACCAACTGGATGTGAGCGACATCCGGCGAGCCGATTTGTAGGCCGACCAGCGGAGGCAAAACTGCAGGTTCGGAGGGTGATAACCCGCTGCACACATCTCCCTGTCGCCATGAGTCGTCAACCCACCCGCACCGGTACGAACGGTCTGCGAGCGTGACCAACCCGCCACTTCCAATCAATCTTCACCCGTTTTATATAAACAAACACGTAAGTGTCGTGGCAATTCTACTCGACCGGTTGCACAACCTCTGCCCGGGAGGATTAGCGGTATGAGGGCTCCTTGCTTGGGACTAACCTGGGAGGAGGGACTCAACTCCGGGTTTTCCCCAACTAAGGCCTCGCCGAAGGGAGGATAAGCACCGCATGGTTGCCATGACAGCTCTGCATTAGCAATTAAAATGGGCCGAAAGCAAGGGCCATAATACTAAGCAGGAAAGTAGGCCGAAAGCAGAGGCCATGGTAATAAACGGGAAGGTAGGCCGAAAGCAGAGGCCATGGTAATAAACGGGAAGGTAGGCCGAAAGCAGAGGCCATGATAACAGGAAAGTAGGCCGAAAGCAGAGGCCATGATAACATGAAAGTAGGTCGAGAGCAGAGGCCATGATAACAGGAAAGTAGGCCGAAAGCAGAGGCCATGATAACAGGAAAGTAGGCCGAAAGCAGAGGCCATGATAACAGGAAAGTAGGCCGAAAGCAGAGGCCATGATAACAGGACCAGTGCGAGACTGGATTTAAATGGAAGTACAGAAAGTAAATGCGGGGGACCAGTGCGGAACTGGATTTAAAGAGAAATACAAAAAGTAAATGCGGGGGACCAGTGCGGAACTGGATTTAAAGAGAAATAACGAAAGTAAATGCGGGGGACCAGTGCGAGACTGGATTTAAAGAGAAATACAAAAAGTAAATGCGGGGGGACCAGTGCGGAACTGGATTTAAAGAGAAATAACGAAAGTAAATGCGGGGGACCAGTGCGAGACTGGATTTAAAGGAAATTACAGTAAGTAAATACAACATAAGGAAATGGTTAGTAGTCCACTCGTTCTTTTATTATCGTCGCGGCGGGGTTAAATTTTTTCGGCGCCGCGCCGTGATGTCGCTTCGATTTTTGAGTTGCTTTTCCGAGCTTAGTCGATTCTTTTAGATTGATACGCAAAATTTCATAAGCATTTTAACATATGCGTCGAGGGGGCGCCGATTCACTCCGATGAATTTCGCTCTTTTCCGGGCGTCTAATTTTGCTCGTAAAAGCTTTTAGGGGATCAAATCAAAAGTTCACCCCTCCCAACTTTGATAGTATTTGCAAAATACCTATACTTAGAGCCCCTAATTTTTGGGGAATTTTAGAAACTCATTTGGGCATTTTATTTCATAAAATAAACTTTATAATGGGTTTAAAAATAGTAAAACTCTTCCCAAAAATCCCAAAAAAATACAGTGGGTGCCCCTTAGGGTGGGGCACATTTTCTATTTAGGAAACTCTTTCTGAAATTGCCCCATTTTTTTCAAAAAAATGGGGAAGGGGAAAGGGTATTGGGGTGCGGTTAGGAAAAAGGAAAGGGGGGCGGCTGGGGTGCGATTAGGGAAAGGGAAGAGGCGCAGGGGTCTTGCACCCTGCGCCCTCCCGCGGCCCCCACAGCGGATCCGTAGCAGATCCGCTGCGGGGGGCGCACATTTGGAGGCGGGGGCGGGAAACCAGGTAATGGGGGCCGCTCGATCTCCTGGGGGAGATCGTGCGGCCCCCCGCTCGATCTCCTGGGGGAGATCGTGCGGCCCCCCGCTCGCGCGCGGGTGGCAGCCGCTGCCGCCGCCGGGCAGCGGCCGGCGCCGCCCCCGGTCGGTGCGCCAGGGGCCGGCGACCACTCCGGTGGTGGTCCGACGGGCTGGTGCCGCCGGCCACCGCTGGGGTTAGTGCCGAAAACGGCACGGGGGCGGTGGCGGCCTGCATGCAGCGTGCATGCTAGCCGCCGCCGCCTCTGTCAGGGGGGGGGGGGGGGTGCGGGGAGTGCCCCCGGTCGGTGCGCCGGGGGCCGGCGACTCCTCCGGGGGTGGTCCGGCGGCCCGGCGCCGCCGGCCACCGCCGGGGGAAGTGATACAAAGGGCGGGAGACGGGGGCGTGGCCTGTATGGGCCATGCAGGCCCGCTGCGCCGCCGCCCTCCTGCCGAGGGGCCACTGGTGCCGCCCCCCGGTCGGAGCGCCGGGGGTCGGCGCCTACTCCGGCGGTGGCCCGGCAGCCTGGCGCCGCCGGCCGCCGTCGGGGGAGGGGTTATCTCCCGTACAGGAAACGAGAGCGGAGGGGGGGGGGGGGGGCTGGACCATGGGCGCCGCCGGGGCTGCTTCTTCCGGCGGCCCGGCCGCCCCTCCTGCGCCGGCGCCGAGGTCCCCGAGAGGGGACCTACTCCCCCCCCCCCAGCGCCACCACCGGCGCTGGGGGAGGGGCTTCCACGGTCGAGCCTCCTCCCCGAGCCTTGCAAGGCTCGGGGCGGCGGCTGGTGGCGCTCCGGCGACGGGGAGGGGGTCGGCCTGGTACAGGGGAGTAGGAAGGAGGAGGGGAAGGTCCTTCTACCTGGAGGTGAGGTGGGGCTCGAGTGGTGGGGGCGTGGTGGCCGGCCATGAGGAAGGAGGAGGTGGCGGCTTGGGGTGGGCTTGCTCCGGCAAGGTGGAGGAGGAGGAGGGTTGGCTGGGGGCTGCCGGCAGAGGGGAGCTGAGAGGGAGTGGGGTGGGTTTGAGGGGGGGCCTGCCCCTTCCTTTTATAGGAAGGGGGAGCTCTCCTCCTTATCCCCCACGTGGGGATAAGGGTGGGGGAGATATTTTCTCCCCCTCCCCTCCCTTCTCTCTCTCTTGCCCAAATAGGGGCTGCCTATTCATGGGCAGCCCCTTTTTTTTTTCCTTGGGGGGGGGGGGGGACTTTCTCTCTCCCCCCCATTTCCCTTTCATTTCCCAATAAATTTCAAGCCGGGGGGGGGGGGGGGGGGGGGGGGGGTTTGACCGGGTCAACCTAGGGTGGGGTCTTCCTTGGCTCCCGGGGCACGATACGAGTTGCCGGGGCCGATGCCGGGCTCGTGTGCTTTATATCTCGTGCGGTGTACTGAGGCGATCTGCATAGGACTAAAATGACATACTCTCCATACGACCCTGTATCGAGACGCAACGAGTTCCGTTGTGCTTGTATTGGTCATACGATCCTAACGGAACTGACAGAAGTCAATTCGGGGTTCGTACGGTCACTATTCATAATGATGAGGTAGTGGCGTGCTACGATACCCGAAATGGTCGTTTTCTCTAAACGACCTCGGATCGAAGTGCAACGAATTCCGTTGCGCTCGTATTGTCCATACGAGTTCAACGGAACTGACGGAAGCCAATTCGGGGTTCGTACGGTCACTATTCATAATAATGAGATAGTGGCGCGCTACGATACCCGAAATGGTCGTTTTCTACTGCTCGGGCCTACTTTTATTGGGCTCACTAGGGTCTAGTGGCCCAATAAAAGTCGGGATGTTACAATCCAATAAAAATAAAGAGATTTTCGTCCCCGAAAATTGGCTAAAGTAGGGGTTTAAAGGATGACATACCTGGGGAAACAGTACCGGGTATTTCTCCCGGACGAGGGCTTCTGGTTCCCAGGTGAACTCTTCGCGTCCTCCGTTTGACCATAAGATCTTGACCATTGTGACTGTTTTGTTCCGCAGCTCTTTGATCTTGGAGTCCACTATCTTCACAGGTTCGAGTCGGACAGATCGGTCGGATTGTACTGACGTTGGTGGTGTGGGAAGGTGCTGTTCGGGTTGGCGAAGTACGCGTCTCAGCGAAGAGACGTGAAACACGTCGTGGAGGTTTCCTAGTTCAGCTGGCAGGGCTAATCTATAGGCTACCGGGCCAACTCTTTCGATGACTGGATACGGGCCTAGATAGCGGGGGTCCAGCTTTTTCTGCCTCTTGATTCGTGATATCCCATGCATAGGCTTAATCTTCAAGAAAACCATATCTCCCACTTGGAATTCCACTTGCCGATGACGTGCGTCATAATACCTGGCCTGCCGGCTCTGCGCTTCCAGCATGCGTTCCCGGATTAATCTTATCGCGGCGGTGGTATCGTCGATGTAGGTGACTCCCAAGGCTTCGGGGTCCTCATCCTGTGCCCAAGATAGCGGGGTTCGACAGCGTCTTCCGTAGAGGGCTTCGTAAGGTGCCATCTTGATGCTTGCCTGGAAGCTGTTGTTATATGAAAACTCTACCAGCGGTAGTAACTGCTCCCATGGCTCGTTGTGTTCCACTATGCATAATCGGAGAAGATCTTCCATCGTCCGATTCGTTCTTTCCGTCTGCCCATCGGTCTGTGGGTGGAAGGCGGTGCTAAAGGCTAATCTGGTTCCCAGATAAGCTTGCACTCTTCTCCATTCCTTCGATGTAAAGCGCCCGTCGCGGTCCGAGACGATTGATTTGGGTATTCCATGAAATCGGACTACCTGCTCGATAAATAGTCGGGCTAGAATGTCGACACCGTCGCCCTGCCGGTTCGGGATGAATCGGGCTACCTTGGTGAGGCGGTCCACTACTACCCATATGGAGTCGTTACCTGCACGGGATCGGGGTAAGCCATGGACAAAATCCATGGAAATATCCTCGAACTTCCATTCCGGGATGGGCAGGGGTTGTAGTAGGCCTCCTGGGCTTCGACATTCTGCCTTGACCATTTGACAGGTCTGGCAGCGCGCAACATAGTTGGTGACATCCTTCTTCATTCCTGGCCAGTACAAGGTCCTTCGCAGGTCCGTATACATTTTTACTACTCCCGGGTGTATTGAGTACCTGGTCTGGTGCGCTTCGCGGAGGATATCTTCCCGAATTCCTTCTGTAGCGGGGATGAATATGCGGTGTCTGAACTGCAGGATGCCATCGTACAAGTTGTAATCCTCCTGCGCACCATGTTGCAGGGCTTGAATGATCGGGGCTGCTTCTACGTCAATCTTCTGAGCTTCTCTTATCCTATTCCGGATGTCGCACTGTATTTCCATCCAGTAGAGCTGGGCCTGGTATTCCATCGGATTTCTGCGGGCGATGAGGATAATATCCATTTCTGCCAATGATTTGACTAACTCCTCTGGCACCATTTCTAACCAGCTCCCGGTCCTCGGAGGCTGCCGACTCAAGGCGTCTGCAACCTTATTAGCCTTGCCGGGGTGGTACTGGAGGGCGAAGTCATAATCACAGAGAAATTCTAACCACCGGCGTTGCCGGAGGTTCAGCTCTTTCTGGGTGAAGACGTATTTAAGGCTTTTATGATCGGAGAAGATTTCGCATCGTACCCCGTAGAGGTAGTGTCTCCAGACTTTTAATGCGAAAACTACCGCCCCCAGCTCCAGATCGTGGGTGGCGTAGTTTAGTTCATGCGGCTTGAGCTGTCGTGAGGCGTAGGCAATCACCTTGCCATGTTGCATAAGCACGGCCCCCAATCCTTTCAAAGAGGCATCAGCATAGATTTGGAATCCCTCGGTACCGGAGGGGAGGGTTAGGATCGGGGCTGATATCAGCCGGTTCTTCAGTTCGATGAACGCCGCCTCGCATTCGGGAGACCATTGGAAAGTCACATCCTTCTTGGTGAGAGAGGTAAGTGGTAACACGATTTTGGAGAAACCTTCGACGAACTTACGGTAGTAGCCGGCGAGGCCAAGGAAACTTCGGATGTCTGCTGCTGTCTTCAGAGGCGGCCAATCTCGTACCGCTTGCACCTTGGCTTGGTCCACCGCTACTCCGTTCTTGTTGACGGTGTGTCCCAGAAAACTGACTTCTTCCATCCAGAACTCGCATTTGCTAAACTTGGCGAAGAGCGAGTGTTCTCTTAGCTTAAGTAGTACCATTTGGAGGTGCCTGGAGTGATCGGTTTTGTTCTTTGAGTAGATGAGAATATCATCTATGAAGACTATTACAAAATGGTCCAGGTAGGGTTTGAATACCGTATTCATCAAAGCCATGAAGGCGGACGGGGCATTGGTTAACCCAAATGGCATTACCATGAACTCGTATAGTCCGTAGCGAGAGCTGAAGGCGGTCTTGGGAATGTCCTCTTCTCGCACTCTAAGTTGATAGTAGCCGGACTTTAAGTCCATCTTGGAAAAGACGGACGCGCCTTGCAGTTGATCGAACAGTTCATCTATCCGGGGTAGGGGATAGGTATTCCGGACAGTGAGTTTATTCAAACCTCTGTAGTCGATGCAGAGACGCAGCGATCCATCCTTCTTTTTAACGAACAGTACTGGGGCTCCCCAGGGAGAGGTACTAGGACGTACGAATCCCGCGTCGACTAAATCTTGTAGCTGAATCTTGAGCTCGGCCAGTTCCTTCGGGGCCATCCGGTACGGTGCTCGGGACACTGGTCGGGCTCCTTGAGTAAGTTCGATTTGGAAGTCCACTTCCCGTTGCGGGGGCAACCCGGGGAGTGACTCTGGGAAGATATCTGGGAAGTCCCTGATCACAGGTACCTTAGAGAGTACTTGCGTCGTGTTCTCCATTTCAAAGTAGATTAGGTATATCTCGTCCTTTCGTCGAACTGCCTTGACGGTTTGTGCAGATGTTAAGATAATGCGGGTGACGGAGGGTATACCTGCTAGTGTGATAAATTGCCCATTCGGATTCTGGAGGCGAATTTCTCGAGTCGAACAATTGATCTGGGCGCTGTGCTCTGCCAACCAATCCATCCCCAGAATGATGTCGAATCCGGTTATTGCTAAGATGGTGGCGTTGACTTCGAACTCTATGCCTCCCAGCATTGCTTGGAAGGAACATTTCTCGGTGGAAGTCATGTCTGACCCATCCGGGAGTCGTATTCGGATCGACATCCCGGATGATCTCACCGTGTTCCCTTTGTCAGCGATGAAGTTTTGTGCAACGAAAGAGTGTGTGGCGCCGGTATCGAACAGTGTTTTAGCGGGACGACCTTCTACCAAGAGTAAACCTGATAACATATATGTATATATATCATAATCATAAGCTTTTCACACATATACAGGAGTAGGGATGACATATACAAAAGTCCCAATATATAAAGCTATAACATCTCCTAGGATATCGTACTATCGGAAGTAGATACCTATCACTACGTCAGGAGCAGGACCGTGCTGAAGATCCAACGCGTATGCCTCGAGCGGGGCTGCTCTGCCCTGCCTAGCCGGCTCCCTCCTGCCTGCGGGACGTCCTCTGCGTCCACCTCGTCCTCTCTCCGCCGCTCTCTGTACTGCTCCTAAACCGGGTCCCCCGGTAGCCTGTGGGCAGAAGGCTCGTATATGCCCAGGCTGCTGGCATAGGTAGCAGTTCCCTGCGAAGGGAACATCTCGTCGTGCGGCTGGGACGACCTGAGGTGCTGGGGCTGGGGGTGCTGGTCGGGGCTGGGGTGCCCGCCTATATGGTTGGTGATGCTGGCGCTGTCTCCCGTCTCGGCCCTGCCTGCGAGGACCTACTGCTCTCTCTCGGCCCTGAGTCCGGGGAACACCTACGTGTCCCCTCCGCTGCTGGGCTACCATCCGCTGATCCATCTCTAGAGCGGTGGCATGTGAGGCGATCGCGTGGAAGGACGCCTGGGAAATCATGATCAGGGCCTGTCGGAGGTCGTCTCGTAATCCCCGATAAAATCTGGCCGCCCTGTCCTTATCCGTACCTGCTAAGGTCCCGGCGAAGCGGGCCAGGTGGATAAAGTCTCTCTGGTAGTCTGGAACCGTCCTATCTCCCTGCCTGATCTGTAGGAACCGTTCCTGTAGTGCCATCCGGTCTGCATCCGAAATGAAATGCTCTAAGAAGGCCTCAGAGAACTCCCCCCAGAGAATGGTGCTGAGGGGTCGCCCTCTAAAAGTGGAGCGGCTAGCTGCCCTCCACCAGTCCCGGGCATAGCCCTCCAACATGGTCACCACTAGGGACACTGCGGCTACTGCTGGGCACATCATCCCTACAAGAAGCTCCTCTACCCTCTCCACCCACTCCTTGGCCTGGATGGCTGACTCTGTACCCCGAAAGGTGGGGGGCCTTAGCCCTCGGAATGTCGTCAGCAGATCGGTGGGTACGGTGGTCTGCTGGGGTGGCCGTAAGGTGGCTGTCTGGAAGGCGGCCAACAGGGCTACCAGGGTCTGCCCGAGCTCTGTTTCTCCGAACGGAACTGTGGCCGGAGCGGTCTGAGCTGGTGGTGGAGTGGTAGGGTGGTACTGGTCTCGAGAGGAGGACCTTCCGTTACTTGACTCCGGTATCTGGAGAAGTAAGAAACGGGTGTCAGAACTTGCAAAAATAAGGGATTTTGCAGGACTGAAGGAAAAGGAAGCGGAAAGCGTGTGGGTGTACTATCGTGCAGTCTCGAGTCCTTAACCTTAAACCTAAAGGGTCCACCAGGCTTCCGCTGCGTGGTTCGTCCCGAACCAAGAAACGGAACTGGGGAAAGGGAGGATCGTAAGACTGCCCCATGTGGTCGGATCGTGGTGGCTCTGATCCATTTGTAAGGCCCCCCCTCCCCAGACTGAACCGGGTTCCGGGAGGGGGGGATCTTACTGCCCAAAGAAGACCACCCAGCGCTTTCCGGGTGGCGACGTCCCACCCACTCAAGCACTGAGCGGTCTCTTTGTCAGGCACAAGAATCATTACATCACATCAGATCGCACAGCGGAAGCAGATAATATAACAAAACAAGCACACTGCTTATATTATACATTTAACTATGGCCGGAGCCTATCGTTTTACAAAATATTGCCCGAAGGCTACATAGCCCAAACAACAAGGGTCCCTAGGCTAGTCTTTATTCTCTCGTACTCACGTCTCTGAAGATAGGAGAAGAGGCTGGGGTAATCGAACGGGCCATCTCCAAGGCTCGTAACTCATCCTGCGGTGTGGGGGCTCCTTGCTGTCCCGTCTCCTGTGATTGGTTATAAGAAATAACCGTTAGTCACAGAGCTAAGTAGAAAATACATCCCCTCCCCGGATCCATATCCAGGGGGCGGCTAAAGAACAGAAATGAAATAGCCGAAGCAAGGTAGAGGGTTAGCCACAGGTAAACATCTATATATCCCCGTATATGTATATATATAGGGCTTCCCGCCCTAAGCTTGTAATCGCGCCGTATAGTAAGTATACAACACTATAATGCGCAGACACACACACACACAGGTATTCAAACTTGTACGCACACAAAAGACCCTGTGTCGACACAGTTTAGACCGCTTTTGTTCCAGCAGGGGAGCTAACCCCGCGGGCCTCACCGATGTGGCCGTCGGTGACAGTGGCCAGTCTTGCCACTTCTGAATGTAGTCGTACCGTATCATTCAGGCCCTCCTGTACAACTTGGTGTACCAACTGGATGTGAGCGACATCCGGCGAGCCGATTTGTAGGCCGACCAGCGGAGGCAAAACTGCAGGTTCGGAGGGTGATAACCCGCTGCACACATCTCCCTGTCGCCATGAGTCGTCAACCCACCCGCACCGGTACGAACGGTCTGCGAGCGTGACCAACCCGCCACTTCCAATCAATCTTCACCCGTTTTATATAAACAAACACGTAAGTGTCGTGGCAATTCTACTCGACCGGTTGCACAACCTCTGCCCGGGAGGATTAGCGGTATGAGGGCTCCTTGCTTGGGACTAACCTGGGAGGAGGGACTCAACTCCGGGTTTTCCCCAACTAAGGCCTCGCCGAAGGGAGGATAAGCACCGCATGGTTGCCATGACAGCTCTGCATTAGCAATTAAAATGGGCCGAAAGCAGGGGCCATAATACTAAGCAGGAAAGTAGGCCGAAAGCAGAGGCCATGGTAATAAACGGGAAGGTAGGCCGAAAGCAGAGGCCATGATAACAGGAAAGTAGGCCGAAAGCAGAGGCCATGATAACAGGAAAGTAGGACGAGAGCAGAGGCCATGATAACAGGAAAGTAGGCCGAAAGCAGAGGCCATGATAACAGGAAAGTAGGCCGAAAGCAGAGGCCATGATAACAGGAAAGTAGGCCGAAAGCAGAGGCCATGATAACAGGACCAGTGCGAGACTGGATTTAAATGGAAGTACAGAAAGTAAATGCGGGGGACCAGTGCGGAACTGGATTTAAAGAGAAATACAAAAAGTAAATGCGGGGGACCAGTGCGGAACTGGATTTAAAGAGAAATAACGAAAGTAAATGCGGGGGACCAGTGCGAGACTGGATTTAAAGAGAAATACAAAAAGTAAATGCGGGGGGACCAGTGCGGAACTGGATTTAAAGAGAAATAACGAAAGTAAATGCGGGGGACCAGTGCGAGACTGGATTTAAAGGAAATTATAGTAAGTAAATACAGCATAAGGAAATGGTTAGTAGTCCACTCGTTCTTTTATTATCGTCGCGGCGGGGTTAAATTTTTTCGGCGCCGCGCCGTGATGTCGCTTCGATTTTTGAGTTGCTTTTCCGAGCTTAGTCGATTCTTTTAGATTGATACGCAAAATTTCATAAGCATTTTAACATATGCGTCGAGGGGGGCGCCGATTCACTCCGATGAA
Source organism: Dactylorhiza incarnata (assembly GCA_033032865.1). NCBI lineage: Eukaryota > Viridiplantae > Streptophyta > Magnoliopsida > Asparagales > Orchidaceae > Dactylorhiza > Dactylorhiza incarnata. Next base: position 3,059,726 of record JAWHQI010000061.1, on the reverse strand, counting down.
TTTCGCTCTTTTCCGGGCGTCTAATTTTGCTCGTAAAAGCTTTTAGGGGATCAAATCAAAAGTTCACCCCTCCCAACTTTGATAGTATTTACAAAATACCTATACTTAGAGCCCCTAATTTTTGGGGAATTTTAGAAACTCATTTGGGCATTTTATTTCATAAAATAAACTTTATAATGGGTTTTAAAAATAGTAAAACTCTTCCCAAAAATCCCAAAAAAATACAGTGGGTGCCCCTTAGGGTGGGGCACATTTTCTATTTAGGAAACTCTTTCTGAAATTGCCCCATTTTTTTTCAAAAAAATGGGGAATGGGAAAGGGTATTGGGGTGCGGTTAGGAAAAAGGAAAGGGGGCGGCTGGGGTGCGATTAGGGAAAGGGAAGAGGCGCAGGGGTCTTGCACCCTGCGCCCTCCCGCGGCCCCCACAGCGGATCCGTAGCAGATCCGCTGCGGGGGGCGCACATTTGGAGGCGGGGGAGGGAAACCAGGTAATGGGGGCCGCTCGATCTCCTGGGGGAGATCGTGCGGCCCCCCGCTCGATCTCCTGGGGGAGATCGTGCGGCCCCCCGCTCGCGCGCGGGTGGCAGCCGCTGCCGCCGCCGGGCAGCGGCCGGCTGGGGCCGGCGCCGCCCCCGGTCGGTGCGCCGGGGGCCGGCGACCACTCCGGTGGTGGTCCGGCGGGCTGGTGCCGCCGGCCACCGCCGGGGTTAGTGCCGAAAACGGCACGGGGGCGTTGGCGGCCTGCATGCAGCGTGCATGCTAGCCGCCGCCGCCTCTGTCAGGGGGGGGGGGGGGGTGCGGGGAGTGCCCCCGGTCGGTGCGCCGGGGCCCGGCGACTCCTCCGGGGGTGGTCCGGCGGCCCGGCGCCGCCGGCCACCGCCGGGGGAAGTGATACAAAGGGCGGGAGACGGGGGCGTGGCCTGCATGGGCCATGCAGGCCCGCTGCGCCGCCGCCCTCCTGCCGAGGGGCCACTGGTGCCGCCCCCCGGTCGGAGCGCCGGGGGTCGGCGCCTACTCCGGCGGTGGCCCGACAGCCTGGCGCCGCCGGCCGCCGCCGGGGGAGGGGTTATCTCCCGTACAGGAAATGAGAGCGGAGGGGGGGGGGGGGGGGGGGGGGGGGGGGGGCTGGACCATGGGCGCCGCCGGGGCTGCTTCTTCCGGCGGCCCGGCCGCCCCTCCTGCGCCGGCGCCGAGGTCCCCGAGAGGGGACCTACTCCCCCCCCCCCCCCCCCCCCCCCCCCCCCCCCCCCCCCCCCCCCCAGCGCCACCACCGGCGCTGGGGGAGGGGCTTCCACGGTCGAGCCTCCTCCCCGAGCCTTGCAAGGCTCGGGGCGGCGGCTGGTGGCGCTCCGGCGACGGGGAGGGGGTCGGCCTGGTACAGGGGAGTAGGAAGGAGGAGGGGAAGGTCCTTCTACCTGGAGGTGAGGTGGGGCTCGAGTGGTGGGGGCGTGGTGGCCGGCCATGAGGAAGGAGGAGGTGGCGGCTTGGGGTGGGCTTGCTCCGGCAAGGTGGAGGAGGAGGAGGGTTGGCTGGGGGCTGCCGGCAGAGGGGAGCTGAGAGGGAGTGGGGTGGGTTTGAGGGGGGGCCTGCCCCTTCCTTTTATAGGAAGGGGGAGCTCTCCTCCTTATCCCCCACGTGGGGATAAGGGTGGGGGAGATATTTTCGCCCCCTCCCCTCCCTTCTCTCTCTCTTGCCCAAATAGGGGCTGCCTATTCATGGGCAGCCCCTTTTTTTTTCCTTTGGGAGGGACTTTCTCTCTCCCCCCCTCCCCCATTTCCCTTTCATTTCCCAATAAATTTCAAGCCGGGGGGGGGGGGGGGGGGGTTTGACCGGGTCAACCTAGGGTGGGGTCTTCCTTGGCTCCCGGGGCACGATACGAGTTGCCGGGGCCGATGCCGGGCTCGTGTGCTTTATATCTCGTGCGGTGTACTGAGGCGATCTGCATAGGACTAAAATGGCATACTCTCCATACGACCCTGTATCGAGACGCAACGAGTTCTGTTGTGCTTGTATTGGTCATACGATCCTAACGGAACTGACAGAAGTCAATTCGGGGTTCGTACGGTCACTATTCATAATGATGAGGTAGTGGCGTGCTACGATACCCGAAATGGTCGTTTTCTCTAAACGACCTCGGATCGAAGTGCAACGAATTCCGTTGCGCTCGTATTGTCCATACGAGTTCAACGGAACTGACGGAAGCCAATTCGAGGTTCGTACGGTCACTATTCATAATAATGAGATAGTGGCGCGCTACGATACCCGAAATGGTCGTTTTCTACTGCTCGGGCCTACTTTTATTGGGCTCACTAGGGTCTAGTGGCCCAATAAAAGTCGGGATGTTACAGGGGCGGCTCCCCCCCCCCCTTCTCGCCCAGCGGAAGGTGGAGAGGTCGCCCAGCGGAAGGCAAAGAGGGGAGGGGCGGCTCGCCCCCCCTCTCGCCCAGCGGAAGGCGGAGAGGGGAGGGGCGACTCGCCCCCATCTCGCCCAGCAGAAGGTGGAGAGGGGAGGAGGTCGGCCCCCTCTCGCCCAACACCGAGAGGGTATTCCGGTCTGCGTTTAGCGCCTCGGAACATCGGGGTTTGGCTCTTCGCAGACCCAATCTGGGGGTATTTTGGTAATCTCGCATGCTAGATTTCGGCTATTGGTAGACCATTTCCAAAATCCTATAAATAGGACCAAGGGGGCACCATTTGGAGGCATGTCTTTTGGCTATCTCTCTCCCCAAATCTCTCTAGTGGGTGAAGAGAGCCTCCAAAGGGTGTCCAAGCTTAGCATTGGCTTGGGAGGGGAAGCGCTCTAAGATCTTCCGGGTGTGTGGTGGGACCTCCTCGCTAAGCCCTTGGTCTCATTCCTAGTTCCTTAGCCTCTTAGCCTAGAGCTCTCCCTTGGGAGAAGTAAGTGTGAGGTCACCCCTGTTGGAACACGGTCTTCCGCATCTCCTAGGTTTGAGAATAACAAATCTTATGTGTATTTGATCTTGTGTGTTCAAGTGTGCAGGTTAACATAGTCCACATGACTCAAGGAGTACTCATGATGTCTGCCCCCAAAATTGAGGCCAAAATTCGAACAAGCTCACTAGCGCCGGCGGTAGCGATAGCGCCCGGCGCTAGCATTGATTAACTCGATTCCGGCGGCATTTTTAGAAGGAGCTAGCGCCCGGCGGTAGCTACTAGCGCTGGCGGTAGCATGGCGCACAAGAGGCATAAAGCAAATTGTTGCCACAGATGGGAGATTCGGCCGCGCAAGATCATTCTTAATCCGGGCTAGCGTCGGCGGTAGCGTGAAGGCTATAAATTGGATGCTTTGGCTCCGAATTCTTGATCCTCCTCCAATCTCAAACTCCAGAGCTTCGTGCCACAGCAGAGAGAGGAAGATTCAGAGCGATACTCCCACAATTCCATAAAGCCTTAAGGAGATCCGTGGAGAAGATTTCAACACGCGTCATCATCGTGACGAAAGGCCGCATCGACTACGATCATACTCTGCTGGCCTTCGTCCACTTCTCCAAGAGATCCACATAGAGGGAGTTTTTATATTATTGTCTTTTCATTTCATATCTTTTCTGTAAACGATAGTGAAATCGCCTCGTGTTGGCGACTAGATCTAGGTTAGGTCTATGGGGTGCTCGAGGCCTTTCTGGGGATAGATCGGCTAGAGCGGCTTGAGGCCGTATCTGGGGAGAGATCGGCTAAAGCCAACCGGTTCGTGGGGATACGAGTCGGTATAGAAAACGAAAAAGAATTTTTATTAGTCGCCTCCGATTTCTAGCGTCATAGAAATCAAGTTTTGTAAAACATTATTTGATATTAATAAAGCATATCTCTTTATTATTGTTTTACTTGATGTCTCTTTATTAATCTTGCAATATTCCGAAGTTTTTCTAAATATAATCTAAAGTTTTTGAAAACCCTTATTCACCCCCCCCCCCTATAAGGGCGCCGACCGATCCAACAAGTGGTATCAGAGCCAGGTTATATTCCAATCGGCTTAACAACCGAGAATAATGGCGTCTCATGATCTCGCTTCAACTAGTGGGGCAAATTTTTGTGAAGATGAAATATCACATAAACCACCTTTGTTTGAATGAACAAATTATAAAGGATGGAAAATTTTAATTGAAAAATTTATTAAAACTTTAGATATCGAAGTATGGAACTTAGCAATTATAAGACGTGTGGATGAATCAAATAAAAAGGAACTTCATTTAGATGCAAAAGCTAAACATTATCTATTTTGTGGTCTCTCAAATGAAGTTTTCAAATTTGTGTATTGCTTTTCTAGTGCTTATAAAGTATGAAAATTTCTTGAAGAAATGTATGATCTTCCTCTCGCAGGTATGGAACAAACACAGGAGGAAAAGAACGTACAAGCATCCATTATCATTCAAGAAGATCTCTCTCGGAGCGAAGCCGTGGAGAATATTGAAATAGAAAAGGAGAACAATACACCAAGAGAAAAAGAAGAAGAAATTTTACTTTTGGAAGAGGAGTGCCAAGAAGAAGACAAAGGAATAATATGTTCAAATCCTCCCTCATCCAAAAGCAATGTAAGGAAATCAAATTCTATCTTTTGTACTTCTATCTCTTCATTACAATTGTTACAAAATACTAAGCGCAAAATTAAGAAATTAAAGAATAATAAACTATTGCGCTTAGAAAATAAAAATTTAAAAGCAAAAGTTAAAGTAGTATCAAAATTCGATTTATCTAGCTTTACTCATGTCACTTCAATTGAAAATACAAAATCTTGTCTTGATTGTAATGATATTAAAGAAAAATTTAAGGAACTTGAAAAAGAAATTATTTTTATAAGAGAACAAAATGAAAAATTATGTTTAGAAAATTCATCTTTAAAAATTAATTGTGCTAAGTGTAAGGACTATGAAATTGAAATAAAAGAGATGGATGAAACATTTGATGAGTATAGGGATAAATATGAAAAACATATTGACTCAATTGTTACCACTCTTAAAAATAGCACAATCAATTATAATAAAGCTAGACATAGTTTAAAGATCAAGAATGATGAATTAAAATCAAAAATCAACTTGCTTATGAAAATTGTAAATACAAATTCACAGTATCAAATTATATCTAAAGACAAGTTGAATGAGAATATGAATATCATAACAAAGTTTAATAATGAGAGTAAGGAACATAAAGGATTTGTAAATCAAAATCAAAATCATCATTATTTACAAAACCATGCTTCTCCCAACCTAAAATTAAATGCAAACAAATTTTCTTTCAAAAATCACTTTTATCCAAATATTCAAGTAAATGATTATGGAAAATTGAGAACTAAAAATAATGTTTATCCAAGGTATGAATGGAGACCCATTCTTAAGAATAACGCTCTAATGTCAAAAGAAAAGGTCCACTCATCACTATCTCCCCAAAAGCAAACACGATGTATTTGGGTACCCAAAGGAACCGTCACACCCGGTCCTATTTGGATACCTAAATCTCTTATTCATTAGTATCCCATCATTTGCATGAAGTAGAAATCAATTAAAATGAAATATCATTTCCCTACTTCATGATGTGCTTAAACTTTCTTTTTGTTTGTTTTCTTTTGTTTTTTTTTCTTAAAACCATCATGATATGATCACTTTATATATCTTGTAATATGACTTTCATAAATTAAACCATAATTCATAAATGAATCAAAATGAATAAAATTGAATAAAAGTCATATCATTTTTTAGTGATCTACTTATCATTTTTATTTTTACCTTGAAAATCCATTACTTTTTAAATGTCTTGAATTATAAATTGTAAATTGAAATTATTGTCAAGACTAATGATATTACTTTAATGGATTTAAATGGTTTATTAAAGGGATTAGGTTAAAAATTAAAATGCGAAATGCATTGATCTTGTTTTGTTGATTATGATAGCCTTTATAATGAAGAGAAATATTTTTCACAAAATACATGATTAATCCTATGTTTAACATTGCATCCAAACTCATCATCCTAGCATCTCGTTTTGGTCTATGCTAATATATCTATGCTAGGTACAACATTTATGATGTTATTCATATTTTATGACAACTATGTGATTTGAAATCATAATAGAATACTAAAATCCCATCAATCACATAGTTTATGGATTAATCATTAGAACATGTATTATTTGGCTGATTCAAATATGATGTCTTGTGTTTACATTCTCTATCTATTTTCAGTTTACATTATTTTGGTAAACACAAGCCTTTGAAATATCATAATAAAGATATAAGAAAATATGTCTCATGCGATGGTTAGGTAGTCTAGTCATATAAGAAAATCGCTAACGTTTCATGCAATTTGCACTATCTAAACATCTCCGAAAAATCTGAAAATTCAGCATGAAACTACTAATGAGACACCTAATCAAGTTCAAGCATCAAAATTTTTAAAACCCTAAAAAATCACTTACTGTTTCCCGCGCTAGCGCTAGCGTCGAGGTTCGTTTTTCTATAATTTTAAAATTTTGAAAAATCCCTAAAAATATACTAATCTATATGTACTATTTAGTTTTGCACTTCAGATTTTATTTTATTTTTGAAAAATCAAATACAAAAATATAAAATCCAAATTACAAAAAAAAATATGTTCTGTCTTTTGGTTTTTTTGTCATTTGTTTAAATTCTATTTCCTAAAGCAAAAATCAAATACAAAAATATAAAACAAAATTTTTTTTATCAAAAATCAGTTTTTGAACTTAACTTTTTACTTGTATCTTGCGAAAGGGTGATTGGGCTATCATCCCATCATATCACCTAGTACCCGGGCGAACCTCTCACAAGGTAGTCCTCGGGAAGTCCAAGATCAATTTTATAAGTTCAAACTTTAAATAAAAATTATCTTTCAAAAATATCCGTATGGACTTTATTGTAAAAATCAAGCATGATTTAATCTATTATTCAAAACTTCTATAATGTTGCAATTTATCTTTTCAAACTACTTTGAACATTGTTTTTCATCATGCTTAGATATATCTATTAATATGTGCATAAATTATATTGAAAAAGTTGTGTAGAACTATGCGTAGCATGCCTCTAAGTATGAGTAATGTTTTATGTTTGATAATGATCGCAATTCACTCACTTATTTTGGCATTGTCTACTTATGTGTTTAATCTAAGAATGTTTGTGTATGTTTTGTAATATTACAATGAATTAAAATTGCACAAGTATCTTACCTACACAACCTTTATTTGCACTTTTAAAAGTTAAGAAAAATGGTTATCTTTTTCATAAATTATATTGGTTTGCAAAATAAGTGTATTCGGAGAACTTTGTACAAAACAAAATCATAAAATAAAGTGACAAAGATAACTCCACCAAGCACTACTTGAACCTCCTGATAAGTCTTAATAAGCGTTGTGAGGTTGAGCACCTTGGAAATAATAATAAAGTATCTTGTGCAAACCATAACTTTCTTTCAAAATAAAAACCACTTATTCTTAAGTACACCGGATCACAATAAAAATCAATCTTGAAGAATAAAACTATGTGATCCCCCAAGCACTACTTTGCACCCTGATAAGTCTTGATGAACATTGTGTGTGCAGAGCACCTTGGTAGTTGTACATTTTTCTTTGTGCATTGAAGTGAGTGGAAGTAAAATTATTTGTGTTTTATTGTGCTCTTTACTTTATATATTACTTGTATTTTTGATTAAAACATTTGTTTACTCTATTCAAAATACACTTTTATGCACATCATTATCTTCCATAACACTTCTTCTCATGAGTATTGGATCCTAATGCTAATTCTATACAACTCTTTATTTATGAAATGCACTAGATAACCTAGCATGCTTTCTACAATGTTTGGTATGTTTTGAAATTGTGAATTAAAGTAACATTGTAGTAATCTCTTTTTGATAAGATTATTTCATGCTTGGTTACTGTATTGTCAAAACAAAAATTTTAAATGCAAAATGATTTACAAAAACATCTTCTTTTTGAAATTGAACTCATATATCTTTTTATGAACCATCATTGATTACCATAAGATGTTTTTTGTACTTCTATATGTCTTTCGTATCATAACCATATAATTGTTTTACCTTGCACTTTAATACTTATTTAAAATTTTTCATCTTGTGTGCATCATCACTTGAATCTTCAAATTCCTTTCTTGCAACAAGTGGTAGACTTGCTTGGTAAACTTTATATTGGTTGAATTTTTTTTGCTTATAACTCTGATCTATTTCTATTCTAAACACTCCTCCAACAAGTGAAATATTGCTTATAAAACATATCTTTTTTAACTTAAACTCTTATTTAGTATTATGATGTTTCTTTTTCGAAATCTTCCGCAATACTCAAACTCTGATTCATTCATGAATTTCAATATAGCTATGTGAGTTTTATTTCAAAAATTCAAATAAAAATATAAACCCATATGCTATGATATTTCCCATTAGATTTAAATGCTTAATGTTTCCAATAATTGTTATCCATGACTTCATTTCTCACCATAGCGGGGGCGTAGGGTTGTAGACATTAGATAACCTTATCTCTAGTCATGTCTTGTCCTTAACCGGGGAGGGTTCCAGTGGGGCATTGCGAGGCACTGGGGGAAAAGAGTGCTAGGTTAAGTTTTTGTCTAGTGTTTGCATATGGGCTTAACACCCCAACCTACGGCATGTTTGCAGCTCCTCATGCCCATCCGTCACTTAGTACGGGGCTAGGGTGTTGACATATTGTCTGGGTAGATTGGTTACTTGGAAATCATGATTGTTTTTAGGCTTAAAACTCTTATTTAAAGGGGAAATCATTATTTTTTGCTTAAACTCTGATATATAAAAGGGGAAGAACTACAAACAAAAGGGATAAAATAAGTCATAACTCTGATCATTTTCAATGAAAGACAAGTCTAAAACTCCTTATCATTTACTTAAAAGCTCGATCATGCCTTCTCTTTTATTTACACATTTTTTAGTGCTTTGTTTCCCTACCCACTTTTGCTAATAACAAAGGGGTAGAACTAACATGATAAAATGCAAAAGGGGGAGAACTAACAATGATAAATGTAACCCGCTATCATAAACCCAACATGACAAATTCAGTTGATAACATACATATTAAAGGAGCATTCACATAGGGGGAGCATATATTTAGGGGGAGCAATTCTAAATGCTAAAATCAATAATCATCCTAAAGTCATCACTCTCACACACACACACAAGTATAGTCTCATCATGCTTATTGATTAATGCTTTGATGTATCATTAATGGATTTGTTATTATCAAAAGGGGGAGTTTGTTGGAACACGGTCTTCCGCATCTCCTAGGGTTGAGAATAACAAATCCTATGTGTATTTGATCTTATGTGTTCAAGTGTGCAGGTTAACATAGTCCACATGACTCAAGGAGTATTCATGATGTCTGCCCTCAAAATTGAGGCCAAAATTCGAACAAGCTCACTAGCGCCGGCGGTAGCGATAGCGCCCGACGCTAGCATTGATTAGCTCGATTCCGGCGGCATTTTTAGAAGGAGCTAGCGCCCGGCGGTAGCTACTAGCGCTGGCGGTAGCATGGCGCACAAGAGGCATAGAGCAAATTGTTGCCACGGATGGGAGATTCGGCCGCGCAAGATCATTCCTAATCCGGGCTAGCGCCGACGGTAGCGTGAAGGCTATAAATTGGATGCTTTGGCTCCGAATTCTTGATCCTCCTCCAATCCCAAACTCCAGAGCTTCGTGCCACAGCAGAGAGAGGAAGATTCAGAGCGATACTCCCACAATTCCATAAAGCCTTAAGAAGATCCGTGGAGAAGATTTCAACACGCGTCATCATCGTGACGAAAGGCCGCATCGACTACGATCATACTCTGCGGGCCTTCGTCCAATTCTCCAAGAGATCCACATAGAGGGACTTTTTATATTATTGTCTTTTCATTTCATATCTTTTCTGTAAACGATAGTGAAATCGCCTCGTGTTGGCGACTAGGTCTGGGGTAGGACTTAGGGCTGAAATTCGCCTCGTGCTGGCGACTAGATCTAGGTTAGGTCTAGGGGGTGCTCGAGGCCTTTCTGGGGATAGATCGGCTAGAGCGGCTTGAGGCCGTATCTGGGGAGAGATCGGCTAAAGCCAACCGGTTCGTGGGGATACGAGTCGGTATAGAAAACGAAAAAAAAAATTTATTAGTCGCCTCCGATTTCTAGCGTCATAGAAATCAACTTTTGTAAAACATTATTTGATATTAATAAAACATATCTCTTTATTATTGTTTTACTTGATGTCTCTTTATTAATCTTGCAATATTCCGAAGTTTTTCTAAATATAATCTAAAGTTTTTGAAAACCCTTATTCACCCCCCCTGGGCCTGAAACTGGTGCGGTTTGGTGCGGTTTGAGCCCAAACCGCAACCGCACCGAAGATGGTCGGTTTTGGACTTCACAAAACCACACCGCATCCAAACCGTGCGGTGCGGTGTGACATTGGTGCGGTTTGGAGTCGGTTTTTGCGGTGCGGTTTCGGTTTTTTTGTTTATATTTTATTATAATTGTTAAAAATTAAAATATGTTCTGAGAACTTTAGACTACATCCACACAACTGATAAATATAATCATAATAATGCAATTTGAGATAAAAGTGGGATAAATTTAATCATAACAATTAACATCTATATACATCTACACTGTTTTGTGAATTCAAATCTGAGAACTTTAGACTAAATCACTTCATAAAGAAACATATAATCTTAACAATGCAAGCAAACATAGTTGATAAATTTCCCTTTTTTGAGTTCCCAAATAGTTCTTCGCCTTAAGTGAATTTTTTTGAGTCCCAAACTGGAAGTAAAATAGTAGAATTTTTTTTATAATGATATGCACAAGAAACTAGAAACAGGGACGAGTGATCCGTGAGAAAAAAAATCAGGAGGCAGAGAACGGGAGATCTGGAGCCCGCCGAAGAAGGGATGTCGTGAGATCTGGAGCCCGTCGAAGAAGAGATGTCGCCGGAGTAGGGATGTCGCCGGAGTAGAGCCTCCCTCGCTCGCGTGAAGGTAGGAGTCGCGAGCCGATGCATCGGAGAAGACACTCCTTCCGGCTTCCGTTAGTCCCTGACCTAGCTTTTGCGGAATAGTAAAGAACGGGAGTCGGGAGAAATGAGAGATGGAGAACTTATAAGATATAAATTTAAAAATGTAAAAACCAAAATATAACTTTATAAGATTGTACAATATTTATAAAAAAATGTAAAAACCTAGCTAGAAATGTCTATGCGGAACAGCAAAGTTGAAAGAACTGTTAGATATATACATTAATTTGTAAACAAATTACAACTTATAAGATATAAAATAAAATATTTATAATCATACGGTGCGGTGCGGTTTATGCGGTTTCAACAAGGCCAAAACCGAACCGCACCGCAAACTATGCGGTTTTTCAATAATCAAAACCGCACCACAACCACACCGTTCGGTGTGGTTCGAAAACGGTGCGGTGCGGTGTGGTGTTGCGGTTTTTTGCGGTTTCGGTTTTTAAATTTCAGGCCTATCCCCCCCCCCCCCCTCTAAGGGCGCCGACCGATCCAACAACCCCCCAACTTGTTGAGGGCCCGAACTCCACAGAGACCAAGTTATTGGTTTCAACAGATTGAATGGGCTTTGTTTGTGCCCATTATGTGTTTGCGATAATGCCAAAATGAATCAGGATGCCAGCTTTTCATTATTATTCATGTGCATTTGGACTTGTGTAGATGAAGTACTGATTTATGGTAGTATTTACCGTGTTGTTGAACTAATTTCCTCCCAATTTCTACGAAGGATTGCTATCAAAAAAATATAATGCAATTGTGGATTACTCAATAATTATCTGATATATGAATGTAAATTCTTTATTGCATGCTTACTTTTTAAATATTGGTTGCTACAAAATTTGATGCAGCATAGTGAGTTTTTTAACAAAACTTATTTATTAATTTGTTTAATATTCTTTAATTTTTTTTTTACAAAAATGTGTTTACTTTCATTGTGCAGAGGGGTTCTTTTTGTGGGTGGGACTGAAGAGATTGCAGTTTTATTATGCTTCATTAAATACTAATCCTTATTATATTTCTATTTTGAGTGTTTGTATAAGACCAATGAACTGTTCATTATATGAGACAATTTGTTTACTTTCATTATTTTTGTTGAAACCGATTTCTCGGTCTCTGTGGAGTTCAGGGCCCCCAACAAGTTGAGGGGTGGCCAACTCTTACTCCCCCCAAGGGAGAACTCTAGGTTGAAGGTGTTGGAACTATGAACTGAACCAAGGGCTCAGCGAGGAGGTCCCACCACATACTCGGAAGATCTTTAGAGCGCTTCCCCTCCCAAGCCAATGCCGGGCTTGGGCACCACTGGAGACTCTCCTCCCCCACTAGAGAGAGAAAATGGGGGAGAGAGAGAGAGATGGGGTTAGCCTAGAACAAGCCTGCCTCCAAATGGTGCCCCCTTGGTCCTATTTATAGAATTCCTGAACTTGGGCTGCGAATAACCAAAAACTGCCTGTGAAATTACCGAAATGCCCCCGGATTTGGCCTGCGAATAGCCAAATCCCGTTGTTCTGCAGCGCTAAACGCAGACCAGAACACTCTCCCGGGGCCGGGCGAGAGGGGGCTGACCTCCTCCCTGTCTCGCCCCCCTGCTGGGGATGGGGGCGAGAGGGAGGGCTCGGCCCCCTCCTGTCTCGCCCCCTGCTGGGGATGGGGGCGAGAGGGAGGGCTCGGCCCCCTCCTGTCTCGCCCCCCTGCTGGGGATGGGGGCGAGAGGGAGGGCTCGGCCCACCTCCTCTCGCCTCCTTAAGCTGGGGGCGGGGGCGAGAGGGGGGCTTGCCCCACCTCCTCTCGCCCCCCTACGCTGGGGGCGGAGGCGAGAGGGGGGCTCGCCCCACCTCCTCTCGCCCCCCTACGCTGGGGGCGGGGGCGAGAGGGGGGCTCACCCCACCTCCCCTCGCCCCCCTATGCTGGGGGCGGGGGCGAGAGGGGGGCTCGCCCCACCTCCTCTCGCCCCCTTATGCTGGGGGCGGGGGCGAGAGGGGGGCTCGCCCCACGTCCTCTCGCCCCCCTGGAACTTGCTAGAAACGATGTCAAAAAATACCTCGTGGGATCTGGGGCCCACTCGGCGAATACAGGATTGTACAATTTTGTTAGATTTTATTAAGCAAATATGGTTTAATGATTTTTTTTTTAAATTTTGGGTTGTCAATAGGTATATTGACAATGATGCTGCAAATAACGTTTTTTCGGACTGCTATTATCTTCAGGTTGCCAATAGCCAAACAAAAGCTGCTTATATAAATTCCTTTATTATAAGCTCTCTATGACATTATATGGCTTGTGCATGTGTGAAAAAATAATTAGATGAACGAATATTGTAACCCTACTGTTTTTAAAGTAAATGGTCTTATACAAAGATATTTTAAGGCGATTATATACGCACATCCGAAACCGCTATTCACACACCAATTGTTGAAACCGACTACTCGGTCTCCGTGGAGTTCGGGGTCCCAAAAAAGGGGTGGTCTCACACCTACTTCTCTCGAGCCAACTCTCTAGGCAAGAGCACTTGGACTTGGAAACGAACCCTAGGTTACAGCGAGGAGGTCCCACCTCACACCCGGAAGACCTGAGAGATCTTCCCCTCCCTAGCCAATGCTGAACCAGAAGCACCAAAGGAGAGCTCTAAGGGGAGAAGAAGATCCGAAATTTGGAAATCTAGACGCCCCCTCCTTTGGTGCCCCTTAGGGTCTATTTATAGGTTTTCCAAGTTGGGCTGCAAATAGCCAAAAACTGATCTGCCAGATTACCAAAATACCCTCGGATCTGGACTGCGAATAGCCAAAACTGGACTGCAAATAGCCAAATCCCGCTGTTCTGAAATACTAAACGCAGATCAACCCCCCCCCCCCCCCCTTCCTGAACTGGGCGAGAGAGGTTACCTCGCGGAGCTCGGCGAGCCTCCTTGCTGGGGTGGGGCGAGACCAAGGATCTTCCCCCTTACCAGGGTAGAGGGCGAGAGAGGGGGTCGCCCCCACTCCTCCACTCGCCCCTGGCTGGGCACGGGCGAGAGGGGAGGCACCCGCCCCTCCCCTCTCGCCCCTAGCTGGGCGAGGGCGAGGGCGAGAGGGGGGGCACCCGCCCCTCCCCTCTCGCCCCTACCTGGGCGCGGGCGAGAGGGGTGCACCCGCCCCTCCCCTCTCGCCCCTACCTGGGCGCGGGCGAGAGGGGGGGCACCCGCCCCTCCCCTCTCGCCCCTAGCTGGGCGAGGGCGAGGGCGAGAGGGGGGGCACCCGCCCCTCCCCTCTCGCCCCTAGCTGGGCGAGGGCGAGAGGGGGGCACCCGCCCCTCCCCTCTCGCCCCTACCTGGGCGCGGGCGAGAGGGGGGGGGGGGCACCCGCCCCTCCCCTCTCGCCCCTAGCTGGGCGAGGGCGAGAGGGGGCACCCGCCCCTCCCCTCTCGCCCCTACCTGGGCGCGGGCGAGAGGGGGGGGGGGGCACCCGCCCCTCCCCTCTCGCCCCTACCTGGGCGCGGGCGAGAGGGGGGGCACCTGCCCCTCCCCTCTCGCCCCTAGCTGGGCGCGGGCGAGAGGGGGGGGGGGGGGCACCCGCCCCTCCCCCTCTCGCCTCCTACTCTTCTTCTGGTGAGAGCTACGGGGGTTCGCCGGGCGATACCCAAAGGTCTTAAGACCCCTTGGGTCTAGTCGACACGTCTCGGCGGCCCTCCACGCTGGGCCTCACTCGATGGATATGGGGGTTGTACACAATCCCCGCTCTTTGCGAGGTTGGCACAACCTCGGAAAGAAAAGTCCAAGCCCAAATATCCATCGAGGGGGGGGGGGGGGGGGCAGAACCTCGCTCTCGAGGATCATTCGACTCACCCAGCTAGTGAGAGCCTGTAGTGAGGAGGACATCTCGGCGGCAACTCTTCCTTCCGAGGATCATTCGACCCACCCAGCTAGTGAGAGCCTGGAGTGGGGAGGACATCTCGGCGTTGAACTTACCCATCCGAGGATCATTCGACCCACCCAGCTAGTGAGAGCCTGGAGTGAGGAGGACATCTCGGCGGCAACTCTTCCTTCCGAGGATCATTCGACCCACCCAGCTAGTGAGAGCCTGGAGTGGGGAGGACATCTCGGCGTTGAACTTACCCATCCGAGGATCATTCGACCCACCCAGCTAGTGAGAGCCTGGAGTGAGGAGGACATCTCGGCGGCAACTCTTCCTTCCGAGGATCATTCGACCCACCCAGCTAGTGAGAGCCTAGAGTGGGGAGGACATCTCGGCGTTGAACTTGCCCATCCGAGGATCATTCGACCCACCCAGCTAGTGAGAGCCTGGAGTGAGGAGGACATCTCGATGGCAAGCTCTTCCTTCCGAGGATCATTCGACCCACCCAGCTAGTGAGAGCCTGGAGTGAGGTGGACATCTCGATGGCAAGCTCTTCCTTCCGAGGATCATTCGACCCACCCAGCTAGTGAGAGTCTGGAGTGAGGAGGACATCTCGATGGCAAGCTCTTCCTTCCGAGGATCATTCGACCCACCCAGCTAGTGAGAGCCTGGAGTGAGGAGGACATTCCGGCGTTGAACTTACCAATCCGAGGATCATTCGACCCACCCAGCTAGTGAGAGCCTGGAGTGAGGAGGACATCTCGGCGTTGAACTTACTTCTCATATAAGCAAAATAACTTCATCCATCTAATGGGGGATTTCCCTTGTCATAACCTCCTGGCCCAACCAGCGAGGGGTAGAATTTGCTACAAAGGAAAGCGACAAAAAACAAAAAAAAAAAAACAAAAATAAACACAACATACCCCCCCCCCCTATGACACTCGCCTCTCAGGCTGCTTGCGCGAGATGATCATTCCTCTGCTTCTCCTGCCACTCCCATCCTGCTCATGCTCTCCATGATCTCCTCCGCCCCTGCTTGCCAAGAGATGCTATTGACGGCTGTGACGTAGCAGTGCCTCGCCATCCTGGGGTCTCCGCGGATCCTGACTTGGATTCCTCCAGTGTTGAACTTGAGGCACTGGTGGAAGGACGATGGTACGCATCGGAAGGCGCTGATGAGGGGTCTTCCGAAGATGGCATTATAACTGCTAGGAGCGTCAACTATGACGAACCGACAGTTCCTTGAGCCTCCCCCCATCGTCACTTGGAGTCCAACTCCACCCTCTACCTCTTTCCTTTCTCCGGAGAATCCGAACAAGGGCCCATCTGAGGCCAGCACCCTCCTTGACTCCACCTTCAACTCGTCAAATGCCTTCTTGAAAATGACGTTGACAGAGCTCCCGTTGTCAACGAGGATCCGAGAGACAGTGTAACCTTCGATGGCTGTCTGAATGACTAGCGCATCATAGAATGGACCTCGTGATCTGGCATGTCCCTGCTTGAGAAAGTGATTTTCTCCTCGGGAGGTGGGTCCTGTGACGTTGAAGCGACGCTACGTCGAAATACGACGTGGAGGCTTGCCTTACGAGTGGCCTCAATCCCTACCCCCCCCCCCCCCCCCCCCCCCCCCCCCCCCCCCCCCCCCCCCCCGTGGATCACCGCGACCCGTCCTTTGGATCCTATGTCAGTTCGGTCCTCGCAGATGTCGTCGCCCACTACTGCTCCAGGTGGAACTTCTTCAATCCGCACCGACGGCTGCTGTTGTGTCTGACCTCTCGCCTCTCTCACCTCCAAGAATTCTGGGCAGGTAGCTGTTGCATGCCCCTCTGCTTGGTGGTAGTCGCAGTACGGCACCGCCCTTCCCCCCCTTCTCCTACGGGCTGGGATGTCTCTTGCTTCGACTCCTCCTCCTCTTCGAATCGTCATAGCTCAAGCTGGTGGGGGTAGGAGCTGCCTAGGGGCCTGCCTCCAAGGAGGAGGGTTGGGCCTCCCTTGGCCTCCGTAGAAGTTTCCCCCTCCTTGGGCGAGACCCCTCCCTTGCTCCTGACCCCCCTGGGGTCCCTGGTACCCTTGACCCCTCTGCTCTTCCCTCCTCCTTCCTTCCTGCTGCCTGGGGCCACCTTGCTCTCTTGGCTCGGCCTCCACCAACTTCGCCAACTTCTTTGCCAGCCCCGGGTTCGCCGCCTCGGTGGCTACCTCCTTCGCAACTTTTTCCATCAGCTCCTCAAAGGACAAGGGGGGCTTCCTATTTAGGCGCATTTTGAAGAGGCTCTCTCGTAGCCCTACGGTGAAAGCCATCTGGAGGGCATACCCTGGCACCTCCTGGATGTTCAGGATCTCTTCCTGGAATC
Source organism: Dactylorhiza incarnata (assembly GCA_033032865.1). Taxonomy (NCBI): domain Eukaryota; kingdom Viridiplantae; phylum Streptophyta; class Magnoliopsida; order Asparagales; family Orchidaceae; genus Dactylorhiza; species Dactylorhiza incarnata. The sequence goes on along the minus strand of JAWHQI010000061.1, from coordinate 3,042,502 downwards.
TGTCCACGTACTGGGCCAACGTCTCCTCGTGCCTCTGCTTGATCAGGAAAATGGACTCAGCATTCTTCTTCCTCTTCTTGGATGTGGAGAAGCATAGCTGGAAGCTTCGGCCCAAGTCCTTGAAGCTGTAAATGGAGCCAACCAGGAGCTGGTGGAACCAGTCCCTAGCTTTGTCCCTCAGGGTGGTGGCAAAGAGACGACACTTGAACGCGTCCGTCATGGGCCTGATGGAGACGGTGTCCTCGAACCACTGCAGGTGCTGGACGGGATCATCCTTCCCGGTATAGAAAGTCATGTTGGGCTCCTTGAAGCCTTCCGGGATGGGAGCCGAGATGATCAGCTCGCTAAAGGGTGACCCCCCACTCGCCGGCTTCGCGAGCTCCACTTGCGCGACTCCTGCTCCGAGCGAGACCCCACTCACCGGGCTAGGAAAAAGCACTCGCCCGGCGAGGTCCCGCTCGCCACTCTCCGTCACTGGTTCCTTGCCTGGCCGACCCCCGGGGGCAATCTCTCCTGACCCCCCCTGGGCGAGCACTCCTTGCGACCCAGAAGGCGGTGTCTGGGGGGAGGGAGCCGAGCAGTCACCTCCCCTGGTGATGCCTTGGAGCAGCTCCATGATACCCTTGATGGCCGCCATGAACTCTCCCCTTCCTACCACCTCACTTGGGATGTGAGACCCCTCATCGTCTCCTCCTCCGAGGTCTCCTGCCATGAGATTTGGTTCAAGAACTTATGTGCTGACCACTCTCCACGCTCACCGCACCAAAAATGTTGAAACCGACTACTCGGTCTCCGTGGAGTTCGGGGTCCAAAAAAAGGGGTGGTCTCACACCTACTTCTCTCGAGCCAACTCTCTAGGCAAGAGCACTTGGACTTGGAAACGGACCCTAGGTTACAGCGAGGAGGTCCCACCTCACACCCGGAAGACCTGAGAGATCTTCCCCTCCCTAGCCAATGCTGAACCAGAAGCACCAAAGGAGAGCTCTAAGGGGAGAAGAAGATCCGAAATTTGGAAATCTAGACGCCCCTTCCTTTGGTGCCCCTTAGGGTCTATTTATAGGTTTTCCAAGTTGGGCTGCAAATAGCCAAAAACTGATCTGCCAGATTACCAAAATACCCTCGGATCTGGACTGCGAATAGCCAAAACTGGACTGCAAATAGCCAAATCCCGCTGTTCTGAAATACTAAACGCAGATCAACCCCCCCCGCCTTCTTGAACTGGGCGAGAGAGGTTACCTCGCGGAGCTCGGCGAGCCTCCTTGCTGGGGGGGGGGGGGGGGGGGGGGGGGGGGGCGAGACCAAGGATCTTCCCCCTTACCAGGGTAGAGGGCGAGAGAGGGGGTCGCCCCCACTCCTCCACTCGCCCCTGGCTGGGCGCGGGCGAGAGGGGAGGCACTCGCCCCTCCCCTCTCGCCCCTAGCTGGGCGAGGGCGAGGGCGAGAGGGGGGGCACCCGCCCCTCCCCTCTCGCCCCTACCTGGGCGCGGGCGAGAGGGGGGGGGGGGGGGGGGGGGCACCCGCCCCTCCCCTCTCGCCCCTAGCTGGGCGAGGGCGAGGGCGAGAGGGGGGCACCCGCCCCTCCCCTCTCGCCCCTAGCTGGACGAGGGCGAGAGGGGGGGGGGGGGGGCACCCGCCCCTCCCCTCTCGCCCCTACCTGGGCGCGGGCGAGAGGGGGGGGGGGGGGGGGGGGGACCCGCCCCTCCCCTCTCGCCCCTACCTGGGCGCGGGCGAGAGGGGGGGCACCCGCCCCTCCCCTCTCGCCCCTAGCTGGGCGAGGGCGAGAGGGGGGCACCCGCCCCTCCCGTCTCGCCCCTACCTGGGCGCGGGCGAGAGGGGGGGGGGGGGCACCCGCCCCTCCCCTCTCGCCCCTACCTGGGCGCGGGCGAGAGGGGGGGCACCCGCCCCTCCCCTCTCGCCCCTAGCTGGGCGCGGGCGAGAGGGGGGGCACCCGCCCCTCCCCCTCTCGCCTCCTACTCTTCTTCTGGTGAGAGCTACGGGGGTTCGCCGGGCGATACCCAAAGGTCTTAAGACCCCTTGGGTCTAGTCGACACGTCTCGGCGGCCCTCCACGCTGGGCCTCACTCGATGGATATGGGGGTTGTACACCAATTTCTATGAGTTATTACGCGTCTTTTGAAAATACGCATAGTACATGCATTTTTAGGAAAAAAGTTCAACACGAAAATTGTAGATCTCGTCGAGATCTACAACTTTCGTGTTCGTCGAGATCTACAACTTTCGTGTTGAACACTTTTCCTAAAAATGCATGTACAATGCGTATTTTCAAAAATCGCTATAGTTACGATAAGGGCGACAATACGCATTGTGCGTGCATTTTTAGGAAAAGTGTTCAACACAAAAGTTGTAGATCTCGGCGAGATCTACAATTTTCGTGTAGAACACTTTTCCTAAAAATGCATGTGCATGACGTTTTAAAAAAAAGATTTTCAAAAGGCGCGTAATAACTCATAGAAATTGGTATGCGAATAGCGGTTTTGGGTGTGCGTATATCAATCGCCTATTTTAATTGAAATTCATGATTTCATGGGACGGGAAATTTTATATTAATAATGAGATAAAATTGAAATAGATAATTTTGAGTTAATGGGGGAGTCTTAAGTCGAGAAAAAACACTTCCGGATAGAGGAAATTTTTTTGGTGCATCCAATGTACCATCGTCCTTTAGGGTTTAGGGTCCAATGCATATGCTCAAAACGTATTTTCTTGTTATTTCAAAAATTCACTATCGTTATGATCATAGTGATTTTAGGGTCTTGTGCGTGCATTTTTAGGAAAAGTGTTCAACGCGAAAGTTGTAGATCTCGACGAGATCTACAATTTTAGTGCTGAACACTTTTCCTAAAAATGCATGTACAAAACGTATTTTCAAAAGACGCATAATAACTCATAGAAATTGGTTTGCTAGCAACCAAAAAGGGTTTGCTTATAACAGCACCCTAAAAGCCTGATTTTTCGAGCGGGCCCACCTCATTTCAAGCGTGAATTCAAAAACTTAGGGTCTTAAAAAAAGGGAATTGTTAAAGGCAAACCAAAAATGGCTAGTCGCACACCAGCACACTTCAATTTTAAACCGAAAACTGTTCACTCGTTTTTATTTAGGCAAACCCTCCCTTACCTCGCGCAAACCCTCCCCTACCGAAAGTCGCAAGCCTCTCCCGCCGCCTCTCCCGCCGTCGCCTCTCCCGTCGCCTCTCCCGTCGACTCTCCCGCCGTCGCCCATCCCGCCGTGTCTCCCGTCGACTCACCCCCTGTCTCCGGCGTTGATTTTGTGATCGGAGCAGTAGATCGTCCGATTCATCATCGCAGATCTTCGTCCCCGGTTTCCAAACCATCATGGAGAATGACAGATCTAGCATTGAGGCGTGGGCGAGCTGGATTGCGGATGCGGCCTTCACAAAAGCCCTCCAAATCTCGCTCTCCGACGACTCTTCCGCTTCGGAAACCCTCTCCTCCTCGGCTTCCCGGCGCTCCGTCTCCACTCGCTGCCGTTGATGCAGAATCATTGGTGACGGCGGCGAAACCCAGCGGCCGGAGCGGCAATATTCTGATCGCCTGCTCGCCATTTGCTGTTTTCTTCTCCCCTCTCTTCTGTTTAGATTTGGTTTGCTGCTAACAATAATGGTTTGTCGTTAACAAATTTGTTTGCACCAAGTAATTTTCAAAAAACTGGGTTTGCCATAAAAATGGTGTGCGACTAGCCATTTTTGGTTTGCCTTTAACAATTCCCTAAAAAAAAGGGCAATGTTATACGCAGTCCTATTCTCGCTATTCGCAGTCCAATTTTTACGAGTTTTTTTGCGCTTTTTGAAAATACGCTATGTACATGCATTTTTTAGGAAAATTGTTCAACACGAAAGTTGTAGATCTCGTCGAGACCTACAACTTTCGTGTTGAACACTTTTCCTAAAAATGCATGTACAAGACGTATTTACAAAAATTACGCTCATATTTCAATCAGGGCGGCAATACGCCTTGTGCGTGCATTTTTAGGAAAAGTGTTCAACACGAAAGTTGTAGATCTCGACGAGGTCTACAACTTTCGTGTTGAACAATTTTCCTAAAAATGCATGTACAGAGCGTATTTTCAAAAAGCGTGGAAAAACCCGTAAAAATTGGACTGCGAATAGCGAGAATAGGACTGCGTATAACATTGCCCTAAAAAAACTTGCTTCATCGGCGAGCTCCTAGAAAACGAACATCCTCCTTCGCAGCTCCTTCTCGCCAATAGCTATTCTTCTTCCTCACTTCTTCAATGCATTTTCTCCATTCCTGCCTTCAAATCCGTCTGTAACGAAGAAAAGAACCAATGCAGATCATATAGCTCTCCTTCGAGAAAACTGCTGATAATATGGTTAATGTAAGTCGTTATTCTCATGTATTTCCAGTTTGGATGGCCCAAAACCCTGTTCATTCTCCTGCCGTGAGTTGTCGAAATACATGCTTCTTTTCCAACTATATTTTCCAATTCAAATTGGAATTTCCAACATGCAGATTTCTCTTAATTTTGTTTCAAATTGAATTTTATAATTCCAACTAGAATTGCTAAATACATTTCCAACAGTATTTTCCAACCTCCATCTGGAATTTTCAACAAGCAAACTCTTTCGTGCACTTTCTATTGTAACTTATGGGGTTAGACTTGGAGAAACAAGTAAATGTATTTGTATATTCATGTAAAGAATGACCCAAGGGGTCATACATATAGAGCAAGAGGAGAGATCGAAAACACCACAGGCGGTGTGAGACTAAAACTGAGAATAGAATAACAATACATTAATATTAACATCTTCCCTCAAACTCACGGTGGATCATGAACCGAGAGTTTGCTAATGAGATATCGGAATCTTGCAGATGTGAGAGACTTGGTTAGGAAGTCCGCAATTTGCTCTTCAGATGCAATGAACGGTAGAGAGATAGTGTTGACGAGGAACTCCTGGCGAGTGAAGTGGCAATCAATCTCGATGTGTTTCGTCTGTTCATGAAATACAGGATTAGAGGCAATTTATATAGCACTTCGATTATCACAGAATATGGGAGTGTGTCCAGATATCGACACACCAAGATCACAGAGTAGTCGGCGAAGCCAAACGATCTCAACAGTGGTGGATGCCATGACACGATACTCAGCCTCAGTGCTGGAGCGCGCAATGGAGTCCTGTTTCTTGCTACGCCAGGAGATAAGAGAGTCACCCAGGAAGATACAGAAGCCAGTAGTTGAGCGGCGAGTAGCAGCATCCCCCGCCCAGTCAACATCTGAGAATGCTCTGAGGGTGAGTGGAGGAGTGGCAAAGAGAAATAGTGAGTGGGTGACGAAGGTGCGGAGATAGCGGAGAATCCGGAGGACAACGACGTAATGAGCTGAGCGGGAAGCTTGGACAAACTGACTGACAAAGCTAACAACATAGGCAATGTCAGGCCTAGTCATAGTAAGATAGACCAACATCCCGACAAGACACTGATAGCGTGAGACATCCGGGGGAGGTTTATCGTCAGTTGGGAGAACTTTTAGATTGAGCTCGATGGGAGTATCAGCAGCGCAGGTGTCAGTGAGAGCGACATCAGAGATGATGTCAGAGATAAACTTTTGTTGAGATACAAGGATGCCACGTTTGAACGGAGAAATCTCCAACCCAAGGAAGTCGCGAAGGGGGCCCATGTCCTTCATCTCGAACTGACTACGGAGGTGCTGTTGAAGAGAGGCAATGGTGGCATGGTCATCGCCAGTGATAATCATATCATCCACATATAGAAGAAAGATGACACATCCTTGACCAGAAGTGCGAGTGAACAAAACATGATCAGTCTGTCGTTCAATAAAGCCGACCTTGAGAACAGCAGTACGAAAGCGCTCAAACCAAGCACATGGGGCCTGTTTGAGACCATAGAGAGCCCGACGGAGATGACATACGTGGCCGGTGGGAACGGAGAGACACGGGGGAGGAGTCATGTAAACCACCTCGGTAAGATCACCATGAAGAAAAACATTAGTGACATCCATCTGATGGAGAGGCCAATTGTGGGCAGCAACAACCGCAATTAAGGTGCGCACGGTTGTCATACGAGCAACCGATGCAAATGTCTAATCGTAGTCGATTCCATTCTCCTGCAAGAACCCACGAGCAACTAAGTGGGCTTTGTGGCGGTCAATAGACCCGTCTGGGCGAGTCTTGATCTTGAATATCCACTTGCAGCTGATGAGAGTTACACCGGGGGGCAGAGGATGTGATCCCAGGTATGAGTTCGGTGGAAAGCCTGAAATTCAACGGTCATGGCTTGCTGTCATTCAGGGTGTTCAACTGCCTCTTGGTATGACTGGGGCTCCCGGTGGGAGTGGAGAGCGGTGAGGAAGGCCTGAAAGGTAGGGGAATAGGAGACAACTGTGGTGAGAGCAGATGATTTATCCCTGTCAGGACTGTGGACGTAGCGAGCCGGCGGGTGTCGATGGCGAGCAGGGTTACGCCAAGGAGGAGCAGGATCCACTCTCCTACTCGAGGCTTCAAACATTATCACTCGAGGAGTCAGACGACCAACATGTAAGGGGGAGCTGATCTCGACCGCCGTTGTTGAGGCATGGATTTAGAGAAACTCTCCGGCTCGAAGTTTTGAACATTATCACTCGAGGGGTCAAACGACCAACATGCAAGGGGCAGACGATCTCAACCACCATTGCAGAGGCATGAACTTAGGGAGACTCTCCTACTCGAGACTTCAAACATTATCACTCGAGGGGTCAGACAACCAACATGCAAGGGAGAGTCGATCTCGACCGCCACTGTAGAGACATGGACTTAAGGAGACTCTCAAACTCGAGGTTTCATAAAGAAATCATTCGAGGGGCCAGATCGCCAATATGCATAGTGGGAGCTGATCTCGGCCTCTATTGCAGAGGTGTGGGCTTAAGGTGACTCTTGCATTTGAGACTTCATGACACTATCACTCGAGGGGTCAGACGACCAACATGCAAGGGGGGGAGTTGATCTCAACCGCCACTACAGGGCACGGACTTAGGGAGACTCTCCTACTCGAGGCTTCATAAAGTAATCACCCAAGGGGTCAGATGGCCAACATGCAATGAGTGAGTTGATCTCGGACGTTATTACAGAGGCGCGGGCTTAGGGTGACTCTTGCACTCGAGGCTTCATAACACTATCACTCGAGGGGTCAGTCGACCAGCATGCAATGAGGGAGTTGAGCTCGGGCTCTATTGCAGAGGCATGGTCCTACCCGAGGCTTCATAAGAATAATCACTTGAGGGGTCAGGCGGCCAACGTGCAAAGGGGGAGCTTATCTCGACTGCCAGTGTAGAGGCATGGACTTAAGGAGACTCTCCTACTCGAGGCTACATATAACAATCACTCGAGGGGTCAGACAACCAACATATAAGGGGAGAGCTGATCTCAGCCGCCACTGCAGAAGCATGGACTTAGGGAGACTGTCCTACTCGAGGCTTCATATAACAATCACTCAAGGGATTAGAATATGATTTGATGTCCTTATATATATATATATATATATATATCTAACACCTAACATATGACAAACATAATTTTGACTCAAGATGGTTGGACATGAATCTATTTGATTCAGATTATATCCAAATTAATTTAGTTGAACTTAACTTAATGTCGGTGCACACTTAAGATGGTGAAGTCGAACTTGAGATTTTTTTCATAATTTCTAGGATGAAAAGTTTTATTATATGCTTCGGTGTTTTGGATGCAAACTCGCCGCATCCATATTGATGATCATATTCGAAATCCCAAATAAAATTGATAGCTTCCCATCGCAAAAAGTGCAACTGCCTGCAAATCCAGGTATAAATCAATGGAGTTACATGCATCACTAGATCCTATGAATAAATTCATAACATCAACATAAATTTTGACAATGTTATGATATAGGCAGAGATATTACTAATCACGTTTTAAGAAATCATCGCCGTCGTCAAAAACCTTATCGCAACTAGTCGGGGACGACATTATCATAACAGTTATCACACCAAAATTGAATATTTTTCAGCTTCATTTTTAGAACAGAATAACAATGATTCAGGTACATATTTTTCATATATATTTTTTTCGGACCGGGACTGGAATATCAACCGAAACTGTAACCAACAATTTCAAACGGTTCCAAAATTTGTAGACCAGTTCTTGATCAGACCGAATCAAAATTGAAACTTTTGAATAAGGACAATATCTTATGTGAAGTTTTCTCAGAGGGAGTGAATAGAATATTAACATCGCATGAAACTCAACACTAGGTATTGCTCAAGAATGGCAAACTCAGCTCACATTATATAAAAAGTACATAAAGATAAAATGCAATAAGTTAACCAATATTCTGTAGAGTCTAGGGTTTGCTCAAGGCTCAAGATAGTACACAATACCTCATCAAGTGTGGAATGGGTATTTATAGTATCTCCAGCGTAGAGCAATTCCCTAGTGACACGGAACCCATTAGGTCGTCCGAGTCGGTCCTGACACGCGCGGACATATTATTATAAATAGAACTAACAATCTCCTCCTATGTCCGCGGTATACCGACGTTGGAAAAGGGTTGGTGTGTGTAATGTTCAACCAGTTCGACTCATTACACAACCGTGTCCGTAAGTACCTGTTATAATATATTGGACTGAAAGAAAACAGTAGTATGTATGCACGCATAAGTATAAAGCATAAACCAGGCAGCATCACATAAAAGTCAAGAGTACAATCAGAGAAATAGGTACCAGAAGACCTAATGTCTCGTGACTAACAAAAGAGCATAAATAGTCCAAACAAAAACAAGTAAAAGAAAGAGCTAAACAATGCTCTAAGCCAAAGAAAGTAAGCCAAGCAGATACTCTAGTAGTCAGCATCCAGCAGGTCATCCTTCTCAGGATCCCAGTCTGCATGTGCTCCTCCTGCAGCAGCAGCTCCTGTAATTTCCAACAGAGAATTTCATTCAGAATGAATTCAGATATGGAAAATGTACATGTATCTAGTTCTGTTTATAAGAACGTAGTACTTAATTATGCTTAAGAGGATATTTTTGTGGAGTATTTCAGTTTTAACCGCAGAATCCATTAACTATTTCCAAACGAAACGATATCAGACTTCTGGACAAGCGCAGCTATATCTGTGTTCCTATGTGTGATATCCTGGTTACTGTTCTTCTAGGGTTAATTGGAACTCATCAAATGTGGAATGGAACCAATCAACAGGAGAAGGTCCAAAACAAGTTAGATCGTGTTATCAAATGTGGAATAACACTCTCCTCCAAGTTAAGGAAGACGATTCTGGATGAGGTTTTTATCATCAAATGTGGAATGAAACAGCCAACCAGAGGTTCGTACTCAGCAACCAAAAATACCAACGGAGCACAATATGCTAAATTTGACAAAGGAAAGGAATCAAAACATTCGGACTTAGGCTGGTTTCAAACCGCTTTGAGTCCCATTTCCCCCACTGTTTTGATTGAACGATCTCGGGGCATTCCTTTTGTCAGTGGATCAGCTAGATTATCCTTCGATCGCACGTCGACCAAAGTAATAACGTCTTGTTCTTTAAGATAATTCAATAGGGCGTGCCTCAGTCGTACATGTCGTCTCTTAGTGTTAAAGAGGACATTCTTTACAACTTGGACTGCTGCCTGATTATCACAGAACAGGCTTAGAGAATTGATTTGAACTCTAGACAAGGGAATGTCTAAGATCAAATTCCTGATCCAGTCTGCCTCTTCACCAGCTGAAGCTAAGGCAAATAACTCGGCTTCCATGGACGACAAAGCTATGCATGTCTGTCTCTTGGACTTCCAAGTAACTGCAGCGCCACCCAATGTGAATATAAATCCACTTGTGGACTTGCTGTTCGAAACTTCTGAACACCAGGAGGCATCAGAGTACCCTTCCAAAGTAGGAGGGTGACCAGTGTAGCACAGAGCGTGGTCTTTAGTACCTTTGAGATACTTCATCAGCCTATCTAGGGCATCCCAATGCTCTTTGCCTGGACTACTGGTAAAGCGACTTAGCATGCTTACGGAGAAAGCAATGTCAGGTCTAGTGCAGCTTGTGGCGTACATGAGACTTCCAATGATCTTTGAGTACTTGACTTGGTCAACGCTTGTTCCTTCATTCGGACTCAGCTTGACATTCGGATCAGTGGGTGTTTCAACAGGCCTACAACCTTTATAACCCCAGGTATTAAGAATCTGCTCTATGTAGTGAGCTTGACTCAGAGTGACACATCCCTTGTCTACTCTTACTTTCATACCTAGTAGGGTATCAACATGACCAAGGTCCTTCATATCAAACGCTTTGGCGAGAGCGGACTTAATATCCCTCACGACAGCTTGGTCTGACCCCAGGATCAACATGTCATCCACATAAAGGCATATGATGACAGTTTGGTTCGACATTGAGCGGTAATAGAGACACTTATCTGAAAGACTGGACTGAAATCCAAAGTTCTTCACCACTTGGTCAAACTTCATGCGCCACATCTTAGGTGCTTGTTTAAGCCCATAGATGGATTTATCAAGTTTGCACACCTTGTCCTTTAGATCTGCATGGACATAACCTTCAGGTTGTGCCATGTAGATCTCTTCATTTAGCTCTCCATTCAAAAAGGCCGTTTTCACGTCCATCTGATGGACGATGAAATTCTCGATAGAGGCTAAGGTTAGAAGAATTCTAATGGTGGATAGGTGACACACAGGTGAATAGACATCAAAATAGTCGATTCCCCCTTGTTGTTTATAACCCTTAGCTACTAGACGTGCTTTGTATCTGGCTATAGACCCATCGCTATGTAGTTTCTTCTTCAGTACCCATTTGCATCCCAGGACTTTAGCTCCTTTCGGTAGGTCCACTAGATGCCAGGTATTATTTTGTAGCAGCGAGTTCATCTCATCGTCGATAGCTTCTGCCCACATTAACGCATCTCTCGATCTCATCGCTTCCTGGTAGGAAAATGGATCATCCTCTAAGTGGTAGGTGACGAAGTTCTCACCAAAATCCTTAGGGATACTATCTCTTGTAGATACTCTAAGAGGAACAGGTTCGACCTCTAGAGGTTGGGGAGCAGTGCTAGAGGGGACAATTTCGGGTTCTACCGTAGACTCTGAGATCATGTCAGTAGATCAAGGAACGGTCAGGCCATGGTCTTTGACAAATTTATGCTCAAAGAAGATAGCATCTCTAGACTCTATCACTGAATTAGTGGATAGATCCAGAAATCGGTCAGCTGCGCTGTCTTCTGCACTGCCTAGATAGACGCAGGTTGTCGTTCTAGGTCCCACCTTAGGTCTTTTAAGGTCTTGTATACGCACATAGGCGATACAGCCCCAAGTCTTAAGAGTGTCATATCTACAAGGATGGCCGTGCCACAACTCATAAAGAGTAGAACTGAGCTTTGAGTGAGGCACTCTATTCAGAATGTGATTTGCAGTAAGGACTGCTTCCCCCCAGAAGGAATTGGACATGCCAGCGGTCAGGAGCATAGAATTTAACATCTCTGTTAAAGTTCTATTCTTACGCTCAGCAACGCCATTTGATTGGGGTGAGTAAGGAGCTGTAGTTTCTAGGATTATTCCCTCAGTGGCACAAAACTCCCTAAACCCAGTTGCAGTGTACTCTCCTCCTCGATCACTTCTAAGTCTCTTAATCTTCAGATTTAACTGGTTTTCTACCCGAGATTTGAAGATTTTGAAGGTCTCGAATGTCTCGTCTTTCGATTTCAATAGGTAGACATGACAAAATCTGGAGAAATCGTCAATGAAGGTAATTAGATACTTCTTTCCCCCTCTAGTGGCATGACTCCGAAAGTCACAGAGGTCGGAATGAATCAATTCCAAAAGTTGTGTGCTCCTAGAAACGGTCTTGTAAGGGTTTCTAGTTATTTTAGTTTGGGCACAAACCTCGCACCTATCAAACCGAATAGAGAAATCTAACGGAATGTTGTGATTCTTAGCTAGATCGCGCATCTTCTTGTAGTGAACGTGTCCAAGTCTATTGTGAAGTAGTTTTGGATCTAACAGAGACGAACTCACTTGATTTATGCACTCGTTTTCTAGGCTAAGTCTATACATTCCATTGATTAAGTAAGCGCAACCAAAATAATGTGAATTAACAGACAGTGTTATTCTACCGCTAATGGTTGTGAAGGACATTCCGGACTTATCTAACAAACTCATAGAAATCAAGTTTTTGATTAAATCAGGAACTAATTTAACATTTTGCAAAATTAAAAGTTTACCTGAAGAGAGGACGAGCTTTGCCGTCCCAGCATGAGTGACGACTGTCGCTCCTCCATTGCAATTCTCGACTCTGTCTCGAACTGCTCTGACGTCTGAGAGAAGACCTCTGTCATTTGTGACGTGACAGGTAGCACCGCTGTCCAGCCACCACTCAGAGGACGCACTGCGGTGATTGCTCCCGATCATAGCCACAAAGGACTTGGGACCAGAAGTATCGACCACCATGTGTGCCGCCTGAGGTGGAGCTTCATCCTTTTGCTTCTTTGGACCCCTACAGTCAGCAGCCCAGTGACCCCACTTGCCGCAGTTGTTGCATTTACCCTTCTTCCTTTTGAGAGAAGGCTTCTTGACAGCCAACAGGGCAGGAGTGTCAACTTTAGGTGCCGGGGGCTTCCGAGGAGGCTTATTAGGTCGAGAAACGAAGTTGACAGCCTGTGGGGGCTGAGCAACCTGCTCCGCGCTCTTTCCAGCGATGTTCTGGTCCTCGATGTGAATGAACCTTTTGAGTTCATCCAGAGTAATCTTCTCCTTCCGCCTGTGCATCTCCGTCTTGAATGTCAGCCACTCCGCAGGTAGCTTGCTCAGGATCAAGTACACGAACAGATTGTCGTCCATCTTCGACTAATCGTCCTCCAGCTTGTTGCGCAGATTTTCCAGCTCTATGATTTGGGAGGTGATCGGCAGGTTTGCTTTGAGGCGGAAGTTGAAAAACTTCTCCCCAATGAGCGATTTGGACAACACCTCCTCCTTCTGAAAATGCGCGTTGAGACGATCCCAGATTTCCTTTGCAGTCTTGTAAGCGTGGTAGGTCAGTGCGAGCCGAGGATTGAGGGAATTCAACAGGTAGTCCCTGCAGAAATCCTCATCCTTGGTCCACTGATATTCGTCTACGCCCTCGCTAGAAGACGCGAAGTCACTCTGCACAGTGTAGAAGATTCCGCGTTCCTTCATTCCTAGCTGGACTTGAATTTTCCAACTGAGGAAGTCGGACGCGTCGAAGGACTGTAATTTGGTAACGTCGAGAGCACTCTTCTTCCACATCGCAGCAGAGATTTAAAAACCAGAAACTAAAACAAAGTCACTTGAGCCGCGTGGAGGCGAGACGGGCACTTCAGATCCAATCCAGTAATTGTGTGATCCTCCTTATGTGCTCCTCTAGGAGGAGATCCGGCTTTGAGCTCAGTTGCACCTTCCTCCAAACAACAGATCTGTCCTCACAGATCGGCAACAGACGACTAGAAAGATACAAGGAAATGAGACTTCCTCTTCCTCACAGGCACCTGGTAGATTGCAGATCTGAAAACGGACGAGAGTGTTATTTTCGGCGATTCCCAGATCTGGATTTGCAGATCTAGAAATTTTGCACGGAAAGAAAACGCCTGGATCGAGCTTCCTCTCTTTCCGATCGAACAAACCCTTGCAGATCTGAAATCACTTGTTTGCAACTCTGAAAGCACTCGTTCTGAACACCAGATCGGCAGAGGAGAGCACCGGAGAGCACCGATCAAGACGATACCAATGGGAAACAAACGATCTTCCCTGCGGTTCTAGGTTGCCGACGGAAGCGATGCACAGGAGACTAGGGCTCGCAATCGGCAGATCGACAGATCGGGATTTCTCTAGGATCGTCTAGGGCTCGCGATCTAGGAGAACACGAGATCAGCAACTCCAAGACGACGAGATCTCCCCTTTCCTTCTTCGGATCTGCAACAGGAGAACTCGAGATATGCACCTCCTTTCGATCTTGCGACGGGAAGAGAAGGACAGCAGCGAACGGCGACTTGCGATCTTCAAGAACGAGAGCAACGCCGAGGAACTCCTTCTCGATCGGTTATCTTGCAGTCAGCGACTTGAGGGAACGTTTTCCTTGCGATCGGCGACAAGGAATCGGGAGCGGCGCAAAAAACCTGAGCGAAAAAACCTAGACGAAATTTCGGATATCTTGAGAATGTAGAGTCTAGGGTTTGCTCAAGGCTCAAGATAGTCCACAATACCTCATCAAGTGTGGAATGAGTATTTATAGTATCTCCAGCGTAGAGCAATTCCCTAGTGACACGGAACCCATTAGGTTGTCCGAGTCGGTCCTGACACGCGCGGACATATTGTTATAAATAGAACTAACATATTCTATAGTGAGTGCGACACATTATTATAGAGATGAAGTAGTTAGCTTTTCCACACAGTATAATCTCAAATTATGATTGAGATGTTTCACTACTAGAAAATTGACTTTTAGCCAGGGCAAATTACCGTGGCTAAAAGTCCAAAATCGTGGCAAAAGACTTTTAGCCACGGACTGCCGTGGCAAATGAGCGTGGCCAATATGAGCGTGGCAAGAAAGTATTTGCCATGCTCTTTCTGTGGCAAATACCCCTTTTCTATGACTTTTAGCCACGATTTTAGACTTTTACCCACGATAATTTGACTATTTGCCACATAAATGGTCGTGGGCAATACGAGCGTGGCTAAAAGTCAATTTTCTAGTAGTGTTTGCTTGTAGTTGCTAAGTATATTCGAACTTGAAATCCGTAATAAGTAATTTCTGCACTAGCCTTTAGGAGATTACTTTGTAGATTTTGTTAGGGCGGCAGAAGAGTTTTCTTTCTCTTCTTTTTCTCAATGAATTTTTTTTATCAATTAGTGTTTTTGTTATTTGTATTTGATCCGGCTATATAGTTTTCTAGCTCTCTCTCCAACCTTCTGAGTTTTAAAAGGAAACTTTTTCTCATTTGTTTACAATGGATCACAAAAGAGCAGGCTCCATGTTATCGTATTTTCCATCTTACCACGAAATAAAAGTTTGCAAAAACTATTATTTTGAACTTCCTCCAATCATCTATCTCAGATAGACTATATTTACTAAATCTTTAATTAACATTATTCTAGACAATTATAGATGGTAGTCGACACTGGAGATCGACCTCTTTCTGTTAGTACATTAAAGAGCTTGATCTTCATTCAGTGAACTGCTCTACAAATGAGGAATGATCAATGTAAGAAGATCGACAAACAAAGTAGACAAATAGCTATTATACTCTTTGGTTTCTTAGCAAAAGATCACTAGATGATTCTTTGATCGTTTTTTAGAGATATGACCTTCAATTAACTTAGCGGAAAACTTGCCTGACAATCCGATGACTGAGTAATGTAGATCGACGATTCAAGCTGACCAACACACAATATCATTACAAAGCATGTAAGACAATGTATTTAATATTTATTATGGTTCTTGTTGAACCGAAATCAGAATGATAGACCGTGGTTCCAAAAGCTGTGTTGAAATTGAAATCGGTCAGAACCAAATAATTTCAATTCTAATTTGAAGGACCGCTATATTGACTGTTCGTTTATAGGCTTTAATGAAACTGAAATCAAACCAAAACGATGATAACTCTGCCCATGTATGGTGTGCATGACGATACTCGTGTAAATCCCGCCTAAGGCGGGATTTAATTCCCGCCCAACTGGGTGGGATTTACTAGTAAATGTGTTATGTTCAACCAATATTGACAAAATATAGTTATTAATTAATTTACTAAAGTTAGAAAAGTGAATATAATCTTTTGCTATAATAAGAACAGACATAAATGTGTTATTTTCAACCAATACTGACAAAGATATAGTTATTAATTAATTTACTACAGTTAGAAAATTGTTTGTCATCGGTGAAAAAGGGGGACATGGATTTCATATAAATAGACAACATGCGATTAATACATGGAAATAATTTGTATCATTCAAGATCGTCTGCTTGTAACCCGATAAAACCCGATAAACATGGCGTCCACATCGCTTTCTAGGAATCCTCCTTCATCTTTCGAGAACAAAGCTGACTTTGAGACGCCCGACGGCCGGTATAAACTTCATTTCACGATACAAATCCTTGACGAGATTGCTCGTGATTTTGATCGTGCCAGATGGGTATCTCAGGTAGGCCTAAAGAATAATTTGTTGATTGCTTAATTTCAGCACACGAGAATTTCTGACCTGAATTTTGAGTTTCAGTTGACGTTTGCACATCTCAAGACAAATCTGACTCCACAAGTGCCGTGCACAATGTTGTCGTCGTCGTCGTTGTCGTCGTTGTCGTCGTCGTCGCCGTCGCCGTCGCCGTTTCCGTCGCTGTCGCCGTCTCCGTCGTCGTCCACGACAAGCTGTAGCATCGGCGTGAAAGCAGTGGCGGCGAAGATCTTTGTTAAAATAAAGTCCCTCTCTTTAAGTGCATGTTGCAGGGCTGCTGGATTAAGCGGCTTTGCTGAGACCCCTTTTCCATACGACCGGGATGGGACTTACATGATTTTTAATGTGGGTGAACGGTTACTCATGACTGATATTGATATGCACGACCAGGTATATATAATAATAATGATAATAACAATAATACTAATACTAATAATAATAACAATAATATATACACACGAGTGACATTGCATAGGCCACACATGCCCTTTGTGATAGTACCCCAGCCACAACATTGTCATGACACGATGACGCTTCTGAAGCTCGCAAATCTCTTGCGCTTGACAAAATTGAGTGACACGTGGAGCACAAAGCTTGAGGGGTTTGCGAGCGCCCGGAGCGTTATCATGCTGGAACAATGCCATGATCGACGTACTGTCGGGCGAGGCACGACGGGACCCTACGCACTGTCAAATAAAATACTTGTACGTGGAGCTCTTTTAGTCAAATAGGATTAATCCACTATCGTATTTTATAGATCAATATGTCATTGGATAAATGTTGTCAAGACTTTCAAATTCCATAATAAGAACGCTACGGTCTGACGACCGGATTGAAAATTATGATATTAATTTAAGCTCATGCGCGCGCACGCACACACACACACACATGAGTGACGGTGCACAGGGAGTCCCCCGAGCAGTCGTGACATTACCCTAACCATAAAAGTGTAAACTTTTAGATTGAAAGTTAAGAATGATAGTTATATATTGTATTGGTTTGAATTTAATTTAAAAGGACATGAAGTTTTTAAATTCAATTTAATCTTTTTAAATTAAAAAAAAAAAAGCTAAATTTGTAACATGTCAACAACCCATTATTCAACTCTTTAAATATCTTTATATTTCTATATTATATTAAAATGAAAAAATATCTTTGATTAAACATTAAGACTTCCCAAATTACCCTTTTAATACAAAAATATTATTTCAAAATAGAGGTCAGAAAACCAAGTTGAGACAGAGTGTGGGGAGAGAGGAGAGAGGGAAAGGGCGCGGTGGGAGAGAGAGAGGAGAAGAGGGAGGGGAGAGAGAGTAATATTTATATTAATATAAACATTTCTATTTATAATCATAAAATTAATCTTCATAAAATTAATAAAACTTTGCGAGCGACGGGCGCGGCGTGGGTTTGTGAGCGGCGGGAGAGCCGTCGCGTCGGGCAATGTCGTGATCGGAGTACTGTCGCTTCGGCATTGGAGGGGCCCTTATGCACTGTCGCAGTTAAGATACTGTCGTAGTTGGTCGTAAGGGCGGAGCCCCGTGCCTCTCACTCATGTGTATATATATATGTATGTACGTACGTACGTACGTACGCATGCGTACGTATGCGTGCGTACGTATGCGTACGTACATATGCGTACGTACGTATGCATGCGTACGTATGCATGCGTACGTATGCATGCGTACGTATGCATGCGTACGTATGCATGCGTACGTATGCATGCGTACGTATGCATGCGTACGTATGCATGCATACGTATGTATGTCTACGTATACATGCGTATGTATACACGCGTATGTATACACACGTATGTATACGCACGTATGTATGTATACGTATGTATGTATACGTATGTATGTATACGTATGTATGTGTTGAGGCAATTAATGCAGAAGACAAAGAGGTGAAGAAGGAGAATCTGATTCATATTCCAAGCAGCAGCAACGAGAAGAAGAAGAAGAAGCATCAGAAGTATTGATTGCAACCAGAAGTCGAAGCCATCCTTTCATAAATTCAATGTACCTGTTTGAAATCATTTAATGAGTTATCTACTATAAATAGATGTATGAAATCTGAGAATGTAATGTGAGAAAAATCAATCTAATGAATGAGTATGAACTTCCCTGAGTTTGTCGTCCTCCGCCTCGCCTGTGTGTGTTTTTTTTTATATTTCTACTTTTTGTTCAGTATGTATACGTATGTATGTATACGTATGTATGTATGTATACATATGTATGTATGTATATATGTGTATATATATGTGTGTGTATATATATGTGTGTATATATATATCTATATTATATAAAGAAAAACTTTTAGGCCCATTTGAAGCCAAATTATAACCACATATTCAATCTTAGCCGTCGGATCATTGAGATCTGGGCTGCAAATAGCCAAAATCAGAAATCCTTCTCCCAGCCTCCCGATACATTTCCCGATCCCCCATTGTTCGCCGTGCCAACCCACCCGTGCCCCTTCCCCGCCGCCGCCGGAGCCACCGCCGCCTGATCTGGGCCTCACGGTGGCCCTGCCGGAGCGCCGCCGGACCAACCCCGGCAGGTTCGCCGGGGTCCGGCGACCTCGCCGGTGGTCTCCGGTCAGGCGGCGGTGGCTCCGGCGGCGGCGGGGAAGGGGCACGGGGAAGGGGCGGGTGCTTATCGGGAGTTTCTAAAAAAAATCAATTTTTTTTATTAAATCTAGTATATATTATATATATTCTATATATATTTGATATATAATTTATATATATATATATATTAAACATTATATATCAGATATTAGATATTAGATATATTTAAGTAAATTATATATATAGATATATTTTTAAAGATTTAAATATATATTGAATATTTAAATATATAATATAATATATATTATAAAAATTAAATATTAAAAATATAAAAATAAAATACAGAATTTATTAAAATTTCTAAAAAAAAATGAAAAAGAGAGAAATAAAAGGGAAAAAATATAACTGAGGGCGGGCGAAGCCTGCCGGGCGCGTGCGGCGGGGCGTGTGCGGCGGCGGGCGAAGCCCGTCGGGGCGGGCGAAGCCCGCCGGGGGCGGGCAAGGTACTGTTGCGCGGGGCACGGGGGGCCCCCCGTGCACTGTCACTCGTATATATATCTTTATTATATATAGGAAAACTTTTAGGCCCATATTGAGGCCCCTAAACAACCAAACTTTCAATATTAGCCGTTGAATGAGTACCAGACATCTGATCTGGACCGTCGATCACAACAACGAATCAGGATCGCCCATTATTTTTCATAGGCCTCCTAAACCTAAGAGAGGGCAGCCTTAAAAACCTATGAAGTTCCGGTTTTACCCCTATATGGCTGAAAAACAGGTGAATGGGGTCGGGTTCGGGTGCGAGAAACCCCGGTCCGCGGGAGGGGGGGGGGGGGGGGGGGGCAAATCGGGTCCACGCACGGGTGAGGGTGGTTAATTGGGCGGCGATGCTCGGGCTGACCGGAAAAGGGCTCGCGTAGGGGAGCCAGGGTCGGAGCCAGGGTCGGGCTCCCCCGCGTGAAACAACTCAAATCTTAACAGCGGGCTCCGCTATATTAAGAGCGGTGTCAAACCCTGCTTGGCGATGTGTGACTAATCTCCCACATCGCCACGCGTCACCACGCACGGCGCAATGTGGGAGATTAGTCCCACATCGCGCCTCAGCAGGGCATTCCGCTCTTCATATAGCGCAGTCCCCTGCTAAGTGTTGAGCGATTTTGCGCGGTTGAGACCGACCCTGGCTCCCGCGCGTGAGCTTGCTCGGTTAGCCTGAGCCAGACCCGAACCAACCCGCGGGCCAGAAATCGTTGGCCCGCGGGTCCCCTTTTTTAAAAACAATTTTATTTTTAAATTAAAAAATATCGGTTATACCGAGCCAGACCTGAGCCAACCCGCGAGCCAGAAATCCTTGACCCGCGAGCCAGACCTGAACCGAACCCGCGGGGCGGGCGAAGCCCGCCGGGGGCGCCCGGGTAAAGTAGATATGGCACGGGGTACTGTTGTGCCGATAGTACTGTCGCGACGGGTGCAACGGCCGGCTGGCCGTGCCGTTCGACTCGTATATATATGTATATATGTGTGTGTATATATATATATATATATATATATGTAAATATGCTTTCTCACCATTTTTAATTTAAGAAAGTAGAAATTGATTGAATACTGAATGTGCTGAATTCATATTATTGTAGATACATATGAGGCTACCAATGAAGCAAGTTAGATTCAGTTCTTCAAGGCCAGTGTGCCATGCTTATGATCCTCAGGCGAAAGATGTCCATCATTTTGATGTTGAGGGGAAATATGGTCATGATTTGGTCGTCGGGCTTCTCTCCGGAGAAAGTGTGTTCGTAAATCTCCAGAGCATTGATATTCTGTACGTATATTATGTTCAATTTCTTTTAACCTCGACTGAATTACAATATGTTTTATGTGCGATTGTAGTCTACACGATGTCATTGAGGCGACACTTGGCGGGCACCGCTGGGATGCTTGTGGGAGCTAAACGGTACAATAAATATGGCGAAAACACCAGAAGGCATGTCTTTAATGATCGACTTTTATCACATCTTTTGTAATATTTTGTGCCATCAAAATCATTTACACAATTAATTATTTAAATAAGGAATTTTTTTAGCAGTTTGTTATTTAGAGAATAAAGAAAGAGAGCATGAGGGCTGATAGATAACCAGACTACATGTTATGACACTTTATTTGTCTGAATCACAATGTAATTAGAAGTAATTCATGCGTGGCCAAAGTAATTCACGGATGGGCAAAACCCGTTTGCTACTAAGAGCAGTAGGACACAATTATAAACCCGTGCTAGACTGCTAGTGCGAGTCTCGATCACTCTCTCTCTCTCTCTCTCTCCCTCTCTCTCTCTCTCTCTATATATATATATAACCATCATATATATCTAAAATTACCATTATGCTTATTATTTATGTAATTTGTATTATAACCAACATTCCACCCCGTTACGCGCCTTTTGAAAATACACCTAGTAAACGGCATTTTTAGGAAAAGTGGTCAACATGAAAGTTGTAGATCTCGTCGAGATCTACAACTTTCATGTTTACCACTTTTCCTAAAAATGCCGTTTACTAGGTGTATTTCCCGTTTTTCCGAACTCGCGCGAACTTTCCTTAAATACGCGTGACGCGTTTTTCCAGCAACCCCATATATATATATATATATATATATATATATATATATATATATATAAAGGCTCCGTTTGGCACGATGGCGGCGGTCGTGAAAACGGTGATTTTGAATTGTCATTCGTGAATGCCCGACCTCACCAAAGGAATTTCAGCCACTTTTATGTTCAAAACTAGTTTTCTTTTCTTGGTGGCGGTCATAACCATTGTCTTGCCAAACATGCATTCTATGATACTGACGTTTTTGTCCAAACTCACCGGAGCAAAAAAGCCGCGCAAAACGGAGTCTTGGTAGATGTTGCCTAAGAATATTGTTGGTGTTTTTACAATGCTTTAAAGCTCGCACGATTAATTGCATTTAATCAGAGCTAATTTAAATTAAGTTAACCCTAAACTTCCCCAAAGATTTTGCAATAGCAGGACAATTTCTCTCTCCTCTCTGCCTCTCTCTTTCTTAATTTCAAAGAGCTGGAAAATGATTTGAAGTATTCAGAACTTTTTATTAAATCTGTATTTTTAATACCTTTCCAACACCACCAATGTCATCTAAGTCAGACCTCTGGAACTCTTAGAAACTAAAAAAAGGCGTAACTTTCCAGGAAAATATTTAGGTACGCATAACATTTCTATAGGATGGTGCGCGGAATGTATTTATAGGCCAAAATAGAGTGTTTTAAAAAAAAAAAATTTACAGAATATTAATTTATCTATTTTTATAATCATTTTAAAATCTAATATGTATATGTTAGTCTGAAAATACACGTGTTAAAAAGTGATTTTTTTAATATAGTTACAGTTGTAAATTACATATATTTTTACGACTGTAAATATAACTATGAATACAGTTACAGTCGCAATTTCAACAAAAAATACTGTCACGTACCATCCCGTAGAAACATTACACGTACAGAAATTCTCTCCCCATATTGGGCACTTTAGATGACGATATGTGGCGCTAGGAGGTGCCACGTCTCATGGAACTATGTGGCATGTTACTGCAGTGTCTAGTGGCGCTGCGGTGAAAAAGTGTCAACGTTATGCGCTGCTTCCAAAAGCATCGTCGATGGTAGCAGTGGCGCTGCTAACTGTTGCCACTTGGTTGGCTTCGACCACTAGCGGTGAACTCAACCGACGCCATATCACTCAAAATGGGCTATTGTTGGTCTGCGAGTAGTCATTTTCGATCTGCGGTTAACAATCCCCAAAAAATAAGTATATCTACTCTATAAGCTTTTTCGGCATCGTAATTCCAAATCCAGCATCAGACTTTCCAAATTCACAATGGTTAGTCACAAAATCCACTTTCTTTGCATGTGCTCTATTTTCATCAAATAAAATATCATTTCATAGGTACTTCACGCCCTGAGTCCAATACAACAACAACAACAACAGAACCCATATAGTCCCCAATCATTGGGGGTATGGGCGGGGGAAGATTGGAAACAGACCTAACCTTTGGCACTATGCACAAAGTGGCTTCTCTCAGAGGAGAAAGACCTAACCTTTGACAATAAATGCACAAAGTGGCTGCTCACAGAGTACCACTGAAATAGTGGCCCCCTATACCATCGCGTTTGCTGCGGAATCATGCCCTCAAATCAAAGCCAAAGACATCAGAGAGGGCAGACCCAAGAATCCATTTTGATTTATGTGCACATAACCATGCTTCCTTCATTCAGCATCCAGAGCATTGGTGAAGCCCTGAGTCCAATTATGGGCTTAATTTTCTCAAATTCTACTTGGTTAGTTGATTTTCGTGCTAAAACTCATTATTTTGCTATTTAGGCATTATAATGGTTTTTTGATGCTTCAATCATTAATATGATGTTAGCTTCTCGATCTTTCACTTATATGATTATTTTTTGGATGCATAGATGCAAGAATAATATTTTGTCATAATTAGAATTTAAGCTAAAATAAAATCATAGTCCATGGATCCACGGCCTTCGATTTTCCATTTTCCCGCTCCCGCTGAACCAGGTTCACTTCAACATCTTCCATCTAGGTATGCATCAACATCCTCCCCTTCACAGCTTCCTTGTCCTCAAGGAATGAACGTTGCTTGAGGGACCACATGTCCTCCCAGGTTGCCTCCTCCGTCGATCCACCCAACCACTGCACCAACAATTGTGTGACACTTTTCCATTCCATGGCGTAATTCAACGGTCGAGAATTCACAGAGGCTCTACCAGCGAATTTTCATCCTCTTTGATAGTTGACGGTGGTGGTTCAGTCTGAAGGGGTGGAGAAATGTGGAAAATGGAATGAATCTTAGCTTCCTCCGTAGTCTGTACGCCATGGCTTCAATACGCTCAAGAATATTAAAAGGACCAAAGAACTTCGGAGACAACTTCTGGTAGCAGTGTTGTCTCAAACTAGCGTGTCGATATGATTGAATTTTCACATACACCCAAGCCCCAACTTCTAACTCCTGGCCTCGTCTTTATTATCAGCCAACATTTTAATAAGATTTTGATCTTGTGTTAAGTAAATTTTCAGAGCAGAAATCATATTCTCCCGGGCAGCCAAAGTCCTGTCGACAGCTTCCAAAATGCTTGACTCTTCTATACACGATACATGAAGAGTCGGAGCTTGCCCATACACTATTTTATATGGCGTCATTCTGCTGGAGCTGTGGAAGGTTCATCACCATTCTCCTCCAGATTTAGATAACTTGGAATCACTCACCGGAGATCCGGACATGAATCGTTGTTGAGACATAGCCAATTTATGCTCCTGCAACCTGGCAAAGGAGAAAACATCTTGTAATGACTTTGGTTAGAATATACGAGCAACATACTCAATCACATCTTTCAAACCCGCTAAAAAAAGTTGATGGCATAGTCATCGAAAATTTGCACACGATGGAGAAGAGAATCAAACTCATCGAGATATTGGTGGACACTATCTCATTGTCGTAAAATTTTCAATTCACTCATCGGATCATCATAGAGAACAAAACCGAAATAGAGGGATAAAGTTTAACAATACTCCTCCCTGCTAGGCGCCTGTCGAGTTAAATGAGAGAGCATATATGCCTGGTTCCAACATAAGGCCTTACTCTCCACATGAGCCGAAGCCAATTTAACCTTCATATCCTTTGATGCACCATCTATATCAAAAAATTGATCGCACTTGAAGATTCAATCCATTATTGTGTCACCATAGAATCGAGGAAATTCCAATCTATAGAACCTCGTTGTATGGTGGTAAATGGTAATAACCCGTTGATGCAGATCTACTATCAGACTAAGAACATCAACCCCCAGAATCAACCGATCTCTTTGATCCAAGATTAGTCAGCAAGGATCAAACCTCTGGCAGTGTTTTGGCCATGACTTATTGATTTACCTTCATGTCTTCCACCTCCGATTGGAGATCCTTTGAGCGGATATTGTCTGTCGGCGCCATTACCACAGATGCCAAGAAAGTTTATCTGATACCAATGATACGTTTCCAAAAGATTTAGCTCAAAACTACCACTCACTCAATAAGAATGGAATAAGATCAAATTCATTCAACACAATTAGACATTGAACTATCTCGCAATTGGTAATACGAAGAAGAAGAACACGAACAAGATGTAATCGAAGTTGTCCTACGAGCATATCTCTAAATGGAACAACCCAATCCCCGATAGATCTGATCACTCAAAACGTAAAAAACAAACATTCATCATCTCAGCTATTTATAACCCAACCACAACCTGTGAAAAACCCAAACTACCCTTTATTAAAACAATAAAACCCGACAATTGAATTTTCTATTTTCCCGCTCCTGCTGAACCGGGTTCACTCCAGCATCTTCCATTCAGGTGTGCGTCAGAAGAACATGAACAGGAGGAATGAGTACATGGGAGATTTAGGACGGTGGTGGAACAGGGGAAGTGCGGCCGCCCTGGAGTGGAGAGCGGGTGGAAGAGGCAGTCACGGATTTTAAAATCACTTTATAGGAAGATGTGTGGAAGGTGGAGTACCAAGAAGTTTTGGGGCGATGGTGGAACAAGGGAACTGCAGCTGTCCTACGATGGAGAGCGAGAAGAAGATCCAGTCATGCTTTCGGGGTGGAGTATTGCGCGGGAGGAATATCGTTGCGGGAGAGCGCGAGGGGTCTTCGCGGCCCAGAGTGTGTTAGGGTTAGTAGAGGAGCACAAAAATGAGGCCTGTGGAGCTGGAGGTAAGTAAAGGGAGGCTTGTCAACTTCAAAATAAAGCTGAAGGTTGTTGCGTGATCATCAGGAGGTGAAATGAATGGGTAAGATCATTTCAATGGCGCACATAAATACCCAAATTCTTATCTATGATAAATCTTTTTAATATATATATATATAACGCACAGACCTCTGACCCTACGTGAGAGCACACCATGTATTATAAATTGAACCAAAATGAACCACGATATATACAGCCCTTAGTCAATCACCCTGCATTCTAAATTGAACCAAAATGAACTTCAGATTGAGAGTACCAAATCTATTTCTCTATATGGTATTTTTAGGATATTTTAATATCATATTTCACCTTATTCTTAAAACATCACCCTTATTTGGCAAGGACAGTTTTATTCATAGTATAACATCTTAATTCCCATTGTCTTTAGCTTGTACACTCGTCTAATTTAAGCCTTGCTTGAGATACACCGGTACTATTTTCAAAGCACGATACAACAAATTTTTTTGTATTAATCTTTATTGATAATGCATGTAGCTATATGAGTTGTTTTTGCGCCCTCAAGCGACAAAACTGAGTTATGCGGTCATGTATGCTTCTATTTCTGAAGAAAGCCTCTTATTCTTCAAATATAATGCAATCTATTTGCCAGTTGCCACAATTTTGGAGAGTATCCAGTTGATACATTAGAAATGCTAATAAGCATGAACTGGATTATAGAGTGAGGATTACTTACAATTGGGATAATGGTAATGATGTTGGAGTTATAAAATCTTTAAGATATTTTGCCATGAAGAAGTCTTTGGTGACTTCTGTGAGATCATCATCTTTGATAGTGTCCCATACTTTGTGAAAGAATTCGGCGATAAAACAATCTGGCCCCTCTTATATCTTCAAATTGAGCTTATCTGATATTGCAGATAGCATCTGATGCAGAACAATTAGATTTTCAGTGACTGTGAATCTGAGAGAGAGTAATTAGCAAGGTGCAGTGGTCAAAGTAGGTGTAGGCATTGGTGTATACAAAATAAAAAACTCGATCCAAAATAAGAAGCATGTTACAGACCTCATTGCAATCAAAGTACAAAATAAAAAGCAATCATATCTATACACTACTACATCAACCATATAATAATGAACCTTGGTGATAGTGAAATGCATGAACTGAACCCACAACTTGTAGCTTCGATGAAAGAAGTGATGTACCTCGCTTGCTCATGTTAGACTGCTTGTAGATGCAGTCACGGCCATCGCTTTAAGTGATACCGCATCACCTCTGGATGACGTGGATCATTGAATGTGGGGGCATATGTGAGGAGTAAGATTGTTAAAATAGCGGTTGTAATCGAACCTATGACATCCTAATAAATATAATCAATATTTTATAACAAATGTAGACTCTAAAAAGCATACAATGAATTGTATTCATGCATGTAAGAAGAACCAGTTGTTCACATCTGATTTTTTCAACAACACTAAGAAATTTTATGAATTATAATAACTAAAATTTTGGAAATTGAAATCTCCATAAACTCGAAAGAATAGCTCAATTGAATGGACCACGACGAGGCGGATTCTAGCGAGAAGAGGAGACGGGGGTCGAGAATCCATCAGGCGAGATCGAACAGTCAGGAGAGCGGAGTGAGATGCGAGAAATTTAGGGTTGGAGAGCGTGAATGGGAGCAAACTAAGAAATTTAGGAGTGATCGGCGTAGCCCTGCCCTAGGCTCGAGATGTGAAGAAGCTCTGCATTGGGATCGAATGGGCTTCGCCCGCCCATAGATTGCATGTATTAATAAATGAATGGGATCATTGCAATAGTTCAAGATTGAGTAGGCAATATTGAGTTCAAGAACCCTTGCCCCAAATGATCTATTTAAAAAGAACTATTAGAAGAAGATGCTTATTTAAGCAATTCCAGCTCAGGGGACTAAACCAGAAAAGCCACCGGGAGTACTAAAGTAAGTAGTCTTCTGCTAATAGAGGAAGGGTATCTGTATTACCAGCTAGAGAAGAAGAGGGGGAGGCAATAATCTGGAAACTGCCGGCGGAAGTCATCACGTAGCATCCAAGTAGCGGCGGTGATAGGCCGGTCGCGCCAAGCGACGCGAATCTCCTCTGGGGCGAGATCTCCGGAAGCATGGTGGCGGTGATCCACAATTTCGGCCGGGTACAAGGGTGTAGAGTCGGAGTGGGCAACATCAGCCGATATGTGGTAGGTGACGGGGTGGTCGCCAATCACCCGACGGAGCTGAGAGACATGGAACACCGGGTGTATGCGGCTAGTATCCGGGAGGCGAAGGCGGTAGGCGATGGCGCCGATGCGGCTGATAATCTCGAAGGGCCCGCAAAAATGGGGAGCCAGCTTGGGGCAGGTGCGGCGTGCGACTGTGAGCTGGCGGTAAGGGTGAAGCTTGATGAACACGCGCTCACCCACCTGAAAAGAGAGGTCGCGGTGCTTCCGGTTGGCGAATGAAGTCATCTTGGCTTGAGCTCGCCGAAGGTGATATTTCAAGCTATCTAGTATCACGTCCCTGTCATAGAGGTGGTCGGCCAAACTAGCTACGGGGCATTCGCCCGGAAGGTGCCGGAGGATGGAGGGGGGAGGCCGGCCATACACGGCCTCAAAGGGGGAGGTGTTGGCGGCGTGATGATAAGCTGTGTTGTAGGAGTACTCGGCCCAGCATAGCCATTTCGCCCAAGAGCCGGGCCTCTCGCCGATGAAACACCTCAAGTACGTCTCAAGACAACGGTTCAACACCTCGGACTGCCCGTCCGACTGGGGGTGGTACGCGGTACTCATCCGTAGGCGCGTGCCCTGGAGACGAAACAAGGAGGTCCAAAAAATGCTGAGGAAAAGCGGGGTCCCGGTCACTCACAATCGAGCGGGAAAATCCATGGAGACGCACGATCTCCGAGATGAAGTTGTCCGCTACGGTCGCGTCCGTATAAGGGTGTCGGAGAGGAACGAAGTGGGCGTACTTCGTCAAACGGTTGACGACCACCAAAATACAGTCAAACCCGTTGGAGCGCGGGAGGCGGGTGATGAAATCCATGGCGATATCTTCCCGGACACGCTCGGGGATCGACAGAGGCTGGAGCAGGCCGCTAGGAAACATGGTCTCATATTTGGCCTTCTGACAAGGCAGGCAGGCCGCTACGTAGGCCTTCACCTGTCGGAGCATGTGCGGCCAGTAGAGAGAGGCGGATAGCCGCCGATAAGTACGGAAAGCCCCGGCGTGGTCCCCGGAAGGTGTGGCGTGAAACTCCGCTAGAAGCAGTGGAATACGGGAGGAAGAAGCCGACAGAACAAGGCGGCCACGATGGAAGAGCCGACCGCCAATGAGGGAGTATGGTGGGCGAGCCGCCGGGTCGGCGAGTAAGGCAGTGCAGATGGCTATCAGGTGGGGGTCGGCATCTGCCTCCTGTTGGAGGATGGAGGCATCCTCCCAAATGGGCCGCGAGATGGCGGCTAACTCCGGAGCGTGGGGATGGCGAGAGAGTGCGTCGGCCGCCCGGTTGGTCTTGCCCGACCATAACTCGATGGTGAAATCGTATCCGAGGAGCTTGGCGACCCAAAGCTGCTGAGTCGGGGTGGCTATCTTCTGTTGAAGCAGGTATCGTAAGTTGTGGTGGTCGGTGCGGATCACGAATGGCCGACCGAGTAAATACGACCGCCAATGCTGAACTGCTAACACCAAGGCCATGAGCTCATTCTCATAGGCCGATCGGTTGCGCACAGCCGTAGAGAACGCCCGGCTGAAATAGGCTATGGGTCGCTCGGCCTGCATCAGGACAGTGCCAACGCCGGAGCCAGAAGCATCACACTCCACGACGAAGGTTTGCTGGAAGTCGGGCATGGCCAAGACCGGCCCCTGAATTAGAGCGGACTGAAGCGCGGAAAACGTCGCCATGGCGGCCGGTGGCCACGAGAATGGTCCCTCTTTGGACGTCTTCAACAACTGGGTGAGGGGGCGGGCCAACCCGCCGTAGTCCCGGATGAAGCGTCGGTAGTAGCCGGTCAGTCCGAGAAAGGCTCGTACGTCTCGAATCGAAGACGGTGTCGGCCATCGCGTCACAGCTTCAATCTTGTCCTGATCCATAGCCACGCCTTGGGCTGAGATGGTGTGCCCCAAATAGCTCACCGTCGTCGCGCCGAAAGTGCACTTCTTCCGGTTGGCTGTGAGGTGGTGTCGCCTGAGAGTGGTACACGTGTCCCGCACGTGCAGGAGGTGTTCTTGCCAAGAGGTGCTAAACACAAGTATATCATCAAAGAAAACAAGCATGTGCTTATGGAGGACCGGACGAAAGATATCGTAGGTTGTCGCCTGAAAGGTGGTCGGGGCTGTTGGAGTTGCCATTGTGATCTAGAAGTGGTCAAACATGTAATCTCACTGCCAACGCGATATGAGCCTGCAGGGTCGCACATAAAAGCATGTGGAGAAGTTGGTAGATTGACTGTGTTGGTAAATGTTACCAATCACCATATATAGAATGGGGAAATCCAGCAGTTTGTTGCTGTCTGAATTCGTCGGGTTTACACGGATAGAATTCGTCGGATTCGTCGGGATTCGTCGGATTGTCCCGTGAACACTCGACGAATTATTACAGAAACCCTTCATTCGACAAAATGTTGTCGTCTGTCTGGATTCGTCGGGATTCGTCGGGTTGTCCCGTGAACACTCGACGAATTGTTACAGAGATCATTTTCTCGGCAAATGTTGCCGTCTGATCTGATTCGTCGGATTCGTCGGATTGTCCCGTGAAATCTCGACGAATGATCTTCAGTGGAATTCCGACGAATTGTAACAGAAGCCCTTATTCTGCTGTGTGGTCTGCGGATAGCGATTCTTCTAGAAGCTGTTTATCCTTTGGGTATAAATAGGACTTCGTTTTAGGGTTCTCACAACTAACAAAAAGAAAAAGCCGACGGAAGGAGTTCCGCTCTCGCCTTACGAACCCTAGCCGACGGAAGTGTTCCGCCGTCTCTGAATCGCGTCCGCTGACCTCCTCTCCGGCGATCGTCGCCGTGTGTGTTCTTCCTGGAGCGAACCTAGCAGTTCGTGGAAGTTCAAGGTGCAGTCATTCTTCTCCCGGCTCGTGTGGATCACTGTAGAGACGTAGATATTATTCTACGTGAGGACTCGCATAGCCGACGACAGGAATCAACTCGTGGAGCATCTAGGTTGGATTTGATCCAATCCCGCAAAGGTAATTTCATACCTAGCATTTTGTTAACTTCTTGATTCAACATTCATGGCCGATCCAAAGACTTTTTTGGGTTGTTTCTCTTCATTTCCGCTGCGCCTACATTTGATGTATGGTTCTAGAAAAACCCAATAGTGGTATCAGAGCTAGGTTCTGGTCATGAATTTTGTTTCAGAAGTTTGGTTATTCCAGTACGTGCAAATCTAGGTATTTGGAAGCGTTCTAAATGTCAAGATTTCTTCTTGGAAGCGCTGCCCCTTGGACCCCGTTAGGGGCTCTGCCCCTAAGACCCCGCCAGGGGCGCGGCCCCTTGGAACCCCGCCAGGAACGTCTGGGATTTCGTGGTAATTTCTAATTGTTAGAAATTGTTGTCTCCTTAGCAGTAACCGTCCCTCAAGTGGTTAATGAACCCTTGTTCTGTTTTGGATTTTGAATCCAACGATGAGAGACGAGCTTGTCTACTGCTTTAAGTCGAGTTGTCTTTGCCTTTGTCCAATGCATGTAAATCTGAAGATTTGGAAGAGTTCTAAATGTCCAGATTTAGCCCTTTCGTCTATCAAAGGTTGATAGTCTTTTGTTGTGCACATAAGGGATGCATGTGGATTTTAGATAGCTTGTTTTTCTGTGGATGTGCACATTGATCAAATGTTGATCATGGTTAAGTGTTAACCTATTATTAAAAATTAAAATCCCTTCATCAAATATTAAGTGTTCGGATGCCTTCCGATGGATGACACTCTTCCTGCCTCGATCGATGAAGTGTGGGCTTGCCAAAGCAAGGTGCATTAATCTATCTTGGTAAGGGTGCGAGCGGATAATTGTGATATCCCACTGTCGACATCGGGTCTAACTTAACTAGGTGACCTCAAAGGTTGAGTGCCTAGAGGCATAGGGTTGGCATGCACCATATGATGGATGCGAATAAGGAGTTATTCACCAGCCATACAAGAATTGCATGAGGATGCAATTGGCAAGCGTTGCCTACCTAAATAACCGCATTATGAGAGGAACGCCAAAGCGGACTCGTGGTGTTGGTGAAATACGAATCTTGTCCACTAAGAGAGTAGCTCGCAATGGACTCTCCGAATTGATAGTGAGGGCCATCAATTTGAATAAAATAGTGGGAGTATTTAATTGAAGTCCAAATTAAAATAAATTGTATTTTGAAATTAGGGTACTAATTAAATTCTGCATGAATTCTTGTAGAATTCCATGGCAAGTGGTTCACATTCCACCTTGTCCCTGAGAGCTATCCTTGAGAAGGACAAGCTAAGTGGGACAAATTACATGGACTGGTATAGGAACCTGAGAATTGTTCTCAGGCAAGAGCGAAAGCTCTACGTCTTGGAAGAAGAAGCCCCCGAGGTGCCGACCGGGAACTCGTCCCGTGTTGATAAGGATGCTTATAAGAAGTATACCGATGACGCCTTAGACGTCGAGTGCCTTATGCTTGCCACCATGAACTCTGAGCTTCAGAAGCAACACGAGAACATGGGGTGCAAGGAGATTGACGAGCACCTAAAGAAAATGTTTCAAGGGCAAGCTCGTCAAGAGAGGTTCGATGTCACGAAGGTATTATTTCAGTGCAAAATGGGAGCTCGAGACTCAGTTGGTACTCACGTACTCAAGATGATTGGGTATATAGAGAACCTGGAGAGACTGGGTTTTCCTCTGGGTCAAGAGTTGGCCACAGATCTTATCCTGCAATCGTTGCCGGATAGTTATGAGCAGTTTGTCTTGAACTACAACATGAATGAAATAGACAAGACACTGCCCGAGCTCCTAGGCATGTTGCGAACTGCCGAGATAAACATGAAGAAGGCCAAGCCTGCTAGTCCCATATTGATGGTACATAAAGGCAAGGGTAAGGCCAAGGGCTTCAAGAAGACGAAGGTGGGACCTAAGTCACATCTTGAGCCCAAATCTTCTGCGCTGAAAAAGAAGAGCACCGTGAAGGAAGGAAAATGCCACCACTGTGGCAAGGCTGGTCATTGGAGGAGGAATTGTCCTTCGTACATTGAGGGTCTGCAGAAAATGAAGGGAGGTATGACTTCCGCTTCGGATATTTATGTTATAGAGATAAACCTTTCTGCTCCTTCATCTTGGGTATTGGATACCGGATGTGGTTCTCACATTTGTACAAATGTGCAGGAACTAGGAAGGAGGAGATTGCTGAGTAAAGGAGAGGTGGACCTACGTGTCGGCAATGGAGCAAGAGTTGCTGCTGTAGCCGTAGGGGTTTACCGTCTTTCTTTGCCCAGTGGGCTTGTAATAGAACTTGATAATTGTTATTATGTTCCGGCCATAACTAGAAACATTATATCCATTTCATGCTTAGACATGATTGGATTTTCTTTTATAATTAAGAACAATTGTTGTTCTATATTTAAGAATGATGTTTGTTATGATGTAGCTCAATTGTTTAATGGTCTTTATGTTTTGAACCTGGACCATCCGATCTATAATGTAGATAATAATAAAAGACTAAGAACAAATGACTCAAATCCTACATATCTCTGGCATTGTCGTTTGGGCCATATAAACGAGAAGCGCATATCCAAGCTCCATAAAGATGGACTATTGGACTCATTTGATTATGAATCATTTGAGCGATGCGAGTCTTGTTTATTAGGCAAGATGACTAAAGCCCCTTTCACTGGTTATACTGAGAGGGCTGAGGATCTCTTGGGTGTTGTACATAGTGATGTATGCGGACCCATGAGTTCTATGGCTAGAGGTGGGTATTTCTACTTCGTTACATTTACTGATGATTTCAGTAGATACGGATACGTGTATCTTATGAAGTGCAAATCCGAAACCTTTGAAAAGTTCAAAGAGTTTAAGAATGAAGTGGAGAACCAATTGGGTAAAAAGGTTAAAGCACTCCGATCTGATCGAGGTGGCGAATACCTGAGTCATGAGTTCCGTGATCATCTGAAAGAGTGTGGTATTGTATCACAGCTCACTCCACCTAGGACACCGCAGCATAATGGTGTGTCTGAGAGGAGAAATCGTACTCTGTTAGACATGGTACGGTCGATGATGAGTCATGCAGACTTGCCTGTTTCCTTTTGGGGTTTTGCTTTAGAGACTGCTGCAATGACACTGAATCGCGCTCCGACGAAAACGGTTCTAAAGACACCATATGAGATATGGACTGGGAAGCGTCCTAGTATGTCGTTCATTAAAATTTGGGGCTGTGAGGCATACGTACGACGTCAAATGCCTGACAAGCTGGAACCCAAATCAGATAAGTGTTATCTGGTGGGATATCCTAAGGAAACGAAAGGATATTACTTTTACCTACCGTCTGAGGGCAAAGTGTTTGTCGCAAGGACGGGTGTCTTCTTGGAGAAAGAGTTCTTATCAAGAAAGACGCAAAAGGTAGAACTTGAAGAAGTTCAAGAACCACAAATAGTGAATGAACCAGAGTTGGATTCTGAGCCAGGACTACAAGATGTTGTAGCTAGAGAACCTGCTCACGAAACACAAGTCCTACGTAGATCTGGTAGACCAAGATTTGAGCCTGAGAGATATGGATTTCTCGTGTCTCAAATAGGTAATGTGTTGCTTATGGATCATGATGATGAACCAGCAACCTACCAAGAGGCTATGAATGGACCGGACTCCGACAAATGGCTTGAGGCTATGAAATCCGAAATGGACTCCATGTATATAAACCAAGTTTGGAACTTGGTGGAACCACCTGAAGGGGTACGACCCATAGGGTGCAAGTGGGTCTTCAAGAAGAAGACCGACATGGATGGGAATGTACAGACATTCAAAGGGCGACTGGTGGCTAAGGGTTTCAAGCAAATTCATGGTGTTGACTATGATGAGACCTTTTCCCCTGTTGCCATGGTAAAGTCCATTAGGATATTGCTTGCTATTGCTGCGTATTATGACTACGAGATCTGGCAGATGGATGTCAAAACGGCTTTCCTAAATGGAAACCTCCTTGAGGAAGTGTACATGACACAACCCGAGGGTTTTGTATCCCCAAATGAAGCCACTAAAATATGCAAGCTGAATAAGTCCATCTATGGATTGAAACAAGCCTCTAGAAGTTGGAATCTTCGTTTTGATGAGAAGATCAAAGAGTTTGGTTTTGTCAAGAATGAAGATGAACCGTGTGTTTACAAGCGAGTCAGTGGGAGCATTGTTGTCTTCCTGATATTGTATGTAGATGACATACTGTTGATCGGGAATGACATACCTACCCTGAAAGTTGTTAAGAACAACCTAGGGAACTGCTCTTCTATGAAGGACTTGGGTGAAGCGACTTACATACTCGGTATTAAGATCTATAGAGATAGATCGAAGAAGTTGCTGGGTTTGACCCAGAGTACGTACATTGACAAGGTGTTGAAGCGGTTCAACATGCTTGAGTCCAAGAAAGGATTTTTGCCCATGTCTCATGGTGTGAATCTCTCTAAGGACCAGTGTCCAAAATCTTGCGAAGATAAGGACCGCATGAAGTCGATTCCATATGCTTCGGCAATTGGGTCAATCATGTATGCAATGTTATGTACTCGACCCGATGTCTCTTTTGCTTTGAGCATGACTAGCAGGTATCAGTCTGATCCCGGTGAATGTCACTGGATAGCCGTAAAGAATATCCTGAAGTACTTGAGAAGGACTAAGGATGTATTCTTGGTGTATGGTGGAAAGGAAGAGCTCGTTGTAAGTGGTTACACGGATGCCAGCTTCCAAACTGATAGGGATGATTCAAAGTCTCAGTCAGGGTTTGTGTTTTGCCTGAATGGAGGAGCTGTGAGCTGGAAGAGTTCCAAGCAAGAGACAGTTGCTGATTCTACAACTGAGGCCGAGTATATCGCTGCAGCTAATGCAGCGAAGGAGGCTGTATGGATTAGGAAATTCATCGGCGAGCTAGATGTAGTTCCTAGCATTGTTGGTCCCGTAGTTCTCTACTGTGATAACAATGGTGCAATTGCACAATCTAAGGAACCTAGATCCCATCAGCGCTCCAAGCACATACTTCGGCGGTTCCATCTTATTCGTGAGATTGTCGAACGAGGAGATGTGAACATTTGCAGAGTGCCGACTGAGGAGAATATTGCAGATCCACTGACAAAGCCTCTCGCGCAGAGAAAGCATGATGGTCATACTAGATCAATGGGTATACGATACCTGAATGATCAACTCTAGTGGGAGTCTTGTGGGTTGCATGTAAAATAAATATTCTGTTGGCTGTTTAAAATTTATTCATATGATGAATTGTGTACCAATTATTTCTTTTTACGATTAATGGCAAGTTCTTTTATTACGATATACTGTTTCTATATGATAGAATAAAATTCGTGATAAATACCCTTAGAATGTTCGCTTCCATAGGACATCAAGTACGAGACTTGAATGTGAGAGCCTATGATTTCGAAGCTTCATTCTTAAAAGGTCCCTGGTCGAGGTATCATCGTAGAAGCTAAGGGTGATGATGATACATTAAGACTAGCATGTGTGTTGACTGATGACCGGTTCTCACAGGTCATGATATTGTGATATCAAGTCATCACGTGGGTACTTGTTAGTGAACAAGTTGTACTGGACAGACCCAACCTGAGACTACTTTGTGGATTGTTACTTAAAAGTGTCACAAGTAGGTCTCATTTGACAATGGTGTTGTGGTCCTTTGACCTGAAGTCACAGCATTCACCGAGTGAGGAAGAGCGTGCTTTGATGTCATCTAAAGTCTTCCTTGAAGAAGGTTGATGATAAGGGTGGTCGTTGGGTACGTTACGAATCATTTGGGTGTTTGGGTGTGAGCAGATATGGGATTTGTCCTCCTATATAACAGGAGTTGCATCCATGGGCCCCTTGATGGAATTGGACTGAGAAATGCATGGCCATGCTTGGTAGAGTCAATATGTGATATTGAGCTCACCATTCTCTGGAAGTCCGTTCTAGATCAAGAAACTTGGATTGAGCTATTATGAGGGTGACACGGTCCATGCCTCTAGTTCTTTCCGGATGTAAGGGACAAAGGGACAAAGACAACGCTGGAACATTGGTCATAAAGGCTTATGAGTTATGAACTCTTATTGCTTGGGGAGCAATGATGCATTGCTAGATGCCGCTCATTGTTTGTGAGGTTTTTGGTTTGATACTTTCAAGATCAAGTGGGAGACTGTTGGAGTTGCCATTGTGATCTAGAAGTGGTCAAACATGTAATCTCACTGCCAACGCGATATGAGCCTGCAGGGTCGCACATAAAAGCATGTGGAGAAGTTGGTAGATTGACTGTGTTGGTAAATGTTACCAATCACCATATATAGAATGGGGAAATCCAGCAGTTTGTTGCTGTCTGAATTCGTCGGGTTTACACGGATAGAATTCGTCGGATTCGTCGGGATTCGTCGGATTGTCCCGTGAACACTCGACGAATTATTACAGAAACCCTTCATTCGACAAAATGTTGTCGTCTGTCTGGATTCGTCGGGATTCGTCGGGTTGTCCCGTGAACACTCGACGAATTGTTACAGAGATCATTTTCTCGGCAAATGTTGCCGTCTGATCTGATTCGTCGGATTCGTCGGATTGTCCCGTGAAATCTCGACGAATGATCTTCCGTGGAATTCCGACGAATTGTAACAGAAGCCCTTATTCTGCTGTGTGGTCTGCGGATAGCGATTCTTCTAGAAGCTGTTTATCCTTTGGGTATAAATAGGACTTCGTTTTAGGGTTCTCACAACTAACAAAAAGAAAAAGCCGACGGAAGGAGTTCCGCTCTCGCCTTACGAACCCTAGCCGACGGAAGTGTTCCGCCGTCTCTGAATCGCGTCCGCTGACCTCCTCTCCGGCGATCGTCGCCGTGTGTGTTCTTCCTGGAGCGAACCTAGCAGTTCGTGGAAGTTCAAGGTGCAGTCATTCTTCTCCCGGCTCGTGTGGATCACTGTAGAGACGTAGATATTATTCTACGTGAGGACTCGCATAGCCGACGACAGGAATCAACTCGTGGAGCATCTAGGTTGGATTTGATCCAATCCCGCAAAGGTAATTTCATACCTAGCATTTTGTTAACTTCTTGATTCAACATTCATGGCCGATCCAAAGACTTTTTTGGGTTGTTTCTCTTCATTTCCGCTGCGCCTACATTTGATGTATGGTTCTAGAAAAACCCAACAGTGGCGTTGGTGAGCCCAAACGACAACACTAGGAACTCAAAATGGCCGTCATGAGTCCGGAAAGCCGTCTTCGGCACGCCCTCCGGCCGAACCCAGATTTGGTGATAACCGGCTCGAAGATCGATCTTCGTGAAAAAGGCCGCACCATGCAGCTCATCCAATAGCTCCTGAATGACCGGGATGGGGTATTTGTCGGGTACCGTTGCCTTGTTCAGCTCCCGGTAATCCACACAAAACATCCAACTGGCGTCCTTCTTGCGCACCAAAAGGACCGGACTGGAAAATGGGCTAGCACTCGGTCAGATCAGGCCACCCAACAGCATTTCCCGCACAAGTTTTTCGATCTCATCCTTCT
This sequence comes from Dactylorhiza incarnata, assembly GCA_033032865.1. Classification (NCBI taxonomy): domain Eukaryota; kingdom Viridiplantae; phylum Streptophyta; class Magnoliopsida; order Asparagales; family Orchidaceae; genus Dactylorhiza; species Dactylorhiza incarnata. The sequence goes on along the minus strand of JAWHQI010000061.1, from coordinate 3,004,235 downwards.
GTGTATGCCCATAGCGGTAGGGCCGGACGGACACCGCCGCCGAACCCGGCTGTAGAACAATGGCGTGGTCAGTCGGCCGTGGCGGTGGGAGGCTGGGTGGTGTATCAAAGATATCTGGGAAATCGGCGAGCACGGCGTGCATATCGGCCGGAAGCGGTGCGACCGGCGGCGGGGGCATGGCCTGGAGCGTCCAAAGCCAGGCGGAGAAGTCGATGTCGGTGATGCGTGTCATCGCCCGAAAAGAGACCGGCGAGCGGAGGAGAGTGGAGTCGCCGACCAAGCGGCAAGGCTGGCCCTGGTGGAGGAATGACATGCTCATGGAGGCCCAATTGACGCGCACGTCGCACAATGTCTGCAGCCACGCCACACCCAGAATGGCGTCGATGCCCCCAAGCTCAAACATGTAGAAGTCAGCCGTGACTGTGCATGGACCCAAGGATAGAGTGACCCCCTCACACTGTCCCAAAGTGGGGCGGCGGCGGCCATCTCCCAAGCAAACGGAGAAAGCGGGTGAGGGACCGTAGGGAAGCGCCAAATCCTGCGCGAGCTGAGCTGACAGGAAGTTGTGGCTAGCACCGCTGTCGATCATAACGATCACGGGACGGTCATGTAACACTCCAACCAGCTTCATCGTGCGGGGGCCCATCAAGCCGCCCACGGAATAAAAGGGTAGCTCCAGCATGTTGAGTGGCACCCCCTCGGAGTCCTGGGGCAATTGGTCCGGTAGAGCGTCGGACTGAAGGCCATCCTCAGCCAAGGGGTCGTCGTCGCCATCGACGAAAAGAGCATGGAACTCCTTGACCGGGCACACATGCTGCGGGGAGTAAGGTTGGCGGAGGCGTAGGTCGTTGTAGACGTCGTTGGAGACGCGGTGCGACCCGTCCGTTCGTGTCGGCCGGCCGTGTGGCAAGGTGGACGGTCGGGGACCATTGTCCCGCGGTTGTTGATGGCGGACAGGGGCGGGGCCGGCGTGCCGAGGGCCGATATCCGCCTCCACCGCACGGGCGAGGTCGAGAGCTTCCGAGACTGTGCGAGGATGATGGGTCCGAATGCGGGAGCGGATATTAGGCATGAGGCCTTGCAGGAAGAAACCCAGGTAATGGTCGGGCGGGAGGCCCGGGACTTGCGTGACAAGAGCCACAAACTCGTCGATATATGCATCCACTGTCGACGATTGGCGGACTGAGCAGAGCCGCTCGATAGCGGAGCCGGTGTAACGGGAATCGTAGCGAGTAATCATCTCGTGCTTGAACTCGTGCCACGGGATGAGAGGTTGTACCTGGCGGAGCCAGCGTGCCCAATGGAGGGCCGACCCGTCCAAACCGACCATGGCGGTGCGGACGCGGTCCGCCGGGGGCGTTCCATTGAGATCGAAATACTGTTCCGCACGAGCGATCCACCCCATGGGATCCGTCCCGGAAAAGGGGGCACGTCCAGCTCGAGTTGGGGGCGGAAAACTGCGGGCGGCGGAAATGTCGGGCCAAGCGGAAACTGGGCCGGCGCGCGGTAGACGGGCGCTAGCGGGGAGGGGGGCGTGCCGAGTACCGAGGCGGTGTCGGTCGGCGTTGTCCCCGCGGGCGGTAGTGGTGGCGAGCTCGGCGTTGGCTGCATAGACTCGAGACGGGCGAGGATGGCATGCTGGGTCGCCGCGATCGCGTTCATCGAGGACTGGAGGCTCGCGAGGTGGCTGTAGCAGCGGGCGTCGGCTGCGGCGGCATTCAGGCGGGTGGTCACCGTCATGAGGGATTCCGGCGCGCAGCAGCAGCGGGATCGCGGGATCGCGGAAGGCGATGTCGAGCGCGGAAGGCGATGTTGAACGCGGGATCGCGGAAGGCTCGCGGATCGCGGAAGGCGCACAGCAGCGGCTCGAGCGGATCTGGCGAGGACGAGAGAACGCGCGGTGTTAGGACAGCACATCGCGAGACTCCGACGGCTGTAGCAGCGGGCGGAGCGGCAGGTCGGACCAAATATTACCAGCTAGAGAAGAAGAGGGAGGAAGGCGGTTGAGAGAATGAAGCTAGGGTTAGAGATGAGAAGAAAATGGAGCAGCCCTTCCAAGTTCAGATTAATGATCCCAAAAGATGACTAATACAATAGGAGTAGGTCCCTTATATAGAGCCAGGACCCACCCAACAGGCAACACTCATAACATAAAAACAAGACATATAAAATAAAGACATATAAAATAAACCCATACAACAACTCCTAGACCGGCCGGTCTAAACTGAACCGGGTGCTGTCCGCCCAGTTCTCTCCTCCGGGTTGCGTTCCTCCCTTCCCGCGCGCGCCCTCCTCGGGTATACTTGCCAACTCAGCTCCTCCGAATGCGCGTCGGTAACAATCTGCCTCTTACAAAACCTTGAATGTGGATGAGAATTATTTGAAGCTTGAAGAACCCTGATAGGAGAGTTATGGGGAAGATGTCGTTAAACTATAAAATCTTGCACATCGTCCAACCTAGTACAAATTGGAGGCAAGGAATGAGAGAAATTTGAACCCAAGCATAAACCAAAGAATCTTCCAAATAAATCGAAACAAAAGGAGTTATTATACTAAATGTGAAGCCAAATTATCTCCATGTCACATCTTGTCCCCTTCCTCAAGCATAATGAAATAGGGAAGATGGTTAATAAAACCAATCAGAAAGAAGTGAAATCCAGGTTAAGTTTTCTCAAGAGTTTCAAACCTAGTGCCAAACCTGTCCCGAGCCTTCCTAATCTTTAAGAATTGATAACCTATGATCCGAACAGTATTTTTTAGGGAAGTTTAGCATTACCGAGATATCAGTGGAGAGGGAGGTAGGACCGCATGTAGAGAAACTGCTCAGGTTGCTTGATGCAACGCAAACTTGATGCGCCGAAGGAGAAGAGTGATAGAGGAGGACAGAAGACCATTCTTATCTAAAAAGGTGAAATAGCGGAATTTTAGGTATTACCCAGCAATGGCTTTGAACAGAATGAAAAAATTGTAATTATTGAGTCAAGGAATTTAGAGATATAGAAGAGAGTTCAATTAAACCAGTTGTAATAGTTTAATCAAGTCGGACATAATATTAGTATGTGTTTAGCTCCACATCTGGTGTGAGGCTAAGTGAGTTGTTTTGTAATGTTATAAGTATTCCCCTATGTGGATGAATATTATTTATTGAAGCATTTCTTTTCTCTCAACTTGGTATCAGAGGGGAAAAAATTTCGCCCTAGCCGCTCTCTGCCTCTTCTCTCGCGATCGACACCGCCGGTTCCTCCCTCTCTCTCGATCGACTCTCGCTTCTCTCTCATTCACGCTCGCCGACGGTTTGAGAGTCCTCCATGTTCGTCACCACCGCCGCTCTTGCGGGTCCTAGGCGCCGCCGATATGTCCTAGGAGCCGCGTCTCCTCTTCCCTCGTGGACGTCGACGTCCGATGCCGCTGATGCCGCGTCTCCTGCCGCGTTTCCTCACTTTTCTGTCGCTGATGCCGCTGATGTTGCGTCTCCTCTTCGCTGCTCTACCGTTGATGTCGTAATCTGCTGCCTCTTGTTTTCCTGCTGCAGTGTCCTCCCACAGCTGCTGTGCCCCGCTGGTTTTCTGCCGCCGTAACCTCCAGTTTCTGCTGTGCTGATCATGCGGCCCTGTGCGATGTCGTGCTAGTGGTGCTATCGCCTCTCATTATCCGTACGTGATTTCTTTTTTTCCCTAAGGAGTATCATGGGGGATTCTACGGGTTCTTCGCCGAGTGAAGTTATGCCACAGATGAGTGACCCTCAGCGGACTCATGGCCACTCCGGTTCGTTGAAGATTACCACCGTGCCCTTGGATGAAACAAATTATCTTGAATGGTCGCGCGCTGCTCAACATGTGATACGCAGCCATTAGTTGTTCGGTTACATAGATGGGACGGTTAAGGCTCCATCCACGGATGATCCCACTTGGAAACGTTGGGACTCCGAGAACTCCCTTGTCGTGTCATGGCTTCTTCACTCTATGTCACCCAAGGTGTATCGCAGTTATATGTTTCTGGACTCAGCTTACGATATCTGGACCCGGGCTCGGGACACCTACTCCCAGATTGGTAGTTCCACTCAGATTTATGAGCTCACTCGTCGCATCTTGGAGCTCCGACAAGGATCTATGACGGTCTCCTCCTACTTCTCTGAGTTTGAACGCCTTTATCAAGAGTTGGATTTCTTCGAGCAATTCACAGCCTCCTGTACGGCGGACGCCGTAAAATTGCAGCAAAAGGAGAGCTGCTACCGCCTGCATGTCTTCTTGATGGGGCTGAATATGGAGTTAGATACTGTCCGGACTCATATTCTTCATCGTTCGCCTCTTCCTTCTCTTAGGGAAGCCTTCAGCATGGTCCTTGGCGATGATGATCGTCGGAAGTCCCTTAATATGGTTACTCCTCCGGATCGCTCTGCTTTGACTAGTGTTGGTCGGGGCAATACCAACACTAGTGTTCCCACTTGTGTTTACTGTGGTCGACGGGGTCAATCTAGGGATGCGTGCTTTAAGCTCCATCCTCATCTAGCTCTTGCTGGGCGTGGTCGTGGCCGTGGCCGTGCTCCTGGCCGTGGAGGAGGCCGAACAGGCAGCCCTCGGTTCTCAGATGTTGCTTATGCTTCAGAGATATATGAGGAACCTCCTTCCCCTAGCTCCTTCTCAGCCCAGGAATTAGACGCTTTGCGGCGTTTACTTCACTCCCAGTCTGACTCCGCTCCGGGTGCTTCCTCCTCCTTTGCTACTGCGACTCAGGCTCATGTTGCTACTGCCTCCTCATCTAACTGGATCATTGACTCGGGAGCTACTGATCATATGACAAGCTCCTCCTCAGGTTTTGTTTCCTACACACCTTTGTCCGGTCGGGATAAGGTCATCTCTGCTAATGGCACATTATCCCCAATTGCGGGCAAATGACACATTTCCTGCTCCCCTAATCTCTCTCTCACATCTAAACTTCATGTTCCATCTTTTCCCCGCAATTTACTTTCTATTAGTTATATTACTCGCTCGCTCAACTGCTCGGTAACTTTTTTCCCTGACTCTTGTGTTTTTCAGGAACTGGGTACGAGGCGGAAAATTGGCAGTGGTAGGAACCTTGGTGGTTTGTACTACCTGGACAACCAACATCCATTTCAAGCTTTGGCATCTGCTACCGTCACCCCTGAGGATGTTCGTCGATGGCATCTTCGCCTCGGACATCCCTCTCCTGTTTATCTTCAAAAATTGTTTCCTGCTTTTATTCCTTTTATGAAATCTTTTGTGTGTGATGTTTGTGCTACATCAAAACATGTTCGTCATACTTCTGTGCATTTATCTTCTCCTAGCACTATTCCTTTTTCGGTGATTCATTCTAATGTGTGGGGTCCTTCCCCAGTGTTATCTTTATCTGGTTTTAAGTGGTTGTTACATTTATTGATTGTTTCTCGCGGACCACGTGGGTTTATTTATTAAAGAAAAAAGTGAGGTTTTCACTTGTTTCCAAGTCTTTCACAAAATGGTTCAGACCCAGTTTAATAGTAAAATTTGTGTTCTTCGTAGCGATAAGGGGGGGGGGGGGGGGGGGGGGGGATATGATGATCGGGGTGTTTTTGGTTCCTATCTTACGAGTCATGGTATCTTACACCAAACCACTTGCGTTCACACATCTACTCAAAACGGAGTGGCCGAACGGAAAAATAGGCATCTTCTTGAGGTGGCTCGTTGCCTTCTTCATATTATGCACCTTCCCAAATCTTACTGGGGTGATGCGGTTCTCACCGCTTCTCACCTTATCAATCGCCTCCCATCGAGAGATCTGGCGTATGCTACCACTATTGGCCGTCTCTCGTCCACGTCTGTTGTCCATACCTCCCACTTGCCCCCTCGGGTTTTTGGATGTGTGTGCTTTGTGCATGTTCACTTACCCCATAGGGATAAACTTGACCCTCGGGCCCTCTGTTGTGTCTTTATTGGCTACTCCTCTACCACGAAAGGTTACCGTTGTTACCATCCTCCTTCTCGTCGTATCTATTGTACTATGGATGTTACCTTTCAAGAGGACTCCTATTATCTGACCACGACTCACTCCCTTCGTCAGGGGGAGATTAGTGAGGGTGAGACTGTGTTAGATACTCCTATCCCTTACCCTCTGATTCAGGTTCCTCCTGCAGCTCCGCCTATTCAGGTGCCTTCTATTCAGGTGCCTTCTATTCAGGTTCTGGAGATACCACCGCCTATTCAGGTGCCATCTCTGGTGTCTCCATTTCCTCACATATACCACCGCCGTAAGACAGGGAAACAGATAGCTAGTGCTCCTCCGCTACCAATGCCCGCGTCGGATTCAGGTTCCGGAGATGAGGAGTTACATGCCCCTCTTACTTTGCCGGAAGGTACAGTTCCTAGTACACATCACCCCATCTCTAATCATGTCTCTTATCATCATCTTACCCCTGCACATCAGTCCTTTGTGGCTTCATTATCTATGGTTACTATTCCTAATACATGGCAGGAAGCATTGAGCATACCTGTATGGTCTCGAGCAATGGAGGAGATGTCTGCATTGGACAAAAATCATACCTGGGAGGTTGCTTCTCTTCCTACTAGAAAGAGAGCTATTGGTTCACGCTGGGTTTTTCCGTCAAGCAGAATCAGGAGGGTAAGATTGAGCGATGCAAGGCGAGGCTGGTCGCTCAAGGCTACACTCAGACCCAGGGAGTTGCCTACCAGGAAACTTTTGATCCTGTGGCAAAGATGGACTCCATACGGACCCTTCTATCTTGTGTCGCTTGCTTAGGTTGGGATCTTCACCAACTGGACGTGAAGAATGCTTTCCTTCACGGTGAGCTCGATGAAGAGGTATACATGAAGTTCCCTCCGGGGTTTTATTCAAAGAGGGGCCGAAGGACTTGTTTGTCGGTTGCGGAAGTCGCTTTATGGATTAAAGCAGTCTCCAAGAGCCTGGTTTGACCGGTTCCTTAAAGCCATGTTGAAGTTTGGATATGTTCAGGCACAATCGGATCACACTATGTTTATCCACAGGCATGAACGGAAAATTGTGGTCCTCATTGTCTATGTAGACGACATTGTGATAACTGGTGATGATATAGAGGAGATTCGTAACCTCAAAACTCTCTTGTCAGCCAAATTTGAAGTTGACTTGGGAAAGTTGCGATATTTCCTGGGTATTGAAGTTGCTCGGTCAACCCAAGGTATCTTTATATCTCAGCGCAAGTATGTGTTGGATCTCCTGAAGGAAACCGGAATGCTTGGGTGTGTCCCAGCTAATACTCCCATGGAGGAAAACCACAGGATCAATAAAGACGGTGATGGCGATCGGGCTCATACTCCGAGCTACCAGAGGTTGGTTGGACGACTTATATACCTATCCCACACCCGACCGGATATTACCTATGTTGTAGGTATCTTGAGTAGGTATATGCATGCTCCGAGGATTAAACATTAAGAAGCCGCATACCGGGTATTACGATACCTGAAGAAGGCCCCCGGTCGGGGGCTCTTATTCTCTCGGAATAGCCACCTGAAAATTGAAGTCTTCACTGATGCGGATTGGGCTGGATGTCATGATGACAGAAAGTCCACCACCGGATACTGTACGTTTGTTGGAGGAAACGTTGTAGCATGGAGGAGTAAGAAGCAAAATGTTGTAGCAAGATCTAGTGCAGAGCCTGAGTATCGTGCGATGTCTCTGGGTCTCTGTGAAGGCCTTTGGGTACATACCATGCTTCGTGATCTGGGGCTCCAGAATAATGGCCCCATTTCGCTGTACTGTGACAATAAAGCTGCGATCAGTCTTGCTCATAATCCTGTCCAGCATGATAGGACTAAGCATGTGGAAGTGGATCGACACTTCATCAAAGATCACCTGGATAAAGGAAATGCGGTTACTCCCTTCGTGCAATCCAAGTGAGTTGTTTTGTAATGTTATAAGTATTCCCCTATGTGGATGAATATTATTTATTGAAGCGTTTCTTTTCTCTCAACTAAACCTACCCCTTGCATTTCGACTGCCTGAATGCTCATTAGATCTCTTTATAGATGCATTACACAAAAAAGCCATGTGAATTTATTATGGTAGCATAACAAAAAAAATAAACTATAGTTGAGCGGAAAGGACAACCTCTGTGGCACATATTTTGGCAATAGGAGTATAAATCTAACCACATGCAAGAAAATCCAGTAAGAGAAAATAGGATTTTGAGAGTAAAACTTGGTAAATATGCACTTACCTTCCTCTGAATGCCCTTCTAATTTATGTATCTTCCCAGCATTGAATCACAGTTGTCAAATTCAGCAAAATCTAATTGCGACATCAAGGAGCAGGTTATCTATTGAACAATGCAATAATATAAAATACAGGGATCCCAATCATAATAACAATATTAATCTTAATTTCAATAGGTATTGAGACCTCCCATTCAGTTCATGGAGAATCCTGTCAAGAAAGCAGGCATTGCAAAGAATGAGGGTGATACTAATACATGAATCACTCTACCCGACTGGCTAAAAATTTGGATACGACTATTCCATGTTCTTCATAAGATATTAAATCCCTAAATCCTCCCTAAATATTATAATTTCATAATTGAAGTGCCCAATCTCAAAGTTACCAGCAAATCTAAAACCGAAATAAAATGGAGGAATGGAAGTGAAAGGAGTAAAAGAACGTAAACCGCATTGCATATCAAAACCATGGAGGGAAAAGCAGTAGCTTAGCAAAGAGTTGAACGAGAAACTACCTGGATACATTTTCAATTCTGGAAAGAGTGTCTCCATGTAAAGAGTTTCTTCATTGTCATGTTATAGCAGTCAAGCCATAGAAAATAGAATATATATGCAGCGCAAATGTCGGTTGGGCAAATAACGATTTCTTAGAATCAATGTACCGCCTCGACATACCTTTTTTTTTTTGGAAATATGCAATAGCATTGCGGAACGAAAAAAAAAGGCCAGCGGCCCAACCTACACCAGGATACAACCATTCAGATCTTCATTTATAATATCATGAAGTTTTGAATCAACTGATCTAAAGACTCCCAAAGAAAATCGATACCCGATTTAGCAAGTTTAGCACAATAGTCAGCTGCCCGATTGACGTCGCGAGGGACAAGGTTGAAAACAACCTTGCAAAATTCCCCCATGAAAGAGAGATCCACGTCGGCTATACGAGCATCATTCCACGCTTCCCTCCGAAGACAGCGCACACAGAAATCAACCACATTGCGACAGTCGCTCTCAATGATAACTCCCCTGCCAGGAGTTACGGAGGGTCGCACAACCCTCCTTACAGCAAGGATAGCCTCCAGTTCCACCTGATTTGGGTCCCAGTGGAAGAAAGAGGCGCCGGATGCAAGAACCATGGCGCCTCTCTCATCCCGAATCACCAAACCCACGCCCGAAGAAGAGTTGCAGTCATGGACTCCGTCAACGTTGATCTTGATCCACCCAGGGGAGGGGGACACCAAATAAACGGGGAAGACAGACGCAAGGACTGATTGGTGTCCCAGTGTCCCTGCGGGGGATAAGTGAGGTTGACCGGAAGACCCTCCAGAACGGAAAGAGCACGGACCAAGGGTGGAGGCACCTCCTGGCTATGCGTCTTGGCATTGCGTCCCCACCAATTTTGATAAACCACATAACATAGAACGCGGAGAGAAGGGAGGGATTTGGCTTTGTCGGTGCTGGCCTCCGCAACGAAATCCTCCCAAGAGCCAAACATAGCAAACTGGACCCCCCAACGGCGAAGAACCACCTGGACCGCCGAAATCTGCATGCATTCCCCCAATAAATGGTTGCGTCCTTCCACAAACGGGCATCCCCAAGGGCATTCCAAGACGTTCGAGAGACCACGACGAGAAAGCCATTGACGAGTGGATAAAGCGTCCCAAGCCAACCGACACCAAAAAAATTTCACCCGAGGCCGAAGTTTTAAGCGGGCGAGCCACTTAAAATCCCGCCCAGCAGTCGGGAATTGCGCCCCATATGCCATAGACAAGATGGATTGCCTACTGAATTTAAATTTAATTTCCAGAACATCATGGTCCAGGCTGTGCACAATGGGCGTGTGCAAAATGAGATCCACAAGCGGGTCTCTGAAGTGCAGATGTAACGTCGGAGTGTGCCAACTTCTGTCCGCCCCAATCAACTCCGCCACCATAAGGGAATCCGGACAGCTGATGTTAAGAAAGGTCGGCCACTCCGATAATAAATGATCCAAAACCCATCGTTGTGAAAACGCATTAACAGAAGTGCATAGAGCGGTCGAGTGAAATCCGAGCCCCCCCCCCCCCCCAGGCAACCGGACAACATAACTTATCCCACGACAGGTAGTGCATAGAGCGGTGAGCCGCATCCCCTTGCCATAGAAACGTTCTTGCGAGTTTATCCAGAATATCCAAGGTGCCCCGTGGGATCTCCGAGTGGGTAGCTTGGAATATCGGCATAGACAACAAAGCCGAATTAATCAGGGATGCCCGACCGGCCAAGGAGAGGTGGCGACTGTTCCATAGTTTAATCTTATACGTTGCCGAATGGATAAGGGTCGTAAAATCTCCCTTCCGAAGCTTCCGCATTGCAAGCTTAACCCCCAAATACGTCAGATCATTCACTCGCCGAAATCCCATGGCCCCGAGCAATACCATTGTCTTTCCACCGCGACGTAGCCTTGCTAAACATCACGTCCGACTTCGCAGTATTAACACGCTGCCCCGTCCAGGCACAATAATCATGCAGGACCACGAGGCACGCCGAGGTCGCCGGGTCAGTTGCCTCCGAAAAAATAAGAATGTCATTCGCATAAAGAAGGTGTCAACACACATTCCATTAAGAAGCAAGGAGAAACGGGGGGCCAACACAAATTGCATAATCCAAGAGGAGAAAGTAGGGGGAAAACCAAGTAAATCGAGAACCTGTGAGAGGGAGTCCCAACTCATCCGATCATACGCTTGTTCCATATCTACTTTGAGCACCATAAATCCAGACTGCTTAGTAGATAGTTTAAGCACATTAACAGTTTCCTGAGCAATGAGGCAATGGTGAGAGATTGATTGCCCGGAAATAAATGCACCTTGTTCATCCGAGATAAGACGGGGTAGCAGCCCTTTTAAGCGCCCCACAATGATTTTGGCGGCAATCTTGTAGATTGTGGTGCATAAACTTATGGGCTGGTACTTCTCCAACGAGGCAGCATTAGGAACCTTAGGGATAAGCACCACCAAGGTCTCCTTCCAAGACGACGGCATTGATTCCGAACGGAAAAAATCTGAGAGCGCCCTGCATACATCCGCCTTAATTATTTCCCAATAATTTTGAAAAAACGAGGCAGTGACCATCAATCCCTGGCGCACGGTTAGGAGGGGAGTGAGCGGATTGCTGTCCAAATTTCCACCTCTGAGACCTCCTGGGAGATCGCCAAAGCTTCCCACTAGAAATAATATCAAACGCAGCGAAAGCCGGCCACCCAGCCAGGACCGGCGCCACCCGCACCATTTTTTATCAAAGAACGTCAAGAAAGCACGCTCAATGGACGCTGGATCGTCGAATAGCTCGCCTTCTGTATCCTCAACTTGAACAATCCTATTGCTTCTTCTCCTAACGGATGCAACAGCATGGAAAAACGCCGAGTTAGCATCCCCTCCTTAAGCCAGCGGTCCTTGGCCCTTTGTCTCCACCACGTCGCAATGCGGGCAAGCGTAGTATTGTAATCTTTAACTTTACCGATTAGGGACAGCGTTTGAGCCTCACTCAGCCCAACTCCACCACCTTCCATCAACTGGAGCTCCGACACCTCACTGGCTAGGCGGTCTTTAAGCTGGCTCAACTCCCGCAGCTTATTTGTACTCCAAAAGAAGAGCGCCCGGAGGGTTCGCCGACACTTCCGATCTAGTACAACAGCCCCCACCCCAAAGTCCGGCCGGGCCCAACCTTTTGAAACAATGCGCGCCGCCATCGGGCACGACAACCAAACATCTTCAAAACGAATCATACGGGGGGTACGCGGCACCGGATTTACAGCAAGTTGGAGTAGAACCGGGCAGTAGTCCGACCCAACCCTCGATAAATGCCGGACCGTCGCATTTGGCAAAACCTCCAAACCTGTCGTATTGAGGAAAATTCTATCAAGCCGACTCAACACGCGAGAAGCCCCCAGTTGGCTGTTACACCACGTAAATTGCGGTCCGAAAAACCTTAACTCCTGGAGTTCCGAATCTATCACCCAATCATCGATGCTGAAGAAGAGTAGATCAGATCGCATATCTTCGACGGTGAAGGCGGCACCTCCTCTGACTCGGGCGAACGAATGGAGAAGAAAGCTTACTGATCTGGCAAGGGGATTTGCAGAGGCGGCGGCGTGAGGAGGTTTGCGGTGGAGAAGGCAAAGAGCAGATCGCGATGCCCTGGAAAATTAGAGGTGGGTTTGTTCACAGGTTTCAGGTATTTACCCTAAAATGGCGAGATCGGCATGCAGAGGTGCAGAGAAGATGTCCTGGCAGCACCTCGAAATGTAGAGCGGGAGTGATACTGTAACGGTCTCCCCAGCACACAGCTCGCAAGGACGCCCGCCGGCACCCCCAGCATCCAGATGCAAGGGTTCAGCCTCACCAAATGGGTTGCAGCTCATGCACCCCAACCCCTCTCCATCCACGGGCGGGTTGTTGGAGGCCGCAGCCTCTCTTTGATGAGAAATGATCCAGTTAAGCGCCCCTACGGAGACTTCCCAGGAGGTCACCCATCCCGAAATTGCTCCAGCCCGAGCACGCTTAACTATATAGTTCTTTCACTTCTCATCACCAACAACCCGCCCGTGGATGGAGAGGGGTTGGGGTGCATGGGCTGCAGCCCATTTGGTGAGGCTGAACCCTTACAGCTGGATGCTGGGGGTGCCGGCGGTCGTCCTTGCGAGCTGTGTGCTGGGGAGACCGTTACAAAAAGTGCAGCTCAATTGGTGATGAGAAGTGAAAGAACTATATAGTTAAGCGTGCTCGGATGAGAGCAATTTCGGGATGGGTGACCTCCTGGGAAGTCTCTGTAGGGGCGCTTAACTGGATCACATCTCATCAAAGGGAGGTTGCGGCCACCAACAACCCGCCTGTGGATGGAGAAGGGTTGGGGTGCATGGGCTGCATCCCATTTGGTGAGGCTGAACCCTTGCAGCTGGATGCTGGGGGTGCCGACGGTCGTCCTTGCGAGCTGTGTACTGGGGAGACCATTACAGATACCACGAGGAATGAGTTGAGCGTAAATAACCCATATGCGACGGGGCTGCGGAAGCAGCGACGGGATGCACCCAGGGTTCGATAGAGGAAGAAGCGACATCGGGAGCGTATCGGGAGGGAATCGCGAGGGGCAACATTTGTATATCCGCGTCCTGGACTCCGGGATGAACTCTATAGAGATCAAATGGAGCTCCATAGAGATAGAAACGAGTTTACTTTTCTTTTACGATTTTTTTTATTTTAGATCTCAACCATTACTTTTTTCACGTGGCAATATGTCACGGGTCCCGGACTCTGATTTCGGAAAGGGACCCGGATGTAAAAATCTCTCCCCATAGAGAGCCTCTCCTTGTAATTACATGATTCGGCACACTCAATTTTTATGATATTTGAAAGTAGTCAATCTCTCGTATCTATTGTGATTTTTACATCTTGATTCGTGTTTGTAGCGAATTACTATGCTTAAGGAGAAGGACATTTGGATATATAATATTTGACATCTCTAATTTGAGAAAGTATAACTTCGAGAAATTTCCATCAAAATTTAGGCATATAACCCTAATTTGATGGACCTATAATGCTAATATGTGCAACATCGTGTTTTCATATCAATAATGATGATGATGAGAGTGTCACAAACTGCCCCCCCCCTCCAATAATGCCCACAGTTGGGCTATCAATTACTGTGAGGTCGAGTAAATATGTTTTGGGTCAAATCCATCGCATAATCATCGTCAGGTCGGGCTGCTCATCATCATCATCGTCGAAAAGGGTCTTAGGGCATGTGTTTGCCTCTGCAAAGAAGCTATCGCACACACCTTCTGATGTTTCCCCGAGAATCATGCTAAATATGGATGCACGCTCGCCGATCATGATTTCATTTCCTGGACCAGTAAAGAAATTTTCATAAATTTATAGGTGGAAAAGTTTTCACTGTATTTTTTATAAAACAATGCAACGAATGGTTAGGGCGACAAGGATAGGAACCTTCAGCACTAGAAGTGGCTAGGACACGAAGTCAAGTTATGAATGGGGAAACTTGTGGTTTACCAGTAAAGAAAATCGAGGGAGAAGAAGTAATATGTTTTTTTAAAGAATTTTGGGGTGCAGATAGCAATTTATGGGTTGCGATATATGCCAATAATATTTAGGAAGTGTGGCTAAAATATTAGTCACAAATAAAGTAATCGTGGTTAATATTGTCTTAATAGATTCAAAATAAATAAATTGTGGCTAATGCTTTCACTTTTGCCACGAATTAAGTAAACTGTAACTAATGCTTTCTTTTTTGCCACAAATTAGTGAAACTGTGGCTAATGATTTCATTTTTTGTCATGAATTAACCAAACTGTGGCTAATGCTTTCTTTTTTTCCATGAATTAACCAAACAGTGTCTAATGTTTTTTATTACCACGAATTAGGCATTTGTGGCTAATACTTGCTTGTTAGCCATGAATCATGGGTCGTGACTAATACATCATTATTAGTCACTTTTTTGCCCGTGACAAAAAAATGTGGCTGAAAGTCACTTTTCTAGTAGGATATAGTAATGTCCTTGCAGTAGTATCCCAAAATAATGCCTTGAATTTCTACCTAAATATACAAAACTTCAATGGTTGAGCTCAATGACTAAGATTTCCAATTGAATCAATATCATTAGTGGGTTCTTAATTCAGATCTTTCCTTGCACCAAGGTTTTTGCTCTTTTTTTAGCAACTAATGGACTATGAATGGGCATCCATAATTTATCAACCAATTTCATTTTCCTTCCATATATAATATATATATTAAGCAACTTTGACTTTAATCTAATCAATTATACTTTTTATGCCTGTTATTCTAGTCTTGATGGTCAATACATTGTAACTAGCGGCATTGATGGTTTAGTGCACGTTTGGAGTACACGATTTAAGAAGATGGTGGCATATGGAGATGGGCATTATTCAAGGGTATGGTTTAAATAATTCTTGCAAGTGTCCATCTATAAGATAATTCTACTTAATAAGTTATTCATACAGGTTACCCAGATTTCTTTTGATTCATATTGGTCAGCTCCAAATTCAAATATAACAAGTGAAAATGTTTCGTACCGCTTTGGCTCTGTTAGTCAGGTATAAATTATCTCGTGAAAATAATTTGTTGAACTCTAATTTGTTGAACTCCACGTCTTATTTTATTACAGCTAAGCGTATTCAACATATAACATGGCAAGAAATAGCGGTATATGACTGCATGTATTTTGGTTACACCCTTCTAAAATCATATAAGATCAAAAACAAATTCATTAGTAGTTAAATGAGTATATGAGCATGATGTGCTTGCCTTCGATTTTACTCCTCAAAAAAGTTTTATTATCATTGAAGGTAGTGCAATGCATGATTCATATATTTAAATAAAAAACATCGACTGTCTATTGTATTATTATGTTCTAATTGCATGATAAGATCATTATGATTTCACAATGTAGATATGTTCAAATTGTTAGAATCAAATACTTTATTGATAATTTCTTGTATTTTTGAATGGTTTCCAACTTCTCTACAAGCTTAATAAATGATAGTCATTACAAGAAATGATGCAAGTTGATCCTCACACAATTATTATGTTCATTCTTAACCATTTGGTCATGAGTTTGATGATTATATGAAGCCATACACTCAAAACAAGTGGACTGGAAAATATTCATCCACCTTCAACGGGCAGAAAAGTTTTTTTTACATAATCACAGCTCTTCACTAGCTAGACATAATTGAGTTGGCTCTTAATTCTAATCTTAAATCTCTCCAAACTCGTTCATGTTTTCCATAGAACCAAATTAGATCTAGTGAACAAGTTGGAGATGAAAGTAATACAAACATAGACATTAATTTACTCTTCTAAGTCATACCAATGATCATTTATAGTACATGTCAACATGAACTTCAATGAATAAAAGTAAAATGATAAATTGTTGATTCTTAAATTGTTTCTTAATCTTTATTAATGTTTATTCTTGTAGATACAACGGTTAGACCACAGTTAAAACCAACTCTCATTTTACCTTACTAGAATCATTACTTGCAAAGTACCTCTCAGTACCATACTATGAAGTTATAAAAATCACCTGAAATAGTCTCATCCTTGTTGTTTTAATACTAAAGATTTCATTATGTATGCAGGATGGTCAATTACTTATATGGAACTTTGAGACTGACAAAAATTTCATACCACGGGATGAAATGTCTCCTCTTCTAACCACCCTTCAACCTTGTCCGAGCATTCATCACTTATCAAAAATCTCTCCCGTCGGAAATAGTGGGCACGTCGACCCTTTATCTTCCTTAATCTTCACTGAAGATTCGTTGGTCGCAATTTCCAATAAAGGCAACATAAACATCTGGGATAGGCCGGTTATGCGGAAATCAACCCAGCCAATTAGAAGCAAATAACTTTCACTTGAAAATCAAACAAAATGTAGAAGTTAATTTCATGAACATTTCCATTTTTGGATTATAGCAGCAACAAATAAGAGCGTATATGCAAGTATTGCAAGATCTCAACTATAATTGATAGTAACATTTTCATACTTAATAATGTTATTGGAATTTGAATCATTTGGATGGATGTTGGCTTTAAGTTTTCGTTTTTTCAAACCAAGTCACCTCAACAACTTGCATAGAGTTTGGGTGAGAAATTGTGCTTTCTGACATCAAAAGGTAAAGTAGAGTTTGGATTACAATTGTTGCACATTAGATTTGCATATATAATGCACTCATTTTATTATTATAGTTTCACTAAAACTGCTCAAGTAACTATGTACGCCCATGAGTGTCATGAAATTAACAAATAATTTTTATTATTGAAAGAGTTATTCAGATTTTTTTAATAATTATATTTTGGTCAACTTATTTGAGCCAACCAATGTATCTTGGATTCATTGTTGCCACAAAAGGAAGTTTTTTTATTTTGAGTTTTTATACTTGGTAAAATCTGTGAAAGATATTTTTTTGTTAATTTGAAATGTTTATTTTATTTACTTGACTCATAAATTGCATTTGATGCTCAAATATAGAAATTTGAATGAACTTTTCCTTACTTCCACAATTTGCTTGCTTCGCTCCAGCTCTTTGAGTTTGCAATCTCCTTTTATGATGATCTTTGCTCTGCGGTGTCAATAAAATAGGGGAATCATAGGAGAATCCTTAGGCTTTTTTCTTGATGAGGCGAGGTGGTCACATTAATTAAAGTTTCATTGCATTTTATCATAAATTTAAATCAAGTTTGATCCTAAGTGGGGGAGATTGTTGGATTTGAATGGAAGCGCTAATGAAGGTAATGATGTCATGCTTGAGGATGATAACTACATGGACGGGAGAGTCAGAAAGAAGACTCCAGATTCTTCACCTAGAGTGGGAGGAGAAAGTCGTGCGATGCAATAGGGAGACAAAGTGATTGTTGTACGGAACATTAGTGGTAGTACTCTAGTGAAGGGGTGGCTATTGAATGCACTAAAGCTTTACATGTGATGCTTATGCTATGAACATGGGACCTTGGGGGCGTGTCGGGGAGGATCGACATGCCAATCCTCTAGCACTGTCGAGGTCGCTATAACAAAGCCCATAGTTATTCGAGAAGCTCAGGTACTTCATGTGGGCAAATGTCAGACCTTCCAATTTGGCGCACTTCATAATTTTCCTCTCTTATAATTCTCCTTTGTAGATTTAGTATACAAAAAATTCTAACTGAAACAAAATTCCTTGATGTCTAATCAAGAATGTGCACTCAGAACTGTCGTTACCTCTAGATTATTCTTCTTAATTTACCTTTTTAAACTTCTAAGGTCATATTTCATACAAAATCCTCATTAATACATTTAATGTGTTACTTGATTCATTAAAGGTTCAATGTCAACCACACTAATTCATGTCACAGTTCTGGTCCTCAAAATATAATGTGGGCTCCTATATGGCCTACCAATTCCATAAGTCACACTAAATTCCCTTATTATCAACCCTAGTTTAACACATGATTAAACTCAATAACCCTTATCATCTTATTTTAATTAAATCAAAATACCTGTGAAGTCCATCATGGGCAACCATGGTCAATTTCGCAAGAAAATACAGTCTAATAGCATAATGTGTAATTTTGGTCCATTATCACTATTCATGGTCAACTTTTTGACCAAATGATTATAATGCGGGTCCTCTGGTACATGAGTGTCCTAATGACCCATGGTGAACCTTTATGGTACACTTTCCTACGCCAAGATACATCGTGCCCTAAAAGGTTATTATGACCCATTAAGGTCATCCCTTGGTCAATCGTACATTTAGGACCTAAGGTGGTGTTTTAACTATTATACCGAAACACTACATTCATGGCTCCTCTAGTCGGCCCACATGACCATCAAAACAAATTCAAGGTTCGAGCATGCACCTAGGATCAATCCTATCTTAAAATCATTACCTTAGTGTTTTGGGTTCATCCCTAGGTCAATAGAGCCAAAATGTTCTAAGATAATTTATTTGAGTTATTCAAACAATTTGGGGTTAAATTGGATGTTCATAGGGTGCAAGATTCAAAAATTACATGATTTGATCAACTTTGGATGAAATTGATCAAGGTAGGTAAACCTCACTAGGGTGAGTTCAAGTGGCTCATTTGTGTCCATTGAAGCTAGTTGACAACTGTCACAACCCGTAATTTTCCCAATAATTATTAAATATTATCAGAGCAAGGGAAAATGAGCGTCATGATGCCACGTCATGCAGAGGACAACTACAAACGCTCAGGCAGCCACTACTCACGAAAATTTATAAAAGACATAAATATGATTGAGTTAAATATAGAATTTACATTTTTAGTTTAAGACCGTGTCCCTCGGTCCAGTGGATCAACTAGTCCACGAGTAGAAAACTATACATACGCAACGGAAAAATAGGTTCATATTATCCTACATGAGCATGAAGATCAAACATTCCAGCAATGATATGCACAATTCTAAATTTAGTATAAGGAAAAGATTTTCTACGAACTTCAAAATAGATGACATTTACTTAAAATCGTGGTATGCAAGAATGTCATTTTCTATACATAAAATAACTCATGCAACGTACATAAAACTTCTCAGAGAGCAAGTATGTAACTAACCAGCAAGTGACAGCAGAAAAGCTAGCAAGTAATCTAACAATGGAAAACTAAAGTTAAAGCAAAGGAACAACTACCGCACAACAGTGAGGGGAAAGCGGACAACTGCAACTAACCGCAGCTCTGAAAAACACCAACTCTACTACTCAAACTGCTACTGCTCCGGGCCTGAGACATTCAAAAGAAAAGAATGTCTCAGCAAGAAAGTGTGAGTGACAGCAAGAATAAAACCAAGATTCTATACATACACGGGTTAATAGCAAATCAAAATAAGAGATCGCAAGAATAAAAAAATAGACAGATCAACATTGATTAACTTACAACAACCCGAGCCAGCTCAAACGAGTGCACTCGGTAAGAGAAAAGCCTACACCAAAAGTAATGGTCATAAATATTATAATGATATATATATATATATTTTTCAAGTACTAGAGACTGATCAGCTCGAGAAAAAGAGCATCATTTAACGCCGGGCAAAACACAAAGCCTCGGGTGTATGATCCACAAATAAAAGGTACTGCGATGGTGGTACCTTCCACTAACACTCACAGCCCCACAATCCAACATGAGTGTTGTGGCGGTGGCTCTAGTCCACACAAACCAACAGCCCAAACCGAGGCACTGTGGCGGTGACTCTTAGCTCACACAACCAACAGACTCCAATAGAGCAACCTAGCTCACATAATCAACAGAGCAAATATAGCTCTCATAACCAACAGACCAAACAAAAGAGTGTCAGGCGGGAAAAACAGGACTACAGATGAATTTAATTGCAACTCATGACGAGAGGAACAGTAAGCACATGATTCAGCACTTAATACTTAAGTCAACATTCAACTTATAAAAAGGGTTGAAGATTCAGCATACCGACACCATACAAGACTTGGCGTCGGAACACGACAATAATAAGGTTAACACGAAGGCCAACACACAAGAAATACTTTACGAATTATCAGAAAACACTCGATGAGTCCAAACTTGACTCCTAACGAACTTCTCGTAACAATACGACAAAAGTCACGGAATAACACGATGAATGATCCCTTAACATCACAAGACATCTCGACGAATAAGACATAACTTCGCCAAAAGTCTCAACAAATGAACTCAAAACGCTTGACAACATAATTTAAGATACCCGAGAACACCCGACAAAAGGACTTATAATATTGATGAAATAATTCAGAATACACGATGAAATCGACGGAAGACACAACAAAAACGACGGGAAGCGTCAACAAACAAAAATCGACGGGAAGCGTCAACAAACAAAAATCGACGGGAAGCGTCAACAAACAAAAATCGACGGGAAGAGAGTCCGATCGACGGGACTCAAGCAGAAGTCGACGAGAAACTAAGTAAAGATTCGACAGGAAGTCAATCGACGGGACGGGAAGCCGACCGAGGGGACGAGAAGCCGATCGACAGAAAAAAATAAGTAAAATTCGACGGGAATAATCTGAACTCAAATAATTCAAGTCATAGATGAAATAAAATACATTCAATCCCAAAATGTCTAAGTGTTAATTCATAGCACACTACTCAATTACCCCAACAAGAGAGTTAACCTCTCATTATAGTGCAACAAATCTTTTGAAATGATTAGTAAGAGAAAATACCAAGATTAAGGAATTATTAACAGACTACCTGACATAACTAAACATGTATACAAACTATCCAGATTCCAAGGGGATGACAGCAGGAATCAAGAAACCAGAAAACCAATCAAGACCCATAAGGAAACAACTGTCGCTAACATAAAATCAACTGGTTAAGCATACAAGGAAGAAGGAGAAAACTGAAAAGAACTTTCAATCACACAGCAAATCAAGTCAAAGAGGACTACAACCACTTGTAGGACACAACTAACAAGAGAGCCTAACATAACTAAATTTCAGGAAAAAGGGTCATCAAGGAGAAAAACTGCTACTTGCAGCCCATAACCACTAAGAAAACCTTACATCCAGCCAGATTACTAAAAACAGTGATGAAGAAGCAATACTCCTCACTGAGAAACACTACCTGAACAAAGAGGAAGACAACTAGATGCTCATACCCTAAATAGAAAACCAACCCAAGGCAAACAAATAATAAAATCATGTTACCTGCATTAATGGAAGAGAAACAAGAAAGAAGGAAAAAAAACTACACTTAAGGAAGAAAATCGGCGGGAGCTCTCGTCGCCCGTCGATTTCGACTTAGGCTCGGTGAAGCGATTTCCCAAGCTGATGCCGACGATCGACGGGGCGGTCTCGTCGATCGACGGGATGTCCCGTTGATTTTGACTTTGACAGACTTTTTTTTCCTAAACTAATCTAACCTACTTCTATCAAAGCCTAAACCTGTACCAGCACATATCTCAACTAACAAGAATTAAGGTAAAGCAGACCAATCAACACTAATCACCAAGATACAAAGGATAAGAAAAGAGCAGGAAATAAGGAGAAAACATGCCAAGGGGGAAAGAAAACAAACCACCACTTGACTTAATCTCGAGCCACCGAAATTCGGCCTTTCAAGCCCTCCACACCAAGGATCGGCTCAAACACGGCTAGGCATAAAGAAACTACGAAGATTTGAGCAAAATACGAAATTAGGGCAGCAAACCTTAGCGCGAAAAATCCACGAAATGGACAAAACATACCACGAACGCGAAGAGCACGACGAGAGCTTTCCAGATCTATGCTCCGACGAATATTTCGTGCACCGGAGCTCCGGGGGTGGCGGTCGGAAGCTCCACGGAAGCTCGCTCTTCTCTCTTCTCTCGCGCACTCACTGGCTCGACGATTCAGGGAGGAAGAAGATGAAGTATATAATATATATAGAGAGAGAGAGAGATAGTGGAGGACAGTATTTAATAATAATAATATAAGAAAAGAAGAGCCGAACCAAAGGTCGCCGATTCCCACGAAATTCGCACCGAAGACGAACACCAGCGCTACGAATCCAACGAAGAAGTCGAAATCAAAATCCGACGAGCCGTTCTCGAGAAATAAATTTTCGAAGTTTACGGTGAACAATAATTCTACAAATCTTTGGAAAATCATCGGGGCTCTAATATCGCTCGGATCGCAACGAAACTTCGACGAGCCTTCCTAAAATTAATTAATTTAATTTTATAACGTAAAATTTTCCAATTCCGATACACTTCAAAATTTGGTCGACTTGACCGAACGGACGAGAAAACGCGCAAACTACGGCACACCGCTAACTCCGCACTAACGTAACGCCCTTACGTCAAAATGACGTCATCAAGAGGTTAAAATAATTCCCAAAATTTTAGGGGCGTTACAACCACCTTGAATTTCATAGAACATGTTCAGGGTTGAATAAGCCAAGCTTAATACATGTGGGGAAAAATTGTAATAAAATAAAATAAAATTTAAAGACATATAATAAAATTCCAAAAAGGATTGGTGATTTGTTAGTCCTCCGATGTGATCCTCATCCCAGCCACACAACTTCTATAACTTCATCATGTCCTTCCATATGTTTCTCCCCAGTTTAGCTTCATAGCAATATAACATCTCACTTGTATTCATTATATAATATAGGTACGGTTGGCCCCCACATCATACAACTCACACAAACTTTGTATTAAATTGTAGAAAAGGTTGAAGCTTGTGTATATTTAATGTATTTAATACAAAGAGAGAATACATACTTATAGGAGAGAGAGAGAGGAGAAAACCTATACACAATGTGGGACTAAAAGGAGGGAGGACTACATTAATGGGCTACAACAAATGGGTCTCTCATATGGGCCTTTCTAACACTCCCCCGCAAGCTGGAGCGTACAAATCGTAGGCGCCAAGCTTGGATAGGCACTGATGGAAGAGAGTACTGGACAGGGCATTTGTGAGGACATCCGCAACCTGTTCAGTACCAGGAACATGCTTCAGTTCGAGCTTCTTCATTTGAACTTTCTCCCTGATGAAATGACAGTCTACCTCAATATGCTTTGTTCTCTCGTGGAAGACATGGTTTTTGGCAATATGTATAGCAGCTTGACTATCACAGAAGAGGAGAGCAGGTGAGGGAAGCCTTATACCAAGATCCGTAAGGAGACTTTCCAGCCATGTGAGTTCTGAAACAACAGATGTCATTGCCTGGTATTCTGCTTCAGCTGAGGAACGCGCAACTACCGCATGTTTCTTGCTTCGCCAGAAGTACGTGCAAAAACCACTGGTTGATCGACGATCATCTATGGACCCAGCATAATCGGCATTTGAGTATGCCACTAGTGTTGGAGTTGATGATGAGGTTTTGTAAACTAGTCCTTGACCAGGGGCTGTTTTGAGGTATCGGAGGATTCGTTCAACAGCCTAAAGATGAGAGCTCCGAAGGGCATGCATATACCGACTGACAATACCCACAGCGAAGGAGATGTCTGGTCTCGTTACCTTTAGGTAGATAAATTTTCCAACCAGGCGGCGATAATATTCCGGGTTTTATAACAAAAGATCGGAATCGGAGGACTGGGCACATATCTTATGATTGACATCCATTGGAGTGTTAATCGGTTTACAGCGGAGTAGCCCGCATCCCGAAGAAGATCGAGGCAGTATTTGCGTTGAGAAAGGACAAGTCCATCCGGTCGTCTGGCAATCTCCAGACCTAGGAAGTAGTGAAGGTGCCCCAGATCTTTTGTTTGAAATGCAGAGCTAAGATGTTGTTTGACCGCTTGTATACCTTTTGAGTCATCTTCAGTGATTATGATGTCATCAACGTAAACCAACAGAAGAACAGTCCCCGTGGACCGGTGGCGAGTGAACAGCGAGAAGTCTACCGAGCTCCGAGTAAAACCAATTTCTCTAAGAGCCTTGCTGAACTTGTCAAACCAGTTCCGAGGGGATTGTTTGAGGCCATACAGAGATTTTAAAAGATGACAGACCATAGACTCCCCCGTGGTCTCAAACCCGGGAGGTTGTTCCATGTAAACAGTTTCGTGGAGATCACCGTTCAGAAAGGCATTTTTCACATCCAGTTGCAGTAAGGGCCATCGACGATGTACAGCCACAGAGATAAGTACACGAACCGTGTTGAGTTTGGCCACAGGAGAGAAATTCTCTTCATAGTCAATGTCCTGTTGTTGGGTGTAGCCACGAGCGACCAATCGAGCTTTTAGCCTGCCAATTATTCCATCGGGAGCATGCTTGATGACATACACCCATTTGCACCCAACCGGTTTCTGACCCGGAGGGCGGGGTACCAGAGTCCAAGTCTGGTTGGCCCAGAGAGCGGTCATTTCCTCCTCCATACCGGCACGCCAGCCAGGATGTTGCAGAGCCTCCTGCACAGAGTTAGGAATAGAAACGGAGGATAATGAAGTAGCAAGAGTTTTAAGAGGAGGAGAGAGACGATGTAGGGAGACATAGTTCGCCAGAGGATGAGCGGTGGATTCTGTTACCGGATCAGCCGGGCGCGGAGTACCCGAGGTAGAGGCCGACTGCGTAGGAGCAACGGACGGAGGAGCGCCACGAGAGTAGACACGAACAAGGGGCGGCCGAGAGGGACCAGGAGCAGGAGTTGGTGCTGGAAGAGCTGGTGGCGGAGGTGTGTTAACAGGGATGGCCGGTTTCATGATGGACTGTGTAAGAGGAGGTGGAGGAGAGCTGGGTACAGGACCAGAGAAGAACGGACGATTCTCTCGGAAAGTAACATCATCCGAAACCGAGATTTTTCGGGTGATATGATTATATCATACGTAGCCTTTTTGAGTACGTGAATATCCGACAAATATATGCTTGGCCGCCCTGGGATCCAGCTTATCCTTGAATGGTCCCATGATGTGGAAGCAGGTACATCCGAAGATTCGAGGTGTTAGAGAGAAATCTGGGGCAGAGGGAAAGAGAAGACTGACTGGAGTGACATGGTGGAGGACAGAGGAGGGAAGACGGTTAATAAGGAAGCACGCAGTGGAGACCGCAAAGTTCCAGTAGACTTTGGGAACATTCATGTGAAGCATGAGAGAGCGGGCAACATCAAGCAAGTGTCGGTTCTTCCGTTCGGCAACACCATTTTGGTGTGGGGTGTAGGGACATGAAGTCTGGTGAACAATCCCGAATTCAGAGCATAAATTGGCAAAGTCATTGCTGGTGTATTCGCGAGCATTATCTGTGCGTAGCGTTTTGATAGTAGTTGAGAGTTGTGTGCGGGTTTCAAGGATAAAGGCCCTAAAAACACGAGGGAGCTCAGAGCGATCGCGTAGTAAGTATAACCACATTGTTCGATAATAATCATCAATAAACGTAATAAAGTATCGATAGCCAGAGATACTAGTAACTTTATATGGACCACACACATCAGAATGCAGTAAATCAAAAGGAGCAGAACTCCGAGTACAATGTGCTGGAAAAGAAGAACGCGGTTGTTTGCCAAAAATACATGAATCACACTGTAAAGCAGGAAGAGAAATATCGGGGAGTGCCTTCTGGAGGACTGGAAGCGGGGCATGTCCAAGACGTCGATGCCAATCAGCGGAGGAGATAGAAGAGAGAACAGTGGGATAGTCGTCGAGAAGGTAGAGCCCGTTACGCAGTTGCCCTTTACCAATGGTAGTCCGCATCCGCCGATCCTGTATCAGAAAAGAAGATGATGTAAATATGACGGAGCAATCGAGATCAGTAGTAAGACGACTAACAGAAAGCAAGTTGAACGAGGAGCCCGTGACATGAAGAGTCGAGCGGAGAGAGAGGGAGGAGTTAAGAGATAAGTCAGCCGAGCCGGAGACAGGAACCGTCTCCCCATTAGCCACGGTGATACACTTCGGATGAGGAGTAGCCGAGTACTTGGGTGGGCGTAGCGAAGTGATGTGATGAGTGGCACCAGAGTCCACTATCCAACTTGGACTGGTGGAGAGACAGGCGATACCTGTATTGGAGACGGAGGCGACTGAGGCAAAGGACATATGCTCTTGAAGCTGCTGGAGCTGTAGGCGGAGCGCCTCAAGAGCAGTGCGGGAGGCAGGAGCTGTTATCAGCAACAGCTGCAATCGGACGAGGAGGATGACCATTTTTCTGGTAGCAGGTTGCCTCAAAACGCCCGTCTCGCCCACATGAGGTACATTTTGGTCGAGACCGACCGCCGCGCCCCCTTCCCCGAGAGCCCGGGCGTCCACCACGACCAGATGGAGGTAGGGGAAGTAAGGGGGCATTTGTCCGTTGGAGAAGGGTTGGGGAGGGTGGTGGAGGAGCATTCGGAGGTGCGGAGACTCGGAGGAGCATGGAGCACACATCTGAGAGAGATGGAGTAGTGGATGAGGCAAGAACTTGAGCCTGAATGCTTTGCAGGTGTGGTGGAACACGAGCCATGATCATGGCAATACAGACTGCTTCCTTCTGAGCCCGTTGAGCAACGGGATCATTCGTAGAAAGTTGATGCTGGATCCAGGCTTCTGCCAGAGTCTTGGCCCGTGCAACAAAGGAGGTCATGTCGGCAGCCCCGGCCGCATCTAAAGCCTGGAGATCTGTGATGATATCGTAGAGGTGTTGGAGGTTGTCTTTACCTGAGTACAATGAATGGAGCTCATCCCACATAGCTTTGGCAGTCTCGTGATACATGGTCATTTGGTATGGCTCGCCATCCAGAGAGTTGAGGAGCCAAGTCTGAACGCGGTCGTCATTCCTGAGCCAGTCCTCTGTAGGAGGTAATGGAGGTGCCTGAGTAAGATGTTGCAGGAGGCCCTTGGACTGAAGAACCCGTCGGACCGAGTGCACCCATTGAATGAAATTTTTCTTCCCGGAGAGGGAGATAGTGGTGATCCGCAGCTCGTCCCGGAGATCGGTCGAGGAGTTCGGATGGGCTGCGGGAGAAGGGGCGGGCAGCTCAGTTGAGTCAACCGAGGAAGGCATCTGGAAGGCCGCTGGGAGAAGGCCGCTGGCAGACTGCAGGAGACCGCACGAACTGGAGGCAGACCGCGCGAGGGAGCGGCAAGCAGAGAGGCCGGCGACTAGAGGAGGGCTCGGCAGAACGTGAGCGGTCTGCACAGGCAGGAGGTCGCGGTCAGTCTGCAAGCCGGAAGGGAGACCGCGAGAAGAGATCAGTCTGCAAGCCAGAAGGGAGACCGCGAGAAGAGGTCGCTGGCTCGTGAAGACTGCAAGAAGAGGCGAAGACGCAGCGGCTTGGAGAGAAGAGGTCGCTGACGGCTTGGCGAGGTCGCAGCTGCCTGGGAGAGATCGCAGCGGCTAGAGGGAACCCGCGAGAGAGAGAGAGAGCGGCAAGCAGGGACAGAGGCCGCAACGGGAAGAAGAGGTCGCGCGGATACAAGGCACGACGAACCCGCGAGCAGAGGAGGCCGCGAGTATGAGAACTCGAGCAGTAAACCAGAACGACCAAACTGCGCGACAAGGGAAGAGGTCGTAGCGACTTAGGAGGAGAGACGGGGCCCACAGACGCAGCGAGAAAGGCTATAAGAAGGCCCTGAGAGGAGAGGAATGAAGTGGAGGCCTGGCCACGGAGAGAGAGGGAAGCGGATAGAAACCGCAATTTTCAGACCGCGAGACCGCACGAGGAAGCCGCGAGACCGCAGAACCGAATGCGGACAGTGCGCGACTGCACAATGTTGCGGATAGAAATCACGAGACCGCAGAAGGGCAGTTCGCAGCTCGCAGGCGGTTTGGAAGAGGGGATACCGCAAGCTTCAGAAACCTAGCTCTGATACCATGTAGAAAAGGTTGAAGCTTGTGTATATTTCATGTATTTAATACAAAGAGAGATTACATATTTATAGGAGAGAGAGAGGGGAGAAAACATATACACAATGTGGGACTAAAAGGAGGGAGGAATACATTAATGGGCTACAACAAATGGGCCTCTCATATGGGCCTTTCTAACATAAATGATGATACAAAATTCATACGCAGTCTATATATCACAATATAAGTATTTAATTTAAGCAGAAGCAAAATAAAATCGGGTAGAATATCCACTACTACCATCTCATAAAAGTCATACAATATTCAAAATTAGGTCTTATGGACTTTACATCGTCATATTAAATATTTGAAAACTAAAATTAAGCAAAGCATGGGAGCCCGCATAACAAAATAAAAAGAAGCGGTATGCAAGGAACTTTCATTTAAGGCTTTGACAACTTGCTTACTATGCACCCCTTGGTGCAGTGATACGTTTCCTACAACCAAAAAACCTGAGATAAAAATGAGAATCAGAATAAGTAGACCAACTACTGTGTAATTGCTTGCAATTACTTGATCACTCTTTTCTCTAAATTCAAGTGAAAATTTTAAAGTGAATTTCGAGATTAATTTTTAGACTACAAAGTGAACATAAAACTATTCGATTACTATTACTAAACCATTTGTTTCAGATTTTGGAAAGATAGCCTTGCATTTTGTTTTCCCGTGCCTATTATGATGAGATTTCAAATATAGCCCTCATGAATTGATTAATCCTTATCCTACAACAATTTTCAAAAAATAGATATCATCGTCTCTCGACCTCCGACATCAGCTTGTCCAAATTTCCCTAGTCATCTCTAACTTAGGGCGAAAAAGAACAACATAAAGTGCGAAAATCACAATTGCTAGCCAAAGAGGAAATCTCTTTCTCTCTTAAAACTAAATTGGAACTTATGTTATACTTACGTCACTACTCTCTCGAATCTTGCAGCGTAGTAGAAAGATGGAAATTTGATTTAAGAAATACGTGGCTCCTCTCTCGAATCTCGCCACGTAGAAAAGAGGATTCAACCCTAGATTAGCGCAACTCCTCTCTCGAATCTCATCACGCTAAATAAAAGAAGAATACTTGCTCAAAATATCCACAATAATGAACATATATCCAATAAAGAAAGAAAATTATTCAACCATGAAAGGAAATTAACATCAATCCATCACAATAAACACAATACTCACATCATACAAGACATTGAAAAATTAATTCATGAAGGAAATGTTTAACCACACAATCGGAAAGATCTTACTAGTCATCCTTAGATAAATTTGAGCGTTGTAGGAAACCGATTCAGGTGTTTCTTCTCCCTTGATGGCCGACCAGTCCCCTTCCAAGAAGCTTCTCTTCAAAGTGGCCGAAACCTCCTATTTCTCTCCCCAAAAACCAACTTTCGTTCTAACCTTTCTTTTCAGCATATATTTCGTCCAGAAATCCCCTCCAAAAAACTGAAGGGATGCCTCATTTGAATTCAAATTATTGGCAGTTACGAACAAGTATTTCAGAATTTAAAAATTCGCAGATGTGTTGCAACACCCCATTAAGGTGTTCCAACACCTTTGTCAAAAATCAACAAAACTACATAGCCCGACCCAGATTACATCTGATTCAGTTCCTTCGATAAATCTAGCAAGAAACAATGGAAAATGCCAACATAAATCAGCATTGGACATAAATATAAAGAGTATTTTTACTCATTTAATGCATTTTTCTCTCATTTGGATCAAATACAACAACAACAACAGAACCCATATAGTCCCCAATCATTGGGGGTATGGGCGGGGAAAGATTGGAAACAGACCTAACCTTTGGCCCTATGCACAAAGTGGCTTCTCTCAAAGGAGAAAGACCGAACCTTTGACAATAAATGCACAAAGTGGCTGCTCACAGATTACCACTGAAATAGTGGCCCCCTATACTGTCACGTTTGCTGCGGAATCATGCCCTCAAATCAAAGCCAAAGACATCAGAGAGGGCAGACCAAAGAATCCATTTGGATCAAATATTATAACAAAATAAGGAGCTACATCACTTCTAAATGAAGTGATGTCAGTAATATCTCCCTCTCTCAGGTTGTTCCAAGAGCAGAATTTAGCATTTCTTGCGGACTTCAGCCAAGTGCTTCTCCTCCACATCCCGCACAAGACCAATAGGTTGGCCGATTTTTGCGCCAAGAATGGCGCGACATGTAATTTTGTGTGGCATGGTTTATTTTGTGTTGCATGTGACTTCCTAGAGATTGTTCAGGACGACTTAGAGGTTATGCCATGTGCGTAATTTTGTCTTGATTTATTAATGCTTATGCACCCTTCAAGGACACGTCGTCGGAATCAAAAGCTGCGAAGCACGACGAAGAACCCAGAGCCTCCGTCGACGGGATCGGGGGGATCAGAAGCCGCTCCCATCGACGGAATTAGAAGTCGGTCTCGTCGACGAGAGCTGAAGCAGGACTCATCGACGAGAACACTAACGGAGAAAGGGACGAGATCTAGAGAGCAAGTTCCCCGAGAAATTTTAGTCGCCAATATTTTTTAGGGCGCCAAAATTTCAGGGAGTAAATTCCCGCTCCGATACCATGTTGAAGTATGAGAAACGAAAAAAATGATTTGGTGTTTATTATTCCTCCACATGGAGGCAATATATAGGTTATTACCAAGACAAACACGAACTCATGATGTGAGACTAAACCCACAGACTAAGACACCTTATATATTAATATAAACTAATAACTCAACACAAAAAATTTCTCTAAGGCGCAATTTTCAAATCTCAACTCAAAATGCAAGCGATTATGACAAGTGGACTTAACAGCGAAAAAACGAAGCTAGAATTTAAATTAAGGCTCTGTTTAGGGGGACTTATTTTCACCGGTCAAGCGGTCACGACCGCATGAACCGGACCTTAATTAAGGTCCGGTTCATGCGGTCGTGACCGCTTGACCGGTGAAAATAAGTCCCCCCAAACGGAGCCTAAATATAGGGAGACCATGGGAGATAATGGGCGAGCTTCCAGAGACCAAAGCAGACTTCCGGACGAGAAGACATTACTTATAAATTGAAGTAAAGTAGGGGAAAAATAGTAATTTTATCCTCTTTTCAAACTGGTTCCACACATTACTTATAAATTGAAACAATTGTTGCTGTCCAGCTAAAACAAAATATCGCAGTTTTATTAGCCTCTTTTTAAATACTATTACGCCAGCTTAAATTCTCCATCCAACATTGGAGAAACTGGTATTCTTCTTCTAGCACTAGAACTAATGAAGACAAAGGTAACAATCATTGGAACCTATCTTAACAAAATCTTATTAACTACTGAAACTTATATACTTACCGCACAGAGTTCGCTCTCCGCATATCCGCCGCATATTGCTCCGGACTCACCGGAGCAGACTCGAGCCAAAATTCCAACTACGAAAGAGAAAAGGAGACGGCTGAGAAAACAACACCTGAGAGCCCTCGGGAACCAATAAGCTTCTTCCACCTGGCATACGTGAGAGTCCTCAGGAACCAACAAGCTTCTTCCACCTGGCATACGCGAGGACGAGCAAAAAGATGAAGAAAAAACCCGGTGATGTTCCCTTCACGAAGGTGATGAAAATGTGGGGGACAGTGTACAGAGGGGAAGGAATGTTCCCTTCACGAAGGAATGTTCATCCGGCTATTAACATGTTTACCACGATCGCAAACGACGTGATTCACAATATCAGCTGAAGCTGAATCAGTTCGTTTCGATGGTTGTCAAGTCGAATGTTGACAGTCTTCTGTGTCATCCAGGCATATTCTGGTGAAAGAAAATGTATTATTCACATTCAGGAGCATGTTTCCATGAGAATTTGAAGTGTTTTGCTACTCCAAAATGCTGCAGGGATGATACCTAAGGATATTGTAAGTATTGGTGCTTCATAGATTACATGAACTAAAGGGAATAAATAAATAGCAGGTCAAGGAATGCCACCAAAAAATACTCTCAGGATAATTTGTGCCTTCCTACCAAAATGAGAGATTTGCGTTTTTATATGAGTAATAGCAAGTTGTATTCTTAGCAAAATATGCAGAAAAATGGAAATTCCGATAATCTTTTCACTTACTTCACATCCAATTTACTTTAGAAAACTTGCTTTTTGGAAATGATCATACGAAGCCTAAGGTTTTACTTGTTTAGGCATTTTTGAAAAAGCCATGAACGGTATTTTCTTTGCTTGTTTGAATAGCCTTCATTTGGAATCCCCCAAAATACCGTTTTATGGCTGAATATAACCGCAGGGACGGAGCTGTGTTCAAGAACGATATTTTATCTCCATCACCAACGGCAATCACCCATTCAAACAGACCCTAAGCATGTTTCTTTTATAAGCAATATGTACTTTTTTAGCTGCGGAAATATTAGCAAGACTGCCTTGTTTCAATGTGAAGTAATACTATGCTTTATATAAAAATTAAAAATAGATTATAACGCAAGAGCAGTTGAGTTTGACCACTACCCCTTGGGCTCAAAACTTTGCAGCATGAAATGGCCCACAAGTATTATTACCATGCTCATCATAAACCATGGTGACATGCAAAATAGCAATCCTATTTAGTGGAACAAAATATGACGCACTAAAGAACTTATAATGTTGGACATGGCCCCTAATCAGCCTACATGGTAGACCCCCATGAAATAATACATAAATGGTGCACCTGAGAGAAAAAAGGAGGCAGCTGAGAAAAGAGCAACCGAGAGTCCTCAGGAACAAATAAGCTTCTTCCACCTGGCATATGTGATAGTCCTCAGGAACCAATAAGCTTCTTCCACATGGCATACGTGAGGACGAGCAAAAAGATGATGAAAAAATCCGATGATCTTCCCTCCACGAAGGTGAAAATGTGGGGGACATTGTATAGAGGGGAAGGAATGTTCAGCGCGAATAATCCTGCTATTAACGTTTTTCTTCATGGATCAAGCATTTTCTACAAGATACGAGCAATTCTCAATATGCTTATCCTTCGAATCCCCGAGAGATTGGAATGCAACATGAGTCCTTGCAGAAGTTAAAATAGATTTCAATCTTCTTAGAATTGTTTAATGTCTTTTTTTTAGTTTCAAGTTGTTCTATTCTCATTTAAATACGTGAAAAATATTTCTGATTGTGATGGCCTGACCCAACGATAGGTCTTAGCATGAGTCAAGTGCTCCTCTGACTTTTAGTTGTACGTTCACATGGGCTCTGTGAATCTGATTTATTTGTTTAACATAAAAAATATTTAGGGATTGATTGGTAACTATGATAGGTTATGTGTGCATGTTTTATTTGGTGACATATTTGCATGTAGGCGGGGTTTTTTAGTTGCCTTCACATAATGTTTGCAATCAATGTTATTTATTTTCTTTCCCCATATTAATATTTAAAAACCACACACCATTTGCTTCACACATTAACTCTTTCTGAATCTCTTTGCTTGCATGCATGAAGCTCTCTTCTATTGCATGACAACTGAAGCAAGAAATCATCTTCATCATTTAGATCTTCATCTCCTCTTCCTCACTCTTTTGCAAGCGCTGAAAACCACCCCAAGTCATTAAGGAGTAAAAGCTGCAGCAATCCTTTTAAGTGCTCCACAGACAATAAAGAATTGCACTCTCTAATTATGAGTACTTTTAGTGCAAGAAGATTGGAGATCCTCTTCAAGTTTTCGTTGCTACACAAATCATACACATTCAGTTATCTGAGGGAGATTGTCCACCTCTTTGAGTCTAGCGGCTCCTATTATAGTAAGCTTTTTCAGAGCAATTCTCTTAAGTCCACATGGAAGGGCCCTTAACTTACAACAACCCAATAAAGTCAACTCATGCAAGTGAGAAAGCAATACCGAATTCTGGAAATCATCATTCTCTTCATTTTTATCTGAAATGGACAATTCTTCCTGGTACTACAAGTCATCTATCATGGGTAGTTGCAGCTTTGGAAATGCTATTATTGACTAATATGTTGATGATGTCACGCCTCTGTTAGATATGTTGTATATTGAGTAGTAGTGTTAGCCTATAGTCACCTCGGGTGTTGTGATCACCCTCTCATGTATATGTATACTCTATTGTTAATGTAATTGGACATGTGATTCTCTTATTCTATCATGGTATCAGAGCCGAAAACCCTAATCCTCCGTCTCCCGCACGACTGACTCCCGCACGTCTTGCGATCGCCATCCCTGCGTGCTCCCGTTTCTTCGATCGCCAACACAGAGCGCCCACACAACATGCGTGCTCCCGTTTCTTCGACCGCCAGCACTTGCGTGCTCCCGTTTTCTTCGACCTCCAACACCGAGCGCCTTCGTCGACCTCTCCCGATCCAGGCGTCGGCGTCGTTTCCTCCTCCGGCTAATCCCGCAGCCCCGACCTCGACGAACGCCACTCCTCGCTCCCACGAACGCGATCGGCGATTCCTCCGCTCCCGCTGGATGAACGCGAATCTCCTTCGCTCCTCGCTGGGTTCGAAGAACACGATCCAGTCTTCAGCTCCTCGCCGGGCTTGACGAACGTCATTCACGATCGTTCTGCTTCTGCATCCTCTGCCAGTTGCTTGTACAGCGTTCGCCAGCCCGTTCGCTCTATCGCTCGTTTCCGTAGCCCGTTCGATCTACTGAGCTGTAGGGTTCCGCCCTGTCGCTCGTTTCCGCAGCCCGTTCGTTGCCCCCGCTCGTCTCGCCGAGCACGTCCGCTGCTCCTGCAACCCGCTGGACCCCTCTGCCACCCGTTTTGGTTCGATGGCGTCACCTCACTCCTCGTCGCCCGCCGGTCCGCTGTCAATACTGCCAGTGCCTTGAACACGTTCACTCTGGGTGTCGCAAGCTTCAGAGGGCTCAGCAGCCTGGTTAGCAGCGTGCTGCTGGTGTTCCTTCCGCTCAATTCTCGGCTACCATCGCTGAGGATATTATTTGGCTCCGTTGGCTTCTTGGGGATCTTGGTGTCTCTTCTCCAGATCCCACTCCCCTCTATTGTGATAACACTGGTGTCATTCAGATCACTCTAAACCCGATGAAGCATTCTCTCTCCAAGCATATCGGGGTGAATGCTTTCTTCCTGCGTTAGCACTATAGTCAGGGCACTCCTGCCCCTTCCTTTATTCCTTCCGAGCAGCAGATTGCAGATTTGATGACAAAGCCGCAGACGAGGACTCAGCATGCCTATCTACTATCCAAACTCTCGGTGTATAATCCCCCGTGAGTTTGTGGGGGGTGTTAGATATAGTGTATATTGAGTAGTAGTGTTAGCCTATAGTCACCTCGGGTGTTGTGATCACCCTCTCATGTATATGTATACTCTATTGTTAATGTAATTGGACATATGATTCTCTTATTCTATCAGCCTCCACCAAAAAATTCTGGACCAATGTGTATGACTGATGTTCCACTAACTATGTGTAGAATTTGCAAATTTGGCAATTGACCCAATGGAGGAAGCAAAGGACATGAATTGTTTCTATTGAGTTTCAAAACGGATAAATGTGGGAGATGTGATCCCAAGAATTAACACATTACCCACTTTGGGTAACCATTACCAACGTAGTTTTCTATGATAAGTTTTTCAAGTACTTGGGGTGGTATTAGTTTCTCAAAAACTCTTGAATAAGAGAAATCTCATATTCAGTATCTAAATAATATGTTTTATTATGGCATGACAAATACATATCCTTGAGTTATGATAATTTTTGAAGCACTAAATAGTATGGATGGGCATCCTCCAGTTTGAATAAGTGGAGGATCTTTAAGATGGAAAGAGACCTCAGCTCTGTCAATGTACCATGCATTATTATTTGTTTTCCTCTTACTTGACTAGTGACACTTTCATCTCCCACACAAAATACTTTGAGGACATTGAGTTACTTTAATTTATCTGTCTTTTGGTATACAATGAAGTCAAAATTGAGGTATAATCAAAGATCTCAATTTTTTTAACATAATAATACTTTGTTGCAAATTTGACAATCTATTGCACTTAATGAGATTCACATATTGTAAGTTTGATAGATATCTAATAAATTCTGGTAGTTCTTTTATAATTAAACCCAGAGTAAGATATCTCAAGTGAAACATATTATCTATTGCATTATTAATGTTTTTTTTCTCAAAAAATTCAAGAATCAAAACACGTAGATGCCAAAATCTCTCCAAGTTTCCATAGTTAACCGATGCAATAATGACTCTCAAACATCTCTTATCACTTATTGCATCAAGGATGCCCACAACATTCATATCACATTTTATTGATAATCATTGAAGCTTACTCGACGATATGTTGCTTTTGTTCATTAACTTTCAATAAAAACTTTCATCCAAGGATATAATTTATGCAAGAGACCGAAACATACCATGCATTTTGCATGCAGTATCACTATAGCTAAGTGGATTCAACAACAGAAGATTCCTCTGAATTAATTTATGATAGTACTCATCTGTCTTATTTTCCATTAGTGAATCAACGCTATCCTTTATGAACACTTTGACCATCCATAATCTAATCAGCTCCTCACAGGAGAAGTTGCAATTCTCAGGAAAATAGAGCAATAGAGGAGACATTGCTTTAGAGGAAATGTCAAATAACATAACTAAAGTATAAAGCACCTCAGAGCTCTTCATGATGTTTTCCCATGGACCATACATTATGATTAAGTACCTTCATCCACTTTGTCGAGGTTGGTTCCTTTTGGTGCAAGTACCCCAGCCATGGTCTTGATTGCAAGTGGAAGGCTTGAGTGCTTTTCGACGATTTGAGTGTCAATCTCCCTCAACTTGAAGATCTATTCTTGATCTCTTCCACCTATCATCAGAAGCCTTCTTGTAAGCATTTCCTAGTCAGTCTTAACCGGAAGATGCATAACATGGTGAACGTGAACACCCCCCCCCCCCACACACACACACATTTGTCTGACAACATTTTCATCTCTACTGGTGATTAAAACCAAAGAATCAATTTGTGAACTCTTAAGCGGGATTCAAAGCAAATCAATCTACGCATCAGATCTCCATACATTGTCGAGCACAAAAAAAGACTCTTCCCAGAGATAGCTGATTTAAGTGCAGGCACCAGCTCTGCTGTTCTAGTAGCCTCTCCATAACTCACCTCAGTAGCTCTAAGCATTTGCTTCAGCAACTCAATCTCATTATTAGTCTGTGAAACACAGATCCATACTTTCAGCTGAAACTTGGTTTGCATCCTCAAGTGGTTGAAAATTTTTGTGGCTAAGGTGTTTTCCTTATCCTTCCCATACTCGTAATTTCAAAAACATGAACTCTCTCAACTTCTCCCTCAGTCATCAACTTAAACCAGATCTTTGGTTGCATCTTCAATTTCTCTTCTAACAATGCCAAGCTCTGCTTCTACCGGAGAAGTCTCTACAAATATAAGCTAAAGTCCAAATATGATCGGGCACTATGATCAGAGTCGTGAACCGCTGCCAAACTTCTCCGGTTAAAGTAGAGCTTGACATTGTTAGAAGAGAAAGTGAAGAAGCGGCAAAGATCTGGTTAAGCTGATGATTGAGGGAGAAGTAAAGAGAGTTCGTGTTTTTGCAATTATGGGCAAGGGAGGGGGTAGGGAAGACCACCTTGACCGCAAAAATTTTCAACCACTTCAGGATGCAAACCAAGTTTCATATCAAAGTATAGATCTGTGTTTCACAGACTTATAATGAGATCGAGTTGTTGAAGCAAATGCTTAGAGTTGTTAAGGTGAGTTATGGAAAGACTACTACAAAAGCGGAGCTGGTGCCTGTACATAAATAACCTGTCTCTAGGAAATCTTTTTCTTGTGATCGACGATGTATGGAGATATGTGTGGATTGATTTGTTTTGAATCCCGCTTCAAAGTGCGCAATTTGATACTTTGGTTTTAATCACCAGCAAAGATGAAAATGTTGTCAGACAAATGTGGAGTGTTCACATTCACCCAACCATGCATATTCCGGTTAAGACTGGCTGGGAAATGCTTACAAGAAGGCTTGCGATGATAAGTGGAAGAGATTGAGAAGAGATCTTCAACTTGAGGGAGATTGACATTCGAATCATCGAAAAGTTTTCAAGTCATCCACTTGCAATCAAAGTTATGGCTGAGGTACTTGCACAAAAGGAACCAACCTCGACAGAGTGGAAGAAGGCAATCAATCACAATGCATGTCCTACGGGAAAGCTTCATGAAGAGCTCGGGGGTGTTTTGTACCTTAGGAATGTTGATCTAACATCTTCTCTAAAGCAATGTTTCCTCTATTGCTCTATTTTCCCTGAGAATTGGAACTTCTCCCGTGAGGAGCTGTTTTAATTCTGGCGGGCCGAAGGGTTCATAAAGGATGACGTTGATTCACTAATGGAAGACAACAGAGGAGTTTTATCATAAATTAATTCAGAGGAATCTTCTGTTGTTGTGGTCACTTAGCTATAGTGATAATGCATGTAAAATGCATGATATGTTTCGGACTCTTGCTCAAATCATATCTGAGGAAGAAAGTTTTTATGAAAATTTAATAAACAAAAGCAACATACTGTCGAGTAAGCTTCGACGATTATTAATAAAAGACAATGTGAATATTGTGGGCATCCTTAATGCAATAATTGATAAGAGATATTTGAGAACTTTGTTATTTTTCACTCCCGCATCGGTTAACTATGAAAACTTGGAGAGATTTTGAAATTTGCGTGTCTTGATTCTTGAATCTTTTGAGATAGAAATCATCCCTAGTGTAATAGGTGATATGTTTCACCTGAGATATCTTACTATGGGTCTAATTATAAAGGAACTGCTAGAATTCATTAGACATCTATCAAACTTACAGTATCTGAATCTCACTAAGTGCAATAGATTGTCAATTGTCACAAAAATATTATTATGTTAAAAAATTTGAGATCTTTGATTATACCTCATTTTGTACTTTCTTGCATACCAAAAGGCATAGATAGATTGAAGCAACACAATGTCCTAAAAGGATCTTGTGTGGGAGATGATAGTGTCACTAGCCAAGTAAGAGAAAAACAAATAATAATGCATAGCACATTAAAAGAGTTGAGGTCTCTTTCAACCTTAAGGATCCTCCACTCATTCAAATTGGAGAATGCTCCGCCAGACTATCTAGTGCTTCAAAAAATATCTTAAATCAAGGATATGCATTTGTCATGCAATAATAAAGCATGTTATTTAGATACTGAACATGAGATCTCCTTATTCAAGAGTTTTTTAAGAAATTAATACATCTTCAAGTCCTTGAAAAACTCATAATAGAAAACTATGTTGGTAACGGTTACCCAAAGTG
The DNA here is from genome assembly GCA_033032865.1 of Dactylorhiza incarnata. NCBI lineage: Eukaryota > Viridiplantae > Streptophyta > Magnoliopsida > Asparagales > Orchidaceae > Dactylorhiza > Dactylorhiza incarnata. The sequence continues at coordinate 2,964,942 of JAWHQI010000061.1, read as the reverse complement.
GGTAATGTCTCAATCCTTGGGATCACATCTCTCACATTTATCTGTTTTGAAACTCAATAAAAATAATTCATGTCCTTTGCTTCCTCCATTGAATCAATTGTCAAATTTGCAAATACTACACATAGCTAATGGAGCATCAGTCAAACACATTGGGCCAGAATTTTTTGGTGGAGGTGTGGCATCATCAACATCTCAGTCAAGAATAGCATTCCCAAACCTCCAACTACTCACGATAGATGACTTGCAAAACCTGGAAGAATGGTCCTTTTCGGATGAAAAATGAAGAGAATGATGATTTCCAAAAATCTGGTGTTGTTTTCTTGTTGCATAAACTAACTTTATTGGGTTATTGTATGTTAAGAGCCCTTCCATGTGAACTTGAGAGAATTGCACTGAAAAAGCTTATTATAATAGAAGCTGTTAGGCTCAAAGAGGTGGACAATCTCCCTCGAATAACTGAATGTGTATGATTTGTGTAGCGTCGAAAACTTGGAGAGGATCTCTAATCTCCGTGTACTAAAAGTACTCATAATTAGATAGTCTAATTCTTTAATGTCTGCGGAGCACTTAAAAGAATTGCAGCAAAAGAATGGGAAAGAGGAGTGAAGATCTAAATGATGAAGATGATATCTTACTTCAGTTGCTTTGCAATAGAAGAGTTCTTCAAGAATGCAAGAAAGGAGGTTGTGATTGACCTATCATCCAACAAATTTAGCGGGTGAACGCATACGTAGTAGGGGAAGGAGGATATTTGCATTTTGTGAAGAAACATTATCCTATTTGATGGAGGATATTTGATCAACAAATGCACCTCATCCATTTCTGGGCATGTTAAAAAATTTATTTGGGCTGTGTTCAAACCCTTCTTCTACATGATTTTTTGCTCAGCTGGAAGTGTTAAAGACTGCATTTCTCTATATTTTGTTGTGGTGTAAATGTGATTGCTTCAATGGTCTAATTGAGATATAGATATGCTCTTCCCTTTGTCATCTAGACAAGCACATGTATTGTTTAGGACCATGAGTTCATAACTTTGTGGATGGTTTAATGAGCATATATACATAGCTCTGTGGATTGTTTGTTTGCTCTTCATTCATTTATAAATTTTATTGCTTACTATTTCCTTCAAGGGAACATGGAGCAGGAGAAGAAATTTTCTCTTTTCCATTCTTATTTTTATCATCTTATCTGATTCCTGATTCTACAAGGCCTTTTTTGTGTTCATGGGATGTACAGTTAGAGGCATCTATGAATAAGAAGTTGGATTAGACCCCCCCCCCCCCCCATCTTCATTCCAAGATTCTTTGCACATTCTGAAGATTGAACTCAGTGTAAATTCTTGATTTCCCTCCCAATTCTCTGTATGCCATCAATGTTGTGTTTTACCACGTCTAAAATTTAATTTTGCTACTTCTTCGCTTAGAATTTTGTAGTAAATCTTATTTGGCATGTCCCTTTAGGCTTTCTTCACCGGAGAAAAAAAATGTGTTTAGCGTGCACCGTGATTGGGATTGTGAGTTTGGATTCTCCTTGCATCGTAGGATTGTTCAATTTAACTATAACATTGGTAAACTTTTGTAGGTTTTGTAAAAAGAGCAAAAAGTTACAGGTTCTATATTTTTAAGTTTTATGCGGATTTTTTTACAACACTAAAAATAGAAAGTTGAACTAACAAAATAGCGTGAGATAAGTAGAAGTGTGAGGTTTAAAGAAAGGAATCGAACTACGCAGGCTACGTCGCAACTCCCGATCCTCTAAAAAATCGCATAATGTGCATACAAACTTACTGAAAAAACTCTCATGTCGAAGAGAGTGATGAATAATGTAACCCAAATTTGTTATTTCACCTTCATATGAAGGTACTACAATATTATATCCAACAATTAATCGAATATAGTGTGTATCAATATTGCTAACGTACTTCTCTAACAATTCCACGATGGCTAATGTGAGAACTTAACAATTTGTTGGTAGAGGGTAGGAATCTAAAAAGAGGATCAAAGCAATTAGAGAACCTCAAACTTTTTTCATATTTGAAATGTTCCTAAGAACCATAATCATAAAACCACTTAACATCAGATTTTCAAGTTGCACTCCAACTGTTCGACTGAATTCCTCAAAGAAATAATTTAGCATCAATTGTTTGCTTCCAATTAATGATAGCTACTTAGAATTATTTGCTTAGTGTTGAAATAGCCCATATGTTTGGCCCATTTAGGGGCCCAGTTTCTTCTCTTCTCTCTTTAGTCCCACATGGTATATAGGATTTCTTTCTCTCTTCTCTCTCCTATAAATATGTACTCTCTCCTTGTATACCGTAACACAAGAAATACATACATACAAGCTTTGGCTTTCTACATGGTATCAGAGCTTTTGGTCCGACACCTGCGGTCTCATTTCTCTTGACTGCCTGCGAGCTGCAGCTACTCAGGTCGTGCGACCTCATCCTCCAGCCCACTCGCGCTCTCCAGTCTCTCTCTCGCAATCTGCGATCTCCATCCCGCTCGCGCTCTGCTCTCCCCAGCCCGCAGCTAGCTTTCCGCGCGATCTCTACTCGACCGCGATCGCTGCATCGATTTCTCGCTCTGCCGCGGTGTCCCCTGCTCACAGCGACCTCTCCGCGCGATCTCTGCTCGACCGCGATCTCTCGTGATCGCCAGTCACAGCAATCTCGCCGCGATCTCGCAGCGATCTCGCCGCGGTCTCTCCCCTTCTCGCAGCGCTCTCGCGGCCTCTCCACAACCCACCGCTCTCGCAACTCGCGCGCGCCAGCGCAAGCGCGTCTTCCGCGAGCTCATCTCGCCGGCACCAGCGTTCTTCGCCTCTCCAATCAGCGAGCTCTTCTCAACCCGCCACGGTCTCGGAAAACCGTGCGGCCTGTTCTTCTCAGAACCACCAGCCAGGGTCTGTTTCTCGCACGGCCGGCTCCTCTGTCCGCCAGTCCGCTGCCTCCTCGGTGCTAATGGACTCGTCTGAGAACTCCTCGACTTTGCCTCCTGAGACCCCACGGCCTGCTCCTGAGATCGCCCGCCAGCACTCTCCTAGTGAGGTCCGTGATGAGCTGCGGATTACTACCATCTCCCTCTCTGGGAAGAGAAACTTCATGCCCTGGATGCACTCTGTCCGCCGCGTCCTTCAAGCCAAGGGCCTTGCCTCCCATCTCACCCAGGATCCCCCAACTCCAGTCACTGAGGAATGGCTGCGGGACGATGGCCGCGTTCAGTCATGGCTCCTGAACTCGCTGGATGGCGAACCTTATGAAATGGCAATGTACCTTGAGACGGCCAAGGCCATGTGGGACGAGCTCCAGTCCCTGTATTCCGAAAAAGATAGTCTTCAACGTCTGTTCGATATCATCACCGACCTACAGGCTCTGGACACCACCGGACCTAACATGACCTCTGTTGTTGCCCGTGTCAAATCTCTGGCTGAAGCCTGGATCCAACATCAGCCATCAACAAATGATCATGCAACTCAGCGGGCTCAGAAGGAGGCCGTCTGCATTGCTATGCTCATGGCCCGGGTCCCACCGCATCTTCTGGGCCTTCGGGCTCAGATCTTGGCCTCAGCTACCACTCCGTCTTTATCAAGTGTGTGCTCCATGCTCCTCCGAGTCACACCACCTCTTGATATAACGGCACCTACCTCACCGGCCCTCCTCCAGCACGCTCCTACTTCTCCCTCTCTTCCTCCTCCACCTACCCGGGGAGGCCGGTCTGGCGCTCGGGGAAGAGGTCGGGGGGGGCCGGGGAAGACCTAAATGCTCGTTCTGCGGCCGTGATGGTCATTATGAGGTCACATGCTTTCGTAAAAACGGACATCCTCCTCGTCCTACAGCATCCCTTGCCACGGAAAGTCCGTCCACCTCAAGCAATCCGGTGGACCTTGACGCAGTCCGCCTCCAACTCCAGCAACTTCATGGACTTCTCAGCCCTACTTCTGCTTGTCGCCTCCGTCTCCAATGAAGGTATGGCTTGTCTCTCCATTAGCCCAGGTTGGATAATGGACTCCGGTGCTACTCATCATATTACCGCGCGGCAACCAACTCAATATTTGGATACTCCTCATCCAAAGTGCATCACTGTGGCCAATGTGGATACTGTTCCCGTCTCCGGTTCTGCTGACATCTCGCTTACCTCCTCTCTTTCTCTTCGCTCGGTTCTTCATGTTCCGGGCTCCTCCTTCAATTTACTTTCCATTGGTCGTCTTACAAATGACTTGGATTGTTCTGTCACATTTAACCCATCGTCTTTTTTGATACAGGATCAACGGACGCGGACTACCATTGGTAAAGGACGATTGCGGAACGGACTCTACCTCCTTGACGACTCTCCCACCATCCTCTCCTCTGTCTCCGCCATAGAATGGCATCGACGCCTCGGGCACCCTCCTCTACCCGTCCTCCAGAAGGCTCTCCCTGATGTACCTCTTTCTCCGTTTAAATGTGAAACTTGTATTTTTGGCAAACAGCCACGTTCGTCTTTTCCCGCACATTGTACTCGGAGCCCGGCTCCTTTTGATTTAGTGCACTCCGATATTTGGGGGCCATATAAAACTACTAGTATTTCTGGATATCGGTATTTTCTCACGTTTGTTGATGATTACTCTCGGTTAACGTGGCTTTACCTGCTTCATGATCGCTCTGAACTCCCTCGTGTCTTTCGAGCATTTGTCCTCGAGACCCGTACGCAATTCTCCACTACCATCAAAACCTTACGCTCCGACAATGCTCGCGAATACACAAGCCACGATATCACCACTCTATGCTCAGACTTCGGAATCATCCATCAAACATCCTGCGCTTACACCCCTCAACAAAACGGCGTGGCCGAGCGAAAGAACCGTCACCTTCTCGAGGTTGCCCGCTCACTTATGCTTCACATGAACGTTCCCAAATCATATTGGAACTTCGCGGTCTCCACTGCCTGCTTCCTTATCAACCGTCTCCCTTCATCCGTTCTCCATAATAATACTCCGTTCAGCCTTCTTTTTCCTTCTACTCCACCCTTCTCTCTCACACCCCGCACCTTTGGGTGCACCTGCTACGTCCACATCTTGGGACCCTCCACGGATAAGTTGGATCCTCGTGCTACCAAGTCCATCTTCGTCGGCTACTCTCGAACTCAGAAAGGTTACGTCTGCTACTTCCCTACAACCCGTAAAATAACGGTCTCTGCCGATGTTACATTCTGGGAGGATCAGCAGTTCTTTTCTGATCCTGTATCCACCCTTGCACCACCACCCGCTCCGCGACCTGTCATCCCGGTCAACGAAACTTCCGTTCCCGTTCCTCCATCTCCGGCTCCTGCTATTGCTCCCACTCCAACCTCCATTATCTCTAAACCACCGATAATCCGTGTCTACACTCGTCAACATCCTCGTTCTGATCCGACTCCGCAGTCCGACTCAACCTCCGGTGCTCCGTGCTCTGTTGATCAGGTACCAGAATCGACTGCCCATCCTTTGGCAAACTATATGTCCTTACATCGCCTCTCACCCCACCTTCATACTCTGGCCACTTCTTTATCGTCGGTTGCAGTTCCTAACTCTGTGCAGGAGGCTCTTCAACATCCTGGCTGGCGTGCCGCCATGGAAGAAGAAATGGCTGCGTTGTGGGCAAACCAGACCTGGCAGCTGGTGGATCTTCCCTCTGGCCAGAAAACTGTTGGTTGCAAATGGATCTTTGTCATCAAGCATGCTGCGGATGGGACCATTGACCGCTTAAAAGCCCGACTAGTGGCTCGCGGCTACACCCAGCAACAAGGTTTGGACTACGACGAAACCTTCTCTCCCGTCGCCAAACTGAACACAGTACGGGTTCTTCTCTCCGTTGCTGTGCACCGCCAATGGCCCTTACATCAACTGGATATTAAGAACGCCTTCTTAAACGGTGATCTCACTGAAACGGTGTACATGCAGCAGCCGCCCGGGTTTGAGACCACGGGGGAGTCTAGGACCCCAAAAGTCTGTCATCTTCTGCGGTCTCTATATGGTCTCAAACAGTCTCCTCGAGCATGGTTCGACAAGCTCAGCAAGGTCCTTCGTGAAGCAGGGTTTACTCAGAGCTCGGCTGACTTCTCCCCGTTTACTCGCCACCAGGCAACAGGCACCGTTCTCCTTCTTGTCTATGTGGATGATATCATTATCACAGGCAACGACTCAAAAGGAATTCAGGCGATCAAACAACAACTCAGCTCCGTGTTCCAAACTAAAGATCTGGGGAACCTTCATTACTTCCTGGGCCTGGAGGTAGCCAGACGACCTGATGGCCTTGTTCTATCTCAGAGAAAGTATTGCCTCGACCTTCTTCATGATGCAGGCTACTCCGGCTGCAAACCCATCAATACTCCGATGGACGCAAATCACAAGATTTGTGCTCAGTCCTCTGACTCTGATCTCGTGCTTCAGAACCCGGAGTACTATCGCCGTCTGGTAGGAAAACTGATCTATCTGACTGTTACAAGACCAGATATCTCCTTCGTTGTCGGTATTGTCAGCCGTTACATGCACGCCCCTCGTTCCTCTCATCTTCAGGCTGTGGAACGGATTCTACGATATCTAAAAGCAGCTCCTGGTCAAGGCTTGGTATACAAGACCTCATCCTCAACTCCAACACTGGTAGCATACTCTGATGCTGACTATGCCGGCTCTCTGGATGATCGTCGGTCAACCAGTGGCTTCTGTACGTACTTCGGAGGACATTTGATTACTTGGCGTAGCAAGAAACAAGCAGTAGTCGCGCGCTCCTCAGCAGAAGCAGAATACAGGGCAATGGCATCTGTGGTCTCTGAACTTACATGGCTTGAAAGTCTTCTCACAGATCTTGGGGTAAAACTTCCTGCTCCTGCTCTTCTACTTTGCGACAGTCAGGCTGCTATACATATTGCCAAGAACCCAGTCTTCCACGAAAGAACCAAGCATATCGAGGTCGACTGTCATTTTATTCGGGAGAAAGTACAAATGAAAAAGATCGAGCTAAAACATGTTCCTGGTACTGAACAAGTCGCGGATGTCCTCACAAAGGCACTATCCAGTACCCTCTTCTATCAATGCTTGTCCAAGCTTGGCGCATACGATTTGTACGCTCCAGCTTGCGGGGGAGTGTTGAAATAGCCCATATGTTTGGCCCATTTAGGGGCCCAGTTTCTTCTCTTCTCTCTTTAGTCCCACATGGTATATAGGATTTCTTTCTCTCTTCTCTCTCCTATAAATATGTACTCTCTCCTTGTATACCGTAACACAAGAAATACATACATACAAGCTTTGGCTTTCTACACTTAGAAATAACTTAACATCAATCATTTTTACATTATCACAGAACTTAGTCCGCACTTAACATTCTTCTTCATGGATCAAGCATTTTTAAAGGATACGAGCAATCTCTCATTATGTTTATCCTTCGAATCCCTGAGAGAACGAAATGCACCATAAGTCCTTACATGAAACTAAAAAAAGACATGAAACAACTCTAATGAGAGATTGATTGGTAATTATGATAGGTTTTATGTGCATGTTTTATTTGGTGGCATAATTGCATGTAGGTATGGTTTTTTAGTTGCCTTCACATAATGTTTGCAATCAATGCTATTTATTTTCTTTCCATGTGTTAACATTTAAACATTCGCGCACCATTTGCTTCACTAATTAGCCTTTTCTGAATGTTGTTATCATCTAACACCTTGCCCTACTTCTAGTCTCCCAACCTTTTTCCAGTGATTGCTAAAGCCAACCAAAGGTGGATTACACTCTTTCTCTTTTTCACTTCAAGTAATACCTTTTTCTCCATCTGCGCATTTCTTGCTCTACATCTGTTTGGTCCACAACCAATTGAACTTTTATCTTGCACTTTTCAATGGTATGGATAAATTATGCAATTAAGTGAATCACTTTACTCTCTAACTCAATGCTTGCATGCGGGCACAACCCATAAACATGTGGGCACAACACCATACAGCCCGCTTGCATGTTGGCAAAGCCCGCAAGAGAGCACCGAGCATGGGCGTAGCCCTTGCGAAGATACTAATATATATAGATATATCAAATAACTAAAACAAACACAGAGCTATATATATATATTCATTAAACAATCCACGGAGTATGAACTCATACTCCTAGAAAATTCACGTGCTTATCTAGATAACAAAGGGAAACTGAAACCAAATAAAGATTTTAACATACCCAAAAATGGTCAATCGCAACCTCCTTGCTTGCATTCTTGAAGCACTTTTCAATTGCACAACTGAAGCAAGAAATCATCTTCATCATTTAGATCTTCACCTCCACTTCCCCACTCTTTTGCAAGCGTTGAAAGCTACCAAAGGAGACCATTCATATAGTCATTAACGAGTTCAAGCTGCTGCAATCTTTTTAAGTACTCCACAAACATTAAAGAATTACAGTCTAATTATGAGTACCTTCAGTACAGGAAGTTTAAAAATCATCTCCAAACTTTCGTTGCTATACAAGCATACACATTCAATTACCCGAAGGAGATTGTCCACCTCCTTGAGTTTAGCATCTCCTATTATAGTCTTTTTCAGAGCAATTCTCCCAAGTCCATATGGAAGGGCTCTCAACTTACGACGGCCCAATAAAGTCAATTCATGCAAGCGAGGAAACAACACAAGATTCTGAAAATCATTATTTTCTTCCTTTTCATCCGAAAAGGACCATTCTTTCAGGTTCTGCAGGTCATCTATTGTGAGTAATTGTAGCTTTGGAAATGATATTCATGACTGAAATGTTGATGATGCCACACCTCCATCAAAATATTTTGGCCCAATGTCTTTGACAGATCCTCCACTAACTGTGTAGAATTTGTAAATTTAGCAATTGACCCAATAGAGAAAGCAAAGGACATGAATTGTTACTATCGAGTTTCAAAATGGAAAAATATGGGAGTTGTGATCCCAAGGATGGAGACATTATCCGCTTTGGGTGACCATTACCAACGTAGTTTTTTATAATGAGTTTTTCAAAAATTTGTGGAGGTATTAGTTTCTCAAAAAGCTCTTGAATAAGAGAGATCTCATCTTCAATATCTAAATAATATGCTTTATTACTAAATGTCAAATACATATCTTTGAGTTGAGATAATTTTTGAAGAACTAAAGAGTTTGGTCGGGCATTCTCCATTTTGAATAAGTGGATGGTCCTTAAGTTGCAAAGAGAGCTCAGCTTTGTCAATGTGTTATGCATTATTATTTGTTTTATCTTACCTGGCTAGTGACAATATCATCTCCGACACAAAATCCTTTGAGAACATTAAGTTGCTTCAATCTCTCTGTCTTTTGGTATGCAATGAAGTCGAAAATGAGGTATAATCAAATAACTCTGATTTTTTAACGTAGTAATACTTTGTGGAAATTTTGACAATCTATTACACTCAATGAGATTCAGATAATGCAAGTTTGATAGATATCTAATGAATTTTGGCAGTTCTTTTATAATTAAACTCAGAGTAAGATATATCAAGTGAAACATATCACCTATTGCATTAGGAATGATTTCAACCTCGAAAGATTCAAGAATCAAGGCACGCAGATGCCGAAATCTCTCCAAGTTTCATACTTAACCGATGCAAGAGTGAATAATAACAAAGTTCTCAAACATCTCTTTTCAGTTATTGCATCAAGGATGCCACAACATTCACATTGTTTTCTATTGATAATCGTCGAAGCTTATTCGACAATATGTTGTTTTTGTTCATTAAATTTTCATAAAAACTTTCATCCCCGAATATATTTTGAGCAAAAGACTAAAACATATCATGCATTTTGCATGTAGTATCATTATAACTAAGCAGATTCAACAACAGAAGATTCCTCTGAATTAATTCATGATATTACTCCTATGTCTTGAATTTCATTAGTGAACCAATATCATCCTTTTATGAACCCATCGACCATCCATAATTTAAGCAGCTCCTCAAGGGAGAAGTTCTAATTCTCAGGGAAAATAGAGCAATAGAAGAAATAATGTTTTAGAGAAGAGGTCAGATCAACATAGCTAAGGTACAAGGCACCCCCGAGCTCCTCACGAAGCTTTCCCGCGGACCATAAATCATGATTAAGTATCTCCTTCGCTCTGTCGAGATTGGTTCCTTTTTTGCAAGTACCCCAGCCACAGCCTTGATTGCAAGTGGAAGGCCTAAACACTTTTCAACGATTCGAATGCCAATCTCCCTCAAGTTGAAGATCTCTTCTTGATCTCTTCTGCATATCATCACAAGCCTTCTTGTAAGCATTTCCCAACCAGTTAGAACAGGAAGATGCATATCATGGTGAATGTGAACACTCCCCATTTGTTTGGCAACATTTTCATCTGTACTAGTGATTATAACCAAAGAATCAACTTATGCACTCTGAAGCGGGATCCGAAGTAAATCAATCCACACATCAGATATTCATATATCGTCAAGCATAAGGAAAAGACTCTTCCTAGAGACAGTTGTTTTAGTTGCAGGCACCAGCTCTGCTTTTGTAGTATCCTCTCCATAACTCACCTCAGTAACCCTAAGTATTTGCTTCAGCAACTAAATTTTATTATAAGTCTCTGAAACACAGATCCATACTTTAATCTGAAACTTGGCTTGGATCCTCAAGTGGTTTAAAATTTGTGGTAAATGTGGTCTTCTCTATCCCTCTCATGCCTGTGATTGCAAAAACATGCTCTCTTTACTTCTCCCTCAGTCATCAACTTAACCAGATCTTTGGTCGCATCTTCAATTTCTCTTCCAACTATGTCAAACTTTGCGTCTACGGGAGAAGTCTGGCAGCAGTTCACAGTCACGATAGACTAGACGAGATCTACAAATATAAGTTATAGTGAATTTGATCGAGCATCTATGGTCACAGTCGTGAACTGCTGTCAGACTTTTCTGGTAGAAGTGGAGCTTGACATTGTTGGATAAGAAATTGAAGATGCGACCAAAGATCTGGTTAAGTTGATGACTGGGGGAGAAGTAGAGAGAGTTACATTTTTGCAATTACGTGCATGGGAGGGATAGGAAAGACGACCTTGGCCGTGAAAATTTTTAACCACATGAGGATGCAAACCAAGTTTCAGATCAAAGTATGGATCTATGTTTCACAGACATATAATAAGACTGAGTTACTGAAGCAAATACTTAGAGTTGCCGAGGTGAGTTATGGAGAGGCTTACTACAAAAGCAGAGCTGATGTCTGCAATTAAATTAATTGTCTCTGGGGAAAGTTTTTTCCTTGTACTAGACGATGTATGGGGATCTGATGTGTGGATTGATTTGCTTCGAATCCCGCTTCAGAGTGCACAAATTGGTTCTTTGGTTTTAATCACCAACATAGATGAAAATGTTGTCAGGCAAATGGGGAGTGCTCACATTCACCCTATTATGCATCTTCTGGTTAAGACTGGCTGGGAGATGCATACAAGAAAGCTTGTGATGATAGGTGGAAGAGACCAAGAAGAGATCTTCAACTTGAGAGATATTGGCATTCAAGCCGTCGAAAAGTGTTCATGTCTTCCACTTGCAAGCAAGGTCACGGCTTGGGTACTTGCACAAAAGGAACCAACCTCGAGAGAGTGAAATAAGGTACTTAATCATAATGTATGATCTGCAGGAAAGCTTCATGAGCTCGGGGGTGCCTTGTACCTTAGCTATGTTGATCTGACCTTTTCTCTAAAGCAATGTTTCATCTATTGCTCTATTTTCCATGAGAATTGAAACTTCTCCCGTGAGGAGATGATTAGATTATGGATGGTCGAAGGGTTAATAAAGGATGGCGCGGATTCACTAATGGAAGACAAGACATAGGAGTACTACCATGAATTAATTTGGAGGAATCTTTGTTGTTGAATCTACTTAGCTATAGTGATACTACATGCAAAATGCATGATATGATTCGGTCACTTGCTCAAATTATATCCGGTGATAAAAGTTTTTATAGAAATTTAATGAAAGAAGCAACATACCGTCGAGTAAGCTTCGACGATTATCAATAAAAGCAATGTGAATGTTGTGGGCACCCTTGATGCAATAACTAATAAGAAATATTTGAGAACTTTGTTATTTTTCACTTCTGCATCGGTTAACAATGGAAACTTAGAGAGGTTTAGGCATCTGCGTGTCTTGATTCTTGAATCTTTTGAGATAAAAATCATTCCTAATGCAATAGGTGGTATGTTTCACTTGAGATATCTTACTTTGGGTTTAGTTATAAAAGAACTGCCAGAATTTATTGGGCATCATTCAAACTTACAGTATCTAAATATCAATAAGTGCAATAGATTGTCAAATTTGCCATAAAGTATTACTACATTAAAAAATCTGAGGTCTTTAATTATACCTCATTTTCGACTTCCTTGCATACCAAAAGGCAAAGAGAGATTGAAACAACTTAATGTCTTCAAAGGATTTTGTGTGGGAGATCATAATGTTACTAGATAGATAAGAGGAAAAACAAATAATAATGCATGGCACATTGACAGAGTTGAGCTCTCTTTCCAACTTAAGGATCCTCCACTTATTCAAACTGGATAATATCCGGCCAAACTCTTTAGTGCTTTAAAAATTATCTCAACTCAAGGATATGTATTTGTCATGTAGTAATAAAGCATATTATTAAGATTTTGAAGATAAGATCTCTCTTATTCAAGAGTTTTTTGAGAAACTAATACCTCCTCAAGTCCTTGAAAAACTCATTATAGAAAACTACATTGGAATGGTTACCCAAAGTGGATAACATCTCAATCCTTGGGATCATATCTCCCATATTTATTCATTTTGAAACTCGATAAAAACAATTCATGTCATTTGCTTCCTTCATTGGGTCAATTGCCAAATTAGCAAATTCTACACATAGTTTGTGGAGCATTAGTCAGACACATTAGATCACAAAGTTTTGGTGTGGGCGTGGTATCATCAACATCTCAGTCAAGAATATCATTTCCCAAAGTTGCAGTTACTCACGATAGATGACTTGCAGAACCTGGAAGAATGGTCCTTTTCGGATAAAATGAAAGAGAATGATAATTTCCAGAATCTGGTGTTTCTTCCTCGCTTGCATGAATTTACTTTACCGAGTTGTCGCAAGTTGAGAACACTTACATGTGGACTTCGAAGAATTGCTCTAAAAAAGCTTACTATAATATGAGTTTGTAGATTCAAGGAGGTCGACAATCTCCCTCAGGTAACTGAATGTGTGTGCTTGTGTAGCAACAAAAGCTTGGAGAGGATCTATAATCTTCCTGTACTAAAAGTACTCATAATTAGAAATTGTAATTCTTTAATGTATGTGGAGCAATTAAAAGAATTGCAACAACTTGAACTCCTTAATGACTACATGAATGGTCTTTCGGATGGCTTTCAATGCTTGCAAAAGAGTGAGAAGAGGAGGTAAAGATCTAAATTATGAAAATGATTTATTGCTTCAGTTGTTGTGCAATAGAAGAGTGCTTCAATGATGCAAGCAAAGAGGCTGTGATAGGCCTATAATCCAACAAATACAGCGGGTGAACACAAATCTAGTAGGGAAAGGAGGATATGAAACCATTCTCAGTTCAAACTCATCTTCTGCATGATTTTTTGCTTCAATTGGGAGTGCTAAAGACTGCATTTCTCTATACTTTGTTCTAGTGTAAGTGTGATTGCTTCAATGGTCTAATTGAGATAAAGATATGCACTTCCCTTTGTCATCTAAATAAGCGCATGGATTATTTAAGAGCATGAGTTCATAGCTCCGTGGATTGTTTAATAAGTATATATATACACTAGCATCTACACACGGGTTATGTCAGTGCTCGAAGCTCTCCTACAGGCTTCGCCCGCAGTTAAACAGGCTGCACCCGCATGTTTATGGGTTGCACCAACATGCAAGCATGCTCTAAATCTATTTTAACTCCTGCAAGGACTTACGCTGCATTTCATTCTCTCAGGAATTTGAAGGATAAACATAATGAGAGATTGCTCGTATCCTTTAAAAAATGCTTGATCCATGAAGAAGAATGTTAAGTGCGGATTAAGTTCTGTGATAATGTAAAAATGATTGACGTAAGTTATTTCTAAGCAAATAATTTTATGTAACTACCATTAATTGGAAGCAAACAATTGATGTTAAATTATTTTTTTGGAGGAATTCAGTCGAACAGTGGAGTGTGGCTTAAAAATCTGATGTTAAGTGGTTTGGGGACTATGATTCTTGTGAACGTTTCAAATATGAAAAAGGTTCGAGCTTCTCTAAATGTTGTGATCCTAGGTAACTATCATTAATTTGAAGCAAACAATTGATGTTAAATTATTTCTTGGAGGAATTCAGTCGAACAGATGGAGTGCAGCTTGAAAATCTGATGTTAAGTGGTTTTATGACTGGTATTTTTGGGAACGTTTCAATTATGAAAAAGGGGTTCTCTAATTGTTGTGATCCTTACATAGCCCTACCCTCTAGCAACATATTGTTAAGTTCTCACATTAGCCATCGTGAAATTGTTAGAGAAATATGTTGGCAATATTGATAAAAGACCTCTTCTCCTGCTGCTCAACCTGCTAGTCAAGAAGAAGAGGCAAAAGCATGCTGAATCTCTTCAGTTGCTTTTGAATGGAGCACTTCTAGAGCATGCTTTTACTATATTTCATTAACTATCGGATAGAATATTATAGTACCTTCATATAAAGGTGGAATAACAACTTTGGGTACATGATTCATCACTCCCTTCGACATGAGAAAGTTCTTCCAGTTTGTATGCACATTATGCGATTTTGAAGAGGATCGGGAGTTGCGGGGAAACCTGCGTAGTTTGATTCCTCTCTTTAAAGCTCACTCCTCTATTTATCTCGCGTTATTTTGTTATCTCAACTTTCTATTTTTAGTGTAGTAAAAAATTCATGTAAAACCTAAAAATATAGAACCTACAACATTTTGCTCTTTTAATAAAACCTACAAAAAGTTTAACAATGTCATAGTTAAATTGAACAATCCTACAATGCAAGGAGAATCCAAAATCATAATCTCGATCCAAATGCACGCTAACGCTAAACACATTTCCTTTTTTTCTCCGGGAATGAGGGCTTCTTCCTCTCCCCCATCTCTGCTAAACGTGTGCCGACAACTCGGCCCCGACTTCATTCCCCTTGAAACAACACCGGTGAGACAGGAGTTTATCTCTTTATCCCCACCAGTCCACCACCAGTGGTCTTACCAACTCACCCAAACAGTTCGGACACATGCAGTTTGACGTCCCCCCAATGAACGTATTGTCAACAATGTGTGGAAGCCGACGGGATATTCGGTAAGTCATCCAACTTTTCATTCTCAACTAACAATTTTCCTGCCAAAATTCTCATGAGAATGCATTAAGGAAATGATCAATTTGTTCAAGTCGAGACCGGTCGGCGGGGCGCCAGAATTTTAGCAGGGTTCCAGTATTTCCTTGCATATGCCAAACTGAAGCATTGCTCCCTAGAACATCTACCCTAGCACAGAAGTTGGTCGACACTCACCGTTATGCAAATTTCATCAACCTTAAGTCTACCATCAGTCGTGGAGTCGATAGCGAGCCAAGTTTAAGGAGAACCAGGAGCATCAGCCGTCATCAAGCTACCATCCCAGACAACATTGCGATTTAGATGCATTCATGAAGCCCTGGAAAATCATGAATGGGAGTTGTGGCAATGAAAGGGATCATGCACCCAGAAAGTCATTTTCACCTTTGTTCGATCCTTGAGGTCAAGGATTTTGAAGGAGCGAGTATTGTTACGTACCTTTTTAAATGTTTCAGCTAGTAGTCTTTAGGTTTGGCAGGAACAGTTATCATACCCATTTTACTGTTGCTCCCGGTTAAGTGAGAGGTATAGGAACAACCTCTCATGCTCACATAAACGGCAACAACAGTAAAACAGGTATGATAATTGTTGCCGCCAAACCTAAAGACTATTAGCTGAAACATTCAAAAAGGTAAGTAATAATACTCTCTCCTTTGAAATCTTTGACCACGAGGATTAAACAAAGGTTGAAATAAATTTCTAGCTGCAATGATCCCTTTCATTGCCGCCACTCCTATTCATGATTTTTTGAAATAAACATTCAAAAAGCTCGTTGTATAACTGATGGCGGACTTGGGGATGACGAAATTTGCATAACACGTCGTGTGGGGAGAGTCGGCCAACTTCCACGATAGGGTAGATGTTCTTAGGTCTCGGATAGTATCTTCTGCCATCGAAGCAATGCTTCAGTTTGACATATGCAAGGAAATGCTGGAACCCAGTTGAAATTTTGGCGGCCCACCGACTGGTCTCGACTCGAACAAACTGATCATTTCCATCATGCTTTCTCACGGGGATTTCAGCAGGGAAATTGTTAGCTGGCGAATGAAAAATTGGATGACTTGCCGAATATCCTGTTGGCATCCACACGTTGTCGGCAATACGTTCATTATGAGGGTGACAGACTGTAAGTGTCCGATGAGTTTGGGTGAGTCTGCAAGACCAATGGTGGTGGGGATGAAGAGACTAACTCTTGTCTCACTGGTGTTGTTTCAAGGGGAATGAAGTCGGGACTGAGTTGTGGGCACGCTTCTAGCAGAGATAGGGGAGAGTAAGAAGCTGACATTCCGTGGACATCGCGCGTAGGAGCATGCCATGTATGATCCGTTTCAAACTTGCTTGTGTTCGGTGTTGTTTCTACAGTAGCTTCTTCGTGTCATCCAAGTCCCGTTGTAGTGCCTCGTACTCAACATCATCGAGGTCCATTATAGAGAGGAGCATGCAACAACGTTATCCTTGAGAGAATCGCATGCATGCAGAAGTGTTCACACATTAGCTAGAAGAGGTGTGAAAATGCACGTCTTGTTGTTGCAGAAAATGGATGGGTTGCTGATGCAGAGTGCTGGAACAAAGGCCGATCAATGGCGTGTGTGGGAGGAGCAATTCCTCTGATACCACTGATACGTACATAAATCTCTGCGCGGAGAATTGGGCGAGAAATCAATGGCGCACCACTAATTTAATCAAAACGAAGAGTAGAAGGAACACCCATAAAATATCATTCAAATCTTCATCTCTCTCAAGGTACACCACTAAAACTTATATAGCCTTTGACATGTAATTACAACAACTATAAAACAGGTATAAGAACTTGTTTGAGATGAGGGCAACTCGAATGATCTTTCTCGTTGTTCGCCTTAGTCTCACACGCCCCTTTAGCTTATGTCGTATATTGTTATGCGTATCCACATTTTTGTTTCAATTGATCGCGTGTTGGGATACGACTGATGTTGGTGTTTTAATCTCAGCGGGTTGTGTCGCGTGGGACCGTGTGGTGCGGGACTTGTCGTGTGGGACCGCCCTTTGTGTGGATTATCCCCGGTTGACCGTTTGATGATTTGCTCTGCATCTTTCATTCCCTTTCGCATGTTGTGTGTGTATATGTTGTTGGTTGACCTGATTCCAACGTGTCATACGTCGGGTGTGGGTCCGCATCGTGTGTGTCGTGTCGTATGTTTCCTGTGGATCTCGTCTCCCTATGGCTCGTCGACTCCTACTGCGATTTCTCCTTCCCGCTCGATCCCCGCCTGTGCTAATGATTCCATGATATGAATAAGGTGTTCTTCCATGATATGAATTGTAAAATTATGGTGAGATAGATAAATAAGGTGTTCTTCCATGATATGAATTGTAAAATTATGGTGTCCAGATGTGTAAAATAAAAAGTTATAAGTATTTCTCAAGATCACAAAAGATATTGCAAAAGAAATATTGGAGCGCCTACAAAGTGTGGTTAAAATGATAGATGTTATTCAGAAACCTAAGAAATGACTCTAAGTTTACATGTATTCAAGATTGGAGTAGGCCCTACATCTCTCAAAACAAAGGGCGATCATTTATTTGCGACAATGCAAGATGCCCATAGGTTGCAACATTTGGGAGATTAGAAAGGCACCTTGTAGATGCAAGTGATGGTAAAGTCCATTGCTTTTGACTTAGGTTGCCGCCATTAATGGTCTTGAACTTGTCGGAATCCGCCCTCTGCTTGTGCGAAGATGCTCGTATTCTTGGGAAGATGCTTGTACCGAACTTCTAGGGAGAACGTGCACAGACAGAGTTCATGTGGGCGAAGCCCGCCTGAGAGTATCGAGCAACCCCTTCCCCCGGTGGAGTGATTAATATGCGAATCTATGTAGATATTAGGTCCTTCACAAAAATCCAATAGAAAGCATGAAATTAATGAAATATCATGCAACACAAAGGCATGCTCAGAGAGTAATTCTAACAGGAGTTTACGTAAGAAAGCTCAAATCAGTTACTTTCATCTTAAAGCCAACACATACATTAAACCACAGTAGTTCCACCCAGGCCTCTGACACCTTCAAAACTAATAGAAAAACAACGCCGGGGCAGGTAAACGTATTGCTACAGGCAACAGAAGGGGCAGGCAGCAGAAGACAAAAATGAGAATCTGTAAGCCCATCCAATAAAAAAGAAAATCGAGTCCAAAATTTTATCTGCAACAACTTTCTTAGCACAATCAATAAAAGAGAAAACTCATCCCCAAGTTAATAAAATTAAGACACCAGAAGAAAATATCTATAAGCCCAGTATATAATCAATTATATAATCATCAGTGATCAATATAGTTATTTCAAAAATGAAATGACGATCTTAATCATCATAGAGAGGTGATAAAGAGTACACGGAATTTAAGACTTTGTTTTGCATGCATATGTAAACACAGTAGTGATAAGGTAGGTATCAATTTGGTTTTTCCTAACCAATAGAGAATAACACGGAATTGCTGAAGCGAAATTTGAAAGACGGGAAATAGACCATTTCAAAACAAATTTAAAACATACGGGTCATTTGCAAATGCAGTAGTCTTAATCATCATAGATTCACATAGCATGAATTCATTACTCAACGACTGTAAATATACGAATGCATTTCCTGGAGGTGATAAATGTAATGATTAAGAGTTCACAGAATTTAAGAGGTTGTTTTACTTGCATATGTAAACACAGTAGTGATAAGGTAGGTATCAATTTGGTTTTTCCTAACCAATAGAGAATAACACAGAATTGCTGAAGCGGAATTTGAAAGATGGGAAATAGACCATTTCAAAACAAATTTAAAACATACGGGTCATTTGCAATTTGCAAATGTAGTAGTCTCCCAACCGAACTCACAGGAGCGAAAGTCCACCAAGGAATCTGTCAAATATCAATTTACTCAATCTGATAATTTAGTTGGCATAATATTAAAACCAAAAAGTTGGCAGCGTGATAAGGCTTAAGCTTCATTTGGCGCGGCGGTGGCGGGCGGCGTTTGCGGCAAACGCCGCCGCAAGGCGGGTAAACAAACGCCTGACGGTGGCGTTTGCCGCGTTTGCACCCGCCGCGCCATGAGAAACGGAGCAAAAAACTCTGTTTCGATCCCCCGCCTCCGCCCTCCGGTTGGAAATTCACGTTTGCACCCGCAGGGAGCCTTAAAGTGAGAAGACATTATGTGAAAATTAGGTTTGTAAGAAAATTAGGTATCAATTCTAGAGTTCTTTCAATATACAAATAAAATGAAATCAGAAACACCATAGCTGGTTGTTATTACAGCAGACATTCAAAGACCAGTGAGGGTCACAGAACAAATAATAATTGGCAAGCAACACAAAACAGTTCACGTGTCTATGCAGCTGAAGAAGTGCAAAAGAACAAAGGAATTATTGTTGCTGCTATGAAGATATCACAAAAGAAACTCACCTAGGATAATCAGTCCCTAAACAACGCAAGCTGAAAAAGCTGCAGAAGAATCAGTCCCTAAACGACGCGGTAGCCGATGCCTATGTCAATGTCGCAGGTGTGAAGAAGAAGAGAGCTGACGCCGATGATGTATCTGTGAAGAAGAACATAGTGGACAGTGAGAAGAAAGAAGCGAAGCGGATGCGATGAGGTGGAGGCGATCCTGGCCTTTCACGGTGCACAGGAGGAGAGAGCTAGGGCACGTGAAGAAGAATAAAAAAAGGCAGAGAAGAGGCTTCCTGAATTAAAAACTGCGATGAGAAATCCGAAGCGGCGTACCGGCGGAGGGGCGACGGATTTCCGATGCTCAGCAAGAAGCCCTTAGGAGTCGAGCGAAGGAGGAGGCGGTGAGCGCAGGGCACGGCGACGGCGACCTAGAAGAGGGGCGAGGAGGAGAATAGCGGTGGATAGAGGAGCAGTAGACGGCGATGCGCGTCGGAAGAAAACGCGCTAGGACAAAAAATACCTTCATTTGAGTTCGCCGGTTCTGGAACCAAAGCGGATTCTCCAGTCCGAGCCGCCTGCTGAGTTCATGATCTTCTCGTCGTCCCTGTTCGATCTGAAACTGAAGGAGAAGAGGAAGAGAACAGAGGATGATGAATTGCTTTGCAGGGCAGAAATAAATAGAAGGGCAAGCAGAAAAACAGAGCACTCTGTAATGGGACGGCTGGCAGCATACATAAAGGCGTGGCTACAGCATAGGCTACAGCGGAGGCTACACGATTAGATGAGCTGCCTATACATTGTGTCATGCCTTAAAACGGTCATCTAGATTTAAGAATAAAGCTATAAATAATGTAGACAAATGTAATAAACGTATTATTATTATGAATGTAATGGTTTAGTTCTCTCTCTTCTTTCTATTTTCGTCTCTCTCCTCCAGGCCATTAAGTCATTCCCTGGTTACAATTGGTGCTCTCGTTGAGTTTGTCTCTCAATGGAGGGGCCTCACTCTCTCCCCCCCCCCCCCCCCGGTCGGGCCTCACTCTGGTAGATTGAATCTGACTGAATACTATTATTATATTCAGCGCCACAATAAAAAAAATATAAAATATAACGATTTTCATCGCTTCAATCCCGCGCCCCTTCATTTCTCCTCTCCGTACTCCGCTCTCCTCGCTCTCCTCGCTGATTTCTCTCTCGCATTTCGGCGTTCTAGGGTTTGATTCCGGCAAAGTCTCCCCCATCGTCTCCGGCCGTAATCACACAGCTCTCCGGCGCTCCATCTCCAATCCGATTATACACAAGAGCTCTCCGGCGCAGCCTACCCACCCTCCTCTCCGCAAGGTATGTATCGCATCCACCATTATCATGTTCGAACCCAAGAGATAAACGACTCTACCCAGAGCCAGTGGCTATCCGAGGAGAGTAGAATGGCTCTCCGCGTAGAGAAGGATGTCTATCCGAGGAGAGTAGAATGGCTCTCCGCGTATCGCATCTGTTTGGCTCTCCGCTGATGGCTATCCGTCGTGAGGATAGAATGGCTCTCCGCGTAGAGCTAAACGACTCTCCCGCTGAGATCCACTGGCTCTCCGAGGAGAGCCCTTTGTCTCTCCGCGGAGAGCCGGAGAGCGGTTTGGCTCTCCGCGGAGAGCGGTTTGGCTCTCCGCGGAGAGCGGTTTGGCTCTCCGCGGAGAGCGGTTTGGCTCTCCGCGGAGAGCCGTTTGCTCTCCGCGGAGAGCCCAAATTTTTTAATTTCTGTTTTTAGGAAATACGTTTGTTTGTTCATTCTTCTATGACAATCCTTGGAAATAAATTATAATTAGCATATAATTTGGAAGGTGAGGTAGGAAATAACCTAGGCAAGCTACTATAACCAATTATAGTTACTCAAAATAGGATCCTAGTATTATGGCTACTAATCTAACCTTTGGGTTTGGTGACTAGATTATTTGACTATTTGTCTTTATCGGCAATGAATGGTGTTGACATTGTGCTGCGGGACATTGCAAAAACACAACGATCAGTAGAGACCCTCGTTCATCGCTGCCCTGAAATTCTACCCGAATCGATTCCGACGCAAACGCCTCCATTCTATTCGCCAGCCTTCGACCGCCCCACTACTGAGCCGTGCATTTGTGGGAAGCAATCAGGCACGTTAAACAAAATTCAGGAAGATTGGATCAAGATCCAAGTGAAAATGATGGAGGATGGCATTCGTCTTCCCATCCGAATCGATCCGCCCGTGCCACTGTGGAACAAACGACCTGACCTGAATGCGTATCTTTTGAAATCGTTGTTCGTGATTGATCCGGAACGGCAGTACGGCGTCAATGTGACAGCAGGTGCATGTCCATCTTGCAACAAAGTCGGCTTTCTTTCCCGCAAGCAATTAAGTGCCCCGCGAGTTGTCGATTGCATCGACACCACTGCATTCTCTATCAGTGCTAGATACATGTGCAAGAAGTCGAACACCTCCGGCGGCTGTGGTGCCACGTTCCAGGTCATGGACGAGGCAAAAAACGAGAAGTTGATCCCGACAGCCATCATCCTTAACTATCCTGTGCAGCTTTTCGACAGAGCGCACACGACGTCGGTCTTGTTCAAATGGCATACGACTTGTACACATCCCGTTCCGGCATTGCTGATGCAGCCAAGGTGATTCATTGTGCACGAACGACTCGATACATGCGTCAAGCCGCACTATACCGTGGTCACGTGTCGTGGTATTTGGATATGCGCTTATGGGATGCAGCAATTGGGCAAACGTCATGGCAGAAGGATCCAGCAGTGTTCCCTGATTTCCCATCTTTTTTTCAGCATTGTAACGGGTACAATGGCACTCTTGGTCCAGTGGAATCAACGCTATCACGCTTAATCAATGACTGCATTGCTCGCCAACTTTCTTTCTTCAACCAAATGGAAGGCGCCATAACCGGGACTCATCTCTCGGCTGACCATCATCACAACGTGCCGGGACGCATGAAATTGACGGACGAGTTCAATGGCAGGAAATTTTCCCCCGTTGAAGGATTGCACTCTGTCATGAACGAGCGCCAACAAATTCTCTCCCATCAATTCACATCGACTACGGGCAATGCAGAGCGTCGATTTGTTGGTCGGAGTTTGCAGAACCGGTACAATGCTTACAATATTGATACTTCTCTGCTCATCATGTACCTTGACAAGTGCTGCGATGACCGAGAATGGCTACAAGATTTCGACAACATCATTGTTCTCCTAGACAATCATCACCTGATCACGAGGTATAGGGACAATTTGAACGGCACGGATCGTGCTCGGCAGGAACTATTTATGGCTGGCGTGGCCGAAATCATTGTTGGCAATGGACATGCTTCAATGCGGGAAGGCTCCATCATTGAGGCTGAACTGGATGCATTGTTGGATCGAATTAAAAACTGGGAAAACGAGAATGATGTGCCACCGTCGAAGCGCATTGTGACGACCAAACTTCTATCTTGTCACGAGACGCAGAAAAAGCACATCAGAAATTGCTTAACACCGCCTGTAGGGGCGTCAAACACCGTCGTGGATCGCTTCTTCCGTTCGACTCTACGCCGTGGATCGGGGAAGAACGAAAACTTATGGCGTCAAGGACGAGCCATTTTCCCGGAGACTATGTCCCTGGATGGAGGGATCTTGTTGCTCCATGCCGTGGTCGCTCAAATCAACTTTCGCGGCGAACTCCAATTTGATCCTCGCTGGGCATATTTGCCAATCTCTGGTATGCATATCATTCTCACTCAATATCTCGCAGCTCTTTCGACCGATGGCATAACTCCCTCCCAAATGTCTCTGTCGACAATGTTTCATATGTTGCCTCTCTCGATTGAGGATTGCCACTGCGAGTTTGGATTAACGGCGGCATTTTGACAATCCCTTCCTCAACTTCCAGAAATTCCAGCAGGTCAGCTAGAATCCGTTGGAATGATTGCCGAAGCAATAGCTGATAATGCAATTTGGTCGAGCCACACATTCGATGCGATTGTGAACGATGCGCTTGAGGTTGTCGCAACTGCCATGGAGAGGACTCCGAACGATGATCATCACTGCATTGGAGAAGACGAAGCACTACCGCTAAACCATACTGATATAAGCAACACGCCCCATTCTATTCAGTCCAGTCGCAAGCGCAGAAAACCCGGACCAACATCGCATGGGCAAAGCTCTTCTTCAAATCACCATAAAAAATCTCGCAGCCTCAACGCGTTGGGCAATGAACGTCAATCGGCATTAGAAGGCCTTAATCTCTGGGAAAAAGTGATGAGCACTTCACCAATGATCAACCCCTTCGAACAGCGCTTACTCAGAATGGTGGCTCTCAAATTTCTTCAACCCGATGAACTGTTTGATCTAAAAGATTTTCCAATTGAATCCTTGCATATTCCACAATTGCATCGAATTTGGTCTGTTCTTGTCTCGGCTTTACATAGCACCAATTACGCTTTCAAACGGTTCATTCGGCCAAAAACAGAATAGGTTCTTAAACAGCACTTGGAGGATATGGTTGCCCAGTCTCGTTTCAGATTGCCCATTCAACGAGCAGCGCCAAAACGCAGCATCATTACTGCACTAAATCTGGCCGCGTCATTGATTGCTCCAACGCAGGCGGGCCGTGAGGATAGTTTCATCCAGTTAGAAGAGACTGTCACCACAACAGTAACTCGAAGCGTCACTTTTACAACCGGCGCCCCAAGTCACAGTTCAAGTCAGCCCCTTGCAACAGATCTGCAAACGTCCCCGCCCGATCTAGTAATTGAAGGATCAGCGGACGATATCATTGATCGACTTGTTCAAAACGAGATTGATGCTGGGCATGCCGGCAACATTCACTGGACCAAAGTGGTCGCCCCAGCTTACGCCCGCATTGCTGCACGTCGTGAGGATCTAGTTCAGATGACCCACAAGGAGATTCAAAATTGTTGGGATTATCTTAGACGTCTCAAAAGGAAAAGGACATCAAACACTTTGCAGTCGCATACCGAAGCGCAAAAGGAGCTCGGTGATCAAGACGCCATCTACATTCAACCATCGCCGGTTGTTACACAATCATTGCCAGCCGAAACTCCGTCCACAAATAATTTAACTCAACCAGCGTCTTCTGCAGTCATCACGACGACGGAGGAACCTAATGTGGGCATCTCGTCCGCTGTCAGCGAGATTGGTTCCCGTCCTCCATTCATGGTAAATCAACAATTGCCGACTTTCAATCAGATAATGGAGGCCATCGTCCCCGCCCCAGCTACAGGAGAGTCGTTCTCCCAATCGGAGAAGGAGCTGCTCAATTACTTGCTAACTAGTCCAGCAGAGCGCTCCCATGTGAAATCGTCGACTGGTGATCAAATGTCTTGGAAGAGCCTAGCCAAGCGTTTCTTGTACTGGGGGCGAGTCGCACGGGTGTTGGGGATGAACCAGTTTCGGGTTCGATCCGATGTGCAGCTCAAGCATAAGGTTAAGGATATTAACAAAAAAAAGAGCTTGCAACAGTATGTGTGAAACCCTGAAAGGTATGTTTTTATATGCATTATAGTAAAAAATGATTTGGAAATAACACAATAATTTGCACTTATTATTCCATGATACAATTGTACCTCATTTAGGCCATTACCCAATTGGATCTCCATGGAGAGCCAATTGGATCTAAACGGAGAGCCAAATGGCTCTCTATGGAGAGCCAATTGGATCTAAACGGAGAGCCAAATGGCTCTCCATGGAGAGCCAATTGGATCTAAACGGAGAGCCAAATGGCTCTCCAGGGAGAGCCAATTGGATCTAAACAGAGAGCCAAATGGCACTCCATGGAGAGCCAAATGGCTCTCCACGGAGAGCCAATTGGATCTCAACGGAGATCCAAATGGCTCTCCGGAGAGCCATTTAAATGGCTCTCCGGAGAGCAAATGGCTCTCCCCGGAGAGCCAAATGGCTCTCCGCGGAGAGCCATCTGGCTCTCCGCGGAGAGCTACATAGCTCTCCGCGGAGAGCCGTTTGCTCTCCGCGGAGAGCCGTTTGCTCTCCGCGGAGAGCTACATAGCTCTCCGCGGAGAGCCGTTTGCTTCCTCTCTTTCTCTCTCCAATTTATTCTTCTTGTCCCTCTATTGTAACATATGTTTATAAATTTTGCAGATCAATGGGGCAGAAAAAGATCCATTTTTTGAGCTCGAGGTGCTATTTAAACTCATTTGTTGGCCTAAGTTCAGCAATACTAGAACGATTGGAGGAGGATCAGAAGAAGATGTTGATGGATGCCAACATCTGGCATATCTTCCATGCACCAAAGGTACCGCAGAACACTCCCCTTCTTTACGGTCTACTAAACTGGTATGATATAGAGAAGGATGTCTTCATCATTGGATCGAGGGAGCTAACCTTCTCCCCCAATGACGTGGCAATGATATTGGGTCTGCCGAACCATGGGGAGGAAGTCATCCTGACTACCAAGCCATTTGGACCGCTAACGAAGTCCGATTTGAAGACGGAACTTCAATCGATGGAGAAAGGGTCGTCCCCTGTGACGATGAAGATATTGATTTTGCACCTTCTGTGCAATTTCTTCTTCCCCTCGAGCGCGGAGAGGATGCCAATGTTCTTCGAGGAGGTCTCCAGCTTGGAGAAATTTCAAAAGTTCAATTGGCCAGAAGCGATCTATACCTTCGTTATGAGGTCGTTCAGGTCGATGGTGGAGAAGCTGCCACCTGTTGCAGAAGAAGGCCAACTGCAACATTGGCCAGAGTCTTCAATGGGATACATCTATGGATGCACCCATGTTCTCGTTGTAAGTATCTATATTTCTAATTCCTAAAATGAAATTTGTTTAATATGTTCTAAACTATTGCAATGTTTGATATAGATTTGGTTCCTCGAGCACACCACCACCTTCGCTCCGCACTATCCGTCATTGAGGCCACGAATATTAAGATGGTCGGAGAAGGTCTCATTTTCAATGAAAGAGATGGGGACTGTTGCAAAACTCTTGGATGAGCAGGTAAATAATTTAGTTTATTCGATTAACAACCACTTTTGAACTATCCAATACAATAGTTGTATTTCTTCTTTTTAGGTGTTGGAAGTACTAGATGAAATATCACCGGCAGAGAAGTTGTTATGTTCAGACGTGACAACACAGTGGACACCACCACCTCCCACATTTAAGAGAAAACCAATAGTCTCGCCATCTAGGGTAGTAAAAAAAATGAAGTTTGCACCACCACCTCCCACATCATTACCACCTCCCTCATCATCATCACCTCCCCCATCACCCAGCACATCATCACCTCCCCCACCACCTAGCACACCATCTATCCCTCCGGCACAGTTTTGGATTGATTTCCAGCATAGGATGTTAGATCAATTTGCATTATTAGATAGCAAGATAGATAGTTCTGTAGATAGATTAGACAAAAAAAATAGATAGAGTACATAGTGATTTAATTAGTTTTAGTCACAGTGTAGGTGAACGTCTTGAATCCATGAGTGCTGATATAGACACACTCATTCATCATTCCTCGCCATCATCTAGCCCGAGTATCTCTAGATCCCCCACCCACCAAAATGCTACCACCCTCACTACCCCTCACGATACTTCCATTACTGATATTCTAGACTCCCCATTGGGAAAAAGAGACATTAAAACTACAAAGGCGGATGAAATTGATGTGTACCCCGTTGACTATCCGGGGAGACCGCTAATAGCTGAAGAAGATAGAGATATCATCCATCAGCGTATGAGCGCCATACCATCGAGGTGCCCTTTTGACATTATACACTTTTATATTTTCAAAATTTTGATCTATGCACATTGATATTGACGATGGCTTTCTAATGTTTCAGGAACGACCAAGCATTCAATAAATGGAATATAGTCGGATTTCGAGATGGCATGGATGCTCTTCTGATGGACAAATACGTCGAAGATTGTCACATTGATGCCTACGCAAAGATCTTGACTTTGCGTAGAGATCGGGATAAAGAACCGTATCATCCGTTTATGTACATCAGTCCGAACTTTTTGGTATGATCTCCCTATCAGTGCTTTATACATTAATAATTCTGTTTGCATTGCTAAAAAATGTTACAAATTATGTAGTTGTACTTCCCAAGGTCCAATGACGGAGAATCTAAGCTTGTAGCTGCATTCCTTGAGGGCATTACCAAGGAGAATCTCGCCAATATCAAAATGATTCTAATGCCAGTATGTTATAGTCAACACTGGTATTTATTGGTGGGTATGGTTAAAGAGAAGAAGTGGCTTATACATGACTCTCTGCGTAATGCCCAACGAAAAGTTTCTGCTAAAGAAGCTGTAAGTACAGTTCATTGACATGCAAAGTAGTATTGTACATTACGAGTTACTAATGTACGAATAAATTTGTGTTAATGCAGATTTCTGCGCTCCAGAAGGCGACCGTTAAAAAAATCCACGCAGGATTTTCCAATTGGAAACTCGACTTGACTGCTGGTATACCACAGCAGGAGAACTCCGTGGACTGCGGTGTCTTCGTTATGAAGTATATGGAGCACATAGCGAAGGAAGGGCTGATGAGCTGGGAGAGTTGCGTAGACTGGCAGAAAAATATGCCTATGTTTAGAGCCCAGATCTGTGCAGACATCTTTAAAAATTTTGTGGTTGATTGATGTAAATTAAGAAACATTATTCGTGTACATTTGTAATGTTTGTCTATAATAACAATTGTTTCATGGATGAATACCGTTTTCAAATGGGTCAAAATTATAGCTTTAAATGAAATCAGTGAAGATACAGAAGGCTCTCCGCGGAGATCCAAAAGGCTCTCCGCGGAGAGCAAAAAGATCTCCGCGCGCAAAAAGCTCTCCGCGGAGAGCACAAAGTTCTCCGCGGAGAGCAAAAAGTTCTCCGCGGAGATCCAAATGGCTCTCCGCGGAGATCCATTTAGCTCTCCGCGGAGATCCATTTAGATATCCGCGGAGAGCCATTTGGCTCTCCGCGGAGAGCCATTTGGATCTCCGCGGAGAGCCAAATGTCTATCTTTCGCAAATTGTGGTCGCGTTCTCTCCCTCCCTCCCTTCATTTTTTCTTCCTTTCCCTCTTTTTTCTTTCTCCCTCCCCCTTTCCCTCTCCTCCCCCTCTTTTTTCTCCTCCCCCTCTTTTTCTTTTTTCTCCCCCCCTCCCCCCTTTTTTCCCCCTCATACCAGAGTGGAACCCGGCGGCCCCCCCCCTCGCCGGGAATTGACACTTCCACCCTGGTTACTTGGACAGATTTCGAACGCCAACACGCGGCTTACATGGACCAACACGCAGCGGTTTGCGAGTCCATAAAATTGACCCAAGAACGCTTCGCAAATGATCTACAACAACTTTCGCACACCATTTCGTCATCCACACAACAACACGAACGACTACAGCAAAATCAAGAACGCCTACAAGAATCCAATAGACTCATTCAACAAGAATTCAAAGATCTTCGAGCAGAGTTACACACGATTTTTACAACATTAGCTTCCTCAGGCGCGAAGGAAACCCATAGCTATCGAGCGGGCTCAGAATAATGATCTCCATGGATCGGGTACGCAATCTTTATCCGGCTTCCTCGGTTTCAGCTGCCAGGAGCACCCACGGCGTTCCTGGGCACCACCGACGGTCCACCCTGGTTCCGGACATCAGTAATCGATACTAGTCGAGCCTCTTCGTCAGAGCCCAGCATTTTGGGTTCTCTCCCATTTCGCCCTCCGCCAATACCAACACAACAAATTCCGATGCTGATTAACTCTTTATCCACAACCATTATGCTAACTTTTGCCTCATCACAACAACTGAACAATCAAGTTCAAGAATTTGGAACAACGACACCGGCGCTCCCACCAGGCAGATTGGACTGCCCATCATTCTCAAGAGGAGATCTGACGGATTGGATCTACAAGGTAGAAATGTACAGGTATCACAACTCTAACCCACTAGATTATGTTTTCTTGGCTTCTATGCATCTGGATAGCCCGGCGTTACAGTGGTTTCAAGGTCTGTTACGAAGTGGACTGTGTCCGGACTGGCACACATTCAAAACGGCCATCATGGATCGCTTTGGTCCCTCCGACTACGACGACCCTCTAGGTAAATTCATGAAATTAATGCAATCCTCAACTGCATCTGCTTATCAAGACGCTTTTGAAATATTAGCGTGTCAAGTTAACGATTTCTCACAAGATATGTTAAAAAGAAACTTTATCTCCGGTCTTAAACCCGATATACGACGAGCCGTTACGGCACACCACCCAGACTCACTTTACGAAACGTTTAAAATGGCCCGTCTTTTCGAGGATCAATTTTACGCAGAACCCCGAGTTAATAAACAATGGCAGACACGCACGACCTATACAGGACACAACACTACTCCACACGGTCCGGACCGACCGGCAGTCAAGCGGCTGACTCCGATCGAACTTCAAGCCCGTAGAGAACGCGGCCAATGTTTTACATGTGAGGAACGGTACGCACCAGGACACAAATGCAAGAATAAATCAACTTTGTACTTCCTGGAAGGAGAAGCGGACGAGGACATAGATAACCAAATCTTGGAGGTCATAGGTGAACAAAATCAAGATGATTTTACTAACCCAGAGATAAGTGTGAACGCGGTAATGGGAACTTTCCCCAGTAAATTCTTGCGAGCACACGGAAAAATAGGCCCATCTACGGTACACATATTTTTGGATAATGACAGCACTCATAGTTTTATCACAAAAAGATCTGCCATCTTTCTAAAATTCACTATTGTGTCGATCCCTCCATTTAAAATACATGTAGGAAACGGCAGCAACATGTTCTCCAAGGAGTTATGCCCACAAGTACCGCTGATAATATAGGGTATAAAATTTACTCTGGACTTGTTCATTACGGACCTACACGGGGCAGATATCATTTTGGGTTTTAACTGGTGGGAAATGTTGGGGCCTATCACCACAGACTACACAACACGAGAAATGTCTTTCACCTATCTAGCTTAGGGTGGTTCTAAGAGTCTCCTTATCAAAAGACTCAGTACAAGATAGTGAATTTATAGGAACCCCACGCGTGATCAAGGGGATCACGCCCCTGAATGCCGACTCAGTATCATCATCTCAAATTCACAAACTAGTAGCACAAGATTCAATTGAATCAATGCTCCTATGCTTGCAAGCAGAGCCCATGGGTAGTAGTGCCGACAGTCAAGCTTCTAGCCTATTTCCATCTACACTGGATAGACCATTTCAAGACCTCATGTCCGAATACCACTCTTTATTTACCATACCACAACAAATGCCACCACCTAGGACCCTGGATCACAAAATACCCTTAATAGATGAATCTAAAATTGCCAAGGTGAAACCATACCGTTACTCTCACATACATAAAAATGAAATTGAACGACTCATCACAGAAATGCTAACCCAAGGGATTATCCGACCTAGCAACTCATCCTTTAGTTCACCAGTTCTACTAATTAAAAAGCGGGACGACACTTGGCGACTTTGCGTAGATTACCGCGCATTAAACTCTCTAACAGTCAAGGACAGTTTTCCTATGCCGACTATCGATGAACTTTTAGATGAATTACATGGCGCCACGGTATTCTCAAAACTAGACCTACACTCCGGCTATCATCAAGTTATGATGAATACAGCCGACATACACAAAACAGCCTTTCGAACACACAACGGACTATATGAATTCCTAGTCATGCCATTTGGCCTGACAAACGCACCGACAACATTTCAAGTCTTAATGAACAGACTATTTCAACCATTTTTGTGTCGATTTGTTGTTATTTTTTTTTGACGACATTCTCATCTACAGCCCGTCGACCGACCAACACATCCACCATTTACGACATGTTTTTCAGACTCTGAAACGACACCAACTACACCTTAAACCATCCAAATGTATTTTCACGGTATCCACAATCGAATTCTTAGGACATTTGCTAACACCAACAGGCGTACAAACCAACCCAGACAAACTACACGCCATAGCCGCTTGGCCGACCCCCACAACCCAAAAACAACTCCGCGCATTTCTCGGTCTCGCCGGGTATTACCGACGCTTTATTAGACAATACGCAACAATAACAACACCCTTGACAGACCTCCTAACAAAAAATGGATTCACTTGGTCCACCTTGGCAACGCAGGCTTTTACACAAATTAAGACTCTTCTGACAACCGCCCCCATTTTAGCACTACCCGATTTCTCAATACCCTTCACCATTGAATGCGACGCATCAAATGTGGGTATCGGGGAAGTCCTGACACAGAAGGGCCACCCAATAGCTTATTTCAGTAAAAAGCTAGGAGCCAAAGATCAGGCCGCTAAGTCCACATATATACGAGAATTAATGGTGATCACAACGGCGGTAAGTAAATGGCGACAGTACCTAATCGGGTCCACTTTTACTATACTGACCGACCACCAGACTCTACATAATTTGAACTCTCAAATAATGACAATGCTAGAACAACACAAATTTTAATCGAAACTACTATGATTCAACTACTCTATCCAATACAGACCAGGCAGAAAAAATACACCCGCAGATGCACTCTCTAGGGTTTACGAAACACCGACCCACGCAACTATTAACAATTTTCAAAATGTGTCCTTTTCCTATTCTAATTTGCTTGACGATATAAATCAGTATTACCAAACGGACAACAAGGCTGCAGAGATCCTCCAAACATTACAAGAGAACCCTAGCACCCTTCCTGATTGGTCATACGTCAATAACAAACTATTCTATAAAAATAATTTGTATATCCCAACATCTTCCATACGCCTTATTCTAATCAGTGAAGCGCATGATACCCGAATTGGGGGACACTCCGGCATCGACGCCACAATAAAGCGATTGTCCAATTATTATTATTGGCCCGGTTTGCACAAAGATGTGCAACAATACATTCAACAATGCGATATTTGCCAAAAGGGCAAAGATCGCAATGATAAACCTTGGGGCACGCTGCAACCTCTACCAATTCCGTCCAAAATTTGGGCTGACATTTCAATAGATTTTATCACACATTTACCAAAATCACAGTCCTATACAACTATTCTAGTCATGGTAGATAGATTGTCTAAGGGAGCACATTTTGCACCATTATCAGCCCACTACACGACAACCACGGTAGCACAGACCTTTTGGGATTTTTGCGGAAAACTACACGGACTACCCGAAACAATTGTTTCGGATAGGGACTCAATATTTTTGAGCAAGTTTTGGTTAACCTTTTCTTTAAAACAGCGGGACGAAACTTCGCTTTAGCTCAGCCTACCATCCACAAACAGATGGCCAGGCCGAGCGAGTCAATCGTTGCATCAATCAATACCTACGATTACTTTCTTTTCAACACCCGACACATTGGGCCCAACTTTTGAGTTGGGCTGAGTACCACTATAACACAAGCTACCATGCAACGGCCGGCATGTCACCGTTTGAGGCCATGTTCGGCCGACCACCACCCAACTTCTTTCCCATGCCCACAGGTGATGAATCGGCCGAACTACTGCAGCCATACTCCACAACCAGAGATATATTATTACTTCGATTACAACAGCAGCTAGAGCAAGCACAGAGGAAAATGAAAAAATATGTAGACAAAAACAGGAGAGAAATATCCTTCCAAGAAGGAGATCTGGTCCTTCTTAAACTCCACCCCTATTAGCAGTCATCTCTGCATAATAGGAAATGCAAACGTATTAGTTTACGATATTTCGGGCCATATAAAATTCTGGAAAAAATAGGTGCAGTGGCGTATAAACTAGACTTGCCAGAAACGAGCAAAATTCACCCAGTTTTCCATGTTTCATTACTCAAACCATATTTTGCTAATACACAATATACAATTCATAATCTACCAGAACATACTAATCGCGCAGACACGGACAAACACCCAATCTCAATATTAGACTCGCGCACAATCGACCAACACGGGCAGACAACTAGACAAGGATTAATCCACTGGGAAGGTGGCCTGCCAATCGAAGCAACCTGGGAGGACTTGTCTACAATGGATCCATCAGCACGCACTCAACTGGACACACAATGCTCATGCGTCAGTCAGGAAGGAAGGCACAACAACCAGGGGGAAATCCACCACAACAGGGAAGTTCTCATGAATCCACCCTCTGTTTTCATCCCCATAGAAAATTACACATGACCTAACAAAGCTACAGGTGTGCAGATGACGCCAGATCATCTTCACAAAAACGCACACGACGGCGCACCGGACAGGGAAGTTATCATCCACTCAGCACCTGATGTCACCCCCCCCCCCAAATACAAAACTCAACCTCTAATACTACTCTAGGTTTATAGGCACCAGTGGATCTACAACCAAACAACAACAACAACAGAAACAAGCAGCATGATCAGCACAACGGGGAAGACAGTCTCCCCTACAAAACACAAAAATCAGTACCAGACTCACAAAAAGGGACGAAAACCCTAACCGTACCAATGTCATCACATTAAAAGCTAAAAGACACCATATTAATGATTCTCCTTTGGTTTCACAGGAAAACCCCAAGCACAAGGATGAAGACGGGACAACTAGAAAGACCAAACAACGCCAACTCGCAAATGGAGATACAGAGATACCTGCTTCAGACGGGGAAGACACAGTGGATTGCACAGAGAGGCTGCAACTCCGACGATCTCAACGAAATGCCACAAGACTGCAGTGGAGCGTGGCCCGACAGCCATATGTGCAGCGTCGGTGCCGCTCTCTTCACACCAGAGGAAGGCAAAACCCTACCGCCCTGAAGGGGGTATTTATCGAGGACCACACCTGTCTCCATAAAAGCACGGGCAGACCGACACCCCGGGCAGCGTAAACGGGCAGGGCAGGGATGTAATGGGACGGCTGTGTACAACCCGTATTCGCCGAGTGGTCCCCTCAAGCCAAATGGCGAGACCTGGGTCAGCCCGATCATTCGCCCCGGCTAGGAGGTGGAAGTACCCCCGGTTTGGTGGGGGTAAGGTGCAGAAGAGAAGGAGCTAGGCGAGTGGTGCTCTCACGGACCACTCGCCCGGAAGCGTGGGCACTCGCCCAGCTAGGCGGGTGCCCAGCGAGTGGTGCCCTCACGGACCACTCGCCCAGGATGATTTGAGGGGGAAATGACCCTAATACCCCTGGTGGGCTGCAAATAGCACTTCGGAACAGCGGAGTTAGGCTGTTAGCAGACCAATTTGGGGTGTTGTTAGTAAAA
This sequence comes from Dactylorhiza incarnata, assembly GCA_033032865.1. Classification (NCBI taxonomy): domain Eukaryota; kingdom Viridiplantae; phylum Streptophyta; class Magnoliopsida; order Asparagales; family Orchidaceae; genus Dactylorhiza; species Dactylorhiza incarnata. The sequence goes on along the minus strand of JAWHQI010000061.1, from coordinate 2,930,012 downwards.
TTAAAAGGCGGATTCATGTTATTTGCAGACCAGCCTAAAAAAATCTATAAATAGACCCTTAAGGGCACCTTGGAGGAGGTCCGATTTTAGAGAATCCTCTCCTCCAGGCTAGTTTTAGGTCGGCTGCTAGTGCCCTCCAAGGTGCCCGGTTGAGCTCTGGTTTGGGAGGGGAAGCTCTCTATGATCTTCCGGGTGTGTGGCGGGACCTCCTCGCTTCAGCCTTGGGTCTATTCATATTCTCGCATCCACCGTCAAGAGAGTTTAGTGAGGGAGAAGTAAGCATCGGCTACACCCCCAGTGGGTCCGAACTCAAGAGACCTGTTGAAGGTTTCAACATTTTTGGTGCGGTGAGCGTGGACCGTAGCCGGTGAAGGAAAATCTTGAATTAGGTTCGATGACAGGAGATGGGGGGAATGGTTCTGACTCAGGTCACTCGCAGCCACCCACGACAGGAGAGTGGCTGGAGATGTTTGAGAAGTTCAAGCGAGAAGTCCTGCAGACAGTTCTCGCAGCAAGGAGCGAGTGCGAGACCCCGGCAGTCCCCGTGGTTCCACCCCTGCAGATCGGCGAGAACGCACCGGGGCAGCGGCCGGGGAAGGAGGTGCCAGCAGAAGGAAGTGCGCGAGATCTCCCGGGGCGGCAGCTGTTCAGCAGTCCGGCGAGTGCTGAGGTGTGCGAGTTGGGTCCGCGCGAGAAGACCATTCGCCGAGAAGGGGAAGGGAGCCCCTTTTGCGAGATGATCCTCTCGGCCCCAGTGCCAGAGGGGTTTCGTGGGCCGGAGATGTCCCACTACACCGGCAAGGAGGATCCAGTCGTGCACCTGCAGTGGTTTGAGGACATGACATCAATCCTTCCCATGTCGGATGCTTTTCAATGCCGACTCTTCGCAACCACCCTGAAGGAGAAAGCAAGGGACTGGTTCCACCAGCTTTCCGCGGGTTCCATCTACATGTTTGATGATCTGCGCCGAGGCTTTCGGCTGCGCTTCTCGACGTCAAAAAAGAGGAAGAAGGATGCAGAGGCTCTCTTCAAGATCAGGCAGAGGGAGGGAGAGTCCCTGGCACATTACGTGGATAGGTTCCAGGAGGAGATACACCTCGTGCAGGAGGTGCCGGGATTCGCCCTCCAGATGGCGTTCATCATAGGGTTGCGAGACGGGTTCTTCAAGATGGACCTGAAAAGAAGGCCTCCTTCATCCTTTGAAGAATTGATGGAGCGAGCAGCAGAAGAGATTGAAGGGGAGGCGGCCAACCCAGAGTTCTACAGGAGGTTGGCAAAAATGAGCGAGCCCGAGGTCAGGCAGCAGGAAGGAAGAAGGCGAGATGAACCCAGGGGTCAAGGGTTCGAAAGACCGCCTCGGAATTGGAGGAATCAGGAGCCCAACAACAGGTTGGGCTGGAGGCACCAGGAAGGACCGGCGAGAGGTCAGGAAGAGGGGTACCAAGGAAGAGAAGCGAGAGGAATGAATCCGGGGTGGAGGCAGGGTCCCAGACCCCCTCACCCCCCAAGGGAGCAAGCTATGGCAGTAGGCCGAGGAAGAGGAGGCATAGGAGCAAGAGGAGGAAGAGGAAGAGCAGGGAGAGGGGGCAGGGTGGCGTTGCCTTATTGTGACTTTCATCAGGAAGAAGGTCACGCGACCGCCACCTGTCCAGAATTCTTGGAGATGAGAGAGAGAGAGATCAGCCACGGCGGCAGCAGGCCAGGATCGAGGAAATGCTCCCGGAGGCGGAAGAAGACCGATGCGAGGACAGGGCGGATACAGGAACCAGGGGGGAATCGGGGTGATTCATGGAGGGGTTGGGATAGAGGCCTCTCGCAAGAGGAGCTTCCAGGCGATGTTCCGAAGGGACGTCGCGTCGACTTCCCAGACCCCAACCCTCTCGGAGAAGCTCACCTTCTCCTCGGAAGACATGCCAGATTATGAGAATCCATTCTGCGACGCCCTGGTGATTCAGACGGCGATTGAAAATTTCACGGTCTCCCGGATCCTGGTAGATAACGGGAGCTCAGTGAACGTGATCTTCAAGAAGGCCTTCGACGCAATGGAGGTGGAAAAGAAGAGGGTGCAGGCCTCCGACGGACCGCTGTTTGGTTTCTCAGGAGAGCGGAAGGAGGTCGAGGGAGGTGTTGGTCTCCAGGTGACGCTAGGAGGAGTCCCAAGAAACTGCCGGTTCGTCATTGTGGACGCTCCGAGCAGCTATAACGCCATTTTCGGACGACCCCTCATCAGCGCCTTCCGGTGTGTGCCCTCTTCGTACCATCAGTGCTTAAAACTACATAGTGGAGGAGTCCAGGTCCGCGTCTGAGGAGATGCTAAGGTGGCGAGACAGTGCTATGTGACTGCCGTCAACACCATCTCTTGGATGGCGGATGCTAAGAAGATGGATGAGGAGATGGCGGGGCCGGAGGGGCCAGGAGAAGAAGTGGAGAAGAGAGAAGTAGGGGGAGAGGGCGATGCCCGAGAGGAGAATATGGAGGTCGCTCGCGAGGAGCAGGAGGTCGAGTATATGGAGGTCGCTCGCGAGGAGCAGGAGGTCGAGTTGATGGAGGTCGCTCGTGAGGAGCAGGAAGTCGAGCCAGTGGAGGCAGAAGGAGTAGCAGGGGAAGAGGCCCGGATAGAAGGGCGAAAAGCAAAGGGCCAATGGGAAGAGCCAGCCCGGCTCGAGGCGGCAGAAGAGGTGGTGGAGATGGAGGTTCTCACCCAGGAGGGGAGGGTGAAAGAGGTGCGGATCAGCGGGGGTCTCGGCCCGGAGGACAGGGTGAAGATGCTGGAGTGCATCCAGAAGAACGTGGATGTCTTCGCATGGAGCGCAGCTGATATGCCAGGCATCGAGGCGGACGTGGCTTGCCATCGTCTCAACCTCGATCCGGAAGCCCGTCCCATCCGGCAGAAGAGAAGGACCTTCGCCAGCAAGCTCGAAGGACCCATCCGCGAGGAGGTGGCAAAACTCCTCGAAGCAGGTTTTGTATCGGAGATCTAGTACCCAGGCTAGGTCTCCAACGTCGTAATGGTAAAAAAGGCCGATGGCCGCTGGCGCATGTGTGTGGATTTTTCATTATTAAATAAGGCCTGCCCTAAGGATTGCTACCCCTTGCCTCGGATCGACGCGCTGGTTGACTCAGCCGTCGGTTTTTCTGTGATGAGTTTTTTGGATGCTTTTTCAGGTTATCACCAGATCAGGATGCACCCCCCAGACGTCAAAGACGTCTCGTTCATCACCAGGGAGGGATGCTACTGCTATAAGATGATGCCCTTCGGGTTGAAAAACGCAGGAGCAACCTACCAGAAGATGATGGACCGGGTATTTAGGGAGCAAAGGGGAAGGAACCTGGAGGTCTACGTGGATGACCTTATGGTGAAGAGCAAGTGCGTGAACTCTCACATCTAGGACCTCGAGGAGACCTTCGCCACCCTGCGCAAGTACAAGATGCGCCTGAACCCCCTGAAGTGTGTGTTCGGGGCCAGTAAGGGGAAATTCCTGGGGCATCTTCTCACCCCTTGGGGGGTAGAACCTAACCCGGACAAGGTGAAGGCCATAATGGAGCTGGGGTCACCACGGAACGCCAAGGAAGTTCAGCGCTTGACCGGAAGGCTCGCGGGGCTGAGCAGGTTCCTCTCCCGAGCCGGGGAGAAATGCTCCCCCTTTTTCAAAACATTACGAGGTAACCAGAAGTTTGAATGGACAAAAGAATGCGAGGAGGCCTTCCAGACCTTGAAGAGCCAACTCACCAAGGCTCCGCTGCTCCAAGGTCCCAAAGAGGGGGAGGATCTATATCTATATCTCGGGGTCAGGACAGAGGCCGTAAGCTCCGTCCTGGTTCGGGAGGAAGGCAAGAAGCAGCTGCCCGTCTACTACGTGGGCAGGGTCCTGAGGGAAGCAGAGCTCAGATACCCGATTTTGGAGAAGTTGGCCTTTGCTCTGGTCGTCGCAGCAAGGAAGCTCAGGCTATACTTCCAGGCCCATTCAATTCAAGTGGTGACGGACCACCCTCTCCGCCAGATCTTCGAAGGAGTGGAACACTCGGGAAGGCTCGCAAAATGGTCGATAGAGCTAAGTGAATTCAACATTACCTTCGTCCCTCGACTATCCATGAAAGCGCAGGTGGTGGTTGATTTCATGGCAGATTATGTGGCCGAGATGAAGGAAGATGGAGCCCCTCGTCACGTTCCGTGGAAGCTGCTGGTGGACGGGGCTTCGGGCAAGAATTCACTCGGAGGAGGGGTGGTACTGGAGAGTCCCCAAGGAGTAAAGATCGAGCAGACACTAGTGATACACTTCCCAATCACCAACAACCAGGCGGAGTATGAGGCGGTGATCGCCGGTCTACGGTTGTCCCAGGAGCTCGGTGTCCATGACGTGGAGGTCCTCACCGACTCAATGGTAATAGCCTCTCAAATCAGGGGAGAGTTCGAGATGAGGGAGGCTGCGCTCATAAGGTACTTGGCCAAAGTGAGAGGTCTCGTGGGAACGTTCAAAACTTTCTCCATCCGGCACGTCCCTCGGGAGGAGAGCACCCCGGCAGATCGGTTGGCCAAATCCGGTCCTCGAGCCGGGGGGACCCTGACGGACCTATTCCGCCCTTCAATTGAGGAGGGAGAACTCATGGAAGTAGAGAAGCGGCCCTCCTGGAAGGATCCCTTCGTCACCTTCCTTGCAACAGGAAAGTTTCCGGAGGAGGTTCCGGACCAGAGACGCTTTCGATATAAGTCCGCCTACTACGTACTCCACGAGGGGGACTTGTATCGGAAGATCCGCCAAGAGGTGCCAGAAGTGCCAAATGTTCGCCCCGCTTCAGCTCATGCCAGCTCAGAGGCTAAAGAGTATCACGGCGCCCTGGACATTCGCCATATGGGGGATGGATCTGGTAGGACCCTTCCCCCAGGCTAGTGGGCAGAGGAGGTTTCTCCTAGTAATGATTGACTACTTCTCAAAGTGGTTGGAGGTCAAGGCGTTGGCTAAGGTCACCTCCCAGGTAATCCGCAACTTCGTATGGGGAGAGATCATTTGTCGACATGGGCTTCCATAGGCCATAGTCACGGATAATGGTCCGCAATTCGCAAGCGAGGAGTTCATCAGCTTCTGTGGCCAGCTGGGGATAGACCTTAGGTTTGCATCCGTTCACCATCCCCGGAGCAACGGGCAGGTGGAGGCGGCAAACAAGGTCATCGTGAACCTGCTCAAGAAGAAGGTGGAAAATCTGAAGGGCAATTGGGTAGAACAACTTCCATCGGTCTTATGGGCCCTAAGAACTACCCCCAACACCGCCACAGGAGAGACCCCTTTCAAGCTCTCTCACGGCTGCGAGGCCATCATCCCCATAGAGTTCGAAGTTATGACACCACGGGTAAAGGCCGCCGCAAGCGGAGAGGAAGGTTGGAGAGCCAAAAACGAGGTGGAGTTGCGGCTCTCCCTCGACCTCATCGAAGAAGCTCGGGACCTGGCAGCCATTCGCCAAGAAGAGGTCAAGTGACGGATGGCCAAATATTTTGATAAGCATGTCAGGGTCAAGCAGTTCGAGAAGGGAGATCTGGTGCTCAAGAAGGTCAACGCGGCCGGAAGATCCGCCGCGGTGGGAAAACTCAACCCAACTGGGAAGGTCCCTATGTCGTGGAAGAGGCACTAAAGTCTGGGGGGTATCGCCTTCAGAATGTGGAGGGCCAACCTCTCAGCCACACATGGAGTGGTGACGATCTTAAACGTTTCTATCCCTGAAACAATGTAATAAAAATGTTTTGAAATAAGAATATTTTGTTTAACATAAGTGTTTGAGATTGATACTGCACCTTGTAGGAAAAATCCCGAACGCTCCAAAAGAAGGCCCCGAGCAGACCCGCTGTCCAGGCTCTCAACTAGCTGGCAGGTTCGAAGGCTCACTCGGTGGCAGGTTCCAAGGTGTTGAGAAAGTGGCCCCGAGCAGACCCGCTGTCCATGCTCTCATCTAGCTGACAGGTCTGAAGGCTCACTCGGAGGCAGGTTCTATGCGAAAGAAAAGAAGGCCCCGAGCAGACCCGCTGTCCAGGCTCTTATCTAGCTGGCAGGTCCGAAGGCTCACTCGGTGGCAGGTTCCAAGGTGTTGAGAAAGTGGCCCCGAGCAGACCCGCTGTCCAAGCTCTCATCTAGCTGGCAGGTCTGAAGGCTCACTCAGAGGCAGGTTCTATGCGAAAGAAAAGAAGGCCCCGAGCAGACCCGCTGTCCAGGCTCTCATCTAGCTGGCAGGTCCGAAGGCTCACTCGGTGGCAGGTTCCAAGGTGTTGAGAAAGTGGCCCGAGCAGACCCGCTGTCCAGACTCTCATCTAGCTGGCAGGTTCGAAGGCTCACTCGGAGGCAGGTTCTATGCGAAAGAAAAGAAGGCCCCGAGCAGACCCGCTGTCCAGGCTCTCATCTAGCTGGCAGGTCCGAAGGCTCACTCGGTGGCAGGTTCCAAGGTGTTGAGAAAGTGGCCCCGAGCAGACCCGCTGTCCAGGCTCTCATCTAGCTGGCAGGTCTGAAGGCTCACTCGGTGTCAGGTTCCAAGGTGCTGAGAAAGTGGCCCCGAGCAGACCCGCTGTCCAGGCTCTCATCTAGCTGGCAGGTCCGAAGGCTCACTCGGAGGCAGGTTCTATGCGAAAGAAAAGAAGGCCCCGAGCAGACCCGCTGTCCAGGCTCTCATCTAGCTGGCAGGTCCGAAGGCTCACTCGGAGGCAGGTTCTATGTGAAAGAAAAGAAGGCCCCGAGCAGACCCGCTGTCCAGGCTATCATCTAGCTGGCAGGTCCGAAGGCTCACTCGGTGGCAGGTTCCAAGGTGTTGAGAAAGTGGCCCCGAGCAGACCCGTTGTCCAGGCTCTCATCTAGCTTGCAGGTCCGAAGGCTCACTCGGAGGCAGGTTCTATGTGAAAGAAAAGAAGGCCCCGAGCAGACCCGCTGTCCAGGCTCTCCTCTAGCTGGCAGGTCCGAAGGCTCACTCGGTGGCAGGTTCCAAGGTGTTGAGAAAGTGGCCCCGAGCAGACCCGCTGTCCAGGCTCTCATCTAGCTGGCAGGTCCGAAGGCTCACTCGGAGGCAGGTTCTATGCGAAAGAAAAGAAGGCCCCGAGCAGACCCGCTGTGCAGGCTCTCATCTAGCTGGCAGGTCCGAAGGCTCACTCGGTGTCAGGTTCAAAATTCTCAAAGGGTGACCTCAAGAGCACTCGCATTGACCACGCGCAGGAGAGATGACCTCACTTCACTTTCATGACTACCTAAGCGAAACCCCGGTTTGGGTGAATGGTAAGAAAGTGCGAGTGGGGCAGGCAGCGGGAAGCGAAGGGGGGCGACACGCCTAGGTCACCCTCGAGCATTCGCTAGGTGGCCGGGACAGTCGCACTACAGTTTAAACGTCCTAATGAACCTAGCGAGATATAGCGGCGAATGAGAAAGAATTAACGTCCTAATGAGCCTAGCGAGATATAGCGGCGAATGAGAAAGAATTAACGTCCTAATGAGCCTAGCGAGATATAGCGGCGAATGAGAAAGAATTAATGTCCTAATGAGCCTAGCGAGATATAGCGGCGAATGAGAAAGAATTAACGTCCTAATGAGCCTAGCGAGATATAGCGGCGACTGAGAAAGAATTAACGTCCTAGCGAGCCTAGCGAGACATAACAGCAAATGAGAAAAAAGTGGAGATAGCACAAAAATGGAGAGCACAAAAATCGTGATCAATATACATATCTTTCAAGGGCACTCGCCCCGTTCATGATTACATTCAAAAGATTTTAAGTAAAAGACGGCAAAAAACACAGGGCCCATCTCAGGGGTCGGCAGGCTTCTCGCCAGAAGATCTATCGCTCTCGCCTGAATCCGGTAGGAGGGCGTCTTCTCGCGGCTCGCCATCCTCATCTTCCGGGAAGGGGATCGGGATGAAGAGCTCGGGGACGACCTGTCGGGCAGAGAGGCATTCAGCCTCTTCCTTCAGGTACCCAGCCTGCCGCAACACCTGCAGCGCATGCTTCACGGCGCTCTGGGCGTTCTCCTGCATCAATTGCTCCAGCTCGTGGTGGGGGTAGAAGTGCCCCCCACTCCCCAAGGCGAGTGCCGAGACCTCGGCTTCTCGCGACCGCTGGGCCTCGGCCTTAACCAGCCGGACTTCGTCTTCAAGGCCAGCCACACGAGCATGAAGCATCTCGGCAACTGTGGTATCTTAAAAATAATAATGAAGGTGGTCAGAAGAAGGTGCATCAATCGGCAACAAGTCACTCGTGGGGAGGGAGAAAATATATACCTCTGCAACGGGACGGCTGGCGAGAAGAGCTTCCGCAGCTGCCAACTTCATCCTGAGTTCCTGCGCCTCGGCAGAAAACGACGGTCCTGGACTCCTCAACCTCCGCCAAGCTCCGCGCCAGTTTGATGCTCCGGCACGAAGACATATGCGCGAGCTCGAGCGCCCGCAGCATGGCCCTGACTGTCTCATGGGAGAGAACCTGAGTCGTCTCGGCATCATAGACTTCAGCATCCTCCCGGCCGTAGAGGGCATACGCGATGGCATAGGCCTCACCACTGGCGAGGTCGCTCTCTATCCACGACGGGTGAAGGGTGGAGAGCGAGACCCTGTTGACATTCCTGTCCCACTTTACCAGGGGAGCCCCTGAGGGGTCCACGTACTTCTCGCCGCTGGGGAAGTTCCGGTGGTCCCTGGGCAATGGAGGCGGCGGCAACGACGATCCCGCGTGAAGGGTGGTCTCGCCTGGCGCACCCACCCCCCGGGTCTGAGTCTGAGCACTCGCCCCTAGGGTCTCGTCCGAGACCCCCTTCCCCTTGGCGGAGGGGGGATTCTTTGATTTCTTGGAGGAAGAGGAGGTCAGCGCCCCAGGTTTTCGCTTCTTTCCGCTAGGCTTGGAGGAGGAGGGTTCCTCCCGACAGGCATCCGCTGTAGCCTGTGCGAAGGACACGGAAGCCCCAGAGGGACGCGGCGGATGAAGGGGGAGGCTACGCACGCCTGCATAATATTGCGAATGATTTAGCGAATGGTATAAGAGTCACAAGATCGAAACGAACGAAGTCCCAAAAACTTACCCTCGCCCTGCGGAATGAGCGGGAGCGAGTTGACGTTTCGCCGGAGATAGACGAGGTCCATCCCGTGCTCCAAGATGTATTGGTGGAGTTTGGCCTCGTGCCCCCCTAGGGTTGGGGGGCGGAAGGTTGACTCCTCCTCCTGCACTGGGGCGAGAAGTGTATTTCCCAGGTTCCAGCTGACGAAGAGGAAGCGCCGAACCCAGTCGTGGTTCTTATTCGGGAGCCCGTAGTGCTTGAGCGGGTTCAGACCCGAGAAGAATGAGATGCCGTTGGTGCAGCGAAAGGTGTAGAGCTTGCGGAAGACGGGGAGCGAGAACTCGATCCCCTCTTCTCGCAGGTAGCTCGCGTACCCGACCAGCATGGCGATGGAGTTGGGGTTGAGCTGGCCGGGCACGACTCCATAATACCTGAAGGTCTGGCGGAGTTCCGGCCAGATGGGAAGGTGAAACCCCACCTCGAAGTGCTCTAGCGGGATCGCGAGAGCACAGGGCGAGATGGAGTTTAGGCGCTCGTCCGGCCTGGGCTTTCGCGCCTCGAACCCAGGCGGGATGTAATCCGCGACCGCAGTCAAGTAAGCCTCGTCGGAGAGGTCGTATGAATCGAAGGTGTGGTTGACGAACGCGCTGGCGCACCTGGCCCTGCCTTCCGCATCACCACCCATGTCGCGAATGACGAAGGATAAGAAAACAGCAGAGAAGAGAGAAGCGCGAGTGCTAACGCGAGGAAAGATAAGGAGCAGATGGTAAGGTATTTAATATGGTGGTTGAAAGGCCTATTTATAGAGGGGCTAAACGACGTTTGGGCTTTCGAGGTAACGGGTGTGCGGATAGCAGTCGCGCCTTCCCGACGCCTCGGAACCCGGGCCGACCCCTCTCTCCCAGTAATGACAAGTGCCCTGTGGCTATTCGCTCATCGACTACGCGAAAGAGGTTAAGAAAGCATTCGGCAATAGTAAAGCATTCGGCAATACCCAAGCAAGACATAGAAAATAAAGGACAAAGAATAGAGCATTCGCAAAACACAGGACATAAGATTATTACAAACAGAAATAAAAGTTCAGCATCCGCGCTACAGAAAACAGAAGAATTACAAGAAGGGCGAATGAAGACTAGCTCAATACTCCTCCCAGACCCACCGACCTCGCTTTCACGACCCAGCTTTCAGGGGCATTCGCGGGCGGAAATATGCGAGCATGTTGGTGATCTCATGGGAAGCCAGTTGGAGTTGGTCTCGGGCTCGCGCGGCGTGTCTTTCGGGAGACAACTCCCCTCCTTCACCCCCCAGGCGCTCCACCGTCGCGAGAATGCGCGAGTGGTCCCACTGGAGGTCCTTTAACTCACGCGCGACTCTCAGCCGCACGTCGTCCACCTGGCCGACGACATTTCGCTGGATGTGGATGAGCTTCCCCAAGACCTCCGTGATCCGCTCCTTCAGGGTCGCGTGATCTGAGGAGTCACCCAGAAAGTCAGCGAGATCCCCAGGGGAAGGGAGAGGCGAGAGCATCCCCTCTCCCCCCTCGTAGTAGGAATCAAAGGGGGAGGCTTCCCGATAGCCTGCGAAATCACAACTAGGTCAGTAGTGGTAAAATATGCAAGTACGATAGGGGCAGGTGAGTGAACTGACCTGGGGTGGGGTCCTTGTGACCTGAAGGACGAGACGAATGGGGGTGCGTTCCAAACAGCCCGGCGGGAGGTCAGACCTTTCCCTTTCCAGGACGGTAGGGCTGTGAGGTAGGAGCTGGAGCATCCGCACGACCCTGATGACCGGATCCCTTCTGGGGATATACCCTCGGCTCATCCTCAAGAACGGAGGGGTTCCGCAGCGGAAGGTTGGGGTCAAGGGCTACAAAAAACAGTGGTCAGCAGTGAGCATCATGAAGGGTGAATCTAAAAGGGTTTACAACTTACCGGACTGCAATGAGGTCTCGCCCGGAGGAGGTGGAGGAGCAAGGTCCCGATCTGGAGGCCTCTCGTCCGGGGGAGGTGGCACCACGACACTGCTCGAGACGGCCCCGTGGCCGGTCTCGGGCATCGAGATCCCCTGCGAATGGTCAGAGCAAAGGCAGGGTAAGGAGAGGAACTAAACAGAGGGACGAGAGGAATCCTCATACCTGCGTCCCGGGGTCCGGAGGATTCCTTGCCAGAAGAGTATCCGCCGGCAGAGTCCTCGCCGGAGGAGTGCCCGCAGGGGATTCCGAGGCAGTCTCGCCTCTCTGACGATTTAGTCGAATCGCCTTGGCTCGACGCGAGACGTAGGGGGCACTCGGGTCCCGCTTAGACATAAGCCAGGGAGCAAATTTGGCTGCCTTGGGGGCAGTTACAGCTTGGGCCGCGGCCAGACGCTCGATCATCTCCAGCGAGAGGGGTCTCGCGGAAGGCTTGTGAGAAGACATTGATCTCGGTGAAGAGCTAAGGGAGGGAAGAAGCTCCGAATCGAGGGTTGTCAATGCTCCAGGAAGTTCTGACATGAAGAGATATATATAGGACAACGGTGGGACCCACAGAATCTTGTGAGTCCAGTCAGCAAGCACTCACCGAATACAGGGTTGGACTGTTCTTTCCGAGCGTAGTAACCACTCGCAAAGAGCGAGGATTGTGTACAACCCGTATTCGCCGAGTGGGCCCCTCAAGCCAAATGGCGAGACCTGGGTCAGCCCGATCATTCGCCCCGGCTAGGAGGTGGAAGTACCCCCAGTTTGGTGGGGGTAAGGTGCAGAAGAGAAGGAGCTAGGCGAGTGGTGCTCTCACGGACCACTCGCCCGGAAGCGTGGGCACTCGCCCGGAAGCGTGGGCACTCGCCCAGCTAGGCGGGTGCCCAGCGAGTGGTGCCCTCACGGACCACTCGCCCGGGATGATTTGAGGGGGAAATGACCCTAATACCCCTGGTGGGCTGCAAATAGCACTTCGGAACAGCGGAGTTAGGCTGTTAGCAGACCAATTTGGGGTGTTGTTAGTAAAATTAAAAGGCGGATTCATGTTATTTGCAGACCAGCCTAGAAAAATCTATAAATAGACCCTTAAGGGCACCTTGGAGGAGGTCCGATTTTAGAGAATCCTCTCCTCCAGGCTAGTTTTAGGTCGTCTGCTAGTGCCCTCCAAGGTGCCCGGTTGAGCTCTGGTTTGGGAGGGGAAGCTCTCTAAGATCTTCCGGGTGTGTGGCGGGACCTCCTCGCTTCAGCCTTGGGTCTATTCATATTCTCGCATCCACCGTCAAGAGAGTCTAGTAAGGGAGAAGTAAGCATCGACTACACCCCCAGTGGGTCCGAACTCAAGAGACCTGTTGAAGGTTTCATCAGGCTGGCAGCATACATAAAGGCGTGGCTACAACATAGGCTACAGCGGAAGCTACAGGATTAGATGAGCTGGCTATACATTGTGCCAGGCCTTCTAATGGTCATCTAGATTTAATAATAAAGCTATAAATACTGTAGACAGATGTAATAAACGTATTATTATGAATGTAATGGTTTAGTTCTCTCTCTCCTTTCTATTTTTGTCTCTCTCCACCAGGCCATTAGGTCATTCCCTGGTTACACATTCTGTCTCCCTCTTTTAGCCACGGGATGGGTTAGTGATGGGATGGTGACCTCCTCGGAAGTCCCTGCGATGCCGCTTAACTGAACCATTCCTCATGAAAAGGGGGGTTGCTGTCACGACCCGTCTCGACAAGAGTCAGAGCGCGCTTCGGGCGGGCCGTGATGCCACAGGCATGGGCGGAAGGAAAACCATGCCTGCTAAGGCGCAAACAGAGATACTAATAAATATCTTGTTTTGTTGCGGAAGCTTTAAAATATGCTAGTTTGATACAGGTGCACATGCATTTTTGGATAAAACATCTTAATACAAGTTTTGAAACAGGTTTTTACGCAGTGATCATCTCAGATGAATGAACATGCAAACATGTCTAATTCTAGTACATATAATATTTATCCTAGTAGTTGTCCATGAAACGGGAGAAAATGGCTGATCGTAATTACTACATAAAAGAATATCTGACTGTAAAGAAATGAAACAAAAACACAAAACCTGAAGCTTGACGCAGAATGGCCTCGGAGAGCAGGCAGCGCAGGCACGAACACTAAGGCAAATCCAAAACAAGAAGGAAAAGCCTCAGAACATTGATAACATTAGCAAGGTAAATTACAAACTAGCAAGGGAAACAACAATGTATAAGTATCAGTTTTATCAGAAGCAAGGCTAGCAAGGCTAGCAAGGCAACAGTAAGCAAGACAAGTAGAAATAATTGGAATTATTAGACTACTCCGAAGCATAACATAGATTCAGTCACGAAATGTCAATGGTTGTAATCATTAAAAGGTGCAAGTGTTTTTATCTGATGCACGAGATTCTAGCAGGAGTCTAATAGCAAGGCTTATCAAAGTAATTGGGCTTGCTATAACATTATTGGTTCCCGTTACAAGGTAAGCGGAAACTCGATTCAAGGCGTCACATCAATTTAACACTACCTTTCAATGATTGCTTATCACATTAATGAACTGAAGGATTCATGATTCAAAAGGATTCAAATTCAGATTCAAGACTTGTCAGAGATTCAGGAGTAAGGCATACAAAAATGATCATGTAATAACATAAGTTGTAACAAGTGAAAGTGTAGGTATTTTTGTTTGATGCGCAAGATTCATGATTCAGACAGATTCAAGTACAGATTCAGAAGATTCAGAAATTTAATGCTCGTTATGGCCGGTCCTTTGTTCCCATTAGGGATTCAAGAGGGAACCCAAGTCAAGGAGATGCGTTAGTTAAACCCTACCTTTCAAGGTTTACTTGTGTTATTAATGAGATTATAAGATTCATAGATTGGTGATTCTAATTGGAGCAGACTCACGCTGAAGAAGAACATCAAATCAAGAAATAGACTTTATCCAAGTCTTTCAACCAAACGGGTATAAGAAACAGGATTCGATGACTCAGAGAACTCGAAAGAGAGTTTGAAACTTGCGGATTCAAGTATTCACGAGTAACAAGATTACTGTACATTATTTTCTAGGATACCGAGCAATTCATTTAGGTTGATCCATTTCAAGACACGATTATCTTCTAAGCGAACATGTATACGATCCGAACATGATAGAAAAACACCGATCATATATTTGCTAACCAGATATCATTACTATTATTATCATGACGCTTGTTACACATACTCAAAAATCTAGTATTCCTTGAATTATCCATCAAATAAGAAATTCATTCATCTAGGCGACTAATCAAAATAACATCATTCATGTACTCAAATTCGTGTCATAAGAACAGACAGGCGAAGTAAATTCAATGCTTGCAAGAGAGAGGGATCTCTACTTGCCTTAATAAGCTGAAGCTGGCGGAGGCGGCCAAGTAGCGCGAGCAATAATCAGAAATCATATTTTAAACTTGTTTAAGAACGATGAAATTGACATTGAACAACTCGCTACGCAAACACAAGCATTTCTACGACGAGGAAATTAAACAACGAGGATTTAGCAAATTTTACCTCCTCGAAAGTGAGGGGAGAAGAGATTCCACGCGGAGACGGAGACTTGGCGACGCTTAGGTTGCGGAAACCCTAATTCGGAGAGGGCTTTAGAGGGATCCCGCCAATTGGAGCGACGAACGGCACCGGGGGCACGAAAACCTAAGGATTTGGCGATTTGGAAATGCACCAAAAATCTGAATTGCAAAAAAAGGGGGGTACGAATAAATCGTTAGGGTTTACCAAAATTCTGAAATCAAGGGTGGAGGAGGAAGGTTCTTACCCAAGGAAGACAAGATCGGGCTCAAGGAGCCGAATCCGAGTCCAAAATCTGAGGGGAGGAGGGTTCGAGCAAAACCCTAGGGCGAAATCGGAGCCCAAGGAGGAGGGGGTGGCTGCTGGAGTGTTGCTGCCGGCCAGAGAAGGAGGAGAAAGAGGTGGCTGCTGGCCTTGAGGAGGGGGAAAGAGCTGCTGCAGCCGGCTAGGGGAGGAGGAGAAACCCTGCCCTAGTTGATCGAAGAAGAAGCGTCGGCCAAGGGAGCATGAGGCACTGGCCACGCCGGGAGGAGCAGGAGGCGTCGGTTGGAAGCAGAATCGGGAGCGCAGGAGAGAAGGCTGCGCACTTGCGGGAGACGCGCGGGAGACGGGGCTGGAGCGGGAGACGCGGAAAGCCCTAGGCCGAAGATTAATAAAGATCGGGGGCTGCGACTGGGGAATTAAAGGGGGCTGGGGTGCGGATAGCCCTTTAATATCTATTTAACTTAATTTCTTAGGGTTGTTACATTCTCCCCTACTTAGGAAGTTTCGTCCCGAAACTTTCTGAGAATTCTCTGAATGGGGCCTCTTATGGCGAAGATTCAGATGTCATTTAACCCAGACAAGATTTGCAGATCAAGACAAAAAAGCTAACTATGAACATGCTGAAACAGAAAGAAGAACAAGTGCTGAGACTTACCAAGATCAAGGGAAAATTTGCGGGCATTTGCTTCGCATATCAGATTCAAGTTTTCGAGAGAATTACTCAGACTTTTCATGCAATCAAAGCACAGCTATCATAAGGATGATTTTTTTTTTCTTTCGAAACTTGCGTACTTGATACTTTACAATCTTAGCGGGTATGACAAGATACAAAGGATTGGATTCAGGGAACACAGGAATTGCTTCACTTAGCTCGAACTTGAGGGATAAGACTCAAAAATTCGAGAGCGAACAATCTTTGCACGAAGGGGGGGGGGGGGTAATTTACTTGCGATGCTGGCGCTTAAGAGCTAACTAGAATGAGATACTAGAGAATTAGATGAGATCGATAGACAAGCAGAGCATGAAGCACTGAATACGAATATCAGAGATTTGAATCTAGAGATTCTAACACATTTCCTACTGTCAGGTACATAAATTATGTAATAATTACAGCATTTCCATTGGACAACTCTAGGTAATGATCATGCCAGTGCAAAATTGAAATCATGTGCCATGTCAAGCAAGTAATAAAACCATGCGTGTACAATCATTATTGTTGTTCTTGGCTTCACACTTGTGCAATGATTTATGATATGAATGCAAATGAATGGATACACATGCCATGTTAAGCGCCCATACCACTTAACATGTCATGCATATTAAGACTCTAATGCCAACGCACTTGAAAATATTAAACTGCCCATAACCATTTAATATTCGCAAGCGGTGTATATCCTAGTGGAATTCATATGCACAAAAATGTTAAGTTTGCCCATAACCCCTTAACATTCGGGTGCATACTACTCATGCTTATGAGTGAGTGTGTGCGTGTTTCAGCCGCGAATAACAGATAATGACAAGGTGCGTGAAGAAATGATGCATGCATAAATATTAATAAAATGAGATTCAAAATATTTGATAATTGCAAAATACTTTATCTTTAGAAACAAACCTCCCTCTGATACCAACTGTCACGACCCGTCTCGACAAGAGTCAGAGCGCGCTTCGGGCGGGCCGTGATGCCACAGGCATGGGCGGAAGGAAAACCATGCCTGCTAAGGCGCAAACAGAGATACTAATAAATAACTTGTTTTGTTGCGGAAGCTTTAAAATATGCTAGTTTGATACAGGTGCACATGCATTTTTTGATAAAACATCTTAATACAAGTTTTGAAACAGGTTTTTACGCAGTGATCATCTCAGATGAATGAACATGCAAACATGTCTAATTCTAGTACATATAATATTTATCCTAGCAGTTGTCCATGAAACAGGAGAAAATGGCTGATCGTAATTACTACATAAAAGAATATCTGACTGTAAAGAAATGAAACAAAAACACAAAACCTGAAGCTTGACGCATAACGGCCTCGGAGAGCAGGCAGCGCAGGCACGAACACTAAGGCAAATCCAAAACAAGAAGGAAAAGCCTCAGAACATTGATAACATTAGCAAGGTAAATTACAAACTAGCAAGGGAAACAACAATGTATAAGTACCAGTTTTATCAGAAGCAAGGCAACAGTAAGCAAGACAAGTAGAAATAATTGGAATTATTAGACTACTCCGAAGCATAACATAGATTCAGTCACGAAATGTCAATGGTTGTAATCATTGAAAGGTGCAAGTGTTTTTATCTGATGCACGAGATTCTAGCAGGAGTCTAATAGCAAGGCTTATCAAAGTAATTGGGCTTGCTATAACATTATTGGTTCCCGTTACAAGGTAAGCGGAAACTCGATTCAAGGCGTCACATCAATTTAACACTACCTTTCAATGATTGCTTATCACATTAATGAACTGAAGGATTCATGATTCAAAAGGATTCAAATTCAGATTCAAGACTTATCAGAGATTCAGGAGTAAGGCATACAAAGAAGATCATGTAATAACATAAGTTGTAACAAGTGAAAGTGTAGGTATTTTTGTTTGACGCGCAGGATTCATGATTCAGACAGATTCAAGTACAGATTCAGAAGATTCAGAAATTTAATGCTCGCTATGGCCGATCCTTTGTTCCCATTAGGGATTCAAGAGGGAACCCAAGTCAAGGAGATGCGTCAGTTAAACCCTACCTTTCAAGGTTTACTTGTGTTATTAATGAGATTATAAGATTCATAGATTGGTGATTCTAATTGGAGCAGACTCACGCTGAAGAAGAACATCAAATCAAGAAATAGACTTTATCCAAGTCTTTCAACCAAACGGGTATAAGAAACAGGATTCGATGACTCAGAGAACTCGAAAGAGAGTTTGAAACTTGCGGATTCAAGTATTCACGAGTAACAAGATTACTGTACATTATTTTCTAGGATACCGAGCAATTCATTTAGGTTGATCCATTTCAAGACACGATTATCTTCTAAGCGAACATGTATACGATCCGAACATGATAGAAAAACACCGATCATATATTTGCTAACCAGATATCATTACTATTATTATCATGACGCTTGTTACACATACTCAAAAATCTAGTATTCCTTGAATTATCCATCAAATAAGAAATTCATTCATCTAGGCGACTAATCAAAATAACATCATTCATGTACTCAAATTCGTGTCATAAGAACAGACAGGCGAAGTAAATTCAATGCTTGCAAGAGAGAGGGATCTCTACTTGCCTTAAATAAGCTGAAGCTGGCGGAGGCGGCCAAGTAGCGCGAGCAATAATCAGAAATCATATTTTAAACTTGTTTAAGAACGATGAAATTGACATTGAACAACTCGCTACGCAAACACAAGCATTTCTACGACGAGGAAATTAAACAACGAGGATTTAGCAAATTTTACCTCCTCGAAAGTGAGGTGAGAAGAGATTCCACGCGGAGACGGAGACTTGGCGACGCTTAGGTTGCGGAAACCCTAATTCGGAGAGGGCTTTAGAGGGATCCCGCCAATTGGAGTGACGAACGACACCGGGGGCACGAAAACCTAAGGATTTGGCGATTTGGAAATGCACCAAAAATATGAATTGCAAAAAAAGGGGGGTACGAATAAATCGTCAGGGTTTACCAAAATTCTGAAATCAAGGGTGGAGGAGGAAGGTTCTTACCCAAGGAAGACAAGATCGGGCTCAAGGAGCCGAATCCGAGTCCAAAATCTGAGGGGAGGAGGGTTTGAGCAAAACCCTAGGGCGAAATCGGAGCCCAAGGAGGAGGGGGTGGCTGCTGGAGTGTTGCTGCCGGCCAGAGAAGGAGGAGAAAGAGGTGGCTGCTGGCCTTGAGGAGGGGGAAAGAGCTGCTGCAACCGGCTAGGGGAGGAGGAGAAACCCTGCCCTAGTTGATCGAAGAAGAAGCGTCGGCCAAGGGAGCATGAGTCACTGGCCACGCCGGGAGGAGCAGGAGGCGTCGGTTGGAAGCAGAATCGAGAGCGCAGGAGAGAAGGCTGCGCACTTGCGGGAGACGCGCGGGAGACGGGGCTGGAGCGGGAGACGCGGAAAGCCCTAGGCCGAAGATTAATAAAGATCGGGGGCTGCGACTGGGGAATTAAAGGGGGCTGGGGTGCGGATAGCCCTTTAATATCTATTTAACTTAATTTCTTAGGGTTGTTATAGTTGCGGCCTCCAACAACCCAATGTGCCTTGTGGTGGGACAGAGAGGGCCGGGGTTGGGTGCACGGTCTGCAGACCGGTTGAGGTTGAACCCTTTCGAGCTGTGTGCTGGGGGTGCCGACGGTCGTGTCCTTGTGAGCTGTATGCTGGGGAGACCATTGCAATATTGAAGTAGTCCTCTCCAAAAGATCTTTCAGTTCTAACTCTTTTGGTCCGTCTATTCATCAATTTCTAATGGATCTTATCAGTGGAAGGTTGAATTGAGCTAGAAGATGGTTGAGATAAGTTGTCTAATTTATATGGAAATTTATCATCAAAATAAACGACATCTCTAGCTTTTATAATAATGTTATTTGATATTTCACTAATTAGCACTACTATCGAAAGCATGACCTATAAAAATGTAGTCTAAAGTTTTATGTCTTATTTTCTTTCTTTTAGGTTCAGGGATTGCTACCTTAGTCAAACACTCCTACACTCGATGGATTTGTAGATTAGGTTTTCTTAATTTAAATAATTCAAAAGAAGTTTTATCATTATGTATTGAAGGAATTCTATTTAGGTTGAAATAGGAGGTGAGCAACGCTTCACCCCCAAAGATTTTCTGGAGCACCGGACTCAGCTAACATGGCATTAACCATGTTCATCAACATCCGATTTTTGCGTTCAGCTACATCATTCAATTTAGGAGAATATGGAGCAGTCACTTGGTGAATAATCTCATATCTTGGCAAAACTGGGTTAATTCATTTGAAGTATATTCTCCACCTCGGTCGGATCTAAGAATTTTAATCGATGATCCTAAATGATTTTCTATTTCCGCTTTGAAAATCTTAAAAATATGAAAATACTTCATCTTTGATTTTTAATAAATAAATGTAACAGTATTTAGTGAAATCATTAATAAGAGTTACAAAATATTTATTTCCACCTCTAGTAGGTTGACGATTCGAGTCGCACACATCCGAGTGAATTAACTTTAATGGTTTTATAGTTTTTTCAACTGATTTAAAAGGTTTTCTATAAAATTTAGATTGCACACATATTTCACATCTAGCACTTGGTGCAATATTAAATTCAGGAATTAAATTTAAAGATATCATTATTTTCATACAATCATAATTCACATGTTCCAATCAAGCATGTCAAAAATCAGAAGATGAACTTGAAACAATAGAAGATGAAATTTGATTTACTTCTAAATCAATAACATTCAATTTAAATAAACCATCGCAAATATATCATTTTCCAATAAAAATATCATTAAATGTTATTACAATTTTATTTGATTCTAAAATAATTTTTTAGCCTTTATTAACTAATAAAGATCTGCTCACAAGATTCTTCCTAACTCTCGGCATATAAAGCACATCGTGCAAGACTAGTGTCTTCCCGGATGTCAACCTAAGATCCACTCGCCTGCGACCAAGTATTTGTGTCGAAGAAGCATATCCTAAGATCACGTTTCCTCCACTAATTTCATGAAATATGGCAAAGCAAGAACGATCAAAACAAGTATGAATATTTGCTCCGGAATCAAGCCACCAATCCGATGAACAAGTGAGAAGAAGATTAGGGGAATAATCTAACTTGAAGATAGGTTGATTCGATGCTTAGATCATGTTGGCCTGAGGCTTGTCACCACGAGACTTGCCATTACGGGTTCTGTCTTCTTGTAGAAGCAATTGGTAGACAGATGATTTGTGCAGTCGCAGATGAAGCAACATTTCCCTTTACCTAGGTTTTGGTGTGAAGGACCAGACTTGGGATGATTAGGTTTCTAATGGCGGAAACTTGGACGGAAAGGTTTCTTTTGGATCTTGCCCTTGCCTTTGAAATGATGGTGAGATGAAGGGTTGCCTTGAGATTCAGTGAGATTTACTTTAGGTGCATGGTCTTTGGGAATTTTAGAACTCTTGAACTTATGCTCATCCTCTATACGGATAGTATTTTGGATTTGAACATAAGATTGGATTGGCATGCCTTAGTCTAGTACTAAAGTCGGACCAAGAATCAGGAAGAGCATCAATAAGACATGCTACTAAATAATTTTCGAAGAGAATTGAGTCATCGTCTCAGATCTTGGACAACATCTTATCAAGTTGATGAAGTTAAGGATTAATAGGCTTGGAAGCATCAATCTTGAATTTGTGGAGGTTAAAACATTGTAGCATTCTATACCCGCAATGTCAAGGTTATAGAGCGCTTCAAGAGCATACCACAAATCCTTAGTCATACGATATTGAAGGAAGACATCGTAGAGGCTGTCAGACAAGACACTAAGGATTCGATTGCGACAATGATATTCTATATCTACCGGATCTCTATATGGAATACGTCTAACATATGTTCTTGTGGTATTTACACTGGAAGGTGAAGACGAAGGAAGAGAGGAGGCTACTGTAGTTGCAGCGCTGGGGTTTTTGGTTTCTGCAGCAGGAACATTAAATATGGAAGATAAAAGCTCTAAGGTATTCAACCAATATTCTACTTGAGTTTGCCAACGACGAAAGTCATTTCCGTTAAATTTTTCGGGTTTAATCCCGGCAGAATCTTCAGATCTAGATGTCATAACAAATTTCTGAAATTTATAAAACATAAAATAAATCCGAGTACATATGTAAATAAAAACAGAGAAAAACATTTTGATTATTTGATTTTATTTATCTTGTTATTCTTGGACTTCCCAAGGAATACCCAATGACAGGCTCTCACTGGTACTAGGCGGTTTGTGGGATGATAGCCCAACACGACCCTTTCACAAGGGATTATATGATGTGGATCTACAACTTTTTTAGATTGTTAGAATATTTTACATATATTCCTATAATAATATATATAATTTTCCTTTTGAAAAACATTGATAAAATAATTACAAATCTTGACAAACAGGATTCTAATGAAAACCTTCAGTTTTGCAAAAACAAATTTTGACAAGGGTTTAAAATAGAGGGGTGAGAAATAAAAGAAATCAGAACAATATATATAGTTTAGAATCGAGCCTATGTAAGGATGTGGTCACTGCCCTAAAGAAGTTGCACCACCCTCCGACAGGGCTTTCAACCGATGCTTACTCCTCCAAGGTACAACACCCGACTAGATCCCAAAAACTCCGATGTGCGCGGACACCGAAGAAGCACAGAGCACCCGAACTCCCGCTTGATGAAGTAAATGTAAATAGAAAAGAATCATGGCAAATGGTCGCAAGAACGAGAGAGTGTGTGTAACGTCCCTCAAACAACAAGACCCATAGGATGGTTTTGTCATGATTATGTCATGACAAAACCCTAGGAAGTACAAAAGATCATAAGAGCTTAGGCAGGAAGGTGGAAACCATAGTGGTCTACAAATAGCAATTTCTAGTTACCAAGCCTAGGGTTGGACTTTAGGGCCTCATCTTGACCCTTTGACCCCACCATAACATCCCTAACCCATTAGGGGTCCCTTAGAGCCATTAGGACTCATTGGGGTCAACCAAAGTGGTCAAGTTGACCTTAAATTGGTCAAAGTAGCCTAATTAGGGTCAATTGGCCTCCACCTTGCCAAATTGACCTTGCCCCTAACCTCATAATGATATTGGGGGCCCAATGGACCAAAAAGCCCCATCACGGAGCCACCAATTTGACCAATTTCAACCAAGTCAACTCTAGCCCTATTTTGGTCAAAGTGGCATATTGAGGGTCAATTGGCCTCCACCTTGCCAAATTGACTCTACCTAGACCTTCCTAACCCTTAGGGGAGGCCAATGGGTCACTAGCCACCCATTGGGGTCAACCCATATGGTCAAATTGACCAAAGTCAACTCCACCCTAAATTTATGTCAAAATGATCTATTTTGGCCTAATCAAGCCCAACCCACTTGGGCTAGACCCAATTGAGGTGGTCCACTAGCTAATGGGGTTGGGAGTTACTAAAATTGCCATTCAATTTCATTGAATTCGACCAGGAAAGAGAAAATCTCATTTTCCCCAAAAATGGTGGAGAGAGAAAGAGATGGAGTAATGACATTCATGGCCAAGGGAGGCCAAAGACTTTCCCAGTTGATGGGGATTCATTCCCTCTATCAGTTAGGGGGAGTTTAAGAGGTTTTTAAGCTCACATGGGGGCTGAATTTGATGGTTTTTATTGGTGACCGAAATTTACCATTAATGGTGTTAATGGTGGAATCTCATGTTTTGCCTCTTCCCCTCCCAAATTGTCTCTTTAAAAAGCCTCAGTGGGTGAAAGGGAGGCTGTTGGTGCTGCCAGAATTGCCCCCGACATGCTGTGTTATTCGAAGCGGAAGGGCGTGTCCCCCGTGGGTCTAACTGACCGCCCCGTGGATCCGCCCGAGGATAGCCGACTCTATAAAGGAGCGGTAGGCGCCTTGACCAACAGGACGGTCTTTTGGTGCAGTTGGTTGCGACGTATCCCTACAAGTGGTATCATAGGGGGTCGCGGGTTCGAAACCCCGGGGTCATTTCTGGGGGGGGGGGGGGGGGGGGGGGATTGTTGGTGCTTCCAGAATTGCCCCCGGCGTGCTACGTTATTCGAAGCGGAAGGGTGTGTCCCCCGTGGGTCTAACTGACCGCCCCGTGGATCCGCCCGAGGATAGCCGACTCTATAAAGGAGCGGTAGGCGCCTTGACCAACAGGCCGGTCTTTTGATGCAGTTGGTTGCGCTGTATCCCTACAGAGGCGTTTCCCCCACTTACCCGAGGAGATCAAGCTAGTTGGTGTAGATGTTCCATGGCACCCAAGAGCTCTCATGTGGTCATGGTGTATAGGAGATCAGCAAGGAATCTCCCCTCCAAAAAGGTCCTCCCCTCCTCCTCCTCTCTCTCTCTCTCTCTGTGGATAAATCCTAGATCAAATAGGGGAGAAATCGGGCTCAATTGAGCCCGATCCGGTGAGAAAAATCAAAGAATTTCCATGAATTTCTTCCTGTCGGGTTCGCCGGAATCGGCCCCTCCGGCGGCCGTACCGCCGCCCAGCAATAGCCACCACCACAACGAAGGTGGTGGTGGTGGTGGCCGACCAGGGAGGTGGTCGAGTGGTCGTGAAACGGCCATAGAAGAGGCTACATGATCGGCTAATCGTGGCCGTAGGCTGATGGGGAAGATGAACCGATGTCGTGTGTTTTGTTCTTCTGTCCAAATATAAATTATTAACATAATAAGATATGTTGATTTATTCACCTTAGAATGCATTTTTTTGATCCTGAAAGATGAGGCCCTTAGAGGCCTTTGTAGGAAAAATGTACAGATACAAAAGTTGTAGATCTTTCTGTCTAGTTTAATTTAAAATTAATTTGAGCTAATTTGACCCACTGGTTTGACCGCAGCACTCATTTTGGTGCAAGGTGTCATAAGGTTGACCAAAAATTAAAATGGGTTCCACCACTAAACCACTCAGTCAAATGACTTGAAATTTGTATCATAGGCTAGTTATATCCACACCCTCAACATACCCAAAAATGAGAATTTTTGGAGTACTTTTTCTAAAGTTTTTGCAAACATTTAATAATTCTGGTATAAATTAATTTTAGGGTCTAATGACATCCAAACCCAACCAAATTTTGGTGGGAGGTCCTTAGAGTCATGCCATGACTCTGGTAAAAATTTCATTCCATTTGGGATTGATTTGGTTGGGTAATTAAGGCTCCGTTTGGGGGGACTTATTTTCACCGGTCAAGCGGTTACGACCGCATGAATCGGACCTTAATTAAGGTCCGGTTCATGCGGTCGTAACCGCTTGACCGGTGAAAATAAGTCCCCTCAAAGGAGCCTAAGTGTCCCAAATTTAGTCAAACTATGTGATATTAGGTCAAAAGTGCACTTGATGGGTTTGAGTGGTCAATCCTCATCCAAAAGTGATAAAACCTCGACCACTGATTTAATATCACATAAAACACCCCCACAAATGGTTTTGGGTAATTTGGGGTGGATGTGTCCTAGAACCTTAGTTTCAACCTTAGGGTTGTATATTGAACCTATTGAAGGACATGGTCATATGTAAATTATGATTTATATATTATGTGATGTGGACTTGAGTTTCTATCTGTTCATTTGTACTTTTCTTCTGTGATCGATATTGCCGGCAAGATCGACGTTTTGTAGTGGCGACCTTCCCGAGTGAGCGTGTCACTGCAAAGCGACGTTTCTGGGCATAAGACCCGGTTTTGTAGCAAAAAAAATAGGGACTTACAGAGAAAGCGAAATAGAGATTTCGGAAAGCGTGAAAAGTCAATGAAACGATTTAGAAAAATCTCTTATATAGGAGTCTTAGAAAATTAACACGTAATTAATTGCAACAGTTATAATTGATAAGTGTTAATCGTGCAGAGAGACGTTTGAAGATTTCCAAGGTAAGAGAGTAATGACGAGAAAAAACACGTAAAAGAAACGGTTAGAAAAATACGCGTAATAACTACGTCACGTCGAATTCATATCGACATTATTGCATCGAAATCATATCGACGCAACTCGACGGTGCGTTGAGTTCTTATCGACGCAGATCAAGCCGACGGACTGCTTGTCGACGCAAGCGTTGAGTAACTTGAGTTCTTATCGACGCAACTCCAGTCGACGCAGTCGGGTGCGTCGAGTTCTATTCGACGCAACTCTAACTTCAGGCGAGCTTGTCGACGCCACTTCGAGTTTTACTCGACGCAACTCCAACTTTAATTCGGCGCAACTCCGAATAAAAAAATACTGAAACTATTTTGTACAAAAAATACAATTCAATTTAATTATTCCCCAAATCCAAAATTTGAATCCGGCCCGGTGCGTGCGCGCACACGTGTGTGGTTCATTGTTCCTCCTTATATTCCTTTGAACAAATAAGAAAAAGTGAATACAATTATATACTTACTAATAAGAATGTGAATTGGCAAGGTGAGACTAAAGTGTTTATCCTTTCATTCATAAAGTTTCCCTCCAAATATTTAGATTCTCTTTATTTGGTTTTTGAGCTTTTCATCAATTATGAGGAATCAAACACTAAACATCATACTAGGCTCCCAGAAAAACATTTTAAATTAAATATTATAAATTTTTAATTACAAAATTTCTAACGGAAGTAACATAATTATTACTAAAAAAATTATCAACATATAACATCATCGGGATGAAGACCATTGTTACACAAGAATGGTCTTTGCAACAGTAAACAACAAAACTGCAACAACACGTGCATGATTTCTCTGCACTTCTTGGTTCCGACACTAAACCAATGCTCATAAATATGTAAGAAAATACAATTCTCAATAAATTCAAAGAAGCAAAGCAACTGCCGCGTGTGAAGGCTGCCATAATGGCGTTAAGCCCAAAATGGCGTTAGAACCAAAATAGCGTTAGGCCCAAAATGGGATTAATGCCATAATGGCGTTAAGCCCATAATGGCGCTAATGCCATAATGGCGTTAGGCCCATAATGGCGTTAATGCCATAATGGCGTTAAGCCCATAATGGCTTTAAGCCCAAAATGGCGTTAAGCCCAAAATGGCGTTAAGCCCAAAACGGGATTAATGCCAAAAATGGGATTAATGCCATAGCGGGCAGGCGGCAGGCGGCAGGCGGCAGGCGGGCAGGGCGGGCAGGGCGGGCAGTTTTCCGATTAGGGTGACCTAGGAGAGAGTTGAGTGAGGAGAGAGAGAGAGAGGGCTGCCAGTTTTTTGAGAAAAGGAGAGAGAAAAAAAAGGAGTAATTTTTAGGTACAAGTAGCGTGCACAGAGCTGTGCACACTATTTAACAGTTACAGCCTTAATTATGTAAATTACGACATAAACCTGAAATTACGGCTGTAACTACGGCTGTAACTGTTAAGTAGCGTGCACGGCTCTGTGCACACTACTTGTACCTAAAAATTACTCGAAAAAAGGGGCTTTTCGATGGGCGGGGGAGAAGGAAATATTTGGGTTCGCGTGAGCGTGTCTAGTCTCCAGATTTGGAGGCGGGATCGCTGGGATGGCGACACATGGTAATCCAGTGATATTCTTGCATTCGTATTTTGTCGTAGGGATATCATATATGATATCTGTGCGTTAATTTTTGTATATCTGGATATCATAAGCGATGCAGCAAAGCAGATCTAAAAAACATAGGAGGAGGTATCGTAGGAGTAGCGTATGTTCTATGTTCTTTGATCGAGAGAAGCGACAGCAGGCGGAGGGATTTCTGCTTCGTCGTGCGGGACTTCTCGAGCTGGACGAAATCTCCAGCCTTGAAATGGCTATTGGTGTCAAGGGCAAAGTGATATCCGCGCGTACAACATATGATCACAAAGTGTGCTAAATATGATTCTAAAGTTAGCATAATATACTCGCCCGAGATAACAACTTTTGATATCCCAGTGCATAAATGATCTCTTGGAGGTCCTTTTTAAATTAGGCTTTTATCAAATGAAAAAGCAAATGTCACGTCATCTTTTAAAAAGCTGGCTTCAAAGCTCTAAAAAATGTGATTTAAATAGGCAATTGTTATTCGCAGACCATAAATGTCTATCTGCAGACCATTTTTTTCTCATTTTATTTGAGTTTACAAATTGTTATCCGCCGACCAATTTTAAATTTGAGCAGTAGATATCTCTGTTCTCCTGAGCTGGGCCGACAACGAAGGAATATCTCTAACGGTCTTTTGAGCACTTTAATGTGTGCACGAATCGTGATTCATAAAATAAATGCGCGAATAGAGGCTGAGTTGAGGAAAAAAGACGAATTCTTCGTTGTTCATGCGATTTTGGTTAGTTTGGGAAGATTTAGATAGCTACGATTTGTTTGGGAAGATTTAGATAGCTACGATTTGTTTGGGAAGATTTAGATAGCTATGGTTACTCTCTCCCTTAGGTAAGGAAGGCGTAGAGGACAATCAAAGTTCCTTTTTTTATTTTTTTACTAATGTGCGGACAACAAAAATATTTGCGAATAGACAAAATTTGTGAATAACAACCACCTTTAAATATTAAAGTTAAGCCGCGTGTCACCATCCGAATGGTCCCATCTCCAAATCTGTAGACGATACTCGATGCACTTGGGCGTGCTTCGCCAACATTCTGTCAGGTTCCGCCCGCACAAAGCTCGTGCTCGCCGATCGCACCTTAACGTCGCGACGAAAGTGCAAGCCACAACCGATGAAATATATCACGACAGTGAGGCGGGTTGCGTGCGGAGTTCACCAAAATGCAGGCGAAGCCATATTATGAGCATGGAGCACGGGTGATCCCATATTATGGCAAAATGCAATTATGGCATTTATGCCTATTATGACATTTATACTAAAGAAGGCATATTTCATTAAAATGATTACTTAAATTGCTTTCATTAATATATATATATATATATATATATATATGTATATATGTATATATATTCCCGACCAAAGAAAATTGATTAATTAATATCACACACCATTCTAATATACTTTTATTTATAAATTCTTAACATAAAGCAAAGCAACCACTTTAGAAGGTGAATTCTAAACATAATAGGGAGTTGTTAAAGGCACCGCAATTTGGCTAGTCGTACCACAATTTTGCCTAATTTAACCTTAAAAATACTCCCCAAAAAACACTAATGGCACCGCACTAACTCGCACCACACAAGCTTGAAAATTACGACCTCGGGCTCCCCGGATCCACCGTTCGCCAGAGAAAGGGATTGAGCATGTAGTGCTTGAGGCCGGCAAGGATGTTGGCGAGAGACTTGGCAAAGTATGGCCTCCGGAGATCTGCTCGACGAGGACATCTGCTATTTTGTAATTCTCGTGTTGCACCGCCTCAGAGCATGCCATATAGGGTGTGGGTTAGACGGATGTCGACCTCCTGTCTATCCACCATCACCACCGATTTCTTAACTGCAACCAAGCGAAGGTTTCATATTCGGTTCTTCCTCTCAAAGTAGAAGCTTTTGGATCCAATTTTTTGAAGTTTTGGATTGTTATGAAATGTGCGTTTGGTATTTCAAGTTCAATTTTATTCATTTTATTTTGTAATAGTTAGCAATCATTGTTTTGAATTATTTTCTTTTTTTACTTGATGTTGATTTTGATTTGTTTTTTATTTTTATAAGAATACGAAGACCACAACAATCAAGGATTAATGATTTTTTATTTGCAACAATATCTTTTTTGCTGAAATTAATGATGTAGTTTCATGATTTTCTTTTTTAATTGAAATTCAAGTTAGAGTGCCTTTAACACTAATGTTGTGCAATTAACAATTTTAGGTACCTTTAACAAAACATAAGAGCATGTGATGCCTTTAACAAAACAGTGCCACTAGCCTAAAGTGCGGTGTCTTTAACAATTCCCAAATAATAACAATTCATTTCCACATACTCCTAGATGAGTACTGAAAGTCAAATCACAACATCAATTTAAGAAGGGTGCTGTTATAAGCAAACCCTTTTTGGTTGCTAGCAAACCAATTTCTATGAGTTATTACGCGCCTTTTGAAAATATGCCTTGTACATGCACTTTTAGGAAAAGTGTTCAACACAAAAATTGTAGATCTCGTCGAGATCTACAACTTTCGTGTTGAACACTTTTCCTAAAAATGCATGTACAAGGCGTATTTTCTTGTTATTTTCAAAAATTCACTATAGTTATGATCAGAGCGATTTTAGGGCCTTGTGCGTACCTTTTTAGGAAAAGTGTTAAACACGAAAGTTGTAGATCTCGACGAGATCTACAATTTTTGTGTTGAACACTTTTCCTGAAAATGCATGTACAAAGCGTATTTTTAAAAGGCGTGTAATAACTCATAGAAATTGGTTTGCTAGCAACCAAAAAGGGTTTGCCTATAACAGCACCCTTTAAGAAACATATTCCAATAACTTACAGACAGCTTGACATGAAGCAAAGCTACCCCCTGCAAAGTTATATGGGAACTTTGTAAAAGATATCCAACAATATTTTGAAGATGTGTATCGAAGGCGAGGGAGAGCAGGCGAGCGCGAACGGGAGAGGGTGTGCGATCTTAATCTAGTATTTGCAGCTTCTTCCCTTTTTATTGCTTGAATTTGACTTGGGTACAAATACATAAAAGTTAAAACAAAATTAATGTGATAAACAGCCTCTTACCAAATAAAATCTTCAACACTCCCAGAAATGGTTGAGCTGCAATGTTGGACTTCCAAGTCATAGCTTGCACACAATCAAAACTGTGATATTTAAGGTTCTAAGAGTAAAGAAAAATATTTTAACAAATGAAACATGTTGGAGAGTTTTAGTCTCACATAAAAAAACTAACTTCATGCATTAATAGATAAAATGGGATTTTTAGGTTTGATGTTTAGTTTATAACATGACATCTTATAGAAGAAAAGTATTGTATAAGAAGCACAAAGCTAAAGACCCACTTCTACAGCTCATTAAGAGTGTTGTTTATTTTGTATAGCTTAGTCCTACAATGTGGTTTGGAGTTGAGGTGTCACTCCTACACCACTATAAATATGTGTAAATGTGTTTGTATTTTCTTCACATCATCTAACAAAACTTTACGTGCTCCTGCTCTCGCCGATTGAACTTTTTCTATGCCAGCTCTCGCAGATTGAGTTTGGACTCGCCGATTTCTCTCTTGAGCTAGTAGGTAAATGTCGGTTCTCGAAAAAATACTCGTTGTTTTCACTGCTGTCACGTGGTGGACGTCTGACCCCATAAAACACTAGCCAAGATTGCCCGCGAGGAACTTGTCGAAGATCAGTTGAGCTCCCGCTTTTCCCTTGAAGCTCGCAGAAACCCCACGATTGCGCTCATAGTGGTCGAAGAAGCTCGCAAGAACCCCCTGCTTGCAGAAGCTTTCTAACACCCGTGTCTGCTTCCAGTTGCTCACTTGAGCACAAAAGATACATAAGATATTGCAAAGTTTGGTCATTAAAAAACCTCAGATGCATTGAGAGAAATCATCAATACATGTAACAAAATACTTAAATCACTTGAAGTATGAGACACAACAAATATCACTATGAACAAGAAAAAACAGCTTTCGCAAGTTTATTGACATGTGGAGCATATGAACTCGTTTGTGTTTTACCCAACTCACAACTTACATGATACATTTAATTCTAGACTCCTTACTAAGGCTCCGTTTGAGGGGACTTATTTTCACCGGTCAAGCGGTCACGACCGCATGAACTGGACCTTAATTAAGGTCCGGTTCATGCGGTCGTGACCGCTTGACCGGTGAAAATAAGTTCCCCCAAACGGAGCCTAAATCGAGGATGCAAAACTGTAATCTAGACTAGAGGGATGACCAAGTTGATAATAAAGTTGCAAAAGGGAAAGGAGTGATATCAAAGTAAGGGTCGGAGATGGATCAATATTCGGATAGTATAAACCTCCAGATTCATTCCCAGAAAAAAATTCATGATCGTTCTTCTATCCTACAAACAAAAGAAGAATATAAACAAATTATTATGTTGTCAAGTTTTTTGATAAATTGACTAACAGACAAGGGACTCAGGAAATTTTAGGAATATGAATGACAAAACATAAGGGTAATGTTATTTGTACATCATAAATGGCTATTTATAGCCCATGGATATTTATACCCCTCAAAATAATATGTGTACCCCGACCGGCTATTTATACCCCAATGTTTAAAATTTTAAAACATTTACATACCTTATGATCAAAATAGTCGTGTGATATGTAACGGCCCCTTTTTCGGCTACCGCTACAATTCTTATTCTTTTCTTATGGGTATTATTAAGGGTAAATTCATATTCATGTATATTTTTCGTGCCCTTGACTCGCACGTTAAACTGGCAACGCGTACCCTTGACTCGTACATTTATATTGCCAATTATCATTTCGTACCCTTGACTCGTACGAATCATTAATATACATGCGAGAAGGTTATTCTCCCCGCCTTTTCGTTTGGGTTAACCCTTAATTATGCCCAACGCGTGCTATCATTTCTTTTGCTTTATTTTTCTTTTCTTATTATGTTTTCATTCTACCATTATTATTGCTAACAATATCATACAAGTAATATGAAAAGCAATCGAATGAAAAGACATAAAATAAGAACTCACCCCAACTTTGCCCTTGCCCTTGTTCTTGCTGGGTTCATCTCCCTTTCCTCTACCTTGAGACGACATGCCCTAAAAATTCTCATTATTAGATGAGCATAGCATAACCAATCTATATTATTCATATATTAAGTCTTAACTAAGGTGGACTTAAATTAATCCCCCCTTAATAGACTCCTCATAATTACTCCATTTTTTCACTTTACTATTGCTGCCCTAGCATTTTAAGGTGGACATATACTCATATGTTAAAATTCCTTAGTGTAAGGACCTCCAATCCCCTACCCCCATGCCTAAACCCTTGCAAGCTAGCCTATTAATCGACTCTAGTTGGCTGCCCTAACATGTGAACAAGGTTATTTCTTCTAGTTTCATAAGCCAACATTATCATAACCTAGTTTACACTTAATAGGAATTAGGTAATTGAAATTAGGAATGAAATAACCAAGTACCAAACTAGGGTTGAAGGACCAGAGAAAGGTGCACGGGAAGTTCTGGTGGAGTTGCCTGTTTCTCCAGGTGCTCCAGGTATTTCTAGCTCTGGGTCAGGTGCTTCGGGTTCTGGAAGCAGGGGGAGCGATGCTCCATGTTTACCTGAAAGGATAGTCCAGAAGTTGCAGTGGAAGAGGTGGTTCAGAGTCAAGCTCTGAGGAGGTCCAAGAGGACTATTATTCCACCTGATCGGTATACGGGCGGGAACTTGGTGAGCTTTGTCTCATGTTTCTTCGCAGGTCCCCTGGATGAGAGAGAGTCATCTTGTTATGAAAATGCCGTTGGAGTCAGAGAGTGGGAAAGAGCCATGGATGAGGACATGGCTGCCCTCAGGAAGAATGAGACTTGGGACTTGGTGCCTAAGGTTGACGGAGTTACTCCGGTGACTTGCAAGTGAGTTTTCAAACTGAAGAAGAAGGCTGATGGAAGTATTGAGCGGTACAAGGCTCGCCTTGTAGCTCGAGGTTTCTCTCAGAAGTATGGGGAAGATTATGAAGAAACGTTTAGCCCCGTTACCAAGATGACTTCGGTCCGGGTGGTGATCGCATTGGCAGTTTGCCAAGGGTGGAAGATTTGGCAACTCGACATGAAGAACGCTTTCTTATATGGCGAGATTGACAAGGATATCTTCATAGATCGTCCACCTGGTTATGTATCCGAAGAGCACCCAAGATATGTCTGCAAGCTCAAGAAGGCTCTTTACGGCTTGAAGCAAGCGCCTCGGGCGTGGTACGGGAAAATCGCAGAATACCTCCACTTCTGCGGATACTTTGCTTCTGATTCAGATTCAAGCTTATTCGTAAAGAAGACGGGGGAGCTTCAGGTCTTGGTGTTGCTGTACGTTGACGATATGATCGTCACGGGGAATTCTGAAGTGGAGGTAGCTAGGCTTCGTGCTGAGCTAGCTATCAGATTCGAGATGAAGGATTTGGGTGAGCTCCACCATTTCCTTGGGCTCTGTTAGATGTTATATAAATATGTATGCCTTAGTCCGGTTTAATAACATAAGCCATTCATTCTCTTCGTAACATGGTATCAGAGGCGCGTCGCTAGGGTTCTCCGCAGCTGCCGCCGCACTCGTCTCTCCCCGCTCCTTCGCTCGTCCTCGCCGCTTCGCTCGTTCAAACCCCTCGTCCTCGTCGCCTTTTCCTCCGCTAGAGATCTGGTTCCTCCCGTGCCCTAGACGGAGGCGCGCTGCTGATGATGCCGCCTGCCGTCGCTACTCCTTGATCCGATGTCGATCTACTGCTGCCTGAAGCCGACGCCTCCCGTCGAAGCTGCTGCTCCTCCCGTCGAAGCTGCTGCTCCTCCCGTCGAAGCTGCTGCCCCCGTTGAAGCCTCCCGTCGACGCTGCTGCCTGAAGTCGACGCTGCCTGAAGTCGACGCTGCTGCCTGAAGCCCCCGATCTGCCGCTACCTGATGCCGATCTGCTGCTACTTCTTTAAGCCGTGCCGATCTCTAACCCTGCTGCACTGATGTCGGGCATCGAGGGCTGCTACTGTGTTGTCGTCTCCGGGTACTGTTCCTTGATGCCTCCTGCAGACTATTGAAGGTTTCTGCCATTGCCATGGGGGACTCGGATACAAGCACCACTCAGACACCTGTTCCCACTCAGACACCTGTTCCCTCAGGAGATTCTACCAACACTTTTCCTTCCAATGCAAGGTTGGCTACCACTATCCTTACCTCCTCCAACTTTCAGTTGTGGAAAAAGGGGGTTACTATGTCTCTAGCAGGCATCTGACGTACTCACCACCTTACTAGACTACCTACTCATGCCGTGGGAAGTGCCGAATACGACGATTGGTACAGTGATGATTGTCGTATCTTTGCGCTCCTTCTGAGTTCCATGGATCCATCAGTTCAGCAAATGTGCAAGAATTGTGATAGCACTAAGGAGCTGTGGGACACCCTGCATATGATGTTTTCTCAAGCTAACAACCTCTCTCGTCTTGGTGAACTCTTTCCCAAGATGGCTGAGCTACGACAAGGAGCTCGTCCCGTCACTGAGTACTTCGCTGAATGGAAGGTTCTTGCCGATGAAATCCTGGATCTTTGGGAGATCCCCTCTACCCGTGAAGGACATCAGGCTCAACGTGAGCATCTGGTTCTCATCTGGCTTCTGAACGGACTTGATCCAAACTTTTCAACAACAAGAACGGAAATGCTTGCGAGTCCTTCTACTTTGCAGACTGCTAGTGTGTACCATCGTCTGACTAAAGCGGGCTCTGCCGCTTCTCCAGCTGCTCTACATGTTTCCTCCAGCGAGTCAATTGCGCTGGCCTCTCGAGGGGGAAGGGGCACTAGCAGAGGTGGTCGGTCTGGTTCTGGACGTGGTCGGGAGACTGATACGCGACATTGTACTCATTGCGGACGTCGTGGTCACACAAGGGATACGTGCTGGCTCGTGCATGGGAAGCCAGACTGGGCGGCCAAAACCTCGTCAGCTTCACCTCGATCTGCTCACGTTGTCGACTCGACTCCGGCTCCTCCGGGTCACCTCACGGTCCAGATCTCTGAGGAGGATTATCGTCGCCTGCAGGCTCTTCCAATTTCCTCTCCACCTCATAGTGCTGCTGTAGCCCAGACTATTCAGCCTGCCTGCACTTCCCAGACCACCCAGCGCCCAGTTCAGTGGCTGGCAGATTCTGGAGCTTCTGACCACCTGACTAGCTCTTCAGGTATCTTGCATTCGTATCATACCCATTGTGGGTCTTCCATTACTGTTGCAGATGGATCCACTGTTCCTATTGTTGGCTTTGGAAGCTGCAATGTGACACCGGATATGCCTCTGTCCTCGGTTGCTCATGTTCCTCAATCTGCTTACAACCTATTGTCCATTAGTAAGCTTACTCGTGATTTAAACTGTACTGCTATCTTCACATCTTCTGGTTGCATTTTTCAGAAACAGTCGACGAGCCGTATTATTGGTAGAGGAAAGCTGCGTGGTGGTGTTTATGTTTTGGATGAAGTTTCCCACATTGCCTGTTCTGCTGCTTCGGCCAAACTCTTGGACCTCCACTACCGTCATGGTCATCCTTCTATGCAGGTCATGCGTCGTTTGTATCCTGAGTTTGGGAACGTTTCCCATCTCAGCTGTGAGTCGTGTTTGTTTGCTAAACTCCATAGAGTTAGCTATGTACCTCGTGTAGATGTTCGTGCTTCTGCACCTTTTGATTTACTTCATTCTGATGTCTGGGGACCGTGTCCTGTCCCTACGTTGTTAGGACACAGATATTATGTTACCTTTATTGATGATTTTTCTCGCATGACTTGGGTTTACTTAATGAAAAATCGCTCTGAATTACTATCTATTTTCAACATTTGTGGAATGAAATTTTCACTCAATTTTCTGTTCGTCTGAAATGTCTTCGTACCGATAATGGGAGGGAATACATGTCCCAGTCCATGTCTAGCTTTCTTTTCGACAAGGGTATCATACACCAAACCAGTTGCCCTGATACCCCCCAACAAAACGGGGTTGCCGAAAGAAAAAATCGCCACCTTCTTGAGGTAACCCGGGCTATCCTTCATCATACGCATGTTCCCAAACACTTTTGGGAAGATGTTGTTCTTACCGCTGCCCATCTCATTAATCATCTTCCTACTCATATACTTCAGGGGGAGACACCTTATCACATCCTTTATCCCGACCACTCGGGGCCTCCTCTACCCTTCAAGGTCTTTGGGTGTGTTTGCTATGTCCGGGATGCTCGTCCCTCCGTTTCCAAACTTGATCCTCGCTCTTTGAAGTGTATCTTCCTTGGATACTCTCGGACTACCAAGGGATATCGCTGTTATTCTCCAGAACTCCACAAATACATCATTTCTTCAGATGTTGTCTTCCTCGAATCTATCTCTTATCGTACCACTGGCTCTCCCCTTCCCACTTCATCTTCTGATCTCTCTCTCGATGAGATGCTAGTTCCTCGTCCTGATTCTGCTCTCGTCTCTCCGACTGACATATTGTGCCCCCTTTGGGGACAGGTCTACTCTCGTCGCACTTCTGACAGAACTGAAATACCACCATCTCAGCCTACCTCAACCATTGATGGCACAACTACTGTTCCTCAGATTGCTCCTGCTAGTGAGGACCAGAACCAAACTGAAGTGCCTGCCGCTCCACCTCTGGCTAGTACCGAGCTTCCTATTGCTCTCCGCAAGGGAAGTCGGACTTGCCAGAATAGACCTCTCTATGTGAGCTCTTATCAGGGGTTGTCTGCTTCTCATACCGCACTTCACTTGATGTTGGATCAGTACACCATTCCCTCAACGGTTGGGGAGGCCAAAACTCATCCTGGCTGGATGGCTGCTATGCAAGAGGAATTGACGGCACTTCAACTGAATAATACTTGGGAACTTGTGTCTTTGCCTCCTGGAAAGCGCGCTATTGGTTGCAAATGGATCTACTCTGTTAAAGCCAATGCTGATGGCTCTCTTGCTCGCTTGAAAGCCCGTCTTGTTGCCAAAGGCTATACCCAAACTTCTAGCGTGGATTATGAGGAAACGTTTGCACCTGTTGCCAAGATGTCCTCTATTCGGATCGTGATCTCTCTTGCAGCCACTCACCGGTGGCCTCTCCATCAGTTAGATATCAAGAATGCGTTCCTTCATGGGTCCTTGGAGGAAGAGGTGTATATGGAACAACCACCTGGGTTCGTTGCTGAGGGGGAGCGTGACAAGGTGTGTCGTCTCCTTGCCTCCTTATATGGGTTGAAACAATCCCCGCGCCAGTGGTTTGCTCGCTTTCGGTCTGTTGTCACCAAATTCGGACTTACCAAAAGTGTCAAAGACTCATCTCTCTTTTATCGGAACTCCTCTGCTGGTACTGTGCTCCTAATTGTGTATGTTGATGATATCGTCATCACTGGTAGTGATCCTAAAGGGATAGCCGATCTCAAAGCGTTCTTACACTCCAACTTCCAAACCAAAGATCTAGGGCTGTTGCGATACTTCCTTGGGATTGAAGTTACTGATCATGACGACTCTATCTTTGTTTCTCAACGTAAATATGCCCTTGATCTGTTATCTGATCTTGGAATGTCTGACTGCCGCCCTATGGATTCTCCCCTTGAACCAGGAGAAAAGGGCCTTCATGCCGAGAGCAAATCTTCTATGGGAGAGATTCAGGCTTTTGCTTGCACGGGTACATGGATATTGATTATGGAGGAGATTCGGATGATCGGAGATCGACGTCTGGATATGTCTTTATGACAGGCTCTACATCTATATCATGGTGCAGCAAGAAGCAAGATTCTGTGTCTGTCTCTACCACGGAAGCGGAGTACAAAACTTCGGCTTTGGCAGCTCAGGAATCCATCTGGCTTAGGAGGCTTGTGGAGGACATTCATAGGGAGGTGCGAGGTCCTACTCTGCTACGTGGTGACAATGAGAGTGCTCTCAAACTGGTGAACAATCCAGTTTGTCACGCGCGTACTAAGCACATGGAGATTCATCACCATTTCATTCGTGAGAAGGTGTTGGAGGGATCTCTGACTGTGGAGCATATGCAGAGCAAGGAGAACGTTGCTGACATATTTACTAAGCCGCTGGCGAAGGGACCATTTGGTCGGTTGCGGAGTTTGCTAGTGCTGACTTTCACTTCCCACTTCAAGGGGGAGTGTTAAATTTTTGAAGTGGAAGTGGATTAGTGTTGGGCGGTCTGCAGGTTGGAGACCGCAGAGACCGCGCGGTCTGCGTTGGTTCTCTGATCAATTCTGTCTGAACGGTCTGATCTGGGAGATCGCTGTTTATCCAAGCAGCTCGCGCGGTTTGTTCTGGCGACTTGTTCAAGTCGGCCAGATGTTCAAGTAAGTCTGCCTTCTTGCAGTGACCAGGCGGTCTGACGTGTTGTTCTAGTCGGTCTGATTACTGAAAAAGTTCTTTGCATTTGCAATAAGACCGGGCGGTCAGTTTTCTGTGACCGCGGTAACCGGGCGGTTTGTGATAACCGTATGGTTTAATAAGAAGCTGTTAGCTTTGCTGAGCTCGGGCGGTCTGTTTTGTGAGACCGCTCGCGATCTGATGGGCGGTTATTGTATCCCGGTTTGTGCAGTGACGACATCCGTCTTCTCGCCTATAAATAGGGGTGCAGGGCCCGTCATTAATAACGAGAACTGAAAGAACCAAAGTTGGCTTGATTGTGCCGGTCTCAATTTGAGGTCGCGCGGTCTGAGATTTTGTCTGACCGGTTTTTGTGTTCGCAGGTTAGCGACTAGCAACTCGCGGTCAGCTTGTCTCCCTTCTTCCAGCTTTGAATAAACCAGTCCGGGCAGACTGTGTTTAGGTGTTCTTGGTCTGTGCAGCGAACTCAGTTGATCAGGCGGTCTTAAGTGGCCAGGCGATCTTGAGTTGCGGTCTGCAGCAGGTAGCAGTTTCTCTGTTCAGTGTTTGCGGGTTCTTCTGTGATTAAGACCGTGCGGTCTGGGCGATCAAGGAGTGCGAACTGGTTGTTTTTCAGCAGTTGAATAAAGCAGCAGGTCGGGCGGTCTGTGGTTGCGGTCTGGCAGGTGCGGCTTGTACTCTGTTCGCGCGGTCTCAGAGGCTATCCGTCTGGCTTGTCTGTTCGCGCGGTCTGGCGGTCTAAAGTGGTGCAGTCGCCAGCAACTTGTATTTTGTGTTTTGTGCTTCTCTCCTCCGTGATTCTTATGAATCATGTCTCCCCATGTATACCTCGAATTGTGAAGAGATAGTTAATACCATAGCACTATTCGTTCTTCTCATTGTCATTGTTGTGCTACACTTGTGAAAAGTTTTGTGAAGTGTTTCCGCATTTTACTTCACCTCCGGACCTCAACTTTTTTAACAGAGGGCTGTCGGAGGAGCGTCGGGTGAGCGTCCGGGAGGCGTCCATCCGGGAGTTCGCAAATGGCCGGGCAGAAATGGTTTCGTGAATCGCAATGGGGAAGGGGTACGAATATAGGATTTTAGGGTTATAAAAATGCTATTTTAGAGGGAGTCATGGTGTGTGAATAGCTAAAAAAGATGTACAAATAACACCACCCAAACATAAAGACAGTGGATACCAGAGAGATATCACCGATGAACAGTGGACTTCGATCCAACAGCTAACATAACAATAGATATGGATTTGGAAGGAGAACTGAATGAGAATAGCATGTATTCCCAGTCATATGTTTGAATGCTCATGAGCCGATATCCTATGTCCGAGGAGTAGTGGTGAGGAAAACAAAGAATATATATGTCTGAGTGTAGAATTAAATGGATGAAGCAACATGGAGGATTAAAGATTGCCCTGAGATTGAATAAACTTTGGATAGTATTTTCTAGAGATCGCCACACCTAGACTGTTACTCTCTGAGATACATGAATCCATTTGGTTAGTAGTGACAATATTTTCCTCCATTTCAGAGGGCTTCCCC
This sequence comes from Dactylorhiza incarnata, assembly GCA_033032865.1. NCBI lineage: Eukaryota > Viridiplantae > Streptophyta > Magnoliopsida > Asparagales > Orchidaceae > Dactylorhiza > Dactylorhiza incarnata. The sequence continues at coordinate 2,890,124 of JAWHQI010000061.1, read as the reverse complement.
TGGAGCTTCCAACATTTGTTCATCACCTGAACTTCTTAGCAAATTTTCCCACACAGCTACCACTGTGATTACTATTTTGGATCTCACTTTATCCAGATTTCCACAACCTCTACCACATCTTCATCTTCCATTTCTACTTGTGAAAGCATGACAGAATTATCTCAGGCCAGACTTCCTCCTGAAGATGAATCACTAATCACCTCATCACTCATAACTCTCATTACGCTAGATATGCCTTAGAAAGGGTGGTCATTGGCACATCACTTAAGATCTGGAATAGAATTGCACTGAACTAGGGACTCAAGCGCCCTAAGAATGTCATCAGAGCCAGTAATTCCCTTCGTTCCAGTATGAACTTTACATAATCAGTGACAATAAGGCATTCAACTTTTCATTGATTCTACATAAATTTCAACTCAGATATCGATTTATTACGCATGGCACATCCACTCCACGCCTAGAGACCTCGAATAAGCGACTAGCACTACTCTTTCCAAAATAGAGCATGTCAAGGTTAACTCCATAATTGATTAATGTTGGAAAAACAATGTAAAAAAGCACAAAAATGAAGGCCCAGTTTGAGCTCGCTTTCTTTGTATTTGTTTAGTCCCACATCTTACAATAGGTTTTCCACTCCCCTCTCTCTTCCTATAAAAATGTACAAAAGGCTTGTATATGATGATCATGAGGAATTAATAAAATTAATCTTTTATTTATCTCAATATCTGTACCGTTCTACATGGTATCAGAGGCATTCAATCATCTTCTCATTTCCGGTTGAAGCCCTTGCTCCCGGCCGGACTCTGTATGCTCCCGCCCGCCCGCCTGTGGCCCGGCGAACTCCTCTCGGTAGACCGCTCCTCAGCATTCTCCTCTTCCCTCGTTTCCACCCGTCCCCGGTTGTTGCTTTTATAGCTTTCCATCGCATGTTCGCTCTTCTCGCCAAGATTCCCAGCTCGACTGACCGTCCTCTCCGGCTGTCACGACCCGTCTAATAACGAATATCAGAGTGCGCTACGGGCGGGTCGTGATGCCGCAGACATGGGTAAAGAGAAATCATGTCTGCTAGGCGGGTGCTGTAATACCAGAATAGCTGTAGAAAATAATTAGATTTTGAAGAACAATACCAGTTAGATATATTATGCGGAAGCTTGAATTAAAGGTGATGCTCATGCACTTTGATTAATTCTCATACTATAATTATGATGTAAAAGTAGGTGCTAGTAAACCGCAGAAACCAAATGAACATTTATATAATGCTGAAATACATCCATATCATCCTAAGAGTTGTCCACGATACAAGGAAAATGCTTGAAAATAACTAGTACAGGAAAGCTAAATCCAAAAGTAAAAGAACAAGATACAGAGGACCTGATGCAGCAATTACAAAAAAAAGGTAAACCTCCGACAGACGGGAGCTGGGCGAGGAACAGCTCAGGAAGTAGGCGGCGCAGTCACGAACCCTAAGGCAAGTCCAAACAGAAGGAAAAGCCTCAGAACAAGATCAACAACAGAGATTCAAGTTAATAAAATGAACAAGTAAACTGGGAAACAAGCATAGCAGTAAAGTACGTCAGAGACTAACTGAGATTCTTTAGTAAATTTTAGCCTACTCCGGAGTTTAGCCTAAACACAAACGTATAAGCATAAATCAATGAAAGGCGTGTGTGTCGCCATTTGATGTACAAGATTCTAGCATGGGAGTAGATGCAAGGCTTAAGCTACCGCTGCTTACAAGATTCCCTTATTGGTTTCTGTTACCATTCGAGCGTGAACTCATTTTTTTGGTGTCACATCAAACGACACATTCCCTTTCATTGTTTGCCTATGACGTCTAATGAGCTTACTTATCTGCAAGTAATAAATTCAAGTGGGGGCTAGTGCGGTACCAGTGTGACTTAAATAAAACTTGTTTGCAAGCGAGAGAGTTTTCTCTACTTGCCTTAAGGAGAAGCCGGGCTTGAAGGCGGCGGCTAAGAGGCAAGGTCTAAACTTTAGCGGAACCTGTTCAAGATGCGTTCACATGAAATGTTTGTTTCAACGCTTATTCCTACGCGCACACATGACTATGTTGTGTAATTAATTCAAGGGGGCGAGTACAGGAAAATTTACCTCCCTCGTCAAAGAGGGGAGAAGTGGTTACCGCAAGAGATCCGAAGGTTTTGGCGGCGGTTGAATCCGGGAAAACCCTAAATCGGAGAGGGTTTGTGATGATTCCATCAATCAGGTCGACGAGAGGTACCGGAAAAATCACAACACAACGCGGTTAGTCGATTATATGAGGGTTACATGCTTGGTCTTTAAAAACATGCGCGATTAGGAACACGAATCTACACTAACATTTCTGAAAATTCTGAATAAAATGGAGGAAGAGAGATCTCTTACCCAAATAGCCCAAATCCGACCAAAAAAACTGAGAAAAGGCGGGTCCGAGCAAACCCTAGATGTTCTCCTTGCAAATCTCCGGCTAAATCGAAGAGGAAGGGCTGCCGGAGGAAGGAAGGGTGGCTGCCGGGGGAGGAGGGTCTGGCTGCCGGCCAGAGGAGGAGAATGAGGGGGCTGCTGTCGGCCAGAGGAGAAGAAGAGGGGAGGCGCAGCTGGAGGAGGCGGCGGCGGCTGGAGGAGACGCAGGAGGTGGCGTCGGCGGCTGGAGGAGCAGCAGGGGTCGACGTCGGCAAGGGGAGGTGCAGTCGCAGGCGCAGGCGGGATCGACTTCGCGAGCGGGAGACGGAGCGCTGGAGGGAGTCGGAAGGAATCGGGAGCGGGAGCCCTAGCGGGTTGGTTTGCGATTTTTGCGTGAGTGCTGGGCCGCGATTTTTAATCGGGGGAGGGGAGATAGGCGGGCTGCGGTTAGATGAATAGGGAGGTAACAATTGGTTTATATTTAGTGTTTTGGGTTATTACACCGGCTCGAGCCTATTCTCTGCTCTCCTGTTCGCTGGTCACCGTTGTTTCTCCTCCCTCACTGATCGTTGGTCTCTTGCGATCTCATCTTGCCGGACTCACCTGTTTTGTGCTCGCCTGCGAGCTCCTCGGCAATCTCAGACCGAGCCAGTGACTGCGAGCTCTTGACCTTGACATCACTTGCCGAGCTCACGCCAGTGATCGCCAAGATTTCCCTTGCTCATCTGTCGAGACCGAGCACCTGCCTACTCGTAGTGATCGCCATTTCCTGCGATATTCGTTAGACCGCTGCAGTTTCATCGCCTCTCTGATCGTCGGCATCCGCTTACCTTTGTCGCCACCACCTTACCGCTGGTTGGCCACAAGCTCTTGACCGCAAGTGATCGCAAGCTCCTGCTCGCGGTGACCTCTCCTGACCACAAGTGACCGCAAGTTTCTGCTTTGATCATCCCTGTGGCCGCTCCTTTGCTCTTATAGTCGCTATCTCCAATGGTCGAAGATGATGCCTCTCTTCCAGCCCGTGTTGCGGCTCCTCTTCCTGAAGTTTGTGATGAACTACAGATCACCACTATTTCTCTTAGTGGGAAAAAGAATTATGTTAAATGGATACACTCGGGTTGTAACGCCGCCCCAAGGCCCTGGACTTACCATCGGGACAACGTCCACCGACAGCCTCGCCTGGCGACCGTTACCGGGGTGCAGCCCAAGCACCCCAACCCCTCTCCAGCCCACAGGCGGGTTGTTGGTGGCCACAGCCTCCCTTTGGTGAGAAGTGATCCAGTTAAGTGCCTCTACGGGGCCTTCCCAGGAGGTCACCCATCCCAGTACTACTCCAGCCCGAGCACGCTTAACTATATAGTTCTTTCACTTCTCATCACCAATTGAGCAGCTCAATTGGTGATGAGAAGTGAAAGAACTATATAGTTAAGCGTGCTCGGGCTGGAGTAGTACTGGGATGGGTGACCTCCTGGGAAGGCCCCGTAGAGGCACTTAACTGGATCACTTCTCACCAAAGGGAGGCTGTGGCCACCAACAACCCGCCTGTGGGCTGGAGAGGGGTTGGGGTGCTTGGGCTGCACCCCGGTAACGGTCGCCAGGCGAGGCTGTCGGTGGACGTTGTCCCGATGGTAAATCCAGGGCCTTGGGACGTTACACGGGTCGTCGTGTCCTTCAGACAAAAGGCCTTATCCATCATCCGACCAAGGCTACTCCATCTGAGTCCTCCGAGGAATGGCTTCGTGATGACGGTCGTGTCCAATCTTGGATTCTCAACTCAATGGACAGCGAACCTTATCGTATGGCCATGTATCATGAGACGGCCAAAGCCATGTGGGAGGAACTTCACTCCCTTTATTCTGGCAAGGGCAACATGCAACACCTCTTTGACATCATCTCGGACCTTCAATCTCTTGACCCGGGGGTGACTGACGACTTAACTTCCTTTGTTACGCGCTCCAAAACTCTAGTAGAGGCCTGGATTCAGCATCAACCCCCAACAACAGATCTCACCGCCCAACGTGCTCAGAAAGAAGCAATCACTATTGTCATGATGATGGCCCGTGTCCCGCCCCACCTCCACAGCGTCCGACTTAGATCCTAGCCTCAACCATTCCTTCTCTGTCGGATGTGTGCTCCATGCTATTAAAGGTCACACCCCCGACCGATGCTACTGGGAATTTCTCTCCGGCCCTTCTCCAGCGGTCACCTCCATCCCATTTTACTACTCCACCCTCACGTGGAGGTCGCACCGCTTCTCGGGGTAGGTGATGTAAACCAAACCTAGGGTTTCTAAAAAAAACAAAATACTTTTTATGCGACTAATTTTATCTTGTTGAGGCCGAGCGGGCCAAATCGACTTTCGCGCGCGAACTCACACTTCAGGCGCTTAAACTTCAAAGATCGTTAATTATTATTTGAGGAAAACTCTTGGAGTGTAATATGAGTAAAATCCGTTACGAGTTCGTTCCGTTCACAAGCAAATCACAGACAATAATTTATGAATAACGACAAATTAAACAACGAGAACGTCCGAGGCAAGCTTAACTAATTATTTGAGTTGCATAAAATTTATACTAATGAATTAAGCAGGAGAGTGGCAGAATTACCCCGGCATACGCAGTAACTACGACGAGATTTGGCCACTTCAAATCAGTAGCCTTGCTGGAGGAACCTGAATCAAAGCTGGAGGTAATTTTCTCTCAGAACTGTCGATAGAGGAATTGGAGTCGAGGAGGCCGCTGTAGATCGTCGAGGAAAATCTGTCCCAAGCAGGCTGACGGAGGAGTCGAAGAGGCCGCTGGAGTGCTTCGGCCGGAGGTCCTCTTAACGCTGGAGTAGATCGACGAGGTCGACGGCGCACTTGACGGGAGGACCCTTCTCGGCAGATGAACGCAGTCTCGCGCGAAGCTTGTTGTCGTCCCGGCGCCTGGCGATGTCGTGGCAGTCAGAGGGAGGCGCCGCCAGGGGAGAGACGGAGCTGTGGAGGTTGGCGTTTGGCGGGGGAGTTTGTAGCGTCGGCGGTTGTAGCGAGGATGCACGCTGTTGCTGGGATAACATAGGAACGACAAAAGATGTCGTTCTCTGTCAATACCCAAGCCCCTTCTTTAGGTCACGATGGGGACTTTTAATAGAGAAATCCAATTTTGGCTTTTTAGATTGTTTCCAAAAGTATTTTGATACTTATTTTCAGATTTTTTTCAGAGGTTAACTTCCCTAATCGGGGAATATTTTATCCCTTACCTTTGATTTTATTCTCTTTTTAATTTTATGCCTTTATAATTAATTTAACTTGCCTCTTTCGCCCTAGCTATTCAAAATGCCGGACCATTTATTTAGGGTCTCACCGGGCGGTCAAACCAATGAGCCAGAAATTTAAAATACCGTTAGTACATAGGAAAAATAACAGGAAATACAAATAGCAAATAATAATAAAATATAATTGACGCGTGATGACATCACGCATCCACGGATGCGGCGATGGTTGCATCAGTAGGGGTCGACCCAATCGCGCTCCTCTTAGGTGTACTTACTGTGGCAGGGATGGTCATCTCGAAGTTACTTATTACCGTAAGCACGGTATGCCACTCGCTCTGCATGCCTCCATTGCGGTCAAAGCTCCAACCAACACTCAAACTGGCATTGATGCCCTGCGCAACCAACTCCAGCAGCTTCAAGGGAAGATCAGCAGTTTCTCCGACTCTGCTGCGTCTATCTCAGATGAAGGTATCTCCTATCTCACCCATAGTTCATCCTGGATAATGGACTCCGGAGCAACACACCATATTACCCTAAAGAAACCTTCTCAATACTTGGATTCTGAGCATCCCAAGTTCATCACTGTTGCCAATGGGGACACCACCCCGGTGTCTGGATCAGCCGACATACCCCTTACTCCTTCGATCGCTCTTCGCTCGGTTCTTCATGTTCCGGGCTCCCCTTTCATTCTCCTCTCTATTAGTCGTCTCACTCAAGACCTTGATTGCTATGTAACCTTTTCTTTTACCTCTTTTGTTGTGCATGATCAAAAGACGCAAAATATAATTGGTAAAGGGCAACTGTCGAATAGGCTCTACATCCTGAATCTCCCCCCCCCCCCCCCCCCACGATTCTCTCTTATGTTAGCTCTGTCGAATGACATCGACGTCTTGGGCATGTCCCTCTCCAAATCCTCCAGAAAGCTCTCCCATATTTGTCCCTCAACGACTTCACATGCGAGTCTTGTATCTATGGCAAACAACATCGTTCTACTTTTTCATCTCATTGTACTCGAAGTGATGCTCCCTTTGTTTTAGTTCATTCCGATATTTGGGGACGCTATAAAATAGCAAGTGTTTCTGGCTATCGTTACTTCCTTACAATTATTGATGATTACTCTCGTATGACATGGTTATATTTACTTCATGATCGCTCTGAACTCACTCGTGTATTTCGTGCTTTTATTATTGAGACTCGCAACCAGTTTTCTACAACTATTAAAACTCTTTGAACCGACAATACTCGTGAATACACAAGTCATGTGTTTACAAACTTGTGTGCTGAGTTTAGGATCATCCATCAAACCTCCTGTGAATATACCCCCCAACAAAATGGAGTTGCAGAACAAAAGAATTGTCACCTCCTCGAGGTCGCATGCTCTCTTATGCTTCAAATGAATGTTCCCAAACTTTATTGGAATTTCGCGGTTTCTACAGCTTGCTACCTTATTAACCGCATGCCCTCCTCCATTATCAACTTTGTGGCACCCTTTAAACTTCTTTTTCCTTCCACAACCCCCTTCCCAGTCACATCTCGTGTCTTCGACTGTGTTTGCTATGTTTGCTACTCTCCCAATGATCGAAAGGTTGTTACATCAGCTGATGTAACCTTTCTCGAAGACCAACCCTATCATTCCCAACCCAGTGACCTTCCACTGCCTCCTCTACTCCCGCGGCCTACTGTTCTTGTTACGTCTAACCTACCACCTCTCCTTCCCACGCCAATCCCAAACGTACCACCAAAACCACCTCTGCTTCATGTGTATACTCGTCGTTCTCCTCCGTCTGCTGCTCTACGAGAGGTGTCCTCTAATAATGATATTTTGCAGCCTACAGATCAGGCAATTGTTTCTACTGCTCACCTGATGGAGCATTATGTCTCCTTACGCCGCCTCTCTCCGGCACTCCGACAATTTGCAACTTCTTTATCTTCTATTTCCACCCCTAACTCTGTGCAGGAGGCTCTTCAACATCCAAGGTGGCAGGCGTTCAAGGATGAGGAAATGTCGGCTCTTTGGGCGAACCAAACTTGGGATCTTGTCCCTCTTCCTCCCGGCCAGACCTGTGTGGGATGTAAGTGGGTATTTGCCATCAAACATGGTCATGATGGGACAGTTACGTCTGAAGGCTCGCCTTGTGGCTCGTGACTTTACTCAATAAGGTATGGATTATGATGAGACCTTCTCTCTGGTCGCCAAACTGAATATTGTTCGTGTTTTAGTCTCCCTCGATGTTCATCGACACTGTCAGTTGCATCAATTGGATGTAAGAAACATCATTCTCAATGGCGATTTGTAGGAGACTGTCTATATGCAACAACCTCCCAGGTTTGAGACCATGAGGGAGTCCCATGTATGTCGTTTGAAGAAATCTCTTTATGGTCTCAAACAATCTCCTCGAGCATGGTTTGACAAGTTTAGTCAGGTTGTTTGTGTTGTTGGGTTCACCCGAAGTTCTGCCGACTTTTCTCTATTCACTCGTCATCGTCCAACAGTCACAGTGATTCTCTTGGTGTATGTCAATGATAATTTGATTACGGGAAATGATCTCAAAGGAATACACATGAACGAACAACATTTGACTTCTATTTTTCAAACTAAGGACCTTGGAAATCTTCGATACTTCCTTGGTCTCGAGGTGGCTCGGCGTCCTGATGGACTTGTTCTATCTCAACGAAAGTACTGTCTTGACTTGCTTCATGATGTTGGCTACTCTGGATGCAAGCCTGCTGACACTCCTATGGATATCAATCACAAGCTATGCGCTCATGCCACAGATTCCGATCTACTTCTTCCAAACCCAGAGTATTATCGTCGTCTTATGGGAAAGCTAATATATCTCACTGTTATGAGACCTGATATATCTTTTGCTGTTGGAGTTCTCAGTCGATTCATGCATGAACCACGAATCCCTCATCTTCAGGCAGTTGAGCTAGGGGTGAGCATAAAAAACCGCAAACCGCAAAAACCGCCCGCACCGCACAAACCGCACCGATTTTTAAACCGCACCGCGTAGTTTTGGTGTGATGCGGTTTTGAACTTTTACAAACTGAGCGCGGTTCGGTGCGTGCGGTTTTTGGATCTTGAAAACCGCAAAAACCGCACCGACTATTTACATATTTTCAAATTTCATAAAATTATGTGGGTGTTGTGTATATCTAGGACTTAAAACCATTTAGATTCATTATATTTGCATTTGATATGTCATTTCATATGTAACTAAATCAGTCATATCATGCGAATTGTAGTATCTGAAGATCTATTTTTAGCTCGTGGTTGATTTTGTAGTATTTGCATTTTAAAAATATATGTATTACACATTTTTCATGAAAATATAACTCATGCAACTATGTTTTTGCCCAAATTTTACATCTTATTTTGCCTCGCATTATTCTCTTGGTGTCTATGTATATCACATGCTAAAAACCGCACCAAAACCGCAACCGCACCGCAAAAAACCGCACCAAACCGAAACCGCAACGCACAATTTCAGTGCGGTGCGGTTTTGCTCAGGCCAAAACCGCGCCCTTGCGGTGGTGCGGTTGCGGTTTGGGCCAAAACCGCACCAAACCGCACCGCGCACACCCCTAAGTTGAGTGTATCCTTCGATACTTGAAGGCTGCTCCTGGACAAGGACTTGTATACAAGCCCTCTTCGTCTCCCTTATCACTTATTGCATATTCTAACGTTGATTATGTTGGTTCACTCGATGATCGTCGTTCCATAAGTGAATATTGTACATACTTTGGTGGAAACCTTATCACTTAGCGTAGCAAGAAGCAGTCAGTAGTTGCTCGCTCATCAGCCAAAGCTGAGTATCAGTCAATGACCTTTGTTGTGTCTGAGCTTACCTAGTTGGAGAGTCTTTTAAGTGACCTTGGTGTTAGACTTTCCTCAACGACCATTCTCTATTGTGACAGTCAAGCTGCTATACATATTGCCAAGAATCCTGTTTTTCATGAACGTATCAAACACATTTAAGTTGACTGTCACTTCATTAGGGAGAAGGTTCAACTGAAGAAGCTAGAGTTGAAATATGTTCATGTTGCTGGGCAAGTTGTTGATATTCTCACAAAGGCATTATCTCGACCGTTATATTATCAGTTCTTATCCAAGCTTGGTGCCTACGATTTGTATGCTTCAGCTTGCGGGGGAGTGTTGGAAAAACAATGTAAAAAGACCCAATAATGAAGGCCCAGTTTGAGCTCGCTTTCTTTGTATTTGTTTAGTCCCACATCTTAGAATAAGTTTTCCCCTCCCCTCTCTCTTCCTATATAAATATTAAAAGGCTTGTATATGATGATCATGAGGAATTAATAAAATTAATATTTTATTTCTCTAAATATCTATACCTTTCTACAATTAACATTAGAGCAAAGCGACAATAGGTCAGACAAGTGAGTGTCCGTGCTATCCCACAGGAGCTCCACTAGATTTGCATCAGTCATGCCACTAGATTTGCATCAGTCATGTCCCCCCCACCCCCATCACTCCCACAGATGATGCAGGAGGGGGATTCATAGTGGTTGTGGAGTGAGAAAAGAATTTTCAATCATTACATATATCATATCAATTATGGACATTCAAAGCAAGGTGTCTTGGTGCATGTTTGTTTTTTGCAAATAACATAATTCTAATTAGTGAGACATCTACTTAGTTATGTAGATTAATGGAGATATTACTTAGAAGATAAATGATTAAAATAATAGAACATAAAATAAGTACATGATATGCAAATTTAGTAGATGATATTAACAAATATTAATTCTTCTTATTTAAAGATAAAGAGATACATAGTTGTGACGAAAGTAAGCACTTTGATCGATCATTAGAAAAAATGGGTATACAGACAATGATATAATCATATAGTTAAAGTTGGGTTGTTAAAATAAAGAAGTGCCCTTGGAAGCACTAAGAGAAAAGAAAACACTACGGATAATTAAAAGTATAATTTATAAAATTGCAATTAGGCCAATGATGTAAATAAGATAAAAATTGTTGACATTAAGGTGAGTGTGACAAAAATAAGAACTAAGACATCTATTGCAAAAATAGGTTACGTGGTTTGAGCTTGTCCAACAAAGACTAAAAAATACACTAATTAGAAGAGTAGATATAGTTAATCACAAAATATTAGATACGAGAATGGGTAGACCCAACATAACATGATGAATACATTTGTATAGTTTATGTTTATAACACAGGAAGCACTTGCCAGAAATGAATAAAGAGCTATTAATGATGATGACAATAATAGAGTAATTATATGTGCAAATCAAGTTTGGCTATGTGCAAATCACGGTTATGTGCAAATCAAAAAAATTTAAGTACAAATCAACTTATTAGGTGCAAACCAAGCTGAAGGAATCAGAAAAAGCCTAGGAAGTGCAAATCGGCAATCCACTTCTTATTTTATCTTTTCCTAAAATCACGAAACCTCGTGAAAACTTGTACAAAACTTGACGCATGCAGAGGGGTGAGACGCTACCAAGGTCAACATTTTGAAATTTAAATAGTTTCTCCCAGTTAGAGACAGAGTGGAGGGAATAGAATGAGAATAAAATTAATTGAATGAAACAGGGGATGAAAATCACTATATTGAGAGAGAGCAATTCTTGCCAGTTTCAAACAAGGGACAAACAGTTTGGATGGTTTCTATCTGTTTGGATGGTTGCTAATATTGTCAAAGCCGGAGAAAATGGAGAAAATGGAGAAAAGGGGGAAACATGGGACGAAACTATCATTTCCACTGTTTCTATCTGTTTGAAAGAGCGAAATAGGGGACGGAACTGTGAAGCTAGAGCAGGTGGAGTTGGAGAGGTTTAAATATCAGATGGCTGTTGGTCGATTAAAGTTCGGTATTATACAGTCGATGGAGTTTTTTTTTTGGAGAAGGGGGATCGAGATATGTGGTGGAAGAGAGGGGAGAGGTAGGGTTGGGTTTATAGTGCTTGCTTGGGAGGAAGATGAAGTGAAGGTTCACAGACTTCCGACCGCGTGCGCGAATGATTATTTGGGTACTGAGAGGAAGGAATCAGAAGAACGCCGTCAGTGATAATCAAAGCTGGAGTCGGAGAAGGAAAAAACGGAACTGTTTTTGGTGTTGGGCTGCACCTAATTTTTTAGAGGATACAAGGAAAATATTCTTTAATGATAGTTTGATTTTTTTTGCGGTTTGCACGTGTAGCTAAAATTGGGCTGCACATAACACCACTCCAATAATAACATAACAAACAAATCTATTAATAGAGTAAGAAAACTTCATGAAGAAAGAAACATGGTCGTGCGTTTCATTGCAAACTAGAATAGGGCAGCCCGGTGCACAAAGTATCCCCGCGCAGTGAGGGTCCGGGGAAGGGTCCCACCACAAGGGTGAAAAGTAGGCAAACCTTACCCTATTTTTTTGCAAGAGGCTGCTTCCAGGACTCGAACCCGTGACCTCAAGGTCACACGACGACACCTTAACAGGTGCGCCAAGGCTCCCCTTCCATTGCAAACTAGAATGAATGCAATAAATAAAGAGAACTGGGAATAATAATTAAAAAAAATATTATCCCTAATATTACCAATCAAATCAACCTTGTCTAATTTTGATTCGAATTTTTTACCCATAGGGTTGACAATTTCTATGCTAATCAAATGAAAAACAGGAAATAGTCTTAATTTAAAATAGTTGACATTCAATACCTGCAGCCTCCATGGAGAATGGATGAAGGATATGCAATTAGAGTAAAAAAAATCCTGAAAAGTAAAACATTATAGAGTGAATGTATGAGAAAAATTGCGTACATGTTCGCCTGGATTTCTCGAAACCATAGTATTATATTACGGTTCCTTGTAGAGACAGTTGTAATAGTACCAAAGTGATAGTACACAAATGTTTCATAACAAAATATAATACGAATACCAGATTTCTATGAGAAATGCTACTTTGACACAGAGTACAGGAAACAAACCTTGGCACGTATGTTAGGATTAGATGCCACAGACTAGAAAATAAGGTAAACTAGTGAGCTGCTTGCTGTTTCGTTTAAAAGTTGTATTGCTGTCATGTTCACAAAAACAATGAACTATAGAAAATTTGTATAATTTTATTTTCCAGGTTTAAGTGAATTCAAGGTAGGGAAGGATACATTGCTATAAATATATGGGAAAGGGTTTACAATTACCATCAGCCTTCACGATAAGAAAATGTGAGCACAAATAGTATGAAAAAAGCCACTGAACATAAATCTTAAATAGTTACACAGGTAGCACCCCATACATCATATCAGCATAAATCTAAACATTATTGATATATACTGCACCTATACTTTCAGCTCTGGTTGGGAGAGTGCCGAGCGCAGTTTTTCTCCAAACGTCATTGTGGCACTCTGGCTATTTGGATGAGTGGTATTTGTAGAAGCTGTGCCCACGCAGCATGGAATTGGCCTCCATATGCCATTTTCAGCCCGTTCTGGATTATGGGAGGAGCTCTATCATGGTTTGTGGTGGCATTTGTAAGAAACATCACTGCACCCAACAAGCTCTTCCGAGCAGAACCTTAATTTTGGCAATATGGCATGCTTCTTGTTCAAATGCTATGGTATGCATGATTGCAATAAAATGTAAGTGAGATATAATAGCGAGATATGCTAGTGTCAAACTCTAGTTCCCCCTGAGAGTACTTTTCAAAGGACGTACCTAAACGAAGACTACCAACTACCGAGATAATCTAATAAGATTACACACTCCTCCTAATATAGGAGGGGAGGTTACATTAAATAGTAAAATGCCACAAATACATTAAATAGTAAAACTAACGCTCCTGCGCGATCAGGTCTAGATCTCACCAGTCGAGGGAAGTCATCACAATGGTATGCATACGTATTATATACTTATCAATAATCTGCCCTTAAAAATCGACTCAGTCCTCAAGATCGAGTGACGGTGATGGAATTGTCGCGCTCCATGGCCTCGAAGTCAGCAATTGTAATGTCTTTGTCTTCGGTCGTGAGTAACAACCACAATTTTTTATGGGCATTTGTAAAGAGGGGAGTAGGGTTGTTTGTAGCGGAAACAAAGGCCATGGCGGCGGAGGTCAATGTTATTTTAGTGGGAGATGCAGTGTGTTCAGAGGATTTAGCTTTGGATATGAACTGGAGGTGAGGGATGGAGAGAGGATGCCAGTGGAATCTATGGCAGGGGAGCATTGTATGGCGGCAGAGAAAGGGCGTGTGCTTTCTTCGTTGGCCCGGCGTGTGGGATGTCACCTTGTTGTAGTTAGTGCCACCACCACCCTCACCCCCAGTATCGTGTTAAATTTTGCTTCCACAAAGCAGGTCTGCAGGATGGGCACCATGAGCTCATGCGTGGGTGGATTCAGGGTGAGCAGGCCATGGATAAACTGGGACATGATGTGAAAACTCCACAAAATAGTTGACGTAAGCATCTACTGAGTCGACTTGTTGAACAATGCATAGGTTCTTGAAGTTGTTCCCAGGGCGACGCGTTTCATATCACATGATGAGTTCCTCCTTTAGACCCACGTCATGTGTAGCGTGGACTGGTAAAGCCAGCACATCCAATGAATAGCGGATCCTTCCATGTAAATCATCGTGAAGGGAGTCATGCTAGCTTTCGGAGTGAGTAGTAACTCAAACGACTGTTTGGCACGGTGGTCCAGTCAAATGTCTGAATCGTAGAACATGGACCCTCTATCCATCGGGTGCCATGAGAGGTGAAATCAACACCAGGGGAGAGCCACCATAAGTATCAATCGAGTTGTTGAGGCCCGTCAAATCAACGGCCGCAAAATTGGTGGTTGGAAACATAGAGCTTTGTTAGTGGTTGGGTGGCCTTGACAGAGAATCTGGACGATGCCAATTACGGAAAATTTCATGTCGTCCATGACAACAACAACACTCAAGCCTTTATTCCACCATAGTGGGGTTGACTATACGGATCCTTTGTCGCCAATGCGCCTTATCTTTATTCATAGTCTCATTAATGACCAAGTACATCATGTCCTTCCTAATAGTTTCATTCCAAGTCTTTTTTGGTCTAACCCTCCCCCATTTAACATGCCTAGTGTCTAAACTCTCACAGCGCCTAACAGGTACCTTTAATGGTCTCCTTTGTGCGTGCCCAAACCATCTTAACCATGCATCTCACATCTTCTCTACAATTGGTGCACTTCCACCTAAGCATCCTCATGTCCCTAACTACCATTTTTTGCTCATGAGCAAGGAAATATTTCTCATAAAACACTATCCCTCGTCGATACGATCTGCCATGTGGAGGGCAGCGTTGGTGGTGGTCGAAGTCGCGACGATGGCTGAACTGCATCGAAGAGTGAGGGCAGGCATGCGCAGGGCCAAGAAGTGATAGCCGCTAGAGCACGAATGAGATCGTAGAGGAAGAAGAATGTGCTTAGAGGGTCAATTGAAGTTGATGAGAGGATTGGAGGACATCCTCGGGCAACTGGAAGTCGGACGAAGGAAATGAGAGGGCTGGAGGGAGCCGACGTGCACAAGAAAGGCAATTGGAATCGCGTGGATCTACTGGTGGTTGAGGTGAGATGGTTTTTGAAATGACATGGAGACACTGCAAGCAACATCACATGCGAGCAGGATCATGAGGTAGAGCGAGGTCATGAGCGTGTATGGTTGCAAGCGTTGGGGTATTGACGGAGACTGCATAGTACTGTGTGATCGAGAGGCGTGAGAGCAGTTTCGAGATTGGAATTGTTGGAAGGAGGCCCGCGCGACATCCCTAATGGATTGATGGGCAAAATTGGAACGTGATTTTGGACATAGAGGCGCTAGAGCAAGGAATCCCATTACCTAAGGTAAGTGAGGGGAAAAATGGCAGGTCGGACTAAGTTGGTACGGACCAAATCAGATTGCAATCAAATGTATACGGGACACGATTGTGAGGTATACTCGCATTAAGCTCTCAAGACTGGTTCCCTCTAAGAGTCCTCTCCAAAGAGAGTTTCTAAACCGAGACTTCCAAGATGACCGAATAAGACTTCACACTTCTACTTATATCAGAGAGGAGGTTACAATAATTATTGAAACACAAATACATCAAAGACTAATATTAGACGCTCTGGAGCGATCGGGCCTGGATATCCCTAGCCAAGGCAGACATCCCAATAGTGCGTACATGCATATGTTGTGTGCTCCGGTTCGAGATCGTGTATTAGGTCGACTGAGGGGGAAATCCTTCGATAGATTGAAATTCCCCTTCCAAGATCCGGAAGGAGCAATGGTGGCGGAGGAGGAGATCAGAGAAGAGAAGACAATCAGGCGGCCGATCGAGCGAGAGGCTTGCGATTCGGAGCTGTGCGGCAGCGAGGTTCGACGCTTGCGGCTGTCGAAGGAGACGGAGCGGGGGATAGGGTTACGGGAATAGAAAGGAGGTAGAGAGAGGAGAAAGAAGAGAGAGAAAGGAAACTTGATAATACTTTTCATAAAGAACCACAATGAACCACAACCCAACCAAATAGGTTCAGCCCCTTACATGGGCCATAAAACATGTGAGTCATGCGTTAAATAAACATACGCTAAAACTGATAAAAGATAACAGGCGGGCAAGACTATCCCGCGTGGCGATTATAGGTGCGCCCCCAATGTGGGTCCGGAACGTCCATAACATCTCCTTCCCCGTCGAGATGCAGCTAAGCTGTGGTGGAAAACGAACCAGGGGCTCCGGTGGGGGGAACCCACGAAGGGCTTCAGCTGGGAGACATGAAAAGCATCGTGTATGCGGGTCTCTGATGACAGTTGAAGTTGGTGGGCCACCTCGCCGATGCGCTAGAGGATCTGGAACGACACGTAGAACTTGGGCCTCAATTTGTTGGAGGAGGGGCGGAGGCCGACGACTAACGGTACGGGCGACGCTTCAACCAAACCCAATCCCCAATGGCAAAGGACAACTCCCGACGGCCTCAGTTATAAGCCACTTCATGCGCAGTTGTGCCTGCAGTAGCCTCTCCCTTGTTGTGGCGAGTATCTAGTCCCGATCGATAAGCTCACGATCGACGGTGTCAAGGATGACAGTACCCCCACTGTATGAAAGGATCCGTAGAGGATCCCGGTCGTAGATCAAGCGGAAAGGTGTCGTCTGGAGCGCGGTGGGGTATGAGGTGTTGTAACAGTATTCCACCCAAGGAAGCCATCTGACCCAATCCTTGGGGTGATCCCTCATGATGCAGCGTAAATACATCTCCACCGTGTGGTTGACCACCTCGGTCTGTCCGTTCGACTGTGGATGGTAGGCGGTGGAGAAGGCCAACTTGGTGCTGCTTATAGTGAATAACTCCTTCCAAAATCGGCTGGTAAAGACCTTGTCTCTGTCCGAAACGATGCTCTCTGGCATCCCATGAAGGCAGAAGACCCCGTCGAAAAAGATACGGGACACAATCTCGGCCACGAGGGAGCGAGCCAAGGCAATAATATATGCACCCTTGAAGAATCTGTCGACAATGGCTATCATGGCGGTCTTGCCTCTAGAAGTGGGCAGCCCTTCGACAAAGTCTATGGATATGTCGGCTCATATCTGTGTCAATACTGGTAGTGGTTGTAGGAGTCCAGCGGGGAGGAGATGAGATGTCTTGTTCGTCTGGCAGACGGAACAGGCGACGATGAGTCTTGCACGCGGCGACGGAGACCTTTCCAAAAAAACTCGGCCTAGATGCGCCGAAGTGTCTGGTGGATGCCCTCGTGCCCACGACCATGCGTGTCCTCCAAGATGGTCTGAATCAGAGGGGAAGTGTCCTCTAGGAAGAGACGCCCCTTGTAGAATATGAGGCCACCCTTTCAGTCCAACACAGAGGTGTGAGGCCCTCTTCAATACGGCGGTGGAGCTCTGAGGCAAGTGGCGAGGATTGAATCTCCTAGCGTAGGGTTGTGACGAGGGTGGCAGTCGGGGATGAAATGGCGAAAAGATCCCCCTTGGTAGTGTGATCGCGCCGAAAAAGAGCGTCACCTGCCCTGTTCAAGGCTTCCGCCTTGTACTCCACCAAAAAGTCAAAACCGAGAAGCCTGCTAACCCATCGTTGTTGCGGGGCGGTGGTGAGGCGTTGTTCCAGTAGATACTTCAAACTGAAATGATCGATGCGGATCACAAAAGTGCGGCCCCAGAGGTATGGTCGCCTGTGTTGTAAGGCCTTGGCTAATCCGATCAATTCCTGCTAGTAAGCAGGTAGCTTATGATGGTGGAGGGCGGTTCGGCGACTGAAGTACGCAATAGGGTGTCCCTCATAGTGTAAGACAGCCCCGCAGCCCTGACTGGAGGCGTCGCACTCCACCTGGAACTCCTGGGCAAAGTCTGGTAAACGTAAGACAGGGGCAGACATCAAGGCCCTTTGGAGCGCCTGAAAAGTTGCAGTGGCGGTGTCACTCCAGACAGAGTCCTTCTTCCGCAATAGTACCGCAAGTGGTTCTGCAATGGTATTGTACCCTTGGATGAAGCGGCGGTAATACCAGGTCAGGCCAAAGAATCCGCGGAGGTAGCGAGGTTTCTGAGGGGTGGGCCACGCCGCCACACCTGAATCTTCTCTCGATCCGCAGATACTCCTTGGGCATGCACAATATGCCCGAGGTAAGCGACGCTCCCCTTGCTAAAGGAGCACTTGGAAGTCTTGAGGACGAGCCGGTGGTGGTGTATCAGTTGAAGAACAATGCGAAGATGTTGTAGATGATCTGCGAGGGACTTGCTGTATACCAAAATGTCGTCAAAAAATACTAAGATCGACTTACGCACAAGGGTTGGAATACCTCGTTCATCAGAGCCTGAAATGTGGAGGGCGCATTCGTGAGGCCAAAAGACATCACCAAGAACTCGAAGTGCCTATGATGCACCTGAAAGGCCGTCTTTTCGACACCTGCGGCTGCCATCTGCACCTGGTGGTAACCTGAAAACAAATCCAGCTTCGAGAAGAAGCGGGTGCCATGTAGTTCGCCCAAGAGCTCCTCTACCACCAGAATCGGAAACTTGGTTTCACCGTCTTCGCGTTAAGCTCCATATAGTCAACGCAAAAATGCCAAGAGTCATACTTTTTGTGCACCAAAAGGACCGGCGAAGAAAATGGTGAGACACTGCAGTGGATGATCCCATGATGTAGCATTGGTGTACACTGTCGCACAATCTCATCCTGCTGGAGGAAAGGATAGCTGTATGGGTGGACGACCACTGGAGATGTGCCTGGGAGGAGGCAGATGCGATGGTCCTAGCTGCGTGGTGGCGGAAAGCCAACCGGGGCCACAAATATCTCGGCAAAGTCGTGGAGTAGCTGCTGGAGGTCGGAAGGTACGACCGCCGGAGAGGACATCACTGGCGGGGGGATCGTTGTATATCGCGAAGGAAGTCATACTCGGGGGGGGGGGGGTGTCCATGCCACTCAATCCGTTGTGCCCCTGATACCAACACATAGTGAGGCGGTCAAAGTCTCACGCCAGTGGCCATAAGGTCCTGAGCCAACGAACGCCAAGTACCGCATAGAACCCCGGAAGGTCCACCACAAAAAGATCGACGACGGAGTGGTGGTTTTCCACCACTATGGGAACTCGATGGAAAATACCGGGGCACTCCGTCTAGTGGTCGTTGGCCATCGATACCTGCACCCAACTGCGACGTGTGATCGGTTGGTGAAGGCGGTGAGTTGTAGTCTGGCGTATAAAGATGTGGGTGTTGACCGAGTCCATAAGGGCAAGGAGCGTCTGGCCTCCAAAAGTAACGTCCAGTTGTATGGTATGCCCTTCCCGAGGGCCTTGGATGGAATGCAAGGAAATCTCCGGAATCCCCATGTCAGTGTCATCCAAATCGTCATCAGAGGGGTCGTCTACTTCCACCCAAAAGAGTCGTGTGCACCTGTGGCCCGGTCCAAAAGTCTCATCGCAATTGAAACATAGACCCTTCGCGCGGCGCTCTGTCATCTCAGAGACCGATAGGCGGCGACGAAAGGGAGGACGGCTCGGTTCGGTCCCCTTAGCCGGTCCGGGGGTGGTTGCCCAGGGGTGAACTGCCACCACTGCCGCCGCCACGAAAGGCCCATGCGGTATCCCGACGGATACCCGGATGTCGATCAAGTAAAAGGCACCTCTCCCATCCCCGTGCGAGGCTCATCACGATGGTGAGATCAATAGGGGTCTGGAACTCCACGTCAAGGAGAAGACGCTCATGTAGGCCCGATGTGAAGATGAGAACCTGCTGGGACGGAAGCATCGATGGAGTCCGAGCCAGGAGAACTTGGAACTTTTCCAAGTACTCATCGATGTACCCAGTCTACTTGAGGGCAATGAGTTCGCCGAGAGGGTTGCTGCGTAAGGGGGGTCCGAAGCGAAGTACACAAGAGTGCGTGAACACCTCCCAGGTGAGCTGGGGTGGCTCCTTGTGTAGCTGAGTGAACCACATTTGTGTCGGGCTCATAAGGTGGAACAAGGCAATTCCCAGACGTTCTTCCTCCGGTGTTCGTTGGGTTGTTAAAGAAAAGCTCACAACGGTTGATCCATGAGAGAGGGTCCTCGCAGCCTTCAAAAATGGGAAAATCCATTTTGACATAGCGGGGAACGCCTCCACCTTCGGAACGGGGGTGTTGCTGTTCGGCGTTGCGAACGGTGTCGGGGTTGTCGGGAGAAGAGCTCGTAGTCCGTTGTTGTTGTTGGAGAGTGTCGATCTGAGCTTGAAGGTTGGCCACGAGCGACTGGAACGACTCCATGAGTTTGGTGATGGTCATACCTCCGTCGTCCATGGTGGTACGCAACAGGGGTAGTGTGGGAGGAAGGGGTAAGTGACCCGGGGCGTTGCTGGGGTGAGCAGGCGGCTGAAGCTGGGCGCGGAAAACAGCGAAATCGGGCGGTTGTGCGTCGGCGACGGAATAGGAGGAAAATGTTCGTCGTCGTCGTCGTCGGAGAGGAGTGGCTCTGATACCAAGTTGTGTTCTCTGGTTCGAGATCGCGTATTAGGTCGACTGAGGTGTAAATCCCTCGATGGATTGAAACTCCCCTTCCTAGATCCAGAAGGAGCAATGGTAGCGAAGGAGGAGATCGGAGGAGAGAAGACGATCGGGCGGCCGATCGAGCGAGAGGCTTGCGATCCAGAGCTGTGCGGCAGCGGGCCTCGTCGCTTGCGACTGTCGAAGGAGACGGAGCAAGGGGTATGGTTACAGGAATAGAAGGAAGGTAGAGAGAGAGAAGGGAAACTTGATAATACTTTTCATAAAGAACTACAATGAACCACAACTGACGTAGGAGAACGTCGGGGTGGGAGGCGGAATCCTTCCGGACGGATCAACTCTCGCACGGAGAGAGTGGAAAACAGCGGATAGGGCAACAATTTCTCAATTCTCAATAATCTGCATACAACATAACACATTCCACCCTTTATACTAGGAGGGGGAAGATACCGCTATTAGCACACCCGCTAATGGCACACCAAAATAAAAGTGCAACATAGACATGCAAATATAAAATAGAAAACAACATATGCTACGGAAATAATTAAACGGCCCGGGGCTTCCAAAGCGGGTCGATCTTTTCTAGCCACGCGATTCCGGACTCGCCGGGCGATCCTCCAGTCGCGTTGTGGCCGTCTGCGATGCATCCTTCATCATTCGCCGCCGCTTGGGAGGCACTCGACCTCGAGTGCTCGGGGTAAAGCGGAATGTCCGGGTAGAAAGGGGACAAATCGCTCACGTTGAAGGTCTTGGAAATGTTGAGGTCCGGTGGAAGGTCCACCACATAAGCGTTGTCATTGATCTTGCGGGTGATGGGGAAAGGGCCGTACTTCTTTGGCATGAGTTTGTGGTGGTGGCCCGCGGGAAGCCTCTCCTTGCGGAGGAAAACCATCACCAAGTCTCCCACCGCATAGATCTTCTCGCGCCGGTGCTTGTCGGCCATAGCCTTGTATTTGGCATTAGACTCGAGCAGCTTGAGCCGGGTATCAGCTTGGATGTCGCGGGTTTCTTCCGCCAACTGGGCCGCGAAGGAGGAGTGGCCGGGAGGCGGGCGAGATCGAGTGCATGCCGGGGAACCTTGGTATAGACAATGGAGAATGGCGAGCGACCGGTAGAGTTGTGCACTACGTTGTTGTAAGCAAACTCAGCCTGCGCGAGGGCGTGATTCAATTGCTTCGGGCGATCTTGGCAAATGCAGCGAACGAGGTTCCCCAAGGTCTTGTTCACAACCTCGGTTTGGCCGTCAGTTTGAGGGTGGGCGGAGCTACTAAACTGAAGAGAGGTGTCGAACATCTTCCACAGCATTGTCCAAAAGTGGCCGAGAAATTTGGGGTCGCGGTCCGATGTGATAGTGGTTGGCACGCCATGCAAACGAACCACCTCCCGGAAAAAGAGGCGCGCAATGTGAGAAGCATCAGACGTCTTGCGACAAGGGAGAAAATGGGCCATCTTAGAGAAGCGATCCACCACGATAAACACGGAATCGACCCCGCGTTGCGTGCGCGGGAGACCCAAGACGAAATCCATAGAGAGATCCTCCCAAGCGCTGGCGGGAACCGGGAGGGGAGTATAGAGCCCAGTGTTGTGGGCATGTCCCTTGTACTGTTGACACACATAACATTTCCGAACGAAGTTCCCCACGTCCTTCGATAGTTGCGGCCAGAAGTAACGCTCTTGGAGGCTGGCAAGTGTTTTGTCTCGGCCCAGGTGTCCACTTAACCCGCCACCATGCAAGTCTCGAATGAGCTTCTCCCGTAAGGAAGTGCGAGGAATACACAGGCGGTTGTCTTTAAGCAGGAATCCGTCGAGTAGGAGGAAACCTTGATGCGAACCGCCTAAGGAACAAGCGCGCCAAATCTCGTGGAAGTCAACGTCCTCAGCGTACAAGTCGACGAGAGTATCAAACCCGATGATCTCGTGGTGCATAGTCGCCAACAGACAACTGCGCCGGCTAAGTGCGTCGGCTACGACATTGGCCGTCCCCGGCTTGTGCTGGATAATATATGGAAACCGTTGGAGATATGTGGTCCAACGAAGGTGCATTCCATCCATGCGTTTCTGACTGTTGATGAACTTGAGAGCCTGGTGGTCGGTGGACAAGATGAACTCCTTGTGCAGTAAGTAGTGTTCCCAATGCTTGAGAGTCCGTACGACCGCGTAAAACTCCAGGTCATAGGCGGCCCATTTCCGTCGAGCTTCACTTAATTTTTCGCTGAAAAACGCCACGGGGCGCTTGTCCTGGGAGAGGACAGCCCATATGCCAATGCCACTGGCATCACTCTGCACCTCAAAGAGTTTATCAAAGCTGGGCAGTGCCAAGACTGGGGCCGAGCTGAGCTTCTGCTTGATCAAGTCGAAGGAGCGTTTGGCCTCGTCGCCCCAAAGGAACCGCCCCTTCTTCAAACAGTCGGTCATGGGAGCGGTAATGGTGCTGAAATCTCGGATGAACCGCCGGTAGAAGGTGGCCAAGCCGTGGAATGACCGCAACTCCATTAGAGAGGTGTTAGCCGGCCAATCTCGCATCGCCTGGATCTTTTCCTCATCAACCCGGATGCCATCCGTGCCCACAACGAAACCCAAAAATGTCAGCCGCGGAGCGAGGAAGGTACACTTTTTGAGGTGAATGAACAGTTGGTGCGCCGCCAGCACCTCCAAAACAGCCCGAAGATGGGAGAGATGATCTGCCCGGCTCTTGCTGAAAATCAAGATGTCGTCAAAATAGACGACGACCGACTTTCCGAGAAAAGGTCGCAGTACCTTCCACTCGAAGAGGCCGTCCGGCGTTTTGAACGCCGTCTTCCACTCGTCACCTGGCTTGATGAGGATTTGGTGGTACCCGCTGCGTAGATCTATCTTGGAGAAGAACTGGGAACCATCTAACATGTCTAGCATGTCATCAAGTCGAGGAATGGGAAAGGAGTACTTGATCGTGATCTGGTTGATCGCGCGACTGTCGACGCACATGCGCCATGAACCATCCTTTTTGGGGACCAAGAGTGTCGGGACTCCGCAGGGGCTGAGACTCTCCGAAATGAATCCCTTCTTCAACAATTCTTCCACCTTCTCACGCAAGATGGCATGCTCCTTGGGGCTCATGCGGTAGTGCGGTAAATTCGGAAGGCTAACTCCTGGAATGAGGTCGATCTGATGCTGGATATCCCGAAGAGGAGGAGGACGGTCAGGCAAGTCGTCCGTCGTGATGGTTCGGAACTCGTGCAGCAACGCACGCACGTCTGGCGGTGCGGCTTCCGCCTCCTGCTCACGAGTGGTGTACAACCCGTAGGAGACAAGTGCCACCACTTCCTTAGCTTCTGTCACGTCCCGCTCAAACATAGAAGCGTCCTCGGCCATCACCAACAGGCTACGCTCCCTATCGGACGGTGGGCTGACTTCGGGTTTCCCTCCGACCCGGGCAATGATTTGTATCTTCTTGCCGGCCCAAGTGAAGGTGACAACATTCTCGCGGCCCTTGTAACAAACATCTGTGTCATATTGCCACGGCCGCCCCAAGAGTAGGTGGCTGGCATCCATCTCCACTACGTCGCACCAAACATCGGCCCGGTAATGCTTCCCAATGGCAATAGGAACATGAGAGCGGGGGGTGACCCGAACTGACGGGCCGCGCTGAATCCAACCGATGGAATATGGGTGGGGATGAGGCTCCGTCGTCAGCCGTAAATAGGAGACCAACCGGGTTGCAACAAAGTTCTCGCAACTGCAATTGTCAATCAGTACGTCGCAGATCTTCCCCTTGATGGTGCAGTAGCTCCGAAAAATATTGTTGCGTTGGGCGTGTTCATCCACTCGTGGTGTGAGAAGTAGGCGATGCACCACGCAAGCGGCGAACTCGCCCTTCTCGTCATACTCATCAATGACTTCGTCGACCTCTCCAATGTCATCCTCTCCCTCCTCGTCCTGTGCAACTGTGTGGACGGGTTGGCGAAGCAGGGGGCAACGGGAGGCGAAATGGCCGGGTTGGTGACACTTGAAACATGTGCCTGCCGGTGCTCGGTCAGGTGCCCGACCCTTTGGTGCGGACGCGGAGGCCGGCACCCGATCCACAATCTCCTTGCCGGTGGTGTCCCGGCTGTTGGAACCCGACGCATCCGTCCAAGGGCGGCGAGAGGCCGTGCGGTGTAGAGGGATGGCTGTCTTCTCCATTTGTTCAGCCTTGAGGGCCATGTTGTAAGCCTCATCCACCGTGCGCAGAACATGCAAGCCGATCTTCTCCCGTAGGGAGGGTCGCAGCCCGTGTAGGAAACGAGTAACACGTTGGCCGTCTGTCTCTGTGAGGCCGTTGCGGTCCGCGAGTCGGCTGATCTCTGCTAGGTACTCTGTCACAGTACGAGTCCCCTGAGAACAACTCTGGTAGAACTGGAATAAATGCTGGTCGTAGTCGGGCGGAAGGAACCGATTCCGCAACAACTTCTTCATTTTCAGCCACGTGCGAACTGGCGCCTTGCCTTGGCGGTTGCGGTTGAGTTGAAGTTGGTCCCACCATACGGCCGCACCGGATTTAAGGCGGTAGGCGACCATCTTCACTTGGCGGCGGTCGTCGATCTCCGCCATTTCGAAGAAACGTTCGACTTCCGAAAGCCAATCGAGGAAGTCTTCGATGCCCAGGTTGCCATGAAAGTGGGGAATGTCAGCTCGCAGGCGGTACCCCGGTTGGTACTGGGGCTGTAGGGCACCCCCGCGTGGAGGGCTGCCGCCGGCGAGGAGATCGTCATCGGAACTGGACGAAGAGAGGGCTGGATTGAGGGGCGGGGCTGCTGGAGGCACGCGACCGCGGCGGTATTGCCGCCCAAAATAGGGATCCGGGGGAGCCGCTGGAGGGTCGGCGGGGCGCGGTTGCGGAGGGCGGCCCGGCTGTAGGTCGCCGAGGGCGGCGGTGAGGGTGGCGAGTTGGGCGGTGATACCATTGATGGCCGCCCAAAGGGCGGCGTCATCCCGCGGGGTATCACCCATCTGCACGAGAGGGAGATGGCGTCGACGAGGGGCGGTAGGGCTGGAGAGAATGGGGCTGGCGGAGGCTTGCAGGCCTGGCGTTTCCGCACGGGAAGACGTACGCGGGATGCCGGAGGGGGATGCGGGTCGTCCGGTCGGGTGCGTCCGTAGGGGAAGACGGACGCGGTTGGGGCGACGAGGCGCGGTGTCGAGCGGAAGAAGACGCGGGCGGAACACGCGAGGAGGAGGAGTCGAGCGTAGGAGTCGACGGGAGTTCCTCTGATACCAACTGACGTAGGAGAACGTCGGGGTGGGAGGCGGAATCCTTCCGGACGGATCAACTCTCGCACGGAGAGAGTGGAAAGCAGCGGCTAGGGCAACAATTTCTCAATTCTCAATAATCTGCATACAACATAACACATTCCACCCTTTATACTAGGAGGGGGAAGATACCGCTATTAGCACACCCGCTAATGGCACACCAAAATAAAAGTGCAACATAGACATGCAAATATAAAATAGAAAACAACATATGCTACGGAAATAATTAAACGGTCCGGGGCTTCCAAAGCGGGTCGATCTTTTCTAGCCACGCGATTCCGGACTCGCCGGGCGATCCTCCAGTCGCGTTGTGGCCGTCTGCGATGCATCCTTCATCAACAACCCAACCAAAAAGGTTCATCCCCTCACATGGGCCATAAAACATGCGAGTCATGCATAAAATAAACATGTGAGTCATGCATAAAATAAACATGCGCTAAAACTGATAAAAGATAATAGGCGGGCAAGACTATCACGCGCGGCGATGATAGGTGCGCCCCGAATGAGGGTCCGGAACGTCCATAACAGTATCATATATGTATCGTGATACTAACACAATATTCATGAAAAAGACTGGCAGTGTACAAATGGTTTAACCTACCTATAATTATACCACGGAAATTACTTGCATATCAGGGGAAGTGATATATCGGCAGAAAAAATGTGATATAGACAGCCTAGTTGAACGGTACCATTAAAGTTAAGAAGCAAATCTAATTATAGCAACGCCATTACATGCTTAAATAAGAAAATTCAAAGTTGAATTAAAAAAGGTGAAAAGCAGAATTTAACCGTTCGAGTTTCCGTAGGAGATAACTCAAATGTCAACAGCAAAAAATCCTAAAAGATAATGTCTAAGAATTAATTATCACTGGTCCATTTACCAAAAAGTAGTTAATGCTGCTGCTGCATATAAGGGCTAAATTGGTTCATTAAAATTAGAAAATATGTTTTATAAAACAATGTATTTTGTTACATTCATTACTTGGTTGAATATACTTGGACACCAACATTTTAAGACTCCATAAACCACCTCAAAACTCTACCAAAGTAATGATATCAAATTTGAGCATGAAATGAATGAAAATAAAATGAATATTTTCTAAAATATGATTTTTATCTACAAGCAACCAAATGAGACCACAGAGGAAAAAACAAAGAAAGAACTCATATCAAAAGGAGAAAGCTAGAAGTGCTTTCTAGCACTGATGTATGATTTTCATTTGCCTAAGAAATCATTTTAAGTGAGCAAAGTTATTAACTCAAAACCTGGGAACACTAAAAAGGAAATTCATAGAGAAGCTTAACAAGCTTTCTGATAAACTAGAACGTGTGTGAGACTTTCAAGAGCAGAAATACATTATTAAAGATATCATGTTGCATACATGGCAATATTTGTTTAATATTTGAGCTCGTATCTGGAACAAGTAAATATTCCTACTGTTGAAACTGGGTATTTCTTCAACATAGAAAGTTGCAAGACAGGCGTCACACCTGCCTGCAACCCTGGAGCCCCATCAGAGGGCCCACCCTGAAATCCACCAAAGCGGCTTTATCAGGGCTGCAACTCATACACCTCAACCCGTCTCCAGTACCGGCCACAGTGCGGTAGGTTCTTGCAGTCAAGGATCGAACACCCGACCTCCTAGATAAAGAGTTCTCAATTGAACTCCCATCACCAACTGAGCCTCCTAGATAAAGAGTTCTCCTAAATAAAGAGCTCTCAGTTGGTGATGGGAGTTCAATTGAGAACTCTTTATCTAGGAGGTCGGGTGTTCGATCCCCGGCCTCAACAACCTACCGCATTGTGGCCGGTGCTGGAGACGGGTTGGAGTGTATGGGCTGCAACCCTGATAAAGCCGCCCTGGTGGATTCCAGGGTGGGCCCCTGGCGGGGCTCCAGGGTGGAAGGCAGGTGTGGCGCATGTCTTGCATCAGAAAGATAATGGGAACTATTAGATTAAAAAGGAAAAAAAGAGTAAATTACACCTAGGTCCCCCAAGGTTAACACTGCACTTCACGTTGGTACACATTTTTAAAAATCAAACATATTGGTAGGTCCCTGAAATAAATTTTTCATCTAAATTAAGTCCTGAGTTGGTTTCAACTATTGAAATTGACACCTACTTTCTAGCTTCTCCTGATCAGGCGTGCGACCCAGCTCGACCATTTCATTTAGCTTCTGTCAAAAATGCCCTTTCATTTATAAAACAAAAACTTATGCTATAATTCAATTTATTCGAAGCCACTGATCTTTCTATCTTTTGCAGGCCCAATTCTAGATTTCACATAGGTCCCTGATTTCATAAAAGATGTATTGCCATGGAGACAGCACAAGTAGCTACATTCTCCTTCCCATTTGAGGTTTAAGAGCAAACTTTGTAAATGCAACTGACATGATATGGTGAAGATATTAAAATTAACTGCAAATCCAGAAAGTTATATTTTACATGAGCTAGAAATCTGTGGATTCTTCCAATGGTACCTCATGAAATCACACTAAATTCAGAAATTCCAAACATAGAATCTACCAAAAAATAAAACATCAAATAACATGTATGCATGACAAGTATAGAACTAAAAGGTTGTATAATTAAATGCAATGTAATTGTTCTGCAGTACTATAATTTCATTCGTCGTTTAGGTCTTTACATCCAGAATGTTAAATTATTTTGTTTAATTAACAGTTGAAGTGTGATTGAACATCAAACTACACAAAATAAAATACTTTAAACAAGTTCAGATAAAAAACTATCATGAACGCATAAAGTTGTGGAAAAATAATCAATTAGTTGCTACCTGTTGTGGCTGGCAGAATGCTAGCAGAAGTGAGAAGCACGCTGCAGTTGATGGAAAAGAGTCCAGCAGTTGTGAAAATTAGGTAGCTGCTACTAAAACTGGGAAGCAGCTACTAAAGCTGGCAACAATAGAAGTTCAATGAAGGTACAAAAAACTCAAAATAACTCAAGTCCTTCAGACTTCCATCTAATCCTTCTTGTCTCTTTACATGTCTACTTGATGTTGTGCATCTTGATGTGTTCATCACGTTTGTGAGCAACCAGTCCGAACGGCCCATATGTCATTGTTATGACTACGGGACCCATAACTGGCATAGAGGGGGTAACAGTCTAGTTAGAGCCTAATGGTCATTTGGACTTTTGGGTATTTAGTATTATTATCATGTATAAATGTGTATACATGTATAAATGTGTGTATATATATATATATTTGTTTGTTTTTTCTAACTTTTAAATGTACTAATGCAAAGCATACCTAAATCCTAAACATTAATAATTAACAAATCCAAAAATTCCTAAGAATAATAATTACCAAAATTAAGCATTCTTAACAATTAACAAATAAGAGATCATTAACTTGCAAGGACTCTTTAGACCTATATTTTTATCAAAAAGATTTATAGTTTCAACATTCTTGATTGATCTAATAATCATCAAAACGACATTTCCCTCGTGATATATTGGGCAATTTCAGCTATATGTCGGGAAATATACTGATATATCAGCAACCATAATACAAAACGATATTTCCTCATAGATAGTAGTGTCTAGCGTTCCACCCCTCAAAATAGCATATCGACAGACATGTCGGACATGCCGGATCTACAACAATGTTTGTGTTGTATATAAGGGATAAGATGAGTGTTCACATATTTTTGGGATTTGGATTCGGGGTTTCCTAGGCGAGAGCATAGGTTCTCATTTCTCAACAATTGTAATCATGTTTGTGCATCTTTTGTATCGTGATTTCCCTTCTTTCTCCTGGAAACATCTGCCCTAAACACCAATATAAAAAGTTGGATCTGAAGCCTACGCAACTTCGTGTACATCATCTCTAATTCCAAGAGCATTCAACCACAGTTCCTCAATGCTCGCTTGTCTCCACTTTGCCAACGGGTCATGATCAAGCTCTGACCCCAATAATGCCGCCAACTCCAGCTCATCCTTCATCGTGCAAACTCTAGCACCCCTTTCCAGCAAAATTGACCCTTGTTGATCATCTCCAGTCATGAGACCTTAGCCCAATGTTTCTTTCGCAGGCTCCAAACAGCCCCTCCCCATTCATGTGAGCACTTGGATATTGCTCCCAATCACCACTCCTTTCCACTATACTATAGTCATGTCATCTCCTTACGCCTCCATCTGTAATTGTGCTTCTTATGTCTCCTCCATGAAGCACACATTTAGAGGGCCACCCCAGGACAGGCCACACAACTCAACAGTCAACACTCTACTTTGTCCGCCGGTGATTCCATCCTCCTCTCTAGTTCCCTCAACTTGTGTCGCATGCCACCAATACCCTATATGCACATCTTTCGCATGACACCCAAAGAAATGAGGAGGTAGGTGAGAAGTGTGAATCGCGCACTTATAGGAGAAGTGTGCAATAGGAGTGGCATAATGTAGGAGCCGGGATAAAGGAAGGTTAATAAGGTGGGTCACAATCAAAATAGTCTCATCCCAATATTACTTGGAAGTTGCATAGTAACAACCATTGTGCAGCCTCAAGAAAATGTTTATTTTTTCATTCAACTACACAATTCTGGATGGAAGTATGCACACATTAGTTTGATAAGTGATACTATGATTAGCTGAATAAGCCTAACACTCTATCACAATACTCACCCCTGTTATCACTATGAAGGAATCGAATTGTCACACCCTCGGTCCGGGAGCTCAGACGAGGCAGGCATGTAGAATGCGATGAAAGATCTTTTCATTGACAAACTGGAACATAGTAAAACATCGTTTATTGATAATAAAGTAGAACATTTGCATAAAACAGGATCCGGGATACATCATTCTTCTCATTTACATCAAAATATTTAAATAATAAATGCTAGTACCACTGATTTATAACACTAGTTCAAGATTTCTTTTTCTGTCTTCAACCTTGTTGATGTTCCTATTAGGTGCATAAAATAATAGACTCGTAAGGCCTCTTACTCACCTCTGGAACAATATGATCAAAAATATAAATATGCAATAATAGCTAAAATGAAGCATTATACATAACCATTGTTGGTAACATGTGTTCAATTAATAATAATGCACGAATAAATAACAAGTTGAGCAGTATCAATAAGTGAATAAGCAATAGTAATCATATTATCATGTTTATATCATTTCCATGTAAGTGAATTTTTGTACATGTCCACTTATTTTGATTTACGAATCTCATCCAGTCTGAAGGCCCATCGTTCATGTGGAAATCATCAAACATTATCTAAGGGCCTATTGGTCACGCTTAAATCAACAGTGTTTATCTGAAGGCTCACTAGTCACATTAGATAAATACATATCCTCATAAGGGCCAACAATCATGCCCTGGTCAATGAAGTAATATTTGACAGCCCACTGGTCGCATTAAATTAGATCTGAAAGTTCATTTGTCATGCTCAAACAACATAACGTTAGAAGCATGCAAAGAATAATCATAATAGAGTTTTGATCAGATATTATTTTTTTATGATGATAATAAGCGTACTAAAATCACTAATAAGATTTCTAGCATAATAAAGCTATTGTAGTACTATAATCATGTGATTATCGCTAAACATAACAACAACAACAACAACATAACCCATATAGTCCCCAATCATTGGGGGTATGGGCGGGGGAAGATTGGAAACAGACCTAACCTTTGGCACTATGCACAAAGTGGCTTCTCTCAGAGGAGAAAGACCTAACCTTTGACAATAAATGCACAAAGTGGCTGCTCACAGAGTACCACTGAAATAGTGGCCCCCTATACCGTCGCGTTTGCTGCGGAATCATGCCCTCAAATCAAAGCCAAAGACATCAGAGAGGGCAGACCCATGAATCCATTTTGATTTATGTGCACATAACCATGCTTCCTTCATTCAGCATCCAGAGCATTGGTGAAGCACATACTGATTATCGCTAAACATGACTAACATAATATCAGAACTTGTGCAGGGAACTAAAATATTTTAAGAGACAATGTATATAGGATTTCAAGATTCTTAAGCTCTCATAATGACTTGAACACAAGTGATTCAAACTCAAGACTCGTGCATCATAAACACGACATTTCATACTAAATTTACACAGTAATCTAAGCATAAGCCACATACCTCGAAGTTGTGAACTCTAAAACAAGGAACTTTTACCAAATGCCTAAACAAAGCACCAAGAAAATTCCATAATTTACTGACACATTCTCTCACCTACCCTCTTTCTCTCTCCTACTTTGTGAAACTGAAGTATGATAATTGTGGGTTTTGAACTTAGCATTGGGTGGGTATTTATAGCCTCTATCCAATGCACTTTGAAAATCCGAATTTTCTCTTATAAGACTCAAAATATCCATTTAGTGAAATTGTGCACAGGTTGCACCGCGTGCACAGGTGGTGCCTAACAACCACCAAACACATCAACCGCGAACACAGAGCAAGTCACAGCCACACCAACCGCACTACCCTAACTCCACCGCCACCACGGTACAGACACCTCTACCATGTCTTCATTACCACCAAAATAATACAATACATCTACCCTACATATTTTTACGTGCTAAATCCAAAAACGGACATGAATATTGATATTATGCACAGATTCTCCATAAACTATAAAACAAAGTATTTACTATGTGAATGTTACAATCTGCATCGTTTGCATGCAAACTTCAAAAATGTAAGTTAAGACATTACAGTTATGAAAAAAGACTTAGTTTTGGAGTTTTTGCCTAAATATACGAGTTATAATAAAGTAGTAAAAGTGCATATATTTGCAAAGATTCTCAAAAATACACGTTTAGTCATTGACGGAATTTTAGATGTTCTAATCATGTGACCTTACCCATGTAACCACAACTTTGATATTGAATGAAATTAGACTTTTGACCCTAACCCTTTTTATGAGCCTCAATCTTTGAGTGCAGAGTGAACGTATTGCTTTTCTCTTGGCAGTTGCGAGTCATTATCTGCTTTGATCACAGGCGCTCAGCATCAATGCGGTCTCATAGCAATTGGATCTATGAACTCCAAGACAAGGAACTTTCACCAAATGCCTAAACAAAGTTTCAAGAAAATTTCATAATTTACTGACACCTTCTCTGTCCTCCCTTTCTTCTCTTTCCTACTTTGTGAAACTAAAGTATGATAATTGTGGATTTTGAACAAAGTATTGGGTGGGTATTTATAGCCTTTTCCCAATGCACTTTGAACATCCGAATTTTCTCTTATAAAACTCTCAAAATCTCCATTTAGTAAAATTGTGCACAGGTTACCCACATGCACAGGTCGGTGCCTAACAACCGCAAAACCCACCAGCTGCCGACACAGAGCAAGTTGCAGCCTCACCAACCGCACTACCCTAACTACGCCGCCGCCACGGTACATCCACCTTTACCATGTTGTCATTACCGCCAAAATAACACAATACATCTATCTTGCATATTTTTATGCCCTAAATCCAAAAATGACATGAATATTCATATTATGCGCAGATTCTCCAAAAAATATATAAAAAAAAAATTACTATGAAAGTTACCATCTGCATCGTTTGCGTGCATGCTTCAAAAAAGTAAGTTAAGACATTCCAGCAATGAAAAAAGACTTCGTTTCGGAGTTTTTACCTAAATATATGTGTTATAATAAAAGTAGCAAAAGTGCATCTATTTGCGCAAAGATTCTCAAAATTACAACTTCAATCATCAAAGGATTTTTTAATGTTCTTAATCATGATCTTACTTGTGTAACCTCAACTTTGATATTGAATGAAATTATAGTTTTGAACTTTACCCTTATCATAAGCCTCCATCTTTGAGTGCAGAGCGAATCTCTTGGCAGTTGCGAGTCTGTGGGAGTCAATCTGGTCTCATAGCCTCTTGATCCTTTGGAGTCTGTGGGAGTCCATCTTAGTCAAACGAGAACCTTCATTGGGTTACAATTCAACACTTCCAAGCTTCCATTTTTGTCGACAGCAAGCCTCCATCTTCGATTACAGTACATCATCGCTGCAGAGAGCTTCCATCTTCATCAACAACGAACTTCATCTCGCTCCAGCTTTTGCGACAACATATGTCTAACTCTGGATTTCTTGTTTACTTGCTATAGCGGGTAACCTTTTCTTCAAAACCTTCCTCCTTTGAGAGTGGTTCTCGTGCTTCTTCGATAACTTGACTCCTGGTTATCAATAGAAAGAATCTCCAACAACAATGTATGTTAGAATCTGGTTCTCCACCATCGACGACAACATCTATATCCAAATTCATTCTTCATCATCCCTATTCTTTAATTACATCTCGTGGTCAAGAAAACTGCTGCAAAGATGATCCCTTTCCTATGGAGGCAATAGTTTCTTCTTCTTATCATAGTAGCAATAATTTCACCTTCCCTCTTCAGCAACAACTCCTCCATTCCTTAGCAACAACATTATTCACATCCGCTATAGCAGTAAATCATCTTCTTGCTCATAATTGGGCTTTATATTGCATTATGATGGGAGGCCACAATGCCAATGGTGAAAGCATGACACCCTCTGTGGAAAGGTAACACCCTTTTAAGATAAATTAGAAGAAGAATTGGAAATTGTGAAGGCACGCATAGCATAGATTTAGCTTATAAAGGTCAACCAAGCGATTGTCTCAACAATTCTTTCCAACTTATGGTTGTTCAATCGGCCCTTAATGTTCAGGTACTCCTTTCCTACACGAAGATCATCTCTCTCTCATCCTCCATCGCACAATGCATATTGCCAGAGAAGATATGATGGCTCACTGGCACATATCCTGCATTCATTGCACCATGCAAGGAAAGATCGACATTGTAGTCATCAGCAATGGGTGTATGGAAAATGTAGTCTCCAAAAGCATTGGGTGGGTCAAGCATGACAACACTCAAGATCACTATTATGGGCTTTATTATTATTATTATTATTACTATTATGTTATTATCTTTTAGATCACCTTACTATTTAATTGCATTCCAAGTCTGTCGTTTAAATTTCCATTAGAGTCAGTTGTAAGTCTATTTAAAGGACCAATTGGGTCTTGTATTGGTATCGAAGAATTGAATCTATTTCCCTTGCTCTTTTTCTGTGAGATTTTGGAAGCTCTCTCCTCCTACGAGCAAGCCTCGCTTAGGTAACTGCGGTCAAGGCTCCAGTGTATCCCTCGCTCACCATCATCACCGCCTCCGGTCATCCTCTGGTCACTCCTCCGAGTATGCCCTTAACAATCACCTTCTCCGTTGGTAACCTATACTCTGGCATCTTCGACGTGATCAATATGGATATGTTCCATATCATTTTGGAAGGCCGTAGTGATACGGCCACGACATCACATACCGAAGGCGGGAATATTTGAGAGATAAAGAAAGGGAAGCAAACCATTACTTTGAAACCATTGAAGACCGTATAACACCCAACTGAACTCCATACTATGAAATGAATTTGTCCAATACCCATGGCATGTTATAAAATTAATCATCAATCACCTCAAGAAAATGATGAAAATATGAGGTTCAACTTAATAGGGGTTTGGCTGAACCAAAACATGCATTTCTCAAATATTACGTGCTAGGGTTAAAGAGCGGTCCAATGAAAAGAGATCCAGAATCTGAAAGCAAGTATTTTATAGTGCTTAGCAAACAAATTTGAAGAGGAAGCCTCTAGAGGCTACTTAATGATAGTAATTGTGAATAGAGGTGAATACTTGACATTGATATCTTTGTGACATGATAGTGTGAAGACCTAATTGAAAGAGCTCAAAGGATGCTACTTGACGACCAACATGAAGAACTCCATCCTCACAATGATAATGGAGAACCTAACTAAAAGGGTGTTGCATTAGATGGTCCCATTTTGAATGCTGATCAAGTGCAAAACCCCATCATATTTTATGCAACCAAAGAAAAAATGGTCATATCTTCGCGTGATAATAGGGAACAACAAGCTAAAAAATAGAGGATTAAGAAAAAGAAAAAGGTTAGCTCAAGATTCTTCTCCTTACAGTTACTGAACATTACAATGGGGGAAATACCTATTGCCTAAGGAACCTATTAGGTTTTCATTGTGCAATTCAAAATAGAAGAAGAATAAAGTTCATATTGAAAACATATTTTATGGTTTATGCTCATCATATATCAAGCATGTTATTTCTCATTGAGGCCATTTCTCTTTTTTGGGACAGTTTTTGTCGGAGACTTGTTGCTGAAGCTAGATGACAACTTTTTGTCCTTCGAGATTCAATGTTGAGGGTGATAGACCAATAACAAAGGTTGAATTAAAGAAAAAGGGGAACAAGATGAGTCGGAAACATTGGAAAAAGATCTAGAAGCAGAATTACCTCAAGAAATTGTTATAATGAAAATGCGTGAGATGGTCTGTGATCTCCAACAAGATCCACCACTCAACAAAAGCAACCAAATAATGTTGAAGTCGAGAAAGAAAGACTGACATTGGGAGTTTGAGCTATCATGAACAATAAGAAAACGAGCTTCTAATACAATTTTTTCTAAATTTGGGTCTAATGTAGTGCATCATAATGCGTAGTGTTCAATTAAATTTTTAATTTAAAAAACAGAATTCTGACAACTTTTATACTATTGAGAATGACTATTGTACGAAGTGAGAGAAAGAAGATTTAAAATGTATTATTATTTCTTGTATAATACATGTACAAAGATACTTCTTATATAGAGAGAAAGAAGAGTTAAAAGTCAATACAAGATGTGTTACTAAAGGAGCCTAAAAGAGAAATGGGTTCAATGGGCCATAATACATGGCTAAATACAATATAAATAAACAAGTCTTTTTATGTAATCTTCAACACTCCCCCGCATAATGGAGCATACAAGTCGTAGGCACCAAGCTTGAAAAGAAACTGCCGAAATAGTGGGCGAGACAAGGCCTTAGTGAGTATATCAGAAATCCTAGAAAGAGAAAGAGCTAAGAATCAATACAAGATGTGGGACTAAAGGAGGCTAAAAGAGAAATGAGTCATAATACATGGGCTAAATACAATATAAATGAACAAGTCTTCTTATGTAATCTTTGACAACTATAAAGAGTAATAGTGCCGACCAAGATATACTCACTTTTCTAAAATTCCATAATCAATCTTGAAAATAATTCACATCCTTGGCACATGGCGTTGATATATTTCACCCAAAATTTCAAATGATAGAGAAATGATGATAACATTATTGCAAGGTTTCCTTTCTCTAGTGTACATTTGGTACATAGAAATCCGTTGTAGTATGAAATCAGTAAAACTAAAATGTACAAAATCCTGAAAAACCAAACTTCATGTCTTCATCTATTGGCGCACCATTGAGTATCATCCAAAAATCAACTGCTATATCAACTTGCACAACTTTGAATCTCTTTGAAAGTGTATAGAGGACAATACATTGTAGTCTACTTAAAGATTCTTTGAAGTTTCAGTACCTGGCAATAAAATTAAGTTAATCCATCACTATAGATAGTAGAAAGCAGAAGAGTGCATAAAAATAAAAGAAAATGAAATACATACCAAAACCCTGATTAAGTATAAAATTATTTAGGCTGGCCTCCAAGAATCAATAGCAGGGAAATTTGGCGAGTTATGATCTGAATAAAGATGCATGTCAAGTGTTAAAAATTGTATGACGAGCTAATAATAGTCCAGCAGAATTCTTTCACTGCAACTAAAGTAACCTGGTAATGAAGCTCGGGATAGGGCT
Organism: Dactylorhiza incarnata; assembly: GCA_033032865.1. NCBI lineage: Eukaryota > Viridiplantae > Streptophyta > Magnoliopsida > Asparagales > Orchidaceae > Dactylorhiza > Dactylorhiza incarnata. Next base: position 2,852,553 of record JAWHQI010000061.1, on the reverse strand, counting down.
AAATAATGTGTAGGATGATGAAAATCCACAGAAACAGAAGCACCTTCCACATTTAATCTAGAATATCCTGCTACAACAATGATAAATCGCTTTAGTCAACCTACATGAGGTTGAATATGCTATAATTAACAAATAAATAGCCAGAACAACTAAGTACAACTGGGCAGTGGGATAACTAAATAATACTATTTTTTGACAGTTTCTAACAGTCAAAAAGGCTCATACAGTTGATCTTTAGAACGGTTGATGCAAAATTCTATACATATCTAGGGGTGATGCATACCATCCTTTGCAGAAGATGCAGGTGAACACGAAAGTGTTACATCTCCTCCATTCCAAGCACCATAATGATATCGATTGGCATCACAAGGATGAGATCTCCGTTGCTCCATCGCGCTATATTTTGTTTGACCATGTGGAAAAGCTGAGAGCGGAAGAGAATTATATTTCTGTGGTAAATGATGTTGGTGCATGGACTTCCAATGACATAGATGATTGGATGGTATTTGTGAACTTGGAAGGGGACGGTTTAGGATCTTCAGTGCTGGCAGAGAAGATTGGAAAGAACTCTGCTGGATAGTTTCATCGCACTGCTGAGACAACTGTTCTGAGTGACAAACTTCATGCCCGAAATACACACCAGGTCTGGAGGATATAGTACTGAGCATAGAGTTTGTACTGCGAACTTCAGGCATCACAAAATCAGGCGACATAACCGTTTCTTCTATCAGTCCAACAGTAATGGGATCTTCAATGTCACTATTACCAATTGGCTGGAGTAGTTGCTTGACCTGTGCAAAGGAAATAGTGATTAAAGCTTTCGCGGATATATATATGACAAAATATGCTCAGGTGCTACCAGATCAAAAACTTACATTCACTGCCATACTGTTGTATTCCTGCGGAAGAGAGTGACGAAATCCATATAAATATGGCAAAGATGGAAAAGGTGACTGGGTGACAGATATTGCTGCAGATAGTTCTGATTGTAGTCTTAGTGGAGATGGAGGTGAGATTCTTGGCAGTGATAGTGGTGGTGGCAGAGGTGGCGGTGATGATGGAAGTGGAGGTGAAGGTGGAGGTGGCGAAAGAGGCAATGGTGGTGGAGTAGGTGGAGGATCTAAAGGTAGAGGAGGAGAACCTTTTGGTAGTGGGAACTCATTTTGATTATCACATTTAGTTTCCACAGCCCAACAATGTTCCTGATATGGTGCGAGATTGAAGGAAGGATTCCCTCCTATAAATTGCTCATCAGGAGATATTGTAAGTGCATCTTCCATCTCTATCTCATTCTCAAGATGTTCCAGTAAATGGCGATGTGTTTGCAGTCGATGATCATCAGAACCAAGAAGCACTTCCGAACCACTGTCTGCTTCATTCGGAGAACAGTCTGCAGTAGCATTGCATACACTGCCTGGAAAATCTTCAGTGTCATCCAAAACATGTCCGGAGAAAAATCCAGGAAACAGGAATGTTGTATTGCTGAAGGATGCAACAAAAATCGGTAAGTAATATTTCTTCATTAAGTAAACTCAACTTTTACAAAGAACAAATTTACTAATAATTCATAGTTGCAGGCCAGCTAATGAAATGCAAACCTACAAACAGAAATTGGAGAAATCATGAAGCCATTGCATTGTAAGACCCTATTTTTTACAATTGGTGCAACATTGTTGGAGCCAAATGGAGAATTCTCTTATATGTTTATGTACAAATAAATAAAATAAAGAAAATCAAAAAGATCAAAATGGCAGAATTATTCTACGTTCTCCAGTTTTTATGTGACTATGCAGGCTAATTTTTTAGACGTGTGAGTCTGTGACATCAACTCTTAATAACCTTATATAAAATAAATACAACATAAAGTCCCGATATTTCTTAGTACTGAAACACATTAATATGACATCATCATCCTCCCTCACCAAACCATGCAATGAACATGCACTGGGTGATGCATGGGTTACGACAAATATTATGAACTTTGCCATTACATCCTGCATTTTTTTCATTTTAGAGAATATTTGTATTCTTTTTGCCTTCTGTACTTCCTTTTTTAGGACCAACCTATTTAGAGAAGTTTTATTTCACTTTAATCTTGTAATTATTCCACAGGATTCTATTTCTGACAAATAGGAATTTAAGGTATGGTTTAAATTCTTGAGTTGACTATTGAATTTGAGAAATGGCTTTAGCATCTCCATTTTCATCCTCCTGGTTTAATACTTCATGAAAAAAAATCCACAAGTGAAAAAGACAAGGAAAAGGAATGTCTCATAAATTAATAATATACTCCTATGCTAATTGCTCATGACTGCCTTAATTTCTTCCAGCAGACCTATTTCTCCTTATTGCCAATTGGGAATAAGTAAGCCTACAAAATTCCCTTAGATTGTGACCATGCTAGTTGTACTAGATCATAACTCGAATACTTTGTCCTCCACACAAGATGAGAACGTGTGAGATCTGCAAAAGCATTTTTTTTACAAAATTGTAGTTAAGGAATGTGATATAAGTATCCAAAGATTGCAAGCAGATATTGGGAATTACAACACCATCAAAAGTTAGTAATTCCAACTTAGCATGCCCATAGAGTAACTAAAATATCCTGGGGCCTTCAGATCTTCAAATGGAACTTCCCACTCATTATCTTCCTTAGGCATCATGGGGTCCTTACTATGATTTGGAGAAGTTCTCACCGATTTTGAGGAACCGATTCATCACAAAGTGTCATCCATTTGGCATGCTAAAATCCCTGTAGAAAGTAACGACTACTTTGTTCTCATTATTTAGTATCATATAGTTTGTATAATCTATAGGTGGGGCCTACATATGTATAAATAGGACTATTTATGATGGCGCGCAACGCCCGACACAAGTGTATTCTCACAGGAGGCGGTGATCCGCTACCCAGTCGGACGATCCGAGTCCGTGGTTGCGTTCGGATGGTCGATCCGAGTCAATTTCGTATATTACTTTTTATGTTTTGAGTTGTACTTGACGCCTGATCGGCCCAAACAGTGTGAGCCGTCCGATTCGGGTGCTTATATTGATATTACGGTTTGCAGTAGTCCTGTTCAAAAAGCCCGATCGGGACGGGTTGGGACCGGGCCGATCGGGTCCTGGCTTCTTGCCAACCGGGCTCGGCTCGGGCTCGGGCCCTCTCTCAAAGAGGGGGCCTAATAAGGCCCTCTAGGCCGGGCCGAACCCGCCTGATTTCCCAATAGGCGGGATTTTAATCCAGCCTAAATAAGGCGGGATTTTAATCCCACCTAGATAAGGCAGGATTTTATTCCCGCCTAAATCCTGCCAGCAGGCGGGATTTCCATCAGGAATTTCCGCCAGGAGGCGAGATTTCAATGGAAATCCCGCCGAAATCCCGCCAGGAGGCGGGATTTCCCGCCGGCCCGGCGCCCGGGCTTTGCCCGACCCGGTCCGGGCACCGGGCCGGGCAACCGACTAATATGGGGGCCCTGTAAGGCCCCCAAGCCCGGCCTTGGCCTTGGACGGGCTTTTCCCGGGCCGGGCCTAACCGGGCTTTTTCCGGGCCGGGGCCGGGCGGGCTCCTCGGGCCCGGACTTTTTGAACACGACTAGTTTGCAGCAGTTATATATATATATATATATATATATATATGCAGCGGTTCAAGGGAGGGGCATCGAGGGTTTTGCGTCTTCAGGCTTATGTTGATATTACGGTTTGCGTCTTCAGGTTTTGCGTCTTCAGGCTTATGTTGATATTACGGTCTGCGTCTTCAGGTGCGACTCCTGGAGTATCTCCTTGGTGCGACGCCAAGGCCATCCCTCCTTCCTCCTCCTCCACCGCCAGTCCACGGTAAGCCCTCCCTCCTTCTCGACGCACCCCCTAGCCTCTCCAACATCTCTCGACCATATCCCCCTACCCAGCCCGTCGGATCCACGCAAAGAACCGTCCCATCCAGTGAACCCTAACCCAATCTTCCCACTTCCAGAACGCCAAGATCGTTTCTTCCATACTCACCACCGACCCTCCACCCCTCCAGGAACTCCCAGACCCAACAACCTCAAAGCCCCCCCCCCCCACCCTACCTTATCCCATGTAGCCAAGCCCTGCTTGTCTTACCCCAACCCAGCAACCACCCCCCTGGCCTCTCCACTACCACCAGTCCCAAGTTCCCCACCGTGAGCCCCCCCCCCCCGCCCTACAGCCATTAACCCCTCTAAAACAATCACTATCTATCCCAACCAAGACACCATCAGTCCAGAACTCCACTTTCGACGCACTCCCCATTTGCTACGACCTTGGATGCCCTCCAACAGCCGTCATTGCCTCCGCCTGCATGTGTGAATTGTGGTATGAAGTTTTATTTTCTATTGTTGCGCACTTTGGCACCCTACTTGTTGTGGATTTTTATTTCATTTGCTATTAGTATCTACGATCGTCTGATTTGCATGGTTGGAGAGGATGCAACTCACGGCCGAACCACATCTGCATCCTTACCACGTCTTATGGGTGGACAAGTCCACCATCCAGGTTACACAGAGATGCCTGGTGTCGATTCGCTTAGCGACCACTGATGACCAGGTTTGGTGTGATGTTATCCTCATGGACGCCGCACACGTTCTTCTCGAGTGACCGTGGTTATATGATCGTGATGCCACGTGTTATGACCGGTCCAGCACGTGTGTATTATTTGACAAAGGTCGAAAGATTACCCTTACCCCGACCCAGTCCAGGGATCCACCCAAGGGCAAGGTTGAGTCATCCGTTAGTGCGGGGTCTTCGAGACCTCTCCACGTCTTGAGGAAGGGTGATTTCCTGAGAGAGAGCTTAGAGACAGGGTGTTACGCGTACGCGCGTATTATTATTGTACTTCTTACTGTTTTAGGGTTTTGTCATGTGAGCCCCCCCCCCTCCCTATATAAGGAGGTGGTTTGGGAGTAGAAGACATCTTTTGATCATTAAGGTTTAGGGCTCTCTTTTGAGAGAGGGATCATTGGAGGACCCAGCCTCCTTGATCTTGGTCGGAGTTCACTCCGGATTGTATCCGTGTTCTTGATTAATGCAATCTTGCCTCGTTCTCTCTTCCTAATCGTAACAAGTGGTCCGACCTGCCGCCTTCCGGGCGCGGTTTCCGCCGCCAGAAGTCGTTCCCGTGCCTCCTTCCCCGATCCCGATCACGTACAGCTCCTGTTCCGCGCTCCGCATCGTGCTTCCGCTCCTGTTGCCGGTCCCGATCCCCGATCCTGCGCCTCCTTCCGCTTCCGATCCGATCCGCGATTCCGATCCCGATTCCGATCCCCGATCGCGCGCCTCTTTCCGCTTCCGCTACTGCCATCGATCCAGCGCCTCCTCCCGCTCCGACTGTCGCTCCTGTGCCATCGATCCAGCGCCTCATGTGCCATCGCCATCGATCCAGCGCCTCCCTCCGCTTCCGCTCCTACCGTCGCTCCAGCGCCTTCGCCGGATAGCAACCCTGCTGCCGATCTAGCGCCCCCCCCCCCCAGCCGGCGTCCTCCTCCGCCCCTGCGGTTTCTTACGTGCATGCCACGCCGTTCCCGCCGTCTAATGGGCAACCCAGATCCCACGCCTTCTCACCCAACCACCGATCCCGCCATTCTTCGTCGCTTGGATGACCACGACAGTTCCATCGCGTCGCTGCAGACCCTTATGTTACGCATGGATGCTAAGCTCGACTCCCTCCTGGCCGGCCGCCTTACCACCTCGGCAACGTTGGTGGCGGATCCGCCGCCCCTCCTCGGGACCCCCCCGACTCTTCCATGCAACAGCCCCCCTGCCCGGGGTGTGCTCACCGGGCCCTCGTTCCTTGGATGTCCCCTCTTTCAACCGCACCGATCCTATGGGATGGATTGCTCGGGCCGAACAGTTCTTCGAGCTACAGCAGATCTCGGAGCCACAGAAGGTCAGCACGGCCTTGATCGGCATGGAGGGCTCCGCCCTCCACTGGGTCCGCTGGCTCCGCCAATCCTCTCTCGGCCTCACTTGGACAGCTCTTACAGAGGCCCTCATTCAGCGGTTTGATCACCGTTACCCCGACTCCATTATCGAACACCTTTGCGGACTCCGTCAGACCGGCCCCATTGATTCGTACGTTGATGCATTCATTATGTTGGTCACCCATGTTCCTGGTCTCCCACCCGACCATTACTTGGCCTACTTCATGCACGGCTTACAACCCCACATCCGAGCCCGCCTCCGCACCCTGCAACCGTCAACTGTCCACCAAACCATGAACCTCTCCCCACTGGTGGAAGCCGAATTCATGGCAACGTCCGGGGACCCTCCCTACCAACCATATTTCCCTCCCCCGCCTAAACCTCCACCACTACCACCTCATCCTCCTCGACCAACCATTATGGGCCCACGCAACAACCGTCATATCCCCACTCTCCGTCTTTCCAACCAAGAGTACAATGACTTGCGGAGTAAGGGTCTGTGCTACCACTGCAAGCAACCCTACTCGCCTAATCATAATTGTCCTGCCAAGGAGTTCCGGGCCCTCATCGGGGATGATTTGGACGAGATCGGCGCGGTTTCCTTGGACACCCTTCTGCTCAATAATGTACCGCCGGACGGAGATCTGGGCACCTCTGCGGCAGCCCACCAGCGAGCACATTACTACTAGATGGCGGGCAGTACTTCGACCTTGGGGTCAAGGTCGATTTTCTGGCGGGATGGATTGTTACGCGTACGCGCGTATTATTATTGTACTTCTTACTGTTTTAGGGTTTTGTCATGTGAGCCCCCCCCCCCCCCCCCTCCCTATATAAGGAGGTGGTTTGGGAGTAGAAGACATATTTTGATCATTAAGGTTTAGGGCTCTCTTTTGAGAGAGGGATCATTGGAGGACCCAGCCTCCTTGATCTTGGCCGGAGTTCACTCCGGATTGTATCCGTGTTCTTGATTAATGCAATCTTGCCTTGTTCTCTCTTCCTAATCGTAACACAGGGGTTATGTTTATTGTGGCGGCCATGATGGCGGTCGAGGGCCCTAGCGAAACTGAGATTACTGATCTAGATGTTCGTCAGCTGATGGATAGTTTCATAGACATTATGCCCGAGGAGCTTCCTGTTGAGCTTCCCCCACTGAGGGACATCCAGCACACGATCGATCTGATCTCATGGGCATCTTTGCCCGATCTCCCACATTATTGCCTGAATTCGACTGAGCATGTCGAGCTGAAACGGCAAGTTGATGATCTTTTGCGGAAAAGTTTATACGAGAGAGTCTGAGTCCCTGTGTCGTACCGACCCTTCTTACTCCGAAGAAGGACGGGAGCGGGCGCATGTGCATTGATAGTCGTGCCATAAATAAGATCACGGTGAAGTACCGCTTCCCTATTCCCCGCCTCGACGATCTCCTGGATTCGATGGCCGGTGCCCAGATCTTTTCGAAGATTGACCTTCGTAGTGGGTGCCATTAGATTAGAGTTAGAGAAAGGGATGAGTAGAAGACGGCCTTTAAGACGAAGGACGGCTTGTATGAGTGGCTAGTTATGCCATTCAGACTATCGAACGTGCCCAGCACGCTCATGAGAGTGATGACACAAATTCTGCGGCCCTACATGGGCAAATTCTTAGTAGTATATTTTGATGATATTTTGATATACAGCCAGGGCCACACCGAGCACTTGCACCATATTCGTCTGGTGTTCGAGCTCCTACGGAAGGAGCATCTTTACATCAACTTGAAAAAGTGCTCGTTCCTATCCACATCTGTTCACTTCTTAGGTTATGTAGTTTCGGTGTCAGGTATATCCGTTGACCCTGACAAGGTCAGAGCAATTCGTGAGTGGCCCAACCCGACGAACATTCATGAGGCCCGTAGCTTTCATGGACTTGCCACCATCTATAGGAGATTTGTCTGTGCCTTCAGCTCAATAATGGCCCCCATTACGAGCTTCCTCCGCAAGGGTGATATCGTCTCGACGAAGGCCGCCACTCAAGCCTTCGAGGAGATTAAGGAGAGGCTATCTAATGCTCCTGTCCTACGCTTACCAAATTTCTCCAAGGCCTTCGAAGTAGCCTGTGATGCATCAGGAGTTGGCATTGGCGCAGTACTTAGCCAGGAAAGTCATCTTGTTGCCTACTTCAGCGAGAAGCTGAATGATGCCCGACAGAAATATTCGAACTATGATCGGGAGTTCTATGCCATTGCACAGGCACTGCGATACTAGCGTCATTACCTCCTGCACAAGGAGTTTGTTCTGTACTCTGACCATCAGGCGCTAAGGTACCTCGACTCACAGAAGAAATTGGATCACCGTCATGTGAAATGGGTGGAGTATATGCAGGAGTTTCATTATGTTCTCAAACACCGAGCAGGTGTTGAGAACAAACTGGCTGACGCCTTGAGTCGCCGAGTCAACATTCTCCACACCATGAGCACTCGAGTGGTGGGCTTTGAGCGACTAGTTTACGATTATCCAGAGTGCCCATATTTTGGGAACATTTACGCCGCACTATCGAGGGGCCCTCCCGATCTTCGTGAGGGTTATACGATTTCAAATGGGTTACTTATTCATGGGCTCGCGCCTCTACGTTCCTCAGTTGTCCCTCCGAGATTTCCTTATCTAGGAGCTACACGCAGGTGGGGCACTTCGGTCGAGACAAGAAGATTGTGTTAGTTGAGGATTGCTTCTTCTGGCCCGGCCTGAAAAAGGACGTTACTAGGGTTGTCAGGCATTGTCGAGTCTGCCAGACTGCGAAGGGATCCCGCCAGCCTACTAGGCTATACAATCCACTACCCGTTCCCAGAGGCCATGGACCGATATTAGTATGGACTTTATTCTCGAGCTCCCTCGCACTTTGAGGAAGCTCGATTCGATCTTTATCGTGGTGGACAGTTTTTCTAAAATGACCCATTTTATCCCTTGTCAAAAGACCGTTGACGCCTCTCACGTGGCTGTGTTATTCTTTAGAGAGGTATTAAGTATCATGGACTTCCCACTTCCATTGTCTCTGACCGCGACATGCGTTTCATGAGTTATTTTTGGAAGACATTATGGAAGAAGACTGGTACAACCCTGAAGTTTTCCTCCGCCTACCACCCACAGACGGATGGACAAACTAAGGTTGTCAACCGTAGTCTTGGGACACTGCTACATTGTTTTGTTGGGGATAGTTTGTCCACCTGGGATTCTGTTCTCCCCATAGCCGAATTTACATATAATAGTTAGGGTATGAGCCTAGGAAACCTATTGACTTGATAGATATTCCTCTTGAGTCCAGATCCAGTGAGTCAGCAAAGTCTTTCATCTAGCATGTGCATAAACTTCATGAGTCGGTCCGTAAGAAAATTGCATCTAGTAATGATTATTGTAAAGATAGAGCAAACCAGCACAGGCAGGAACAAATCTTTGAGGCGGGAGAGCAAGTGTTGATTTGCATTCGACCTGAGAGGGTCCCGCAAGGGCCAACAAAGAAATTAAGCGCTCGCCGAATGGGCCCCTATACAGTCGTGCGACGGATTGGTATGAACGCATATGAAATTGACATCCCTCGTGGTATGGGCATCAACCGAGTATTCAACGTAGAGGATCTGACTCCTTACTACAAGGAGCACGTGTATGTGGACCCTTTCTCCGCACCCCTCCCAGAGCCTTCACCCCTCATTGCCCCTACCAGTCCCTCCATGTTGCCACCTGAGGAGTCGCTCGATGAGGATCGCATTGCACCACTGACGGTTCAACCGACCCAGCAACCAGACGGAGATACCTTACAGCCAGATCCATCTACTTCAACAGACGACATACTTCAGATCATCGGTCACGACTTCTACACCGCGGGCGGGCGAGATATTGTGCGCTATCTTGTCCATTGGAGTGGTCGGCCTCTACACGATGTTACTTGGATTTCTTCAGAGGAGCTCGAGAAACTCACCCCGCGGCTACACAACGAGTACATCCATCTTCATTCACCGGAGATGAGTGCTTTCAAGACGGGGGGAGTTGATGGCGCTCAACGCCCGACACAGGTGTATTCCCACAGGAGGCGGTGATCCGCTACCCAGTCGGACGATCCGAGCCCATGGTTGCGTCCGGATGGTCGATCTGAGTCGATTTCGTATATTACATTTTATGTTTTGAGTTGTACTTGACGCCGGATCGGCCCAAACAGTGTGAGTCGTCCGATTCAGGTGCTTATGTTGATCTTATATATATATATATATATATATATACACACAGCGGTTCAAGGGAGGGGCATCAAGGGTTTTGCAGTTGCAGGAACCACCGGTTTGCGTCTTCAGGTGCAACTCCTGGAGTATCTCTTTGGTGCGATGCCAAGGCCATCCATCCTTCCTCCTCCACCGTCAGTCCACTGTAAGCCCTCCCTCCTTCTCGACGCACCCCCTAGCCTCTCCAACATCTCTCAACCATATCCCCCTACCCATACCCCCTAGCCTCTCCACGGAAAGAATCGTCCCATCCAGTGAACCCTAACCCAATCTTCCCACTTCCAGAACGCCCAAGACCGTTTCTTCCATACTCACCGCCGACCCCTCCAGGAACTCCCAGGCCCAACAACCTCAAAGCCCCGACCCCCCCCCCCCCCCTCCTACTTTATCCCATGTAGCCGAGCCCCGCCTGTCTTACCCCAACCCAGCAGCCGCCCCCCTGGCCTCTCCACTACCACCAGCCCCAAGTTCCCCACCGTGAGCTCCCCTACAACCACTATCCCCTCCAAAACAATCACTATCTATCCCAACCAAGACACCAACAGTCAAGAACTCCACTTCCGACGCACTCCCCATTTGCTACGACCTTGGATACCTCCAACAGCCGTCATTGCCACCGCATGCACGTGTGAATTGTGGTATGAAGTTTTATTTTCTATTGTTGTGCAATTTGGCACCTTACTTGTTGTGGATTTTTATTTTATTTGCTATTAG